>JAPDVU010000007.1:62322847-63604931 GCA_026230045.1 Corynorhinus townsendii | reverse complement strand
ACTCTAATAAATGACAAAGCCAGGATCTGAACCCAGCAGAGCTGGTGGTAGGTTAGTATCAATGTTAGAATTCTGACTGGTAAAATATTTTGCCAAGTGGAAGTTTATGACAGAAAACTCCTAAGACACTTACAGCACCAGATAAACTCCCTGCTTCAAACTAGCCTTCTTCCAGATTGACTGAGAGCACATATTCTTTCCCTTCCCTGGGTTTAAATCTCTATGTCCAGGAGTCTGAAATCTCAGAGGGTCAGAGTTTGGTTTTTCTATTGACCCTCTAACAACCCATGTTAGCGCTAGTCAGTAAATAAAATCATGAAGTACCACGCAGATTGAAAATTCTTCTGTAGGCACACATCTTCCAGAAAGTAAGAGTTTAAAAAGGCAACCTTCATTGTGCTGGACTAAAGATTTGCTCAAAAGAAAAAAGACTGACTTTCAAAAAGAACTAAAAATATGTCCACATTTTTCAGGTACAGTTTGATAGCACCCCCTCCCCAAAAATCAGTCGTGGTCAATAAGATAACATTTATGAAAAGACACAATATTCCTAGCACTGAGCATCACAAGAACCTGAGATTACACAAAAACAAGTAATGAAATAATCATTGTCTTCAATTTTATATTGTAATTAGAATAGGATGGATTAATATTAAACATTTCTTGAAGGACATTAGATTTAAATTAGTTTTTGAAGAATAGAAATATCACTTATTAGTGGAAAGGATTAAAGGAGGGTATACGGAAAATAACCCTGTGATGCTGCTAAGAGTATCCCAATTTAGGGGAGTAAAGCAGTAAGGGATAGGGCAGTAAGGCTCAGAGAAGTTAGGTAATTTGTCCAGTATCACACAGCAAGTCCACAGAGAAAGCCCATATAAAACCCAGGTTTGTCGGTCTACTAAAGACATGTTCTTCCCACATATACTAGAAAAAGGCAAGGAAAATATTATTAGGGGTTAAATTTATACATCAAAAGATTCATTTTAAGGATATTTCTACGGGCACAGAAGTAGCTATTTCTATTGGCATGATTTCAATACAAAACCACAGATAAAGGGTGTCCCCCCCAAATGCATACACACTTTAACAGCTGATAGCTCAATTTTAAAAATGAAATGTATTTTAATAAACATTGCCTTTATAATTATTCAAAGTGTCTATATACATTTTTTGGGACATTCTATATAATTGATTATGATGTAATTTTGATTTCCCAAATATTCTCACCAAAGTTCCCAGCTTGGAAAAGTAGAACATTGTGATAATCTTCTCTAAGTGTGATTTCTTCTGGTCTGCTTTGGTTCTGAGTAAATTTTTCTAAAACACCAATAGCACTATAGAGAATAGAAAATTGAGGAAAACATGTGAACAGAACATGTTTTGTAGTATATTGCAAAACAACAAAAACATCCCTAAAACAAAAAACAGATTTTATTATAAAAATAAAGATTTTTATTTTCTCAATAGTATCTATACTAATAAAAGGGTAATATGCTAATTAGACCAGGAGACCTTCCGGATGTCCTTCTGGACAAAGCCATGATGGCAGGGTTGAGGCAGAGGTGGTTAGGAGCAATCAGGCCAGGAGGGGAGGGCAGTTGGGGGTGATCAGGCTGGAAGGGGGGGCAGTTGGGGGCAAGCAGGCCAGCAGGGGGGCCGGTTAGGGGCAAGCAGGTTGGTGGGGAGGCAGTTGGGAGCGAGCAGGCCAGCAGTGAGGGGCAGTTAGGGGTGAGCAGGCCGGCAGGGGGGGCAGTTGGGGGTGAGCAGGCCAGCAGGCAGAATGGTTAGGGATGATCAGGCAGGCAGACAGGTGAGCAGTTAGGAGCCAGTGGTACCAGATTGTGAGAGGGTGCAGGCCGGGCTGAGGGACACCCCCCTCCCATGCATGGATTCCATGCACCGGGCCACTAGTTATTTATAAACACTAGTTTCTTATACATGCCTATGACCTCCAGGTTGCCAAGTCTAATGGTCAACTTTCAGTCCTATTTACTTACCCCAACCAATAGCATTTGAAATAGATGTTAATTTCCCTCCTTATGAAACACTTTCTACTTTTGGCCTCTGGGATACCACTCTCTCTTGATTTTCTTTCTATCCCATTGGCTGCTCCTTTTCCATCTCCTTTATTATTCTTCCTCATCTCCCAGACAGTTAACTATTAGGAATGACCCAACACTCAGTCTGTAGATCTTGATCTCATTCTCTCCCATACTCCCTCTCTCCCTTTAAATTCTATACTTACTCCCTTGGGAAATCCTATGACTCATGGTTGAAGTTCATCTAAATATTCACAACTCCCAAACTTATACATCCCATCCAGACCTCTTTCCTGAATCTCAGACCCAGATATTCAACTACCTACCTACTCCCCTTGGATGTATAACAGTCACCTCAAAACTTATGTTCGAAACCCAATTTACTTCCTTCACACTGTCCCTCTTAAACCGGCCATTCCATAGTTATCCTAATATCATTAAGTGGTAACTCCATTCTCATGCCAAAAATCATATAGTCATCCTTCACTTCCCTCTTTCTCTTAAAGCCATGTCCAATCAGCAAATTCTGTTGGCTCTGACTTCAAAATATATTCATAATTTGACTGTTACTGCCTTGATATAAATGAAGACTGAGAACTAATGACATACACTGTCATTTCTCACCCGGACTTCTTACTGCAATAATCTTCTCACAGGCTCTCTGCTTCCTCCCTTTTCCCCTTATAGTGAGTGGCCAAAGAGAGCACTTGAAATCCAGTTAAGTGCAGTCACTCTCCTATTCAAAACCCTCCTGTGCTCCCCAAGTGAAATAAAAGTCCTTATTGTAGCCTACAACACCCTACATCTGTATTCCTGGCTACCTCTCTGACCTCATTTCTTACCACTCAGACCCTCATTTACTCCACTCCAGTCTCACCTGCCTCCTTGAAAATGCCCAGTGTACTCTGCCTTAGCACCTTTCTTTCCACTTGCTCTACCTGAAATATTCTTCCTCACATTATTGAATGATTTGCTCCTTTACCTCCTTCAGGTTTCTGTTCTGACCTTATTAGAAAAGTCTTGCCTGACCATTCTATTACTTATTTTATTTTCTATTTCTCTTCATAATGATGATCATCTCGTGTCATAATGTATATTTACCTCTTTACTTGTTTATTGTCTGTCTACTCCAACTAAAATGTAAGATTCATGCTGCCAGGAGCTATGGTTTACTCATTGCTGTCTCCGCAGTGCCTAGAACAGTGTCTGGCATATAGAAGGCACTCAATAAATATTTACTGAATGAATGGATGAATATACTATCACTATTGCAAATTTAGCAAATATAGTGATATTTGTTTGGTGTTCTTTAAAATTTCACACTAAATTTAAGTCTTAGTCTATATGTTTACTTCAGTTAACTACATTCCATTTGCATTCATGATATCTGAAGATGAAAACAATAAAACATCAAGAAAGTCAAATTGAAGGAAAATAAAATAATTTACTTCACATTCTGGATTTCAAAATCATGAAATTCTTCTGGCAGTGTGATAGCACTGTAAGATGCTTCAAAATTCTCCTTTGGAAGGTCAACTAGTCCTAAAAAGAATAAAAAACCACATTCAATAAGTAACCATGCTGTGCAAAATAGAAACTCCCAACTAAGTCTTTTTTATTTAAATTTCTCTCACTGGACTCTTGCTTAGTCTCCTAACTGATTTCCTTGTAACCACTCCTGCCTCTCTCCAGTCCACTCTCTACAAAGCAGCCAGAGTGATATTTTAAATACAAAATCAGATCAGATCACTCCATTGCTTAAAATGATTTAGTGACTTTCCCAGTGCATTTAAATAAAATCCCAATTTTTAATCAGGGCCTCTGCAGCCTTACAAACCTATCAGCATCATCTAACGACACTCTTTCCCTCTCTCACTATACTGGTCTTTTTGTTCCCTGAACAAGTTAAGCACTTTTTCACCTCAAGACCTTTGCTCTTACAGTTCCCTCTGCCCAGAATGCTATTCCCTCAGGGACTTTTTAGATGACTGGGTATTTCTCATTTTTCAAGTTTGAGCTTAAATTCTATTATCTCAGAAATTTTTTTCCTGACTAACCTAACTAAAATAAGATGCACTGTTTTTTTCTGTTGCAGTAATCTTTTTATATTCCTTCACAGCATAATCACAATCTATAATTATTATAATAATTTTAAAAACTGCTTCATTATCTGATTTCCTCACCAAACCATAAGGGACCTATTTGTTTTGTTTTGTCCTTGTATCCCAGAGCTTAGTATAGTGTTTCACATAAAGTATGGGCAATGAACATTTGTGGAATAAATGAAATAAAGAACAAATGAACCATATTCAATATAATTTTTAAATCTACAGAGAGATTATATAAATATTTTAAATAAAGAAAAAAACTCTGTCAATCCTGATTCAACAAATATTAATTGAGGGAATAGTATGTATAAGGCACTGAGAAAAATACTATTAGAAATTCAGAAAATAAATGACAAAGATATTGCCTTCAAGGAGCTTACAGACCAGTGTGAGAGGCAAAGCATGTAACTAAATAACAATAATAGAAGATGAAAAATGATTTCTTAAAATTAAATTTAAAGGCATTGTATTTATATTATATGTAAATCTCTAGCACTTTGGGATATCTAGAGATTTAAAAATTATTTTATTAATAGCATGCCATTTAAGGAGTCTTGAGAATTCTGAAAACAATGACAATAATTGATATCTAGGTTTTGTCAATTACACTATTTCTAATTTATCTCAAAAGGCAAAAACAGATATGGCAAACAAAGTAACACATTTAAAACTGAATATCAGAGTGTGTTGCATAAGTGTGGTAGCTTTATGTATATTTCTTACATAAACACACAGAAACATTACATGTTTCTGAAAGCATAACCTTTTCTTACAAACACAGGCGAAGAATGAAGGAAAGAATATAATTTGTCCTTAACCATGGAAACTTAGTTCGGTCAAAAGAAAGATTACTTTCACTATACTCAACCTGGATTTATGGAGTTCCGCCAATTATAAGAGCCCATCCAAAATAAAAATGCAAAAGGGAACCAAGACATATATACCTGGGCGAAATGTCATCTTCATTTTAAGCAATGCTTCACTGCAATCTGCCAAAAGATATTTTGCCTTCCTATTATAGATTCGAACAACTCCCAAAAGAAGATGTCCTGAAGTTCGAAGAGCAATTTTCACCTTTCAATAATTTTTAAAGTATTAGAATATTAAAAATTAGATTCACAAACTCTGTTCTTTGACAATTATAAAACCATAAGAATTTCTTCTCTTTAAAATCAGACATTTTGTGTTATTTAAAGTGAGTCGCTTAACTTCTACCTCACCTAGTAAAATAGTTAACATTTTTTTTCTTCTATGAAGATAATTTAATGTGGCATTAAGTGAAGTCTGCTATTATGGGCTTTATGGGAAGAATACAAAGTCTGCAGTCAGGCCGACTTGGGTTCAAGCCTTGGCTTAACTGCTAAAGCTGAGTCATTTAACCCTCCTGAACTTCAATTTATTAATAATAGCCACAATTTATTATATACTTCTTCTGTGCCAGGCATTGTCCTGAGAGCTTTTGATTCATTAATTAATTTAATTTACACAACAACCTCTATTTACAGAAGAAAAAACTGAGACTCAGATATGTTAAGTAGTGTGCCCAAAGTAACACAACTATTAAGGGATGGAACAGGAATTAAATTTAAATTTGACCAACTTAAAAGTCCACACTCTTAAATACCACACTTCACTGAAGCAAAAAGAAGTGCACTGCATAGGATTGTTATGAAGATTTAAAAAATTAATGAACATAAAGCCTAATCCACTGCTTTATACACGGTTGGTTTTTTATTATAATTTGTCCTTCTCTCAAGCAGAAAACTTAACCTATAAAATATTAAAATACTATTTTGGTGGAAATTCTAATAGCTTGTTATGGTTTTTATAATGAACATAATACTTTATTGTTTATGAAGTGTTTTCATTTATATTCAATCCTTTTTATCTACTCTCATTTATTCACTCATTTTTTAAAAGAAATACTTATTTGATACTACTATGTACATGGTAATCTGATAGAGGATGAGAAAGGATTACAAAATATGTATAAGACATGGCCGTTATCCTTTAGAGTCCAATCTATTTATAATAAACATAAAACAGTTCATATATATATATATATATATATATATATATATGAGATAAATGCTATAGGAACTAAAAGACCATTTGAGAAATAAAACATCCTTGGAAATATGTTTCATGATATAATGTATTTTAATTCCTTTCCTCTCTGTAAGTCATGGCAAATACATGCTATATTTAAACAATAACATACCTTAGGTGAAATAATTTTTTCAATGATTATCTCTAGATTGCATTCAGATACATGGGCCTTTGTGAGTTTCTTCTCCCAGTGAGCTGCAAGCCAGATTTTGGCCAATGGCCCTCGCTTACTCATAAGCACATGTGTGTAGAACATGCTGCCTGTATTCCTTAGTTGTATTTAGTGAACAAGAGAGAACATTAAAAGATATTTAAAACTTGATTACAAAGACTTTTTAGTACTAATTGACAGCAAGCAAAAACACTTTTCATTCGTCCTATAAAATAACGCTCAGATTATCTTCTAGTTCAATGTATTATTCAAATCAAGTTATTTTTTTGTAAAGAAGAAACCCTTATTTAAAATACAATATAATAAACGAATGACAGAGCTCTATTAGATTTTGAATTACACCTGGTTTAAATGTATCCTGACCCCTGTTTACATTTTAATTATTTTATCCTATAAAGGGTTCTCTTATTAATATGGTCAAAAGTAGAGGAGGGAGCCTGAAAAGAGAGAGAGGGCGAGGGAGAGAGAGAGAGAGATGGGAACAGGGGGTAAAAACAATGAATTGGAAAAGGTGGGCCAAGCTAGGAAAAGAGAACACAAGCCACCTCTTTTCTAAAACATAGGAATTTGAGAAGTGGGATTACTGATTTATATCCAGGAGTTGAATTTCTTTGTTCTTTTCAAGATGCTCTGGTTTACTCAACAATATATTAATTTTTGAAGTTGAAATAATAAAACTCCAAAGGACCATAAAGTGGAAAAAAAATGAGAAAACAAGAAACTATAAGAAAGGAAGAAAAAAAGAAGGCAAGAAAGGAAACAAGAATCAACTTAAAATGTTCTGAAGTAAGAGTGGCAAAAGTAAACGACTTAAAACAAAGACAGAATTTAAGCATGTTTCTACACAGTGTCCTCTTCTCACGAACATCATCGGTTCCCTTATTAAGCAAAGGGGAGTTAAAGGGCTGGCTTCTAGAGGGAGTATCGGATGATTTTGCTCACATGTAAATAATTTTAAGCTGCCACTATAAAAGCTTGTTTTTGTTTGTTTCTTTTCTAAAGTTCGAGTAAGTTGAGCCAAAATAAATACAAAACCAAAATCAGCCCCACAGATTTAAAAATTTAGCGGAACTTCGATCAAGGCCCATTTCCACACCAAGAACCAAATCCCTGGGCCCCGAAGAAAGGCCACGCCATCCAGCGGACCACACACTCCTCAGCGGGGCAGCGAGAGTTCCCTGTCTACGGCCGGCGGCTGCCTCGGCTCCTCGTTTCTTTCCCTCTAGTCTGTGTGTTTGGTATCATGGAATAAATTCCAGTTCATGCTTTTAAATTGCTCCCAGGTGTATGATTATCAATGCACTTTAAGAAAAAAAGAAGCCAACCCTGTGTTTTAATATTCCTGAGGCATTGATGTTCCTGAGCACACATCCCTCTCAAAAACAAAACCCCCACAAGTCCCGAGGGCGATGTCGAGATTGGCTTTGTTAGAAAAGGAAAGCTAACGCGAATGCAGGGACCTGGGGGCCAGGGGTGGATGAGTGGGAGCGGGGCGGGAGGAAGGGACGCTCGCTCGCGGGGAGAGCCGAGGAGGGCGAGCTTCCTCAGGGGAGCACGCAGGGCGAGGGGCGGGGAACTGGAAGGTTCAGGGGCGGGGGTGTCCAGGGCTGTGAGGAGGTGGCAATCGCCTAGCGCAGGGACGCCAAAGCCCCTCCCACAGGGGACTCCTCAGAGTTCAAGGCCAAGGCCGGTGATCCCAGAGGGGAACTGAGGCCAGAGGGGCGGTGCAAGCGCCCCTGCCCCCAGTAGGGACTTAGAACGGGGCCACGCCTCCAGCCCCAGAAGTTTCTCCCTCAGGCGCGGGGGGGGCTCGTGGCTGGTGCCTGTGAGGAGCCCAGCGAGGCGCGTGCGGCCGCGGCCCCATCACTCAGCCGCTTTCAGCCCCCAGGTCCCGCGTGGTCCCGCAGGCTGAGCCGTACTTTGAGCGCGGACGTCGGGACAGGTGCGCCCCAGCTGGGAATGCAGGGTCAGTGCGTCAAGTCTGAGGCGCTTCGCTCTGAGTGGTTGGGCATCAGCTAGTGAGAGGCCGGGCGAGTGGGCGGAGTGGCAGGGGCTGGGCGGGGCGAGTGGGTGGAGTGGCAGGGGCTGGGCGGGGCTAGTGGGTGGAGTGGCAGGGGTTGGGCGGGGAGAGGGGCGGGGCAGTGGGCTGCGCAGGGCGAGGACCGGGCTGGGCTTGCGGGTGACGAATCAAGGAGTCGGGAGGGACAAGGGCCTGGGCGGGGCGGGGCGGGGCGGGGGCCAGGCACTCCTCTCCAAGCATGAAGTCACCAGCTATGTCCTTGCAACTCTAGGGACTCTAACCTTAAAGCTTACCGATGCAGGGGGATGACAGGGCCTTACAGAACAATTGTGAAAGGTGGTAATGTCTGACTCCTCCTCTCCCTGGTCTCTGAACATCCCTAGGATGGAGTCGCATCTCTTTCACACACAAACTAGCTAAGGGGATCCCTGAAGAAGTTATTTAATCCCTTGAACCTCAGTTTTTCTCATCTGAGAAGTGGAAATGATAACAATAAAGTATCTGTGCCATAGATACTGTAAGAGATAAATGAGATGAAGCATGTAAAAAGCCTAGCAATAATAAATGCTCTATAAATATTAACTATTATTACTGTTGTTATTAAAAAGATCATTCAGCCCTAGCCGGTTTGGCTCAGTGGATAGAGCGTGGGCCTGTAGACTGAAGGGTCTCAGGTTCAATTCCAGTCGAGGGCACATGCCCAGGTTGCGGACTCGGTCCCCAGTAGGGGGCATGCAGGAGGCAGCCGATCAATCAATGATTCTCTTTCATCATTGATGCTTCTCTCTGTCCCTCTCCCTTCCTCTCTAAAATCAGTAAAAATATTTTTTAATTAAAAAAATCATTCACATTGACCCACCCTTTGGGGACAGAAAACATATTCTGCCTGGAATATCAGTTTTCAACAGTTAAAGCTAATTGCTAGAATGTAAGAAAAAATCATACTAGACATAAGGATCCAAAGTTGGCTTCCTCCCTTGAGCTTCATAGTAAATACTAATAACTATTAGAACGGCGATGGCATCCAATATATAGGCCATTGATATAGGTTTCAGGCTCCTTGTTGATAGGTTGTCTCATTTACCTCATAATCTCTGGCCTGCAGAGATTGGGCCGAAGGTGGCACTCGACATCCCCCGAGGGGTCCCGGATTGTGAGAGGGTGCCAGCCCGGGCGAGGGACCCTACCGGTGCATGAATCTATGAATGGGTCTCTAGTATATTTATAAAAGACAACAAAATCAGCTCGTGCTGGTATGGTAAGTGGTTAGAGCATTGGCCTTCATACCAAAGGGTCGGGGGTTTGATTTCTGGTTAAGGGCACATAACTGGGTTGCAGGTTTGATCTCCAGCAGGGCCGAATGTGGGAGGCAACCAATTGATATGCCTCTCTCACATCGATGTTTCTCTCTCTCCTCCACTCTCCCTTCCTCCCTTTCACTCTCTAAAAATCAATGGAAAAAATATCCTCAGGTGAGGATTAACAACAACATAATCATTGTCTTATGACTAGATTATCAAAGAATATACAGAAAAAAAGAAAAATTATTAAAGAGCTATGTCATGCAACTAATTAGTAAGAATATGTTGGCTTTAGATTGTATAATGTTTGTGATATTTATCAGCTTTTTAAATTTTGTAATTTGTTATTATTCTGTTATTCTAAAAACATTATTTGCTAACCCAATTCTGTATTTTTGACTTTGTATTCTTTCTCTTTAAGAAAAGAATACCCTAAACTTTAAAAGCTTTAAGCCCCATAAAACCTGGTTCAACCTTATTCCTTTTGCTCCCTGTGCTCTAGCCATATTGGAATCCCTCCATGCCCACTGCTTAGGAAAGTGCCAACACATAGTAGTATCAGGAAAATATTTGTAGATGAATGAATAAATGACTCAGAAACTGGAGTGCTAGAATGTAAACTACATAAAAACATGAATTTTGCCTGCTTTACTCATTGCTACCTTCCCACATGCAGAATAGTGGCTGGCATACAGCTAGTGCACAATAACTATTTTAAAAAATAGATCCAGGCCTGTTCAACTGCAGACCATGCTTCTTTTCATTGCCTCCAGTTATTTCCAGTTTATAAAGCATTTTCCCAAGATCCTCTTCACAGATCTAAGAGGTGTCATTTTCATTTTAAATTTAAGGTTAAATGGAGGCTCAGAGGAGAAGTGACTTGCCCCAGGTGACTCAGGGGCAGAGCTGAAATTCAAGCCCAGATCTCAAGGGCCAGAAAGCCTTATCCTCCTTGGCCCTCCCAGTAAGATGCCCCACAATAAGAGAGCACGTGGTGAAGGAGCCAGTCTTACAACCCAGAGCAGGCAGGTTCCCGGAAGAATGACTGTGCTTGTACAGCAGGTGGCGCCCATCCACACAGTAGTTACCTTCCAGGCCGGCAAACTCATTAGTCAACAGAGCCAAATATGAACAGTACAACGATTGAAATTTCTTTTGAGAGCCGAAAACCGACTTCTGCTCATGGGCCACAAAGTTTCAATTGCACGGTACGTGCACGCCCGCACCTGGTATTTTTTTGCAAGAGCCACACTCAAGGGGCCAAAGAGCCGCATATGTCTCGCGAGCCGCAGTTTGCCGACCACTGCCTTAATCTGATAGCTCTTGGTTAAGGGACACAAAAACATTTGTCAAACACCAAACTTTGAATTGCCAGTTTAATTTGCTCTCAACGGCCCTGCTTTTGCTTCGTTGGCCTTTGCTTTTTAGGCTGGAATAGAAAAACCTAGCCTTTCCCTCCTGAGTAGGGGAAAACCCCATTCTCCATCTCCTGTGTGTTTTTCCTTTACTTTTACACAGAACACTTCCAAGCAATTTGCCATGACAACAGCTGGGTGTCCTACAATTTAACACAATTCTGACACTGTCTACCTGGAGATCTCACAGTTTAAGGGCTCAGTCCTACAAGATGGCTCCCACCCCACTTCAGATGCCAATCAGAAGTAGTAGGTCCCCAGGTTACTTACAACTTCCACCCAACTTGGCTACAAATTGGAGGTTCCCATGGCCCCCTTCTTGATTCAATTAATTTACTAGAATGGCTCACAGAACACAGAGAAGCACTTACTCACCTTTAGCAGTTTATGAAAGGATACCGAGGAACAGCCAGGTAAAGAGACATATAGGGCAAGGTCTGGGAGGGTCCCAGTGCAGGAAAGCATCTACACCTTCTTGCTATGTGGATGCTCTAAACTGGAAGCTCCCCAAAGCCCCTACTAGTGGGATTTTATGGAGTCTTCCTCATGTAGGCATGAACAATTAGTACCTCCATTTCCAGCCCCTCTCTCTTCTCTGGAGGATGGGGGATGGGGCTGGAAATTCCAAGTTTCCAACCATGGCTTGGTCTTTCTGGTGATCAGTCCATATCCAGGAGCCATCTAGGAGCCCACCCAGAATCAATATAATTAGGAATTTACAAGGGTTTTAGGAGCCTGTGTCAGGGTCAAACGAACGTTAGAACAAGAGATGCTCCCAGTGCTCTGACAGGACAAGGAAGCGGAGAGAGACTGGAGCATGTGCCTGACACCCTGGTACTCACCAGACTCTCCCTCTCTTACCCACACTTCCCAGCCGCCTCCTGGACAGATCATGTGACTGATTCTATTGAATCGGCTGTGGGAGGAAGGGACATATAGCACTTCCTGTCTCAGTGTGTGACTCTCCAAATATCTCCAAATATATCTTCCTAGCTTGGCATTTGGTGAATTCCCATGGGGTCTGGGACCTAGAGCCTTGACAAGAGGGTGCTGGCTGGTGCCAGGAGGAGAAATTGCTGCTGTGAGGTGAGGTATGGCTAGGTGCTGCTGCTCATAGGAACAGGAAGCGACAGAGAACAAAGATGAAGAAACGAATTCTTTCTCCCTCCTCCAGCCTTGGGGTGTCCCTCTAGCCCCATCCTGATTATTGGCAAAGTTGAACAAACTCTAACATGGGGCATTGGTAACACAGAAATGTGGTTTGTGAAGCCTGAGCCCCAGCCCCAGCCCAGCATCACAGTGCAGTTTTTTTTAAGTATTTATTTTTAATTGTGTTATATTAAAATATAACAGAAATGTTGTCATCTTAGCATTATAAGTGTACAGTTCAGTGGCATCAGGTACATTCACATTGTTATGCCACCATCACACCATCCATCCAGTATGTTTTTCATCTTGCGAAAGTGAAACTCAGTACCTATTAAACTCCCCACTCCCATGCTCCAAGCTTCTAGAAACCACTATTCTACTTTCCATCTTTATGGATTTGACTACTGTAGATACCTCATATAAACAGAATTATACAATATTTGTCCTTTTGTGACTGACTGGCTTATTTCACTCAGCATAATGTCTTTGAAGTTCATCCATGTCAGCATTTCCTTCCTTTTGAAGGCTGAATGAAATTTGTGCACATTAAAAGGAGGACCCAGAGTCAAGTCCCCGCCCCCCACATGCACCTCAAAATCACGTGAGACCCAGCCCCAGCCCACCCCGCCTCCCAATTGGGCTAGATCCAGACCCGGCCAGTCCCACCCTTGTCAAGCCCCTCTGGGCAGGGGTATGGCCTTAGGTCCCCTGGTCTGGCGCCAGGATGGGGGGCTTGGCCTGAGGTCCCCCAGATGAGGAGGGAGGCATGCCTTGAGGTCCCCCATCAAGCCCTGCCAGGTGGGGGACACGGCCTGAGATCTCCTGTCAAGCTCTGCTGGGAGGGGGCGTAGCCTCAGGTCCCCCATCAAGCCCTGCTGGGCAGGGGACGCAGCCTGAGTTCCCCTGACCCAGCACTGGGGGTGCACCTTGAGGTCCCCTGTCAAACCCCGCTGGGTGGGGAACATGGTCTGAGGTGCCCTGTCAAGCCCCATGGGGGTGGGGGAGGGCTTAGCCTCAGGTCCCTGCTGATTGCTCATTAAGGCCCCTTAAGGGAACTTGGCCTCAGCTGTGGGTGCAGCCATCTTTGTGACGGAGTGATGGTCAATTAGCATATTCCCTCTTTATTAGATAGGATCACATTTTGCTTATCCATTTAGCTGTCAATAGAGAAGTATTTTTATATTATAAACTATTATATTTTTAAAAATCTCAGATTAGTATGGCTGTACACATTGCACATGTAATGCAAATCCCCCACACTTTGTGCTTGTATGCAATGGGTTTACTTTTTCAAAACCATAAAAATAATATTCTAACAACACGCAAGTCAATTTTAAAAAATAAAAAGGCCTACCAATAATCAGACCATCGTAACAACAGGACTTTTTATTTTCACCTCTTCTATTTTTTTCAAAGTTATAACTCCAGCACCCCATGCCACTGAATGTTCTGCCACATCATAAACCTTGTTGCCTGCTATTACAGGGTTGTTATTGCCAACCCTGAATGAGTGAAATGCTGTTTTCCTCATCACGCCCCTCCTTTGCTTCTATGAACATCTGGATTGTATTCTTCAGGACTGTTTTGGTTGCAAATGAGGGAAACCCTACTCAAAACTGCTTAAGTAAAAACAAATTGGTGTGTGTGGTGGTGGTGGAATTCACTGGCTTCAGTCACTGGAAAGAATGCATGAGTAACTCATTGAACTAGGACCTGAAACCAGGGTCTTTTTAAAAAGAGCAAGCACTCTACCTCTCAGCCTATCTCTTGCATGGTCCTCTCTCTACTTCTCTTTTAAGATTAGCCTCTTTCTTTCCGAGCACAGACAGGTCTTCCTCACCTGGCAGGTTACATGGCCTCTGGCAGTCCCACCTTTGCAACTGCAATAGAACAAGCATCCAGCTAGCAATCCCACAGAAGGGCTGTGATTGGCTGTGCTGACCCACTCAGCCAACCCACTTAGCCAATCATGTTGTTAGAGTGACCATGCATTATAATTGGGCAGGCCTGATCACATGTCCATCCCTATGGCCAGAATGGTGATAGCGTCTGTTGCTTTCAGATAAAGGGGAATGAGAAGTCCTGTTGGAAGACAGAAAACAACCAGCAAGCTTTACACAGGCTTCTGTTTTTCACCATGGCAAAACTAGATAAACTTCCTTGCACATTGAGCTCTTTGTTCTAACAATTACTTTTTGAGAAATTCCCAAGGATAGGATTACTTCATGGTGCTTTCCAGAACCATGTAACATATTTGTGTTTTTCAAAGCATGTTCACATCCAAAACCTTATTTGTGCCTCATCAAAAATGCTGATAACTGACAGAAAGAACGAGTGACACAGAGAAGTTGAATGATGGGTACAGGGACATTGAGTAGATGAGGACAGAGGTGAACCTAGGGACTTCCTGACTTCTATCCCAGTGTTCCCCACCCCAACAGCATCACAAAACTTAGATTAGTGGTGGGGGGTTCAAGCCCAGGGTCATTTCTGACCAGTTAAGGGAGGGAGCTTCGTCGGCCATCTACCTCTTGGAGGAGCTGGGCCAGCCGCCTGGATGACACGGGCTGGTGACCCCGGCCTTCGGAGCCTGCTCGAGCTCTGATGGGCGATGTCCCTCTGCTGGACATGGCATCCTCCTCGTGGGCACTCTCAGAACGCAGCTCCTCCAGGACACTGTGAAGATGCCTCAGTGTGAGCAGGAGCTTCTGGTCTTGGATCTGCATCTCAGCCTAGGAGAGAGAGAACAGGTCTGCGAGGGGCGGGCAGTGCACTGGGCATTCCCCCAGAAAGCCTGTTCTCATTACTGTCTCATCGGAGACAAGCCCACAAGTTCAAAGAAGCCATTTGCACCAAAGCCTCAGTTTCTTCATCTGCAAAATGGAAAGCAAATTACCTCCCTTCCGAGGCTCTTATTGTAACCAGTTCAAAATGGTCCTATACTGTCAACGAGATACTGAGTTGCTTTTCAGACACAGCAGACCCAGACCACAATCATGCAGCCTGGAGCATGGCTCAGAGGAGAGAACTCTGGCCTCCAGCTGCACCCAGAACTAAGGTCTCACCACAACCACCCTTCCCCCATCTCCCATCCTCCACCTCCCATGCCCCAGCCCTCACCTCACAAAACCACCAGACCAGGACATAACTGGAACTTGAACACTGGAATCCTTTCAGAATGCAAGGTTCTGTTGTCCAGGAAGATCCAGTGTTGATGTCTTTTTACCATCGATGGCCAGGTTCCAAGGTCCTCTAATTAAGATGTGCCCCACTAGCACCAGCACTTCCTCATAGCCCCTTAGAAACAAACCCTGGGCCTAGTCCAGTGGGCAAGATGGATCTGAGGCACCACTAGGTCTCCCATCTTCTCAGTGGGTGCCTTCTTGATCAATAAACCTTTCCTTATTCCAAACCCTGACATTTTGAGTTTTGGCCTTTCAAAGCATTGGGCACACAGACTTTGGTCCAGTAACATTATGAGGATGGAATGAATTAGTTCCCACTCTAAAATAGGACATGCTGAACAACCAAGATCTGTGATGATCTTCATTATCATCATCATCAACATTAAATATGATTCTTCTTATTTACAACCCCACTTATATGCTATAAACCTCACTAACACATCATTTTATAGGCATTAAGATGATAGTGACTTCATATTAAGTGAAGTACACCCTGCAGGCAGTAGTAATAACACCAAGAGAGTAGAGAGCTAGAAAGAGGAAACCCCTGAGAACACACAGCCATCCTTTCCTAATTCCTGGAAAAACGTTATCTGTGTTTTCTCAATTTTAGGGTTTTCCTCTCACACATTTAAAAAATATATATATTTTAATTGATTTCCGAGAGGAAGGAAGAGGGAGAGAAACATCCTATATAATAAAGAAGGAATATGCTAATTGACCCTCACACCATTGCAAAGATGGAAGCACCCACAGACAATAAGGAGGGAATATGCTAATTGCCCACCCTCAAAGATGGTGGTGCTCACAGCCAATAAAGAGGGAATATGTTAATTGACTGTCATGCCCTGAAAGAAGGCAGTGCTCACAGCCACAAGATGGCAGCACCCAGTCCCCTCAGCCCCCAGCTGCCCAGGGCCACCCAAGGCTCAAGTAACTGAGGCTTGTGCTGCCGGCAGTGGCAGCAGCAGAGGTGTGATGTTGGCGTCGCCTTCCCCTGATTGCAGGGTCACCTCCCGCCCCCGAGGGCTCCTGGACTGTGAGAGGGGGCAGGCTGGGCTGAAGGACCCCATCTCCAGTGCATGAATTTCATGCACCAGGCCTCTAGTCCATGATGAGAGAGAATCATGGGGTCAGCTGCTTTCTGCAAGTCCCTCACTGAGGATTGAGCCCACAACTTGGGCATGTGCCTTTGGCCTCCACTCCCCATTTTCCTCACTCTCACTGCTCTGGGCTTGTACCTCCAAAATGAATCCTTACTACCCCAATCCTTGTGCAAGCCTCTGCCCCAGGAGGACATGGAGTACACCCAGGCTAAGACAGTGGCTGTACTCCACAGCCACGTGGGTCAGGATTGCAGCACATATGCCAAGCAGACACTGAGCAAATTACACCACCTCCTCACTGAATCCTTTCAGTACCCCCTGCAGTGTTGGTACAACTTTTATCCCCATCTTATGATAAGGAAACTGAGGCTCAAAGAGGTAAAGCCACTTGGTAGAAGCCACACAGCAGCAGAGCTGGGCACATACCCAGGACACAGTGTAATTCCTGAAACTGGTCTGACACACAGTGCACCCAGAGCCTCCTATGTAGGCCATGACCTACTTATCCCTGTACCTGAGGTGGGGACGGAGCACTGCGTGGCTGGTCCCAGAGGGCTGCCTGCAGGGCTTACACCCCAGCCTGCAGCCTCTGTCCCAGCCAATGGGGCACCTGGGAAGGGGGCCCAGCAAATCTTGGAATATGTGGGGTGGAGGCATCAGGTAAAAAGAAATGCAAAGCCTTACCAATTCCTTCCTCAGCCACTCCAGGGTCTGCCCAAGCCTCGGGGCTGGCTCTTCTGCTGTTTTCATCTCAGCGTCCTTGGGAGAGACAGTGACGCTGGCCTGGTGATGGGCCTGATGAACCGTTGACTTATACAGTCTCCTGCCTGCTTCAGGCTGGAAGCAGAGTCTAGCCAAATCACTGAGGATGAAGTTAATGAGATCAGGAAGTGGCTTACATTGGAAAATATAGTGGTTTTTTTTTTTTTAAAGGGTTTCAGTGCTTTAAAAAGAAAAAGTAGGGAGGGCAGGAGGGAGGCCATTGGAATAACGATGCCTCCGTGCCTGCAAGTTCCAGAATCCAAGATCTAATGCCAATAGGATTACAGAGGTTGCAAAGCTTTACATGATGAAAACAACAATTATTATGAGAATAGGTGTCCTCTTCTGAGGACTCTAAGTAACAAATATATCTACCAGAGGCCTGGTGCACAAATTTGTGCACAGGTGGGGATCCTAGACCCGGTGGGTGATCAGGGCCAATCAGGGCTGGGCTAATCATGACCAGGCTGATCGGGGCCTGGTGGCTGGGGGAGGGACAGGGGGAGGGACCACGGGAGGATGGCCACTGGCCCTTGAGGAGGGAGCCAGCTCTCAGCTCCCCTGGGAAAGGACCGCGTTCACTGCCACCCACCCCTGGTTCCCCATTCCAGCCTGGGGCCCAAAAGTCCTGGCAGGGTCAGGAGAGGAGGTGTCAGTCACTGAACCAGGTGTGGAAGAAATGGATGCTGGATGCCGATGTCGCTGTTGGTGCCCTGCCACCGCACAGTTTCCCGCCTCTGCGCCCCCCTCCCCCGCCTCCTTCTCTTGTTGCTGCACTGCCAACATGGTGGGCGGGTGGCCCCTGAGGAAGGGAGAGGATGGGAGCAAGACAAACCCTTGTGTTGAGGGCTGACTTTCAATAGATCATAGCGAGGGAGCTGCTCAGCTACATACAAAACCCTGACCCAGTAGCAGGGGCTGATGGGGGCTGACTGGCTGGGGGAGGGACCATGGGCAGTTGGCCGGCCACAGGAGATTGACTGCAGGAGTGCACTGACCACCAGGGGGCAGCTCTTGCATTGAGCATCTTCCCTCTGGTGGTCAGTGTGTGTCATAGCGACTGGTCAATTGGTCATTCCAGTCATTCTGGTCATTCAGTAGTAATGGTCGCTTAGGCTTTTATATATATATAGATAGCCTTTCTCTATAAAACATGTATTTCTATTATTTATATACTAGAGGCCCGGTGCATGAAAATTCATGCACTAGAGGGGGCGTCCCTCAGCCCGGCCGGTCCCCTCTCACATTTAGGAGCCCTCAGAAGCAGGAGGCGACCCAGCAATCAGGGGAAGGCAACACCCCTATCACACCTCTGTTGCTGCCACTGCTGGCAGCACAAGCCTCGGCTGGCCCTAGTTACCTGAGCATCGGGCGGCCCTGAGCAGTTGGGCAGCCACCATCTAAGACTTGTCTGCACCTCGGACGTGCCCTGGAAAGCTGGGCAGATGACATAGGAGGCTTTCCTGTGCCTTGGGCCTGCCCTGGGCAGCTGGGCATTCACCATCTGAGGCTCTGGGTGGCTGTGGGACTGAGGGGACTGGGCGCTGCCATCTTGTGGCTGTGGACGCTGCCATATTTGAGGGCGTGACAGTCAATTAGCATATTCCCTCTTTATTAAATAGGATAAAATCTCACTTGGGGCAAATACCCCATCTATTCCTTCTGTGTCCCCAGTCCCCTCCCTCCCTTCTTCATTTATCTGTAGCGATAGACAAAGGGGAATGTTCACTCTCCAAGTTCTCCTGCTTCTGGGATGTCCCATTTCTAGCAAATGAGATCAAAACAGAAATTTGCTTTCAGACTTCTAGGAAAACTTTTATCTAGCTGACAAAAGAAAAAATATCAATGATGCTCCCCTCTATTCCTACTTTCTTCCCCATCTTTCTGCCTTGAATGTGGGTGTGATGCCTGGAGCTACAGTAACCATCTTACAACCCTAAATAAGACAAAGGGCAAGAAAACTGCATAGGCTTTGCAATCACTGAGTCACAGAATCACCAATAGGATCTACCTGTTCTGTGAGACAGTGAACCTCAGTTTTAATTGGGCAAACACAGTTTTAACTGATACCCCATTTATTCTTCACAACATGCTATGAAGTGGATATCCCTCAGAGTCAAACCCGGGACCTTCAGTCCACAGGCTGACGTACTACTCACTAAGCGACACTGGTGAGGGCTTAAGCAGATACCCTTTAATTATCTCTTTCAACAATCACTTACTGAGTGCCTACTGTGAGTCAAGTTCGGCTGTAGGAACTGGGTACATAGATTGGGTTGTCACAAGGACACTGTGTCACAAACCTCTCCAAAACTCCATGCTTTCAAACAATAATTGTTTATCTTCACCTTTGAGTGGAGGGTTGGTGGGGGTGGTCTGCATCAGACTTCAGATCTGCAGATGGGAGCCTGCTTCATGGGTCTCTTGTCCTCCTCCTTGAATCACTGGGCCACGGCGGGGTGTTCTTCCCTTCTCAATGGCAAAGGATAAGAGAGCAAGTGGAACCACATGAGGCCTCTTAAAGCCTAAGCTCAGAGCTGTCACTTTCACCACATTCCATTGGGCAAAGTGAGTCCCTTGGCCAAGTCCAATGTTAAGGGGCAGGGATGTACACTCCACCCAGGAAGAGGGCACGTCAAGTGTGTGGAGTTGGGGAGGGGCGAGGAAGTGGGACCAGCAATTCTACACCAGGAAGGAAGTTAGTTCAGAAGTGGGGCCAGAGGCCTGGAGGGGCCCAGAGGAAAGGTGGCAAGCAGAAACCAGCAGGTGATGGGAGCCGGAGACAGGAAGTATGGCTGTGTGGCTGTGGCAGGAGGCCCAGAAAGAATGAGAGAATTGAAGGATAATGTAGGACAATCAACATTTATTGATCTACTCCAGACCAGGTATCATGCTAAACCCTTGCCATCCGTAACTTCATTTCATTTTCAAAACCTTCTGGTTTCAATTCCCAAACCATGTGCCGAGGCACCCTGAGCTATGGCAGAAATCTCACAGATGCACTGCGAAGTACTTAAAAAATTAAAAAAAACAACACCCCACAATAACCTCTATTGGGTATTGTGTAAACTATAATTATTAAGTTGTTTAAAACGAATTGCTTAATAACTGTTAGGTATTTCTTTGGGCCTGGCACACTGTGAAAAAATTACTGACATGCTAAGGGTGCTATGAACTGAGGAAGTTTAGGAACTTCTGCCTATGAGGGAGACACCATTGTTACCTGCATTTTATACTTGATTACAGATAGATCCTACTATTCGCCCCTTTTTCTAGATGAAGAAACTGACATTCAAAGAGGCCCTGGCCCTGGCCGGTGTCACTCAGTGGTTAGAGTGTCTGCTTGAGACCAAAGGGTCGCCAGTTCAATTTCCAGTCAAGGGCACATACCTCAATTGGAGGGAACCAATTAATGTGACTCTCTCACATTGATGTTTCTCTCACTCTCTCTTCTCCTCCCCCTCACTTCCACTCTCTCTAAAAATCAATGGAAAAATATCTTCACTCCTCCAATGAGGACTGAAAAAAACAAAACAAAACAGAACAAAGAGGCATGGATTTCTCAGGATCACCCCCGCAGAGCTGGAATTAGAACCTGTTCTCCCTGACCTGTGTGGAAGGTCTTGCCTGTTGTTTTAAAGTGATGGAGCATCAGGCAGGGACTCGAGCCAGCCATCTGCTGAGCTCCTGGGCAGGCCCAGTGGGATCTCTGTCCAACACAGCGGAGGGTTGATAGGAGTGCGTGGCAGTTGGAGTCCGGTGCTCTGTCCTTGGCCTCCAGTGCTGACACCGAATCACCTGGAAAGCCATTTCTCATGGTTAACTTGTTTTGATGAACTTTCATTTATTTTTAATCTTGGGATTCTGGCTCATTTTACTTCATAAGCTCAGAAAGGCTTGGCATGTGGGGATAAGGGAAGGTGGAGCCAGAAGGCCTGGAACGGGAAGGAACTTAAATTCTGAGCAAGGAAAAATGTCTTCACCAACTACAAAAGCCAGAACCGCCATCTATGCATCATTCATGGGCAACTAATAATATGGCTTCCATGTGTCAGACCCTGCACTGATGCTGGGGGCACAGGGATGCTGGGGTATAGTGGTGAACAAGAAGAGCCTCACAGCTGACCTCATGTGGCTTATGGTCCAGCTGGTAGGAGGATCCATTAGCAGTCAAGTGGTTCAAACTAGTACTTTGTAACACAAACCTAGCACATGTACTAGTGTATGTAGAATAAATCCATGAGTGAAGGAATGAAGGGATTTGCAAATGAAGAAACTGTGGCTCAGATGGAGATATGAGTTGCCCAAACAATTCAGCAGCTGTGGCAAAAATCGCTTGTCCTTTGATATCCTTTCTCCTAGTCATTCATAGCAAAAGACACAGTCCCCGTTTCCCTTGCAGGTAAGTGTGGTCATGTGGTTAAATCCTGGCCAATGGGATACAAATGGAAGGGATTTGTGCAATTTCTGGGTTGTGCCCTTAAAAGGAAGGAGGAGGGTCCCTGCTTCTTCCCCCATCCTCCTGCTGACTGGAATGTAGCCACAGGGGCTGGAGGTGGTGTAGCCGTCTTGGACCACAAAGTGGAGGATGGCAGAGCAACAAGACAGAAGGAACCCAGGTCTCTTGTGACCGATGAAGCCACCATGCCAGGCTTACCTGCCAAGTATACTTTTACACGAGACAGAATTAAGTTCTGCTTTATTAAAAACATTTTTTTTCATTCCCTTTAATACAGGAGTCAAACCAATGTCCTTAAAAATATAGTGGCTGAAGTCAGGTCCCTTGATTTCCCCTACGCAGGCCCTTTCTATAACCCTCCCACCTACTTTATTTTCTTCCAAGTGTTTTCTTGTTCAGGGCCTGGCCTGCTCTTTACAACAGCTCTGTGAAGTTCATAGCAGAGAGCGGACTCCCACGGTGCTCACAGGGCTCACAGTGATGCGAGAGGTGCAGGTGACCTGCCCTGAGATGGGCAGAGTTCCCATCTCTTGGATGGGGCAAGTGGATTCAGAGGTGTCATTTAGCTCTGCCTCCATTTCTGACTCCCAGTCTAGGGCCCTACCCACCCTTGGGGCTGTCCCCTCTCCTATTCTAGGCACCTTAGCCCTCTCCCCCACTTAGTAAAATACACAAGAGGCAGATGTGTAGCAGGAAGAAGCTTCCACATGTTAGAGTCCTCAAACCCGCCCACCCTTCTACCCTCCCACGTGAGCACCTGCCGTTATGCCAGAGAAGGGGAGCATGGGGATGATGCACCTACATAACACAGTGGTAAGATGATTGAGTTAATATCTGAAAAGCACTTAGAACAGTGCCTGGCATACGGAGAGGCCCATATAACCGGTTGTAAACTAAAATAAACACACAAGCAATTCATTACTATTACTTCACCTCTGAGCCTGTTAAGTGTTGTTCCCTCTTCCAGGAATACTTTTCCTTTCTCCCCCTTCCTTCACCTAGCGAAATCACAATCTTACCTGAGCTATTCTTTCACATTCCTCCCCTTGACACATGGCAGGCTGTTTTCAGAGTTTTCTCATCTAGAACGCAGGGGGTCAGATTTGATCTGTATTTTTCAAACTTCTGCTACTCACATACCTCCTCTTTAATTTTTGCCTACTGTCTCTGCTTTGATTTATGTATATTTGTCTTTAAATTGTTCTTTAAAGAGATGATTATTTTCTGAGAGACAGAAATGAAGTGGTCTCTATTTTCTCTCTTGTCCCCTTGCACCTGAGGGAGAATGAACAGCCATTGGGAGAATATTTTCAAAATGCAGACCTCTCTCCTGCTCATTGCCATCCACCACAATGTCCACAAAGGGTCTTCTTCGGTTCAAATACACCCTCAGGCTCAGGAGATGATCCTAAGCCACACTTGGCATTGACCTACTCAGCAGGAACCTCAGCTAGCTAGCATGGCGCCCCACGAATGCTAGCATCAGGTGCTCCTCTCTCAGCAGCAGTCCTCGCTGCCATCCAGCAGGACAGTACAGTGCAGGTGCAAGGCCGGATCCCCATCCGATGGGTACAGGAGCCATCTTGGCTTAAAAGCTTCATGCCCCTCAGAGCCAATATCTTTGCACCAGCCCAGTTATATGTGTCACCAGGTTCATGAAGCCCCAAGTATGATTTCCTGTCATGCATTTATAACTCCTCCTAGCCCAGATATAACTTACCAATCAGAGTCTTTAAAAAAACACTTTATTTATTTATTTATTTATTTATTTATTTATTTATTTATTTATAGAGAGAGTGGAATGGAGGGGGGGAGACAGAAACATCGGTGAGAGAGACACATTGACTGGTTGCCTCTCACATGCACCCTAACCAGGGCCGGGGTCTTTGAAGCCTGCAACCGAGGTATGTGTCCTTGACTGGAATCAAACCCAGGACCCTTCAGTCTGTGGGCTGATGCTCTCTCCACTAAGCCAAACCAATTAGTGCAAAAAACTTCGTTTTTAGAACAACTTTAGAGTACAGAAAAATTCGGAAGGTAGTAGAGTTCCCGTATCCTCACATTCATCTCCTCTATTATTAACACCTTATATCAGTATGATACACTTGTTACAATTAATTAATATTGATGCATTATTAAAGTCCTTTATTCTGATTTTTTTACTTTTTTAAAAAAAAATCTTTATTGTTCAGATTATTAAAATTTTCCTCTTTTTCTCCCCATAGCTCCCCTCCACCCTGTTCCCACCCCACCCTCTGCCCTTACCACCCCCCCACTGTCCTCATCCATAGGTGTACGATTTTTGTCCAATCTCTTCCCTCACCCCCCACGCCCCTTTCTCGCTGAGAATTGTCAGTCCACTCCCTTTCTATGTCCCTGATTCTATTATATTCACCAGTTTATTCTGTTCATCAGATTTTTTTATTCACTTGATTTTTAGATTCACTTGTTGATAGATGTGTATTTGTTGTTCATAATTTTTATCTTTACCTTTTTCTTCTTCTTCCTCTTTTTAAAGAATACCTTTCAGCATTTCATATAATACTGGTTTGGCGGTGTTGAACTCTTTTAGCTTTTTCTTATCTGTGAAGCTCTTTATCTGACCTTTAATTCTGAATGATAGCTTTGCTGGGTAGAGTAATCTTGGTTGTAGGTTCTTGCTATTCATCACTTTGAACATTTCTTGCCACTCCCATCTGGCCTGCATAGTTTCTGTTGAGAAATCAGCTGACAATCGTATGGGTGCTTCCTTGTAGGTAACTGTTTTTCTCTTGCTGCTTTTAATGTTCTTTGTCTTTTGCTCTTGTCATTTTAATTATGATGTGTCTTGGTGTGGTCCTTTTTGGATTCCTTTTGTTTGGGGTTCTGTGCGATTCCTGGACTTGCAAGTCTATTTCTTTCACCAGGTGGGGGAAGTTTTCTGTCATTATTTCTTCAAATAGGTTTTCAGTATCTTGCTCTCTCTCTTCTTCTGGCACCCCCATAATTTGGATGTTGGTATGCCTGAAGTTGTCCCAGAGGCTCCTTACACTATCTTCATATTTTTGGATTCTTTTTTCTTTTTGCTTTTCCGGTTGGGTGTTTTTTACTTCTTTGTATTTCAAATCTTTGACTTAATTTTTGCGATCCTCTAGTCTGCTGTTGGATCTCTGTATATTATTTTTTATTTCAGTCAGTGTATGCTTAATTTCTAGTTGGTCCTTTTTCGTATCCTCGAGGGTCTTCCTAAATTTATTGGCCTTTTCTAGGAAATTCTTGAAAAACCTTATAACCGTGGTTTTGAACTCTATATCCAGTCGTTTGCTTTCCTCCATTTCTTTCATTTGTGACCTGTTTCTTTGTCTCTGCATTTTGGCTGCTTCCCTGAGTTGATAGAGTGGCTTTGTGTGCTAGGTGTCCTATAGGGCCCAGTGGCTCAGCCTCCCCAGTTACCTGAAGTGGATACTCTTGGTGCACCCCTTTGTGGGCTGTGTGCACAGTCTTGTTATAGTTAATCCTTGATTGTTGTTGGTATCGCTGGGAGGAATTGACCTCCAGGCCAATTGGCTGTGAGGATCAGCTGTATCTACGATGGGAGGACTTCTGTGCTGGACACACCCTTATGACAAGATTTGAAAAAGCCTCTGTGCTCAGCTTGGATGGGGCTGAGTCTCAGGGCAGAGCAAACAGTAATGGCTTCCCGTCAGCCCTGCCCTAAGAGGCCCCTGGGTCTCGGTGTCCTGCCGTAATTGCTGCAAGCACCTCTGAGAGAAAGCTGCCCTCGAGTTCTGCCTGCTTCCAGACAGTCCAGTTTCTCCCCGTATGAACCTGGGTCCCCAGAGTCTCACCTGGAACTGGAGTTCAGAGCAGTCAGGAGCCTGTCTCTCCCTCCCGCTTGAAAAAGCCAGCCATGTACTCAGTTGCCAGCCCTCTCCGTGTGCATGCACCTTGTTACCTCTGTCTTCCACAGTTCCTCCAAGTCTCAGTGTGCTTTTCTCTTTCCTGACAGACCAGTTTCTTCCCGTATGAGTCTGGGTCCCCAGAATCTCACCCGGAACTGGAGTTCAGAGCCGTCGGGAGCTTTTGTCTCCCTCCAGGTTGAGAAAGCCAGCTGCGTACTCAGTTGCCAGCCCTCTCCACATGCGCGCGCCTTGGTACCTCTGCCTTCCGCAGCTCCTCTGAGTCTGTGCTTTTCTCTTTCCTTCTAGTTGTAGAATTTCCACTCAGCCAGCCTTCTTGGTTCTGTTTTGTCTTTTAGTTGTAGTTTTGAAATTGTGCGAGGCAGCAGTTTAGGTGTTTACCTATGCTGCCATCTTGGTTTCTCCTATTCTGATTTCTTTAGTGTTTACCTAATGTCTTTTTTCTGTACCAGGATGATATTGAGGATAACATGCTACATGTAGTCATCATGTCACTTTAGGCTCCACTTCGCTGTTTCTCAGACTTTCCTCATTTTTGATGACCGTGATCGTTGTGAGGAGTACTGCTCAGGTATTTTGAAAAATGTCCCTCAATTGGAATTTATTTTATCTCATGGCTAGACTAGGGTTATGGGATTGGGGAGGAAAACTACAGGGTTAAAGTGCCATTCTCATCACATTGTATCAAGGGTATGTACTGTCAATATGATTTGACCATTGTTGACCTTGACCACCTGCCTGAGGTAATCAGGCATGTCAGGTTTCTCCCCTGCAAAGTTGCTATGCCTCCCACCCCAACTCCCTTTCATGGGAGATTTATCTTTTCTCCCCATTTTTTTCATTGATCATACTTTAGGTTATAATCCAATATTCCTTTATTTATTTTGTTGATCAAATTTTTCCAGGTTTGGCCATTGGGAGCTCTTCCAGTTGATCCCTATGTTCTTTGACATACCACAATGTGTGTGTGTGTGTGTGTGTGTGTGTGTGTGTGTGTGTGTGTGTGTGACAGAGAGAGAGAGAGGGAGGGGGTGAGGGAGGGAGAGAGATTTTTTTTATTTAAGCACTTCCTTGCTTTCTGGCACTATATGATGCTCCAAGCTCATCTTGTGTATTTCCTGCCCCAGTCCCACAATCAGCCATTTCTCCCCGATTCCTTTTTAATGGAGAATGGTATTAGAAACCAAGATCTGGGCACTAGGTGTGCTTATTGTTATGCAGTATCATTGTTTCTAGGACCTTTTGGCTGACAGAGGAAGGAAATCATGCATGTATACTAACCTGGTGTATATACATAGCTATAAATATTTTACATGGAATCTTCTGCATCTGTAAGAGCCAAGCATGGGTTCATACTGGTATCTCCAATCCATTACCACATGGACCATTCCAGCCTCCTCCTCAGGGGTCATTTTTATCACAGCAATGTTGCCTAGTAACATAGTGGACACATGTTTATGTGTTTCCAAGGAGACAGTGCTAGACAGTTAACGAAAGGTATAATTCTCACGCAAAAGAGGAAAAGATTTTAACCCTTTACTCTCACTGATCAGTGGCTACTCACTTCTCTGAGGATAAAGAACTAACACTTTGGCTCACAGGGTTCTGCAGTGACCTGGCCTGTTGACAGTCCACCCTTTTCTCCTCCCACTTCCTTTTTGAGCTTCCATGGCAACCACACTCATCTCCTTCAAGGTTCACACTCACCATACTCCCTTCTCTCCTAGCGCCCCTGCCCAGGCCAGTCTCTCTTCCTTGCCCTCTTTACCTGGCTGCCTCCTATTCATCTCTCCGATCTCTGCTCAACCCTCGCTTCTGCTGGGGAGTCACCCCATCTCCCAGGCTAGGTCAGCACTGTTTCGAGCTTGCGCAGCCTATGCATCCTTGCTTTGTAACACTTACTACAGTAGCAGTATTATGTTTCCTTTTCCTTTTCTCCCACTAGAATACAAGCTTCTCGAGGGTAGGGATGCTGTCTACCTCATTAACAGTATATAACAGGGGCTCATACTCTCCTTATTGAAGTTCTCACTGTGTTCATCATTCTTTTCCCCATTCAGTGAGCATCTTTATGACCGATACTTTCAAGTCTTTATCAGGTAAATGATTTATCTCCATTTCATTAAGGCTTTTTTCCTGAGGTTTTTGTCTTGTTCTTTCATTTGGAACATATTCCTGTGTTTCTTCATTTTGCTTGACTCTGTGTTGGTTTCTGTACAGGAGATGAAGCAATCAGCTCTCCCAGTCTTGAAGGAGTGGCCTGTGTAAGACAAGAACTTTTGTGATTCAGCCCTGCCTCAGCTCTTGGTTATCTCTCAAGCCTTTGTACTTGTCCAAGCAGCTTATTGCATTTTTTTTTTCTTTTTTTTTTCTTAATTAAATCTTTATTGTTCAGATTATTACAGGTGTTCCACTTTTCTTTCCCCCCATAGCTCCCCTCCACATGATTCCCCACCCCACCCCATGCCCTTACCCCCCGCCACTGTCTTCATCCATAGGAGTAAGATTTTTGTCCAATCTCTTCCCGCACCCCTCACACTTGCTTCCCCTGAGAATCGTCAGTCCACTCCCTTTCTATGTCCCTGATTCTATTATATTCACCAGTCCATTCTGTTCTTCAGATTTTTCATTCACTTGATTTTTAGATTCACTTGTTGGTAGGTATGTATTTGATGTCATTTTGTTGTTCATAATTTTTATCTTTACCTTTTTCTTCTTCTTCTTCTTCTTAAAGAATACCCTTCAGCATTTCATGTAATCCTGGTTTGGTGGCGATGAACTCCTTTAGCTTTTTCTTGTCTGTGAAGCTCTTTATCTGACCTTCAACTGTGAATGATAGCTTTGCTGGGTAGAGTAATCTTGGTTGTAGGTTCTTGCTGTTCATCACTTTGAATATTTCTTGCCACTCCCTTATGGCCTGCATAGTTTCTGTTGAGAAGTCAGCTGACAGTCGTATGGGTACTCCCTTGTAGGTAATTAACTGTTTTTCTCTTGCTGCTTTTAATATTCTCTCTTTGTCTTTTGCCCTTGGCATTTTAATTATGATGTGTCTTGGTGTGGTCCTCTTTGGGTTCCTCTTGTATGGGGTTCTGTGCGCTTCCTGAACTTGTAAGTCTATTTCTTTCACCAGGTAGGGAAAGTTTTCTGTCATTATTTCTTCTAATAGGTTTTCAATATTTTGCTCTCTCCCTTCTTCTGGCACCCCAAAAATTCGGATGTTGTTTCGCTTAAAGTTGTCCCAGAGGCTCCTTACATTATCTTCATATTTTTGGATTCTTTTTTCTTTTTGTTTTTCTGGTTGGATGTTTTTTCTTTCCACATATTTCAGATCTTTGGTTTGATTCTTGGGGTATGTTGATCTACAGTTGAGTTTCTGTATATTCTTTATTTCAGACAGTGTATGCTTCATTTCTGACTGATCCTTTTCCATTTTTTTGGCATTCTCATTAAGGTCCTTGAAGGTCTCACTAAGCTCCTCAGAAGTGTCATCAAGTTTCTCGGTGGTTTTTAGAAGATTCTTGAGTAACCTTATAAATGTGATTCTGAACTCTATGTCATCCAGTAGTTTGCTTTCCTCCGTTTCTTTCATTCGTGACATGTTTCTTTGTTTCTGCATTTTGGCTGCTTCCCTGTGTTGATGGAGTGGCTTTGTGTGGTAGGTGACCTATAGGGGGCAGTAGCTCAGCCTCCCCAATCACCTGATCTGGATGCTCTTGGTACACCCCTTTGTGGGCTGAGTGCAAAGTCTTGGTGTCGTTAAGCCTGAATTGCTGTTGGTATGCTGGGAGGAATTGTCCTCCAGGCCAACCAATTAGCTGTGAGCACTCCCTGTGTCTATAATGGAAGCAGTGCTGCGCTGAAGACACGCTTATGGGGCAGGACTTGTTTCAGTGGGGCTTTGGTGCTCACTGAATCTGCCTCTTGAATGTGTCACTTATGGATGTGAGGAGTTGAAATCTGGTGTCTCACACTGACCACTAGGTACACTGGCTTCTGGATCTCCAATGGGGTGCAGGTCAGCTACTGTCAGAGGCCACTCAGCAGGAGCTACAGTGAGAGCTGCAGTTTTCTCCTCTTTGCTTGGGGTTTGGAGGTTTTGGAGCTGTCTGACCCGGGCTGCAAGTTTTCTAGGTTAAGCTGCGATAGGGCAGGCTTTCTTATGCTAATTGAGCTGCTTGGAGCTTGGGTGGGTTTGTAGGTTGTGTGGGGCGGGGTCTCAGGGCGTCACTAGGTTAGGGCATGGCAAACAGCAATGGCTGCTAGTAAGCCGGCTCTGTGTCCCAGACTGCGTCCTGGAGTCCTGTGCCCCAGTGCCGTAAACAATTATTCCTGCGCGCAGCTCTGCAAGCAAGCCACTCTCACTGGCAGACAGTCCAGCTTCTCCCCGTAGGAGTTTGGGTCCCCCGCGTCTCCCCAGAGACTGGATTTCAGAGTAATCGGGGGCTTGTCTCAGTTCAGGTTGAAAAAAGCAACGCACCCAGTCGCCCGCCGCCAGCCCGGATCACGCGCCTCCGTACCTCAGCTTTTCAGCGCTCGTGCACGTCTCAATGCTCTTTTCTCTTTCCTTCTAGTTGTAGAACTTCCACTCAGCCAGCTTTCCCGTGGTTCTGGGTGATAGACGTTTTGTCTTTTAGTTGCAGTTTAAATTGTTGTGGGAGGCAGCAGTTTAGGTGTTTACCTACGCCGCCATCTTGGATTCCTCTTATTGCATTCTTAATAGCTCCCAGGAGTTGAGGATGTGCCAAGACCTGTCGTGTCCTAATGGGGGGATCTCAGCACCTAGACATAGGCTGACTGGGAGCCAGATCCTCGGGCATCGGCTTTTAAAAGTATGCAAATATAAACAGTCTGTGGGACTGCTACTGACCACCAGAGCCATGTGATCTGGAGGTGTCACTTGAGTGGCAGCTGCAAAAATCAGGGCTCCAGACGAGTGTGTAAGTCTTTTCTGGGTGATACCGCTGAGCTGCAGCAAGGCAGAGGGGGAGCGCCAAGATGGCATCCACAGCCCACGCTCCTTGAGAGGAACTCTCTAGGCCACTAAACATGTGTCAGACCTGAAGCCTGCCTCTCAGACCAAAACTCCAGGACAAGCAAAGAGGCCTCCTGCACAGAAAGACTGGGGGTTGGCCTCAGTCCACTGTGTGTGCAATGCCCCGGGGACAGCAGCTCTCCAAGAACTTTCCAATTGCCATGGTCCCAGAATGCAAGCCCCACTGGCCACCAGATCCAGGCAATCAAGGGGTGTCCCCTGGGCAGAAGCTGCAAAAACCAGTGCAGACCCACGTAAAGCTCCTTTCAGGAGACACTGGTGCTCCAGAGCATGTCAGAGGGTGAGCGCAAAGATAGCCCTACCCTCCGGTGTCTCTAGAAAGGATTACAATTGGCTCCTCGATGCATATTTAATGAGAAGCCTGCCCCTCAGGCCTCAGTCATGATGATTAGCTAACAGACATCCTCCACAGAAAGACCAAGCTTTTGAGTCTGTTATCCCTTGCTGTGTGCTGGGGTGGCTATTAAAACTCTCCAGTGGTTGTAGTCCTATGGGGCCCATGAGCATAAGCCCCACTGGCCACCAGAGCCAGAAAAGGTAGAGGTGTCCATTGGCAGTAGTCATAAACATTGGGGTGCCAGAGAAGGGTATGCTCCTTTCTGGGTGACACCAATTATTATAGTCCCTGGCTTCTCCAGCCTCCAGAGCCAAACCACAAGAGGTGTCCCACAAAAATTGGGACATCAGACGTGTGAAAAGCTCCATTCTGGGAGATGCTGGTGCTCTGGAGCATGGCACAGGGAGAGAGTGAAGATGGCACCTGCCAGTCTCCATCCCTGGACAGTCCCAGCAGACTCCCAGATACTGTGTTAAATTAGATGCCTGGCTCCCAGGCTGACGCTTTAACATAAGCAGGTGAACCTCCTTCACTTTAAAGCTGGGCACAGCTGGCTGCCTCTGAGCTGGGCCCTGGGCTGAGCAAGCCTGAGCAAGTGAGACCTTTAAGAGCAGTTTCTCCAATTGCTTCAGTCTTGTGGGTCTCAGGATGGAAGGCACATAGCTTTCCAAAGTTAGACATTTTGGGAGCTAATCTCTCAAATGTATGTCTTAAATGTTGGAATGCCCAATGTGGGGTTCAAACCCTTTGATCCTAAGGGAGAAGCTCTGGGTTTTGAGTCCCACTCATTGTGAGTAACTGCACCTGGGGGTTATGGTGAATTGTCTCCAAGTCTCTCCTAGATGAAGCAGAAGACAGAATCAGTGAACTCGAAGACAAGGCAGTGGTTATCCATTAGAGCAGCAAAAAGAAAAAAGACTGAAAAGGAGAAAAAAAAGTGAAGATAGCTCAAGGGACTTATAGGACAACCAGAGGCCTGGTGCACGAAATGTGTGCACGGGTAGGGTCCCTATGCCTGGTGGAAGATCAGGGCTGATCAGGGCCTTCTGGCTGCCGGCCGGGGTCTTCCTTCCCTGGCTGCCATCTGGGGCCTTCCTTCATTTCGTGCCGCCCCCTGGTGGTCAGCACACGTCATAGCAAGTGATCAAACTCCCCGTCTCCCGGTTGAACTCCTGAAGGGACACTTTGCATATTAGGCATATATATGTGTATATATACACATATATATATATATCAAACAGGGATCCCAGAAAGAGAAGAGAAAGAGAAAGGGGCCAAAGTATTTGAGGAAACAATGGGTGAAAACTTCCTTAACTTGGGGAAGGAAACACATCCAATCCCAGGAATCCCAGAGAGTTCCAGATAAGAGGAACCCAAAAAGACCTACACTAATACACATTATAATTAAAATGTCAACATTTAAAGCTAAGGAGAGAATATTAAAAACAGCAAGAGAAAATAACTTATTATGTACAAGGGAACCCCTAAGCAGATCTTTTAGCAGAAACTTCACAGGCCAGAAGAGATGGTATGATATATTCAAAGTTCTAAAAGAATAAAACTTCCAACTAAGCCCACTCTATCTAAAGTTATTCAGAAGTGAAGGAGACATAAAGAATTTCCCAGAATGGCAAAAGCTAAAGTTGTTCATCACCACTAAATCTGCCTTACAAGAAATGTTAAAATATATACTGTTGTTAAAGGAACTTCTTTAAGCTAAAAAAAAGGCACTTGTTAGTAACAAGAACATATATGAGAGGATAAATCTCACTGGAAAGTAGTGAATGAATCACTTATAAAACTAGTATGAAGGTTAAAAGGCAAAAGTAGTAAAATCAACTAGGATTACAATAATTATTTAAGGGATACACAGAATAAAAAGATGTAAAATGTGACTTCAAAAATGAAATGTGTGAGGGATAGTAATAATATTGAGTTTTAAAACAGCATCAAACGTAAGTTGTTTTCAACTTAAAATAGACTGTTAAGGATATAAGTTGTTATATGTAAGCCTCATGGTAACTACAAAGTGAAACCTATAGTAAATACACAAAAGATAAACAGAAAGGAATAAAAGCATACTAAAGAAAGATATTAAACTTGTGCGCAAATAAAATTTTAAACTATTTTATCTTTCAAGAATTAAATTTTTGCCCGGCTGATGTGGTTCAAAGGTTGAGTGTCAACCTATGAACCAGGAGGTCATGGTTTGATTTCCAGTCAGGGCACATGCCTGGGTTGCAGGTTCGATCCCCAGATGGGGCATGCAGGAGGCAGCTGATCAATGATTCCCTCTCATCATTGATGTTTCTATTTCTCTCTTCCTTGCCTTTCCCCTCTGAAATCAATAAAAATACATTTGAAAAACAAAAGTATTACGCTAAGTGAAATAAGTCAGATAGAAAAATACAAATACCATATGATCTCTCCTATATGTGGAATCTATAAACAAACAAACAAATGAATAAATCCAAGCTCATAGATACATAGAACATATTGGTGGTTGCCAGAGGTGGGGGTGGGGAGAAGAAATGGGGTAAACAGATTTTTTCCCCATTTAAATAAATTGAAAAAACTAAGCAAAGAAAAAAAAAATGATTGGCAGGATATTCCTAGTGAAAAGGGGAGTTCTGAGGTCAACCATGAGTAGGAAATGTGTGGCTGATAAAGCTAATACAGGAGGAGAAGGACTCCTTAGAGCTTTTAAGAACAATATGCTTTGCAAATCTCTGACAGGGGAACAAATTATTCAGCATTTCTCAAATTCACTTGACCCAAAACTCATGTTTTACAAAGTTCCTCTTTTTATTTAAAGAAGTTACGGAAATACTGGATGAAAGATACAGTGGGTGATGCAGATGAAGTAAGTATACAATATAGTTCCTGTCTTTCCTTTAAGGCAGACATAGTCTTGCTGGGGAAACAAAGCTTTTAAAACAAATGTGCATAAGACAACGACTGACCTGTTACAGAGACGGTAGGATTTTAGGTAAAATAAGCAGGGACGGGAAGATCAGTGTGGGTTGAGACACCTGGAGCTGAGATGATAGGAAAGGTATAATTTAAACTGGGGCTTGAAAAAATAGGGCAGAGGAAAGGAGTTGGGGGAAGATGGTAAACAAAACAGAGAGAAGAATGAGTGAGTGAGGAAATGGGTGAGCAGCTTTGCATACATCTGACTTTTCATTTGTTCAGATAGACCAACCAAGGGGGGTTTACTGGACAACCCATACATAACTGATTTTATAAACTACTTTTAAAAATATGTTCTCATTGATTTTTTGGAGAGAGGGAGAGGGAGAGGGAGAAAGAGATAGAGACATCAGTGAGAGAGAAACATTGATCAGCTGCCTCCTGCACGGGCCCCTACCGGGGATCGAGCCTGCAACCCTGGTATGTGACCTGACTAGGAATCAAAACTGTGACCTGGTGGTGCATGGGAGGATGCTCAATATATTGAGTCACACTGGCTGTGCTAAACTACTTTTAAAAAAATAATTTTTTTTTATTGATTTCAGAGAGAAAGGGAGAGGGAGGAAGAGATAGAAACATCAATGATGAGAGAGAATCGTTGATCGGCTGCCTTCTGCACACCCCCTACTGGGGATTGAGCCGGCAACCTGGGTATGTGCCCTTGACTGGAATCAAACCTGTGACCCTTCAGTCCCATGCCAATGCTCTACCCACCGAGCCAACCCAGCTAGGGATAAACTATTTAAAAATGTCTTATTTTTAAGCTCAAATGATTACTAGTAATTCATTCTGGACTAGTTTTTCTTAGGAGAAAATAATATCAATAGCAAACATGTCAACTGCACATCAAGAGGGGTACCTCAGGCAGCCTGAAAGTACTCTGTTCTTCCATATATCTACAACTCCTTATCCAGAACTCCCAAAACCCCAAAGCTCTAAGTTCTCTCCCCCAAGTGATTTTGTGGCAAAACCTTTCCTGAACTGATAAGAGGCTATTCATAGTCTTTATCTAGCCCACTTAGTGTGAATATCCATTCATTTGGGGGTGCTATCCCAGACTGCACTGGAGTATTCTATAAACGGCAGTGTACGTATCGTGCCATCTTTCTAAACTCTTAAAATTCTAAATTCTGACAAGGGTCTCTAAAAAGGGACTGTGGACCTATAATTCTTATTTGTACCCTAGACTTATGCTGTCAGTGAAAAAAAGTGTTTGCTATGTAACACAGCCTATGGGTGACTCTGATTTAAAAGGGGAAAGAATAGAGGCTCAGTAAATATTTGCCTATTTTCTCCATTCTCTATTCAATAAATATTTATTAATGGCCTCCAATGTTTGGGTTCTGTTTCTCATCTCTAGGGATACAGCGGGGAGGGAAACAGGTAAAGCCTCTGCCTCCTGCAATTACTTTTGGTAGGAGTGACAATTGATGAAGGTAAGCTAGTGTCAGGAGTCGATCAATCTATGGAGAAAAAAATCAAGGAGTAAAGGGTTCTGGGGCATGCTATTTTTCAAAGGATAGTCTGGGGCCCAGCCAGTGTGGCTCAGTTGGTTGAGCAAAGTCCCGATGCACCAAGAGGTTGCTGGTTCGATTCCTGGTCAGGGCACATGCCCAGGTTGTGGGCTTAATACCCAGTAGGGGGTGTGCAGAAGGCAGCAGATCAATGATTCTCTCTCAGTGATGTTTCTCTCTCCCTCTCCCTTCTTCTCTCTCTAAACTAAATAAAAACATATTTAAAAACAAAACGAAACAAAGGATGGTCTGGGAAGAAGTCCCTGAGAAGGTGACACTTGAGCAAGGACGTGAAGGAGATAAGAAAGGGAGTTCTGGGGATCTCAGAAAGAAGAGTGTCCCAGGCAGAAGGGACAGTGAAGGCAATGGCTCTGGGGTAGGGCCGTGCGTGCGTGAGGGAGGAAAATATAAGTGCTTTATAGGGAGTATCTCATCTAATCCCCAAAACCCTTATGAAGTCCAATTCGCAGATGAGGAAACTGAGCTCCGAGAGGGGAGCCTTTTGCACAAGGCCACACAGCTGTGAGCGGGAGTGCTGGGATTCGCTCTGGAGTCTGTGTCGCAGCTAGCTTCCCCTTGAAGTCCCTAACGACAAGCCAGCCCTTTGGAAGGCAGGAAGAGACGGAAGCCTTCCCAGCCCTGGAGGCGCTGCCTCAGTCTCCCTCCTCAAAGGCCCAGACATCAGTTTCCAGGGTGACCTCGGCTCTCCTGGCTGATGAGGACTGCACAGGCGTTTGGAGCAGGGCAGGTCAGGCTCTCCAATAAGGTGGCTTGAGGAGCCAGGACAGGGCTCCTCCCCTACTTACCTTTCCAGAAGGCGGACCTCTGCTAACCCCTCAGAGCTCAGGAGCCTGCACTTTCAGGATCCCATCAGCAGGGGCAAACACTGAGGCTCACAGAGCAAGAGCACTTACCTGAGGCTACGCTGGTGGCCCCCGAGTCTTCCCAGGAGCCCATGACCTTCAGACCAAACTTCTCTTTGGACTTGGCCTGGGCCCCCAAACGAGGAGTGTCTCTTTAACTCTTGTGCACTGGGCACCTCACTTGATTCACCTTAATCGAGACTCTGTTAAGGGAAATAACAGTGAAAGTCGCCCCTACTCACCACCGGTTCACTCACACCCACCGCGCTGGGCTCCCGGGGACCAAGAGAGCACCTCTCTCGGGGCTGTGCTCCCCACTGTCCCACGGAGAAAGAAGAGCAGGGGGAAAGGTGGTTGGTGGTGGGGAGGGTGTGGGTGTCTCAATGGCTTTCTTCCAGCCTTCAGGTGGCGCCCTTGCGCCGCGGAGCTGCACGAGTCTGTGAAGACCGTCGGGACCTAAGGACCAGGTCCTACCTGGGGGCTGTGTGCTGGGCGAGAGAGCTGAGGGTTGGGGCGGGGAGGCAGGTCTGACATTGGCGCAGTCGGGGCTCCCCAGCGGTGGAGACAGGCAAGCGGCGGGGGAGGGGTCTTCCTCAGCAGCCCCCCCTCCCAGGCCCCGCCCCTGCGCCCGGGCCACTCGCCCTCGAGCTTCAGTTTCCCCACTCCGCAGATAAGCCCTAAGGGGAGGGGAGAAGGATGGCGCTACGTCCCCCTCTCTTTAGCCCCGTCTGTTACCGGCCTCCCCGTCCTTCCCCACGCTAACTCTCCGGGAGCCCTCGCTGGCCGCGGGCGGAGCTCGATCCGCTGCGTTCGGCGATCCCCGGCTCCCTTCCCTTCTCTTGTCCCTCCTCCCCGGAGCCCCCAGCCGCCGCAGCCGCCGTGCAGCCCCGCGCGGCGCGAGCAGGTACGTGCGCCTCGGCAGCAGCGGCTCCGCGCCGGGCCGGGAAGGGGCGGGAGCTGGGGGAGGCACAGGCGGTAGCGGCCGGGCCCGCGTCTCCCGGGCTGCGCCGCAGCGGAGACTCTGGCGGGCGGGCGCCGGCTGCCGGGAGGTGGGTGGGCGCCGGGGAGGACGCACCCTCGCCTTCGTCCGCGGCCGCGGGGTGCAGAGCCGCCCGCGTGGGGAGGCAGGGAAGGAGGCCCGGCACAGGTACGCACGCGGGGAAAACTGCGGGGGCGGCGGGAGGCGGAGGCCCGAGGCGGGGAGGGCGGCGACCGAGAGCTAGCCTGACCTAGCGGCCCGGCCGAAGGACACGCGGCGAGGGGACCCGGGCGCACGCCGGTCCTCGCGGACCTGGTCTCTCTGGGCCGCCAGGCAGTCCTGCTATCGGCGCCGCTCGGCCCGGTTCAGTCTGTCCCGGCCCGGCCCGGCCGCGTTAGTGGTCAAGGGCAGGAGCAGGGGGTGTGAGCTGCGGGCGGGCGGTGCGCCGGTGCGGCGGACAGCCGGGTGTTGGCGCTTCCTGCGCGGAACTTTGGGTGTATCAGCGTGGACCTGCGTGTGCGTCTGTGCGCGCCCCAAGTCTTTGTGTACAACTCGTGCGTGTATCTGTCGATTGGGTTTTGTGAAGCTTCATCCACGCCGGCTCTACGTCTGTCTTTCCGCGTGTTAGTGCGCGCGCGGGTTGGTGGTGGTGCTGGGCCAGGGTGGGTCTGGTGTAGACCTTAGCAGTCCTGCGGGTAGTTAACTGTGTGTGTGTGTGTGTGTGTGTGTGTGTGTGTGTGTGTGTGTGTCCAGCCTTATCCCTTTTGGGTGTGATTACCTGTGTGACCCGTGAATCTGTGGGTCACACAGTGTGGCTTCCATGTGTGTGGGTGCTGCGGATGGAAACGGCCCCTGAGGGGTGTGACAGTAGAACTGGGGTGTGCCTTTCAGGTCTTGCTGGACTGCAGGTGAAATTGGAGTGTCACTGGTACGGCTGCCAGTGTGAGCAGTGGCCTCCAGCATTTTTGTCCGTTTGTCTGTTTCTTATGTTTTGGGTTATTGATTGGACACGTGGGCATCTCTGAACCTGTTGTGTGTGAGAGAGAGTCCCCCTTTTCTCTGCCCTTTTCCTAACTCTGGCATCCCGAGGAAAAAGTTTCGGGTTCCTGCTGGTGAAAGCCCTGCTGTCAGACTTTGGGTGCCCTGGATTTCCGCTGGGATACAGAAGCATCTGTGTGCCAAGCTGGGAAGATGGTTCCTGGCCACTCCAGGAGCTTTCTCTGGAGAGTGCTGAAAACTGGGGGTGGGTGGGGGTAGGATGGGGGGATGGGGGAGCACATCTGGGCATCCACTGGGCAACAGCTGTCATCACCAGTCCCTGTTTGTGCTGGGCACTCAGGAAAATGCTTTTGGTGCAAAGAGTGGAAAAGCTAACCAATCTCTTTCTCCTCTCGGTTTACTGGGAGTGGGAGCAGTTGGGCGGGCCTGGCCTTGAGTTGGTCTCTCTTATCCTTGTGTGGGAGAGATTGTCTCCTGGGCAGGTTGCCAAGCCTCTCCTGGGGGCTGCCCGTGTTCTAAGCCCTGGGCAGGGGCCTGGGGATCCAGACAGAATTCACACATATCCCTCCCGGCCCTCAAGCTGCTCATAGAGGCTGATAAATAGTGGGAGAAAGTCGAGTCTAGAGTGAGGGGGGTGGAATGATGCCGCTGGTGCAGGAGTGTGTGGGTTTGCAGCTGATAACAAGAACCTGTGCTTGCCTTCAGGTGCCCACATGCATGCCATGGGATCTTGGCCACACTTTATCAAATGGAGATAGTAATTCCTGCTCTCGGGGCTGATGAGGGTTATATCAGATGCCCCCGAGGGAAGTGCCCACTATAGGGCCCAACAGGGAGTGTAGGTGCTCCGTAAACACTCAGGAAAGAAGAATGTGGTGATAGAATTGGGTTGTAAGTGGAAACAGGCTTTGTACTCAGATGAAAGGCTTTGTGTGAGCTAAGAGGTGTCCAATGCAAGTCCATGTTGGAAAAAAGATCAGAAAGATAGAAAAATGTGTCTTCCTGCACTGAAGCTCTTTGAGTTTCATTTATTCACTTCATTCAGTTTTCACTTCATTAACTTACTCATACCCCCCCCCCCCGCCCCATCTCTCTCTCTCTCTCTCTCTCTCTCTCTCTCTCTCTCTCACACACACACACACACACACACACACACAGAACAATGAACTGGAAAATAAATTCAGGCATGAGAGTGCAGAAACATCTAGAATCATGTGAACTGGCGGGGTGTGGAGAACTGGGGGGTCTCTGTACAGCCTGGGGCCCTGGGTGTCTGTACTCCCAGGACATCGGTGTGTGTGGGGAACAGAGTAGTTCTGCTGTGGGCCCCGGAATTTTACATGCCAGGTGGGGAAGGGGGCTTCGATGGGGCCTGTCGGGGGAGGCAGCACTGAATCTGCTAACGGGAGGCCTCCATCAACTCCAGCTGAGGTGTGAGGAAATGGGTGCCTAGGGTATTGAGATTCTTCATTTTATAAGAGAAGCCAGGAATCCAAAGCTTAAAATGTAAAATATTTTGCTTTTTATATCAAATACTTCACCAAAAACAAATGAACAGACCAGAAACAAACAAACAAAAACCCCCGAAACTTCTGTGAGCCAAAATTGGCCCATGAGCTATAAATTGGTATCCTTTGGCAGGAATGCACATGTGCTGTCTACCTGTCTATGCGGGAGTGTGTTCTGGTTTTGGGTGGGATACCTCCTCTTTGAGCAGAGTTCTCTCTTTCCCCCTCCCCCTTTATCTCCCCATCTGCAGTCCTCAGCCAGACCCCTCCAACCCCCAGCTTTTACTTACATGAAGGCATTTGGCTTTGACTTCAGCTGTGGCTCTCAAGTATGCTCCTTCCTCTCAGTCCCCATCCATGCCTCCCCTGACCACATCAGAGTCCTCCCTGGACCCCTGGCCTCCACACAGCAGCCAGAAAGAGCTTTCTGAAACCTAGGTAGATGTCAGCACTCCCAGTCCCCACACCTCACCTCCCTGACTCCTTGGCCTGGTGTGTAGAGTCCTTTGAGAGTGGATTCCCAGCTGACCTGTGAGGTACCCCGTCCCCCTGTCCTCACTCGTCCTCTCAGATCTGGCTCAAATGCCACCAGCTCCCAGAATCTTCCCTGACTTGCTCCTCTTTGTTCCCACACCACCGCCATCACCTCTATCCCTCCCCTGCTCCTAGTCATCCTCACTTCATCACCTTAATGTCCATTCATTGAACTGGCTGGGGCCTTACATGCATTATTTTATGAAATCCACAAGTTGACCCTGTGAGGGAGGCACTTTGCTTATTCCAATTTAACAGATAAGAAAATTGAGCGTGGAGAGGCCACATCGCTTGCCCAAGCCCACGTGGTGAAGCTGGGATTTAAACCTGAAGCCACAGTGTCTACGTTCCCTCCATCAAAAATAGCCTGTTGCTGATCCTTACTAAGCATGAGAGCTTTATATGGATTATCTCAACCCCTACATCAGCCCCATTAAGTAAGGGGGGGGGGGGTAGTAGCACCGTCATTTAATAGATGGGGAAACCAAGGCCCAGAAAGGATCAATGAATTGCCCAGAGCCACATGCCAGCCAGTGGTGGGGCAGGATCCTAGCACGGATCGGATTGCACTGCTGTCTTTGTCTCATTCTCACCTCCCCTCTCTCTGGCAGGCTCCCCCTATGGGAACTGTGCCTGGCTCATCTGCACACCACTTGGGGTCCACTGTGCTGTCCGACACCAGCAGGATCTTGGTCGAGTTTGCTAAATTCTACTGACGTTCTGTTTTCTCTTCCAGCTACCAAGGGGCCAAGGGATGAGCTGGGGCCCTCCTTCCCAATGGCATCTCCCCCTGGCCTGGAACTGAAGACACTGAGCAGTGGTCCCCAGGCCCCAAGGAGACCAGCTCCTCTAGGCCTCGTGGCCCCATCCCGGCGGGGTGTGGAGAACGCCTGCTTCGCCTCAGAGGACCATGAGACCCATTTCCAGAATGCTGGGGACATCAGACTTGGCAGCTCCCCCAGCCCTCCCGGGGGTGTACCCTCAAGGCCCCGATCCCAGCGGGATGACCTGTCCCTGCATTCAGAAGAAGGGCCAGGCCTGGAGCCCGTAAGCCGCCCCGTGGATTATGGCTTTGTTTCTGCTCTAGTTTTCCTGGTGAGTGGGATCCTCCTGGTGGTGACAGCGTATGCCATTCCCCGTGAGGCCCATGTCAACCCGGACTCAGTGACAGCGCGGGAGATGGAACGACTAGAGATGTACTACGCCCGCCTGGGCTCCCACCTGGACAAGTGCATTATCGCGGGCTTGGGGCTGCTCACAGTGGGCGGCATGCTCTTGTCTGTGCTGCTGATGATCTCCCTGTGCAAGGGCGAGCTCTACCGCCGGCCGACCTTTGTCCCCTACAGGGGCTCCAGGAAGACCTATGGCTCCATTAACCTGCGCATGAGACAGCTCAGTGGGGATGGGGGCCAGGGCCTGGTGGAAAACGAAGTTGTCCAGGTCTCAGAGACCAGCCGCACCCTCCAGGGGTCTTAATTAGGAGCTCTCCTGATCTGAAACCCAAGGCTACAAGCCCCCCCAAGGCCTTGGGTTTTAGACTGAGCTCCACACAGGGGCCTGGGGCAGGAGTCTTGGGTGCTGGAAGGGGAGGCCAGGGCCTGGCTCAGCCCCCCCTGCGGAGGGTGGCCCCCTGATCTGTTTTGTAGCTTGAGGTTTTGTATAAGTTTTGTTCGGAGATAGCTTCTGCTGCTAAAAATACAGAAGTTCAGAAACAGCTGCCCTTGGAGGATGAGGTTTCTTGGCATTTCTGACAATTGAGAGCAGTTTGAAAGGCTGCCCATCCTGTTCCTCATGCCTTGGGAAATTCCAGAATCTCTGTATACAGTCCTCATGAGCCAAGTGTGGGTGCTGGGCGACTTTGGAGGGACCCCTTTCAGCCCTGACCATCTAAGGTGGGAGGTGGCTTCACAGTGAGGGGAAAAGTCCGCACTCCAGGCCTCTGTCCCCTGACTGTAAAGTGAGGGTTGGATTGGACGATCCCTTGGGCCCCTCCAGTCCTGCCCTAGGATGAGTGCCCACTATCTGCCTCTGGCCACTCCTTCAGGGAGAAAGGTGTTCGGCAGGTACTGGCCATTCTCTGTGCCATTTTCTGGGCCACTGCAGGAGCTCTCGCGGTCCTGCTCGAGTTCCCTAAGCTTCCCGGCGATGCCAGGTTAAATCCAAAATTTGCTGCAGCCTGGTTTTGGTCTTGGGATTGAATTTCCTGCAGTGACTGGATCTTAGCACACGTTTCACAAAGTCAAGTGCACAGTTTTCACCAACTCCCTGAACAAGAGCAGTCTCTTATGCAAGAAAGGGTGAGGGCTTTGCTGTGTTTCTGTGGACACGAGGTGGGCCTGCATTGCCTCCCCCTCCTCTACAGTATTTCTCTTGGGCCTGACTTTATTCTGATAGCAGAAAAAAAAAATTGTTTTTTTAGTGCTGAATTGTAATCTCCTCCTCTCCCCAACCCTTTTCAGCAGTACAGTGTAGTCCCAAAATATCTGGGGAGAAATCAGGCACACTTGGGTGGCCTGGAAACTCAGCCACATTGATCACGGTTTGTTCGTTTCTCTTGTGGAGTGTTTCCAGGCTCTGTCCAGACTTTTTAAACTACTGACAAAGAAGGGAAGTGAGTTCTAGGGGGCAGGGAGATACAGGTGTTTGAGGACGAGGGGAGACATTGTCCAGTCCGAATGGCCCTGGAAGGCTATGAGAGTACATGCCTCCTAGGCCATGGGTGGGAAGATCCTAAAGGGGTCATTTCAGTGAACCCCCTGATTCCGTGCGATCCTACTTAACTCCATCTCCTACTTGGATCCTGACTTTCTCTTGGGGGTGGGCAGGTGGGGTGGGCATGGGGTCTGTAGGCTAGAGCAGCCCTGATTAGAGCTGTAACCTGAGCCTTCAGTCTGGTGAGTGGAACATCTGGGCAGTGAACGTCACAGCTTCTATGGAAGATCAAATATCTGCTCCCGCCGGCAGGTTTTGCTAGAAGCAGAGGGCTAGGGGAGGGCTGGAGGGCACAGGGCTGTTCAGCTTGGCCTGCCAGGTGCTGTTCCTGGTGATGAAGGGATATGGTTTGAAAAGAACAAAGCTTCAAGCTGGTGAAAGATTCACAAGTCAGGGCTTCCATCACTGTGTCCATTTCCCCTGGGCTCCCAGCGAGGAGTAGATGCACAAAGTGGCACGAGCCATTCTAGGTAAACGACAGTAGAATTGAGCATCCTACATGATAAGCTAAGGCCCTTCAAATTCATAATGATGACAAAAACACAAAGCCAAGCCATATGGATTACTGGGATGGTGGGGGACTCATTTGGAGACTAAACCTGTTGCATAGATGCACCTGGGATCATCAATTCCTATAGTTTAAACGCAATGAATTATATTTAGGAGCTAAATCAGAAGATTAAATCCCAGGAATCTCAGGTTTTCTCTAAGCCAGAGAAGCCTGCTTTGCATCCTAATGCAGAAATTCCTTTAGAAAATGTGTGCAATGGATTGAGGCAGTCATTACCTTGTCAGTGAATTAAGAAAACCTGAGCGATGCCAAAAACATTTCTCTAAGATTGCAGCTGAAATCTTCCTGTCAGTGGATGAGAAATGAGGTTAGGGAGGAGTCAGCAAGGAGAGAGGCATTGGGTGCCGAGAACTATCTTTGCAGGCTTTTTGGGGGTAAGTGCGGAGTGGTCCCACAGGACCCTGTGGTCACTGGAATGGGCCTCACCTCCAGGAACTGCCTCCCACCAGATGTGCTACGAGGGGTGCACGTCTTGCTTTTCCTGGTGTATCAGAACAGATAGTGGGCGTTGGGAAAACTGGGTTTGAACCCAGGCTCTGCTCTTTCCTGGCTGTGTGACATTAGGCAAGTTGCTCCACCTCTGAGTGCATCTTTTTCTTTATCTGTGAAGTGAGAAGAATGAAAGCTCGGGCTCAGGGCGGTGGTAAGAGATGAGATAGAGACCTGCATGGAATGAGGTCTGGTCAATGCTTGCTCTCCTCCCCGGCTCAGTTGGAGATAACTGGATTAGGCCTAAAACCTCAGGGTCAACTGTCTGCCTTTTTCCTCTCACACCTCATCCTTCCCATCCTCAATCTTGGTTCTATCTTCAGAATCTGACTGCTGCCCACCCTCTGCTCCCGATTCAGCCTCTGTTCTGTAGCCAGATGAATCCTGTTAAAAGGTTAACTGGGGCAGGTCACTCCTCCACTCAGAACCCTCCGATGGCTCCCTCTCACTCCAGGCAAAAGCAGTTGTTGTTGCCCTGGCCAGAGGAGGGTTTACCGGGAAGGCCCCTCACTTGCATAGGCTCCAAGGTCCTGAGTCAAGTTTTTATTCATAATTTTGATTTTTAAAAGGATGACCCCCTAAATTGCCTAAGTTTTAGGTCCCCCACACCGGGGTGTGTCCTTCACAATCCTATATAATAAAAGCCTAATATGCAAATTGTCCCCTCGGGCAGTGGTTCGACTGGGAGTTCCACTGGGAGACCAAGAGTTCGACCGCTCGCTATGATGTGTGCTGACCACCAGGGGCAGTGTGGAACATGGTGGGTGTCGGCGATGCGCTGCGACCTCTCACCAGCTACCTGGGGGTGGGGGTGACGGGGATGAAAGTGCGGTAAGATTGCAGGGTGTCCGCCAAGCTTGCTCTCACTCCCCCGGCTACCCTCCCCCAGGACTCCAGAGCTTGGCGCCAGGGAAGTGCCCTTACCCTCTACCCCCACAAGGCCTCTTCCGGGTGAGCTAGGCCACAGCCACCGGGACCTGCCGCAGCTGCCTGGATGTAGGGGCTGGTCCCCGTGGGTTCACGCAGGAGCCAGTCTGTGAGGCTGCCTGGGAGCACGCTGTCCGCCCAGCTTCCATGTGTTGCTATTGGGTGGCCTAGAGGCCCACGCTGTGCCCTGTCCCATGGCATCTGGCCACATTCACCACAGCTCCGTGTGGGGACTCAGGTACTTGAGTCAGGCAGAGGGGGGCGTACAGGGACCCGGGGACCCAGGTGCTGCCCAGGGCCCAGAAGTCACCTGGGACCTGCCTTTCCACGCCAGACGCTCATGCTTCGATCACCAGCCAGGCCTAAGGACCGCACCCATGCACAAATTTCATGCACTGGGCCTCTAGTGGTCTATAAAACCCTAAGCAATATGGCCCCTGGGCCTCCCTGACCTTATTTCCCACCCTTTGCTTCTAGCTTATTCCAGGAAAGCCATGCTCGCCTCCTTACTGTCCTCTTTCAGGACCTTGGTGCCACTTCATGTGGGAGAGGTGAGGGTCTCCCTGATGGCAGAAGACCCCTCTCCCCAGCCTTATCAGGAGACAGCCAGGTTCCAGCTAGTCTTGGGACATTTGCCAGGTGTTTAGGAGCCTGAGATCCACCAGCCTGATTCTCCCTCACTCAAGGGAGTGCCCAGGCCTGGACTTTTGGAGCCCCAATATCCATCATCGCATCTGCCCACCTCAGGCATCCTCTGCGTCTCCCAGGTGAAAATGCCTGCTGCTGGAGATTCCACCATTATCGCTCTCTTCCTTGGGAATAAGCATCACCTTCTTAAGAATTTTATTTATTTTTATGTTTCTTTAAAAAAATATTGTTGAAAGTATTACATATGTCCCCCTTTTCCCCCCATTGACCCCCTCCAGCCCGTCCTTCCCCCCACCCTATAGTCTGTGTCCATGGGTTATGCATATATGCATACAAGGTCTTTGGTTAATCATCTCCTACCTATCAATCCCCTCCCACCTCCCCCTCCCCCTGGCCTTGTCTTCAAGATTCCACACTCTGTTCCATGCTTCCGAATCTCTGGACCCACTCCATTCATCAGTTTATTTTGTTAATCAAATTATGGGGATTCTCTTTAAAATGTCCTCTTCCTTCCATGTATGCACCTACACGTACACATACATGCACACCTGCAGGAGCACATGTCTGTGCATGCATACGCACTCACATGCACAAACCTTGTGCGTGAACACACACACTCGTGCACACACAGCTCTCTCTCGTCTGACCTAGCTCAGAAGCCAAGGACACGTGCACTTGAAGCAGCTCCCAGCCAGGGCAGCCTCTGGGTTATTGATAACGTTTTCTCTTTCTCAGAAGCCACAGGCCTTGTAGTCCCTAGGATGCTAACTCACAGCAAGTTTCCCTCCCCTCTCCATGCTAAGCTGCTCTCTCTCTCCTTCCTGCTCCCTGACGGGTGGAAGCAGAGAGATGTCCAGGGAGCATTTTCTACCTGGAATTCGGTGTGGTTCTGGTCTGGGAACCAGGGGAACAGGGTCCTGCAGGCCATCCCTTCCATGCTTCCGAATCACCAGGGTCCTATAGGCCTTTGGGCAAATCATTCCCCCTCCCTAGTCCTCCGAATAAAATTGGGAACCACCCCACTGCCTTCTCTGGGGATTGAGGGAAACGGGGAACCAAGCAGAGGCTCTTCAAAGCTATGGGCACGTTACCCTGTGTCTGGAGAGCTTCGGAGGGGCACGAGGAGGGGAGGAAGGGAGGCATCACTGAGAGACACAGGAGGTGGATTTCTGTCTATAGGTTCTGTTTGGGAGGGAAGTGGGGTGTCAGTGGTACTGATGAAGTCAAGGAGACGCCGCCAGCTGAGTCTGCTGGTTTCCCTGGGAGAGAATGGGCTTCCCTTGTCCATGAGGAAGTAAACTTCAGCTAAGGGAAGGAGAAGCTTGCTGAGACCGGCCTGGGCTGGAGTGGTAGGGAGCGCCTTGTCAGTGGAGGTATGTTAGCATTTACTGGTCAAGTGTTGGGTATCTTCAGGGATAGAGTAGTGGAGTCAGGCAGGATTTAGTCAAGAGGCTCCCCAAGCTTCCAACTCCCCGCCTTTGAGAAAACCCAATGCCCCAGTGACCAGAGCCTGGCGAGAGAGAGTAGCACCCCTGGGCATGCTGCATCTTCTTGTCTTTGGTCTGAATACCCTCTTCCTCACATCATTCTTCTTCCTGGGCCAGGTTGTTAATGAGCAGATGGGAGGGCCCAGGGTAGCTGAATGATGCAGAGGATGGCAAGACTATCGCCTCCTTCCTCCTAGGAGACCAGGCACTTCTGAGCTTTCTGAGTGACTGGGGGCAGGACCCCTTATGGAGGCGGTCCACTGGGGATCATCTATCAGATAAAAGTACAAAGGCCCTGCAGGGCTCTGGAATCTGATTCCCTGGATGCTTGGTGGCTGCTTAATGCACTTGAGCCTCTGTTTTCTCATCTGTGAAATGGGGGTGCTAAAAACAGTGCCTTCCTCATAAGACATGGTGAGCAATAAATGAGTTGACACCTGCAAAGCACTTAGAACAGTGCCTGGCATCTCATAATCCCTCAATGTTAGCTATTCCCTTTCATTCACACCTAATCTACATTCTTCCCTGGGCAAGGCACTGTGGGGCAAATGGCACCTGCCCTTGAGTTGGTCACAGACCATATAGAGCAGTGGTTCTCAACCTTTCTAATGCTGCGACCCTTTAATACAGTTCCTCATGTTGTGGTGACCCCCAACCATAAAATTATTTTCGTTGCTACTTCATAACTGTAATTTTGCTACTGTTATGAATTGTAATGTAAATATCTGTATTTTCTGATGGTCCCGTGGTCTGCAAACTGCGGCTCGCGAGCCACATGCGGCTTTTTGGCCCCTTGAGTGTGGCTTTTCCACAAAATACCACAGCCTGGGCGAGTCTATTTTGAAGAAGTGGCGTTAGAAGAAGTTTAAGTTTAAAAAATTTGGCTCTCAAAAGAAATTTCAATCGGTGTACTGTTGATATTTGGCTCTGTTGACTAATGAGTTTGCCGACCACTGGCTTAGGCGACCCTGCTAGTGGTTCTCAACCTATGGGTCGCGACCCATAGGTTGAGAACTGCTGCTGTAGAAGACCACCGGAAAAGACAGATATTTACATTACGATTCATTAACAGTAGCAAAATTATAGTTATGAAGTAGCAACGAAAATAACTTTATGGTTGGGGGTCACCACAACATGAGGAACTGTATTAAAGGGTCGCGGCATTAAAAAGGTTGAGAACCACTGCTCTAGGGAAACAGGACAGTGCCCAATAGGTGTGTGTGTGTGTGTGTGTGTGTGTGTATGTGTGTGTGTGTTGGGTGCTAGGGGTACAGAGGAAGTACAAGATTGTCTGAGTTGGGGTCAGAAAAGGCTTTTGTGGAAGAGATGAATTCTAATAGGAATCTTAAAACAGTGAGGCAGTATTGGATGAGGGGGGTAGGAAAGGTATTCCAGGCAGAGGAACAGCATAAACAGAGGCTGAGGGGCATAAAACAGCCCGGTGTGTACTGGGGAGAAGCAAGCTGGGAGGGAGGCCTGTGGGTTTTGTGCTGGAGTGTCGAGATGAGGCATGCTATAAGGCAGGCGCATCATCATGGGAGTTTGCATTTCATCATCTAAAGAATGGGGGCAACCAGTCCTCAACTTACATAGGGTGGTTATGAGGACTCAAGTTCATGCTGGTCCAGCACCTTGCACAGGGCCTGGTATGTGCTGAGGCTCAGTCAACCATTACGATTGCTTGCAGATGTGTGTTGCAGGAAGACTTTGGAAGCCAAGTGTATTGAAGGGGTGACACTGGCACTGGGGAGGCCAGTCCCTGGGACTGTGGTCTCCAGCTGCAGCCAGGGAACTGACCTCAAAATCTAGGACTCCATCTTGGCAGCCTGTCCCTTCTCAGCATCTGAGCTGCCAAGGCTGAGGTGGCAGCTGCTGCTCTCCTGGACCTGGGGGAAGGGTAATGAGGACAGCTGGCCAGGGGAGCAGGGTGGTGGGGCATCTGGGCCAATACTGAGGTAGGGTCAAGGGCATTCAGAAAAGGCCATCTCTCTTTCTCTTCCAGTTCTTCTCTTCCTCCAATCTCTCCCTACCCTTCTCTTTTTGATTCCTATCTGTGTCTACATCTCCTTTTACTGAAGCCACTCCTAGGGGTTAAATACCCACAGGTGAATTATTATTGCTAACTCACCGACAGCATCTGACTTTCATCCTGAGAGTCTCCACCCTCCCCCATTAAAAATGAAAGCAGAGGCCCAAATGCCATTGCCTGTAGGTGACATTCACGAATGAAGCAGGTGGCTATGGACAGCAGTGGCAGGAATAAAAGGGGCGCCTGTGTCAGCGCTGGCTGGCTGTTGCACTATGATGGATGGGTTTAGGGTTGCCAGAGTTCATGATTTTTAAAAAAGCAGCTGGACCTCTGGACCTTTGTGTAGGTAGAAGGATGGAGAAAAGGATTATCCTACTGCCTGAGAATTGTGACAAGCCAAATCTGAGGACAAGGGAGTGTTCTGCTGGCAGGTTACCTGCTGGGCCCAGGCTTCAAATCCCTCCCCCCCCCCCCCCCCCCCACACACACAGCGGCCCAGGGCTTACTAAATCACTCACAGAGACGCGAGTTCTCTCAGGCAGTGGAGCAGCTCTGCCTCCCAGCTGGAGGCTGCTGAACTGCATGGCCTGCAGACCACTCGAGTACAGCTCTTCCAAGATAATCCATTCTTCCAACAAAGATCTGAGTGTCAACTCTGTGCTGGTTTTGGAGGTATAGCACCAAACAGATGAAAAATATAAGGACGGTGTTCTCGAGGGCTTGAAAGGCATCTTCTGGAGCATAAGGGTGATTGTGAACATGGGGACGAGGTCTGTGTCTGACCTGCAGAATTTCTGATGTGGGAGGCCCATGGGAACAGCCATGCTAGCTTGAAGGGATGGTGGTATTGACAGTTAGGGAGGAAGAAGGAAAGTCCTGCATCCCCTCCCAGTGTTCTGAGGCCTTGGAGGGAGATGAAGGACCCTGGTATTCCTGAGCTCCAAGTGTTGATGAAGGGCAGTGAAGGGAGGCTGGAGTGTGGGGTGGTACCGGTGGCTATGTAGCCCAGCATATTTCCTTAAGAAGCAGATGAACTGTGGGGCCTCTGGTGGACTGGACAGAGACCCTGATTATCCCAACTCTTCTCTGAGAGTCTAAGATGAAGCTCTAACCATTCCCCAAATTATTCATGTTGTCTACTGGAGACCCCAGCATCAAAACAACAACAAACACAAAAACCACCAACCAATCAAACAACCCCCCCACACACCAAAAACAGTGTGAATTAGGATAAGAGCACCCCCCCACAATCCCCAACATCATGGCCAGTGAAGTGACAGTTTATCTTTCTCCCTTCATCCTCCCTAACCCACCACAGTGGAGCAAGGATTTAAGAGATCAGAGGAGACATCCTAGAACTGGCTGTGAGTAGGAAAGTCTTAAATTGGACTGAGTTTGAAAATCAAATTGACCAGTTAGATCATCAAATTTTTACATAAAATAGTGTCCTCTCTGTGCCAGGCACTCTTTAAATCTTTACATCTACTAGCTTATTTAAACCTCATAACCACCTTGGAGAATGGATGCTATCTTACTTCCATTTTACAGATGAGGCAGCCGAGGAACAGGTGGGTTAAGTGACTTACCCAAGGTCACAAGGTGAGAGCTGGTAAATAGCAGTCAGGACTCAAATTCAACAATATGCCATTGTCCATCTTACTAAATTTAATAACATGCAGGCCAGTCAGAGCATGTTTGTGGACAGATATGGGCTGTGGGCTGCCCCTCTGAGGCTCATGGGTTCAATGTGAGCAGGAAAGTTCTGTGCGGGAGAGGGCAGGTGGGGGAGTACTGAACTTGGTCAGGTACCCAGCCCACTTAAAATCATGGAATCTCACAGATGGACAGGACCTTGGCAACAGTCAGGCCCACCTTCATTCCCATTTTACAGATGGGAAGAGTTAAAGGACTTGCCCAAGGTCACCATGGCTCAGGGCCCTTGCATGTCCCTCTCTTCTTCATAGGCTTCTCGCTTGAATTTATGCCCTGGGCACCAAGCAGTCTACAGGATGAGACTGTGCTCCTGTGGTTCTAATCTGAAGGAGGGGAAGGACACCTACAGCCAGGTGCCCATCTTTTAGGGATGCCTGTCTGTTCCAGGAGTGGGCCATCCTGGATTAGGTAGTAGACTCTGACCTAACCTGGCCTAAAGGTTGTCTCTGGCAGCCTCGAGGAAGGTTGGGCGCTGACCAAGGTGCTGAACCCATATGGCTCCTTCCTCTTACTGCTCAGACTGGGGGAAAAGGGAGGAGGAAGAGAAGAGGACTTACATTTTAGTCACTTGGGGGCCAACTTGTTTGGGGCATTTTTAGGGAGAGCCTTGGAGCTAGAAATTCTGTGGTCTGCATGACCTTGGAAAGGTCACTTAACTGCTCTTGGCCTGCTTTTTCATCTGTTCAATGGGGAGAGTAGCTCCTATCCTACTAAACTCAGGAGGCAGAGGTGAGCATTATTTGGTGACAGAGCCCAAGCCCATTTCTGGGGCCCCGTGGAGGCGCTCAGGCACTCACCATAACAGGGATTTCATGGGCCTGTTTCTTCTATTTAATGCTCCTGTGCTGGGTGGTTGCAGATGCCCCTAACCTGGGTGCCCTGGGCACCGTGGCTGTATGTGGAAGTGCTCAGATACAGGAGATACACCTCACAAACAGGACAGGACTGAGTTAGGAGTCTTAGACCATCCTGGGGTCATGTTCCTGTCTCACACAAGCCCTGACTTCGTTTTCCAGCTTCAGAAATAGGTTTTGCTCAGGGATCCATGCTCTTCACCTGCATAGGATGCAGTAGTTCTACAGAAAGAGCACTGGCTTTAGAACCAGGCGGACCCAGGTTCCCATCATGCTTCCACCCCCAGAGGGCAAGTCCAGCACCTCAACCAATGCTGCAAACAGTGTTATGGCAGGGGTGGCTAAGATACTACACATGACTAGAAAAAGCCTAGTACACAGAGTAACAGATAATGCTTGTTTCCAGCACTGGAGGGCAGTTTCCCTTCCTCTGGTCCATGAGACCCCAGGCTTATCTACTCATGTGGCTCAGTAATAGTAATAGCTGGTAGCCACTGAGCTCCAACTATCTGTTTATAGGACACATCTGGCTGGACCCTACAACAATCCAGAACGTAGAGGCGATGCTCACTTTGCAGGCCACGCACCAGCAAAGGTAGGGCTGAGAGTGCACCCATGCCTGCCTGATTCTGAGACCCCAGCTTGGTTTTGAGCAAATTACTGGACCTTTCCAAAGTCTCTTTTTCTGGCCTAAAAAATGAGGATAGTATCTCATTATGGTTATTATTTGAAGATATAATGTATTCTATAGTACAAGAATGTATGCATATTTAAAAACATGAAGCACATTTGATTCATGGGTCAAGCGAATGGAGTGGATACAGGGGGTAAAAGTAGAAAAACTTAAAACAAGGGGCTCTTGCATGTACTAATCATATTGTGCCATGAACCAAGAAGACTGCCCCTGATATCCAGGTGAAGGAAAACATTGTAGTTTGTACACTAGAGCATCTTAAACTTTAATATGCACGTAAGACTTGCATTTAATAAGTCTTGGGTGCAGCCTGAGAGTCTACATGTCTAACAAGTTTCCAGGTGCTGCTGCTGATTTGAGTACCAATGTAGAAAGTCTTTTCCTCCCTTCTCAGTTCTCAAACTTGCCTGATAATGTGACTCACCTGAGGAACTCATAAACATGGATTTAAAGGCCCTTCCCCAAGATCTGGATCCCGGTCTGGCTTGGGCTCAGAATGTAGTGTACTTTGAGCAAGCATCACAGGAGACTCTTTGGTTCGGGTGAGCTGGGGAAGCATGGCTGGTAGTGCAGACAGACACAGGAGACCAGGACACCAAACCTCTGTCCCAATGCACCTTCCTGAATGAAAGGTGGGAAAAGGGAACAAAGACATTTCCCAGGCTCTCTTGCAGCTATGGTTAGAGAGGATATAGGTTTTATCAGATGCATTCAATTAAGCCTTGAATTTGAACTGAGCTAAGTGGGAGTCAGGATGGCAGTATAAAGGGCGTTCACTTTCTGTTGCGGATCTATGCAGTTGCTGTGTGGCTCTGGAGTTTTCTGATCCCCAGATCATGACAATGATGATGTAACCTTGCTAAATCTTTGCCCCCCCCCCCCCCCCGCTTTTTTTAAAAGCCCAAGTCCTTTCTGTTTACTGCAGCTTAACCACTGGACTAACAGTTCAGCAGGACCCCCTACCCGCTTCCCCATCACATCACTCTCACACTTACTTTATGCAGTTCATATGGAACATGGCCTTATGGGGCCACCCAGGCTCCTCTATTAGACTGCACAGTTAGCCTCAGTAGGGACTGGGCCTTCCATTTGGCACCTCCTATCCAGTCCTGCCACTAGTGGAATATTGGAACCTCATTATCATTGCTCCTCTTTGCATTTTAGAGTCTGTCCTTAGTCACTTGGGACTTGCCACCCATCATTGCTCACCATTCCTGCCATTTGACCCACCCTCCAGGTCAGATCCAGGACCAAGCACAGCTGTAGTGACTAGGGTGTGTCTTGTAGTATCCTAAGGACAAACAAAAGCTGAGGACTTGCTGCCTGTCATTGAATCTCTCCAAAGGTTGGTAGTGGCCCACAAGCAAACATGTTTTATGAGAGAAAGCTGAGGATATGAATGTGTGTGTGTGTGTGTGTGTGTGGGGGGTATCTTTCCTCTCCTTGGTGGTGGGGCCTGTTGTATTGCACAGTACCAAAGTAGACAAGATTAGAAGGTGACAGAGGACATTTAACTGTCCCACACATTCTAATTCTCCTTCTCTGAAGAGAGGCATGGATCAGTAACAGAACGTCATGACAGTAGAAAATGAAGCCGTGAGGGAAGCTGAGTTCCAAAGAGTGAGGTTGTGTGGAGCTTGCTACCACTCTCTAATTATGTGTCAGCAGGTACTGACCATCCAGCAGGAATATAAAGTCTCCATTTTGAACATAATACATTGGAGTCAGGGTCTCAAGAGACTCATGACTTCTTAATGGAGTTGGACAGAAGCTCATGACTGAGTAGATGACTGCAATGAGAAACACAGCCAGCTCAAAATTGGGAGGAGATAAGGCAAGAAGAGAAGGTGGGGATATGGGGGCTGCCAGGGATGGTAGTACAGTGGTCTATGGCACTTCACCAAAAGACAGGAGTTGGAATAAGACCTTTATTTCACTTGTAAGCCACCAGATAAAAAAGTTCAAACCAAGCGAAAGTGATGCCATGTATGTCACTAGACCTGGAAAGGTCACGGGAACTTAACTGCAGACAGCACCTGTCCAATTCACATCCAGCCCAGAACCTTCCCCAAAATTCAAACCCAATTCTTCTGTGGCTCATCAGCCATGGCCATCCCAAAGTGGTTATAACCAAAGCCATGGTCTGCTCCCCAAGGGGGACTGGCTCTGGTCTCTACCTTATTTGGCCTAGGTCAAAATTATTTTTTTTTAAATTTTTATCCTCACCCAAGGATCTTTTTTCCATTGATTTTTTTTTTTTTTTTTAGAAAGAGTAGAGGGGAGGGAGAAAGGTGTTGGGAAGAAAGAAACATCAATGTCAGAGAGACACATCAATTGGTTGCTTCCCATTTATACCCCGACTGGGGCAGGGATTGAGTCTGCAACTGAGGGACGTGCCCTTGACTGGGAATTGAACCCATGACCTTTGGTCCGCAGGCTGACACTCTAACCACTGAGCAAACTGACTAGGGCAAAATTCTTTTTTTTTTTAAATAGAGGACAAAACCACAATGAGATATCATTTCACACCAACGAGGAGGGCTATACACAAGAAGACTAACAAGTATTGGCAAGGATGTAGGGAAACTGGAATCCTCATATCCTGCTGTTGGGAATGTAAAATGGCACAGCGAAGTTGGAAAACAGTCTGGAAGTTCCTCAAAAAGTTTAGTATCAAGTTATCATATGATCCAGAAATTCCATTCCTAGGTTTATACTTAAGAGAATTAAGAACACATCTCCACACAAAAATTTGTACACAAATGTTCACAGCAACAGTATTCATAATTGCCAAAAAGTAAAAACAATCCAAATGCCCATCAACTGATAATGGATAAAGAAAATGTGGTATATTAATACAAGAGAATATCATTCAGCCATAAAAAAGAGTGATGCATTGATACATGCTACAACATGAATGAACCTTAAAAACATTAACTGAAAGAAGCCAGGTGCACAAGGCCACATATTGTATGATTCCACTTATGAGAACTGTCCAGAACAGCCAACTCTTTAGAGACAGAAAATACACTAGCGGTTGCCTGGGACCGGAAGGGGGACGGAGAGTGGTCGTTAATGGGTATGGCGTTGTTTTTGTGGAGCGGTGGAAGTGTTCAGGAATTAGATACAGTGATGGGCGCACATGATGCGGACACACTAAAAACCACTTAGATGCACACTTTTAGAAGAGTGAACTTCGTAAGTATGTGAATTATATACAAAGTTATTTACAAAATAGAACTAGGTTATTAAGTGCTGATATTTATTAAGGCTCCAACCTTTAGGGTTCCAAAAAAACAAACCCGAACCGTTCCCATTTGCTGCTTGGCAATTACTTATGGCTGAAAGGAAGGGCGTGGCCTGACTACAAGCACAGACAGCTTGACCTAGAAGTTCCTAAAAGCCCCATGGAACTAAGACATCATCCGTGTTACTCAATGTCCTTGATGCAAGGAGACCCACACACAAAAATGGCTGATTCTGCCGATGAATCACTAAAGTTCCTGTTTTTAGAAAAAAAAGTTATTGGACTATCCTTTCGACCTCTGCTACTAGTAAATCAAAGTGGCAAATTTATTGTTTCGATCTTGTCTTTTCTCTGAGTCAGCGTCCTAAAAGTGATCTACCCCCTTCCCTGCTTGTCAGACGGTCTCTGGTCAGATGTTCTTTTAAATGCCTCCTTTTATAGTAAAGGATGCTTTTATGAGTAAATTGCCCATGTCCTTTTGGTAGGAGGTATGACCCAATTGCAAAACAAAAACATTCAACCATCGCTGGCCCTTGGGGAAGCAAACTAGGATTGATGACTACATTTGCAGCTCTGCCTCACCTCGGGTCCTTCTCCAGAGCACATGTGTTCTAAAGGACCAAGGTGGCCTTTTACTAGATCAGTGCTAAAGATGGGGTCTGCCAGAAATGCCCAGAGAGCCCACTCATGCTAGCCTCCCGACCCTGGCCCAGCCTCCACATCTTAGGTTGACCTTGGGCCTATGGGCCAATTTATTTTACCCCTAACCCACTCTCCAGCAGGGCAGACAGGCAGTCCCAGGCTATAGCATATTAGCAGATACCCCAGAAAGGCTCTGGTAGCCCCTGCTCACAGAGAAACAATATGTCCTAATTTAGGGGAAGGAACCCAAGGAGCTGAGAAGTGAAAGGACCCAAACATGGCTGAAATGCTAGTTGTAGAGCCAAAGTGACTAGTGCTTTGATGTCTTGCGTCTGAGCCTGGTGCTCTATGGTGCTCTCTCCACTCCAGCATAAGGTTCATCACTGACCACATCTGTCAGGCCTCGGGCTGAAAAGGATCCGGAGAACACCAAAGGTCAGGTGGGCCTGGACAGAAGGCACAGGCTTCCAGAGGTGGGGCTCCCTGGGGGTAAATGCCTTCCTGGGTTGTTTCCTGCTTGACTAGTTCTTCCATCCTCCCCAGCCAATGGCTTTGAGGCTGGCCTCCCGCTCCTCCTAGAGTTCCACACCATGCTCAGATGGAGCCCATGCTCCTGTGCTCGGCTGGGCCCACGGGGGGTGAGAGGCACAGAGTTAGCATACACAGAAGCAGACATCAGAATGGGAAGGGCACCTCAGTGGGAAGGGCACCTCAGATTCCATAGGTGGCACAAAGCCATGGGAGGGGAAGGGACTTAGGGTCACTCAATAAGTTACTGGTAAAAAGAGATTAGTGCTCAGGTCTGTTCTGTTTGTAGGCTGCCACTGCCCAGTTACAGACTCAGGACTGGCTCAGGTACGGCGGAATCGGAGGGTTCTGCCCTTCATAGAAGCATGCAGTCTTTCTGCAATGTGCCTGCCCGTGTGAAACCATCCTTGTGGCCTGTGAGGTTTCCAGTCACTCATTTCATCCATGCAGCCATACTGGGACCCATCTTGGTGATGTCAGGCACCAACAGCAATTTATGAAGCGAAGGTGCCTGAGAAGCAAGAGTGGGCCCTGGGAAGGAAAAGTCATTTAGCCCCACAAAGATTCAAGCTCAAAAGTCTCATAATTGGAAGGAACTGTGCAGTAAAGAAAAATGGAAGACGGCAACATGACTTCTGTATTGACATTTGGTTCTTAATAATAACATCCAAAATGCATTTTGTTCTTATAGCGCTGCACTGGGTAGAGGGTATATGTTGCCGGAGTCTCCCTTGGGAAGTGGGGAGGAGCTGGTGGTGAGAGAGACTGACTTCTTTTTGGGACCTATATGCAGCCAAGTGGAGAGCTGCAGCAGGTGCTGTGACTCTGAGAAGGAATAGGGAGGCAATCCCAGCCAGCCTGCAAACACATGGGCAGAGTCCCTTGCCCCCAGCCCGTAAGAACACGGTTGCTGATGGGGCCAGAGGTGGTAGCTCCAGGAGAGTGGAGGGAAGGCTGGGATGTTACATTCTTGAGGCGTTCACAGGTACATGTCATCGTAGCCCGGCGGGGGGAGATGGTCTGGGTTAGGTCTGGAATGGAAAGAGGGGCTGGTGAGTTGGCGTGATGGAGGGCCAGGGGCACACAGGCGGACAGGGCCCTGAGCTGAGGGAGCCTGTACTCCAGAATGATGGGGTGGTTCGTGGAGTTGAAGAGCACACGTGTACTCTAGAGCCAGACAGACTGGGACTGACTCCTGATTCTTCTACCTTGGCTAAGTTACTTCATCCTTCAAGGCCTCGGTTTTCTCTATCTACTAAATGTGGACAGTAATATCTATCCATGAGTGTTGATAAGGATCCAGTGAGTTCCTGACACAGCTAAACACAGTGAGAGTCGCTCCTCCTCCCCTGGGTCCTCTCTGAGGGGAACTGGGGGGAGGGAGGCACTGAGGAACGGGGCGCTCCTGGAAAGCTTCGGGAGGGCATCTAGCAGGGCCTGGAGGAGGCTCCACTCTCTTGCCAGTGGGGGATGGAGCTACTGGCATCTGTGCCTGGTGTGATGCCTTCGATCCTGCAGCACTGAGATGAGCTGTCATCAGGTCCTACTTCTCAGCATACCTGAGTGAATACCTACCCAGCTGGGCTGGTCCCAATGGGTCCAAAGGGGTCAAAGCGTGCTCCTGGAGGCACAGCGCCTGGAGGAAGCCGGTTTGGGAGGCCCGAGGATGGGTCAACATGTACTCTTGGGAAGCCAGATCTCAGAGGATCCACAATCATGCCACCTCTTCGATACCTGAGGCAAGAAGGAAAAATGGGTCTGCAGGTATGGCAGGGAGCTATTGAAGAAGAGGTGAAGGAGGTGAGAACAGACTGAGAATGCCTGGGCTACTCTTGCATGGTGGCTCAAGCAGACATGCGGGGATGGCTGCCCGAGCACCAGCAGGAAGTGGGCAAGAACACAAACAGCACAATTGGACTTCTGGCTCTCCAGGGTCCCTGAGCATACAAAATGGAGACTCCTGCCATGACCTATACCCAAGGGGGGCAATTTGATCAAGAACAGGTGCCAGAATTCTCCAAGGTCAATGCAGAACCATCACGAGGCTCTGCAGGGCACTACTTTAGGTCTAAGGCCTAAGGATAAGATTGAGACAATCCATGCTGCTAGCTTTTCTGCTGTTTTTTAAAGAACCCCAGGGCAATCTATGGACTGCCTGTGGGTCTTCCATCTGGCTCCTGTCAGCATCTCTCTCATGGAGTTCCATGGACCCAACCTCATGTGCTCAAACTAGGATACATGTGCAGATGTTCCCCTAAACTTTGAGGTCATTGTTCAAGTTTAACTGTGCACTTCTGTGACTTCATCACTGTCTAAAAATCAGATGGTCAAGCTGGGCCACTTTACAGCAGAGGTTAAAATCTAGTGTGACTCATTCAGAGAAGACAGTGCATAGCTCAGGCTGTAATGACTTCAGTGGGTCTGTGACAAGAACCACCCAGAGCTTAATGGGGATTAAAGACTCCCCTTATCAAGCAAGGTGACCTCTGAGTAGCCCTGAGATGTCCTAAGGTCTGTAGCCCACACCTGATAAACCCACATGGTATCCTGCCCTCCAAGGAGGGGGCTGCTGTCCTCCACAGCGCAAGAGGGGCCAGAAAGGACAGAGAAGCTGCCTGCTGCACTGGCTTAGCCCCTCCCCTACACTCAGAGTGCTCCTGCACTCCTGCATGGCTCCAGGCATGGCAGAGCAGAACAATGGCAATGACTTCTCAGCTGCTCGGCAACAGACTGGCTCCTTCCCCACAAAGGAAGACTGATGAAAAGCTCTAGAATTAGAAGATGAACTGGGCTGAAAAGCCAGGAGAGCAAGCTGTATTGCTGCCTCCTCTCCAGCAGTACTCACCCAAAGGGGTCTAGGTCCTCTCCCCCGACAGCAAATGGGCCCAGGGGATCAGACCTGAAACAAACAAGGAACAATTACTATAAGTCCCAGAGCAGCCAGGCACCTGGGCTCCCAGGAGCCTGAACCTGACTCCCAGGCTTGGGGACAAGGGAAACCCCTGCATGAACCATAACACAAGGGATATTTCAAAGTGGCCCTTGGCAAAGACTAACACTGATAATGTTACAATGGCTGAATACAAAGCTACAGAACATGGAGGATCCCAATTGTATAGAAAGAAAAATATTAACAGTGTTAACTGCCACATAAATTTTACTTTATTCACACCCTTCTCAAACTCTTAAACTTTGGATAAAGAACCAAGATCTTTTAGGCCAGAAGATTAGTCTAAAACCCAAACCAAAAGCTCAGATTTAAAAGCTTCCAAGGGTAGAGTGAGATGTGTACTCACATACAGCGAACACAGTGCTTCTCAACCTTTTTTTTTCATTATGGTCCCTGCATGAAATTTTCCTACCACAAGTGCTATATATCTGTCTATGCACTGTAGCCCACTGGAGGGCCACAAATCATTGTAACCGCTAAGATTTTTTTCACCCCTCCCCCATTACCCTCATTAACAATGCATGAGCTATGAGAATAAGTGGAGATTCTGTATTAAATAATACTAGCAGCCTGAGGCATGAAAATTCATGCACTGGAGGGGGGTCCCTCAGCCTGGCCTGCCCCCTCACACAGTCTGGGAGCCCTCAGGGGCGGGAGGCAACCTGGCGGTCAGGAGAAGGCGACGCCCCCATCACACCTCTGCTGCTGCCACTGCCAGCAGCGCAAGCCTCGGGCAGCTGGGCAGCCGCCATCTGAGGCTTGCCTGTGCCTTGGGCCGGCCCTAGGCAGCTGGGCAGCTGCCATCCAAGGCTTGCCTGCACCTTGGGCTGGCCCTAGGCAGCTGGGCAGCCGCCATCTGAGGCTTGCCTGTGCCTTGGGCCGGCCCTAGGCAGCTGGGCAGCCAACATCCAAGGCTTTCCTGTGCCTCGGGCCATCCCTAGGTGGCTGGGCAGCCGCCATCGGAGGCTTGCCTGTGCCTTGGGCGTTGGCTGGGCAGCTGCCATCTGAGGTTGCCTGAACCTCGGGCCGGCCCTGGGTGGCTGGGGGGCTGAGGGTGGGTCAGGCTCCTGGGAGCCCAGGTGCTTGGCTGCTCTGGGACTTATAGTAAGGCACTGTGCGCCTGTCTGCGCCCCCCCCCCCCACCCCTTCCCGAGCTGGGCTGAAAGGACTGTGGGATTCCAGCGGGGCTGAGGGGACTGGGCGCCGCCATCTTTGTGATGGTGTGATGGTTAATTTGCGTATTTCCTCTTTATTAGGATATATACACCCACAAAATAGATCTCTCTCTGAAAAGCTGTATGTATCTTTATATTCTTTGATCCAACAACTTTATGTCTAGGTATCAATCTTAAAGAAAGAACACTTAATTCAAATTAAAATATCTCCATACAAACTAATCAAGGGAAATGGGTCAGCCTAATTGGGGACCAGTTAGGTACATTAGGGCATATCCCTAAATTCGGCCAAGGAAACAATGCTCTTAGGATGTTTTAAAATGATGTGTAAAAATGTTTATGTTCGAATGTTAACTGTGGGAGAAAAAGGGATTATCAATAGCCTAAGAAATCAACTGTCAAAAGCGTGGGTGGGTGTGGATAAATAAAACTGGAAAGAAGCGTACTGAAAATATAAACAGTGATGAGTTTCTTCTATAAAGGATATGGATATGAATGTAATAAAATAAAAAAGATTTAATATTTGAAAAAGTGGTCTTTGCAATCTGCTTGGAGCCCCAGCGAGCAATCCAAACCTGACAGTTTTGGGGCATGGCAGATTCTTCGTAAACAGCCCCTAATCTAAGCTTATAGGTAAGAAGCCACTAATTAAAGATCTGGGGAAAAATTCAAAAGTAGGTGCTTCTCCAATCAGTCCTACCTCATGACTGGAAGATAGTGGGATTTAGGTAGACTAGGTTTCCAAGGGAAGGTTATTGTTCCCAAGCTGTGGTTCATGGAGCTGGCAGTCAAAGTCTCTGGTGGCCTCCCAACATCCTGCCTCACTGGTCAGACCAGCTGGTACCAGAGGGCAGCAAGCATAGGGGTTTCTAGTGGCTATAAAAATGCCTGGGAGAACAGAGTCTGATGGCTCCTGAAACATGCAGCCATCTCTATTTCTCTCTTCTGGGCCACAGAGGGTGGGAGGAGAGAGGAAATGGAGAACAATGGGGCCTAGAATGGCAGCCACAAGGACAACGCTAATAATTTGTGTACTTTAAACTGTCACAACATATCCTTTAGGCTCACACTCAACACATGCACACTTCAGTAAGCTCATTATGGCACATGTGCAGAATCCATTTTAAAATATCTCTGTCCTGGATGTGCTGACTGAGGCTCTAGGCTTAAAATAAGAAAGTAACTTTTGCACATGGTCCCTGAAATCAAGCCCCTACTACTTCATCTGGTAATCAACTGAAGGAAAGAGTGTTGTATAATTAACCTGCAGGCACAACTTCTAGGCTGGCCCACAGGACAGTATGTCCCAGCCCCAAAAGGGGCCCCTTTAAAGGATTTGAGGTGAGTCTAGCCACAGTTTCCTTCTTATATGCTCCCCCTCCTCCCAGACACACAACACTACTCTCCTGGACACACAACTCCGGTGGGCGCCATGCCAATGGCTGAGGTGCTCTGGGGAACTGGAGCGGCCTCAGGGTTGGGATTAAGAGGTGGGCTCTGGACTCTGGGTGGGAAACTACCTAGCTGGTTGGCAGGGGTCTATCACCAAACCTCTGTATCCCAGTCTTCTAAGATGTAAATCTAAGTAGTGACACTCACAGGGGCTGCTGTAACGGTGAAACATAGTGTGGTCATGAACAGATCTGCTGGCAGTTCAGAAAGGCCTGGAAGGATGATTAACAGCAGCCAGCACCATTTACCGTGAGCTTGCTTTGTGCTAAATTTAGTTTTTAAAAGATTAAAAATTTTAATTTTCTGAATAGGTAATGCATTCACCAGTTTCAAAATTCAAGAGTAAAAAAGGATACACACATCCATAATCTTAGGCTAGCTGTGTTTTGGAATTCAGAATTTTTCATATTTTAGAAAGGTCAAGGAGAGTACATGTAATATATATTGTGCAACGCTCCCAGGCAGCACCCTAATATTTCTGCAAAATGAATGAACAGTCACAAGTGGGATAAATGAAAATATAAGGAGCTTTATGCCACTTTAGGTCAAGTTTTCCTATCAAACAAGGTTCAGGACCAACTTGATTTGGGGGGAAAACAAACAAAACAAAATACCATGGTTTTCAGATCTCTTTTGATTTCAGAATTATTGTTAGGAGATTATAGACTCTGTAAAAGTAAAAATCCTCCTTCTCACTCTCCTCTCCCCCAACACACCAAGTCTTCAGTTTCTTGTATGTCCTTCCAAGACACTCTTTGCAGCAGCCCTCTGATTATGTGAACTTGTTAGTTCAGAAAAATGACTGACAATATATGTTGCCAATGATAAAATTCAAGCTTTTAAGTGAAAATCAGCAATTTGGAAGTATGTATTGATGGCTTCCCAATACTGATTCTGATGAGATTGGTAATATTAATGAATGTGATTTTTTAATATTGTGTAATAAAATGTATCAACATTTAGCAGATCTGCACATCTCAGTGAACCAATATTTTCCAAACAATTGATACATGATTTTCTAATATCATGCATGGGTAAAAGATCCACTCAAAGGCATGAAAGACCAGTGGGGTTTAAATGTAATTTATATATATGGAAGCCTAAATGACCATTTGACTGGTCAACCATTTGCCCGATCGCCATGACGTGCACTGACCACCAGGGAGCAGTTAATTTGGACAGATGAAAAGAGAAACAGGTGATTGAGTCTATGAAAGACTGCAAGCAGGTGGGGCTGAGCTGCAGTTCACATTGGGCGGCCGGGCCATTGGCCCAAATTCTGCTGCTCCCCAGGCACCACTAGGGAGGTGTGGCACCCCTGACCCCCATCAACCTCTCCTACTGCATCCTCCCTGGGCAGCTGGAACCAAGGGATGGAGGGAGGAAAAAAAGAGACCACGAACTCCGTCCCTGGTGCTCACCTCCTATCAGACCAGAGCCACCTGAGGACTTGCAGGACGATGCACAAAGTGAGTGGCTTTGCTGCACAGCTACTGTGACTCCTTGGTCTACCCCGGGTGCCCCTCAGGTACTCACCCCACTTCTCTGAGCCTCAGTCTGTACCTCTAGCGAGGCCACGGGAGCTCCACCCTAGGGACCCACTTCTCCATAGCTGGGTGCAGCAGACCAGGAGATGCAAGGGGTGGCGGTAGATGCTCAGCTGACCAGTATGAACGGGGCCAGGATGAGCGGGAGTGGCTCCTCTCTGGCGCTTCGCACACTACTACATCCCTCGAGGGATGTTGGATGCTGGTTTCAGCCCGATCCCCACAGGCCATGCTGAAGGACCCCACCCATGCATGAATCTGTGCACTGGGCCTCTAGTAAGGTAAAAAGCATTCACTGACATGGATTTGGATTCTAAATTACAACTAACCCTTAAAGAAACTATCACATGTAAAGTTCTGGTGAAATGCAAAGAACACCCATGATTATTTGAGAAGCATATTAAACTATTCCTCTCTTTTCCAACAACCTTTAACAAAAACATTATCACTTACAGACTAACTACAGAAGCAGAAATGAGAATCTGTCTGTCTTCTATGCTAGACATTAAAGAGATCTGCAACAATGTAAAACAATGTTATTCTTCTCACTAATATTTTTCTGTTTTGGAAAATATAGTTATTTTAATAAAATTTCTTATTTATTTTAACACATAATGGGTTTATTATCATCATTTTAAAATTAATGACAAAATGTGTATTTTGAAATTTTGGGCTGTAATTTCTTATATGATAAACACTGACAGATATACTGCAAACAAGAGCTCCTTAGGGTCCTCAATAATTTCTGAGAGTGCAAGAGGATTCCTAAGACCAAAATGTTTGGGATCTGCCAGCATAGGAAATATAACTCAACGAAGTTAAAAATATATATATATCCTATATAATAAAACCCTAATATGCAAATTGACCAAATGGCAGAATGACTGGTCACTATGAAGTGCCCTCAATGCAAGAGCTGCCCCCTGGTGGTCAGTGCGCTCCCACAGGGGGAGTGATGCTCAGCCAGAAGCTGGGCTCACGCGGCGGAGAAGGGAGTCTCTCCCACCTCTGCGGCAGCACTAAGGACCCCTCTGAGGGGTCCCAGACTGTGAGAGGGCGCAGGCCGGGCTGAGGGAACCCCCCCACCCAGTGCACGAATGTCGTGCACCAGGCCCCTAGTGCACACACACACACACACACACACACACACACACACACAAATGTTCATAGTGTGCAATTTCAAATGAAATACTGGACATGCTAAAAATATCCCACTGCGGTTAGGCAAATGATAACATAGCTATATTATATAATATCACACGCTAAAAACCATACTCAATACTTTAGTCAATGAATTATGAAATTTTTTAAAAATGTAGAACACAAAATATTGGGAACATTAAAAAATATGTAAAGATACAGACTGGGATTAAAAATGAATTTTGAATAACGTAAGAGCTTTATATCTAAGGGTTTATTTTTAGTAAAGCTGATTAAGCATGGGAAAAATTGTTTTTTCAAAATAGGGAACAGGATTTGGGACAGAGTCTCCTGACTAATGGAGGACAGATGGAGCAAAGGGAAATGGGTTAAAATTGTAAGTAATAACAACAAAAAAGTTAGGCTTATATGAAAACAAACAATAAAACAACAACCTCCCTTACAGATGGGCTGTTTTCAGTCATTTAGAGATCTCAGGAGTAGAATAGATCTACTTTTCACCCTCAATTCTCCATCACAATGGACTGTCCTCTCCATCTATACCACATCAAACCCAGCATCAAACCAGCAGACCCAGTAGCCTTTGATAAACTCTGGACACACCTCAACACACTGTTAGAGAAGCAACTCTCTTTATGCACCAGGGCAGACATCCCAACTTCGGTTTGCATTTGGAGGTTTATGGGATAGGCAAGATGAGGGTGTGCAAGGTGAGGGGTGAGACACAGAATTATGTCCTATGGGAAGAGGCAGAGGCTGCTATTTCCTGCTGGGAGCATATGCCAAGCTTTTCAGGGATGGGGTAATTAACACCCTGCAATACCAGATGGGTCTGCTGCTGTGTTGCTTTCTCTACTCCCCACCCAAAAGCCCCACCCCCAAATTAAGCATTTGAGGGAAAAACAAAAAGGTGAAACTGTGAGTGCTGGGTTGCCCAGCAACATGGTGGTAGTGATGGTGGTGGCTATAATAAAGGAATGGATATTACAGACATCTGGGCTACAAAGAAAGGGGCCTGGCAAAGAGTGGGGGTGGAGGGAAAAGAGGGCTACAGAGGGAAAACCTGAGAGGCTCAACTCACTAGTGGCTGACAAAAAACCTCCTAAACATCCCGCTTCCTCTTCCAAGGATCTCTTCTAGTTCAGTGTCCTAGTCCTGGGAAACAGGCTTGCTTGAGAAAAACCTAATGGGGCGGGGGAAGGAGATGGGTTTTCTCCATATGCCCCACATTGAACTTGTACACAAACTGATTACATGAACTAAACTGAAGGGTGCAGTGAGGAAAGCATAAGCTGAGTCGGACCCACAGAGGGGCAAACCTCAGTCTTCACCCTCCCAGTTAGATACTTCAGGGAAGTTATGCTACTACCCTACTTCTGTCTCCACCCGCCGCCCCTTATAAAATAGGGTTGCACTGATCTTGTAGGGCTGTCTGGAAGATGAGCAACCACAAATGAAAGCCAAGAACTGGCCTTTTACACCTGTCCTCGATAAATGGCTGCCAGTGTTGATGTAAGGAAACAATGTCCATAAAGGGCCTGGGTCTAAACACAGTCACTAAACACACCCTCACACCAATGTGGCTCCATTGCTTCAAATCCTTTTATGGGGGTGGGGGGAGGATACTAGGTAATTAAAAACATAAAACAAGGTTCTCTCTGGGGAGACCCTCTACTCATTACACCTTCAGTCTTGTTCTCATCTCTACTGTTACCTGAATGGGACCTGCTAAGTATTTATTCAACATTTACTATATTCTAAGCAATGAGCTCAACATGTGACATTCATCAAATTCAATCCTAAGAAACCTCTGAGACAGGAATAATGACCCCAAAGTGCAGATGAGAAAACCAAGGCTCCAAGAGGCTACATGTGCTGGCAGGTAAAGCTACAAGGTCAGGATTTGAACCCAGCTGATCAACCTCCAAAGCCTGTGTTCCTAACTGCCATGTAATACTCTCTCCTTGACATGGGGGTTGGATGGGAGGCAGAAAGAAGGGGAATAAATCCTGCCTGCTAAGAGTGGTATGCAGGTGTGGTGAGGCTTGGCCTTCTGCCGTACCCCCTCCAACCCACCAGGTTCTTTAGCCAAAAACACTGCTGCCAACAGAATCCTTCAGTGGTTTCCACCTGCCCATGGGGAGAGGCATGTACTCCACATCAGGGGCCTTCCAAAATCTATCCCATCCTCCACAGCTGTTGTATCCTAGGACTCCAGACACGAATTCTTCCTTTAATTTCAGGGACAGTCCCATGCATCTGGCCTAGTGTTCCCACAGTATGGCACAACTCCCCCTGAAAGAAATGCTATGAAATAATTCAGACCCATAAAGGAGAAAAGAAAAGAAGCTTAAAAAATACTGCTCTTCCCCATGAAGACACAACTGAGGTAGCACCTCCTCCACAAAGCCTTTCCAGGGTATCCATGAAGGATCTCTGCACTAACCTCTGTTAATGGCGCCTATCACTTTAAAATACTCCCTTGTTTTCAAAGCCAGAGGGAGAGTGTGTGCCTCAAGGGTAGGGGTCTAGCCCTAGGGATCTCTAACCCACAGGAAAACATTTGCAGAATAGGGAACTCATCAAATATGTGCAAGGCATAATAAGTCCAGATGATGGACCTACAACGAGGTGAAAAAGAGGGGCAAAGGAAGTACATACTTGAAAAAAAAAAAAAAAGCCAATAATCTTGGGATTAGACAAAAATAACTGAGTGGGGTCAACCCCAGGCTAGGGGCCAGGGGTTTTGGCTAACAAAACAAACACAAAGGGCAGCAGAGTGCAGAGCTGGCTGTGCCAGCAGCAGGGTAATGATTGGCTGACACCATTCCCAGGCTCTCTTTTCCATTTTGTGGGCCTTTACCTCTTTGCACACAATATGCCACAATTGCCTAATCCTCACAGCTTCCAACTACAAGGTAACACTTAGTCTAGAACAATGCCCACATCTTCCCTAAAGCCTTTCTCAGCCCAAATACCAAGAGCCTTCACTTAGTAAAGGTTCCTAAACTGAGGCCCACACCATTTGCTTGGTAATTATCCTTGATAGGGAGTATTGTATCCTGTCCTTTCCCTGAGTGGGGAAGCCTGCTATGGGCTCTGCAACCACTCACTACCACCATCACCCTACTCTATCTGCACCCGGCTCTAGGTATCCTGCCTGTCCTTCTAGGGCTCTGCAAAGGACAGGCCTTCAGACTGGAGCATCCTTTCTCTCCTGTTTAGAGGTCAGTCCCTTCTTGGGGAAGCCTTCCCTGAACACAAGTGTGGTTCGGGTTCCGCTTCTTATGTGTTCCCAAGTACCCCGCTGTTTCCCTGCGATGGGAATGTGAGCAGAACCCAGATGGTGTCACTGGCCTTAGTGAATCACCCAGGGCTAGATCTAGTGAGCTCAATGAATAGCACAGACTTAAGAACCTAAGTGGCTCCTCAGCATCTAAATTTTCAAATAATTATCCATGAATGTATGGATTATTTCTGGACTCTCAATTTTTATTCCCTTGCTTTATATGTCAGTCCCACATGGTCTTAATTACTGTAGCTTTGTAGTAAGTTGAGAAGTATAAGTCCTCCAAAATTTTTTTCCAAGACTATTTTCACTATTTTGGTTCCCTTGCATTTCCACATGAATTTTAGAATCAGTTTGCCAATTTCTAAAAAACAACAACACTAACAAAAAAAAACACCTTCCAACAAAAACACTCTGGGATTTTGATTTGGATTATATTGAATATGCAGATCAATTTGGGGAGTATTGACAATATTAAGACTTTTTACCCATGAACACAGATGTCCATTATTTATATCACAATCTTTTGTAGTTCTCAATGTATAAATCCTGTACTTTTTTTGTTAAATTTATTCTTAAGTATTTTAATCTTTTGGGCATTATTGTAAATGTGATCATTTCCTTAATTTCATTTCCGGGTTGTTCCCTGCTAATTTATAGAAATACAAGCAATTTTTGTGTATTGATCTTGTATCCTGTCACATTGCTGAATTTGTATATTAGTTCTAAAAAGTTTTTTTTTTTAAATTTCCTTAGTATATTCTACATATAAGACCCCATGTCATTCGCAAATAGATTGTTTTACTCCTTACTTTCTAATGTGGATTCTTTGATTTCTTGAGTATTGCAGAGCCTACAGCAGATACCCTTGCTTGTTCCTGATCTTATGGGGAAAGCACTGAATCTTTTTCTCCATTAAGTTGGAGGTTAGCTGTGGGCTTTTTACAAGTGTTCTTTATTGGGTTCAGAAAGTTTCCTTCTATTGCTGATGGCTTTTACCATGAAAGGGTGTTGAAATTTGCAAATGCTTTTTCTCTGTTTGAGATGAACATGTGGGTTTTGTCCTTTGTTCTATTAACATGGTGTATTACATTGATTTATTTCCAGATGTTAAGCTAACCAATTCTGGAATAAATTTCATTTGCTTGTGATGTATACTACTTTTTATTTGTTCTGCTAGTATTCTGTTGACGATTTTTGCATGTATATTCAGAAGGGATACTGGTTTGTAGCGTTCTTATGATATCATTGGTTCGGTATCAGGGTAATACTGGCCTCACAGAATGAGCTGGGAAGTGTCCCTTCCTCTTCTATTTTCTGAAGGAGTTTGTGAAAGATTGGTATTAATAAAAAATAATTATTAAGGAAATTTTCAAATGGCCCAAAATAGTACAAATAGTATAATTTATGAATCCCCATGCATCCTTCCACTCAGTTTCAATAATTATCAATATTCTACCACTCTTGTTTCACCTATACTAATGCCTGATTCTTTGGAGGGTGAAATTATTTTAAAGAAAAAGACATCATTATAAATATTTGTAAAATATATACCTCTAACAGATAAAGACTTCTTTTCTTTCAATATAACCAAAATTTAATTGTTTCACTTAACAAAATTAGCAGTAATTCCTAATGTTACCTAATACCTGGTCTATGTTCAAATTTCTCCAAATGTTTCAAAAATAATTTTTAGAATTTCTATGAATCAAGATCCAAAGAAAGTCCAACACTGTATTTAGTTGATATGACTTTTATTAACAGTCCTCTCTTTCCCTTTCTCCTCTATGCCATTCATTTATTTGATGGGAGGGGAAAAAACACAAGGTCAATTTATCGTGTAAAAAATTTTCATGTTTCATGTTTGGCTGTATCCTCATGTATCTGTTGAACTCATTCTTCTATCCCTTATGCTTCTCTGAAACTGAAGGTTCGATCTAGATTCAGGTTACTGTGAACTTACTCATAGAAGACACAATGTCTGGCTGTACTACTTTCAGTGTTAAGATTGATGTGGTTTCAAGTGCTATCAGTCTGATCCATCCTATCTAATATGCAAATTGACCATCACTCCAACACACAAGATGGCTGCCCCCATGTGGACACAAGATGGCTGCCACAAGATGGCCAGCAGGGGAGGGCAGTTGTGAGCGATCAGGCCAGCAGGGAAGGGCAGTTGGGAGGGACCAGGCCTGCAAGGGAGGGAAGTTGTGGGTGATCAGGCCAGCAGGGGAGGGCAGTTATGGGTGACCAGGCCTGCAGGGGAGGGCAGTTAGAGGCAATCAGGCTGGCAGGGGAGCAGTTAGGCATCAATCAGGCTGGCAGGGGAGTGGTTAGAGGGTGATCAGGTTGGCAGGCAGAAGCAGTTAGGGGCAATCAGGAAGGCAGGTAGGTGAGCAGTTGGGAGCCAGCAGTCCTGGATTGTGAGAGGGATGTCCGACTGCCCGTTTAGGCCTGATCCTACCGAGATCGGGCCTAAGTGGACAGTCGGACATACCTCGAGGGGTCCCAGGTTGGAGAGGGTGCAGGCTGGGCTGAGGGACACACTCCCCGTACATGAATTTCGTGCATCAGGCCTCTAGTCTATTATAAAATTCCCCATTAACCTTTTATCTAATGGTTTTAGCAACTACTGACAATGTATATGACCAAGTTTGCAACATGGTTATTTTCTAATTCTTCCACTTCCTCCAAGGACAGGATTTTTTTACCTTTATAATTCTAGACTCCAGGTCTATGATCCCAAAATTAGGATGGGACAGCCTTCAGGTGCCAATTGTGGAAGCTCTGGGGTGTTTTTGCTTGTCATAGTGTCTGGAGAGTTCTCTTGGCATTAACAGAGACCAGATGCTGCCTGCTCTACAATTCACAGTAGAATCCCACATAACAAAGAATGCACTGCATCCCACACAACTTTTGAAAGACTTGTTAGACATTAAAGGAGATGTAAAGCCTACATAAATTATCTGAGTCCAAGACTACTTTATATATGAACACAAAGTATTTTTCATATTGGCCTAATACTAAATTTTCCAGGACTATAACTGATATAATTAAGAAACACTGTCTATCCATTATTTTGTTTGCCATTCTCCTAAGGGCTGTTCATCATTTCAGAAAAGTCATGTTAGCAATAGCAACACAGTTTATATACTCAAGTTGCTGACATGACCCATCTGTATGTGCCAGCTTTTGTTGCTGTCAAATTCAAGATAATTCCACATACAACAGCAAATATCTGACTATGTTATATTTTCCAGGGAAATCTTTGCTCACACATCTAAACAATGAAATACACGTTATCTTATTGTTAACCAGAGGCCCGGTGCGGGGGGGAGGGGATCCCTTAGCCCAGCCTGCACCCTTTCGCAAGCCGGGACCGCTGGCTACTAACCACTCACCTGCTTGCCTGCCTCATCACCCCTAACTGCTCACCTGCCTGCCTGATTGCCCCTAACCACTCGCCTGCTTGCCTGATTGCCCCCAATTGCTTGCTTGCCTGCCTGATCACCCCTAACTGCTCGCCTGCCTGCCTGCCTGATCATCCTTAATGGCCTCTCTCTGCCTTGGCCCCTGGTGCTACGGCTTCATCTGGAAGGACATCCAATGATGTCCAGAAGGTTGTTCGGCTGTCTGGTCTAATTAAAATATTATGTTTTATTATTATAGATTACTCTATTTCTCATATTATAGTTAGGATTTTATAGCAATTCTGTTTGAAACTGAACATCTGGTAAGTAACAATATCTATAAATTCCATTTTGAGAGAGTAAAGGAGATTTCACAGAATATTTATTTTGAAATGGGCAGGGAGTTCAAAATAATTGAGAATTATTATCAACTTAAGGTCTAAAAATCTCCTCCAATTTGACTGTTGGCAAGGTCTTATTCTGAAATCTTGCCACCATATTCTGGTTACATCACAGACACAGCATTGTGCTGGGTGTGAGGATACCTGGACCCCAGCCCTGCCTCAGTCTCTTTTTCAGTGGCTCGTGACCTTACAAAGGTCATCTTACCTCTGTTCCTGTCTGTAAAATAAGAATGTTAGACTGGACAAGCTGTTCCAGCCTCTCAAACATTTTTTATTATTCTTAATCTCCCACAGGACCCAGTATTTCTGAAGATTGCCAAAGAGACTGCCAATTGTTACTTATTATAATAATTAAATCAATTTCCTATTAAAAAAAACTAATCCAAAGTATATTAATTGACAAACAGAATAAAATAACAATGACAGTTAGCATTTATTGAGTGTGTATTATGGCCTCAAAGTGAACCTTCCCCCACCCCTGCCAATCCTACCATTACTACTACATTGTGGATTCCAAATTGGAAAGTGCGTCTCAGTCAGAGACTAAAGTCTCCCTGGTCCTTCTCTCCTCCCTTGGAGCTTAAGTCTCCAGCCCTAAAGGCTGCTATGCTCATCTGCAAAGATCCTGGACATGATTTGTTCATACACCATGCTGTTTTAGAAAAGTTCTGAAGTTGTCAAAGGGGTCAGGAGACTCCAATAAAGTGAAACAGGCAAGACACTGGGACTACATCCTCTATGGGACAGTACTTCTGCATCTTTGCATTTTCCCAAAAAGCCTGTCCAGAGCCCTGCACACACAAAGAGCTCTGGAATCAATAAATGAAGCACTTGGCAGCCACCTGGGAGTACGGCACACAAACCCCATGGGCACTGACCCTTGGGCTGACTCAGAGGCTCTTTGTGGACTCTACAAAGGGGCAGGCAGCCTTAAGATGCTGGGTAGTTAGCTGACTAGTGGCAGCGCAAGAACTCACTGCTCTACTTATGTCTTCTATCTCCATACCCTAAGACTCTGACAATTCTGTTGAAGACACATAGGGGCCGGTGAGGAGGTCATGGCCAGATGGTCATGGCTGGAATCCTTCTACAGAAGCATGGCTGCCCACTGGGGGCTCTGTACTCACCAGGAAGGAGGCCGGCTAATGTGTGGGTGCTGTGGGTGAATCCGGAGTGGGTCTACCTCTCTGGCAGTGGCAGGCGGAAACTCCCGATGGGGACTGCTTACACTAGCCTTGTCCCAAGGCTCGTGAAGAGGTGTGATGATTTCAGATGCAATACGAGACCGAAGTTCCTCACTGTTCCTGTAGGTCCTATAGGAGGTAGATGAGGTGTCAACTGCTTGTTGCTGGCTGGCAACCCTTAATACAGAATTTTGGTGGCTGTGGCGGCCTTGACAGCTCTTGAAAGTACGCTTAGACTGTTTGCAAGGGTGGGAATGGGCCGCCCAGCGGGCCTGAGTGAGGGGGGCAACAGCCCGAGGTTGTCTACGAGATTTGCGCCTAAGCTTCTTAGGCATCTGAGTTGTCCCTCCTCATTTACCACCCCATTAGAAAGAGGTGAGAGTGTAGGGGCACAGGGCCTGGACTGGCTACTCCTCTGTACCCACCCCATCCCATCCCACCCTCAATTATGTGTTCATCATGTGTCATGGGAAGGATCATGGAAGGCAAAGGCTCTGTGGGGAGGATAAACTTGGTTCCTGGTCCAAGTATGCAGGGCTCTGGAGGCTCAAACTCTAGTTCTGTCACTAGCTCAGGGGCCCTCAGAAGGTTGCCCTGGGCCTCACTTCTCTGCCGATGAGAGATAAGCAATGTGAGCTATAGATGAGGTACTGAGGCAGGGTTGGGTAACAGGTGTTTTAAAATAAGCCATATCCTAGGTCAAAAAGCAAACCTCATAAATGTTAAAAACTGAAATAATATATGTTTTCTGACCACATGGAATAATATTAAACATCAACACAGAAAGGAAGACTCTAGATACATGGAAATTAAGCAACATTTAGTCTAGATAATCCATGAATCAAAGACGAAATCTTGAAAAAAAATACAAAGCATTGAATAAAAATAAAACATATTAAAATATGTGGGATACAGCTAAAGCAGTATTGAGAGGAAACTTCATAGCATTAAATGCTTACATTGGAAAAGAGGGGAAAAATCATAATAAATCTCAGAGGGAAGGTGGGGATGGGGGGGTAGGAGGAGAGATTAAGGAAAATTCTGACTTAAGAACCTAGAAAAAGAAGATCAAATTAAACCCAAAGCAAGTAGAATGAAATAATAAAGAACAGAAATCAATAAAACAGGAAAGTAGTAGAGGAAATTAATTAAAAAGCTGGTTCTTAAAAAAATGAATAAAATTGATAAACCCACTGCAAGACGGGCAAACATAAAAAGAAAAGACACAAATCACCCATATCAAGAAAGAAATGAGATTTTACAACAGCTCTGTTGCTAATGAAAGAATAATAAGAGATTACTAAGAAAAACTTAATTCAACAACTTAGACCAATTCTTTAAAACCACAAACTGTAACAACTTAGCCAAAATGAAATAGATAATCTGAATACAGTAACTAAATTCATACTTAAGCACCCCCAAAAAGAAATCTCCAGGTCCAGATTATTTCAATGGATAATTCTACCAAACATTTAAAGAATTAGTATTTTTTTAAAAGAACATCAATTTATAGTCACTCCCAGAAAAACACAAGAGGAGGAAACATATCCCAACTCATTTTATGAGGCCAGTAATACCCTGATATCAAAACCAGACAATAAAACAAACAAACAAAAAAAAGACAGTAAGTACAAAAAAAGGAAACTACTGACCAGTATTTCCTATGAACTTTGGATGCAAAAAATGCTCAACAAAATATTAACAAACTGAATTAAAAAATATATAAAAAGAAATACACACCACAGGATATATTGTAGGTATGCAAGACTGGTTCAATATTACCATATTGATAAGTTAAGAAAAATCAAATGATTATGTCAATTGATGCAGAAAAAATATGACAAAAGACACTACAGTGAATCTATTCATGAGAAAAACTTGCAACAAACTAGGAACAGAAGGGAACTTCCTCAATTTGATAAAGAGCAGCTACAAAAAAACCTATAGCTAACAATATATTTGGTAATGAAAGTCTGAATACTTTAGGAACAAGGCAAGAATATTCTCTCCCACCACTCTTATTTAGCATAATACTGAAAGTTCTAGCTCCTTCAATTTTGCAACTTAGAAATTCACACATGAAACCTATATGTGCATGTTGACCAATGTCACCCCAGTAAAATTTAATAAAAAAAACACATTCAACCCTGAAAAAAAAATTAAGCAAGAAAAAGCACACAGATTAGAAAACAAGAAATAAAACTGCCCCTATTTGCAGATGACATGACAGTCTACCTTGAAATTCTAAAGGAATTTACACTGAGTGACCAGATTATTATGATCTCTGAATGCATAATAATCTGGCCACTCAGGGTATATCTTATATAATAAAAGGCTAATATGCAAATTGTCCCCTCGACCAGGAGTTCGACCAGCAGGCAGGCCGGCCAACCGCCCATGTCCCCTCCCCGTGGCCAGGCTGGCCGGACCTCACCCATGCATGAATTCATGCACCGGGTCTAATACACATACACACACACACACACACACACACACACACACACACACACACATATACATACACACACACACACACACTCTGAGTGGCCAGATAATTATGCGTTCAGAAATCATAATAATCTGGCCACTCAGTGTATAAACTCCAACACCGTGAGTTCACAAAATATTCAATATACAAGGCAGTATATAAGATCAATACACAAAAATGAACATTTGAAAATCAAAATTAAGAAAGAACTCCAACCCTGGCCGGTTTTGGCTCAGTGGATAGAGCATCAGCCTGCAGACTGAAGGGTCCCAGGTTCAATTCCAGTCAAGGGCATGTACCTTGGTTGCGGGCACATCCCCAATAGGGGGTGTGCAGGAGGCAGCTGATCGATGTTTCTCTCTCATCGATGTTTCTAACTCTCTATCCCTCTTCCTTTCTCTCTGTAAAAAAATCAATAAAACATATTTTAAAAAAAGAACTCCATTTATAATCACCTCTAATCCCTCCAAAAAATAACAAAAACATGTTCAGGTTCTATATGTTTAAAATTACAAAATGATGATGAAAATAACCAAATTAAGATCTAAGTAAATGGAGACATACTATGTTCATAGTAAAAGTGTCAAGTTTCCCCATCATAGGTTTAACGATCGATAGGTTTAATGCAACTTCTATCAAAATTCCAGCAGGTTTTTTTATAGACACAAACTTATTCTAAAGTTTATACAGAAAGGCACAGACCCTAGAATAGCTAAAACTATCTTGACAAAGAAGTGAATGGAGAAATCATCCTACTCAATATTAAGGTCTACTGTGTATCTACAATAATCAATATTGTGTGATAGGGGCAGAGGGAAAGACACAAAGATCAATGGAAAAAAAAACACAAAAACCCGAAAATAGACCCACACAAGTACAGACTACTGATTTTTGACAAAGTTGCAAAAGCAATTCAATATAAGAGCAAATGGTGTTGAAGCAATGATATCCACAGGCAAGAAACGTCACATCTTATAAAAAAGTTAACTTAAGCCCTGGCTAGGTGCTCAGTTGGTTGACCTCTGATATCCCTATGTAAAATGTTTACATGTAGAACTCAGGTCTGATTCAGAAACTATCAAGAGAAGTTCTCACAATTTCCAAGTCTCAGTAGAACTGCCACTTTGGTAGTAGCAAAAGACATCTTGTCATCCTGTCTAACATAAAAGGGGCATGGCAAATAAAACAGGTTTATACCCCTTGGCGAATCACAATTTGCTCACAAAGGGGCACAACTAACTAACTAAAACAGACAAGACATGCCATAATGACCTGACAGGGAGGGCGACCTGGGGATACGGTTCTAGAAGCAGTCAGCTCAGTGCTAAGCACAGTAAGGCAGAGGGAGGGCGGACCTTATGATTAGGAGGCAGATCCCATACCCTAGCTCTCAAAGCCTCCGTTTCCATGGAGATGATTCCTAGTGATCAGATTTCCCCCTTTGCTATTTACTAAGAGCTTGGACCCAGCATTAAGCACTCTGTGCTGACAGCTCATTTCATTCTCAGAACAACAGTTGAAATAATACTATTGTGTCCCTCATTTCACAGTAATCAAACAACAAAACATCCATCCACATAGGACCTAGCAACAAATGTATTTTAAAAAATAAGTAAACATTATTACTATTTCTCTCTCAGTATTGCTGAGGCAAGGAAATGCCCTAATGTGCATGAACAGCTTAATACAGGCCTGGATTCTTCCCACAAGTTTTGTCAATTTCTCTCCCAGTGGAATTCCAGAATGAAGAAGTCCACTGGAGACCACACTCCAAATGTTCTTCCCTTATATCTTGTTAAGGGGTTTGGTGGAGTCATGGTGTGGGCAGCTCTCCCAAGGCCAGGCCTGGCCTCACTTCACTCCTTGATTCCTTTGTCTACTATAGCGATTTTCAACCTTTTTCATCTCATGGCACACAAATTACTAAAATCCTGCAGCACACCAAAAAATATATATATTTTGCTGAACTGACCAAAAAAAAGGTATAATTTTGATTCATTCACAAATGGTTATTGTGTTGACGGCTGTCATTTTTTGTTTTTAACCCTCACCTGAGGATATGCTTTTATGGTTTGAGAAAGAGAGGGAGAGAGAGAAAGAAACATTGATCGGTTGCCTCCCATGTATGCCCCAACCGGGGACTGAAATCACAACCTAGGGATGTGCCCTGACCAGGAATTGAACCCATGACCCTTTGGTGCAGGGGATGATGCTCTAACTAACTGAGCCACACAAGCCAGGATGCTGCTCATTTTTTTATTTGACAGTCTAAGGGAAAAGAGGTCAGTGTCCCTGACTAAACAGCCAATTATTGCATGTTTTAAAAATTCTTGTGGCACACTGATTGAAAATTGCTGGTCTACATGCAAAATAGACCCAGGGCTTGCTCTCAAGGAGATCACACACTAACAGGGGAAACCAACTCTAAAAAGTTAATCATAAAATATCCACTTATTACATTTTTAAAAGGTTGTTTCAAAACACCAAGTGTGGGACAGGGCAGGGAAGGCCTTCTCCAAAGAGCCGACATTTAAATGGAAACTGAAATAGGAGTTGGCTATGTGAGGTAGTTGGGGAGAGCATGCTAGGCAGAGGGAAGAACTCTGAAGAGGGAGGAGAAGCATGGCACCATGGCTAAGACACAGGGGCAAGTGGCACAGGATGAGGTTGGAAGGCTTAGGCACGAGGCTTTAGGCCTCATCAAGGATTTTGTTCCTTATCCTCAGAGAAATGAAAATTCACTGAAGGGTTTTTAGTCTTTTTTTCCCCCAATTAAAAAATACTTAACACTGTATCAGTATAACATTTTAAGTGTACAGTTCAGTAGTATTTAAGTACATTCACATTATTGTACAATCCACCACCAACAACCATGTTCAGTACTCTTTTCATCTTGCAAAACGGAAACTCTGTACCCATTAAACAGTAACTCCCTATTCTGTCCTCGCCCAGCCCGTGGCAATGATTATATTACTTTCTGTGTCTATGAATCTGACTACTCTAGGTACCTGATATAAGTGGAATCATACAATATTGGTTGGCTTATGACTGGCTTATTTCACTTAGTCTAATGTCCTCAAGGTTCATGCTGAAATCCTCCTTACTTTTTAAAGATGAATAATATTCCATTGTATGTATATACCACATTTTGTTTACCCATTCACCTGTCCTAGGTACTCAGAGGTACTTATGTTGCTTCCACCTTTTGACTATTGTGAATAATGCTTCTCTGAACATGGGTGTACAAATATGTCTTTAAGATCCTGCTTTCAACTCTACCAAGTGTATGCCAGAAGTGGAACTACTGGATCATACAGTAATTTAATCTTTTGAGGAACCACTTTCTATAGTGGCTGCATCATTTTATATTTTCACCAATAGAGTAAGTGTTTCCAATTTCTCCCTATTATCACTGATACTTGTTATTTCCTGATTAAAAAAAAAATAGTAGACATTCTAATGCATGGAGGATTTCACTCAAGGGTTTTTAACCATGATCTGATCTGTTTTAAAAAGGCTGGTCTGACTGTTGTTGTGGTAAACTGACTGGAAGGTGGTAAGCAGGAATGGAAGTTGGGCTCTCCTCACATAGAGGTTGTATAGAAGAGGGGAGGAGACAAAGAGGGGTAGCCAGAATGATGGAGGTAGGTGGTGTGGAAATCTGAAAGGAATACAGAAGATTCAAAATGGTTATTGCTGATTAGATACAACTATATGCAACAGAGTTTCTAGGCATTTCTGATGACTGTCAATTAGGAGTGATGCCAGGCTTCCTCCAAAATCCCAAGGAGGTCAATGAGAATGGGGAAAAAGTCCCTAAATGGAATAAAGTGGAATTAAATGGGACAAACTATATATTAAACAGATAATTTCATTATACTGGAAAAACATGCATTAACTTAAGTACCTTTTGAACACAATACTCTTAACTTTATACATACTCAGTGGGATACCCACAAAGGACAAAAGACCTGGGAAGAAATCATATCCGAAACTTTACTTAATAGATTTGTTCTTGGTGGGTACTGATGTAGCAGTTCAGAAACTATTTGTGTATATTTTAGGATCAAAAAAATAAGTAAATATATTGGTGGTGTTGGGCACTAGAGTTCTCACCACAGAAGGGAGATAGATACAAGGATGGAATAAGAGAATAAGAATCCCATGGAATTAGATAAAAAGTATAAGTATCAGCTTGAAATTTAAGACAAACTTTAAGGAAAAAGCTGCCTACCTCTATTCTCTGAGAAGACCTGGAAGCAATGACATCCTTAGTTTTAATGAATATAACTCAGGGTGAAGCTTTTGGTTTTTAAATAATATTCCTGCCCTAAACGGTTTGGCTCAGTGGATAGAGTATCAGCCTGCGGACTGAAGGGTCCCGGGTTTGAGTCTGGTCAAGGACATGCACCTTGGTTGCAGGTACAACCCCAGCAGGGGGGGTGTGCAGGAGGCAGCTGATCGATGTTTCTCTCTCATCGATGTTTCTAGCTCTCTATCCCTCTCCCTTCCTCTCTGTAAAAAAAATCAATAAAATATACGTAAAAAATAATAATATTCCCTATGAACAGAAATCATGGTTCCTTAGAAAAATGGCTAATTTAAAGGCAGGGGCAAGGAAAGTGCAAGATGAGACTAGAACATCTTATTGTGCCAGGAAGTATGAAAACACTCAAAGAAGAATGGGACATGTCAAAAGGATAAAGGAAGCAGCTTGAAGAGGTTCCTACTGGCAACTCTGGAACAACTTGAGCATTCAAAGAATGACAGAAATGGACTATAACTCTGAAAAAACAAACAAAAACCAATAACAACAACAAAAAACACCCATAAGTCTACACTGATATTTTAAAAATTAAAAATAAAAGGGACAACAAGAATAGAAAATCTTTTTTAAAAAAATGCTAATAAATATAGAAAGAATAAAAAAGTACTATTTCATAATTATCCTATATAATAAAGAGGTAACATGCAAATTGACCCTCATGCCCTCACAAGATAGCTGCCTACAACCAGGCCTGCAGGGGGGTTAGTGTGGGATAACCAAATGACTGAACAGCAGGCTGCGTAGGGCAACCAGGTCAGCAGGGGGGTTAGTGAGGGACAACCAAACGACTGAACAAGCAGGCTGCATGGGGCAACCAGGCCGGCAGGGGGGTTAGTGAGGGACAACCAAACGACTGAATAGCAGGCTGCGTGGGGCAACCAGGCCGGCAGGAGGGGGCAGTTAGGGGCAACCAGGCTGGCAGAGGGGGGCAGTTGGGGGCAATCAGGCCTGGAAGGGGGGCAGTAATAGGCGATCAGGCTGGTGGGGGGGGCAGTGAGGGATGAGTAGGCCGGCGGGGGGGTGGATGGGGACAGTTGGGGGCAACCTGGCCGGTAGCAGGTGGCAGTTAGGGCTGACCAGGCTGGCAGGAGGGGCAGTTAGGGACTATCAGGCCAGCACGCAGAGGCAGTGAGGGGCAATCAGGCCAGCAGGGAAGGGCAGTTAGGGTTGACCAGGCAGGCAGGCAGATGAGCGATTAGGAGCCAGCGGTCCAGGATTGTGAGAGGGATGTCTGACTGCCCGTTTAGGCCCGATCCCTGGGATCGGGCCTAAACGGGCAGTCAGACATCCTCCAAGGGGTCCCAAATTGGAGAGGGTGCAGGCTGGGCTGAGGGGACCCCCCCTGCATGAATTTTGTGCACTGGGCCTCTAGTCACTATAATAATAGATTCAGGCAAGTATCTTCGATAGATGCTAAAACCACTGGGTGAAAGACCAGTGGGAAGCAGATTATTCAGTCTGCTAGTATAATCCCACAGATCACTTATTAAACACAAGGAAGAACACATGCCTTTATTGTAGAGAAAACTGGAATATAGTATCATAACCAAGCGAATAACTGAACAAAATCAACTGTGAGACAGGTGTCACATGCCTGATGTGAAACACTGGGAACACAGCCTCACCCATGTAGTGTTCTTGTGTAAAATGTTCAACCTACGTCAAACGATGAGGAAACAATCTGATCCATTCAATCCTGAGGAAAAAATCTGAACATTCTACACAACAACTAACCTCAAGTCTTCAAAAATACCAATCCCACACACACAAAAAGTCTAAGAAACTGACTAGGTTAAAGGTAATTAAAGAGACATGAAAATAAATGCAAGGTGTGATCTTGTTTGGATAAGGAAAAAACCCTCAAACCCCAAACCAAAAGACTAGCTAGCTACAAGGGACATTGCTGTGCTGACTGCAGAAATCTGAATATGAGCTATGTAGTAAATGATACTAATGTATCAATGTTACAGCTCCTGAGGGTGATGAACTGTATTAAGGTTATAGGAGAATGCCCTTTTAAGGAGATAAATGCTGAAATATTTAGTAGTTAAGGTCCATAAAGTCTGGAAATAATTCTCAGATGGCTCAAGAATAAAAAAGCATCTAAAAATTAAGCATATATGGCAAAATGTTAAAAAACATTTGGTGAATCTAGCTGATGGGTATATGAGTGTTCACTGTAATATTTTTGCAACCATCTTTTCTGTAGGGTTGTAAATTTAAAAATAAAAAATTAAGAGAATGAGAAGACAAGACTAGGAAAAAATATTTGCAAAACACATACTATATGATAAAGGACTGTTATCCAAAATATATAAAGAATTAAAACCCAACAAGAAAACAATGTAAAAATCGGCTGAAGACTGAAGAGCCTCACCAAAGAATATATACAGATGGTAAATAAGCATATGAAAAGATGCTTAACATCATATATCATTAGGTAACTGCACATTAAAACAAATAATGAGATACCATTACACATCTATTAAAATGGCCAAAATCTGAACTACTAACACCAACAAATGCTAACAAGGATGTGGAACAATAGGAATTCTCATTCATTGCTTCTGGGAATGCAAAATGGTACAGTTGCTTTAGAAGACAGTTTGGCAGTTTCTTATAAACCTAAACATACTCTAACACCACCAAGGGTGAACTCTAAAGTAAACTATGGCACTTGGGTGATAATGTGCATCAATACAGGTTCATCCATTTAAAAAAATGCACCATCTTAGTGAGGAATGCAGGTAGTGAAGGAGGCTGAGGCTGTGCATGTGTGTGTGCGTTGTGGGGGGGAAGGGGAGCAGGAAGTACATGGGAACTCTGTACTTGCTGTTCAATTTTGCTGTGAACCTGAAACTGCTCTAAAAATAGTCCATTAAATAAATAAGTTGGGCCCCGGACGGTGTGCTCAGTAGTTAAGAGTGTTTTCCCATGCACTGAATGGTCATAGGTTCTATTCCCGACCTGGTTAGGCAAATACCCAGGTTGTGGGTTCAATCCCCAGTTGGGGCATATTCTTGAGGCAAACAATTGGTGCTTCTCTCTCACATCAATGTTTCTCTCTCTCTCTCTCTCTCTCTCTCTTTCTCTCTCTCTCTCTCTCCCCCTAGAATCAATGAAAAAGCATATCCTTCAGTGAGGATTAAAAAAAAAAGTTGGGGGTGGAATGAAGACCTGATTAGGGACACTTATTCTCAGGAGTTTACTCTAAATGACCCCCTTGGCTCAGCCCCATCTCTACTCTGTAGCCACTATAGCACTTGTAGACGCTTGATTGCATGATTTTATTTCACGTGACATTTCCCATGAGTCTTCTCTTTAAATAAATTAAAAATAGGAAAAGAGAACTGAGAAGTGACTGTGCCCAGGAGTGAAAGATACTTCTGTTAACCTTCCTTAATTCTCTGGATATCTCCACTCCATTCCTTATATCTGGCTACTGGCTCTCTCTCTTTCCCCTCTTCTCTCCCGCCCCCGCCAGGGAAAGCTATCAATTAGAAGTACCTGGGGAAGTCAAGCAGGTTTTCTGAATCGATATAATCATCCAAGTTGAGGGTCAAATCTGACACTTGCTGTGAGCCATATTCCTAGAAAAATAAAAAGTAAGAGATGGACTATTTCTGGCCTAAAGAAACATGTATGTGCACAAAGAGACATAGATAAGGACTGTTTGTAATACGGGAAATAGCCTTCTAATGCTTGGGGACTTTTCTGATTTAGGAATATCTTTTTTTGAGGCAGAGCCCAGAAAACCTACTTCCTAGACTCTTTGGCAGCCTGGGCACAGGCATATAACTGAGAAGCCAAAAAGATGCACAACTTTGACATGGAGGTGGTCAACATGGGGAAGCAGGCTGAGCAAGAGACAGACATCTTACTAAGGAGGGGTTCCAGCATCAGTGGCTCATGAGAAGGAGCGCCAGGCTGGCAGTACTGGCCAGTCCCTAACATCCTTGTGGTGGCCACAGCAGTGGTTTCAACTGCATGGTTTGGGGCACTATCCTGGAGCCCAGATTTGAACCTGTTTTCTAGCCCTTCCAATAATTCAAGGAACTATCCTAATTCTTCAACAAAACCAATCTGTTTAAAATAACCTGAGGGGATTTTGTTGTTTGAAACTAAGAACCTTGTCTGATACAAGATCTAAGTGTTCATCAAAAGGGAAAGGGGTAAATAAATTATGGCATTATGGAATATAGCATAATAAATTAATGAATAAGGTATATCTATATGCATTCCTATGTAAAGACCTCCAAAACATACTTTTTCATGAACACACACAATCAGAACAAAAAGAAAATCACTGCCCTCATGGTGCTCACTGTCTAGCGATGGAACACAAACATTAACCCAAAGCATAAGTAAGTACATAAGTACACATTGTGGTACCAGGCAGGAAAATGAAATGATGAAGTAGAGATGTACACTTTAGATTTTTCTGGCAGGTGCGAGTAGGTAGTCAGGACTGAGCTTTCTGAGGAAGTGAACTAAGAGAGGGCGCAGGCCCAGCTAAAGAAAGGATGAAGGGTGTGTATGCATGTGAGGCACTCACAGAGGGGAAGAGCTTCCCAGCACAGGAAACAAGAGATGTACAGGCTCCAAGGCAGCAAGAAGAGAAGCTTAGCTAAGGAACTAAAAGTATCCCTCAGGGGCTACGGTTTTTCCTCCCAGGTTGTCACTGAATGAATTTATCTTAATTTACTTAACCATTCCCCTGTGATGGAAAGCCGCCCCCTCTCCCCCCTCCCCGACCCCCCCCCCCCCTCCTCCGCTCCCCACAGCAATACCAGTGGTGAAAATCTTAAGAGCACAAAGCTTTTCTATCTTTAGGGTTCTTGCCTCAGGATAAAGTTCCAGAAGTAGGATCAATGGGTAAAGGCTTCACAAATATTTAGGGCTCTTCATCGATACAGTTAAATGGGTTTCACCACATCTACTCTCATCACCAGATCCCTCCTTGTCTCAGACACTCACCAGCACGTTGATGATCATGCTCTTCTCCACAGTGACAGCCTTCACCAGGAGCTTTTTGGAACCATCCTTCGACTCATACTGGAGGACGTACAGGTCTTTATTGTTGTTCCATCCGACAGGCAGCAGTTCTGATTTCTTATCACTGGGATCTGGCTGAGAAGACACCAGGGTTGAGAGGAGGAAGGTTACAACCTCAGAACACAGCTATGAATGACTTATAATCTAATCACATTGCTTGCTTCACAGATGAGGGCACAGAGGTCAGGAGAAAGAAAATGTCCAAGGCCCCCCACAAGTCAGAGCTCTGGGACCCAGGTCTCTGGACTCCCGCTCCTGCTCCTCTCTCATCTCTGACTGCCTTTGTCACACAGCACTGGAATCTGTCAAGAATCTGCCTTGCTTCAATAATCTCCTAGCCATCCCTCTGCAAAGAATAAGGCCAATCATTTCAAGGGAATCTGTGAAATTCTAAGGTAGTGTTTTTAAAAGTTTGGAACTTGGGCCATCCACAATATGATCACTAAAGTGTTGACTAAAATACAGATTCTAATGTACCCCCCTCCAGACTACTGTAGTGGCTTAACAAAAATTATGAACAATTTTCATACACATGAAATACAGCATATGTACAAGATAAAAAAGAATTATAAAATGGACACCTATGTATCTGCCACCAGTTTAAGAGATAGAACATCACCAATACTGCTAATGCCTTGGGTAGTGTACCCCCAATGAAGCTCTCTTAATTCCCCTCACGAGTAATTACTACAATTCGTCCATGTCAATGCATTTCACTATAGTTGATTCACTATATAGCATTCCATTGCTCTACAGTTCACAGCTATATAGCATACCATTGTATGAATATCATACAAGTTACACTTTCACTTGTTGGTAGATATTTGGAGTGTGTACAGTTTATCCATTTAGCTATTATAAAACCGCTATGAACATCCCCGTACACATCTCCTGCTACACATGTGGATAAATTTCCATACAGTATGTCTGGGGGAAGGACTTTTAATTTATAAGATAAAATGTAATTGTATGCCAAAGAGATACTGATTTACACTCCCATCAGCAATGTATGAGAGTCCCTGTTGCTCCGTGTGGTCAGCAACATTGCTATTGCCCCATTTAAATATTTTTGCCAACCTGGTGGGTGAAAAATTCATCACTGAGAGTTGTGATGTCTTCCTTCCTTTTCTTATTAGCAAGCCTAGGGCTCCCCTTTTATACACTAGAGTTTGAAAAAACAGTTCTCAAACTATTTCTATAGTAAGAACTAATATAGTGACGTCCAGGTGGGGAAAGATTTCCTAAACGAAACTGACAAAAGAATAAAAGTGCTGCCTTTGAGACTATTCGTAATTTAAAGCTTCTCTTCAACAACAGACATTACAAATAGGCAGCCACAGGTTAGGATGAGGTATTTGCCATGGCTACAAATGAAAAGAATTAATAATTAGCACATAAAGAAAATGCTTGGAAATGAATAAAAGCTGTGAACCCACTTGAAAAACTGGCAAAAGATATGAATAAGCAAAAGATAAGTGCAGCTAGCAGTGTATACAGGGCTGTTTACTAGCACTTAGAGAAGCACAGGTTGAAATAATGAGATACCAGGTTACACCCATCAGATTGGTTATTATCCATATTTCTACTTTTTGTCAGGTGTTTGTGTGGGTATGGGGAGAATAGGAATCCCCAGACACTGCTTGCTGGTGGCCACTTCAACTCTTCCAACCACTTTGGAGGGCAATCTGGTAGTATTCAGTGCAATGAGGTGAGCTGACACGCAATGACCTCCACTCCTGGAAGAAACCCTGTGCACAGAGGCACAGAGGACATGACAAAGAATTTTCATCACCAAAGTGGAGGGGAAATGAGACATATCCTCACAGAGGAGCATGATATAGGACTGAGAAGGAACAAACTAGTTCTAATTGTAGCATTACAGATAAAAGTGAAAAATACATATATATGACAAAGAAAGATTAAGAAAAAATGAGATTTACAACTGGGTGACATTTATGCACACATTTTTAAAATGCACATAAAATATATTTTTTTCATGGATGCGTATTTATATAGCTAAATATGGAGAAAGTGGACTGCGAAGATCTGTATTCATGAGAATATAGTACGAGAGAGTGAGACCAAAGATGAAGAACAAGGGCAAAAGACAAAGGTCCAGCAACATAGGCGTTATACACCCCAAGGACAGCAGGAAGCCAAAAGTGGAGAATTAGGAGCCTCTCCTATTTGGTCACCCCTGATATTCAGGAATCCAATGGGGGGAGAGGTTCCAAATAAAAGGCAAGATGTTGCAACTGGCATGGTTTAAACCCTGGCTGGGTGACAAGGAAAATCCCAGGCTTGAAGCAGAGAAATGAGAGTGAAGGAAACCAAAAGTGAAACTAATCAAACCACTCTGCTAAGTGAGAAAGAGAAACTCCCTTCATCCCAACTGGGTAAGTTTCCTGTAACATGTTTAGCATTGTGAACGTAAGATTTATTTTGGAAGCCAATAATTTGATAATATACCTGTCTTTGTTTTGTTAAGGGCCTTTGAATATATGTCCTCCATCTATAGCAACCCATCAGAATTTTTTCTTAGAATATAGGTAACTCAGTCTGCTCACTATCCCATAACCTCTGGCATCCAGAATAAGAGAGAGTCCTGGGGCCAAGTGAGGTGATGCCTCTCACTGCAGTGGAACTGATGTTCCTCAGCCCAAGGGATGCCTTGATATGGGGAAAACAGCCTTGATGTGGGGAAAGCAGGTGGGACAGAGAGGTACTGGCCCCAGTGATATCAGTCCAATATGGCATTCAACTGCCCTCTAGGCCCTGACAACAAGTATCAGGTCTCCCAGAAAGCTACAACTGGAAAGTAGCCAAAGTGCAATTGTGTAGTTTACTTCCCTTGGAGGAAAATCTAAGAAAGGGCTGACAGGACTTGAGAATTGCCCAAAGTCATGGTAAGTCAGGGACAGAGCTGGATTTGATAGTCAGAGCTTCTGGTTGCTCTGGCTAAGGACCACCAGATTGGCTCCAGGAAGGAAATATAGTTGTCCCCTTAGGCCTGTGGTCTGCAAACTGTGGCTCGCGAGCCACATGCGGCTCTTTGGCTCCTTGAGTGTGGCTCTTCCACAAAATACCATGGCCTGGGCGAGTCTATTTTGAAGAAGTGGCGTTAGAAGAAGTTTAAAAGATTTGGCTCTCAAAAGAAATTTCAATCGTTGTACTGTTGATATTTGGCTCCGTTGACTAATGAGTTTGCCGACCACTGCCTTAGGCAAACTGCTGGGGCTGGATGCATTCTTTAATGGTCTTGAGTTCATCCCAGTGCCTCTGGGCTAAAATGTGCCCCCCAAAAAACTCAAACTGATCATTCTGGGCATTTTCTCTCTTTCATCATAATCTTTAGATTCTCACAACACAAAACAATATTCTCTAACTAAGTCTATGACCATCTCTATTCCTTGCCACCTAAGCCATTGACACAGCTGTAAAGCTCTTATGAGGCATGGCGCTGACTTCAAGAAAGAAATACAAATTCAAATATTAGCTTTTTATTGAAGCCAGTGAATGCATTGCTCTCCTAATCAAGTATTATGTACCAAAGGAGACAAAACCAAAGAGAGGAGACAATTTAGCTTTTTACTTAATTGCCAATATATTATATAATCAAGCACATACACACTTTTGGGACCTTCCTCTCTCTTTTATCACCCCAAGAAGGGTGGGGAGCAGGAGGTGGCTGGATAGGCAACACACACATCCTCTGAGCTTGGCAGACACTACTGGTCTCTGCTGAGTCTTCTGGTCCCAGGCCAGAAAATTAAACCCTCTCTTAAATAAATTACTAGGAAAGATGCCTCAACTCTGAAGAAGCAGACTCAGCAGAAGTGAGAGGAGGACACATGCAACCTGAGCTCCAATGACAGTTAATAAAAAAGGGGCCAAGAGCAGCAAAGATATATTCTAACATGCAATACAAACACCCATCCCCTCAAAGAGCATGCATGCTTTAGCACTGGGTAGTCATATGAACAGTGGGCAGTGCATTCCGAAACCCTCATTCCCACTCTCCCTGGCCTCCCCTATGATGTGTGGAGCTGCACCATTTTCTGTATGAACGCAGCACATAGCACTACGAACAGAGTGGAACTAGGTGGACCTTTGGGAATTAAGGAACTTTTATTTACTTTCTAAAATAAGTATTAGAATGAGATCATATTCTTTCTGCACATTTCACCTGAAAATTTTGGAGTCCAGAGTATATGGCAAAGGGGATGGTGCTGGCTTGAAGGAGGCAATAACCTAAGCTGTCGAATTGAATCAGAGTTGCTGATAGGATGTAAGAGGGAAGAGTGGTGGAAGCAGATCTGCAGTGTTGACATGTCTTTTTAGCATGGGGAGAAGAGGGAGTCACACAGGCCCTCTGTAACAAAAACCTGTTCCTGGGGAGAGAGGTTCTGACAGTGCGTTAAAGCAGTAGCTAGCTGGCAGGAGATAAGGAGAGTGGGGTACACGAGAAGGGGCAGAGGGCAGGGCAGGCATGTTAGATCTGAAAGATCAAGTCTAACTCCTCTCTCCCATTCCACTGTTCCATGTGCTATCCCACACATCAGCTTTCTGGGAGAAGTTCCCAGGAAAGACTGAAATGAAATGATTAGGGGAAGTGAAAGAGTGTTAAAGATTAGAACGCTGAAGTAGGGCAGGTGAGGAAATGCTGGGCAGACTATACACTGAAAGGGGAAAAGGGACTCTTGTGAGTGGGGACTGTCTCTACCTTGTCCCAAGGTCTGAAGTACAGGGTAAATAGGCCACGACGAAGCATTTGGGAGGGAGAAATGGCTCTTGCTGAGTGTGAGTGTGAGTGGGTGTGTGACCGACCCTTCTTTCCCGGAGGCAGCGGTGAGGGTGTGAGAGCAGGAGGGGCTGGTCCTGTAGGGACAGCTGTGGGGAGGAAACCTCCCCTGGCCCGCATACGCAGGGTGTATGTGTGTACGTGTGTGAGGTGCTTGTTTTCCAGGGCCTGAGTTGGGGACGACAGCAGCGAGTGGTCTGCAAACGATGAAGGGTGTGAGCTCTCTTGGCCCAGGCTGAGGCGTGAAGAAAGGACCCTTGACAAGTACTGAGTAGGTCCAAGCTCACCCCGAAACCCGTGCTTGGATCCCGCTATCCGGTGGAGACCCCAGGACAGTATGAGGGCAGTTCCCCCGCCCCGACTGTGTGGGAAGGAACTTAGCGGACACTTCAGGTCGGTGAGGAGTGCGCAGGGGAGCTACATCAGTCTCGGTGCCAGGCCCACACAGTCCTGGCCTCGGAGACTGGCAGGCTGTGCTGAAAGCAAGTCTCTGACCGTGGGTTTTCAACACAGCTGTGTTGTGAGGTGCTCTGAGCTGAGTTGAGGCAGTAGAGCACCTCCCCCCCTCCCCCCAAACGCAGTCTGCACCAATGGTGTCATGAGTCCGAGACTTCGAAGAGGGGAAGGTCAGAGCTCTGCACCAGGCCTTCGGTCTTCTGGGTTTGGGCAGAAGACACCTTAGCCCCTCCACCCTAGCTCCGAGCCGGCTCCCTGGCGTACCTGTTCGCCGGCACCCACGCTGTAGTAGCCGCGCCTCACCAACTCCCAGTGCAGGAAGCAGACCAGCGCGTCCTGCGCACAGGTGATCACCGGCGCCGCCGATGCGAACAGAACCTCCAAGCCCGCCATGCGTGCCCCCGGCTCCTGCGGGCAGAGGAAGGAAGTAAGTAAGTGCGTTGAGCCGACCGGCTGTCCGAGTACTGATGACTCCGCACCGATAATCCACTCGCTCTAGCGGCTTCCACCCACCGCCAAAATGGAGACGCCCTCGGGTAAGGGGGCGCGGCTGCCGGAAGTAGCTCTAAAGAGCGGCGCAGCTGCGCGAGCGCGCCCGGGCTGGAAACAGGAGCGAACACTTGAAAGGTTCCTCCAGGCAGTACGCGGGCGGGGCGAGGCGGGACCCCTGGGGGCACGGCCCTTCAAACCTGGAATCCGGAAGTTCCCAGGTGGCTAGCAGGACCGCTACAGGTAGGGTGTTGCGTCCCTGAGGAGAGGCCACCTTATTCTGAGCTACAGACTTCCCATTCGCAGAATGGGGTAGGCGCATGCTAATGGGGGAAGATGTTATGAAATATGGCAAAAATATATTATTAACAGTAATGCCTCTTAGTCATTTCTTGTTACGTGCCACATTATTCGAAATGCTTCACTACTTGTATTCATTTATTTAATCCTCGTGACACATATAAGGTTGGTATTAATTACAGCCCCATTTTACAGATGGGTAAACAAAAATACAAAGGGTTAAATTTGACCAAGATAACACAGCCATACAGCGAGTGTCGCAGAGATGGAATTGGGACTTAGCTGACTGGCTCCTAGGATAGCATTTTATTATTTTGAATCCTCACTTGAGGATATTTTTTTCCATTGATTTTTAAAGAGAGTGGAGGGTAGGGAAGAGGGGGAGAGAGAAAAACATCAAAGTGAGAGAGACACATGGATTGATTGCTTACCCTATGCACCCGGACCAGAGCAGGGGATCAAACCTGCAACCCAGGTATGTACCCTTGATCGGGAATCAAACCCACAACTCTTCCGTCAATGGGCCAAAGCAACCACTGAGCAACTGCTTGGGCTAGGAGAGCATTTATCAAATGTTTATTGTGTGCTAGATGCTGTGCCAAAACCTTTACATCACCCTAACAACAATTCTGAGGTATGTTCCATTATCACCTCCATTTTGCAGATGATAAAACGACCTAGAGAATTAAGGCCACTTCCCCCAAGAAAACAGCTGCCTGCCACAGAGCTGAAGTTCTTGATCTACTACTAAATTTCAATAGTTTATTTGCCTGTCTCCTTCATGATTTTTACCACCTATTATTTCTTCAACAGGTTTCTTGAAATCTAGTTTCCCATCCCAGTCAGCAATTGGCTACAAGCCATTATCATCTCTCATTTTGATGCCTACGCTAGCCTCTGAACTGCCCTCTCCTGAACATCTGTTCTGTGTTCTACAGCTATAGATTACATTAGAACATATGCTGGATCACCTCCCACCTCTGCTCAAAACTCCCAGGGCTCCCATCACACTCAAAGGAAAAGTAAAGTCCTCCCTATGGTCTGCAGGAACCTGCATGTGGTCTGCACCCCTATCCCTCCCTCATCACTTCCCTCTCTCTGACATTAGCTACTCTGATTCTCCCCTCATCACCTGCATTCTTGGTTGCAATAATCTTGACTCCCATCTCCTCTCACACCCACATTTGCTTCAACAGCAAAGCTAGCCAACTTTACTCTCAAAATATATTCTGAGTCTGACCGCCTCCACCTTGATCTGATTCTCTAGCCTCTCATGCTTGGACTATTGCAGTAGCCTCCTACCCAGCCTCTCTCTTTTACATGTTCTATTCTCCTGGCCTTTCTTTGCATGTACTGCTGTCACTACCTGCAGTGCTCTTTCTCCAAACATCTGCATGGTTCATTCTTCCCTTATCTCCATCTAGCCTCAGCAGAGGGCTTCCCTGACACCCATCCAAAACAACCTCCTTCATGCAACCACTTTCTTTTTCTTTCCTGAAAAGTATTCATCATAACCTGTAACTACATTAGGTATTTATTTGCTTGTTTATTTAATGACTGTGTTTCCACTAGACTATGAAAAGGGGCCATGTTTGTCTTGGATACAGGTATGCCTGAGTACCTTCCCAGCTCAATATATACTTATTGAATGAATGTATAAATGAATGCATGCATGCATGTGTGAATGAATGAATGGTGAATGAATGATTGGGCTAGTCTCACTCACCCTTTTGCAGTCCACCACTCACTTTGTTAGCTGGCCGTGTATCTCTCCAAATTCTGTGTTCTTGAGGTAACCCTTGGATGCCCAGATTCTTACACTTCATCTGTGGAGATTCTAGATGGGCAGGTCTAAGATGGAATGCAGGTATGTTGACCACACTCTGGGTGATACTACAGCTGGGGACTGTGGAACTCCTGAGATGTATTGCGGGTGGCATAAAGCTATTGGCTCTTTCCACCAAGATTCTCTGCATTTTCAGGCATCCCTGATTTTATTTGCTCTGTCTTTTATGCTCCCAATGTCTTTCACCAGTTATGGAAAATTCCACCAATTCATTCATTTAATCATTAACCAAACCTCCATAGGCTGGGTCGCCCTGGATGGTGATGCAGGCTATGTACTGCACAAAGATGCCCACCCAGTGGCAGCCCTATCCCTAAGTGCCTACTGTGATCCAGGCCCAGATGAAAAGCCTTAGTTACTGCCACTATGGAGCTCACTGTCTAGTGGTAAAAAAAAAAAAATACAGACAAAGAAAGCCCAGTGTGAAAACTGTTACGGCAGAGGGACACTTGCAAGCCCAGAGGAGGCAACTAATTCAGGTTAGGGGGCATGGAGAGCTTCATAAAGGAAGAGATGCCCAACTGCACTGAACTGAAGTGGAAGATAGGGAGCAAAAGGTGTTCCAGAAATAGGGAACAGCATATGCAAAGGCTTGGACGTGTGAAATGCAGCCAATACTCTGTGATTAGTGGGTCAATGCTGCCTCTTGAATGAGGCTTTCCTTCATCTCCTCTGCCCAAAATTAATTACTCTCTCCTTAGTGCCTTTGGCCAGTGGGGGTGCCAAAGGGCAGGCATGGGACAGAGAGAGCTAGCAGACTCAGTGGGGAGGAGAATTTTATCATTCAAGGTGATTAAAATGTCTGGTTCATGGTGATAATAAAAAGCAGACTGGGTGTTGATCAGTTTTATTACTGCTTTAAAGTTGTTTTTTTACAGACAATGTGATCTCACCCTTGCCTGCACTTGGGCAGACAGCTCCCCATTCCCCTTGGTTTGTCCACTGCTTTGTGTACAATTGGTTATAACTTGAACCCCACAGAATTTTGGTTCCCTGTTATACACCATCATCCCTGTTAGCTTGTGTTCCCTCATAAGCCAGTGTGAGACAAGGATTTGAAGGGTTTATTTGGGAACTGATTCCAGGATATAGCAATAAGGGAGGAGGGGAGTGAGACAAGGAAGGGAAGGAAGCCTTAGGTGTTATGTGATCAAGCCAAGGTTTCACTCCTTGGCACCTGGACGTGAGTTGTCCCAATTGAGAGCAAAGGAACTGGGGTATCTCCCTCCCTCCCTGTCTGCCCCAGGTTGAGTGAGGGCTGCTTCTGGGGGCATGAAAACCCTCAGGCAGAGAATTGCAGAGTTTAGAGAAATCAGCTTTTGGTGCTTAGTGGTGAGTGCTGAGAAGTGAGTGGGGCATTGTGGCATCTGCTACCCGCCCCCCACCCCGCTTAAGGGTGAGCCATGTCTTTGAAAGTTTCTGGCCCGGCAGCCATCATAGAGTAGGCACTAACATTTGTATATGGAAAGAATAAGGTAAACTCTGACTATTGCACTAAGCTGTGAGTCCCCTGAGGGCCAGGACTGTGTTCTGTCCACCCTGGACTCAGGGTCTCCATGGTTCTCCACGGATGGGAACAAACAGGAGGGTCCCGTGGGGCTGGAGGTTATCCATGTCTGCCCCTGGTCCATCTATCTAGCACTTTCTGTGGACTTACCTCTGTTACCAAGAGTCTCAGTTGTTCCTGTGAGGCCTGTGTGTGGTTGAGAAGGTAAACAGGTGGAAGGTGCCTTGTTAGCTGGGCACCCGCTGCCTGGGCAGTGCAGAGCCCATGGGCCCAGGATGATGGAAGAACGGGGCAGGTGGCTGCAGCCACCAGTTCCTGGTTGCCTAGTGACAGCAATGTGAGTATTCCAAGTTCTCTGGAAACCGTCTCCCTGGAAACTGTAGAGGTGAGCTAAGGGGCAGGTCCCATGTGGACCCGGAGGCAGAATCATTCACCACTGGAATCCTTCTTCTGTTCCTTGTGCCTAGCATAAGCCCAACCACCTCACCTCCTCAAGGAAGCTCTCCATTAGTACTGCTCAGTTCTAACTGAAACCCAAGACCTCCTATTCCCCTTTTCAGTGGGGTGCCCAGCATATTTGACATCTGGAAGAGAGAACTCTATTTTTAAAAAATATAACTAATATCACTCTATTCGTTTTTTTGAAAGATTTTTTTTGGTGGTAAAATACACAGCATATAAAATTTAACTGTCTTAACTATTTAAAAAGGTATAGTTCAGTAGTATTAAGTACATTCACATGTTGTGCATTCACTTCCACCATTATTTTCAGAACTCTTTTCATCTTGCAAAACTGAATCTCTGTGCCCATTAAACAACTCTCCATTCCTCCTTCCTCCCAATCCCTGGCAACTACCATTCTACTTCTATCGCTAAGGATTTGACTATTTCTAGGTACCTCATATTAGTGGAATTACACTAGATTTGCCTTTTTGTGACTGGCTTATATCACTTAAAAAAATAATGTCTTCAAGGTTCATCTATGTTGTAGCATGTGCCAGAATTTCTTTCTTTCTAAGCCTTAATAATATTTCATAGTCTATGTCTATATCCACATTAATATATGCACAATGGAATACTTCTATCTATATCTATCATATTTTGCGTATCCACTCATCTGTTGATGGACACTTGGGTTGCTTCCACCTTTTAGTTATTGTGAATAATGCTGTATAAACATGGGAGTACAAATATCTGCTTAAGACACTGATTTCAGCCAAAACCAGTTTGGCTCAGTGGATGGAGTGTCAGCCTGGTGGACTGAAAGGTCCCAGGTTCGATTCCGGTCAAGGGCATGTACCTGGGTTGCGGGCACATCCCCAGTAGAGGGCGCGCAGGAGGTAGCTGATCAATGTTTCTCTCTCATTGATGTTTCTAACTCTCTCCCTTCCTCTCTGTAAAAAAAATCAATAAGATATATTAAAAAAAAGACACTGATTTCAATTATTTTGGGTATATACCCAGAAATAGAATACTAGTAACTGATCAATCAGAATTCCATTTTTAATATTTTGAGATACGTCCATACTGTTTTCTTCAATGGCTATAACATTTACATTCCCACCAACAGTATACAAGTGTTCCCTTTTCTCCACATCCTTGCCAGTGCTTGCTATTTCCTATTTTGTTTTGTTTTGTTTTTATAGTGGCCATCCTAATGGGTATGAGGTGGTATCTCACTGTGGTTTTGCATTTCCCCAATGACTAGTGATTTTGAGCATCAATTCATGTGCTCTTTGGCTCTTTCTATAACTTCTTTGAAGAAATTCCTATTCAAGTCCTTTGCCCATTTTTGAATTAGGTTGTGTTTTAAATAGCCATTATTATTTTTTTTTTAGAGCAGTTTCAGATTCATAGTAAAATTAAGTGGAAGATACAGCGATTTCCCATATGTCCCTGTCTCCACACATGAATAGCTTCTCCCTTTTACCTACATTCCCCCACGGAGTGGTGCATTTGTTATAACTGGTGAATCTACATTGACACATCACTATCAGCATAGTTCATAGTTTACATTAGGGTTCACTCTTGGTGTTGTATATTCTGTGGACTTAGACAAGCGTATAATGACATATTTCCACCATTACAGTTTTATACAGAGTGCCATAATCCTCTCTGCTCTGCCTACTTGGCCCTCCCTACTCCTAACTTCGGACAGCCACTGATCTTTTCATCTTGCAAACTATGTCTCCATAGTTTTGTCTTTTCCAAAATATCACATGGTTGGAATCATACAATATGTAGTCTTTTCAGACTGTCTTCTTTTACTTAGTAATATGCATTTAAGAGTCTTGTGTTTTCATGGCAGCATTTTTTTTTTAGTGTTGAATAACATTCCATTGTCTGGATGTGCCAGTTTACTTATCCTTTCACCTACTGAAGAGCGTCTTGGTTGCTTCCAAGTTTTGACAATTATGAATAAAGGTGCTATAAACATACATGTGCAGTTTTTTTAATGTGAACATAAATTTTCAACTCCTTTGGGTAAATACCAAGAGTATAATTGCTGGATTGTATGGAAAGAGTATGTTTAGTTTTGTAAGAAACTGCCAAACTGTCTTCCAAATTGTCTGTACCATTTTGCCTTTCTACCAACAGTGAAGGAGAGTTTCTGTTGCTCGACATCCTCACCAGCGCTTCATGTTGTCAGTGTTCTGGATTTTGGCCATTCTAATAGGTGTGTAGTGGTATCTCATTGTTTTAATTTGCATTTCCCTGATGATGTATGATGTGGGGCATCTTTTTATATGACTTGCCCTTTGTATATTTTCTTTGGCCTTTGACCCAAGTTTTAATTGGGTTATTTGTTTTCTTATTGTTGAACAACTCCTATTATTGTTACGAATTTTTTATATATTTTGGTTTAATGTCCTTTATTAGATGTCTTTTGAAAATATTTTCTCTCAGACCATGGTTTGTCATTCTCTTGACAATGTCTTTTGCAGAGTAGAATTTAAAAATTTTAATGAAGTCTAGCTTACTGATTCTTTCTTTCATGAATCGTGCCTTCGATGTTGTATCTAAAAAATCATTGCCAAACCTCAGGTCATCTACATTTTCTCTTATGTTATCTTTTAGGAGTTCTATGATTCATTTTGAGCTAATTTTTGTGAAGGATGTAAAGTCTGTGTCTAGATTCTGTTTTCTTCACTTTTTTTCATGCAGATGCCCATTTCAGCACCATTTGTTGAAAAGAATACCATTTTCCCATTATATTGCCTTTGTGAAATAAATTGACCATATTTATTTGGGTCTGTTTCTAAGGTCTCTATTCTGTTCCATTGATCTGCTTGTTCATACCATCACCAATACTATACTGTCTTTTTAAAAAATATATTTTTATTGATTTCAGAAAGGAAGGGAGAGGGAGAGAGAAAGAGAAAAACATTAGCTGCCTCTTGCATGCCCTTTACTGGGGACTGAGCCCACAACCCAGGCATCTGCCCTTGACCGGAATTGAACCCGGGACCCTTCAGTCCACAAGCTGATGCTCTATCCACTGAACCAAACTGGCTAGGGCTAAACTGTCTTTAAAAGAAATATCTTAACTATGTTTTATTGATTTTTAGAGAGAAATGAAGGAAGAGGGATAGAGAGATAGAAACATCAATGAGAGAGAAACATAATTGATCAGCTGCCTTGTGCAGGCCCCCCACTGAGGATTGAGCACTCAACCCTGGGCATGTGCCCTGACCAGGAATGGAACCAGTGACCTCTTGGTTCATGGGTCGACACTCAACCACTGAGCCACGCTGGTTGGGCTACAGTATCTTGAATACTGAAGCTCTATAGTAGGTTTCTAAGTTGGATAATGTTAGTCCTTCCACTTCTCCTTCAATGTAGTGTTTGCTTCTCTGGGTCTTTTGCCTCTCCACATAAATATTAGAATAAATTCATCAATTTCCATAAAATAACTGATTGCGATTCTGATTGGGGTTACATTGAATCTATTAATCAAGTTTGGAAATCCTGACATCTTACCAATATTGAGTCTTACTACTCATGAACATGGAATCTCTCTTCTTTTAGTTAATTCTTCTTTGATTTCTTTCATCAGAGTTTTGTAGTGTTCCACATATAGATCTTGAAATTTTTTGGTGGAATTTTAAGAGTTCTCTATATAGCCTGGATATTAATCCCTTATCAGATATATGACTTGCAAATATATTTTCTCATTCTGTGGGTTGCCTTTTTACTCTGTTTATAGTGTTTTTGAATGTACAAAAGCTTTTCATTTTCATGAAGTTAAATTTGTTTTTCATTTGTTGCCTGTACTTTGTCAAATCCAATGTCAGGAAGATTTTACCATGTGTTTTCTTCTAATACTTTTATAGTTTTAGGTCTTATATTTAGAATTTTGACTCATTTTGAGTTAATTTTTGTGTGTAGTGTGAGGTAAGGGTTCATCTTTATTCTTTTGCATGTGGATATTCAGTTTTCCTAGAACCACTTGTTATAAAGACTGTCATTTCTCCAACGGTGAATGGTCTTGGCCTCCTTGTCAAAAATCACTTGATCATATATGAAAAAGTTTATTTCTGGACTCTGTATTCTGTTTCTTTGGTCTATATACCTACCTTTATTCTAGTACCACATTCTTTTGATTACTGTAACTTTACAATAAAGTTTGAAACAAGAAGTGTGAGTCCTTCAATGGATCCCCCATCTATATGACAAAATTCTTTAAAATAATAGTCACATAGTAATAAATAGAAATTATTTTCCTGATTCATTCTTTTTTCATGAAAGTATAACTTATATATAGTACAAATCCCCCTTTTTCATGTACAATTCTATTTTGACAAGTGTACACAGTCCTGTAACTATCAGGCATTCTAGATATTTCCGGAAGGCAGGGATTTTTAAAATACCATCTTTATTGAAATATAATTTGCATACAATAAAACGACAAGTTTAATTGTACACTCCAATAAGTTTTGGCAAATGTATACACCTGTGTCACCATGACCATCAAGATGCAGAACATTGACATTGCTCCAAAAGTTTCCTCAGACATCTCTGCAGCCAATGTCTCTGACCTCTGGTGCAGGCAACTACTGGTCTGCTTTCTGTCTCTACTGATTAATTTAGCCTCTTGAAATTTCACAAAAATGAAATGTATCGGTTGATTTGGGACCCTGGGAAGCGATCTCAGAATAGAGTTAGTATGCTAGAGAATTATAACAGATAAAGCTTATTCAAAAAGGGGGGGGGGCACCCCAATAAATTTAACAAAAAAAGGGAAAAATTAAGACCAAAAAGGGGGTGCAGAGCAGGAGTAGGTGGGGAGGGCTTTCACACTATGATGCAGGTCTGACCCCTGGAAAAAGGAGAACAATGAGAATTGGAAAGGAGGGGCCTCAGGCTTCCGTGCAGTTGTGAGAAAGTCTCAGCCAGCCCAACATGGAGCCCCAGAACAAAGTCCCACAGACTCCCATGTCAGGCAGAAGTGGCGAGGCGTCCCTCTGTACCCCCTCTGTGCCCATTACTGGATGGCTGCCGTGAAGAGCATGGCCTGGAGCATTATTCCAAAGGTGCTACAGCTGGAGGTTGCTGGCGACCTTTACTCTGCGTAGCTGATTGGCAGTTTCTTTCTTGAAGAGAGGTTGTTATCCCTCCATGGCTAACACTTAGAATACTCTTCATGCCTGCATTTTTTCACTCATTATGTCTGAGGTTCATCTATGTTGTTGTATCAGTTCCTTCCTTTTCATTCCCGAGTAATATTCCATTGTACGAATGTATCAGTTTATCCATTCCCTTCTTGATGGACACTTGTGTTATTTCCAGTTTGGGGTGATTATGAATAATGCTACGATAAATATTTATATACAGGTCTGGTGTGGACATATGTTTTTATTAGTCTTGGATAAATTCTTACAAGTGGATTTCCAAAGTGGCTGTACCATCTCACACTCCTATAAGCCATGAGTGAGAGCCCTGGCCACTCCACATCCAGCAGGAAGGCTTTAATATGAAAAGTGTGGCGCTTACAAAACCACTGGGTGGGTTGGGATGTAAATATTAGGCTGGAGGCAGCTTTCAGGGAGTCTGGAAGTTGCAAGGAAGGCAGGAAAGCACCGGCAATGACCACAGCTGCCCTCCTGTCCCAAGGAGGAGTTCAAAACCTGCAGAGGTGACTGCAAGACTGAACCCTGAAACTCCAGATTCTGCCATTGCTGTTGGAGAAGCAATAATGTGCCTCTGCTGCCTCCTGTTGGCTGAATTTAACCCAGAGCCCTGTGGGCAAGTCATTCTGGGAAATGTCAGACTGCAGGCCCCTGCAATACAGAAGGTGTGTGTGTGTGAGCCGGTGGGAGACAGGGACTGTTTTGTGGTTTTAACAGACAAATTGGACAGTGAGTATTATCTCATTTAATCCCACAACTCTTTAAGGTAGAAGCTATTGTGAAGTTTCATAGACTCATTTAACTCTTTAAAATAGGTTGGTGTATAACACTGATAACATAAAAGCTAATTAAAAAAAAAAACTATTTTGTGTACTATGTTCCCTAAGGTTCTTCAAAGTTAAAAATATTTAATATCTATATTAAGATTCTATATTTAAAACAGACTTTGAATATGAATTATGATTGGGGATTTAAGGTAGGACAGAAAAAAGGTCAATGCAAACTGCGAATAATAGTTCATCTGCAAATAACTTAGGAAATGGATCTATAACCAGCTTGCACAGAATCCCTGGTCTTTCATCTTGGCAGTATGTTTCATTAAATATTTGAAATAAGAACAAATTAGGACTCTCATTATTAAAATATAAAAAGTAAGGCACAGCAAGGTTGCACAATTGCTCCTAAGTGATGCAGTCAAAATGTGAAGCAGATGTTCGCCTATATGCTGCAGCACCACACGGCTGTGCCCGTGATGGCATCACAGGGGCTTGCAGGCACCCACGCTTTGTGTTCTGAGGTCTACACAGGAAAGGGGGAAAGAACTGCTTTTTGGGCCTGGGCTGGAGGCAAGAAAGGCTGAGTTAGGGAAAAGAATCCAGGCTGGAGACAGAGAAATGATCCAAGCATGGGAAGCCCCTCCAACCACAGGACACATGGAGGGTCCATGCAGACAAGGGAAGCCACAAGAGGGCGCTTGGGCCCACCCAAATACCCACCAAGGGCAGCTGAGCAGGGTGAGGTGCATATCCCCTTTATCCTGACGACGAGTACATTCAGGGGAGCCCTAGACTGGGGGACCTGTGCAGGCTCTGTCCTCAGTGCAGTCACAGTCTTCATGCATGGAAATATCTGCTTTGAGCTCTGGACATTGTTGACCCCCAAAGAGAGACAGTCCTCAGAGAACCCAAGTCCCTGGGGGGCACAGATGGTCAGCTGTGCTTGATTCTGAGACCATTCTCCTTCCCACATCCTCCATGCCCCTCAGCAGACATCTTTGTATCCATCCTTTCATAGACTTGGTTCTGATCCTTTCCCATGCCTCCAACACCAGCCATGTCCAGCTCCAGCCCCAAAGCCCCCTCAGGCACTTGCCCCACCTTGGTCAGGCAGGGGTGTGTGTGCAATTGGTCTTACTTTAAAGGCCAGAAGCTTTGGAAAGCAGCTGCTGTTTATTAAGGATTTACCATGTGTCTGACATTGGCTTTTATTATCTAACTAGAGGCTCAGTGCACAGATTCATGCACTGGTGGGGTCCCTGGGTGTGGTCTGTGGTGATAGGGCCTAAACTGGCAGTCCAACACTGCCTGCCACTCCTGCCTGCCGCACCCGCTCATCCCCCAGCCCTGCTGTGCTTGCCGCAGGCTCGTGCCCAGTTAGTCCGGATTGGGAGAGGCGCTGCAGCCACGCTCTAGCCGTGAGCCCTGTGTCTGGCGCTTATGGGTCAGCTGAGCGGTGCTCCCACTGTGGGAGCACACTGACCACCAGGGGGCAGCTCCTGCATTGAGCGTCTGCCCCCTGGTGGTCAGTGCGCATCATAGCAACTGGTTGACTGGTCATTTGGTCATTTGGTCGCTTAGGCTTTTATAGATATAGATTCAATTTTTGTAACTACTTCAAGAAAGATTAAGCAGCTCAGAGAGGTTAAGTAACTTGGCCAGGGTTACACAGTGGAGAAGAACAAAGTTGGGTGTAAGTCCAGGTCTTGAAGACTGAAACAAAGTCACACTTTCTGGGTTTAAGTCCTGTCTCCATCACTTACAAATACTAAGACCTTGGGCAAGTTTCTCAGTGGAGAGATCTAGGAAGGAACAGAAGTGAGCCACCACATAGACCTGGACTGTTCTTCAGGATTTGGAGGAATTAAGGACACCACCAACCATGATGCTGCAGCCTCACTTCCTTGAGATAACTAGTAACCCCATTTTGCAGATGAGGAAACTGAAACCCAGAAAAGTTGAGAAGAACAGCACTTTCCCCAGTGAGAAGTCTGGAATCTGCACCAAAATGGGCTACAGACAAAATTATAGGACATCCTTCTGCGGTCTGATTCTGGCCCTGCTCATTGTCTTTGAGCTCAATTGTGCCTCTTGGAGCTGGATTCACAGTCTATTCAAGGAGGCAGAACACACACACACACACACACTCACACACACTCCTCCAGAAAGAGAAAGTGTTGGCTTAGCTGTGTAACTGTGGCTAAGTTGCCTTGCCTTTCTAGGCTCCAATTTCCTACCTGTATGAGGATTATCTAGAAAATACACATGGAAGGGCTGAGTCCTGAGCCCTAGAGGTGAACAGGGGGCAATGGAAGGATTGATATCCGGGACTATTGCCATAAGAATCAGACACTGATTTCTAAAGCCCCGTTAAAAGAAACTTTCATTAAATGGTAAAATCATGACTCTCTTACCAATATAGAAATGATCATGTGTTAAAGATTTTATTTTACTTGTTAAACAGTGAGAGAACCAGATAGATGTTATAATTGGTTCAAAGGGAAAGTAAGAAAAGTGCAAATGTGTACAGAGTAAGGGAATTGAATTCTAAATGCAATTAGTTTTTCCACAAGGGAAGGAAAGTCAGTTGTATCAGACTAGACAGAATTTGTTTCAGTTACCTACACTATCCAAAGAGGCACAATAGAGCTCAGAGACAATGAGCAGGGCCAGAATCAGACTGCAGAAGGGTGTCCTATAATTTTGTCTGTAGCCCATTTTGGCCCAGAGATTCCAGACTTCTCACTGGGGAAAGTGCTGTTCTCAATTTTTCTGGGTTTCCGTTTCCTCATCTGCAAAACGGGGTTACTAGTTATATTGCCTCCCAGGTGGTTGTGAAGGTGAAGTGAGCTGGTAGAGTGCTTAGAACGGGGCCTCGCACAGAGCAAGCTGTTGTCTCTTTTTAGGGTTCAGACTGTTCTTGTGGGGAAAAGCCATCCCATGCTGAAGGACCATGTGTGTTGCCTCATTTCATCCTCACAACCTGTTACAGAGGAGACTGTATAAACTTTAATTAGGAAACTGAGACTCACAAAGGTGGCAGCTGCTCTCAAAGTAAGTGCAAACTGGGGGAAGACCCGCATCAGTCTGGTCTTGGAAGCGCGTGATTTTGCTGAATGCCCGTGCTACCTTGGGCTCACATGCTTTCATTTCATCCTTATTCTGAGCTCATTAGGTAGGCACCATTCTCACCCTCACTTTTCACCTGTGGGAGCTGAGCTAGAGAGAGTGCTGTGCTTGCTCGAGGTCAGAGCTTGACTGCAGAACGTTGCTCGTATGTGAAGCTGCCCTTTGTGTAAGGCACTGAGTTAGCACTCCTAGGCTAGAAGATCTTATTGTTATTGTCTTCTCAGTTCTTCCTCCCTAGTACATTGTAGAGGCTGCCACAATTAGAAATCAGGGGATTTTTGAGTTCTAGAAAGGCCTAATTCTGTCACCAATTACCTAGAAGCCCTTGAGTGACAATGACAATAGCCTTGCTGATCACCAGGGCCTTCTGTCCACCATCGGATCTGCTATTGCAAGGGATCCTGGAAGGAGATGGGGTGGGAGGGTTGTAAGCACCATCCTGCCCTGTAGATAAGGAAACGGAGGGACTCAAGCTGCTTGCCACAGGTTACTTAGCAGGTCAGTTAAGAACCTCTGTGATATCATCCCTGCTCCTCCCTGAGCCTCAGTGTTCTCATTTGCTGAACTGGCAGAGGGGCACTTGGGCTGGACAGTTTCAAAACTCAGACCTGGTGTGAAGTTTCTGTAGTGAAGAAGAAAAGAGAGAGAGAAAGAGAAGGGAGAGAAATAAAGGAGGAAGAGACACAGCATGTTAAGGGGTGGCTTAGATTTCAGCTTTTCTTTTTTTTAGATCATAATGAGAAAAGATTCAAAGCAGATGTTGTCCTGGTGACTTGCAGTAGCAGAGAGTGAAATTGTGGTGTGATAATACCACACTAGCTGAGAGCAATATATCTATCAACAGCCCCAGTCATCAGAGCAAAGCAGTTGGCATTCGTAGGAACTGAGTCCCCCATGCTTGAGTTTGGTGTTCAAAAGGGCCTCAGACTCCAACTGGGTTTACAGATTCTTCTGGGAAAGGCCCATTCTTCAGAGGTTGTCCAGCCCTCAGCTCCCACTCACACCTCCGGGGAGAGCCTCACTCATAGGGCAAGGGCGTGACCCCAGCCACTCACTTGGCGACACATTCGAGGCAGGATGGGGAGGCAGCAGTCAGAAGAGCCAGGCTCAGTGGGGGCAGATGGAGCATGGCCCAAACAGCCCTCAGGATCACAGGCCGCATTGTTATTACTTTTTAATTAAAAGGGCGTCTTTTTCCCTTATTACAAAAGCCATGTCTGTTTATTTTAGCAAAATTAGAAAGGCCAGACCAGGAAAAAGAAAAAATTAAAAACGACCATGATCCAGAGAGAGCCCTTGTTAATGCCTGGCATATTCAGGAGTCATAAACCAAGTGCTCAGGGGCCAGGCAGTTAATGTAATGTGAATTGGATGGTATTAAAATGAATGTAAATGTGTGAGTAGGGTAAATTAATTTGTATAAAAATTAATATAAATATGTGAACTGTGATCTTAAAAATATCAGAAATGTTTGAATCTGTGGAGTAATAGATAGCCAGTGTAGACATTTAAAAGTTAAAGAGATTTTAAATAATGACTTGGGCTCCAAGGGTCACCAGTTTGAAATCATTGCTGCCTATCTTACTAGATTGATCTATCTATCTATCTATCTATCTATCTATCTATCTATCTATCATCATCTATCTATCATCTATCTATCTATCTATCTATCTATCATCATCATCATCTATCTATCTATCTATCATCATCATCATCTATCATCTATCTATCTATCTATCATCATCTATCTATCATCTATCTATCTATCTATCATCATCTATCTATCATCTATCTATCTATCTATCTATCTATCTATCTATCTATCTATCTATCTATCATCATCATCATCTATCTATCTATCATCATCATCATCTATCATCTATCTATCTATCTATCAACCTATCTATCTAAAGTACACATATATGTACATGTATCAATATGTCTAAAGATGTACACAAGCATACATACACACATACATCAAGTAGATTTTTACGTGGATACTCAATATAATATTCAGATAAACGTGTAAGTGCTTGGGTTAAAGAAAGATTGGGGGCTAGTACCTCCATCCCTTCTTGCCACTTTCTCACGCAACAGTAGCCTCTACATAACTCTGGGCAACACAGGAATCTGATTTGAAAACCAGTCATCTTATTCTACTGGTTCCTAGTCTTTACCATTTCATGGACTAGTAAATTCTACCTTCAAAAAATCTAGAGTTACCAACTATTTTTTCATCAAGTGTGGCAGGCATGGCTCGCTCCCCTCTCAATAGTTGTTTCCTACCTCTCTACCCCCTTTTTTTCTTGGTTTTATTTGAGGGGCCATGTACTCAATCCCAGACAATTAATCGTCATTAGTAAACCCAACATAGTAATCTCATTTCCTTTTGCCAGATTACTGATTTCCTAGACTTCTTTGCAGCTAAGAGTGGCCTTGTGACCTAATTTATCTAATGATACATTGAGGACGTCTACTGGAGACTTCTGAGAATGCTTCTGCTTTCCTGTAAAACACAAAACGTTATTGGTACCATCTCATCCCCCCTCTTCCTACCTTGACCCATGGATAGAATGCCAAGAGCAGTGGCAACCTTCTTGGGACCTGAGGGAAAGGGCAAAAGAATCACAGAGATTCCTATCTGCCTAACATTGGTGAGCACTGAAACTTCCCTGTGGTCACCGTCTCCAGACTTCTTTTAACATAAAAAAAAATAAGCTCCTATTTGTTTATGCCACCTTGGAAATAATATTTTGTTATGTGCAGCTTGGAAAGAAGTAAAAAGTTATCCATTATCATCATCAAGCCAAAGAATTAAAATGGAGATAATGTTATAGGAAAAAAAAAAAGTTTTATGAACATCTTTTTGTTGTTCCTATTTTTCTGATTTTTGCCACAGACTAGCAAACACTTTTTACTGAGCAGCCTTGGCCCATGGACAAACATCTGGGAACTGTCAATCTTGACCACAGCAACAGATCAAATGAGTAAAGCATAGCCCATCATCAGATTTCCAGACCAGACTTTTATTTGTTGGACATTCAGATTGTTTCCAGCTATTTCCTATATAGTGTTGCAATGAACATCCTTGAGGCTAAACCTTTGCCTTCATCCTTACTAATTTTCTTAGGATACATTCTTAGAAGTACAATTTGAAGTTTGAAGAATATGTATGTTTTAGGCTTTAGCTCATATTGCTCAACTGTCTTCCAATAAGAAAGTACCAAGTTACACAGTCATCTCCCCACAGATGTTTCACACAACTTGGATGGATAACACAAGTCATCCCAGGATCCTTCCCAAACTGTGTTTTGGGCCAAGGTGGTTTGAATTGGCCAGCTTCTGCCCCCTACAACCAGGAGTCCTTATTTACATACCTGTGCCACTTCCAGGCCTCCCAAGATCAAAGCCACTTGTGTATTTACGAGTGGTGACCGCCCATCTTACAATCTACCGTTCCCTGTTCCCCCAGAGCTAGGGGAATAAAGTTAGGGCTCTGGCCAGCTTCAGACACAGTTTGTGCCATCAGCACCTGCTTACATCCCCAGCTTCCTTGCCTACTTTTCTCTGGCACATCTAGCTATAGGGAACTATTTTCTATTTTATAACCGCATCATGAGCTTTTGTGTTTCTATGCCTTTGTACATGATGTTCCCATCACTGGTAAGGCCTTTCCTCTCTTCCTAGCTAACTGGTGCTCATCTTTCAAAATCTAGCTTAAACATCACTGCCACCAGGAAGCCTCCTTGATCTCCCCAAGCTGGGCGAGGGCCCTACACCCTCTCTAAATGCTTTTCCCATAATAGCTTGGTCATACTCTGTGGTGATTGTCTGTCCACCTGTCTTATTCCACCACCAGACTGTTAGGTTCTCAAAGGAGAGAAAGCCGGGAGAGAGAACTCCCTTTGAGGAAATCCTTGTCCTCCTCCCTGCCCTCCACACATACAAACTCGGCCCAAACTTCAAGCCCTTGATAAGACCTCACAGCCCCCTCCCTGGACATCTTAACTGGTGGCCTCAGACCCATTGGCTTCCTGGGGGCTTGGCTCTTTTGGCCTTGCCCCTGAGGAGACAGTTGCCAGAGAGCAGGGCCTAGAATCTTGTCCAAGCTTTGTCACTGTCTCGGTCCCCTAAAGACGCTGTAACAAAATATCATAGATGAGGAACTTAAATAACACTTATTTCTCACAGTTCTGGAACCTGGGAAGTCCAAGATCAAGGTGTTGGCAGAGTCACTGTCTGATGAGATTTTTTTCTTGTTCTGCAGACAGCTGACTTCTTGCTGTGTCCTCATGTGGCAGTAAGAGAGAGAGGGTACTGGTCTCTTCCTCTTCTTTCAAGAACACTAATCCCACCATGGGGCTCTGCCCCCATGACCTCATCTAAATTTAATTACCTCCCAAAGGCTTCACCTCCTAATACCATTCTGTTAGAGGTCAGAGCATTAACATATCAGTTTTAGAGGCTCACAGACATTCAGGCCATAGCACCACTGACAAGCTGTCTGACAATAGGCACATCACTCCCCACTCTGAACCTGATCTCTCCTTTTGTACAAGGAAGGGACCAGAAAGGAAATCCTACCAGCCAGTAAATTCTAAAGGGGCATTCATGGTTGTGACTCCATCCTCCCAGCATCCATTCCCTTTTCTCCTGGAAAATGCCCTGGTTTCCTTCCCTCTGTCCAGGAGGACTGAGGATGGAGCACTGGACTTAGGTATTTCTTAGTCACAGTGATTGGCTTGGGCATGTGGGCACTGAGAGCCAATTAGAGTGAATCCCCAAACTGCTGCTGGGATTTGTGGATGACTGTCACTATTTTGTGCAGCCCTGGGATCAAAGGCTGGAGCTACCTAGGTTGCTATAGAATGGGATCCACAGGGATGGGCCAGGAGAGAAGCCAGATTCTGAAGTGTTGTTTACATGCTGTGTCTAGCCTATTAGATTCTCTCTTCCCTCCCCTTTCCTCCCTTTCCTCCTACTTTCCTGAATTTTCCATCCTCTGCCTCTCCATTCTGCCCCACATCCCCCAGCTCCTGAGCATCTTGCTCCCTCTGCTGCCCTATCCACACATGTACAGATGTTTCAGGCTCAGGTCTCCCCAGGCTGTGCACTGGCCGAGCTGCAACCTTGATCCTATAAGGGTGGGAACGGGTCCTCAGAGGAGCTGTGAGGAGCTGGGTCCTCAGAGGCTTCAGAGGACACATAGAAGGGGCAGAGACTGGGTGACAGGCAGTGTTCCCAGGACCCTCCATAGGGTAGTTCTTTGTTCTAGGCCAGTGGTCAGCAAACCGCGGCTCACGAGCTACCCGCGGTTTGCCGCTCTGTTGACTAATGAGTTTGCCGATCACTGACCTAGACTCTTGATTCCAGTAATTACAGGCTGTTGTTGTTCCTTGTGATTAAGCCCCTATCCCAGTGGTCGGCAAACTCATTAGTCAACAGAGCGGCAAACCGCGGCTCACGAGCCTCAGTTTGCCGACCACTGTTGTAGGCTTATGGCTCAGTTGATGTTGGCAGTCTCGTTAAGAGCTTAGGAGCTTGCCCCATGCCAGCTTGGCTCAGCACTGTGCCATTTGCTCATTATTCAGACTGTCTAAAGTCAGCACTAGACCATGCAGGGAGAATTCAAGGGAAAGGTTTCCATAAGGCTTTAATATCATTCTTGTGCCATTAATTGGCAGGAAGCACAAAAGACATCTATGCCATCACCTGGGTCCATACAGCTCCCACTCAAGCCTGGCTCATCATCTCTTCCTGGGACCATTGCCTTTTTATGCTTGCCCTGCCAGGAGCTTCTAATCTGGCCTCCAAATCACCGACAGTGTGCTTTGACTGAAATGTGAGGTGTTCATTCAGGTCACTCCACAAATTCAGGGAGTGGGTTAGTTCTATATTGCAGCATAAAAATCACAAAATCACAAAACAAAGTGGATTTGCAAACCATTGTCCTCAGAGGGAAAACCCTGGCCTGCTGCTTGTTTTTGTAAATAAAGTTTTATTGGAACACGGCCATGCCTATTTGTTTACGTATAACCTATGGCTACTTTTGCAGAGCTGAAGAGTTTGAACAAATACTATGTGGCCCACAAAGGCTAAAATATTTTTACTCTCTTTATGTAAAAGTTTGCCAAATCCTGGATTAACACAATACTAATCATTTCTTATCTCTCATGGTTTCTATGGGTTTAGGAATTTGAAAGGAGCTCAGACAGGTGGTTCTAGCTCAGGGTCTTTCATGAGGTTCCAGTTAGGGACTTGCTGGGGCTGCTTTCATCTGAATGCTTGACTTGTGGCTGAAGGATTCTCATTCAAGAAGGCTCACTCAGGTGGCTGGCCAGTCAGTGCTGGCTGTAGGTGGGGGGCTTCAGTTCCTCTGTACATGGGCCTCAACACAGGGTAGCTTGAGTGTCCTCATGTCATGGTGGCTGCTCTCCCCAGAGTAAGTGATTTAAAAGAACAAGGTAGCATCTCACTGCCTTTGTGAGCTGGATTCAGAGTCCATGCACTATCACTTCTGCCGCGTTCTACTGATCACATAAGCCAGCCCTGATTCAACATAGGAAACGCTGGAGCCCATGTGCTGGACTTGGCCGTGGCTGCCCTGTGAAGTGTGCATTTGGGCTCTTGCCATCCAGCACTGGACCGCGGCTTCTGCCTTGTGGTGAGCCCTGGCAGTGGTGGAGACAGGGGTGTGTGTTGGGGGGGGGGGGGGGCGGGGGTCTTCAGCCACGTCTCTATGGGAACCCCTTACTACCACGTCTGGGAGAAGGACATCCAGCACCTTTTCAGTGACGATGGCCGACTCGTCGAAATAGACCTTAAAAATGGGTACTGCTTCCTGGAGTTGGAGGACTCCCTTTGCCCTATGCAGATGAATGGCAAGAACCTCTGCGGGTGCGTGATCATGGAGCCCAGGGCGCTATCTCCATGGCTACAGCTACCGACGCCATGGGGGTGGAACAGGATACAGCAGGCAGAGAACGGCGGGAAGAGACAAATACCGACCACCTGTTGGAACAGAATTCAGGCTTATGGTAGACATCTTTCTAGTTGTCACAGTTGGCAAGATTTAAAGTGTTTCATGAGATAAACAGGTGAAGTAACCTATGCAGATAATCACAAAGAACTCACAAACGAAGGAGTAAAATTGAGTTTCGCTCCTGCTCTCACATGAAGCTTGCTTTGGATCAACTGGATGGCATGGAAATAAATGGCAAACATTTTAGGCCATTAAAGATAAAGCAGGAACTAGACATGGGCAGCTTACACTGGAAGCAGATCAAGGCCACAAGTTGAGCAGCCACAGCAGATGGCAAAGGATCTCAAAAAGTTGTTCCTGATCCAGGTCTCCGAGCAAAGGTTGTTTATGGTCTTGGTCAAAAGGCTGGAAATCTACATCAAAGAGCCAATTGAAGCCCAAGGCCGATCAGGGCTCCCATTTGCACTCTCGAAACAGGTCTAAGGATGAGTATGGGAAGTCTCAAAGCAGGTTTTGTTCTCGATCATTCCCCTGAAGAAAATAAAAAGGTGATATTAAGTAAAAATCTAGATCATTCCAAATCTCCCCTACCTGCTCCACCCTCGAAGGCTCATTGTGTGTCCTTCCACCCAGAAGAGCTTCAAGTTCCCATTCTAGATCCCATTCAAAGTCATAGTCCTGGTTCAGATGGAGTTCCAGAGACTAACCCAGAACTCTGTTGTTTGCATACTATTTCGGAACACTTTCCTACTTGCCAAGCAGTTACTCTTCTGTGTTTGTACTTAGCCTTTTCTGCAAGAGGAATCTAAAAACAAGGGTGCAAAGAAATTTGTTTGTGGCCAAATTTGATGAGAAAAAAAAACCAAGGTTCTAAAAAGATGGTGCCATAACCTTCTTTGTAGATTTAAGAGGACTAATTTTATAGCTTTTAAGCGAAAATAACTGTCGAAAGATTAAGCTCATTTAGATTATTTATTTATTTGTTTAAATTAATTTCAGAGAGGAAGGGAGAGGGAGATAGAAACACCAATGATGAGAGAGAATCATTGATCAGCTACCTCCTGGAGGACCCCTACTGGGGATCGAGCCTGCAACCAGGGCATGTGCTTTGACTGGGAAATGAACTGTGACATCCTGGTTCATAGGTCAATGCTCAACCACTGAGCCACATCAGCTGGGCTCATTTAGATTTTTTAAAGTATTTCAGCAGGGTCTGCGGCAGGGGCTTTGTTGTTTTGTTTGCTTACTTTTAAATTAACTGTTTCAAGCTTTGGTTACTTAAGCCTTTAGAGCAGTGGTTCTCAACCTTTCTAATGCCACGACCCTTAAATATAGTTCCTCATGTTGTGGTGATCCCCAACCATAAAATTATTTTCGTTGCTACTTCATAACTGTGATTTTGCTACTGTTGTGAATCGTAATGTAAATATCTGTGTTTTCCGATGGTCTTAGGCGACCCTGCTAGAGCCCAAGACCATCGGAAAACACAGAGATGGGATCATTGAGGCCATCTCAGAGACTGGCTGCCATGTGGAGGATGCCTACTCTCGCTCCCCTGAGCATTTTGATCTATAGGTGTATTTTCTTAGGCTTGCACCATGCTTTGTCAATATTTTTAAATTGGGACATTTCACAAAATCTATAAAATATCTAAATGATACAACATTTCTACATGTTACAATAGAATAGTGGTGAACATGATTATTTCTAGTTTACTACATTCCCTACCATTTTTACTTGATCCCTACAGGGAAACCGAATTTTAGTGATCATTAATAATTATCCTTGGTCTGTTTCCTTACTGAAGAGAAATATATCTCTGTGATCTCATCTGTATTAAAAAAGGGCAAAGAAAAGATACATTAAGAGGGCCTCCCATTTTAAGAAGAACCAAGGGGAGAAGACTATTTCCGTATATTTAATATGCAGATAAAATATACATATTTTCAACAACTACAACCACCACAGCTTGTAAATGTGGCTGTCTGGCCTGAGGAGGCCAACCTCCTTAGTTTGTCATTAAAGATCTTTTGTAATCTGGCCCTTCCCTACCTTATAGACAATGTGGCATAGAAATGAAGAATGTAGTCACTGAGATCAGACCACATGGGTTCAAATACTGGTTGTGAACACAATTTTCTCATGTCAAAAATGGAGATAATAATAGTACCTATCGTACAAGGTTTTGTGACTACCGCTTCTGCTCTATTTCCTACTAGCACTCTACCTACCTGAACACTTCAGACTATTTTAGTCCTCTGTGTCCTTGCACATGCTGCTTCTTCTGTCTACAATTCACATGTCCTGCTGCGGGGCTTAGTCCAGTTGCTCACTAACGCCATCCTTTACACTGTTCACCGAACGCATCTGGTTCTCCTGGGCATGAAGCCTGTGATGGTACTTCCTTGTGGTTGGGTTGAAGCTATGTGACAAGATCAGGTCAGTAATTTGTGGGTACAAATAACACATGTCTCTTTCAGGCTTGGAACGTTTTACAGGTTCAGGCTCCCCAGAATTCTCTCTTCCTTCTGCCACAGAACTGAGTCCTGGAGTGAGAATGGTGGTGTGGTCAGAGCCACAGCCAAGCCATGTTAGATGTGTGGACCAAAATTCCACCTTTGGTTTAAGACAGAGTTGTTACAACAGCATATGTAGCCTGTATTGACTCCTTCTTAAAAGAAAGCCTCCTGAAGCTTTCCCCAAACAGAGCTGATAATGGTCTATGGGTTGCCATGGCAACCAGTGAACCCTGTATCAATAAGTTACCCTCTATGATCCTGTATTAAATGACTGGCTTGTATATATCATGATGTCCACTGGCACTGTTCTCTTCTCAGAGTGACCTTCCCTAACTAACCATTGTAAAGACATTCCCTGCACTCTTCTTTGAATGAACACCCAGTTTAATTAGTTGTTGGTACTTTATTCCCAACAGCAATTATTTTTATTTATTGTTTATTGTTTGCCTCTTTCACTAAACAATAAGTTTACAGCCCTGGGGCCTAGTTCAGTGTCTGGCACAGAGATGAATTAATGACTGAATGAATGATCAATGAAAACTGTATATCCAGTGTTTAGAATTGGTGCTTGGTGCACAGCATGTGAGCCTAAATGAATGAATATCTCCTCCTCCCCACCCCCCATACAACTCAACAATGCATCCACCCTTGAACATATTCACAAGTGTTCTCTCTTAGGCCGGATTTGAGAGGCAGCAGAAAGCCCAGTAAGGAACTACTGATGCTGCCTTTATGTTTTCCCCTGCCGCAAAATCTCCTGTGACCGTTTAAAGCCAGGAAGCAAAATCAAAGAGCGCTGGATTCAAAGGACACTAATTACCTTTCAAAGCGTTCCCCTTGGCTTTAGCCCCACGATTCCCGTCAGAGGCCGTGGGAGTCTGTGGTTCCTGTGTCGGGCTTTGAAACTGGGAGGGATTAATGGGACTTGATTAAACCACAAATGTCAGGAAGTGTGGAGGGCAGCTCAGAATGCTGCCACCTCCATCCATCCTGGGAGGAGGGACAGTCACTGACCTCCCCTCCTCCACTAGCCTTGAGCTTCTGATAAAGTAGCTAAGAGGGAAGGCACCCTTCCCTACACTCAAGGGTACCATGTTCATGCTTATGATGAGGCTCACTAAATGACTGACGTGACAAAGAGAATTTAATTTTGCATATTGTTAATGCAGGTGTAATAAGAAACCTGTCCATTAGTTTTTCATGTCCTGACATCTGAACAGCAACTTCCTCAACTCTATGACACTAGTAGTATGCTAACATAATTGATGATAATAACTTAATAGGTACCAGTTCACTGAGCACCTACCTTATATACCACACAGAGCTCATTGCTTCATATGGTTGATCTCATTTCACACTCCTAACCTCTCTGGGGGGAGATAAGGACTCTCATTAGCTCCATTTCACAGATGAAGAAACTGAGGCTCAGAGAGGTAGAGCCACTTGCCCAAGGTCACATAGCGTGAAAGTGACAGACCACTTCTGAACACAAACTGCTCTATCCTGTTCACTTCTTGTAGTAAATTCTGAGTGCTCTTCCTTCTGATATTCCAGGAAGTATGATAATATGAGAAACACCGTAAGATAAGAGAAGTGGACAGACATGTCGGAGAAGTCTGTACCAGCTGTGGTGAAGCCTCATTTTATTTGCATACCAAACCTGAGCCTGAGTCCCAAACCATTTTATTAATCCCCCAACTACTGAGGAAGAAGCAGGTAACACTTCCTGTCAAGAAGCTTTTCAGCTGGAACTCAACTCAGCGAGAAGACGCTGTGGATTTGCCCATCCTACATCATCCCCAGCTTTCTTTGCCTGCCTCCACTATAAAGGTTGGAAAAACCGAATATCCATTTTCCCAGCCTCCCTTGCTGCATCCCCAGCCTTCTTTGCCTGCCTCCACTATAAAGGTTGGAAAAACCGACTATCCATTTTCCCAGCCTCCCTTGCTGCCAGAAGTGCCCATTTGCCGATTCTGGCCAATGAGACATAACGTGGAATCCTCCATTTTCCCCAATAAGAGGGACAGAGATTGCTTGTGTCCTCCTGTCTGGAACATGATGTGACACCTGATCTGTGGCAACTGTCCTGCACTCGGAGGGAAAGAACAAGAGATTCACAGTCATTGCTGAGCCATCGAAACAATGCTAGCACTGCCCACTTTTAGAAGTTTAGAAAGTGAGAAGAATAAAACCCCTATTTATTTAAGCTCCTAAGAACTGGATTTTCTTTTGCTTGCAACCAAAAACATTTTAATGAATACAGCCTTTCATCCTACGTCTCTTATTATGAATGTACACATTTCCCAGAAGCTCCCTCCCTACAGGTTCCCCTCACATCTCTGTTCAGAATTTTGTCCAATGTCTCTCTGAGCTAATAGCTGGTCAGAGGAAAGGAACCAACGTGGGCTGCGTGGACCAGTGATTCTAAAACTTGAAGTGCATCATAACTAACTCCTAAATCTGTGTGTCAGGGCTGCTTTGAGTACAAGTAACAAAGTAAATCAAAGTGGCTGTCACACTCAGAGGCAAGGCATAGCTGAATCTGGGGCCTCTCATTGGTGCCATTAGGGCAGTCTCCCTCCATCTACCTCTCTGCCCAGCTGTTCTCTTTGTTCACTTCATTCTCACGCAGGAATCCCCATATCACAGTAAAGATGGTTGCCAGAGGTCCCAGGTTTACGTGATTCTCACCATTGGTATCCCTACAGAAAACGTGGAGACTATCTCTCCCGTAGCATCCACGAGAAGGACTCTGATTGGTCAGCCTGGCCTTGTGCCCACCCCCTATAGGAACACATGACTGACAGGCCTACTAAAATCCTGTGGAGTCAGAGATGGAAGGGAGAGTTCCCAAAAGGAGAAGATTGGACTGGGGAGTGATGCTAGGTGGCCATAATGGCAAAAGTCCAGTACCAGGCAGTCTCCACTGCCCCTCACTGGGGTGGGGAGACAGGAGGCCTTGGCATATTGTAATTTCTGGGACTCTTACTTTGCTTATCGGGTAAATGGGGAGCCTAATCACATTGGGTGGAAATCAAATGAGGAAATGCATGGAAAAGAAGATCTGCAAAATAAGACACTCCGTAAGGAATTGCTTGCATCATCACTGGCCTTAATTAGTAGTCACCCTCAGCTCAAGGTTATTGAATGGCTCCCTGTTGCCTGACTCATCAAGTTGAGGATTCTCATCAAGTCTCTTCATAGTCTGGCCCCCATGGGGCCACCTCATTTCTCTCTAACCCACCTTCTCCACTCTAAGCAGGCTGATCTCTTGCCCCACACACAAGTGTTGTTCAGAGCCAATCCCATGGTTCCACCTGGAATGAACCCACCTGCTTGCTTGAGTGACTCTGGGCAAGTTATGTACTTTCTGTGAAACTCAATTTGCTCATCTCTTAAATGGAAACCATTGCTTCCCAAAGGTCATTGTGATACATGAAAGAATGGATATAAAGAGGCCAAGAGTACAGTTCTCACCGTCTGTGCTCGCTCTTCCCTTGCACACCCTTATCTGTTCAGTCCCCTTGGGATTGCCTTTGAGAAGGTAATTGATCAGTCAGAAAGGAATTTCCCTCTTGGGAGCACTTGGGCACCAGAGGCACTTATGTCGGTGGCAGAAAAAGAGTGGTATCAGCCTTTTATGTCCCAGGACTTAAGAAAGATTCTCCTAGGAAGGAAGGAGAAGAGAAAATGGTTGGGGCTCTGGGTCCATGAGGAAGTGGATGCCTCAGTCATGCTGAGGATGTGTTCTGGGGTCAGGCTGTGGCTTGGGATGGACCTGAGTCTGCACAGGGGAAAGGATGGTGGTGAGTAGGCACCATGATGGTGTGTGGATTGGGGTCTGGACCAGGTCTTACTTGGCTGTGTGTTCTAAGGGAAGTCCTCCCTGGCAGACACCCATCTACTCTTAGCTCCACACCCATATCTCTGCTCTGGGGATGTTGGTGCTAGTCTTTACTTCACCGTGTAAGCCAGGTCTTCATTCACTTCTGCCCTTGAGAGATGCTGCCAGCAACATTCTGGCCAAATCCAGCCTGCAGACCCATTTGGCATGGCCACGCGGTGCATGATGTTTTTATAAATGGATGTAAATTCTCTGACACTCCTCCCATCAAGAAATCTGTGTATCCTTTCCCTTAAATCTGGGTGGGTCTGTGGCTACGTTGACCAGTAGAGTAGGTGGAAGTGACACTATGAGACTAAAAGATAGGTCATAAAAGGCCATCCTTGAGTGCTCCCTCTCTGGATGTTCAATGCTCCCGGTCTGCATATGCAGTGCTGGCTCTCTGGGCACTCTGTCTCGGAACCCAGGGCATGGTGTGAAAAGCCCAGGCCACATGAAGAAGCCACATGTAGGCGCTCCAGTGGACAGTCCAGCTAAGCCCAGCCTTTGAGTCATCCCAGCCGGAGCACCAGATATGTGAGCAGAGAAGCCCCCAGATGTTTCTAGCCCTGGCCATTTGAATCTTCCCAGCTGAAGCCCCAGACTGTGGAGCAAAGTCAAGCCATCCCCACTGTACCCCATCCAGGCTTCTGACACAGACAATCCATGGGCATAATAAATGTCTGCTTTACGTCACTACATTTGGAGTGGTTTGTTACATGGAAATATTAATGAGAAAATAGTGCTTTAAAAATTTTTGATTCTGTTGCCAACATTTAAAATTGGGAAATTTCACATACAAATTTGGATTTCTGGCTTTTAATGAGAAATGAAAAAATCTGGCCACATTGGCATCCCTGTTTGGCAAAAATTGGCCAGAGCTGCCCACTTGAGAAGGGATATGGATGTCCTGTCTGCCTTGGCTTCTATATGTCCATCTTTGCTTATTTACGTCTTCTGCCTGGTCCCCATGGGTCTACTGGGTTATATCTAAATCCTAAGGGGCTCATAATGGCCTGGACATCCCTGATCTCTCTGGGTGCCCCCTTTTTGTCCCTGGAGCTCTGTAAGTCCACCGAACTAAGCAGGGTTATACCCTTCCCTCTGCTCAGAAAATCACATACATGAAATAAAAACCAGGCAAGGCTGGGGGGTGGTGATGGCTATGTCTGGAGCTTGCTTGTCCTGTAAACAATTTCCTGGTGATAATCTTTCCAATTATCCCTCCAAGCTGGAACTGCTGTGTGAATCAAGCTGGGTGCCCTTGGCTTATCCTGTACAGCTTGGAGTCATTAAAATCCAGCTTTCTATTTCAGGGTGAGCTGTCCAGAGCCACCAAGGTTGGGATGTCTATGATCCTTGACACAGACTCAGAGAATCACAGTATTATAGAAACTTTGAAACCAATGCAGGACAGATTATAGAATTTTACACTCAGCAAGACTCTTAAAAACCAGCCTAAGCACCAAGCATAGATGAGCCAGGTCCAAATTCCAGTAAATATAACTTTCTTTTTCCTAATATAAACTTATTTAGTATTAACTTCCATTCATATAGGTAGCTGAGGTTTGATTAATTAGTTAAGTCATTCAACAATTGTGTCTCAAGGGCGCCTGGGTACCAGGTATTTTCTTTTCTTAAGGGGTAGGAGTATAACCTTGACATGTCAGATAAAAATCTCTGCCACTATGGAAGCTAATTTGCATCCCAGTAGAAGAGACAGGTGAAAAGCAAATAAATATATGAGAGAATGTCGTAAGTAGTGATAAGTGTTCTGAAGGAAAAGCAAGCAGTAGGGAAGAAATATGTAGTGATGGAGAATGAGTGTCATTTTATCCAGGGTGTACAGAGGACATGCCCCATGAGGCGGCTTTTACAGAGAGACTCAGAAGATTTGCAGGAATGAAGACCCAGGGAAGAAGGCTCCATCTGAGCGAAGGAACAGGAAGTGCAAAGGCCCAAAGTGCAGAGGCTAGGCTAGAGTGTGCGTGGCCTATTGTGGGAGAAATAGGGGCAAGACATGGATGGCTGGGCAGAGGTGGGAGGGAGGAGGAGGAGGCGGAGGAGAGATTAAAGTTGAAATCTTAGTTTAATATTCTTCTTTTCTACTGGGTTATGCTAAATCCTAAGGGGCTCACATAAGATGGGAGGGAGCATCTGGACCTTCATGTTTTGCATCTAGTCCTGCAGCCATGCTGGCTGATCCTGATATGCCCACCTGATTCTGATTTCCAGTTGGGGCTGTTGGCTTTTGGTGCCCCACCCATGCCTCTTTCAGGTGCTTGGCTCACCTTGACTCTCTGACCTGTGGGAATCTGTGGGAGGCTACTTGCCTGTCTAGGCACCTCCTACAGATTTTTTCAGCTATGTACTGTGCTAAGAGGGAGGGATCTGGCTGGGACTCAGCCAATACCTGATATCTCCTTGAAGGCATAGAAGGCTAGGGCTTGATCTAATTTGTGTGAGGTCAAAGCTTACACCGTTTTGAACGATGCTCTTTAAAAAAAAAAGACAAAAATTAAGAATATATATTTAGGTATGAATGTAAATATTTATTTTGAATGAAAGAAGAAAATGATAATAAATCACAAATTTTAAAAAGCTAACAAATACTACAAACAATACAAAATCGAGAAAAATAACACTATTTTTATTAATTGTATGACATTCCTCTATAATACTTTGCCATTTTGGCTGCAGATTTTACATCAGAAGCCAAGGAGATGAGAAAGAAATAAAACAACATGTATAAGGTGCTGGAAGAAAAGAACTGTCAACTCAGAATTCTATACCTAGCAGAAATAACCTTCAGGAATGAAGGTAAATAAAGACATTGTCAGGTAAGCTAATTCATAGCCATTAAATCTGCTTTTAGAGAATTGCCAAAGGAAGTTCTTTAAGCAGAGGGAACTTGGAAGATCAGGAATGAAAGAAGAACAACATAAATGTTAATAATAGGCCATAAAATGGTAAATACCTTAGTAAAAATAATGGGCCATTTTTTTTCCTCTTGGGTTCTTTAAAATATTTTGACAACTAAAAGTGAAACTTTGAACACTGTGTGTTGGAAATGTTAATGTATGTAAATGTAATATGTAAGACAACTATAACATAAATGAGAAGGTTAAACACACATATAGGATGACAAGGTTTCTGAACTTCTCTTGAAGTGATAAAATATTGATTCTATATAGACTGTAACAAGTTAAGTATGTACTATAATCAATAGAGCAGCTACTAAATATAACTATACAAAAACATCCTGTAAAAACACACAACAAATTAAAACGGAATACTAAAACATGTCCAAATAACCAAAAATAAAAGAAAGGTCAGGAAAGGAAGAACAGTGGAATAAAAAAAAAAAAATCAAGGGAAGAAATAAAAATAAAATGGTAGACTTAACTCCAAACATATCAACATACACATTAAATGTAAATGGTCTAAACATACCAATCAAAAGTCAGAAATAGCCAAAATGGATTTTTAAAAATGACCCAACTGAATGCTGTCCACAAGAAATTCACTTGAAATATGATAAAATAGGCAGGTTAAAATTGAAAGGATGAAAAATGATATACTGTGCAAGCATCCTATCTAATAAAAGGGTAATATGCAAATTAACCATCACTCCATCACAAAGATAGTGGTGCCCATAGCCACAAGATGGTGGCACCCAGTCCTCTCAGCCCTGCCAGAGTCCCCCAGTCCTGGGGGAGAGGGACAGCCGCTGAGAGCGGGCAGCATGAGCAGCCTGGCGGAATGTTTGCTTTGTGAGGCAAGCATTCCACGCCCAGCCACGGATGGGCCTCTGGCCAGGCCAGGGCGCAGAACGCTTGTGTCGTTGTCCCAGTGACAAGACAAGCATTCCGTGCCCGCCGCAGATGGGCCTCTGGGCTGCAGAGAACCTCTGGGTAGCAGGCACCGAGTGGCCAGGCCCTGCAGAGAGCTACTGGTGCATGGATTCATGCGCAGGGCTACTAGTTGATCATAAGAAAGCCACATGTATCAGTGACTATATTAATATCAAAGTGAATTTCAGAGCCAAGAAAATCACTAAGGATAAAGAGAAACATTACATAATAATAATTGGGTCTATTCACTAAGAAGACAAAACAATTCTAAAGTGTATATAACAAAATAGCTTTAATATACAGGAAGAAAACTGGCAAACTGAAAAGTGAATAGATAAATCCACAATTATTTTTGAAGCTTTCAATACTGCTCTCTCAGTAACCAATAGAGTTAGTAGACATAAAACCAGCAAGGATATAGAACTGAACAACACCATCAAACAACTGTATTTAATTGACATACATAGAATACTCAACCCAACAACAGCATAATGCACATCCTTTTCAAGGGCACATGGAACTTTGACTAAAATAGACTTCATTCTGCATGAGGAAATAGGAAAAAGGTTATAAAAAGTAAAGGGAAAATTCCTTCAGTTAATATTCCAAGTCTTTGAACCTTGGAAACAAATCCAGAGAATCATCTACACTAATAAAAGAGAAAGATGCAAATTGACCATACCTTTGCAACGCCCACCAGCCAATCAGGAGTGGGTATGCAAATTACCCATCTTTGGTGGGTTAATTTGCATACACAGGCTCCCATCGGCTGGGGGCGGGATGCTTGCATCACCACCATGGCAACAATGCAGGTGTTTCGCACTGCCCCAGCCACTCCGGACCTCTGGGCAGCCTGGGAAGGTGGAAAGGCGGCTCCAGGCAGAGCAAATGCAGAAAGGCAGCTCCAAGCCAGAGCAAAGGCTGGCCAGCAGCCAGGGTAAGGAAGGCCCATTCTGCACGAATCTTTGTGCATCGGGCATCTAGTAGAAATATAAACACAGATACTTTGGAAATGTAGTTACATTGACTAGTTGTTGAGTCCTAGAAGAATATAACAACAACAAAAAAAATACTAGAATCTTGACTATTTTAAAAGCATATCATGTCTTATGCAAAGCCCCACCCAGCACACAGTCACATGATCAAATACAACTAAGATCAACAGAGTTCCAGCTGATCCAAAGTTGCATGAACTGCAATAATAAATGTTTTTTTAAGCCAATGAGCTTTGGGGTGGTTGTTATACATCAACTTCTGATTGATAGAAGGAAGTGACTTAGTGACACTAATGAGTTTCCCTCCAGTTCTCTTTCCATTGCTTCAGTGTTTTCTCAAGTGAGGATGGATACCTAGGAGAGGACCTATGCAGGATGCAGCAGAGTTCTGAAAAGCACTGAGTCACACAGGGGGAGTGTTATTTCACCTCCAACTCTTCATTGGTCTGGATGATAACTTAAAGAAGGTGCTAATATGTTTTTTTTCACATCTCTCCATCACTTGCTGATTTTTAATTTTTTTTAACAAAGAAAGATTGTCTCAGGTTCAAATTTTTGAGGTAGGCAAGAGCATCTAGCAAGAGTTTAATGACATTATTTAGTTTTTAGAGTATTAACTTTTAAAGATACCTTTGAGTCAAAACAAGGGTACTGCATTTTTATTTATAGTTGTGTAGATTTCTAAATTTTAAAATATATCTATTTAAATATAGCAGGTCCTCAAATAATGTTATTTCATTTGATGTTGTTTTGTTATAACATTGATGAGATGCCATAGGAACTTAACTCTTGTTTGTAATAACTAACATGGTAAAATTGGTTTTGTTATATGTCATTTCACTTAAAGTCACAGAACATAATACATTTTAAGATATTTATTTACAGAAACCAAGATGGCAGCATAGGTAAACACCTAAACTGCTGCCTCACACAACAATTTCAAAACTACAACTAAAAGACAAAATGGACATCATCCAGAACCACAGGAAGGCTGGCTGAGTGGAAATTCTACAACTAGAAGGAAAGAGAAAAGCACACTGAGACTCAGAGGATCTGCAGGAGGCAGAGGTACTGAGATGCGTGCGCGTGGAGAGGGCTGGCAACTGAGTGCGCAGCTGGCTTTCTCAAACAGGAGGGAGACAAAAGCTCCCAACTGCGCTGAACTCCAGTTCTGGGCGAGACTCTGGGGACCCAGACTCATTTGGGGAGAAACTGGACTGTCTGGCAGCAGGTGGAACTTGAGGGCAGCTTTCTCTCAGAGGTGCTTGCAATGATTACCACGGGACACTGAGACACAGGGGCCTATTAGGGAAGGGCTGACAGGAAACCAATGCTGTCTGCTCCACCCTGAGACTCAGCCCCATTCAAGCTGAGCACAGAGGCTTTTGCAAGTCTTCTCCCATAAGGGTGTCTCCAGCACAGAAGTTCTCCCAGAGTAGACACAGCTGATCCTCACAGCCAATTGACCAAAAACTTCCCCCACCTGGTGAAAGAAATAGACTTACAAGTCCAGGAAGCGCACAGAACCCCAAACAAAAGGAATCCAAAGAGGACCACACCAAGACACATCATAATTAAAATGCCAAGAGCAAAAGACAAAGAGAGAATATTAAAAGTGGCAAGAGAAAAACAGTTGGTTACCTACAAGGGAGCACCCATACGACTGTCAGCGGATTTCTCAACAGAAACTATGATGGCCAGACAGGAGTGGCAAGAAATATTCAAAGTGATGAATAGCAAGAACCTACAACCAATATTACTCTACCCAACAAAGCTATCATTCAGAATTGAAGGTCAGATAAAGAGCTTCACAGATAACAAAAAGCTAAAGAAGTTCATCACCACCAAACCAGTATTACATGAAATGCTGAAAGGTATTCTTTAAGAAGAGGAAGAAGAAGAAAAAGGTAAAGATAAAAATTATGAACAACAAATACATATCTATTAACAAGTGAATCTAAAAATCAAGTGAATAAAAAAAATCTAATGAACAGAATAAACTGGTGAATATAATAGAATCAGGGGCATAGAAAGGGAGTGGACTGACAATTCTTGGGGGGAAAGGAGTGTGAGGGTGCGGGAAGAGACTGGACAAAAATCATACACCTACAGATGAGGACAGTGGCAGGGGGCGGGGGGGATAATGGCAGAGGGTGGGGTGGGAACCAGGTGGAGGGGAGCTATGGGGGAAAAAAGAGGAACAATTGTAATAATCTGAACAATAAAGATTTATTAAATTTTTAAAAAGTATTTATTTACAGAATGAAAAAATAGTCAAAAAGAAAAATATGGAGTCAATAAAAGACCAGATGTTGGTGGATCTGGCCAAACCATACCATAGTGATACAATACTTCAGAATTGTGGCAGAGGGCACAGCTGGGCAGTTCAGCTGGGTGCTGAATTCAGGGGAGTGAGGATTGTTTCAAATAAACATCACCAAGGTTACAGGAATGGGCCTGCCAAAAAAATTCTCTTCTAGAATTCATACTTTAAGGCTGATTCATATGATGTGATGTCTCTGGACTGTGATTTGCAACCAGGAGGGTCCAGCTCCCATCTCTCTACCAGTATGTAGCTTGGCTGGATCCCTTGCCTTTTCTGGGTTTGACTCAATGGGCCAGTCTCTGATCTAAGAAAAGTAAGTGAAGTAAGATTAATTTTCAGTATGAGCTGGTGTTGGCTCCAGCTCTATTAGGAAAGAATGCTGCTCATGTCTGCCCCCTCTCCCTCCCTTACCAGTTTCATCTGGAGAATTCTCCCCATCTGGCTTAGCAAGAGGCTTATCAGGGACCCTCAACACTGCCTTGGAGAAACACAGATAAAATGTTACCACTCTCAATGGCAATATGTTTCCCCTCCAAATGATTGGAGAGATGTAGGCTTGGGTTTGATTTTTCTGGAGTCTCAAAGGACATTGGGCCTATGGATTCTCTCCCAAAGAGAAACTGGGGAAATGCAGTGTTGTAGGTTAAATTGCAACCCCCCTCATCCCCTGCCAATTCATGGATTGAAGTCCTAACCCTAAGTACTTCAAAATGTGACCTTATTTGGATATAGGGGTCATTGCAGATGTAGTTAGCTAAGATGAGGTCATACTGGAGTAGGGTGGGCCTCTAATCTATAATAATAAAAGCCTAAGCAACCATTGCAACTGAATGGATGAACGAACAGGCTGCATGGGGTGACCAGGTCAGCAGGGGGGTTAATGAGGGGTGACCAAACAACTGAGCAGCAGGCTGTGTGGGGTGACCAGGCCGGCAGGGGGGGGGGAAGTTGGGGGCAACCAGGCTGGAGAGGGGGGCAGTTGGGGGCAATCAGGCTGGCAGGCATAGGCAGTTAGGGGTGATCAGGCTGGCAGGGAGGGGGGGCAGTTAGGGGTGATCAGGCAGGCAGGCAGGTGAGCATTTAGGAGCCAGCGGTCCAGGATTGTGAGAGGGATGTCCTGGATTGGAGAGTGTGCAGGCTGGGTTGAGGGGACCCTCCTTGCCCCCAGTGCACAAATTTCATGCACCGGGCCTCTAGTATAATATAAGTAACTGTTGTCTTTATAAAAGGGGGGCAATTTTGATACAGATATGCTCACAGGCAGAACATGTGAAGGTTGGAGCTTGTTGCTACAAGCCAGGGAACTGTCAGGACTTAGGACAAGCCTGCAACAGACCCTTCCCTAGTGCCTTTGAAGGGCGTAAGGTCCCATTGACACCTTGCTTTCAGACTTCTGGTCTCCAGAACTGTGAGACAGTAAATTTCTCTTGTTTCAAGCCACCAAGTTTGTGGGACTTTGTTATACCAGTTGTAGGAAATTAACAAAACCCGGGTCCTCAGTTCAGGGGTGCCAAACTCAAAAGCCTATGGGGTCAAGCAGATACATAACTACATGAAGCCAGTTGGAATGGGGCAGTGGTGCCTGGAGTGAACACACACCCTCAGGATGGAGTCACCACTGTACAGACCAGCCCACTGTTGCCATGTTGAAGTGTAAGCCCAGTGTATCCAGAACTTCCAGTTTTTTCAGAGGGGTCAGAAAGCTGAACTTCTTTTTGAAATCTTGCTATTATTAAAGGTTGACAACTATTTGAAAATATTTAATATTCTCTTTGAAAATGCAATAGCAACAGCAGCATCAGTCACTACCACGACCACCACCACTGCCTGTTTTTGATGTTCACCTTATAGTCTTAAGTGAAAGACTCAGGTTTGAATTCGGTCCAGCCTAAATTTAAAAAAAAAATTTGGGAAAATTCTGGGATGATGGCAGCAAGGAGAGAAGCACAGTTTTGGGATTTTCCTAATCCCCCACATAAATATACTCATAGCACATAGATAGCAAACCAAAACCCCTGGACAACAATTACAGCAAAACTAAGCAATAAAGTGTTCCCTTTAACTCTAAGCATAAGCACACTGTGGGGAAACCATCAATAGTCTCAAAATATGTGGGCTATTAAGTCTGTGCCAGAAGAAGCCAATGGAAGCAATGTGTCTGAAAGACACTGAAAATAAAGTAAAACTCAACGCTAACAGGTATAAAATTGAGCAGGATAGAGATGAACAGATAAAATGAAAAGAAGGTCCCCACTAAAGTTGGGGAAGGGAACCAGACTATCTCAGAAAGCAAGCCATCATATTTGTGGGACATTATACAAAAGCAACAAAAAAGGGAGCTCTACGAATTTCAAAAAGGTCACCTGCATTGTGGGGTTATTCTAAATGGTCTCTTCCTACAATATCCAGGTAAAGTAATTTAACATAAAACTTAGCCTCAGAAAAGTATTGAGGTCAAATACCATACAAAAGTATTATTTTAAAACAATCTAGATAATAAGGTTCCTACAGATAACAAAAGCACTCCAGAGGAACATACTCATAAAGTAGACTAGAGCTGCAATGTGCTCCTTCCAATCGAGCTAAAATACTTTAGTGAAAACTCAGAAATTACACTTAGAAATAAAAGGAACACTGTTAAAAAACGAAGTCTAAACTATCAGGAACAGTGAATCATCATAATAAATAAATAAGGTGAGAATGAGGAAGTTCTTAAATGATCAAAAAGAAATGAAGAAGAGCATAAATATTTTCAAGAAAAAGTGACATTGGTAGACAAAGAAGACATATCATATGGATAATAAGAGTGCTAAGAGGGAAAAGCAAAGGGAAACACCAAAGAGAATAAATATGAAAAACTACAATTCAAAAAAACTTTCTTGAATCAAAAAACAAAATTGAAATTATATATTGAAAGAGGACGCTACACACCTAATAATATTGACCTTGGTTGATCAAGACACATTCCAGTAAAATTACTATACTTTAAAGAAAAATAAACAAAAGATGGGCAACCAGGCCAAAAAAGCCCTTACATAAAGAAAGAATTTAGAGTGCCATCAGATTTTTTTTGAAAGCAACATTTTATGGTAGAGGAAAATGGAGCCACATATATAAGATACTCAAGGAAAGAAAATGATAACCAAGGATTTTGTATCCATCAAAACTGACTTTCAAATACAAAGGGCACAAACTGTTAACAACATATGAAAGTTTGGAGAATACTGTTTCCCTGATCCTTTCCTGAAGAATCTATTAGAAATGAGCTTCAGATAACAAAAATATATAGAAATATGTAAAAATAAAGGCTGGTGGCCAACATTCATATACACTTCTTCATAGACCTATGACTAGGTGATGTTTGAAAGGAAGAGCATGTAGCATTAAAGGTTTTATATCTGATTGTGTAAGCTTAAAAATGGGGACTTCAAAACATGCAAAAAATTTCAATCTGAGCTCAGATGAGCAGATAAAATGAGCAGATAATGGTGATAGTATTAGTATTATTAATTTAAGACAGTTTTATGTGTAGCATGGATCAAGCAAATGACTAATTATGGACTATTGCTATAATCCCTGTGCCATTGAGAACTAGAATTGTCAGTGGGTAAGAAAAAAGATACAAATATATTGAAAAGAAGTTTAATAAACAATCTGAGTTCGTAGTTAGAATTGAAGATACCAGTATGAACAGAGACTAGAAATAATGACCCAATTAGTATCAATGAGCATCTCTAGCATTCAGATCATGGTCTTGAAATAACATTTAAAAGGAACCAGGACTCAGAGAAATGGCTGTTCTGGGTCTGAGGCAGGAAATGAGGGCCTGGAAGAAAAGCCTAGAATATTTTGTCATACCACATAGCAGTTTTACTCGATACAAACTCTAATGGAGACATGGTAAAATGACTCGGCAGTCAACTTGGACCCTGGTCCAAGGTGAGACAACTTAAGTATAAATCATAAGTGCAAAGGCCCTGTGGCAGGAGTATCATTAGCATGTTTTAAATCACCCTCACAAGTTTCTTAGAACCACCCAGCAGGCCTCCCTGGATATTATATCTGGAGCCCTAGTGACTCATTTGGTTGCAATTTTGGTGATTTGTAGCACTTGGTGCTGGGGCAGGACTGCCTCTGGAGTTGTTAACACCTTGTAAATCTGTCCCTTGTAAGCAGCACCATGTGCACATGCTTTGATACAGCTATAATTGTGGTTTTGGGTTTAATTAGAGGAAGCCCCTGGGGGATTAACTATGTGCTAGCACAGGCAGTGAGACATCCTCCTGCAGAGTGCTCACACTAGAGGTATGCTCCTGCTGCCGGGATAGGCTGGTCCACCCGGGCCACCTGGGAAATTTAGGGCTGCAGCGATGGTGAGGGCAACTGAGCAATCCCCATTAGGTGGAGGTGGCCACCAGCCTTCCTCCAGCATGGGTTCTTTAGGGTGGCAGCAGCTCTGTGGCAGGGATATCAGAACTGCTTGCCGCATTTAATGGGGACACTGAGACAAGACGATCAGAGTTCCTTCAGGTAAATGCCATTCAAAGCATCTGTGAGACATATTGAACACCTGCTCAGGGCCAGGTCTGTATACTCACCAGAGTTAAAAGAGTAAACAAGCCATGGTTGCTGCTCTCAAAGAACTTAAGGCATTTTCACATATTACCGTCTTAGCGGAAGCAGTTCTGAACTACCAAGCTGGAGACCTGAGGTCTAACATCCTATCTGAACATTTCTTGGGTAGAAGCACGGAAGGTGTGGTGGGTAGTTTATGAACTCTGAGCATTGCCAGACCTTCCTCCCATTTTCCTCTCTTCACCCCCCTTCCCTCCCCACCCCCTTCCTTTTCCCCAAATACCTGTATCTTTCCTTCTGTCTCTTTCACTCTTCCAGGCACAGAGGCTCCAGCTATAAATAAGATACAGTGTCTGCCCTCAGGGAATCTAGTGGGAAAGCCAAAGAACCAGTCAATTTACAAATCAAAGAATTGCAGGCTTGTAGGTGCTGAGAAGGATAAAGATTGTGATGATAAAGAATAACAGGTGGGTCAGGATTATTCTTTCTGGAGAGATAACACAAAAACAGACCTAAAGGATGATATGGTGCTGGTCAAGCAGAGACCCAGGGAAATAGAAGAGCAGGTGAATGAAACAACGAATGCAAGAAACAGCTAGATGTGTTTAAGCCGGGACAGAAGGAGGACTGGTATGGTTGGAGCCCATAACCTGGGGAGAGGGTGGAAGAGATTAGGCTGGGAAGGGGCAGGAGCTGAGATCTTATGCCAAGGGAGAGGAGAAGTGTTGCAGGACTTTACTAGTAAGTACGAGTGAGCCATGGTTTGGTTTATGATGTTCAGAGATCATTCTGGCTGCTGTCTGGAGAGTACATTGGTGAGGGAGCAGACAAGTGAAGATGCTGCAGACACCACCAAGGGGAGAGGTGGAGTATCCTGCCCTGGTGTTAGCAGTGCAGGTGGAGAGAAGAACAGAACTCAAGAACAGAACTGGGGGACATGTTCTGGAGGCGGAACTGACAGGGTATAACCAAGGATTGCACGTGGGGCTTGAAGGGGAGAGAAAAATCAAGGATAACGCTAAGGATTTTTTGTCTGGACAACTAGAGGGATATACAGCAGGTCTTTGATGACATCATTTTATTCAAAGTCATTTTGTTATGATGTTGATGAGATGTCATAGGAACCTAATTCTTGTTTCTATCAATTAGCCTGTGGTAATTTGGTTTTGTTATAGGTCATTTTGCTGGAAGTCACAAAACCTATCCATGATGTTAAGTGAGACTTACTGTAGTTGCAGTCTGCTGAGATGGGGAAGATAAAGAAGTAGCATGTTCCCCTTCAGATGTGTTAACGTTGAGGTGCTTGCAACTCATCCAAGTGAGTGAGTGAGTGGATACCCTGGGCAGAAACTCGGAAGACAAGTCTGGAAAATAAATCTAGGAGGAATGAGCATTTAGGAGTTAGGAGAGCCAAACCAGGGGCTCTCAACTTCGGGTAAAAGTGGAATCACCTAGGGAGATTTATAAACTCTAGGTACCAAAGATATAAGGCAAATAATTAAAATCGGAAACTCTTGGGGATGGGGCCCAGGCATCCGTATTTTAAGGCTCTCCCAGAGATTCCAATACATAGTCAAGGCTAAGAACCAAAGCCCTGAATGCTGGTTGCAACAGCGACTGGCTCTCCAGGTGTGGTCTCAGGACCAGCACCATCACTGCACTTGTTAGAAGTGCGAATGTTCAAGTGTTATCCCAGATATATGGAGTCAGACACTATGGGGTGATACCCCCCAGCCACGTTATGTTAACAGGTCTTCCAGGCAATGTGGCTACGTGTCAAGATTGAGAAGCCCTGGGATACATGGTGGAGTGGGGAGATGAGCGGAGGGAAGAAAAAGGCTCGGCTGTGAGTCCCCAGTCAGTCAGTCAGTCAGTCTGCATTTGGCAACCAGGTGGAGGAGGAGCAGCCAGGACTGCAGAACATCGGGAGTCAGAACAGAACCATGTAGCAAGATGGGAGTGGTCGACTGGTCAAATAAAATATCATGAATGCTAAGGGGAATTCAAATAAATACAAGACCAGGAAAAGGAACACAGGACGTGTAGCATGATGGAGATCCTGAGTGGCCCAGCAGAGTCTGCTCAGCCCGACTGACATAGTCACCAGAGGAGAAGGGCTGGCAGGTAGGTGTTGGTGATCTGGGGGCCTGGGTTGTGCTCAGTTAGTATTTCCTGGTCTCTCCGCCTTTGAAAAGTCTGTTGTTAAACAAATGTAAAGTATTATTGCCCCTTCCAATATTATTTTCCTCTTAATAGGTCGTGAGTGACAATAAAGATTGTTGCATAAAATGTTTGTGGCCTTTGGGGTGCTATTAGCAAACCCAAGTTTGTTTGAAATATATTTTTATTGATTTCAGAGAGGAAAGGAGAGGGAGAGAGAGATAGAAACTTATCAATGATGAGAGAGAATCACTGATCAGCTACCTCCTGCACGCCCCACACTGGGGATCGAGCCTGCAACCCGAGCATGTGCCCTTGACTGGAATTGAACCCAGGACCCTTCAGTTTGCAGGCAGATGCTCTACCCACTGAGCCAACCCAGCTAGGGCGCAAACCCAAGTTTTTGCCTAAATTCTGTGCGGTAGAAAGGCAGCCCTGGGCGGATCACCCAGGAGCCCAATCTTACCCCCTTCTCCTTTGCTGACTCTCACCAGGGAGGCTGGAGATGAACGTGTAATTAATACTGGTGTCCCCACTTCCCTTACCTAGTGGAGTGGCCATGTGGCCCATGGCTGCCCAGGGAGATGTAAGGGGAAGCTGTTGGGAGGGTTCTGGGGAAGATATTTTGTGTCCTCATAAAAGAGACAGGCCCGTGAGAAGAGTTCATAGATGCCACCCTTCCTTTCAAAGCTTTCTTGTGGCTAATAAATGCACACTTTGTCTTATGTTTTTGTCCTTGTGTTTGAATTAAGCATCTGCCATATGTCACTCAAGGATGGCTGACTTATGCAATAAGTAGAAACTTTTGTTACGTTCTCTTGCATAACCAGTGGTCCAGAGGTTTTTTGTAGGGAGTTAGAAGTAGCCGAACCCTCCAACCCCAGGGGAATAGGCGGGTAAGGCATAGAGCAGTGGTTCTCAGCCTTCCTAATGCCGCGACCCTTTCATACAGTTCCTCATGTTGTGGTGACCCCCCAACCATAAAATTATTTTCGTTGCTACTTCATCACTGTAATTTTGCTACTGTTAATGAATCGGAATGTAAATATTTGTGTTTTCCGATGGTCTTAGGCTCTACAGTTGCGACCCACAGGTTGAGAACCGCTAGCAGGGTTGCGAGCCGCAGTTTGCCGACCACTGGGATGGGGCATGAAAGGGACAAAGAATAAGACAAGGGAGGGGCTTCATTCTGACCAGTAACAAAAGTGCGGCTGGAGCGAAGGCTCCCTGCACCTGACTTCCACTTAGAAGGAAAAAAGGAGTGAATGTGTCTTTGGGGAACCGAGGGGCAGCTCTGTGTGGCTGGGCAGAGGGTGGGAGGAAGGTCGAGGAAGATGAAACTTGAAATTTGAAATCATCGTGGCTTCTACCCTGGAGGCATCTGAAGCTGACTCTGTTGATCTGTTTTGTAGACAATGGGGAGCTTTGGCAAGTTTTGGAGCTGGAGAACCATGAGATCTGGGTTAGGCTTTTGGAAGATCCCTCTCAGCTGTGAACAGTTGGATGGGGTAGAAGGCGGTGGAGGGATGTTCTTAAAGTTGTACCTATTTTTAAAAATGACAGCTGACAGCGTGTTTTAAAATGGCTCTTGGTTGGGAAATGTCAACTGGAGGACTTTGGGTCCCTTGACACTCTCTCCACATGATTGTCTCAAAATGTAAAGCAGCACACATGGCTAGTGACTCCGGTCGGTGATAGCCACTTAGATGCTCTGTACAAGGTGTGTGGCCTGCATTTCTCATCTGGTCCTCACGGCACCAGGAGGTGGCTGCTCGGACCTCCATCTCTGCGATGTGGGAAAGGAGGCTCAGAGGCCACCCTCTTCACACAAGAGCAGGCTGACTCTCAACCCACCCCCCTTGCTATTTAGTTTCTGTCCTCCAGTTTAATTTGGGGGCATGTTTTTTCTGTTTAAAGTTATTTGCTGACAATAGAACTCAGTCCTCAAAGAGACAAAAATACACAGAGTCTCCTTAATGAGAAACAGGGGAGACTCCCTTAGGGAGAGAAGGATGAAACAGCTCCAGGCAGACAGAGCAAGATGAGGAGAACGGCTGGGGCAAGGGATAAGGAAGACCCATTGGGGTGAAGGCAACAACTGGCTGCTCATGCCACTCAAGCAGGAGGGTCCTAATACCCCCCTGCGCCCCCCCCCGCATCCCCTCCCCCCCCCTCAGACTCAGAATTCTGATCTATAAGATGAGACAGAAAGTAAGAAGGAGTTTGATTCCAACACAGGTCCAAGGATCTGCCCTGTCAGCTAAACATATAGATCCCCAAGTCCCAGCACAGAGATGCTGGGGCATTAGGACCCGGATGGCCCAGGTATTTATTTTCAAGTAAACCAGGTCAGTCAGGTGTGTGCAGGCAGAATTAAGCTGACTTTCCAGGGTTCCGAAAAGTTATAAACTTTTCGATGTATCCTTTTTCCTTTTGAAAATAAATGTTATCCTCCTCTCCCCCTGCAGACCACAATCTTGATTACTTGATTACAAATGCATTTCCTTGATTCTACGACACCTTCCCCTTAGACTTGAACTTCGCTGGAATCTGGAGAAATCTTACAATTTCATGTGGGAGGATTTCCTTCTCTCCTCTGAAACAATGCTGTCCAGTTGACAAGGCATCTCAAAGTTCAGAGCATCATAGAATTAGAGAAGCATGGCATAATATTCTCCCAAGCTGAGAGTTTCGGGAGACAAGTGAGGGGAGAAGGAGGAAGTCACAAAGAAGACAACAAAGGCATCCATAATCTCATTCCCAGAGAGACTATTGCCAGCATTTTGTGACATTTCTTTCTAGTCTCTTGTTTTTGTTGTTCCAAGTCTTTTACCACAAACAAGGACTCCTGGAGCACCCACTGGGGACTTAGAAGTACAATAAGAATTCTAGCCACTCTGTGTGGAGGAGAGGCTGTTCCTTCACGTGAGCACTGTCTGTCCTGCAAGCTGGTCCCGGGCCAGAATGGAGATTGCTTTCTGCAACCCCCCCTTAGAGACTGGCCTTAATTGATGATCATCCTGACATCAGTCAGCACCCCTCCCCTGCCTCCTGCTATGTGCTGGTTCCTGGAACAGGTTGTTGTCCTAGCCTGGTCAAGCATGTGAAGTAATTCCCATACCTGGTAACATTCATGTATTACTCCCCGTGACTATTCCCACCCCCCCCCACCCCCGCCCCCGCCATGCTTTCTGCAGGAATCCATTTCCTCTTGCTGCTGCCTAAGACATGGCTCATGTGTAAGTTTCCCTTAACAGACTATGTCAGTTGCCAGATTGGAGTGGCCTATTTCTTGCTTGGGTCTCCGCTTATGGAGGTAGAATTTCACTCTTGGGCTTTTCCCTCAGTCACTCTGTGCTGGCACTCTAGCGACATGACTGCTTCATTCCATGGAACAGCCCTAAGAGGTGGGGTATAGTATTTCTATTGAACGTGGGAGGACACAGAAGCTGAGGCGGTGAAAGACTTGTCTGAGGGTCATGGTTAGTGAGTGTCTGAGTTGGGATTTGAGCCCAGGCAGCTCTCAGTGCAGACATCAGGCTGGCCTAAGGAGAGAGACTTCCTGGATTATGGGTCAGGATTGTGGGTCAGGGGCCTCCTGGAGAATCATGCAGAGGCGATGTTAGCAAAACATGGCTCTGCAGTCCTGGTTCTTACAGATCATTTAAGCACTCTGAGCCTCAATTTCCTCATCTGTAAAATGGAGATAAATGGTCTTCCCTCAAAGGGGTATAGAAAGGATGAGAAATTATATATGCAAAGTGCCTGGCTCAGAAATAATACTTAATATAGAGAAACTAGAACTGCCAGGGTTTGGATCAAAGCTGTAGAGGAAATATTAGAAGTCTTTCTGGCATGTCAATATCAATATCAATAGTCTAAGAAGGGGTGCCTATTTTAGGCAAGTTCTATCTGGGATATTTTGATTAAATTATAGGTGATATATTGGGGGGAAATCAGCTTGGTTTACAATTAAGGAAAAACAAAATTAGTCTCCAAGCTTTAGGTGTGTAAAAATAGTTTATCTCCTCTGGCTTGAGACTTCACATGTTCAGTTCAAGTTAAACTCAGGACTTCTATCTTTTCAATACCAGGGATGGGTCACAGATGTCTACTAGTACACTTTTAAGGGCTGCCAGGCAATTCTAATGAACAGCCAGAGTGGATCTAGGCCCATCTGAGTCACCTTTGCATGGATCATTGGCCCTTATCTACCCCCCTGATGCCCACAGCCTAGCTGTGGGGATGGGCAGATGGGTGGGTGAGTGGGGCAGGACACAGTAGAGCTGCTAATCCCTGGTGCCCAGGTTCAAGGCCAAGACAGAGGAAAAGACCGAGGTGAAGCTCAGAAGGGGGGTGAGCACAAATGGAGCACCTGCAATGGGCCAGCACCAGGATGGATCCTGAAGATGAAAGGGCTGGGTTCAGGATGTCTGGGTTGGAATCCCAGCTGCTCCACCTCCCTGCTGCTTGTCCTCAGGGGAGTTCCCAGTCTCTCAGCCTCTCCATTCCCCATCTGTTAAGCAGGTTGTTGTGTATATTAAATGAGAGTATGCACGTAGGGGCCTGGCTCAGTACCTGGCAGATAGCAAGGTTCGACAGATGTTAGCTATTGTTATCATGATCTTCTTGACTCTTTTTAAAAATATTTTTCTATTGATTTCAGAGAGGAAGAGAGATAGAAACCTCAATGATGAGAGATAATCAATAATGGGCTGCCTCCTGCACATCCATACTGGGGACCGAGCCCGCAATCTGGGCATGTGTCCTTAACTGGAATCAAACCTGGGACCCTTCAGTCTGCAGGCTGATGCTCTATCCACTGAGCCAACCCAGCTAGGGTATCTTCTTGACTCTTTATCACAGCACTGGCCATTCAGTGCTATTGTCTCTGCCATCATACAGAGATTCAGAGATGTTAAGTTGCTTGCCCAAGGTTACACAGATGGTAAATGGCAGGGCTGGAGTTCCAACTCAGATCTGTCTGCTTCAAAATTCATGCCCTTTCTTTTTCTGGGCTGGACAAAGCAGACAAAGTGAAAAGGGAGACATTTTTGTGAGTGATAATGCCCAGAATTGATCAGCCCCGCCCTGATGTCTGTGTTTATTGGGAACATAAGAGAACCTCCATCCTTTGCTTATGACTCAGGCCACACCAGCCAGACAGGACCTCCAGGAGACAAGGTTGTCGAGGTTCCAAGACCAGGGGTTTTTGACAACTGGGCCTTGTTTGGAGTTGGTTATGTTGGAAAAGTGGAGGGGGACATAGGAGAAATGGTCTCACTCCCAGGCATATGGGAGCCGGCTGTCAGCTAATATGGAAAATGATTAAGACAGCTTAATTTTCTTATTTTTTATATATACTAATAATGAAGCAGGAGGAATTTGGAGGAGGAGGTCTACAAGGAGAGGGGAAAGTATTACAGATGTTAGAATCACGCACAGGGATGGCTCTGGTCCCGGTGGAACTGCAGCCTTTGTAGCCAGGAGGGGAGGAGGAAGGAGGAGCTAGCGGCATCTGACTGTATGGCCCTCAGCAATGTGGGAAATCTCCATGGTCTGTCCAGAGGCAAGAGTGTGTCTGATCTGGGGTTGGGAGTGGGCAGGGAAGCAGAGGGTTCCTCTCTGGGTTGATTTTAGTCCCCAAATCCTATAATGACACACATGCCAGGCAGGAGGGCTGGGGGAGCAAGGTGTTTTCAACAGGAAGCATGAAGGGTGTGGGAGGTGGGCTGAGGAGGTCAGTGGAGAACTTGGCCTTGGATGGCTAAGAACCTATGACCACAAGGCCATCAGTGGATGTGGTAAGGCCCAGAAGGGCTTCTAGAGCAGGTGGAAATGGGGCTGGCAGGATGAAGAAGCTGGTAGGGGTGAGAAGGACCAACACTGATTGAGCACTTGCTGTGTGCATGAAACTAAAAATTAGAATAGAAATGCATTCATTAAACAAATATTCCTTGAGTACCTACTTGTGGGGAAGCATGGGACGTGGTTGGAAAGTCTGTAAGGACGATTCTCTGAAAGGTCGGGGGCCTCTAGGGAGACCTTGCTGAAGGCAGCAGCCCCTGCCTTGACTTTTCCAAACAAGTCCAAGCCCCCAGGTGTTTTACTGGAATCTCTCTGTTTAGTCTTTAGACACAACCTTGTAGAAGCATGTGATTTCTCAAGGATACTTACCCTGCTGATTGTATCTAGAGATTAATTTTAGTTCAAGCTGTTGTTACAATAAAAGCCTAAGGAGGCAGGTGAACAGGGTAGTCTGGTGCCTCTTGCCAGGCAGCCCTTTAGCCCTCTCTTTCACAGGAACATGTGTCAGAATAATCCATTCATCCGTTGCTCAGGGTCTGCTGCTCAGTCCTGGCACCTATCTGGGGATAAAGCAGAGAATAAAACAGATATAATCACTGCTCTCATGATGCTCACATTCTGGTGGAGGACAGGGACAATGATCACATAAGCAGCTAAATATCATGCTGGGTGAGTGGTGATACATGTAAGAAAAAGAAAGAAGGTTCCCTACCATTTAGTGAGTATGTATTGGTCTAGGACTCTGTAGCTATTGCTCCTACTTTAATACTAGCTTAGGTTTACTCATCACTTATGTGCTTGGCACTGTTGTAAGAGCTTAAGTGGATGAAGTCACGTGATCCTGATAAAACAAGGAAGGAGGTATTATTGTCATCCTTGTTTTACAGATGAAGAAACCAGGGTGAAAGAACTCATCGAGGGTCATGTGTTTGAACCCAAGCAGGAGCTAAGACCTGTGCACTTAACCTCAGTTAGGTTGTTGGCCGGAACATTTATATCTGGCTTCTCCATGGGGCCTGGGCTTCCTCACAACATGGCAACTAGTTTCCCAAGACAAAGAGCCAGGGAGATGCTGTATTATTTTTTCTAACCCAGCCTTGGAAGTCATACAGTGTCACCTCTGCTGCATTCTGTTCACTATCAGTCACAAGTCCTGGCCAGGTTCCGGGGGAGGTGAAATAGACTGCCCTTCTAGGTAGAGGAGAGTAGGAATGTTCTTAAAATGCATGTGGGAATATTGTTATGGTCATTTTTGGAAAATACCATCTGTCATACTCAGCCACTTGACAGATGGGGGAAATGGAGCTCCCTTCCCCTTCCCAAGGGAATGTCTTGTCTAGGTTTACACATGGACAGAACCCAGTGGTCATGCTTCCTAGCCTGGAGCCCAGAAGTTGGCCCGCCTCTCCCATCCTTTGCCAGGGGAGACCCACTGCTGCCCTGCCAGGCTAGGTCTCTGCAAAAGTGAGCCTCTCCATGCTCAGCTGCTGGTGGTTACAGCTGGGGTGAAGGGAGGTTGACTCCATTTGCGGCTACATGCTTCTTCTCCTTTGGGATGGGCAGGTGGATAGCCCTGGGAGAACTCATTCTTTCTTGGCTTCTAGGCTTATTGGCGAGATAGCCCTATGTGCTGGTCCCATTCCCATCTCAGCCACATCTCTGACAGCCAGGATAATCTGATTGGCTGAGCTCCAATCAGGGGCCCATCTCTGATCCAATCAGCCACAAGGGAGGGACAGATTATGAGCTAAGCAGAATTACCACGGTGGGAGGTTCTCCATGAAGGGAGGAGATGACTTGAAAAGACTCCCCCAAAGCATTCACTAATATCAATTGGTTCCTGAATTAGAATTTTTTCAATGGTTTGTGGATTATTTAGTTCCACTTGCCCTCCATAGCCAACCCATCAGCAAGCCCTTCTAAATATACCCTGAATTAATTTACTTCACTTCCTTCTTATTGCTCCCAGCCTCATCCAGGCCACAATGCTCAACTTCCAGGATGACCACACCACCTCTCTCTGGTCCTGTGTTTACTCTTGCCTCCCTCCATCTCATCTCTGCACAGCAGCCAGAGGGGTCATTTCAAAATGTGAACTAGGTGGGATTTCTTCCTGCTATGGTCCCACTCACAGTGGCTTCCCCTAAAATCTGGACTCATGACTGAGGCCACTGCCTGCATGTCTCATCTCTTGTGCCATTCATTATGGTCATACTGGCATCCTTTCTGTTCCTCCTGTATGCCAAGCTCAGTCCTACCTTGAGACTTTTGCATCTGCCTGCAATGCATTAACCCAGTTTGTCATGTGTCATTCAGGTCCCAGTTCAAACATTATGGTGTGCCTTATGTTAGGCTAAAGTGCTGTAACAAAAAGACCCTGGAATGTGTGATGGCTCTAGCACACTAGTTTATTTCTCAATTATGTAATGTGTGTGCCAGTGCAATGGGTGGCTGTCTTCCATGTGGTGATTTAGAGATCCAGGCTCTTCCATTCTGGGGCCTTGTTGTCATTTGAATTCAGCCAAGGAAAAGGAACTGGAGGAAGCTCACTCACTTCTGAAAGCCTAGGTTCAGAAGTGACTTTCATCACTTCTGTTCCCATCCCATTGGCAAGAGCTGATCACATGGCCACACCTGGATGCAGAGAGGGCTGGGATGTGTTGCCCGTGCTTGGGCAGCCACTTGCCAGCTCCCCATACATGTGAATCATGGATTTGGTTGACAAATAAATACCTTGGCCATGACCACCTTCTCAGAGAGGCCCTCCCCAACCATCTCACCCAAGGAATGTTCCTTCTATCCCTGTCCATCTAGTGTCCCAATTTTATTTTCTTCATAGTGCATTTTATTTATCCACTTGTTTATTGCCTCCTTCCCCATCTAGAAGGTAGGTCTGTGAGGGGTAGAAACCTTGGTTAACCATTTAGTGCCATATTCCTAGCACCTAGATCAGAGTTTGGCCAATAGACAATATTTCATGAATACATGTGGAATAAATGAAAGGACTAATAATTTCAATTTTAACTGTGGGGACACAGAGAAGACAAGTGACTTCATGAACACGCATGCTTGGTTAATGGCTTAGCATAGGGTAGGAGCCATCCTCATGCTAATTCTTTTCCTGCTCCAGTGTTGATCTTGAGGTTGCCGATTTCAGGGAAAGGCTAGGCTGCGGTCTGTGAGTCGGGAAGCCTGGTTTTGAGTCTGGCTCTGTCCTGACTTCTGTGTGTGCCCCTTTTCTCTCCTCTATGGGCCTTGGTTTCCCAGTGTACAAGATGGGGGTGGAGCAGGCTGGGCCAGACAAACTTCCACATTCTTCATGGCCGGGAATAGACGACCACCCCTGAGTACGTCTGTGACTTCTTTTTCCAACTGCTGACCTTTGGGAGAAAGTTCCCCTCCCTTTCTTTCTCCCCCTATGTGGGTTTAATAAGGCTTAATGAGGGGCCTGGGTGGGCCCACCTCCTCAGTGGCCACCAGCTCAAACTTCCACCCAAGGGCGGGGTGGGGGAGCATGGCTAATAACAGGGTCCTGGTGGGGGGTGAGCTGACAGCCTCAGCTGGCCTTTCTGGGCCTCTATTAACAGACCACACAGGGAAATGTCTTCCCAGGGCCCGTGATTTTCAATTTTCCACTGGAAAAGGCAGCTGGGAGGAGGTAGCCAGGAGGCCAGAGACACTCGCCTGTGCTTCTGTCAAGTATTCCATCTGTCCTCCCATATACTCTTCCATGTATCCATTCACTTAACCACCCCAGTATTCAAGCATCTAAGCACCTGCCCTCCATTCATACACCCATTTTTCTACCTAACCTTCAACCAATCTACCCTTTCACCCAGCCAATAATCCATCATCCACCCAATAACCTTCCATCTATCCATCCATCTTTCCACCTACCCATCCATCTAGTTACCATCCATTCACTCCCCTGCCCATTCACGCCTTCATTCATCCTTTCATTCACCACACACACACACACATTATCTGTCCTTTCTAACCAGGGTTATCCAAGATCTATCTGGCACCAATTTTGTACCTTAAGCTAAAATAGAGGTACAAAAATTCATTCCCTTCAACCTTTGTTTTGTTATATGATGAAAAGTAATAATGAAAAGTATTACTTTGCTGACTATGAAATTTGGGGTTAATCTGAGATCTGCCTTCATTAACTTTGTGACCTTGTGTTTAAGTACAGGATGCCCCCTTTCCAAACTCTGGCCTTTGTTTCTTTGAGTGGAATAAGGGAAGAAGAGAAGAAAGAGAACAGAATGTGCTGGTTTCATGATGTGCTAGAAATTGAGTCTTTGAGAGATGGTAGGAGTTGTGAATGGGGAAATTGAGTCCTGGAGAGACCCACAGAATCCAAGGCTTCAAGATCCTCTGATGCTAATGATGACAAACAGCAGGATGTACTCAGAGCACTTCCTCTGAGCTCAGGCCACATGGTGCCCCAGTTTCCACAACCCAACAATGGGGATTAATAACAGCTCAAACCTCCCAGGGTTGCTGAAAAGATTAAAGAAGTTAAAACACGCAAAGGACCTATAACTATGCCCGCCATGAAGAAAGTGCTCACTACATGTTACCATTATTCAGAATAACGCCACAAAGCCCTGTGAGCGTGGAGCCTTTTCTTTCTCCAGGCTAGTCTGAGGTCAGACAAGCAGGCCATGGCTGCTGCCTCCCAGCTTTTGTGTCTCTCCAGATAGTCCCAGACAAGTTTGCTCTGAGTATGGTTTTACTTAAAGCCAGTGCTGCCAAGTGTCGCTGTCAGGCTGTCTTGAGAGGGTGTCCAGGAAGGCCTCCTGGGAATGCCATCCTCGTCCTAATTACGCAGCAGCAAGCCCAAGTTCTAGCAGATGTTGCCTGGAAAGCAGGATGCTGGAGCACAATCAGAGTTTGGGCTCTGCTGCCAGACAGAGATGGGTTCAAAGCCTGCCTTTGCCCCTTCAAAACTGTGAGCATGACTTTGCCTCTCTGGGGCCATTTCCTCATCTGTAAATCAGCAAAGTGAACAACAGCTACCTAGTGTACAGTAGGCTCCTACAGTAAAAGTTGGATGCTTACCTCCCTGGAATCCATTTCCCCTGCTTCCAAAATTTCCCCTTGTCTCCATTTCCTTCCTGCTCTTTGGTCAGTGTAATCACGCCTCAGCCAATCCAGGTGTAGCACTCCTCGGCCACAGTGACTGGTCCAGACAGATGCTGCTGATGCTGCCATGTTACTTCCACAGGGGTCCCAGATTGGAAGCCAACTTGGCAGGGTGCTGAGTGGGAAAATGGAGAGAAACCCACTCCCATGACTACATTTGAGCTCTAGACCATGCCACACCTGAAGCTCCATCCTGAGCTTTCCAATCCAGTAAATCCCCTTTTCTCAGGAGCAGTTTTCCTGAAACCAAGAGGCAACTGATACCAACACAGTGAATGTGGAGTAGAGGCTGGGGCTCTGCCTGGAAGCCCCACCAGCGACCCATTCCAGGTGATGGAAATATCAGCTGCTCATGGTTCCCAGTGGGGAATTGCCCTTGGAAGCAGGGAATTGCCCTGCCCAGGGATCATCCTTTCCTGGGCCCAGCCCCTACCTGATGTGCAATACAAACACTCAACTCTGCCCTCCAGCTGGGGACATTTTGAAGGCCATCTCAGCTCCAGAGCTTCTTGTGGGATCAGCTGAGGGTTTTGCTGCGGCTCCACTGTGTGTCAGCTTTTCTGTCATGCCAGGCCTGCCTTCTGCACTCCCTCACAGGTGTCTTCCTGAGAGCCCTCCCTGGTAAACCCCTGAACACTGACCTCCACATGAGGAATCAATGGAAGATAACAGGCGTGGTGAAACTCTAGTACTCCTACACTGGGAAAATGGTGCAGGAATCTGGGAGGGTGGGAGATGGAAAGAAAGCCCAGAACAGAAAGGCTTAGACACTGGTCTGGGCAAAGCTGGGCAGTCCAGTCCTGGATCTCTGGAATATTCCAGCCTTCTTCCTGCCCTGGTTTTCATGACTACCCTTGTTCCTTAGTGATGGGTGTTGGCTCTGGGGCCTGCCCTTGAGTTTGAATACCAACTCTGTTTCTGACCCACTGTGGGGCTTTGGGCAAGTCCCTTTACCTCTGTGGGCCTCAGTGGTGCCAACTGTATAATGGGGCTGGGAAAAATCAACAAGGGGTGCCGCAGAGCTCCTACCATCGAGTCCGAGGTCTCTGGGGTGCTCATAAATGCTTCCTCTTACGAAATCCCTTCTAAGGGATGAGGAAGGCAGTTTACAAATCATCCTGCAGAGACACCATTTTTACCTTTTACCCCTAAGGCCCCCTTCTCTGCAGCCTTAAAGTTTCCCAAGACTTTTCAGAAATCAGAGGAGGTTTGCCCATTTGGAAAGTTTTATCCTATGGTCTTTTATTTCATGATGGCTGACAGAGATCAAACAAGAATGAGCCACCTGAACTGAGATGTTAATGTGTGTTGGGCAGAGCTCTTCCTAAGAGCTCGGTAGAAATGGAACTCTTGTGACCCTGTAACAGGAGTACTATTTTTAAAAAAGATAAACTGAGGCTCAGAGAGGTTAGGCAGCATGTGAACAATGACATATAGGCTGTTGGCACATTTCTATAAGCGAATGTCCTCAAATTAGGTAGTAGACAAGGTTGTTGTCCTAATAAAAAGGACACAGAGCAAGAAATGATTCGTTCTGATCCAAGTAGAGTCCAGGAAGGGCTCTAGAGGCAGGACTATTTGAGCTGAGCCTTGATAGTGAATAAAATATGAATCGTCAGAGGAAGATTGGAAGGCATTCCAGGCAGTAGCAACTGCTTTAGCAAAGGCCTAGAGGTTCATATTCAAGGCCCCAACCCATCCAAGTTGCAGCTGATTTCTTTAGCCAGACCAATCTCTCTTCTCCCGCTTGATTAATGCTGATGGGTAGTGGGGTGAACACTTAACACTTAATTCATCCTCACATACCATCCATCTTTGGTTACTGATATTTCCAGCACTCTGTTTTGCCTTGGGCTTCCTGATGAGTGCCTGAGCATCAGTGCACAGAGGTTTAATCATTTATTTGCTTACTTATTCATTTATTCATAATGAATTTGTCTATTTGCTGAACAAACATTTCTCCAGGGCCTCCTCTATGCCAGGTGCTATGTCAGCATCAAGACAGCCACGCTCCCTGCCCTGGAGGAGCTCATGGTCTCATGGGGAGAATGGATGAGAACTATATCAGCCAAAAAAAATAAACAAAATAAAGATAAAATAGCTAGTAATGAGGTCTGTGAAGGAAGCAAGCAAGAGGTTGAGAGAGGATGTCAGAGAAATCCTGCTATCTACAGGGTGGTCAGGGAAGGCCCCCAGAAAAGATAACACCCAGAGGAAGGTGAAAAGAACAACTCTGAGAAGAGTGAAGAGAAGGATATTCCAGGCCAAGGGAACATCTTGTGTGACAGCCATGGTGTAGGGAAGGATTTGGCCTGTGGAGGACCTGAAAAGAGGTCAGTGTGGTAAGATTGAAGCAAGGTAGAGGCTAGGAGTAAGAGATGGGGCCAAGCATTCAGGGCCTTGTAAGCCATGGAGAGGAGCTGGGTTTTGGTCAGTGTGATAGGAAGTCATTGGGAGGTTTTAAGTGGGAAAATGAGAAGATCTCTCAGTTGACAAGATGGGGCAACAGGAGGTCCGAAGGGTAGATGCTGTAGGCATCTGGACAGGAGATGCTGGATGTTTGTCCCCTTTCCCTGTTCATGATTTTATTTTTCATCCCTCTTGGATTCTGTACCTTGGAATGTGATTCTTTCATTGTTGGGTAGTTTGAGCTGAAGGAACATGATCCCTTTAGTCAGTGATTCCTAAACATTTTAGTCTCAGGATCCCTTTACACCCTTAAAAATTATTGAGGAACCCAAAAAGTTTTTGTTCATGTGGATTATATCCAGAGCCAGGACTAGGGTGAGTCAAAAGAGCATACATTTAAGGTGTGCCCCAAATTTCAGTAATTAAGACAAACATTTCAATAAAATTGAAAATGCATATTGGAGACTGAGGCAAAAGGAAAAAATCAATAATATAGATCTTGTCTTTATTTAACATTTTTTATATTTTGTTCAACATGAAATTTAAAAAATATTTTTAATTGATTTTAGAGAGAGGAAGGGTGAGGGACAGAGAGATAGAAACATTGATGAGAGAGGACCATTGATCGGCTGCCTCCTATACACCCCACACTGGGTTTCGAACCCAAAACCAGGCATGTGCCCTGACTGGGAACCTATCAAGTGACCTCTTGGATTCTGGCTTGACACTCAACCACTGATCCACATTGGCTGGGCATTAATTTTTTTTTTTTTACATTACTTATTTTCAATGATTTCAGAGTGATGGTGCTACCACATATCATATCAACTATGGAAAATTCCAGGGAGAGCAAAAGGGGCAAATGATGTCTTAGTGTTATTATGAAAGTAGTTTTGACCTTGTGGACCCACATTCCCAGGGATTTCAGATTGTACCTTAAGAACCATGGCTTTTATTTATTTTAATTATTTAAAAAATTTTAAGGTTAACATCATTGTAGGAGTCCCCCTTCCCCACCCCCTTTTCCCACCTCCACCCTCTCTATCTACCCCTTCCTTGGCCTTTACCAAATTATTGTCCATGTCCATGGGTATGCATATATGTTCTTTAGTTATTTCCTTTGCCTTATTTAGAATCTCAAGACACAAATCAGAAAGAATATATGCACCCCTATGTTCAGAGCAGCATTATTTACAATAGCTAAGACCTGCAAACAGTCCAAGTGCCCATCAGCAGATGAGTGGATAAAAAAACACTGTGGTATAGCTACACAATGGAATACTACACAGCTATAAAAAAAAAGAAGGAAGTCTTACCTTATGGGACAGCATGGATGGACCTGGAGAATATGCCAAGTGAAATAAGCCAGTTGGAGAAAGACAAATATCATATGATCTCATTAATATGTGGAATCTAATGAACAAGAACCATTGCTTTTAATGCAATCATTTTAAATTATTCAATTTTCATTGAATTTATTGAGATGACATGGGTTAATAAAAGGTTAATAAAAGTTTCAGGTGTATAATTTGATAATACATCATCTGTATATTGTATTGTGTGTTCACCACCCCAGGTCAAGTCTCTTTCCATCACCATTTATCCCCCCTATACCCTCTTCTACCTCCCGCCTCCTTCCCCTCTGGTAGTCACCATGCTGTTGTCTGTGTCCATGAGAGAACCATTGCTTTTAATGGAACCAGAACCTTTTCCAGGGAGTTTCCACCCTTTGGTCTTAGATCTGGCCCCAAGGACTCCACCTGTCTTTCCACTGCCTTCAAGATGCTCAGCCCCTGAGAGGCTACGTTTCAGAATTCACGCTGCTTTCCCATCTGCTCCAGGCTAAACCCTCACAGTGCTCAGGGTTCCCATCCACCTCTCCCCTGTTTCTCCTCTGGACAAGCCCTACTTGGTTGATGTCCCTGAAAGGCTGAGGGCCCCCAAATAGGACCTGCAATTCCAGGTAGCCTGAGCGGCATAGAGCCCCTGTGGGCTTATCATCTCCCCCTTTGAGACACCCATCTCTGTTCCTGCCCCTGGCTCCGTCCATCCCCCACCACACGCCCCACGGTTCCTGTCTTCCTCCCTCCTAGGCTGGTGATTTGAGTGTTCACAACCTCTCTGGGCTTCCTCTGGGATCCTGGAGAGCAGGCACCTCACCAAATAACAGCATGCAGGCACCAAAAACCTCCACTGTATTAAGCTGGCTGCTAGGAGGCCAACTCCTGAAAATTCAATTTGTCAGTAATATAAACAGGATATCGAGCCTGGTGAGGGCAGGCTTGGAGGGCAGCAACTGAGGGAGAAGAAAGGAGGCAGCAACCTGCAGGGGTACCGGTAACATGGCCACATTCCTAAGCAACATTAAGTCCCACCGCTAATCACAAACAGATCCTTGCACGCCCAGGGTCTGCCTTTCTTTGTTCACTAGAATCTCTCTCTCCAATATCACCACCAAGTCTGTGGGCCTCAGTTTCCTTGTCCGCCATATGAGAGGGCTGAACTTGGGTCTCATATCCCAGAACCCAAACTTCTCTGGTTTGAAGGCCCCCAGGAGTATAGAATTCCAGGATTGTAAAATGCCTGGGTTTTATGACTGCAGAATTTGACAGGTCAGCAATGGTGGGTGCTAAAGTGCTTGATTTTAAGATTCAGTGGTTCTCAGAGTCTAACACTTTCTATTACTCTGACATTCTGAGTCTCAATGATTTTTAAGTATCTGAGGCAGCGCAGTGTGCCCTAAAGCCAGATGGCCTCGGTTTGTCTACTGGCAGCCCCAACCCCACTAACTAGATGACCTTAGGCAAATTACACATGACCTTTGGGTGCCTCGATTTCCACTTCTGTAAAATAAGGAGCATAGCAGTAACTGTCTCATGGAATGGTTGTGAGGACTATCTGAGTTAATGTTTGTAAACAGTGTCTAGAGCATAGTAAGTGCTCAATAAATGTTTTGCTCCCGCCTTTATTTAAATTGGAAAGTTTCTACATCCTGGGAGTCTGAGATGGGTGATTCTAGGCCTCCAAGACTCCAGGGTTAAAAGTTTCAAAGAATCCATTGTTCAAAGATTCAGTGATACACAGGTTCTGGAAGTTGGCTGTGAACATATGTGTTCTGGTGTTCCTGTCCCAGGATCATGGGAGTGTGCCAGGGCAAGCTGAGGAGTCTTGGCACTCTCAGCCACCAACCCAAAGAGCATGACAAGCTTGGGACTCACAGCCTCTGAAAAGTACCCTTTTCTGTCCTCAACACACACATGCACCTGGAGATAGCTTGACCTTCTGGCCAAGAGCTCATTGATGCTGACTAACTCCCGGAACTCATGGAGACACAGGAAGACAGTTACCCCCATAGCTTGGAACTCCCTTCCTGAAGAACCTGCTGCGGCTCCCTCCTGTCCTTAGAATTAAGTTATATTTCTCAGCCTGGCTTTGCTCGGCTGGCTTGGCTCAGTGGTTGAGTGTTGACCTATGAACCAGGAGGTCATGATTTGATTCCCTGTTGGGGCACATGCCCGGATTTCGGGCTCGATCCCCAGTGTGGGGTGTGTAGGAGGCAGATGATTAATGATTCTTATCACTGATGTTTCTATCTCTCTCTCCCTCTTCCTTCCTCTCTGAAATAAAATAAAACTATATTAATTTATGTCCACTTAAAGGTAAGTTGAGGTCATCTGCAATGGGAAAGGGGGAATTGGGATAGTTCCTTTGGAAGTTACTTCTAGGTCCATATACCTTTGTTCAACCACTTCTTTACTCCACAGATACTTATTAAACATCTACTGTATGCTAAGCTCTGTCCTAGGCTCTAGGGACACAAAAATGAATGAGGGTGACAACGTCTCTGCTCTTGGGAGCTCACACACTCACTTAAGGTCTCACGCACTGTAGAGCATGTGCTCAGAGGGTGAGAGCACAGGCCATTTCCTGACTGTGGAACTTTGGACCAATACTCTGAGCCTCATTTGTAAAATGGGCCAATAACACCACCTACTGTATGGGGTTGCTGTGAAGATTATAAGAGTGAGTGAAGGTGAATAACTCGGCACAGTGTCTGGCACACTGCAAGTCTGCAATCCATGGGAGCTGCTACTGGTGATGGTGTTGCTGTTGTAACTTGATTTCTATCCCCAGTTCCCTTCAAAGCATGTAATGTGTGGGTTAAAAGCCAGACAGATGGGAGCTCAAGTCCTGGAATGTAAAATAGATACAATCATAGCTGCCTGGCATGTGAGGCATACCCAGCTGGCTCAGGATGTAACAAGAACATATTCTCACTTCCCACTCGCTCTGTCTGAGAACTCATCCCAACCAACCCCACTGCCCACATCAGTTCTCACATAGCACACAACCTGACACCTTCCTTTCCCCTCTGGGTCCCAGGGTCCACCACATAGGGCCAGGGGAAATCAGCTCTAAGACATAGGCTGAGACCTTAGGCATGACACAGAAGGCAATAGGGAGCCAAGACTGGCTCTGGAGAGAGGGGCTCTCCAGATGAAGCACATCCTCTGTCTTCCAGTGGCTCCTCTGTACCCTCTTCGTCTTGTCCTCAGAGCTGCCAGGCCCCCCCCACGCCACCCCCCCCCAACTGTTGGCCATGAGTCCCTGCTGTGTCTTGGGGTTAGGTTATTTTTTCATTAAGTTTGCAATTATTTTTTAAAATACAAGTCCCATTGTGACATGCTGAGCTGAGAAGACTGGAGGGTAAAGCTTTTTCCCTGCCTGCGGCCCGCTGGATCCCCACCCTATTCTGAGTGAAGGGGAACATTTTCGGGGAAATGAACAAGGAGGCCTTGATCGTTTGGGGACTTTATGAACTTGACTTTACCCCCACTCCATACCCCACCCCGTTAACAGGCTTGGTCGCTCTCCCTGTTAATTAAAGGGGAGACTAGTTTCCAGGACATTTTCAGCTCCGGCCCGGCCTGAGCCCACATCCTTTAGAGGGAGGCCATGGTGACTGGGTGGCTGGTGGCCTCAAAGGTAACAATTTGTCCTGAGATGGAATCCACTCCCCCAAATAAAGGGACTTTGTATTCTTTTCCTTTCTCATAGCCCCCTGGCCTCTAAAGAGGTAGTTATTAGCAGGGAAGCATCTATGGCTCCTGAAGAGAAGGGGCTGCCATAGGAGTCAGTGCAAGACCCACTACCTGCACCAGCAAGACTCCCATACTGCCCATTGGCCTCTGTCTGTGTCCTCAGAGCTCCTGCCTTCTCATGAAACCTGGCGTTCATGCAGTCATTCACATGTTCATGTGACACCTCTTTATCGAGCATCTAATATACTAGGCACTGTGCTAGGCACATGGCATGGAGCAGCGAAAAAGAAAAACTCCCTCATCACATTCCAGTGGGTAGACAGACACTAAAGATGAGTAAGTCAATATAGGATCCATTGCCAGGCAGTCAGGTGAGAGCAGAGGTAGGAGGGAGGAAGAAGTGGGAGGGGAGGTGATACCTGAGCAGAGACCTGATGGTCTGGCTGTGGGGACAGTGGCGCTTCTACCATAGCAAAGTCAGACGGGCTACCCCCACCCGCCTTTTCCACCTCTGGGCTTCTGCCCGGCTCCCAGGGGGGCCTTCCCTCTGCTCTGCCTGGCAAGCAATGACTTAGCTGGATTTTCCTTAATATATAATTTGCTATGTTATTGATAGTGTCAAATGCATTTGTAAAAGCAGAACACAAAGCTGTCTGGGTTATATAATACATGCTGTCCAGTGAGTTTCACGAAACCCACATGGCTGATACACTTCTGCTCAATATATTGGTGCTTTTACCATCGAAAACTCTAACAAAATGGTAATTTTAAGATGGCAGACTATAGGCATTTCTACACCCTTCTCTTATTAAAAATGCTCCACAAAACAAGAAACAAAAACACAAACTCTATCTTTGAGAAAACTTGGGAGACATTGTAACCCTGAATCATAATATACAAGGAAGAGAAGTGAGTAAAAAATGGCCAGTGACTTAACAGAGAGGAATATGGTCAAACTTACATGCCTGGAATGGGTGGTCCCTGAGTGAGTGGACTGCTGCAAAAAGAAATAAACTGATTTGCCTGAAAGGCACAAAAATGGAGATGCGCTCCTCAGCTCCACTCATTTGTCTAGTTGCAGAATGTCCTTGGGTGGACTTATGCCCTCCCCTCACTCCCAGGCAGAAAATCATCTAGAGAACCACTTCTAAGACAAAGACCTATAGATACGACAATTTGGGGGAGAGGGAGAATGCTCCCCAGAATAAGCTAACTAGCAGCCACTTGATCACACAACCTACACAGAAGCCCACCAGTCCCTCATCCCTACCCACGGCTTCCAATCAGATTGTTAATACATGGACAGCCAAGGATCCCTATATACTCCACAGACACACCATAGCGGTGGAGGAAAAAGACTTAGAGAAAGAGAAAATGCAAAGAACAGGAGAAAGCTTTTAAAAAATCCTACAAGGAATATCCTTTGAGAGATGAAGATATTGCATCCAGACAATATGAACTGGAAGCTACTAAAAAGGAATCCTATATAATAAAAGGCTAATATGCAAATAGACCAAACAGTGGAACAACCGAACAACCAGTTGCTATGACGTGTGCTGACCGCCAGGGGGCGTGTGCAGACCATGGCGGGTGTTGGCTGAGGCGGGATAGTGGAGCAGGTGAGCAGGGTTGCCAGATCAAGGAGGGACGCTGGTCGCTATCATCGGGGCGAGCCTCTGGTGGTTACTAAAAATTCTTGGCTCTTGCATGCCGTGGTCCCACCTGGTGCTCACACCTGTTGTCGGCGTTGGCCCTGCTCGCACCCACTGCCAGCGCCAGCCTCGCTTGCACCTTCAGCCAGCACCAGAGCCACCGCATGGGAGTGGCGGTGGAAGTGGGGCTGCCAGCAGACAGGGGACCAGGTGCTGTGGTGGGAGGGGTCAGGTGGGGGCGTGGAGGATGGAACAAGACCCGCCCCTGTGCCTACTGCAGCATAGCGGCCCACAGTTCCTTTCAAGGTGCATGAATTCATGCACTGGGCCCCTAGAAGAGAATAAGAAAGTAGAATTGGAAATATATGTGGTAGATTGCATATATAGCCAAAGTTCCTTCCTTTCCAGAGCACCTGCCCCTTTGCCCCTCAGGTGGAGTCTGGTTGTCTATTGCTGTGTAACAAACTATCCCCAGAGTTAGTAGGTTAATTTCATGGCTTAGAAACTCAGGGAGGTTTAGGCTGGATGATTATTCTGATTGATGGAGATCACTACATGGTTTTCAGCTGGTGGATGGGCTGGGCTGGGGGTGTCCAAGATAGTGGCACTGTGGTCCAGTGCCTTTGGCAGGGTTGGCTGGAGGGCTGAGCTCAGCTGGCACTGTTGTCTGGTTACATGTGGCCTTTCCAGCATGGCCGTCTGAGGTAGTCAGACCTCTTGTGGTGGCTGCTTCCCCTAGAGCAGTGGTCAGCAAACCATGGCCTGCGAGCCACATGCGGCTCTTTGGCCTCTTGAGTGTGGTTCTTCCACAAAATATCATGTGCAGGCGCGCGCGTACAGTGTGATTGAAACTTCGTGGCCCATGTGCAGAAGTCAGTTTTCAGCTGGGCAAGTCTATTTTGAAGAAGTGGCATTAGAAGTTTAAGTTTAAAAAATTTGGCTTTCAAAAGAAATTTTAAGAAACCAAGATGGCAGCATAGGTAAACACCTAAACTGCTGCCTTGCACAACAATTTCAAAACTACAACTAAAAGACAAAATGGACATCATCCAGAACCACAGGAAAGCTGGCTGAGTGGAAATTCTACAACTAGAAGGAAAGAGAAAAGCACATGGAGACTCAGAGGAGCTGCAGGAGGCAGAGCTACAGAGGCGCGTGCGCACGAAGAGGACGGGCAGCTGAGTGCCTGGCTGGCTATCCCAAGCAGAAGCAAGACAGAAGCTTTTGACTGCACTGAATCCCAGTTCTGGGCGAGACCCTGGGGACCCAGACTCATATGGGGGGGATCTGGACTGTCAGGAAAAGAGAAAAGCACACAGAGACTCAGAGGAGCTGCAAAAGGCTGAGGTGTGGAGATGTGCGCACGAGATGATTGAAGGCTGAGTGCATGGCTGGCTTTCTCAAGCGGGAGGGTGATGGAAGCTCCTGACTGCTCTGAACTCCAGTTCTGGGCGAGACTCTGGGGACCCAGACTCATTTGGAGAGAAACTGGACTGTCTGGCAGCAGGTGAAACTCAAGGGCGGCTTTCTCTCAGAGGTGCTTACAGCGATTACTGAGGGACCCTGAGACCCAGGGGCCTCATAGGGCAGGGCTGACGGGAAGCCAAGGCTGTTTGCTCCACCCTGAGACTCTGTCCCATCCAAGCTGAGCACAGAGGCTTTTGCAATTTTGCAAGTCTTGTCTCATAAGGGTGTCTTCAGCACAGAAGTCCTCCCATAATAGACACAGCTGATCCTCACAGCCAATTGGCCTGGAGGACAATTCCTCCCAGTGATACCAACAACAATCAAGGCTTAATTACAACAAGGCTGTACATACAGTCCACAAAGGGGTGCACCAGGAGTATCCACCTCAGGTAACTGGGGAGGCTGAGCCCCTGGGCCCTATAGGACACCTAGCACACAAAACTACTCTATCAACTCAGGGAAGCAGCCAAAATGCGGAGACAAAGAAACAGATCACAAATGAAAGAAATGGAGGAAAGCAAACAACTGGATACAGAGTTCAAATAAGGTTTTTCAAGAATTTTCTAGAAAAGGCCAATAAATTTAGCAAGACCCTCAAGGATATGAAAAAGGACCAACTAGAAATTAAACATACACTGACTGAAATAAAAAAATATTATACAGAGACCTAACAGCAAACTAGAGGACCACAAGAATCAAGCCAAAGATTTTAAATACAAAGAAGCAAAAAACACTCAACAGGAAAAGCAAAAAGAAAAAAGAATCCAAAAAATTGAAGATAGTGTAAGGAGCCTCTGGGACAACTTCAAGTGTACCAACATCCGAATTATGGGGGTGCCAGAAGAAGAGAGAGAGCAAGATACTGAAAACCTATTTGAAGAAATAATGACCGAAAACTTTCCCCACCTGGTGAAAGAAATAGACTTACAACTCCAGGAAGCACAGAGAACCCCAAACAAAAGGAATCCAGAGAGGACCACACCAAGACACATCAGAATTAAAATGCCAAGAGCAAAAGACAAAGAGAGAATATTAAAAGCAGCAAGAGAAAAACAGTTAGTTACCTACAAGGGAGCACCCATACGACTGTCAGAGGATTTCTCAACAGAAACTATGCAGGCTGGACGGGAGTGGCAAGAAATATTCAAAGTGATGACTAGCAAGAACCTACAATCAAGATTACTCTACCCAGCAAAGCTATCATTCAGAATTGAAGGTCAGATAAAGAGCTTCACAAATAAGAAAAAACTAAAGGAGTTTATCAACACCAAACCAGTATTATATGAAATGCTGAAAGGTATTCTGTAAGAAGAGGAAGAAGAAAAAGGTAAAGAGAAAAATTATGAACAACAAATACATATCTATCAACAAGTGAATCTAAAATTCAAGTGAATTAAAAATCGAATGAACAGAATAAAATGGTGAATATAATAGAATCAAGGGCATAGAAAGGGAGTGGACTGACAATTCTCAGCGGGAAAGGGGTGTGGGAGGTGTGGGAAGAGACTGGACAAAAATCGTACACCTATGGATGAGGACAGTGGGTGGGGAGGTAAGGGCAGAGGGTGGGGTGGGAACCGGGTGGAGGGGAGATATGGGGCGGGGGGAGAGGAACAATTGTTATAATCTGAACAATAAAGATTTATTAAATTAAAAAAAAGAAATTTCAATCATTGTACTGTTGATATTTGGCTCTGTTGACTAATGAGTTTGCCGACCACTGCCCTAGAGTGAGCATCCCAAGAGAACCAGGTGGAGGCCAAATGCCCTTTTCTGACCTTGCCTCAGAGGTTATCGAGCATCACTTTGGTGGTATTACTAAGGCTGGTCCAGACTCAAGTGGGGGAGGGGTATATCCCAAACCCCATATCCTGATGGGACAAATACCAAAGAATTTGTGGACATGTTTTAAAACTGCCAAGCTACTAAAGAATATACTCCATCAAAAAAGAGACTAAACCAAGGAAGAGAAAAACATGTATCACTTAGCTCTCCCTGTGTAACAAACTTCATAAAAACTTAGTGGTTTAGCCCGGCTGGCGTGGCTCCTATGAGCATCCACCTATGAACTAGGAGGTCACAGTTTGATTCCTGGTTCAGATATATGTCCGGGTTTCGAGCTCAATTCCCAGTGTGAGTCATGCAGGAGAGCCGATCAATGATTCTCCCTCATCACTGATGTTTCTATCTCTCCCTTCCTCTCTAAAATCAATAAAAAAATATATATTTAAAAAAAACACACAAACCGAAAACCTTAGTGGCTTTAAACAACCACCGTTGGCTTGCTCATGAATGTATGGTTCCTCTCATGTGCCGGGTGGTCACTGGTGTCTCATGGTTGATATCAGCTGACATCTGCTGGGGTAATGAAGATGATTTGGCCACAAGACTCTTACCTCCAGCAAGCAGGTTCCCCAGAGCTGCAGAGGGCGAAGCCTCCAAATGCACAAGTACTTTGCAGTCCTCTGCTTGTGTCATGTTTGCTATTATCCTATTGGTTAAAGCAAGTCATATGATTGTGCCCAGCATCTGAGGGCTTCGAAAAGGACTCAGAACAGGAGGAAACTGGGGGCTTTGGTATTCGGTAAATCTCCTACACAGTAAGAGATGCAGGAGATGGTGGAGAGAGGCAAAAGAATTCCTCGTGGGTTGCTGCACCCTATGCCCAGAACGAAACAAGTCTAGGTGGACACTAAAGGTCAGAGAGCCCAGAGAAAAAGATGGCAGCATCACGTTAATTACGAGATTTGTCTCTGCAGAAATCACATGAGAGGAGTTTTACAGAGCTATGTTCAGGGCATGGGAAGCTTGAGTCAAATGTTCAAAGAAAACTAAGCAGTTAAAAATAGCCAATTACTAATTCAAGGAGAAAGTGCTGGGAGTTTAAGAGAAAGCAAATGTCATTACAGTACAGTACTTATTCAGCAAGAAACAATACTTGCATAGGCATAATCATGGAAACACTGAAAAGAAATGAACAAAAATATGGATATGACATTGGAAAGAGGAGAGAGGAGAAATGGGTTTAATTGAGCTAAATCCCTTCTCTTTTATAACAAGCAATTAATCCTATCTAATAAAGAGGTAATATGCTAATTGACCATCACAAAATGGCTGCACCCACAGCTGAGGCCAAGTTCCCAAAGGAGCCTTAACAAGCAATCAGCAGGAACCTGAGGTTACGCCCTCCCCCGCCCCCATGGGGCTTGATAGGGGACCTCAGGCTGTGCCCCCCACCCAGCGGGGCTTGACAGGGGACCTGAGGCTGCGTCCTCCTCCTGGTGCTGGGCCGGGACACCTGAGGTTGTGCCCCCCTGCCTGGTGGGCCTTGACAGGGGACCTCATGCCATGCCCCCCACCCAGTGGGGCTTGACAGGGGATCTCATGCCATATCCCCCAACTGGCAGGGCTTGATGGAGGACCTCAAGGCATGCCCCCTTGCCCTGGTCTGGGCTGGGGGACCTCAGGCCATGCCCCCTGTCCTGGTGCCGGGTCAGGGGACCTGAGGCTATGCCCCCTGCCTGGCAGGGCTTGACAAGGGTGAGACTGGCCAGGTCTGGATCTAGCCCAATGGGGGGGCCCGGCTGGGTCTGGGTCTCACGTGATTTTGAGGAGCACGTGGGTGGGTGGGGACTTGACTCTGGGTCCTGTGGTGAGCCCCAGACTCTGACAGGAGGAAGGTTTTCATATACATTTTACTAATTTTCTTTCATCTCTGACACATCTATTATAGAGAAAGGGCAAATAGCAATATTAAATTATTTCCTCTAATTAATCCCCTTTTAATGTGCACAAATTTCGTGCACCAGGTCACTAGTATATAATATCTAAAATGGATACATCAAGAAATAGCTGTAAGATTTAGAAATATGAAATCAGAACCAGAAGACACAGCTAAATGATATTAAAATACATTTTGCATCAGGTAAGCTAATGGTTACATCCCCCAAAAGGGGAGGTAAACTTAGAATTTCACATCATTCCAGGCTGCTAAAGATGCCAGACTTCTGGCTGTGCCACCCTGTGCAGAAGGGCGTATGCTGAGAGGAACTTCTGTGACCACTCTCCATCAAGCCCTCCCCACCCCACCCCCACCCCCCGAATTAGGGACATCCCCTGGGTCCCCAGTGGCTCCCATATGAGCTTTCTGAAGGACAATTACCTTTTCATCCCAATGTTTTGGGGACCACCAAACTGAGTTGAATCTAGTCTACCCTTCAGTTATTCCCAAGGGACTGGAGCTCTGAGAAGGGATTTGGTCACAGGGACTTTGAGGTCCTGGAGGGGAACAGTTGACAGAGAGGAGTGCTGGGCCCACCAGTCTTGAGTTCTAGTCCTTGCTTTGCTGCTTACTGGGCTGTGTGGCCTTAAACCCCAACCTCCCCAGACTCACTTTCTTTTATTATTTATTTATTTATTTATTTTAAATCTTTATTGTTCAGATTATTACAGTTGTTCCTCTTTTTTCCCCCCATACCTCCCCTCCACCCAGTTCCCACACCCTCTGCCCTTACCCCCACCTCCACTGTCCTCATCTATAGGTGTACAATTTTTATCCAGTCTCTTCCCCCACCCCCCACACCCCTTTCCCCCTGAGGATTGTCAGTCCACTCCCTTTCTGTACCCCATTCTATTATATTAACCAGATTATTCTGTTCATCAGATTTTTTATTCACTTGATTTTTAGATTCACTTGTTGATAGATATGTATTTGTTGTTCATAATTTTTCTCTTTACCTTCTTCTTCTTCTTCTTCTTCTTCTTCTTCTTCTTCTTCTTCTTCTTCTTCTTCTTCTTCTTCTTCTTCAAAAATACCTTTCAGCATTTCATATAATTTTGGTTTGGCAGTGATGAACTCCTTTAGCTTTTTCTTATCTGTGAAGCTCTTTATCTGCCCTTCAGTTCTGAATGATAGCTTTGCTGGGTAGAGTAATCTTGGTTGTAGGTTCTTGCTAGTCATCACTTTGAATATTTCTTGCCACTCCCATCTGGCCTGCATAGTTTCTGTTGAGAAATCACCTGACAATCCTATGGGTGCTCCCTTGTAGGTAACTAACTGTTTTTCTCTTGCTGCTTTTAATATTCTCTCTTTGTCTTTTGCTCTTGGCATTTTGATTCTGATGTGTCTTGGTGTGGTCCTCTTTGGATTCCTTTTGTTTGGGGTTCTCTGCGCTTCCTGGACTTGTAAGTCTATTTCTTTCACCAGGTGGGGAAAGTTTTTGGTCATTATTTCTTCAAATAGGTTTTCAGTATCTTGCTCTCTCTCTTCTTCTGGCACCCCCATAATTCGGATGTTGGTACACTTGAAGTTGTCCCAGAGGCTCCTTACACTATCTTCATATTTTTGGATTCTTTTTTCTTTTCCTGTTGAGTGTTTTTTGCTTCTTTGTATTTAAAATCTTTGGCTTAATTTTTGTGATCCTCTAGTCTGCTGTTGGATCTCTGTATATTATTTTTTATTTCAGTCAGTGTATGCTTAATTTCTAGTTGGTCCTTTTTCATATCCTTGAGGGTCTTGCTAAATTTATTGGCCTTTTCTAGAAAATTCTTGAAAAACCTTATTTGAACTCTGTATCCAGTCATTTGCTGTCCTCCATTTCTTTCATTTCTGGTCTGTTTCTTTGTCTCTGCATTTTTGCTGCTTCCCTGAGTTGATAGAGTAGTTTTGTGTGCTAGGTGTCCTATAGGGCCCAGGGGCTCAGCCTCCCCAGTTACCTGAGGTGGACACTTTTGGTGCACCCCTTTGTTGGCTGTGTGCACAGCCTTGTTGTAATTAAGCCTTGATTGTTGTTGGTATCACTGGGAGGAATTGACCTCCAGGCCAACTGGCTGTGAGGATCAGCTGTGTCTACGATGGGAGGACTTCTGTGCTGGACACACCCTTATGAGACAAGACTTGCAAAATTGCAAAAGCCTCTGTGTTCAGCTTGGATGGGACGGAGTCTCAGGGCAGAGCAAACAGCAATGGCTTCCCATAAGCCTTACCCTATGGGGCCCCCAGGTTTCAGTGTCCCACAGTAATCACTGCAAGCACCTCTGAGAGAAAGCCACCCTCAAGTTTCGCCTGCTGCCAGACAGTCCAGTTTCTCCCCGTATGAGTCTGGGTCTTCAGAGTCTCGCCCAGAACTGGAGTTCAGAGCAGTCGGGAGCTTGTGTCTCCCTCCCGCTTGAAAAAGACAGCCACATACTCAGTTGCCAGCCCTTTCCATGTGCACTCCTCCATACCTCTACACTTTACTTTTGCAGCTCCTCTGAGTCTCAGTGTGCTTTTCTCTTCCCTTCTAGTTGTAGAATTTCCACTCAGTCAGCCTTCCTATGGTTCTGGATGATGTTTGTTTTGTCTTTTAGTTGTACTTTTAAGTGGTTATGCGAGGCAGCAAGTTCAGGTGTTTGCCTATGCTGCCATCTTGGTTTCTCCCTCCAGACTCAGTTTCTTCATCTGTAACATAGAGTAATACATCTGGTTCTTGGGGTTACTGTGAAGGTTAAATAGGGTCATGGGGTCAGGTGACTCAGTAGGTCTAGTCTCTTAATCTTATCAGTGAACATCCACCCCCAATATATTTTATTGCATGAATTCATGCATGGGTGAAATATTATGAAAATATTTTCCCATGTTTTCTTTTACAAAAGACTCATTGGCCCCAAGGGAATTTGTTATTACCACACATAGTAAGAAATCTGTGGTTGCAGGATTAGTTCACAGGTCAATATTATCACTCAAGTCTCAGGCTTCTTCACTCTGTCACCCTTGGTGTGTGGCGAGCATGTGCCCTCAGGGGCACAGTATGGCTGCCATAGCTCCAAGCAACACATCCTCACATGGCCATACCCAAAAGTAGGAAGAAGGTGAGTGAGGGAGATAAGTGTAGATAGAGGAAAGAAACCTTCCTAGCTTGAGTCATCCTTTCATCTCATTGGCCCAAACTGGGTCACATGACCACCCCTACCATAGGGAGGCTGGGAAAGTATCATGAAAGGTAAACTCTGCCAGCATGGGGGAGGAGGGAGAAGGATAATATCTGATTGGTGAGCAATTACAATGTCGGCCACAGAGAATCAGTGACAAACAGAACCCAGATTTTTCACTCAAAGTAGGATGACCAATTGCCCTAGTTTGCCTAGGAAATTGGACTTTTAAAGCTAAAACCAAGAAAGTCCTGGGCAAGCTGGGACATATCCATCACCCTTCCTCAAGGAGCCTGGAGTCAGGGGTAGACTAGACCTTGTCTCTCCTATATGGAGATAGTCATCCAGATAAGGTGCTAGGAAGGGTATGAAGCTTCCTCTTTAAATTTCCCCCAACCTTAGTCTCTAGCCCCTAACATTCCACCATTACTTATACTAGAGCCAGTCACTGGCTAAAAACGCTTATGAGTTCCTATGATAGGCCAGGCTCAATTCTGAGATGAATTGGACACAGTTCCTGCCCAGAGTAACTGCCCGGACAGGGGGAGAGACTATCAAATCGAGTCATAAATTAGTGCTGTGTTGGAGGAGGCAGTAAGGGAGGACAGCGAAGTCTGGCAGGGTTTTCTGGGGGAGGCACTGCCCCGGTGGGGGGTAGAGGAGGAATGGAGAGGTCATCCCAGGCATGAATGCTGTCCTCTCTCTGGTCCTCTCTGAGCAATGCTGGGCAGTTCCTTCTTGCAAATTTTATTTTTCCCTTAATAAAAATTTATGTCCCCCTTAAAAAGAATGGCTGTGCCACGTGTGCAGAGCTTCCTGCAAAGCCCTTTCTCACCCACACTTACTAGTACTTGGCCTTCACAAGGGCATTATGTGGTTGTAGGGCTGCAACTGTTCTCATTTTATTTTTATTTTTTTTATTATTTTTTTAAATTTTATTTTATTTTTATTGTTTTAAGTATTACAAATAGTAGTACATATGTCTCCTTTTTTTTTTTCCCCCTTTGATCTCCACCCGACCTCCCCTACCCCCCAGGACATGCCTTCACCTGCCCACCCTCCCCCCCCCCCACCCCAGTGTCTTATATCCATTGGTTGTGCTTATATGCATGCGTACAAGTCCTTCGGTTGGTCTCTTACAGCCCTCCTCGCCCAACCACCCCTGTCTTCCCAATGTAGTTTGACAGTCTGTTCAATGCTTCTTTGCCTCTGTATCTTTTTCCCACCATTTCTTTCCTTTAAAAAGTTTTGCCTTTGCAGACTGGAAATAAACATATAATAACAAAACAAGACAAAACAAAAAAATGTTTGAGTCCCAATTTCAATGTTCAACAGTTCCTTATGTGTACATGTCAGCAGTGATATCTAGATGGTGGGCACATGGTGGCAATGCAGGTCCGACCCTCTCTGGTTTGGTCCTAGGTAACCTGCAGCGGTGCACAGCTGCTGACTGCTCCCATGGCAAGGCGTTGTCAGCGTCTTCCATCTCTGGACTGTTTTTTCCTCTTGTCTTCGTGGTTGGAGCACTCCTGTCAATTCCTCTCTGTTGCAGGAATCCATCTGGTCTTGGGGTTGTTTTCTGAAAATATACAAATATATTCTAGACCACAAGTTAATAAAGGAATCTTTTCTATATAATTGATTTGGGATCCTTTTTATTTTTGTTCAAACGATTTTCCTTTGTCTTATTTAGACACCATGTGTGTTTTTAATGGCCGTCTTGCTGTTAGCATTGCAAATGAACCTTACTTTGGTAAAGTAAAAATTTTCTAGATGTAATTTACTTATAGGATATTTTTCCTTACATGATATTGCCCTACTATCCCCCCCCTTTTTTTTTAATGGAGGTTTTTGTAAATTTTATAATGCAGTCTTGATAACTTTAAATTTAAAAAAATTTTTTTTTCCCCCACACATATGACTGCTTTAGGTTCATTGCATATTCAGGAATTTTACCATGAGATGAACTACCAATAAAAATTTTAGTTATTACTTTAAGAATAGCTTTTTGTCCAGTACTTGAATATTCACTTATTTCAATGAGCCTATTTAAATTAATCTGAAAACTCGATTACTATTTTACTGTCAAATTTAATACTCTACCAACAATCTTAGTTTACCCTGTAAATATTAGTGGGAGGGATTATTTGCATTTTTGAGTGGGCCCTGAGCATTCCAAATGCTCAGCTGAATTTAGATATAGGGCAACTGCTGTCGGCCAAGTCTCTTGTCTGTTACCTGGGTCCCGATCTGAGCTGGGCCAAGTCTCTGTCTGTCACCTGTATCTCGATATGAGCTGGGCCGGGTCTCTTTCTGTTGCCTGGGTCCCGATCTGAGCTGGGTGTGGGAAGCGCGAAGCAGCCATGGGGGTAGGAGACCTCCTTTAGAAGGGGGTGAGGGTTCAAGCCCCTGCAATGTTGGGGGGGTGAGTGTTCTCATTTTATTGAGAAGGAAACTGAGAGCCACCCAAAGAGGAGGAGTCCCCTGCCCAAGGTCATGTGGCTACTAAGTACCAGTGGAGCTCCACTCAGCTCCACTTCCCTCCAGTCGCCTGCCTCCATCCAAGACCAAGGTTGTCCTAGTGCTTGGGAGAAGAGGTCAGATCTCCTCATGGCAGACACCTCCCAGAACTCTGCAGTGTGCCCTGGCAGGACATGGGGCTGATGCCCATTAAACACTGGCCAGCCACAAAGAAGACCTGCCCTGTCCCTACCCCCTGGAGTCCAACTTAACCCCCTTGGAAACAGCAGGTCCTCCTCCCCCTCTAAGAGAGAGAGAAAAAAAAAAGAGAGAGAGAGAGAGAGTAGTGAAGTCCCTTGGGGCCCAGCAGAGTGGTTGAAGTCACTTTGCCAGACAACATCTCACCCCCAGGGAGAGATGAGGTGGCTCGAGGAGACTCCACAGTCATGTGGGAGTGGTGCCAATAACTAGGAGGGGCTGTGAAGTAGGGACAGAGGCCAGCCGCTTCCCCACAAAATCTAAACCCTAAAAGCCCTCCGAAATCACCATGCAAAGGGAGTGTCATCACCCTCAGACATCACCGGGAGCTAACATAGATCCACTCATCATTTACTCATCCATTTATTCCTTCTTCTACCCAACTGCTACATTTTGAGCACCTCACCTCAAGGAAACTCTTCATTTCAGTGTAGCCCAATGTACCAATTTTTTCTTTTATTTTCGGAACTGGGGAGACGATGTAGACCAGACCACCCCACAGGGCTGATGGTCAAGGGGAAGAGAACATAAGTCGTCCCATCAATAACGTGCAATGGATTGTGATGACACTAAAGGGAACAGTGTAGAGACAGACAAAACCAGGTGATCCTGATTTATTTGGGGAGGTGGGGGAGGGTAGCTCACTGTGGGCCCCTGGCACTCTTTTTTTTTTTAAATCAAATTGTATCAAATATTTTTAAGTATACCCACATTAAATATATTGTAGCTATGAAATTATTTGCAAGAGTTTAAAATTCTTACCTTTTATAAGTATTGGCTATGAGTAATTTATTTACTAGTAAGGAACAATTGTTGAAACATCATGACAATTGTACACTCCCCAGGAATGCTTGCCAAGTGAAAAATATAGAACTCACAGAGGGTTTTTCAACTCCACCTTGAGATGTTGAATGGGCTGGGGTTCTGAGTAGGATTTTATTTGAACAGAGATCTGTGGCCGAAGCACTTTGTAACCTTCCCTCCGTCGGGGCCATCGCATGCACCAAGGCTATAGGGTTAGGGCCCAGTGGGAACGGTCGGGGACAGTCTGGAGTGGTATGGGCAGCATTGGGAGCCTGAGGCCAGTATGACTTGCAGGGTGACCCCCAGTTCTGGAGCAAGCATTAGCATCCAGCAGACGTGATGGGCAGAGGGGGCTCCCCTGGGCTGAGGATGGGGGGACAGTGAGGGGGTGATAACGGTTGCATTAGGGCTGGCTCTCAGGGCAGGCTGCATCTTGGCCTGCACCACTTCTGACCTGCAGCCTAGGACCACAGCTACAGTCCCCTGGGAGTGACAGGGGGCATTTCTCTGTCCTCTCCTGCAGCAAAGAATGTGGGGGAGGCCTCTGGCTGCCATCAGGTGGGGCAGACCAGGCACATCACTGGGCGTGAGACCCAAAGGGGTTTTGGAAAGCAAGCCTACTTGAAGGTGCTAGAGAAATGAGGATTTTAAAAAATCATTTTTATCACCGTGGATCAAGAGCTATAGGGCTAACCTTAAGCCATTCAGTTTAAAAAATAAATTCCCAAATCTGCTTAAGAAAAGGAAGTCATCAAAATGCAATAAAAAGCAACACAATGGCTCTAAAACACAGCAGTACTCCCCCCCACCATTACTCCCAAGTAGGAAGTTGTAAATGTACAATGGGTTTGTCAAGGACAATGCTTAACAGATATTAAACTCTATCCCTCAGCAATAATGACAGTAACAGATGCAGTAACTTCATAATGGAGAACTGAACACCAATCTAACCAAGTGATCAAAGTTAATATGAATAAAGGGACAAACAGCTATCGTGCGCCTCCTGATCCAGCACAGTGGGAAGGACTCAGCATGGCTTCCGAGGCATTCCCGCCCAAAAGGCATCACCAGGGCCTAATCATGGGGGACATCACACACACCCCCAAACTGAAGGGCGTGACATTTTATAAAACAACACATTTATATTCTTCAAAAATAACAATGTTGCCCTGACCGGTTTGGCTCAGTGGATAGAGCGTCAGCCTGCAGACTGAATGGTCCCAGGTTCAATTCCAGTCAAGGGCATGTACCTTAGTTTCAGGCACATCCCCAGTGGGGGGTGTGTAGGAGGCAGCTGATCAATGTTTCTCTCTCATCGATGTTTCTAACTCTCTATCCCACTCCCTTCCTCTCTGTAAAAAATCAATAATATATATATATATATATATATATATATATATATATATATATATATATATTTTTTTTTTTTTTTAAATGTCCTGAAAGGCAAAGAAAGGCCAGGAACTGTTCCAGATTAAAGGGCACTGAAGAGACGCAACGCCTAAAGCAATGTGATCCTGGGCTGCATCCTGCACTGGAAGAAATTCTATGGAGGACATCATTGGAACAGTTGGTAAATTGGGATACAGACTGCGTTAGATGAGAAGTAGTGAGTGGCTGGCCTGGGGGGACAGGCCTTCTGCTGCGCTGCTCGGAGAGCCAGGCCGTTGGCAACATCGACCAGGTTACAAACACATCCCCTCTGCCCACTGGTCCCACTTCCAAGAGTCTGTTCTGCACGTACGCATATTTGCAAAACAGCATCTGCATAAGGACAGGCATTGCAGCCTCGCGGTGATAGCACAAGGCAGGGAACAACCTAAACAGCCATCAATGGGGCACCCTTAGATAAGGGATGGCGCAGCTACCCCTGGAGTTTCTGCAGCTGTGAAAAAGGAGGCAGTTCTCCAAATCCAGATGTCCACGTTGTGTGGCAGAAGGGAAGTGCAGAACACTGTGCTGAGCTGTCATTTGGTAAAGAAAACGGGAGAGAGGCTGCATGTGATAGGCTAATAAATGCACAGCCATTTCTGAGTGGAAACACGGGCAGGAAACCAAACACAGTGGCTGCTCCCAGGAAGGGGCATTCGGTGGCTGGGGGGCAGGCGGGAGGGAGAATCACTGTCCCCAGTACACACAGCTGTACTGTTTGTGCTTGCACAACATATGTCTATTACCTATTTCAAAAAGAAAAAAGAAAGGAGAATGAGAAAGAGGAGGAGGAGGAAGTAAGAAAGGGAGGAAGAGGAGAAGGAAGGAGAGAAAGGAGAAGGAAGAGAAGGAGAAAGAGAAGAGGGAGGGAGAAAATGGAAAAGGAAGGGAGGGAGGGAAAGGAAGATGGAGGGTGGAAGGAAGGAAAGGATAGAGGGAGGGAGGGAGGAAGAATTCTTAAAATTTTTTAAAAAATTATTATCAGCTTATACCTGCTGTCCTGGTGCACTGTTGGAAACGCATAAAAAGAATCATAGACAGCAGATAAAAGGGGCTGTTTAATCTCTCTTCTCCTGACCAGAGGCGGAGACTGAGCCCCTTCACCCCGACTTTGGAAGTTTTGAGAGGAGCACCCAGGCCTCCTGATGCCCCACTGTGCCCCCCCATGCACCCCGAGCCACCACCACCTCACTGTCCTATTCCCTCCCACACCCTTTCTGTGCAGCCACATGTGTCTTGGTTAGCACGTTTTCATCATTTTCTTGGCTGCCCATTTCACCACCAAACTGTAAAAACCTCTTCCAGATTCTGAAGCCAGACAGACCTGAGTGCAACTCCCGCTGCACCAAACCACCAAGAGGAACCGATGCCTGCACAGGCTTGGCAGGGGACTCACCCCATGGACGCTACATTATCATGGAAAACGAGCCCCATCTGCCAAACCCTCAACTCCCATAAAAGACTCAGCCAAGGAGAAAGAAACCCCATCAAGCAGGTCCCAGGGCTCCAGCCGCCTGCTCTGGGATGAGGGGTGTGAAACAGCAGCCCAGGGAGCGACCTGCTCAGCGATCCTCATTCTCTCCTCTGACCTTGTGAAACTACCTGGTGTCCTTGGTGAAGGCAAATTGTTGGTCCACACACACTGTCTGTGTGCATTTAGCAAATGGTAAGCATCCAAGTCACATGTGTAGAATACAAGCAATGCATTCTCTTTGAAAATAATTGAAATGTACAGAAATCTATCAATTAAAAAGTAAAAATAATGAAACATAAACAACAGAACGTTGCACAAAAACAGCCAAGCACAACATTTGTATCCATCTTAGGATCCATTTATATAAAGTTTGAAAATTGGCAAGAGACTCTTGGGTGATAAAGGTGATAGAGAATCATGATAACTGCCCTCAGGAGCATGATAAGCAGGGCTACGGGGGAGCCAGTATTCTCTTTTTCTTCATCTGAGTCCCAGTTACAGGGGTGTATACAGTTTGTGAAAAAGTATCAATTTTTATACCTATCTGTGTGCATATTAAATGTGTATTGTTGTTTTGTGACTGGTTATCTAAACTAATAAAAGAGAAAGATACAAATTGACCGTACCTTCGTGATGCCCACCAGGCAATCCGGAGTGAGTATGCAAATTAACCCAACAAAGATGGCGGGTTAATTTGCATACATAGGCGCTGAGTTGCCAGGGGTGGGATGCAGGCTTTCCACACCTCCCCAGCTGCTCTGGGCCTCTGGGCAGCATGGGAAGTCGGAAAGGCGGCTCCAGGCCAGAGCAAAGGCAGTGCTAGCAGCCAGGGGAAGGAAGGCCCATTCTTGCACGAATCTTTGTTGATTGGGCCTCTAGTTTTCTTTTATAATGTGTTTTAGAGACCAAACACAACAGTGACATAGATCTGTTCTTGTTCTTTTCAAGAAGTATACATAGTATCACACAGTGAGGCTATCCCATCACTTAACCAGTGCAGAGCTGTTGGGTTTTTAGGTTATTTCCCACCGTTGCCATTGAAACAGTGCAGCAAGGAACATTCTTCTACCCATTTCCTTGAAAGTTTGTTTCTATTGAGCAGATGGCTAAAGGAATAATCTCTGAATCAGTGAATGTGCATTTAAACCTCTAATGGATGTTGCCAAATCGCCTGCCAAAAAATGTTACACCAATTGACACACTGCCATTCATTCATTCCCTCACTCACGCACTTGACAGATATTTATGGAGCACCTGCTCTGTGCTGAGCATACTGTTGTAGGTGCTGGGGACTCGGCAGTGAGCAGGAGATAGTCCTTATCGTCATGGAACTCAGTCTGGTCATGAAAACAGCATCACGCAAATAAGCACATGAATATATCCTGTTGGGCAATGAGAGTGCTAGAGCAGAATAAGGTGCATGAGGTGTCTGAGAGCGCCTAGTTCTCTATACCCTCCCCAACATTGGTATTACCAATTCTTTTGATTTTTTTTTTTTTTTACTGATATGACAGCTATTTCTTCTGAATGTGAATTGTGTCTTTATTCCCCATTGCCCATTTTCTCATGACGTGTGTTTTTTTTTCTCTCATTGACTTGTATGAGCTCTCAATTTATTATGGATTTTAATCCTCTGATGTATATATGTTGCAACTATTTTCCACAGCCTATTAACTTGTCTATTGTCTGCTCATGGTGTTCCACAGTGTCCTCTGATGGGGAACCACAGGAAATTTATTTCAGACTTTTATTCCAGGAGAAGTTGGGCTTCTTCTCAGAAACTGGTTTGGGGGTTCTCCCCACTATGAATCCATGTAACTGATTCTCTTTTCTTGTTTTGGCTGCAAGGAAGCTCGGAACAAACTTTTCTATTCACCTCTAGCAATGGTCCAGAGCCTCCCAGCAGGCATCCAGTAACTTGATCCTCATCCTTGAGTTCACATTCTTTTCCTCTTGTACAATTTCATTGTCCATTTCTTTTTCTATTCTCTGGTTCTATAACTTCTGTAAGTTGCCTACAACCATTTTTGCAACAATGTGGACATACATACATGACTTTATTTCCTGCTCATAACAGCCCATTTCACAGAGGATGGAACTGAGGTGCCCAGAGGGGCAGTAACTTGAGCCAGGGCTGAGTCAAAAGAGAAGAGCAGACTTGTACTCAGCCTGTTCATGTCTTCTGTGCTCCGTCCCTGCTCTATTTCCAAAGAGGAAGTCTGTCTGGTTTGCTGACTGGACTAATCATAATTCTTCCAGTTGACTGTGACAGAAATCCCATTAAGTAAGCAAAGGTAGTTTTTGTTTTGTTTGTTTGTTTGTTTTTTGTTTTTACTCACATAAAGGGCATATCCAATGGGCTACGTTGGATATGGCTGGATCCAGGTACAGAGGCAATATTGGCAAGCCTCCCTCCATATTCAGCGTTGTTTCTCTCTGTCTCTCTGCTTGGTAGCATCATTTTTTCCTGCTTTAGACAACTTCCCTCCCTGTGGCCTAAATATGGCACCAGTGCCCAAGACTGCATCCTGATAGCCGGAGAGGGAAACCCTCCTCTACAGCCCCAACAGGAAGAAAAGAGGGACCCCACCTGGAATGCCTTCCTCTTGTAGCCAGAGTGACAGGCATCTTGATTGACAACTCCATCCAGGCTGCTGGAATCAGGGTGGAGTTCTCCAGAGACAGAGGAAGGGGAAAAGGTAGTGTGGTGGGCAAGCAAACTCTGTGCTGACAATGGTAACTGCCCCAGGAAAACTAGTGGGGGAGGACCAAGAGCAAATCAGCCAATGAATTGCTTTGGTCTTTCCTTAATGAAACTCATCTTCTCCCCTCCTGCTCTTGAGCTCTTGGGGCTTCGGGGTCTGGGGCTGCTCTACCATCATCTCCTCTGACCACAGCATCTTTCAGGTCAGTCCTGACTGCACACACTGGCTCTTGCTATTCCTCCTGAATGCCCCCTCCTTATCACCTAACCAATTCCTAGCGCTTCCTCCTTGAGGACCCTAACTCAGGGGATGTCTCCCTCTTCTGAACTTCCCACCCCATCCAAATACATTGTTTTTTAGAGAAATGACTATGTACTTAGCTCAATGGGGAGAGAAAAAGGTGTGCCAGGGTAAGAAGGTGCCTCAGATTTGACCTAAAATGCCATTTCAGGAGGTGGTTGAATGGCTTGCACACACTCTTACCATGGTCCCCAAGGTTGCTTAGGAGACTAAGTTAGAAGAGAAATGGGAGGAGAAGGCAGTGAGTATGTGCTGTAGCTAGTATGTACATGAGCTAGCTGAGGTCCCCCCCACCCCCTTTCTGCCAGGTAAATGTGAATTTACAGACAAGGAAACTGGAGCTCAGAGGTCAAGTGCCTCACCCAAGATCACGCAGCCAGTAAATGACTGCGGAACTCAGATCTGAATTGTCCAACTGTCCTGTCCCATTCTCTCTACCAGTTCCCTAATAAACACCCCCTCGTTATTAAACGGTGACTCACACCACACACACAAAAACCTCCTAGTTAAATGTGAAAATAAGAAAAGCATTTGGAATGAACTCTGAGGAGGCTAGCCTTAGGAGAATTACTTCCATACCAAGAATTTGTTCCCAGCTATGTAGCAGCTGGGTATTTGTTTCATTTCTTGATGTTCCCAATGAGTGGAATGTAAGAAGGGAAGATGACCGGTTGTCACCCTTCACTTCCTTCCGAAGCTGTCTCAAACCCTTCATACAATACAGATAAAGAACTCAATCGATCAATCAAGTAAGAAAACGATTCATGAATTAATACATGTCCACTTTTACCTGATATGTTTATTTGGGGCAGTTATTGACCCAAAGAGGCACAGTGGAGTCCTGGGGGCCATCCCCCAAAACACAGTGACAATCAGTGGAGAAGGTTCGTTTGTTTTATAGCCAAAGCCTGAGAACACATCTGCTGTCAAGCTCCAAATCAAGCCACCGAAACTGTGAAGTAAATATGGGCTGTTTCCCTTTCCTCCCACGCAGAATTGGCATAAAGTAAGCTGGGTTTGAATATGCCAGCTCGATACCCTCTAAGCTGTGTGACCTGAAGACTAACCTTCTCAGAGCTTCTGTTTACCAGTGGAATGGTGGGTTGTGTCAGGTGGTTTCGAAGGTCACCTCCAGAGTTGGCCATGAGTCTACAAGTGTCTCTCATTCTGAGTCCAGCACCCAACAGGAACTCAAACAATTTTTTGAAAGATTTGAGTAGAGTGACAAAATAGAATATGGGCGAAACTGATGCCACCTCATGACCTCTCTGAGCCTCAACTTCATCTTTTGTAAAATGGAGCTAATGATGCCAGCTTTAGAAAGTGGTGAAGATGAAACGTGCTAAGTAAAGCGTGTGAACAGTGCTTGGTAATGGTTACCTCCTCCCATTCTTTACAGACTTGTTTCTCAATGGACGCTTCATCTTCTATTGTTCCTTCTCTCATTTTGCTTCTTCCAAACCAGCCTCCTTGGGGCTCCCCGGGGCTTTTGCACAGCTTCTGCTGGAAGGCTCTTTTCCCACACTGTCACAGGACGTGCTTCATTCCTTTAGGGTTCTGCTCAAATGTCACCTTGCCAAAGAGGACTTCCCTGTCACCTTGCCTTAGCTACTTCTGGCATTGCTTCTCTGCTTTATTTTTCTTTGCGGCTTACACTCCTCATGTAAATGTGTTTATTTGTTTGTTGTCTGCCTCCTACAACCAGAATGTGAGCTGTACTAGTAGGAGGCAGGACTTTGTCCATCTTAGAGTCACAGCTCAGTCTCCTGGAATAGTAATTGGTAGATATTTGGCTCTCAATAACTACTGAGTAAATGGGTAGGTGAGTGGTTGGGTGGACAGCTGGGTGGGAGGATAGGAGCATAGATGGATCGGAATGGATGAACCAGAGTGTGGGAGGTTGGGTGATTATAGGTTGGTGGATGGAATGATGGGTCATTGGGTCAACAGGTTGATGGGTGGATGGTGGATGGAAGGATGATGGATGGAAGGATGATGGGTGGGTTGATAGGACAATAGAAGGATGGGTCCATAGGCCGATAAGCCAGTGGGTTGATAGATCAATGGGTAGAGTAGAAAGAGCACTGGATTTGGAATCAGACAGACCTAGGCTTTTACCGGATGGACTGGAAGTCGAGCCCTAGTTCTGTCCCTGACTTGGGCAAGTTGCTTCCTTTTCCTGAGCTCTGGTTTCCTCAGTTGAGAAATGTAGCTAATAATCATTTCTGTCCCTTAAGGGTATTGTAAGGATTACACAAAGCTCTATATAAAGGGATTATCATGGCACTCTCACTGAGATGCCATGTTGTGAGGAGACTCAAGCAGCCCAGTGAAGCACATGTGGAAAGGAACTGAGATCCCCAGCCAACAGCCAGCTCAAGCCTGCTGGCCATGTGAGTGGAGACATATCTTCCAGTCCCAGCCAATCTTCGGATGTGTACAGTCCCTGAAAGCTGACATCTGCATTGCAATGTTCAGAGAGACCCCAAGCCAGAAACACTCAACTTCCTGTTCCTCGGCAACTGTGTGAAATAATAAATAATTATTGGTGTTTTTAGTCTGAGGTCAGTGAACTTTTTCTGTAAAAGTTCAGAAAGTGAACATTGCTGTCTTTGCAAGTCATGTGGCCTCTGTCACAACTGCTCTGCCATTGTTGTGCAAACCAGCCAAAGACAACACATAAGTAAAGGTAGCTGTATTTCAGTTAAACTTTTTATATAAAAACAAATGACAGGCCTGACTTGGTCTCCCATCCAAAGTTTGCCAAACCTGTTTTAAGCCACTAAAATAAATGATTTATGCATGTCTCACAGTGTATAAAAATGGTCCCTTTCTTCATGGAGTTGAATACTAACTCCTGGAATGCTAACTCCATCTCCTGTGCATCTTCCCATTGAATTGCTCAGACCTCAGGGCAGGGTCTATGCTGATGCACCTCCATGTTTTAGCTCTCCCAGCTCTCAGAGCCATGCACAGAGAAAATGCTAACCTGACTACGTGCTGGAGGAACAAACCAAATAAAACTCAAGATACTATTTGTGCCCCAAGTGAGGAGTGGATTCTTAGGGCTGTGGGAAGACGCCAAGGATTAATATGATCTGGAAGGCTTCCTGGAGGAAATGAACTTGAGCTGAATCTTGAAAGGTAAGTGCACTCAGGTGAACATTAAGCAAAGGGACAATCATTCCAGACCAGAGGGAGCAACATGAGCAAAATGTGGAAGGGCAGATACATGGTGATGGAGTCAGCATGCTGAGAGCCTTAACATCAGGTAAGGGGCTTGGATGTCATCTTGGACACCTGGGGTTCTCAAACAGAGGCAAGGGGGCTTCACAGATGAGCTCTTGGGAGAGCGGTTGTGACCTGTGACCGAGAGACAGTGAAGACACTGGGGTAAGCAGGGATGAATATCAAAGTCCATTGGCCTTCTAATGTCTCTCTTTGATGCTAACTGAAGTATGCTTTAGCCTCTGGCAGTAAGCCACTGATGCCACTCAAATTTGTGTTGTATTTTAAACAGAAGAAGAAGAAAGTGTCTTGGTTCAGGTTCGCCACAAAGTAGACACTGAGATGAGGAATCAAGAAAATGGTTAATTTAGAAGGTGATTCCAGGAAACACTGTAAAGAAGGGGAGGTGAGGCATGGAAGGAAAGGCTGTCAATATGATGTGTAATCAAGCTCTGGCCGGTATTGCTCAGCAATTAGAGCCTGGGCCTGCACACTGAAGGGTCACAAGTTCGATTTCCAATCAAGGACATGTACCTGGGTTATAGGTTTGATCCCAGGCCCCGGTTGGGGCAGGGATGGTGGTGCAGGAAGCAACCAATCAAGATGTGTGTCTCTCATCTCTCTCCCCCCCTCCCCCTTCTCTTCTCTCTAATGATTAATGGAAAAAATATCCTCAGGTGAGGATTTAAAATAAAGGTGTGTAGTCAAGCAAACTGCTGATGTGGGAGAGGAGCTCAGTCCCAACTGGATCTCAACGGGCGACTTCCAGGAGACAGTGGAGACCACACCACAGAGGCCTCCCAGCTGAGGGCAAGGAGCTGGGACTCATCCACCAACTCCCATCAGTCATTGCAAAGGCTTGTTTACTTTGTCGTTCTCCAGCACCTCTGGCCTCAGGCAGAGTTGCAGGTGTTTGGGGGAAAGATGAGGGCGAGGGGACATAGCCGGGACAGTGACCATGTGTGCCAGAGGTGGGGATGACACACATAAAAGAGTGTGTTAGGAAGAGTAATTGAGCAGCTGTGGGGCAGGATGGGCATGGACAGGAAGATGAGAAGTCAGAGTCTAAGATCCAGGGAAGTGGCTGCAGCAGATCCTGAGGCCAGACCGGCTGGGGCCAGGGCATAAAGAAGGGGTACTGAGGGCCAGTCTGGCTCCACAGACCCAGGGAGTCAGTGGCTGGGTCCTCCTTCCCAAGGTCGCAAGCCAGGAGAAGAGACTGAGTTCAGTTCCAGTCGCCCTGGGTTTGAGATGCCCGATGGATGTCAAGCGGAGCTGTGCAGCCAGGTAGATAGATGATGAGTCGCGGCAGAGCCGGGAAATGATCCGGAGAGCTGCGGAGAGGGAGAGAGGAGAGCTGAGCTGAAACCGGCTCAGGACTGCAGCCAGGACTGAGAAGAAGGAGCGAGAGGCGTTAGCGAAGGAGGAAAGAATGCAGTGGAAGGGGCAGCATTTCTGAGCTGATGCCTGTGAAGAGCTTAGCACATTTGGTGGCAGTATTATTGGCTTGGTTATCAGCCTTTCAAATGCATTTATATGGGTTTATTTAAATGTTGGCTATATCGTGACTGCAAATAAAAATTTGTTTAATGAGTTCATGGATGCTCTTAAGCCCACTTTATAGTTGAGGCCATGAGGCTCAGAGAGGTGAAGCCACCTTGCTCCTGTTCTGCCTGACTGCAAAGCCCATGTTCTTTGTTTCCAGTGAGTGGGGAAGGGTCACATGGGGCAGCAGGGCAGAGGGCCACAGGGAGGTGGCAGAGGAAAAGTAGATCTCATGACGAGGCCCTGTGTGCCCCATCCATACCACCCCTGTGACTGCTCTGCTCCTTCTCACAACCCTCCTCACTTCCTCCACTCTAGCCACTTGACCTTGCCACGACCCCAAGTTCATTACTACCTCCAGGCCTTGGCATTTGCTGTGCCCTCTGCTTGACATGCCCACCCCTGATCTCCACTCCACTTGCTCCCTCAGGTCTCTGTTCAGCGTCACCTTTCATAGAAGCCTTCCCTGACCACCCTCTTCATTCTCTATCCCCTCACCCAACTCTTGTTCTCTTCATAGAACTCACCATCACCAGTGTCATATTCTATGGGCATGTGTCTCTCTGTTGTTCCTTGTCTCCCCTGCTGGACCATAAGCCCCAGGAGGAACAGACCTGAACCTGCTGTGTTGTTGGTTGAGTCCTCCATGTGTAAACCAGAGCTTAATAAATATGTGTTGAGTGAATGAATGTATGTTTAACTCCCATGAACCCTTCAAGACTCAGCTCAGACATCAGCTCCTATAGACCTCTCTCCAGCACCTCACCTCAGCTCCTACAAACCTTCCTAAAAGCCTGGATTTTAGAATTTATCTGATTATGTTGTGATCTCATACTTTCCTTCTGTCTCCTCCATGTCTTTAACTCTCACCACTCCCTGCCACACACTGGTGATTGGTAATGAATTAATCAATGGGCCAACCAGTTAACCCGCTAGTAGCCAGAACTGGGGTGGGGACATGGGGGCAAGAAAATTTGAGGACCTAGGGTTCCTTACTGCCCCCAGGTGAAGTACTTTTCCTCTCCTGCAACTTGCACATAGTAGAGATACATGAAATATTTTTTTGAAAAAATAAGAATAGCTAACACTTATTAGGGCCTACTATGTGCCAGGCACAGTTCTAAGTGCTTTGCATGTATTAACTCATTCAATCTTCACAATAACTTGATTACCATTCCCATTTTACAGATAAGGAAATTGAGGCTCAGAGGGTTCAGCAACTTGCCTGAGGTCAGATAGTAAGTAGAAAAACCAGGGTAGTAAGTGGTAGAACCAGGGCTTGAACCCAGGCAGTCTGACTCTGGCCTCCATGTACCAGCAAACTCTGGTGCCTCTCAGGTGACAAACATGGATACAAGTAATAACAATGGCAGCAACTACTATTACTTTCACCGGCTCAGTGTCAGGCCTTGTGCTGCGTGCTTTGCAGCCCCTTTGTCTTTTGATTCTGGTCCTCCTTAGGCAGGTGTTATTGTCGCCATTTGACAGGTGAGAAAAGGCACACAGCAAGTAAGAGGCTCCCGGTCTCAGCTCCTTCCAGAGCAGAAACCTTTAGAAATCTTAACCTTGGATTTTCTCCTCCAACCTCAGGCACTCAGTTCTCCTCCTTCTCCCCAATTCCACTGCCACCCAGGGCCCAGGCTGGTCCCCACACCCCTGCCCCCAGCCCACCTGGTATCCTCTCACTATGGAAACCTCTTTTGGTCCTTCCCTTCTCTCCCCCAGCCAATTACCGAGAGATCAACGTGATGGTGAACATATTTTGAAAATATTTTTACTGCTGTTTTTAAATGTTTTCCTTTGTTTGAAAGAATGTTACCAGTTCAATCACGTAGGGAAGAAAAACCCTACCCCAGTCAACCAGGACTGCGAATATAAAACCAGAAAAGACTCTATTAAATAGTCAGACTCAAGTTTCAGTGTGATGAAGGAGCAAGGCTCCATCTATGAGGAGTTAGGGTTCAGTTTGTTACCACGATCAGGATTCATTCTGGATCGTCACATGACTAAAAAGGAGTCTACCATTTCCTGAGAGAGACCCATTCACCTTCTAGGCCTCAGTTTCTCTTCTGGGAGCTGGGGATAATCATAGTCCTTGTCCTGAATCCTTCCAGGGTTAAATGTTAGGCCAAAGAAATACGGATGTCAGCAAGCTTTGCAAACTGTAGAGTGTGAGACAGTCATTTATATAAACCCTCCACGAAAACCCCAAAGAAGGCTCATTGTGGAGAAATCCAAGTGTCACTAAGCTCCTACTCCACCTTCTACCCTAGTATCTTTTCCGCCGTAAAGCTAATAATAGCCGACGGTTACACAGCATGGCCTTGTACCAGACACTGTTCTAAGAGCGTCATGTAAATTTAATTTAATCCCCAAGCAACCGCATGAAGTAAGTACTAATATTATTCTGTTTTCAGAGGGGGAAACTGAGGCACGGGGTTGGTTAAGTAATTTGCTTCAAGACACTCAATATGTAGGACATCTCTGATTCAAATCCAGGCGGTTTGGCTTCCAAGTCTACGCTGAGTGTAGGAACTGGGGTGGGGGATTCTTCCTGGAGCAGACAAATGGGGTGAGAGGAGCAAGCCAGCGATGGGCCCAGCAGCCTACTTTGCCCAGGAGGCTGAGTCTCTTGGTGGACCCCACTCCCACCCGGGGGTGGGCATGAAAGGCTGCAGGAGGAGCTGGCGGGTGGATAAAGGCATCTCTTTAAACTTGTTTGTTTATGGAAAGAAATCTCAGGCCAGCTGCTGAAAACCTGTATTTTGTGGGTAATTTTTCAATTTATTTCACACTGGCATTAAAAACAATAACCCAACCCACCATGGAGGCTGGGATTCCACTGTGGTTGGCAAAGGAGGTTGAAGCAGCTTCTTTGTTTGCCTGAGTACCCCAGGGACAAGGCTGCTGGCCTTCCCTTGGGAAAAGCAGACCAAGCAAAGAGTAGAGAGGGTGGCAGAGGGTGTGCTTTAAGAGGAGAATAAGATGAAGCCCAGTGGAGAACGGTGGGGGGTTCAGTTCCTCCCTTTTATAGATGATGAAAATGTAGCACCGCTGATGAAAATTACGCATAAGAACTTACTCTGGTTAAGCATTGTTTTTTTAACCTGCACAACCTCATTGGGGGTTATGAGAACTAAGAAAATACTGTCTTTGTTTGAGGTTGCCAAGAAGCAGACCCTGAGACAAAGATTTAACTTCAAGAAGGTTATCTGAGAATTACCTGGGAAACATGAGGCTGAGAATATGGAGTGAAAGGGGATGCAAAGGCAGCCATGGAGGGTGGGTCTTTGGGACAGTTACCACTGGGGACACTGAAGCTCAGCCCTGCTGGGGAGGGCTGGGAGACAGAGTAGACCCTGCCTCAGACTCTCCCACTGGTTGAAGGAGGAAGTTGGGGTATTTGTCCATCATTGAATATCTTCACTCTACTATTGAGTCCATCAGTAAGTTGTTTTCTTAATTATTATATCATTCAGTTTTATAATTCTATGTGGGATTTTATAACATATTTCTTTGCTGAGTTGTTCTGTTTTCATTTTTTTAAAGAGAATTTGTAATTTCTGGTCAAAACATTTTTATGATGGCTGCTTTAAAAGCCTTGTCAGATAATTTCAACATCTGAATCACCTTAATATTGTCTCTTCTCATCAAAATTATGGTTTTCTGGTTCTTGGTATGACAGGTGATTTTCTGTATATTCTCTACATTAGGCCATTATATTAGGGAACTCCAGAGCCTATTTTAAGCCTTTGTTTTAGCAGGTAGCATCCCTGTTTAGGTGTAGCGTGTAGGCTCTTGCCTACTTGGGTGGCTATAGTTGCAATGACAGTTTCATTTCCAGAGCCCTTACAAAATGCTGTTTTGGTCTCCTTTGTTCTTCTAGTTCCACTAGGGCCTTTTTATCATTATGCCTAAACCAGACAAAGGCAGTACAAAAACATAGGGAGCCCAATATATTTCACGAACTTAAATGCAAAATACTTAACAAAATATTAGCAAGTAAAATTCACAATATACAAAAGGAATTCCATACCATGGCAAAACAGCCCTTATTCCATGGAGGGAACTCTAGCTCAATATTTGAAAATCAATCAATGGAATGCATTATATCAATAGGCTAAAGAAGAAAAATTGCATGATTATGTTATAGATGTAGGGTATGTATGTGTATGTCGGCGGGGGAGATATGACAAAACTCAACACTTGTTCATGATTTTAAAAAAAACAACTCAGAAAAATCACAATAGAGAGGAACTTCTTCCACTTGATCAAGGGCAAAACACCTTCAGTTAACATTCTACTTAATGACAAAAGAATGGATGCTTTCCCACTAAGATTGAGAACAAGGTAAGGATATCTGCTTTCATCATTCTTATCCAACATAGTGCTGGAAGTTCTAACCAATGTAATAGGGCAGGAAAAGGAAACAAAACACACATAAATCAGAAGAAAGAAATAAAACTGTCCCTATCTTCAGACATATGGTTGGCTATGTTGAAAAAACATAGAAATCTATAAAAATACTCCTTGAACGAATAAGTGGATTCAGCAAGGTGGCAGGATATTAGATTAATACATAAAATTAGTTATATTCCTACATACTAGGAATAAACATATGGGCAGCAAAATTAAAAATACAATACTATGTACAATTGCCTAAGAAAATAATACTAGGTGTAAATCTAATAAGACATATACAGGACTTATATGCTGAAAATAACAAAACACTGATTTAAAAAAAAATAAAAAAATGATCTAAATAAATAGAGAGGCATACCATGTTCATGGATTGGAAGCTCTCAATATACAGGGTACCCCCCAAAAATGTATACACACTTTAACAGCTGATAGCTCAATTTTGAAAATGAAATGTATTTTAATAAGCACTGCCTTTATAATTATTCTAAGTATGCATATATATTTTTAGTACATCCTATAGTTAATGCGTAATTTCCCCCAAAATTGATATACACATTTAATATAATTCTGATTAAATTCCCAGAATGATTTGTTTAGATATAGACAAAATTATTATAAAATTTATATTAAAAGGCAAAGAAACTAGAATAGCTAAAACAATTTTGAAAAAAATAAAATGGGTAGAATCAGTCTACCCAATTTCAAGATTGATTATAAAGCTACAGTAATTAAGGCCATGTGGTATTAGCAGACAGAACAACACATAGTCTATGGAGAATAGATAACTCAGAAATAGATGCACAAAAATATGACCAATTAATATTTGACAAAAGAGCAAAAGCTGTTCCACAGAAGTAGGACAGCTTGTTCAACAAATCACAGGACATTAATAAGCAATAAACAAACCTTGACCTAAACCTGAGCCTTTATATAAAATTAATACAAAAATGGATTATGGACTTGAATATGAAACTATATTACTTCCAGAAAAAAAATAAGAGAAAATCTTTGAGACTTAGTTCTAGGCAAATGTTCTCAAACTTAACACCCAAAACATTATCCATAAAGGGGAAAATGTATAAAGTGGACATCATCAAAATTAAAAACATTTGCTCTGTGAATGATGCTGATAAGAGGCTGAAAGGACAAAGTATGGACTAGGAGACAATATTAGAAAATAACATATGCAATTAAAGACTTCTGTATAGAATAAACAACTCTTAAAATGCAACATTAAGACAAAAATATCCAAGTGAGAATGTGCAAAAGACATGCACAGACACTTTGTCAACTAGGATATATAGAAATTTGTACACAAATGTCCATAGTAGCTTTATTCTTAATGGCTCAAAGCTAGAAGGTATCCAAATGTCTTTCAATGGATGAACATCTAAACAAATTATTGTACATCCATACCATGGAATATTACTCAGCAGAGGAAAGCAACTGTTAATACATACAACAACTTGGACAAATCTCAAGGAAATTGTGCTGAGTAAAGAAAGATAATTTCGGAGAATCCAAGATGGCGGCATAGGTAAACACCTAAACTGCTGCCTCCCGCAACAATTTCAAAAATACAACTAAAAGAATAAACGTCTATCACCCAGAACCACGGGAAAGCTGGCTGAGTGGAAGTTCTACAACTAGAAGGAAAGAGAAAAGAGCATTGAGACGTGCACGAGCGCTGAAAAGCTGAGGTACGGAGGTGCGTGATCCGGGCTGGCTGCAGGCATTGCTTTTTTCAACCCAAAGGGAGACAAGCCCCCGATTACTCTGAAATACAGTTTCTGGGGAGACGCGGGGGACCCAAATTCCTACGGGGAGAAGCTGGACTGTCTGCCAGTGAGGGTGGCTTGCTTGCAGAGCTGCGCGCAGGAATAATTGTTTACGGCACTGGGGCAAGGGGTTGCCGACAGGGAGGCAGAGCCGGCTAACTAGCAGCCATTGCTGTTTGCCACGCCCTAGCCTAGTGACACCCTGAGACCCCGCCCTGCACAACCTACAAACCCACCCAAGCTCCAAGAAGCGGCTTTTGCATAAGAAAGCCCTGCCCTATCGCAGCCTAACCTAGCAAACTTGCAGCCCGGGTCAGACAGCTCCAAAACCTCCAAACCCCAAGCAAAGAGGAGAAAACTGTAGCTCTCACTGTAGCCCCTGCTGGGTGGCCTCAGACAGTAGCTGACCTGCACCCCATTGGAGATCCAGAAGCCAGTGTACCTAGTGGTCAGTGTGAGACACCAGATTTCAACTCCTCACATCCATAAGTGACACATTCAAGAGGCAGACTCAGTGAGCACCAAAGCCCCACTGAAACAAGTCCTGCCCCATAAGCGTGTCTTCAGCGCAGCAGTTCTTCCATTATAGACACAGGGAGTGCTCACAGCTAATTGGCCTGGAGGTCAATTCCTCCCAGTATACCAACAGCAATTAAGGCTTTAACTGCACCAAGTCTTTGCACTCAGCCCACAAAGGGGTGTACCAAGAGTGTCCACATCAGGTGATTGGGGAGGCTGAGCTACTGCCCCCTATAGGTCACCTACCACACAAAGCTACTCCATCAACACAGGGAAGCAGCCAAAATGAGGAGACAAAGAAACATGTCACGAATGAAAGAAACGGAGGAAAGCAAACTACTGGATAACATAGAGTTCAGAACCACATGTATAAGGTTACTCAAGAATCTTCTTAAAACTGCTGAGAAACTTGATGAGACCTTCAAGGAGCTTAATGAGAATGCCAAAAAAATGGAAAAGGATCAGTCAGAAATGAAGCATACACTGTCTGAAATAAAGAATATACAGAAACTCAACTGTAGATCAACGTACCCCACGAATCAAACCAAAGATCTGAAATATGTGGAAAGAAAAAACATCCAACCAGAAAAACAAAAAGAAAAAAGAATCCAAAAATATGAAGATAGTGTAAGGAGCCTCTGGGACAACTTTAAGCGAACCAACATCCGAATTTTTGGGGTGCCAGAAGAAGGGAGAGAGCAAAATATTGAAAACCTATTAGAAGAAATAATGACAGAAAACTTTCCCTACCTGGTGAAAGAAATAGACTTACAAGTTCAGGAAGCACACAGAACCCCATACAAGAGGAATCCAAAGAGGACCACACCAAGACACATCATAATTAAAATGCCAAGGGCAAAAGACAAAGAGAGAATATTAAAAGCAGCAAGAGAAAAACAGTTAATTACCTACAAGGGAGTATCCATACGACTGTCAGCTGATTTCTCAACAGAAACTATGCAGGCCAGAAGGGAGTGGCAAGAAATATTCAAAGTGATGAACAGCAAGAACCTACAACCAAGATTACTCTACCCAGCAAAGCTATCATTCAGAGTTGAAGGTCAGATAAAGAGCTTCACAGACAAGTAAAAGCTAAAGGAGTTCATCGCCGCCAAACCAGGATTACATGAAATGCTGAAGGGTATTCTTTAAGAAGAAGAAGAAGAAGAAAAAGGTAAAGATAAAAATTATGAACAACAAAATGATATCAAATACATACCTACCAACAAGTGAATCTAAAAATCAAGTGAATAAAAAATCTGAAGAACAGAATGGACTGGTGAATATAATAGAATCAGGGACACAGAAAGGGAGTGGACTGACGATTCTCAGGGGAAGCAAATGTGAGGGGTGCGGGAAGAGATTGGACAAAAATCTTACTCCTATGGATGAAGACAGTGGCGGGGGGTTAGGGCATGGGGTGGGGTGGGGAATCAGGTGGAGGGGAGCTATGGGGGGAAAAAAAGAGGAACACCTGTAATAATCTGAACAATAAAGATTTATTTTTTAAAAAAAAGATAATTTCAAAAGTATACATACTGCATGATTCCATTATATAATGTTTGTGTAACAACATAATTATGGAGATGGAGAACAGATTGGTGCTTACAGGGGTTAGGGTGGAGGAGAAGGTGTGGGTGAAATCATAACGGTATAGTATGAGGGAGTCTTGTGATGATTCAGTTAGGTATTTTAATGTAGCGTTGGTTACACTAAGTTATACATGAGATAAAAATTGCATCCCAGCCTGGCTGGTGTGGCTCAGTGGTTGAGCTTTGACCTATGCACCAGATGGTCACTGGTTCAATTCCTGGTCAGGGCACAAGCCCCAATTGGGGTTTGATCCCCAGAAGGGGGCGTATAGGAGGCAACCGATCAATGATTCACTCTTAACATTCATGTTTCTACCTCTCCCTTCCTCTCTGAAATCAATAAAAAATATATATTCAGAAAACATTGCATCCCAGAAAACTCTTCAACCCCTGGCAAACCAGGACAGTTGGTCACTCTAGCAGGGACCATCTTGCAACACTTGCAACTCTGAGGAGTTTGGGCTTCACCTAGAAAAAAAATGGAAGTCCTCAGCTGAGATTTTGTGTTCTCTCAGAGCCCTTAGAAAGAAGAGCTTGTAGGTGTTAGAGCCAACACAGCTAGGAGCTACCGCCTCACTGGAGCTACTGCAAGAGTGGCCCAATGTGGCAGACTGGCCAGATGTTCACCAAACACTTTGATTTTCCTCCGCAGCACATGGCTAGACGGTATTTCTCAGCAGTCCTTTTAGATAGGTGAGCCATGTGTCTGTGTTTTGACCAATGGCATGTGGGGGAACATGCTTTGCCCCTTCTATATGTAGGTGGTCCTCCATGCCCTGCCCCATCCACAGTGAGCTTCTTTTTTTAAAAAAATATATTTTATTGATTTTTTACAGAGAGGAAGGGAGAGGGATAGAGAGCTAGAAACATTGATCAGCCGCCTCCTGCACACCCCCCAGTGGGGATATGCCCACAATCAAGGTACATGCCCTTGACCGGAATCGAACCTGGGACCCTTTAGTCCACAGGCTGATGCTCTATCCACTGAGCCAAACCGGTCAGGGCAAGCTTTTTTTTTAATTTTAGAGAAGAAGGGAGAGGGAAAGAGAGATAGAAACATCAATGCATGCCCCCTACTGGGGATCAAGCCCACAACTTGGGCATGTTTCCTTGACCAGAATTGAACCCGGGACCCTTCAGTCTGTAGGCTGATGCTATATCCACTGAGCCAAACCAGCTAGAGCCACAGTGAGCTTTACTCCATGTACTGAAGAACTCAGAGTATCCGCTGCAAGGGACCTAAGTCCCCGCTATCCCACTGAGAAGGATTTGCGGGTCAGGAACACAAACTGTGACCATAATGTGGTTCAGCCATTATACCCATTTTCATCTCTTTATAACAGTTTCCAATGGTTCCTTAACTGATGCCTCTGGTCTGTTCACACTCCCTGGAGTTGTCATTAGCACTACTGGCCTCAATGTCCTTCCTTGGTGCCTATTTTCGGGAGGAGGATCAGAACAAACTGGGATTCTCAGACGGCCCCCTAAAAGCTAGAGAACCCAAGATCTTCTGAGTATCTCAGGGTGACCTGGGGCCCTGAGTTTAGAAGGGTATTATTATTATTCGGAGTATTAGAATCCTAGAAATATCAAATTCTGAAAAGTCTGAAAAAGCTCTGAGAGAACACAGAATCTCAGCTGAGCTATTGAACACGTGGAGAAACTGAGCCCATGAGAGCAGGAGGTACTTGAGGTGCCACGAAGAATTGAGGAATGAGTGAATGCTCATTTATTCACTCATTTATTCATTCCACAAATATTTAAGCACTTTGTGTGTTGGCACAGGATAAAATAGAAGATTTCTGCAATCGATCCCCAGTAGGGAGTGTGTAGGAGGCAGCCGATCAATGATTCTCTCTCATCATTGATGTTTCTATCTAGGGGGACACATAATGAGTCAGTGGAGCAGGGGGATGGGATGCAGACCAGCATTCCATGGAGAGGAGTGGTCAGAGAGCCCTCTGAGAAGGTAGCCTTGAGCTAAGACAGGCCCTGAGGGTATCTGAAGAGGACTTTTCAAGACAGCGGGGACAGCAAAAGCCCTTCTAAGGACACATAACAGACAGAGTTTGAGAAACAGGAGGAGGGCTGAATAGCTTGAGCAAAGGGAACAGGAGGTGAAGGGTAAGAGGCTGTAGCCTGCAGTCACACTGCGGGTGTGTGACTCCTGGGCACGTTGCTCCTGGCTACCTCTGCTTACCTGGGGGCTGTCCTGTTCCAGACTTTGGAGACTTCAGGACTGGGAGTGGTTGGGTAGAAACTGACTTTCCAATTTTCTAATGCTTGATCTTCCAGAGTCACTTCATTTCTCCAGGTACCTGAATTTCATATATAAGCTGGGAGACTCTGCATCTGAAGAACTCATTCATTCATTCTACAAACATGCCAACCCCCTATGTCTGGCATGTGCTGGGCTCCAGGAACCCAGATATGACCTCATCTCTGATCTGAGAGAATTGAGAATTTAGAGGACAGGGTCACACCTCGTGTGATCAAAGCTGTGATAAAGAGGCACCGAGCCTGAACTGAGAATCAGGGAAGGCTTCCTGGATTAGGGCATATCCAGGGCTGGGTCCTGAATGAGTCAGTGGAGCAGGGGGATGGGATGCAGACCAGCATTCCATGGAGAGGCCACACATGAAAGGCTCAGAGGTATGAGAGGCCTGGAGATGTCTGTGAAATACTACAACAAGAGCTGAGTTCTCTAGGACAGTGGTCGGCAAACTCATTAGTCAACAGAGCCAAATATCAACAGTACAAAGATTGAAATTTCTTTTGAGAGCCAAATTTTTTAAACTTAAACTTCTTCTAACGCCACTTCTTCAAAATAGACTCGCCCAGGCCGTGGTATTTTGTGGAAGAGCCACACTCAAGGGGCCAAAGAGCCGCATGTGGCTTGCGAGCAGCAGTTTGCCGGCCACGGCTCTAGGATTACAGGGGTGAGGGTTGGGGGTAGTGGGGGAAACTGAGATCAGAGAAGTCAGAACATGAGGGCCTTGAAGGGCATGGTGGAGGGGACCCTGCTGGAACACCTGGTTGCACGTCCCAGCTCTGTTCTAGAATCACTGAGCTACTTAGGATAGGCACCCCCAGTCCAGAGGCCTCAGTGGCTTCACCTGTGAAATGGAGCCATTTGGGTGGGATGACTTTGACAGTCCACCAAGATCCTTAGAATGTTGTCTGCCAGTGTTCATGGAATCCCCAGATGTGTGTTTCCCTCCTCCTGACATGTCTTCAAATGCCCTCACTGCCCAGGGCGACCTCCTAAGGAGGGGAAAAGGGGGCTACAGAGGAGACATCAGCATTTACCTTCCTTTTCTTTCAGATCAAACCACACACATAAGAAAAAGGAAGGACAATTGTTCAGCAAGAACATGTCAAAGGTAAGTTCCTCTGTGTCCCAAGTAGTTGCTAAGAAGATAGGCACTGAGCCCAGACAGCCGACTCACCTGCTGTGTGGCTTTAGGCAAATCACTAGGCCTCTCTGAACTTCCCTTTCCTTCCCCTGTGAAATGTAGCTAATCAGAATAGAGCCTCGCTGGTTTGTTTTGAAGATTATATTATGTGTAAAGTCCTTAGCACAACCACCTCAAAAATGATAGTTAGCATTATTATCGTTGTTTTTGTTTTTAGTGTGTAAGGCAACAGGGGGCAAAAGTGTGCTATTCGTTTGGGTGGGAGAAGGGATTTGACCCTGAAAGGGTTAAAATTCAAACCAGCTGCTCCCAGCCCCACAGATAAGGTTGGAGAAACAGTCCAGGTCCCCTGCCCCTTCACTACAGAATGTATGAGGTGCTGGTTAGTTTGACTCGAAGATTAGGGGCTTCCCGCCAGGCGGTGCAAGAAAAATTCAGGGTCAGTGGCCAGAAAGGACTTAGGACTCTTGTAAGAAACAGAGCAGAGGGAAACAGAGGCAGGTAGCTGGGAGTAAGGCATACACCCCACCCTGTAGGTGGAGAGCAGAGATGTGGGCGCCAAGAAAGAGAGAAAAGGCAGGGCCAGAGGGCCAGCCAGGTGGGGACCCACAGACAGGAACCCAGTGCGAAGGAGAAGATGGGCAAGCGAGAAATTAAGAAGGTGCAGTGGGTTTCCGGGGAAGAGACAGCAGAGGAGGACCACAGAGACAGAAAGAGAAGGACAGAGGAAGGCGCGGGAGAAAGAAACAGAAAATCAGAGGCAGGAGGCGGGTAGCAGGAGGTGCTGGGAACCGAGGGATGGGGTCCCTGGGCGTGTGTGGTGGGGGTGGGGAGGGGGTATGTGCCTGCGTCTGGCTGACAGTACATACGTGAGTAGGACACTGTAGGGGGCGGAAACGATGCCAGACCCCGGGGAAGGCGGGACAGTCCGTCCACTGGGTGCCTGGCCGGGCGACCCCCTCGGCCCCACCTCCGACCTCGCGCACCGCCCAGAGTGGGTTAACGCGCCGCCCCGCCGGCCGGCTCCTCCCCGCCCGGGCAGTGTCCCCGCTCCGCAGACGCCCTCACTCGACCCTGTGGCGGGTCCTTTGGCGGACGGCGGGTCCGGAGAGCCCGGAGCAACCCCCGCACCCGCTGCGCCGCCCCGCCGTCGGGTTGCCGCCGGCAATTAGGCCTCCCCGGAGTCCCCGCTGGCGCCGCCTGGGTGCCAGGAGACCCGCACACCCGCCCGGACCAGGCTGCCCAGATGCGGGTGCCACTCTGCCTGTTGCTGCTCGTCGCCCACGCCGCGGACATGCTCCCCCTGAACAGAAGGAGAAAGCAAGGTACAAGGGGCAGCCGGGTGGGGTGGCCAGGCAGGCACAGCAGGGCCGACGGGGATGGCCCTTGGGGCATCTGCCCAGTGCCCTGGGCTGTTGACTCCTCCAGATAGGTGTCAGTCCCACTTTACAGATGTGGAGACTGAGGCCCATGGCACCCGCTTCGCCAGCTGGACCCAAGAGGCTCTGGGAGGAGAGGAAGGGACGGGCAGGGCTCAGTGCCTCCACTCCCTAGAGTAGCATCAGTGCCAGGAGGAAGGAGGGTGGCTCTGTGCACAGACAGGAAGCCTCAGGTGCAAGGCTGCAGGGCACTGGGACTAGGGGACTGAGCTGGTGGCCTAGAAGGCACCCTAAACATCCGTGATAGGCCAGGAGGTTACACAAAGCGCTGTGGGCTGCCCAATCCCATCACCTACCTGACTTACGGTGTCACTCCCGAGAAGTCAGTGATCTTTGGTGGCTCTCCTTGGGGTGAGGGCAGGAGCTCCCGGAGACCTGAGACCTGTGTTTGGGTCTGTTTCTTCTGGGAATGGCCCGGAAGAAGTCCAGCCCTTCCAAGAGCCTCCGTGTTTTTTTGTTTTTGTTTTTGTTTTTTTTCATTTTGACCTCCTGGGGCCAATAGGAAGATGGCCCAAGGTTCAGACCATAACCGAGGGCACAATACCACAAGGTCCTATGCCACTGCCCCTTGCTGGGAGAGTCAGAGCATCCTCAGGAGGGGGTTTTGAGGCTGTCCCCACAGAACTGGAGTTGGCAGAGCCCATGGGCGGAGGAGAGCGAGCAAGTTTCCGCCTAAGCTGGGCAGCCCTTCAACCTCTGGGTGCCAGTCTGAGAACCGACAGTTGAATGCCCGCCACTGTGCCAAGGGGTTTTCACATACAAAGGGAATCCCCACTACATCCTCACGACATAGCTGGATGCCAAGTTTCAGACAGGTTAAGTGACTTTGCAAGTTGTCCAGCAGGTGAATGGAAGACGGATGGCTTCTTTCTTTCCAGGTGTGGTGTCAGGGCTGAGCAAGGCTACAAGGGAATGGGAACCAGAGTCTGCCCTCTGGGGACTTCTAGTCCCTTTGAGTGAACAGCCCTACACGTGGGCACAATCCCTCCTGGAGTGGAGCAGGAAGCAGAAAGGGGCCGTGGGAGAACTGGGAGGGAGGATTGGGTGGGGCAGGGAAAATGTGGCCCAAGAGCTCCAAGCCCTGGTGCGACGGGATAGAAGGACCCAGGGAATAGAGAGGTGGGTGGGCTTTCAGTAAGCAGGGGGAGGGAGGGAGAGGGACACTCCTCGGTGAATGGCCCTGATATAGTGGTTAAGTGCATAGGCTCTGGAATCAGCCTGCCTGGGTTCAAACCCTCTCTTCCTCAGTTACTAGCTGAGTGACCTTGGGGAAGTCACTTTGCCTCTACAAGCCTTAGTTTACCCTTTTGGGGATCTTTTAGAGGATCTCTAGACTCTATCTGTTCTAGAAAGACCAAAAAAAGTTCTCCTCACTGATTCCTCTGTAAAATAGGAATAATCATCTGAAGTGTGAATAAGACTGAATGGGTTAATGGGTATGTCAAGTGAGTAGCCGAGTGCACACACTACTAGTGGGCACTTGTAAGTATTAGTCATTCTTATTTCTTGTCCATGGTGTTCTTGGCTACTCGCAACCGCCAAGCAGGGGTGCTTATTATCTGCATGAGGAACCGGAGTCTCAGGGCAGGGAACTCGTTGTCCAAGGTTGCACAGCAGGTGAGTAGCAAAGCAGGCTGGAATCCCCATGCCTCTGACAAGATACAGGTGTCTCCTGAGCTGAGTTGGTCTTCCCTTCTCAGAGCTTCGGTTTCCCCATCTGAAGAGGAGCTGTTTTAAAAGATGTTTGTTTCTACATTCTAAAAAGGCACACACACACACACACACACACACACACACACACACACACACACAAGAAAGAAGAAAAATTCTATTCCCGGTTGCTCAGTGAGGAAGTCAAGCATGGCTGCCCTGGTTTGGTGAGGGAGCTCTTGGCACCCCGCCCCATGGTAGTTGATCTGTTGCATTTGGACACATACATGTCCACCCAGCCCAGCATCTTCAGAGAAAGGCTGTGGCTCCGTTCATCAACCAGGTGCAACAGAGACAGCTTTGGGTTTCAGTCCCACTCCCGACACCTTTGTATGGGGTGACTTTGAGTAAGTGGATTATCCCCTCTTCCCATCCACAGCCTTGGCTTCCCCATTGGTACTGGAGTGGGTGGGTGTTGGAGCGGATGTAGGAAAACTCTTCCTATAGCATATTCTGCAGCGTAGTCATAGGATCCCTGGCCAAATAGGTTTGGGAAATGCTGGGTTTAGTAGACTTATTGACTGCAGGACTTACCAGAGCATTCATGGTGAAGAGGTGAGGATGGAGAGTAGGACCTTTCCCAAACTAATCACACCTCAGGGTCCATTTTTTCATAAGACAGCTGTTTGGAAAATTCCATACGAGATTTCTGAGGGTCTTACTAGCTTTGTCATTCTGGTCTAACTTTGTCAGGAGAATGTGTCCTGAAGGCACCTGGGTATTGGCAGTGCTTCATTCATCCATCCATCCATCCATCCATTCATCCATCCATCCATCCATCCATTCATTCATTAATTTGGGTGTTCATTCAGCAAATGTTACAGGGCAGCGTCTGTGCAAGGCTCTGTGTTGGGAACCTCGAGGGTGCCAAGGTGAACAGACCTGGGGCCTGTCCTTGAGGAGCTGCCAGTATGGAGGCATGCCCTTCCTCTGACCCGCCCCAGCCTCCCCTCCATGCCCAGTCCTTGGCCCAGCCTTCGGCCTACTGTGTGAGATCAGGAGGAATGAGTCTGACCAGCAGCCGCCCAGTCTGACCCATCACTCCCAGGGCCTGGCTCCCACAGACCTGGGCTTCCTCGGGCTCCAGCGTCACTGTTTCTTGATTAAACTTAATTTTCCTGTTTCTAAGACAAGAAAGAATGAAAGAAAAGGCTTGAGAAAGGTTTCTGGATCTCGTGTCTATTACAAAACAACATTTTGATTAATTAAATATAAATGAATCACAACCAGATGGGGATATTTCTCTTAAAACATGCCGGGGTGTCCTGGCAATGGTACACTTGGACAAAGTGAGAGGGCCCTGGTCTGCACCCCCCACCTTGACACAGAGATTCATTCGGCAATAGGGAGAAGACAGGCTATGACTGACTTTCCCTGCTGTCCAAGGACGCTGGGGAGCAAGGGGGCTCAGTGGAGGCAAGAGTCACTCACATTCTTATGGTGCTTTTCCATCCTCTAGACCTGAGGCAGTAACGGGTAGAGGGAGGACCTCTGGAATTCTGACAACCCTGGGTTCAAATCCTAAGGCTTCTTCTGCCCTAATGTGGACAGGCCGCATGCCTTCTCTGACCCAGGGCTTCACATCTGTGAAATGGGAACAACTGTACCTGTCTCCTGGGACGTTGGGAAGATCCACCACAGTCCCAGAGGGAAGGTGCCCAAAGGCATACAGCAGGATAAACTCAACCACTTCCCCTCCCACTTTACAGCAGGGTGGAATACTCCCGGGACTGGGGGGAGGTGAGACTCACTGGATTGAACTCACCTTTGTCTTGGCACCTCTGATCCTCTTTTCTTTTGTTTGTAAAAGGACTGTGCCAGCGCCCACTCCAAAGGCTTGTTAGGTGGACTGAATATAACAATTCTCTGTAAACAGGAAAGCCCTGTGGGCAGCCAGCAGGCAGCACTTCCCTGTGCACAGACAGAGAAGCTGGGACCAGGTGCCCAAGGTGTGATGGGGGAGGACCTGGATTTCTCTTCTGCAGTTCTAGGCACAGAACAAGGTGCAGCCCCCTAAACGCTAGCCTCCAGGTGAAACCGGGTGAAGATGCACGTCAGGGGCAGAGCTGAAGGGGAAACAGGACTCCTGAAGGGCAGAGGGGTGATGCCTGCAGGGGGAGCCCTTGGGGAATGGCACTGTGGGTAAGTGGAATGCTATCTTTGGCGAATCCTTCTGCCCCTCCGGATGATGGTTTTCCTCATAAAACAGGGGCTGGTTGAGAAAAGGGAAGCAGGATACTTTGCGCAGAGCAGGTGCTCAATAAACCATGCCCTGCTCACCCACCCTCCTCATCTGAAGCCAGTGTTGAAGCCAAACTTGGGGCTTAGATGAGATGCTGTTTTCACCTCACATGGCTCTCATCCCCCAGGGGAACCCACTTCCCTCTCCAGTGGATGGGAGCCCCCCAACCTCCACCCAGACTCAAAAGGAGGCCCTGAGACCACTTAGTGAGGCTGGCCCCATGCGGGAGCTGTGCGTAGGGGCCGTGGATCCTCACCATGGCTCTGCCATCTCTCAGACAGGGAGCTGAGGCTCAGAAAGGGACAGTGACCTATCTAGGAACTTCCAACAGCTGAGCCGGGATGCAGAGCTTTGGAGCTCCAAAGCCTGTGCCTAGAAATAGAAGTGAATCCTGTTAGTGACTTGCCCAGGACTGCCCGGCAGAGGCATCTGAGAGGAGCCTCGTCAGAGGGGTAGATTTAGGATGTTGTCAGGCAGGCGTGGCAGCAGGGTAGGGGCTGGGGACCCTGGCAAGAGGAGAGAAGGTTGTGTCTAGGTGGAAAGGGTCCAAGGAACTGTGGCCAGAGGAAGTGAAGGTCAGATTGCAGACAGGGCCAGAGTCACTCATGGACGGCCTCGGATGCCACTCGCCTGTCACCATAGTCACAAAGAAATATTTATTGAGCCCTTCCTCTGGGCCAGGCCCTGGACTAGGTGTTGACAAGGACAGCAGAGATGCGCTCTACTGTCTCTGCTGTCAGAGGGCCCAGCATCTCCTTGAGATGCTAGGAACAGGTCCCTCGGAAGGAATGACATAGAAGGATCCCGCTGCTCCTCACCCAGCCTTGGGAGGCAGGTCCGTGGTGGTCCCACTCTAGCTGAGGAATCTGAGACTCCATGATGGGACTTGGCTTGCCTTAGATGTCACATGGGTAAGGCGACCCTATTCATGTCATTCCCCTCCCTCTTCTTGCCTCTCAGTCCACTGTTCATTCATCCATCATTTTGTCCTTCCATCTAGTGAAAAAAAACCTGAAGCTCACAGTAATTAAAAGTTTTTCAAACTGAGGTTGGCAACCCAACAGCAGGTCAGGCAAATACATTTAGCAAAGCACAGCCAGCATTTTTAATGAAATGGAGTGGAACGGAATAGAATAAAATAAAACATGCGGGGTCGGCAAATATGTTTGTAAAGGGCCAGATACTTAATATTGTCAGCTGTGCAGCCATGTGTGATCTTCCACATTCTCTTCTTTGTTGTGGTGGTGGGGTTTTTACGATGCTTTAAAAATATGAAGCCATTCTTAGCTTACAGGCCATACAGAAAACAAGCTGAGCACCAGATTTGGCCCATGGACTATAGTTTGCCAACCTCATTTTTAGAAAATATCGGAGTGCATTGCAAGTGTTAAGATGAATCATTATTTTGAAAATGTGTTAGAGTTCTCATGTACATGTGAATGTGTGTGCAAGTGGTGAGTGTGCATGCACATGTGTGTGCAAGTGTGGGTGGGTGTGCACATGGGTGTTGGCATGTGTGAATGAGTGTGTGTGTGTATTCTGTGTACTGTGTGAACTTACATAAAAGTGCAATTTCACCGTTGTCAAAAAGCATGGGTCAGCCCGGCTGGCGTGGCTCAGTGGTTGAGCGTCGACCCATGAACCAGGAGGTCACTGGTTCGATTCCTGGTCAGGGAACATGCCTGGGCTTGATCCCCAGTAGGGGGCATGCAGGAGGCAGCTGACCAATGATTCTCTCTCATTATTGAGGTTTCTATCCCTCTCTCCCTGTCCCTTCCTCTCCAAAATCAATAAAAACATATTTATTAAACACACACACACACACAAGAATGGATCAGCGCAGTCCTCATGACTTCTCTAGGAGGCAGGATCTAGGAAGATCCCGATATGCACATGGGAGACTAAGGCCCAGTGGATCACACAGCGATAGGCATGGGAACCCAGAGAGTCCGGCCCAGAGCTCCAAATGTGACACCGAATTGCCTTAACAAGCAGTGACTGCCCCCGGTGAGTTTTGCAGACCCTTAGTTCAAATGCTTGTTTCTAACGGCCCTGAGTGTGGCAGCCATGTCATTCCCAAGCTGTGTAGATTTTAGCCTTGGAAGGTAGGAGGATCCATCAGGGCCTACAGGTCACTCTGCATCAGACATCTCTGAGCCGCCAATGAGCACCAGCCATTACGTGCTCCTCACACTAACCCTGCCGGTGGCTCTGGCTGCCCCTCTCCCCTTACAGAGAAGGAAGGCTGGTTCAGAGAGGGGAACTGGCTTGTCCAAGGTCATCTAGCACCTGTGAGTGTGACCTGGGCTTTCCTGGTTCCAGATCCACGGGAGCAAATCCTGCCTTTTCCAGAAAACCCATTTAATGCTGCTGTTAACCACCCTCTCATTTAGACAGCACCTTACAGTTAGCAGAACGGTTCAACCTTCATTTTCTCTCCGGAGTCCCGGAGAAGAGTTATGAATAATGGAATGTTAGGGCTGAAAAGGCCAATTGAGACCTTTGAGACCAACACTTGTAAAAATGGAACCTCCGGCGGGGAAGCTGTTCAGCCGAGGTCCCCAACATGGGGGTGAAAGTGGGGGTTCAGGAGAGATCGGGGTGAGGGTGACTTTGGTTAGGTAGAGGACTGCAGCTTGTTCCAGAGTTGGGAAGTCTGATTTAGATCTTCTCAGAGCCTCAGTTTCCCTCCGTTTGACTTGGGCACGCCCTCTCTGCTTTGCCTTTCTCCCTGGTCTAAGGATAAATGTCAGATGAGCAGATGGACCCGCAGGGCTGTTCACAGCTTGAGGGCCGCCCGCAGAGGTTTCTTAATAACCAGAGGCCAGTCTGGGGTCAGGAGCCTCATCAAGGCCTCTAGAGTTACCCTGGTGCTGCATCGGGTCTGTGGCCAGAAAGGGACCTGGCGGAGCCACCGTGGCCTCAGAGCCTCGGGCTGTGGACATTGTCAGGACACACAATGGCCCTGGGCTTGTTGGACACCCAGAAGCATGCTCCTCACCTATGCGTTCCTTAAAACATATATTGTTTCTTTAAGGATACTTACTTTCCAGTGGCATCAAAGATTTAGAAAAGTCTCTTTTGGATTTGGTTTTCTGGTTGAGTATTTACTCTAGGCCAGATGTTACCCGTATGGTTTTATTCAACGACGTCAGGCACTGTTCTAAGTACTTTATACATATGAACCGATTACATTCTCCTAATAAACCATTGAGGTGCGTACTATTCTCCTTATTTTACAGATGACACGCAGAGGTTAAGTAACTTGCCCACGGTCACACAGCCAAGGTTCAAATCCTGCCTGGTCCCAGACCCCAAGCTCGAACTGCTGAGCTCAGTAGCCTCCCAGCCTTAATTCATCCTCACAGCAACTTGTAAGAGGACTGTTACCCACATCTTACGGAGAAGGAAACTGCCTTAAAAGACAGGAGCATTAATTGAAGTATATGAAATTGCCATTTTTGTTGGTAGTATACAGCCATGTATTAGCAATTTCATATGGTTGGGTCCAACAGCTTGGCAAGTGAATTTGGCAAAGCCAGAATGTAAACCTAGATAATTGATTCCAAAGCTTGGGTGCATAGCCACCCAGCCAGGCCTTCTCCCAGTTCATCCACATAACAGCCCATGAGTTCGTTTGATCTTGTTATTCTACGGACAAGGCCCTCTACGCTCAGAGAAGGGCAATCAATTTGCCAAGGGCACACAGCCAGGGTGGGGAGAGGTTGGGATGTGCCCTCAGGTCTCCATGGCCAGAGCCTCCTTTCTTAGCCCTGTGCAACAGTCAGCGCCATCTAGGACACATGCCCTCGGCCCCATCCTTGGAGATTCCTCCAGATCCCATGGATGGGTGAAGCTAACTCCTCTTGGGCACTGCTGCCTCAGGCCGGGCCACCGCCGCCTGCAGTGGAATGATTTCTTGTAGCAATGCCACATGATTCATAGGGCCCATGGTGGGGGCTCCATTGTGCCATTGTAGGGGGCGGGGGTGGGGGTTCTGTTTCACCAGCTCAAAAGAAAGGCATTCCCAAGCCTGGGGGACCCAGACCACATGGAGAAACCACTCCCTTTCGCCCGAATCCTCCACTTTCCCTGAATCCTGACAGCCGTGCCCACATCCGCAGGGGTGGAGACGCACGGAGAAGGAATGTCACAACTACCCTTCCGGAGCCTGCTCTGGGTTTGGCAAGGGGGCACAGCTGTCTCTAGCAAGTCGCGGAGTGGAGGCTGGCAGGCTGGCACGAAGGCCGTGGGCTCTGCCGCTCACTACCTGAGTGGCCTCGGGCAGGTCATCGCTCTCCTCTGTTCCTCTGTTGGCTAATGTGACAATGGGGCATGCAGTGCATTCCTGGCACATTAGGAGTGCTCAGTTTGTGACCATGACGGGTGTCCAAAGCAGTCAGGGAGGTGTGGGATGTGGGCTTGGCAGGCCTGGGCTCCGCTCCCAGCTCTGCTACTGCTATGCTTGGGTGAAAATACTTCCCTCCTGCGTCTCAGTGTCTCCACCAGTATAATGGAAATGATAATAGCATCTACATCATATAGGTGTCTCAAAGATCACGATTCTGCATGTAACCCCCCTGGGAGACAGCAGGTGCGCAATGAATGGTGGTTAACAGTCATGATTCCTGGGAGCTTGGCTCTTTCCAGTGTTCACAGTGTTCCAGCCTGATGTCAGATATGCCTCTGCCGCTATTTCAAAGTCCTCGGCAGACCTACTCATTGCAGGAAGGTTACTTTGAGGAGCTCAGGTTCAGCGAGTAGGGTGGTCCTCGGTGCTGCATGTCTGTGGCACAGTGACTCACCCTCTCTGAGTTTCTGTTCACTCCTCTATGAAGTCGGACCTCAGAGGACAGCAGCAAGGATGGAAGTGTACGTGTGTGTGTGTGTGGTGCTGGCACCTTGTGAATGTTTAAGTAATGTGACGGCTATTTGTGGACGAAGCCATGGCGGGCCTGTCAGCCTACCCCTGGCCGCAGCAGGCTGGAAAACCCAGCCAGATGCTGCCTTGCAGACATGTTTCCCTCCTCCCCGCTCTTGCCCTGCTCCTGGCAGCGCTGGAGTCCGTCAGGCTCCTTAGTTCACGGCGCATTATCAGCACCAGTCCTGCGAGACCCTGCTTGCTTGCATTTTCTTTTTCCTTTTCTTTCTCAATTGTTACAGATTGCTGATTTTCTATTTTACATTTATTTCATTTTTTTAAATGTTTTATTTTATTTAACATTATTATTATTTAACATTCTAATTTCATTTTTAAAGTTTTTAATTTTAATGTAATTTACACTTTTTAATTTTTTCTTACAATGTATTTGTTTTTCATTTTATATTAATTTTATCATCTAATTTTGTTTTAAAATGCTATTTTATGTTTAAATGTTTAATAAATTTAATTTTTTTTCCAGTTTTATTCCCCTTATATTATTTTTTATTTTACTTTTTAGTGTTTTTCATTTTTTAAATTATTTTTGTATTTTTATTTTTCCCACTTTGTTATTGGGTTTCCTGGATTTTTAAAAATATGCTTTTTATTGTTGATAACATTACAGATATCTCCCACTTTCCTCCCCTTTACCTCTCCTCCCAGTCCCTAAATTTACAGGACTTCCTGTATTACCCATATTAATGTCCCCAGTCGATTTGGACATGGGCCATATCTTTCTTCAGTCTGACTCTTACCTGTTAACTTGGTGTGTCCTCTGGAGAATAGAAATCACATATGATGATACTGTTTATGTGGTCAAATCTCTTGAAGGAGGAGGGGTTCCTTCCACCTCTTGGCCTGGCCTTTTTGAGTTTACAAAACGTCCTATACGAGGGCTCATAAGAGGGTCATGAACCCTCAATTCTCTGTCCTGGAGCAGACACCTGGCGCCACGTTCAGGGACCACCTTCCCGGGAGCGATTCTTCCATCACACGTGTGGATAGTCCTGATGCAGTAGCGCTCGGCCCCTCCCGAGGACACTTCCTGTTCACTGTCGCCCCTGGATGTCCTGAGCCTCTGCACTGCAGTCAGTACACATCTGTTGAACACTTGCTGTCAGCTGGACCCCGTCCTGGGGGCCCAGACTGGTGGAGGAGGCAGTCCCAACTGAGCGAGTATTAATGTAAGAGTAGGAGGGAGGTCAGCTGGAGCCCTGCCTTGGGAAAGGTGAGGTTGGCTTGAAGTCCTCCCCAAAGCTGAGCATCCCTGGCCAACGGCAGACATTTTCCAGGGTTGCTTTGGCTCAACGGCTTCACTTTGTGGATCACCTCATTCTCCTGCATCAACACCCATGAAAAGAAAGAGGACGCTCCGGACATTCGTGCATAAAGCAGACTTTACTGAAGGTCTGGGGAGAGTTGCTAAGGGCTCATCCCACAGTGTGGACGGTTACAGGTGGCCAGTGACTGTGCTGGTCCTACAGCCCCCTCTCCCCTCCTGTCTGGGGTAACTGCTCTGCTTCTGTCTGTCCCCACAAACGGCTCCCAAGGCCCGAAGAGGTGTATGGCTTTCACTGGCATTTCCCTGCTTTTGGAGAGACACTGGGCAGGAGTCAGCAGGGAGGGGCTGGCAGGGCACAAGGGAGCTGTTAGGAGCTTGGGTTCAGGTTTGCCTCCCCGCTGACTCCTCACTGCGAGTTCTTAGGTCAACGCTTCACCTTTCAGCCTCAGTTTTCTCACCCATGAGATTGGGGGTAGGTGTAGCCCCAGCTTTGTAGGGTTGTGGGTGTGAGATGATTCCACACAAGGACCTCAGTAGCATGGAGCCCTGCAGGTGGCAGCAGCTCAGCCCGCGTCCGCCTGCTGCTGCCCGTTTGCAGTCCTGGTCCCTTTGAGGATCTGCCAGAACTCAGACCCTCATGTCCAGCCGCAGCGGCCCATCTCGGCTCCAGCTCTCACCCTTGGTTTTAACTGGGCAAGAAGGATAGGGTCCCCATTTCGCAGATGAGACCCACTGGCACCTCTAGGCTCTGCACCTCGCTGCCGAGCAGGGCTGATTGGGAGCCTGGCCTGTGGTGGGGAAGGGATGACAACAGGAGAGCATCCCATAGAACAGCAAGGCTCCAGCCACCCTGAGCCCCAGAGCAGGTGCAGCAACGGCATCACGGGCCTGGCCTTCCTAGTCAGGGGCCCAGGGCCAGGCTGTGCACAAGGCCAGGTGGGAAGGACCAGAGGCACCCATTCCGAGACCAGGTTCCAGCCTGCCCGCCAGCGGCCTGCTGTGTGGCTCTCCACAAGTGCCGGCCCCTCTCTGAGCCTCAGGCAGGGCACCATCTCTCAAGTGGTATTACTGCCGATTTCAGCTTGGATAGACACTGCCCAAATTCCTTCCTCCAGGGAGTGCTGGGTGCTGTCAGTCTTTGATAGTTTGCCTGTCTGGTAGGTCATAAGTAATAATTCATTGTTTTAATCATCATTTTGAAAATCATTAGTGAGGTGGGACAGCTCTTCATGTGGTGACTAGCCCATTTGTCTTTTTTCCTTTGAATTAATGTCTTTGCTCATTTTCCCACCTTGGGTTGTTCTGGGAGCTCTTTGTATATTGAGGGTGGTAATCCTTGGCCTAGTTTGTGTGTTATTGGCTTAATGATTAGACTGAGCACATAATAGAAGATTATAAACATGACATGTGTACTTTTTTTTTTTCTCGAATTCTCTCTTACGTCTCTAAAACTCAATCCTTAATAAGTTTGGGGAGATCTCAGAGCTTCCTGGTACTAAAAAGCCCAGTCAAGTGCTACATTTTAAAATCATGTGTCTCATTCAAAGCTCTCTCCTTCCCCACCACTGACTCCAGTTATCTGCTCTGAGGGGAGATGTGTCCTGCTCCCTCCCTCCCTCCCTTGTGTGTTGGGAGCAGAAGAAAGGATGGGACAGGGACAGCTGTCCCTTACTTCTCCGATACTCCTGTGACCTCACAGCTCTGAGCACAGAGAAAACTCAGGGCCCCACTATCAGTGAGCAGCAGGGGCAGGTCTAAATGTCCCTCTGCCTCCCTCCATGCCCTCTGTGTGTGGCAGGTGCCCTAACTGTGGCATGGGGGTGACATGGGGCAGGAGCATGGGCTTGACTTCTTCTGACCTTCCTAGTTCTCACTGTGGTCTCCCCTCGCCCCCCAGCCTCTTTTGGGCTGGGGATCTGCAGTTTGGTTCAAACTCAGATGCCTCCTTCAGTGTCCACTTGACCTGAAGAAAGAACTGACCAAATGGTGGCTGTGCAGGGTTCCCAGGACTGCCCCTGCCCCTCTGCATCTCTCATTATTCTCCCCTCTCCCCCCGCCCCCCCCCCCCGTAGACATGGGGAGGATCAGCAAGTGTGGGTCCAGTCAGAGGATGAAATGCCCATCTTCATGGCCATCAGGTCCCCTCCAAACTATGAGGATTCTCTTGCCACCGCATCGGGGTTTAAGGAGGCAGGGAAGTACTCTGCTCTGCCCCAGCCCCTGGGGGCGGGGGCAGTCCTTCTTGGATTTTCTTCAGACATCTGCTTACATGGGCTGGGGAGGCAGTGGGGCAGTGGAGGGCGCAAAGACAGTTGGTCCCACTCACTAAGTCCCAGAAGGGGTGTCTGGCCACAGTTCCACACTCATGAGTCAGCTCTCTTAGAACATGGTGATTGGGGGCAAGGAGGACACAGGCTTTGTTTCACCCTTAGTCACAAGTTTTGGAGCAGTAAGATAAGTCCTGTCCATTCAGTCAGTCAACAAACGTCTGCAGAACACCCAGTGTACCTGGCACTGGGCATGGTCCAAAGGCCTGGGGAACTGACCTTCACACTCTACTATCATTTTGCACGTATTTCTGAAATGTTTTCACCCTTATATTCTTGGAGTTTAGAAAAGGGCCTGGTATATTGTAGGCATTCAAGAACTACCTGCCAGCCCTAACTGGTTTTGCTCAGTGGATACTTCGTCAGCCTGCAGACTCCAGGGTCCCAGGTTCAATTCCAGTCAAGGGCATGTACCTTGGTTGCGGGCACATCCCCAGTAGGGAGTGTGCAGGAGGCAGCTGATCGATGTTTCTCTCTCATCGATGTTTCTAACTCTCTATCCCTCTCCTTTCCTCTCTGTGAAAAATCAATAAAATATATTTTAAAAAAATTTTTTTTAATAAAAAATAAATAAAAGAACTACCTGCCAGATGGATGGATGAGTGGATGGATATAAACACTGTCTTTAACCATCCACTTGACAGACAGAGAAACTGAGGCCCAGAGACAGGGAGAGACTTACTGAGGACTCACAGAGCAGGAATGAGTTCACATCAGGGCTCTCTCCCTTCTACTAGGATTTGAGAGGGGCGTGCACCTGTGTAGAGAGGCCAGGCCCAGAAAAGGGTCCCTGAAGATGCATGCTCACCTTGTGCCTGGTGTGGCTGGAGGCCCAAACTGGATTCCTGACTCTCTGTCACCCCTTAGGACCTCCAGGTCCCTTGGGTGCTGACTGAGGGGGCTAGGGCTGTCCCTGGAATGCCAACAGGGTGTGGTCTGAGGGCCAGATGCAGGCCTGTATCCGCCAGCCCTGACTTTTAAACCCAGCTGCCTTCCCTGAGGCTAACTGGCAGTATGACCCCAGGTACCCTCTGCACTGGGAGCTGATCATGTACCTAAATCTTCCTTAGGGCTTAATTTTATGAGGTGAGGGGAGTGTTTGTGTTGGGTCTATTTTGAGGGGTAGGCTTCCTCCAATATATAATAGTAACTGCTCGTTAATACGACTGCCTGTCTTTAAATCCCTCCTTGCCACTTACCAGCTGTGGGATCCTGGGCAGCTTGCTTGCCTTCTCTGTGCTTTAACTTTCTTGTCTGTAAGAGGAGATCATGATACCTTATAGGGTTGTCACAATAGTCTAGCCGTGTAAGAACTCCATACTGCTCACGGCTATCCCATCACCTGCCAAACCTCATTCTGCTCATGTCACACACACCAAGTGACTGCGCCTTCACAGCAATGTATGAGGGCAATGTTATTGCCCTTTTACAGGTGGGGGAACTGTGGCCCCAAAAGGTTAGGTTGGGATTTGAATCCAGGCTATCTGTTTCCAGAACCAGGGCTCCCCCACCTCTCTTCCTGCCATCAGCACTGGGGGCCTGTGGGGCTCGAGGGGCTTAGAGATTATCGAGACCCAGACAAAGGGAACCCAAAGGCCTAGGCCAGTGGTCGGCAAATTGCGGCTCTATTGATTAATGAGTTTGCCGACCACTAGCCTAGGCTTTCGAGACTTGCCTCACCCGCATCTGGCTTCAGCTCTTACCTGCCCTATTAATTGAGCTCCCATATCCCATCTCATCTCAGGAAGAATGAGGCTTCCTTGGCTGAAGAAAGCTCGAAAGCCCTATATCAAGACCAAGCCTTTGTCTTTCTGTTGGGGAAACCGAGGCATGCGGCCATGAGGGACTCTGCCAAGGTCAAGGGCACACAATGAGTCTAAGTCCAAGCCAAGACAGGAGCATGGTCCTTCCTAGTTCTTAAGCCAAGGACTTCAACGTGACAGAGTAAAGGAAGTCATTTGTGGAGCAGACTGCAAAGCGTGGTATCTTCCTCAGTCAGATTAATCTTAGGGGTCACAGGCTTTCCAGGCATTTTTAAAAGGCCCACTCCCGCCCCCACCACCTTCCTAAATCCCAGCACTCACATCTGCCCCCGGCTCATGGGGGCCTCCTGGTTTGGACAGCGGGCATAGCCCCTGCCCCCGGGTGTGGCAGTGGGTCTCCAGATGGGCTGGGTGTGTCCCCCCAATCCTAACTGCTGCAGATGCCCTCCCACTCAGCCAAAGCTGAGGCATGTACAGCCCCCCAAAGAACCAGGAGAGGCAATGCAACCCTGACGAGGAATTGTAACCTCCATCCCCAGGGGAGGGAAGGAACTAGCAGCCAGCGTTTATTGCACCCTGGTCTTGCCAGGCACTTTATACACAGCTCTCGGGGCACTTTACAGCAATGAAGGGAGGCTCAGAGGTGATCAGAGATGACTGACTGCCCAAGGTCACACAGTCAGACCATCCCGCTGTAGAAAGAGCCAGAACTGGAAGGAGCAGGAACCTGAGTCCCTTCCCCAGCCCACAGGGTCTCATTGAGAGCCTCCTACTGTGTACCAGGCACTTGCTTACTCTACAAGGCACTGGGGACCGCAGCCACGAGCAAACAGAAACAGGCCTGCCTCAGGGAGATTCCATTTTTGGGGAGGGACGTAGGTAGTGCGTTCTCTTGAGCACCTACTATGTGCCCAGTACTGTTTTGAGCACGATGTATTTGATCCTCAAAATAACCCTATGAGCTAGGTACAGAAGAAGAAACTGAGGCACAAAGTATTTTAAGGCCACACACGCAGCAAATGTATCCCTATAACATGAAAAGAAAAAAAAACTGTCCTCTCAATGTTTTTTCAAAAGAATGGCAGCCTCACATACCCCAGTTTCATGACAGTTTCACATGTAGGACAACTTTAAGGCAATTTCTTACACAATTTCACATACTTGCAACCTTATGATACGTTCACACACAAGATAGCTTTGTGACAATTTCCAAGACAGACTGATTTTTTTGACAGTTTCACACTCAGGGCAGCTTCATGACAATTCTGTGTTTACGGATACCAGGTGCTGAGCTCTGGGGAGATGGGTCCCGGGGAAGTCCGCGGTAGGTGTGACTGCCTGCCCTGGTCCTGGCCTCAGCCAGCTGCCCTGCCCCCAGCCTTAGCCTGCCCAGGGAGGGGGGATCCAGCAGCAATCCTTTCTAAAAAAATGATGATTTCCTGAAGGTGCCCCCAGAGCTCCCACCAGGAACACAAATGTGACTGCTCTTAATGAGTGACTAATGGGGGGCAGAATGCATCTTGTGGGTCCGGGGTGGGGTGTTAAGAGACAACAGGGGAGCAAAGAGAAGTGGTCAGATCCTGGACATGTTTCATAGGTAGAACTGACTGATTTCGGATAGATTGCATGTAAGATATGAGGGAAGAGAAGAGATGAGATGACTCCACGGTTTTTGGCTGAGTAGAGTAGCCATTGACTAGGCTAGATGGGAGATACAAGTGTGGAGGGCATTATTATTATTATATTCTGAGGGTCTTGTCCATTCACCCCTTAGGGGTCACGTATTAACACCTTAGCAGGCATTTGCTATCTGCTCCTTGCCCAAGCTCTTTCCATGCCACCAACTCACATACCATCCTATACTCACCTCTCTTAAAATCCTTTCCTCCTCCTGCACAAACGAGTCCTGCTTCTGTCTCCACACCTGCCCCTCCAGAAAACCATCCCTCCTGGCTCCAGTCTCTGAGCCCAGCCCTGCCTGCCTGCCTGGGTCCCTCACTCGGCTCTGAGCTCCTCTGGGCGGACAGCATCAGCTTTCTCTGCACTCTCTGATCCTGGTCCTCCCACTCAGACTGCAGGCTCCCTGAGAACAGTTTCTGAGAACATTTATTAAGCTATCACTCATTCTTTCATTTAAGAAATAGCTAGTTGGTACCTACAATGTGCAAGGCTATGGAGATTGGAAGGACAGCAAGCCAGAATGGGCCCCAGCCCTCAAGGGAGCACCTTCGGATGCCTCCCTTTGACCCTCCATGAATCAAGTAATGAAACAGTGCTTATGCATCTGCCATGAGCTGTGCGGAGCACTTTGCATGGATGAGTTCACATCATCTTCACAAGTGCCTGGGAGGTGATTGCTACCATTGTTCCCATTTTGCAGAAGAGAAGACTGAAGTTCAGAGTAGTGAAGGCACTTGCCTTAGATCTCCCAGCCTGGAAGTGGTGGTTTTCCAGGCTCCAAAGTCAAGACCACCTAAACATGCTGCGAACGCGAGACCCTCTAGGTTCCCTCCTGAGGACTCAGAAGAGTGCGGTGGGCTGGACACCTCTAGCCCCAGATGCCCTGGGAGTCTCCAGGACCCATCCCTTACTGGGGATGATGCAATCTGCCCCGAGGCAGGAAAGTCCCATTTTCCAGTGGTAGTGACTGCCTCCCACATGTGGCAGCTGAGGAGGCACAAGGGAGCCCAGATGTTGTTCATTTCCTCTGGTCATTGGTGACAGCATCCCCCAATGCCAGGCAGGAGTTAGGGAGTGCCCAGCACTCCCTGCATGTGGCCCCCCTACATGGTTCTGGATCCTTCCCCAAGGACAGAGCAGGACCTGTCCCTCTGCAGGTTGCACAGCCTCGGGGCGTGGCGGGGGCGGGGGGGGGGGACAGTGGTCTCTCTTTCCTCGTCCTTCTCAGCCCCTCAGAGGGTCCTTCAGGACAGCTGTGTTAAATCCTCAGTCCACCATGACACATGATGTTCTCATGCAAGACACACTTCTCTGGGCACACCCCAATTATGAAGAAACTCTATCCCCCAAAATGTTGACATCAACATGAAGAGTTCTGCACTGACTGCCAAAGCAAGTCCAGGATTGCAAACCCCCACGGAGGCACGGCAGGTGGGGTGATAGTGTCACGGAGACCTCGAAAGTGTCGGGCTCGCTCAGGTCCCCACAGCATTATCTGTTAGGTCAGCCAATACGGTTCCTGTTTTATAAATGAGGAAACTGAAGCACAAAGAGGTTAAGTTCAAGGTTACATGGGCAAGGAGAAGGGGAAGAGCTGGGATTTAAACCCAAGCAGTCTGGCTCTTAACCCAACTCCACTCTGAAAGTGTGGTCCCAGGACCAGCAGCATCAGCCTCATCTGGGAACCTGTTAGCAATAGACATTCTCACTTGCTGCCCAGACTTACTGAATCAACAGCCCTCAGCTCCCCTGTGTTAACAGCCCAGCCTCTCTGGGTTAACAAGCCCTCCAGGTGAGTCTGATGTGTGCCCTGGTATGAGAACCCCTGCTCTACAGGGTCTTCTAATCTGAGGGAGTGAAGTGGGTGTAAGAGAAACAGCAGCTCAAGAATGATAATACATAGCAGCTGACCTTTGCCCTCAGTGCCAGGTATAATAGGGAGTGGTGGGGACTGCAGCCAACTAGAGTGTATACGCTCCATCTACATAACTCCAAGGATTGCCTTGCAGCGTTGCAGGCCCAGCATTGGTGGATATTCTGACTTTTTATAGAGAAACCCAAATTCCAGTTTTGTTTTGTTTTTATGTGAAATTTGATTTTTCAAGTGTTGGTAATCTATTCAAATTATTGGGCGGGGATTGTTTTCTGTTTTGTTTTGTTTTTAAGCGTGGGGCTGAAGTTCCTCACTTGGGTATTGGAGCTTTTTCAGGGACACATTCACTGCGGGCTGCTGAGGAGGAGAACGTGTCTGGGAGAACAAACTTTTCAGAGTCTGGGATGTCGCCCTGTGCCTTTTGAACCACCCCCCAAGGGAAGCTCTCCGAGTAAAGGCAGGTGCATGATACTGCAGAGATGGCCCAGAATCCACTCCAAATCCCTAAATGGAAAAAATATAGAGATCACTTGCAACCGCTGAGCCATTGATGCCTATCGCTCAGGATGTGAGCCACCCTGAGGTTTGAAGAGTGCAGGTCATTCCCAGATCTCAGCAGAGAGAATAAACTACCTTTCACCCCAGAGCAAAGTTACCTCCGCATGTCTCTACCCTGAGCTCTTCACTATCCGAACGATGAAAGACCATCTCGCTGGACATGGTAGTTGGTAGTTGCTGTCCTCTGTTTGCTCACCTCTGAAAGGGGAAAGGGTCCACATGTGGGTTTACAATCCCACCATGTGTTGTGATAGTGTGGGAACAGGAAGGGAACTTACATTTATGGAGAAACACCGACTATGTGCCAGGCACCTGCCAGTTGATTTTGCACACACTTTACACCAAGGCCCATGACTGTAGACTAGGGTCCCTGTCCAAGGTCACTCAGGGAGTGGTGGAGCCTGGATTTGGATCTAGGCACCTGAACCATAACACATGGCCTTAGATTTCTAAATTTTCCATGCATTATCTCCTTTAATCACAACAACCTGTAAGATAAGCATTATTACCCCTTCAACAGCTCAAATAATTGAATCTTGGAAAGTTAAGGTACTTTGCCCATGACCACACAGCTGCCTCCTAGACCTGACACGGAGTAGAGGCTACTTGTTGGATGGATGGATGGATGGATGGATGGACGGATGGGTGGATGGACGGACGGACGGATCAATCCTGGGCTAATGCATGCATTCCGAGCTGTCTTAAGCCTACATCCCTTTGTAAACTGCCAAGCCTGACATGCTGAATTCCACTGTCATTGTCCCTAACATGGACATCCAACTCTCAACTAACCCCTGAGTAGCCGAAAAGGCAAAATGACTCAGGTGTCATCCCAAGACCCTCCCCTCCCCCCGCACCCCCCCTTCCCCCGCAGCTGCTAGAATAACACGAGGCCATACATCTTGGTCCATTTGGCATTTTGACCAGGGAAGGATGATCTTGATTATGGGAGACAGTTGTTAAGGAAAATCACAAGTGGTGCCATCCTCTCTGGTGCCCCAAGAAAACTCGGGGAGGTTGCAATTGGAACTACCATGCCTTCACTTAGAAACCTGCATCTGAGCTGGGAGAGGGCGTGATGAAGGCCAGGGTCCAGGTGATGTGGAGAAGGACCCAGGTCTTTTCAAAGTGTGGCCCTGGGACCCCAGATCCCCTGGTGGGGGGTGCCATGGTAGTGGTACTCCAGGCCCCTTTATCCTGTGAAACCATGATCTGTGTCCTGTCTGGCAAACTACACAGGAGAGAGCTAGCTCAAGTGGAAAAGTGACTTTTTTTGGATCTATGTGGTGAGCCAACCCTGGGGGGACTGGAACCTGGGCGTGGAAGATGGTCAGAACCTCGATCTTTTGGAGCCCAGTCGGTTTCTAGTCGTGCCCCTCTCTCTTTCTCTCCCTCTCTCTTTCTCTCCCTCTCTCTCTCTCTCCCTCTCTCTCTCTCTCTCTCCGTCTGTCTTGGTCAGGAGTCTTTTGGTTGAGAGTGAAAGAAAACCTAACTCAAAGTGGCTTGAGAAAAGAAGAGCATTTATGGACTCCCCCCTCCACGCCCCCACGGGTGGATCCAGGTGCACAGCCGATCCGTGGCTGGGCTGCTGCTCTGTGGCCCCCATTCTTGGGACACTCTCCCCTCGTGTGGTGCCCACCAGCTCTGGTCTACATCTTTCCAAACCCAAAGGGAGTGGGAAAGAACACACACCCAGAGTCATTGACTAGCTCTTGTCGAGATACATGCCTATGTCTGACCCCACCATTGTAATCAAGGGGACCTGAGCTCTGATTGGCTGAGCCCAGGTTGAGTGCTTCTGGGTGGAGATGGCTCCACGTGAACCTCACTCGGAGAGTGCAGAGGCATTGGGGCCTCTGTTAGCAGAGGGGGGCCACAGAGGCGATTGCCCACCGGAGCTCGTCACACACGCGCACCCTGCCTGTCACAGAACAGTGCACTCTGCCCTCCTGCAAATGTTCTTAGGTTGGCAGGCCAGCCCAGACCATTGTCCATCAACCCCAAGTCAACGTTCTCAAGAGATGCAGCCCAGCCTGCACGAGCTGTTCGTCCCTGGTTCAGTATCCACCAGGAAACAGGCTCATGCAGTACAAGTGTGGCTGCCAGGGCCAGTTCTGAAGGCAAGGAGATTGTGAGCAAGGAGGACACTTCCAAAATGCCTAGCACTCTTGTTGTGGACTTGCTAAAATGCACATTCTCCGGTTTACAAGCCTCCCTGGGGATTCTTATGCACAGTCAAATTTAAGAGCCATCAAGTTTGGATCTTTCTAAAGCAACAAACTGTAGTTGTCATCACTTATTAGTCCTAAAATTGGCATTTAACTCTCCCCAACTGTGACCTTGGGGGTGGAGGAAAAGAGCATTGCTTTTAACTAGTTATACAGAGGTGATGAAAACCTCGAGTAAGACCATCAGAATTCACAGTCAGAGGTGCTATTACAACATAGAGGGACTAGAGGGCACGCTAGCCAAACTCCAGGACCAACACAGAGCCACCTCTCTTCAAAGACCTGGGGTTGAAAGAGGCTAGTTGAGATCCACAGTGAGTTCTTCTATACACATACACACACACACGCACACTCACAGAGACTGACACTATATGAGGTCAAGGGGAGGGTCCTTGTGGGTTTCTTTTGTCTTCAGAAAGTTGAAATATCACCCTACAAATATTAGTGCTGTAGCTCTAATTGGGGCGTCTTTGCTGTTGGCTGCCTGACTTTGGGGAAGGTTCCACTCCTCTGGCCTCAGGTCTTCGGCGAAACTGCAAGGGCTGGGCTGAGTCACCCTAAGCCCTCCCAAGAGACAGTGGTTATTGAGAGGGTTGCTTTGTCCCCACCTGTGTTGCTATCAGTCACCTCTGCAGGCTTCAGTTCTGCCATGAGGTCCTGTAATGGCTGGGCCATGTGTGGGTCACCAATGAGGCCCCAGGCCCTGAATGAATGCTCTGCGAGGGCAGTGGAAGCCTACTGACATGGTCCCTGCCCCAATCGGTTCTATGGGACCCTGGGCATGTCACTGCACCTCTGTTTTCTCAGCTGCAATACGGGCAACAACACCCCTGTCAGAGCATGAGTCTCGGTTCACAAACTCGGTTTGCAGGAAATGCCATTTTGATTTTCTGTAATTGAACATAATTTCTCATTTAAACTCCTTTCCTGCCAAATGGCAGAGGTCATCTCAAGCCAATTTTTTGCCCTTTGTAGGTGGGGTGGCATCTCAGGTCCAGGGGGCTTATACAATGCCAAGGCACTGAGAAGGGGCACCCTGGTGTCCCCTGACATCACCCTGTGCCCACCAGTGTGGCTAAAGACCTGACATCATCAGCCATTATCATGTAGTTCTCTGTATCTGACAGAACCGGAGGCCCCAACTGGAGGGACAACACTTTCCTCCCTCTCCTATGAAAGAATCTGAGGTAGACAGCCCCGGGGTTGGTCTGGCTCAGCCACGGTGTCTCTCAGTCAGGTCCCTCTGTCACCTGCCTTTGCTATAGTTCCAGCTACCTCATTCTCAGCCTCCAGGGAGGAAGTTAGAAGGGAAGAATAGCTCTGCCCTTAAAGGGCATTTCCTGGGTGAGGCACAGGACATTCCCACTTAAAATCCATTGGCCAGAACTCAGACACATGACCACCCACAGCTGCAAAGGAGTCTGGGAAATGTAGTCTTAATTCTTGGAAGGCATAAATTCTGCTAAAAATCAGGGTTCCATTACTGAGGAGGAGAGGGAGAATGGACATGGGGACAGGTAGCATAGTGCTCAGAGGTGCAGGTCTCCATGGCTCTCAGAATTTCTGTCACCTCCCCCTTGCTCAAGATCTTAGCTTGAGGATGGGCCAGTGCTTGGAGGAAGGGAGATGGGAGGAGGAGAAATAGAAAGAATATAGCTCTCTGCCCCTCCCCACAACCCCAGGACAAAATAGAGGCTAAACTCTTCTTTTAAAAAATATACTTTATGATGAAATATTTCCAACCTACAGTTGAGAATAAAAGACAATATGGTGGGGATTTGTGTACTGGGCAGCCACTTTTATCAAATCTTGCCATTTTCATAGTTGCTTTAGATTTTAGGATATTAAATATTACAGATACAAGTGAAGTCCCCAGTTTTCTTGCCAATCTCTTTTCCCACTTCTCAACTCAGAGGTGTTATGTCCTAAATTCAGTGTTTATCAGTCCCTTCTGTCTTTTATTCTTAATACAAATTTATGTATAATAAATGTTACAAAAAATTGTTTTGCAGGTTTTGAACTTGATGTAAATAGCTTCTTACTGTATGATTCATTGTGCAACTTGCTTTTTTGCTCTCAGCACTTTCTTTGAGAAGGAGCCATGAAAAGACTGTAACTCTACCTCTGTCATTCATCATGACTGGGTCATATATGTGGTTTATGGCTGTGGCATCTGTCTATACCACAGTATGTTTCTATATTTTGATAAATGGTTAGGTCTTTGCAATTGTTTGCTATTAAATAATGTTGCAATTAACATCTTTGTACATGTCTCTTTGTGCACACACATGAGTTTCTCTAAGTCAGTGGTTCTGAGAATGTGGTCCCTGGACCAGCAGTATTAGCATCACCTGGGTATCTGTTGGAAATGCAGACTCTCAGACATCACCTCAGACCTACAGAGTCAGACACTCCAGGGTGGAACCCAGCGATTTGTGTTGTAACAAGCCCTCTAAGAGATGCTGGTACCTGCTCGAGTTTGAGAAAAACTGCTCTAGGTTTTATAGCAGAAGCACTTCCTCAAATTTACTAGATGCTGTTAGATTTTTCTCCAAAGGATGGAAGTTTCCTCTCATCCTTGCTAGCCCTTGGTGTCATCAGAACTTAAGATCTTTACCTATTGTGTGGGAGGTCTGGGCACTGTTCACTTCTCAGTTGTCCTCTCCCTGGCCCTGGAGGTTCCTCTTACAACATCACACTTTCTCTCGGCCCTCAGGTCCTGCCAGGTCTATAGCTTTGGAAACACACAAACCTTTACTTGTGGCAGTTTCTCTTCTCAGGAGCATCAGTACTGTGTACCTCCATATGAGCCCGCTGGATCAGTCAGGGGTCTCAGATGTAAGCAACAGCAATGGAGTTATCAGCAGGATGTGTGGGTTCCCAGAGTCCAAAGAGCTGCTTTTGGTCACATGACCATATCTAGACGCAAGGGAAGCTGGGAAATGTAGTCATTTGTCTGGTAGCTATGTGCTTAGTTAATATCCCAATGAGACAACATATATAGTTTGACCATCTCTCTCCCTTTCCCTCACCCTCCACCCTGGTCTGGATGGCAGTGGGCACTGGTCTGGGGGGCAACTGCACAGGCTGTGTCATCTGCTCAGAGGAGAACGGCTGCTCCACCTGCCAGCAGAGGCTCTTCCTGTTCATCCGCCGAGAAGGTATCCGCCAGTACGGCAAGTGTGTGCATGACTGTCCCCACGGCTATTTCGGCGTCCGTGGCCAGGAGGTGAACAGGTGCAAAAGTACGTGGCTCCTCCCTTGTCCTGTGCTAGTGTTGGGCTCCTGGGCACCTCTGGCACCCCGACACAGCCACAGGGGAAGTAGGTGTAGGCCTGAACCCAGACTCAGATACTTGCTTGGTTTCAGGCTGGCTCTAAAGCCCTAAGCAAGCCAGTGCCTTCTCTGGTATAAGCATGGCACCTTCCTCTCTACCCTAGTTTGCTGTGTGGCCTTGGTCATGTTACTCTCCCTCTGAGCCTAGCTCAAATGAGAAAAGGCGTCCTAGCTTCTAACTCTCTTTTTGCTGTGACCTGGGACAACCATGACCATCTCTGAGCCTTGATGGAAATGGAGCAGGGAGTCCTCACTCCTAGCCCAGATTTGCTGTGTCATTTGCCTTTTCTTCGCTCCAATGAGAAAGGGAACCTTTAAACACAAATAACCATGCTACCTTGGACATGTTACCTGTCCCTGCTGAGCTTCAGTTCAAATGAGAAAGGGAGTTCTCCTTGAATGTAACCCAATTTGACCTTGGACAAGTCTGGGCTTCAAAGGAGACACTGAATCCTGACCCAGTGCTACAGGGCCTGGGGATGCTCAGAGGCCCTCCCACCTCAGGCAGTCCCAGAATGCCCTCTTCCTGGGCAGCTTCCTCACCAGGGGTGGTCCTGGCTCTATTACAGAATGCGGGACCACGTGCGAGAGCTGCTTCAGCCAGGACTTCTGCATCCAGTGCAAGAGGCGGTTTTACCTGTACAAGGGGAAGTGTCTGCCCACCTGCCCACTGGGCACTGCAGCCCAGCAGAGCACGCGGGAGTGCCAGGGTGAGTGGGGGCCTCCTCATCCTGCCCGTTCCCCTTCCGCCCTGCAGCAGAGGCTGGTGAGGGTGTCAGGAGACCTGGAAACAATGTCACGTGGGTGGCAGGCCCAACACACCAAGTCAGGTATACACAGGAGTCATTTAATATGCTAAAACCATCATTATGATGATGATGATTGCTACCAACGTCAGCATCATTATTATTTCCAAGGGAGGCAGCTGAGTACAGAAGAGCATTGATTTTGAAATAAGACAGACCTGGGTTCAAATCCTAACTCTAAAATTTACCCATTTGTGACCTTGAGCAAGTTATTTAAGCTCTCTATCCCTCAATTTCTTCAAACATTAAAAAAAATTACCATAGAACATAAAGCCTACTTCATGGGAGAGGATTGTCATAAGGATCAAATTAATCAATAAAATTTGAAGCACTTAATAGAGTGACTAGTAAGTATACAGTAAGTGCTCAATACATGTCATTATTATTACTGCTGTTTTCCCTGCTGCTCCTTTTCAGACTCCTTTGTGAACTCTTCTTCTGCAATCTGTCCTTACTTGAGATGGGTTGCTCCCAGTGCTCTCACCTGAATCTCATATCTCTGCCCACAAATTCCCTCTGGGCTCGTGTTCACAGTCATTCCAAAAGCTGGTGGCTCCTGGCTCACTGTTCCTGGCCACATCCCTCCTGAGCATCAGGCCACATCCGCACCTGCCCTCTGGGTGTTTCCTTCCCTCCTTCCCCATCCCCAGCCTGGTGCTTTCTCTGTCCATAACCAGCTCCACGGCCCATGCTGGCCACGCTGGAGATATGGACATCACTGGTGACTCTCCTCTCTCATCCTACATCCAATCCAATCTGCTCATTCATTTGCCAAGAAATATTTACTAGGGTATCTGCTATGTGCCAGGCACTTCTGAGGCGCTGGGGACATATTAGTGAACAAAATAGATAATGCCTCTGCCCTCGTGCATGTAACATTGTGCTGGGAGACAGAAGAGTCACACAAGAATAAATACAGATGTCAGGTGGCAAAAAAAAACACACACACACAAAACTTTGGGGGGGAAATGAAGCAGAATAAAGGTCCCCAACCATCCTACCCCTCCCAACCCTCTTCTCCCCACACTCTGCCCATCACTGGGATCATGGCCACAGCCTCTGCCTGTCTACCTGCCTCAGGTCTCCCTGCCTCCAGCCCATGCTGGCTCTAGTCCGGGCAGCCAGAGAGATTATTTCAAAATGGCAATATGATCAGGTTTCCCTTCTGCTCAATGCCCTTCTGTGGCTCCCACTGTCCTCAGGGAGAGCCCTCCCAGGACCTGTGCAATCTGGTCCCCATCTGCCAGCCTCTCCACCCCATCACTGTTTTCTCTCCACTTGAGTTTATACTGCAACTTCCCCAGTTCCGGGCCGGTGTCCAGGCTGAGTCCTGCAGAAGATCTGCAGGGGTTATTCCTTTCACCTGGAGCACTTCTTTTCCTGCCCCTCCCTGAGCCTGGCTAACCTCCCCACCCCCACTGTAAGACCAGGGTCAGAGTCTCCTGCTTCAGGAAGCCTTCCCAGTTCCCCAGGCTGGGACCCGGGCCTCCTCTGAGCTCCCACAGCTTCCTGGGCTCCTCCCATGACTGCATGAGCACCCTGTCCTTCCAGCCTGACTTCTCCGGACCAGACCGCGAAGGCCAGGAGGCAGACCCATGTGTGCCTTGTTCCTACTGCGCCTCAGCACCCAGCAGAGCCCCTGGCATGCAGTAGGTGCTCAGTCTGTGCCAGTCAAATGCATACATCCAGCAGAAGGACATTGTTCTAAGGTCTGGAGACCTGGTGCTGGGCCCAATAGGATTTTAACCTCCTGTGTTCTCTCGTGTGAGACCCTTCTCTCTTCCCTTAGCCAGCCCCTTCCCTGCTCTGAGCCTCAGTGTCCTAATCTGCCAAATGGGGGTGTTAATAGCTCCCCCATTCTCTGCTCCCTCTCAAGGACTCTGAAAAGCATCAAACGTGAAAGAATTTATCTACTTATATATATATTTTTAAATTACTCCCTACTAAGACCTTTTATGTCCATGACTTCATTTTCCCTCTAACAGCACTGCATAGCTTCCACCTTCTACAGCTGATCAAAGACACGTGATCAAGTTCAAAACCCATGTCCTGGCCCTGAAGGCCATTCAACCAACCTTCTGGCCTCTTCTTCTGCCCCTCTCCTCCCAGACCCTCACTGTGCCCCCACTCTAGCTGCTCTGTCCCTCAAACATGGTTTTCCAGGCCCTGGAGCTGTGTGTGGGAGCCAGGCGTGCACTCGCTTCCATCTTCACCCAATGAACCACTGTCTCCCCTTAGCTTCTGTGTCACCCCCTCGGGGAAGCCTTCCCCTTTAAAGCCAGACAGTTGGCCACGCTGGTTTCTGGCCCACAAGGCCTGTGCACGCTTCAGAAGAACCCTCGTCCCAGGCTCTCAGAAGTTGCGATTCAGATGTCTCCCTCTGTTCCTGAGCAGCCTGAGTCCAGCATGTAGAGATGGTGCCTCAGGCAACTGAACTGCTCTCACCTTGCCTCGGATCTGAAGGACACTCCCTGCCAGCTGACTCCATCTGTCTGTCTGTCTGTCTTTCCCTCCACCCCACAGAGGAGTGTGAGCTGGGCCCCTGGGGCACCTGGAGCCCCTGCGTGCATCGCGGGAAGATCTGCGGCTCGATCTGGGGCCTGGAAACCCGGGTACGAGAAGCCGGCCACGCTGAGCAGGAAGAAGCAGCAACCTGCCAGGTGCTGTCCGAGTCGAGGAAATGTGCCATCCGGAGGCCCTGCCCAGGAGGTGAGCTCCAGGCCAGGCCACAGGGCTACAGCGGGGAGGGCCCATGGTCACTCTGAGCGGCCGTGGGACACTGGTCTCCCAAAGAGCACATGTGAGGACTTGAGCGTCCACCATTAGCCGTGACTTCATGCGGGTAAACACTGCCCTCCCCGTGTCCCTTCATAGGAGGGTCTTCCCTCCTGGGGCCAGGCCCAGATCTAGGAACACTGAGCTTGTCCTTGACATCAAGGGTTCCCAACACTTTCAGACTGGCCACCTCCCTTTCATCTCAAGGATTTGGAACACTCTCTTTCATAAAAAAAAACTCATGGATAATGTAACCCACTTGCATACGTCATTTAAAAAGATCAGCATAGTGCCCTAACGCAATGGAACAGAGAAACAAAAGAAAACTCATGATGGCAATGCTCGGGCCCAACACTACCGAGAATGCTCAGTGAAGTAGAATCATGGCCAAGCGATGGCCAAGGTCAGGGCTCAAGTGCACATTTGTGTTGCCATCTGAGATGCAACTTCCCTAATGGTGACCAGCTCTTAATAAAGTCAACAAAACTGGCCACTTGATTAACACCACCCTGGCCACCCTAGACTAGTCAGTGAATGGGGAAAGTGTTCAAACACCCGTGGCATTCACACGCAAGTTGGAATTTGGCTCTGAGCAAGCAGATTTTTCAGCTACGTGAGAGCTGGATGGGATGGGGACAACTCTTTTTAGTGAGGGACTGTCCTACCTCCGATCCCTGTCCACTGAATGCCTCTGAGACCCCCTTCATTGTGACAACCAAGATCACCACACAGATATCCAAATCATTCCCCGCGGGCGCTTAAGAACCAAGAATGTGGAAAGAGGGACTGCAGAGTGTGGTAGGTAAGATGTGAACGCTGAATAGTAATAATATGGAATTAGCTAATGTTAACTGTGCACTTCCTATGTGCTGGGCAATATGCTAATTCTCTATACTCATTAAGTCATTTAATGTGCACAATGACACTATGAGGTAGGTATTCTTATTATACCCATTTTATACATGAGAAGATTGAGGTCCAGAGAGGTTAACTCATTTGCCCAAGGCTCACACAGCTAGGGGAGTATGGACCTGGTATTCCAATGTAGGTCTGTGTGCAAAGAGGGATCCAAAGTTGTGTTTAAGGATGAGCGACCTGGAGCTCGGGCACCTGGGACATGGGGGAGCCAGGACTTGAACCCGGGGACACCCCTGGCCACGTGAGCTGGGAGCCACTTGAAAGTGACACCAGGAACTGCAGCCCAGGCTGTGCCACTGAGCAAGCAAGGCCTCTCGCTGCGTCTCAGTCATCTCATCTGAGATGTGGGACTCATCTGATATTTGTGTCAGAAACATGCCCTAACTGGTTTGGCTTAGTAGATAGAACATCGGCCTGTGGACTGAAAGGTCCCAGGTTTGATTCCGGTCAAGGGCATGTACCTTGGGTGCAGACACATCCTCAGTAGGGGGTGGGCAGGAGGCAGCTGATTGATGTTCCTCTCTCATCGATGTTTCTAACTCTCTGTCCCTCTCCCTTCCTCTCTGTAAAAATCAATAAAATATATTTTTACAAAAACGCACCCCAGCTCCACAGGGGTCGGGGCACAATGGGGTCAAGATTCTGAGTTAGGCTGGGTTTGCATCCCAGCCCAGCCCTCCCACAGGGGGCACCGGGTGAGGTACAGGCCCAGTGCTGCCTGTCAGTGCCTGCTCCCACTGCTCTCCTGAGTCTAACACAGAGCATTTGGAGCACGGCCGCCATGCAGGGCCACTGGCTGAATGCTCTGTGCTGTTGCTGTTCTTTTGATTGCCGTTGTTTCACTGGCATCACTGGGGCCCCGAGGTGAGTGGGTAAATGATCCCTCCAGCAAAGATCCCTGTAAGCCATGGAGTGCATGTCCATGGAAGGCTCCCGGGCACCCCCACAAGGCCACCCTTAGTCCTGGGGAGCCCTGTATGAATCTCCAGGCCTGGGGAGGGCCCATGAAGTGAGCACCCCTCCGTGCCCCCAAGGAACTGAGAGAAGTGTTCAGTTTGGGGTACGTTTTCCCACAGTTCAGACTCCAAAAGGAGTGGTTGCCAGGTCAGCGCCCAAATGCTACTCTGGGCCCTGCTGGGAGGTGTGGGGAGGGGGGTCACCCTCATCTTTCAGATTGAGGGTCTTCCAGGACCCAGCTGGCCTCAGAAACAGCAGCCTGTGCTCCCGCTGCAGAGAGAAACCCCAGCCCGAAGAAGGGCCGGAGAGACCGGCGCCCGCGCAAGGACAGGAAGATGGACCACCAGCTGGACGTGAGGCCCCACCGGCCGCAGGCCTGAGGAGCCGGGGCGGCTGCCCCTGACCACTCTCCTCCAGGCCACGTGTTTTATCCTCACCCTGCTGCTTTCTTGCTGCTGCTGCTGCTTTTTTTCTTTTCCCTTTTATCTTTCTTCCCCTGGTTTCTGTTTTCCGTGTCAAGATGCCTTTCTGTTTATCTCCCATGTCCACTTTCCTCTCCATCTTTTCTTCCTGTCTGCCCTCCCTCTTTCCCCATCTCTTCTCTTTCCTTTTATCTGTCTGCCTTTCTTTTCCTTTCCTCCCATTTTTCTTCCTGTTTATCATTTCTCCATTGTGTCCTCTCTCTCTCTCTCTCTCTCTCTCTCTCTCTCTCTCTCTCTCTCTCTCTCTCACACACACACACACACACACACACACACACACACACACACACAATTGAGAAACCAAATGCCTGTGCCTTGCCTTTGCCCCGCCCCCTCCTCCCCCTCTTTCTACCTACTTCTTAAAGAAAGTATCTTTTTCCAGGCCTTTCCCTGTTCTGACCCTGCCTTTTCAGGGAAGCGTTGGGGCCAGGGACACAGCACAGGCATGCTCCTGAGTCCCTGGAGCCCTGCTTCTGCTCCAGCGGAGACCCCAGACCCCAGCTGCCGGTGCCTCCTGCTCTGGCCAACCTCTGGAGGCCTTTTCCACCGCTCTGGGCCACGGCTCCCCCAGGAAGGCTCGGGAAGAGGCTCCTTATGCCCAGCTAGCCGTGGAGGAGCCTCTGGCCGGACAAGCAGCCCTGTGCCCGCCTGTGGGAGCAGAGCCCGCCCTCTGGAAGCTCCTTCAGCGCCCGCCCTCTTCCCATGGCACTGTGGTCCCCTGTCCTTCAGGGATCCAAGCACTCCATCAGCGGAGCTGGGAGCCGGCTCAGCCCACACGAGTCTGTCCAAGCTGAAAGGAACTTGGAGCAAATCTGGGCTACTCTGCCCCCAACCTGGAGCTTTCCGCCCATTGTACCCCTGGGGAAACTGAGGCCTCCGAAGACAGGGACTTGCCTAGGGCCTCAGGGAACCCAGGGGCTGTGCCTTCCACCCATTGGCTGCCCTGCTCAGCATGTCCACCGCTGAGAGGACTTTGGGCCTTTGAGAGGCAGTGAAGAGCACGGTGCTCAGGAGCAGGAGCAGACCCTCCACATCCACACTACCATGAGCACTGTGTTTCACTGGGACCCCCCACACGCCAGGCAAGAAGACCAGGGGGAGTCACAGGCTAGGCCCAGCTCAGAAGTAGGTTTGCTCTCACGGCTTGTCACTCCACCGCCATGGCACCCCTTCCTCCTTTGTTCCCTGAACCCCGAGGAAGGGGCACTCCCGATTTGCAACGGCATTACTGGCTGGTCTGAACTCAGAGGGCTCAGCAGCTGAGAGAGGAAGACTCTGACCTGAGGGGCCCGGGGTGGGATGGGGCACCGAGGAAAGGAGGTGCCAACAAGCTGGGGCAGGCTAAAGGGGACGAAATCCCATCACTCCCCCACTCCAAGAGAGTGCCCTCCTCCCGGTCCTCCGCTTGGCACAAGGGGTGCCCCTGACCCCTAAGGCCCACCCTCCCTCTCATTCCTCCCTCTCATCTCCCTAGGGACAGCTAGATTCCCACCCCCTCCTCACCTGACCAAACCACCAGCTTCTATTCTGCAAAAGTTTGTGCTTCTGAAATGCTCTTTGTTGTTTCAAGACCCCAACATTATTTTTTAATAAAGGGAAAAGAAAAAAGGAACTTGCAAATGCTTCTTGGGAGTGGGGAGCCGAAATGAAACCATATGGGTTGTTTGCACTGGAATGCTCAGGGCTGAGGGGGCCAGGTGTGTCCGTGGCGCCTGGAGGCTGGCTTTGGCCCTCAGACCCTCCAGGCCCCACAAGAAGGGGGTCAGCCAGAAACAGAAGAGAGCACCATGCTCCCACCACCCCCGGCGCCTTTAGCCCCATGATCACAGAAGTGGCCCCGGAACCCATCTGTGCTCTGTATGACATGTGCAAGGGGCCAGGAAGGTATGACAATCCCACAGAGCCATCTAACGCCTGCACTGTTGGTGAGGTGGCCTCAGCACTGGGAGGCACGGGTTCGAGTCCCAGCCTGTCAGCGGTCTGTGGGGCCAAGGCCAAATCGTTTCCCTTTTCTGGGCCTGCTTCCTCCTTTGATAGACGAAGAGAAGGTATGACTGGATTTAATCCAGTGCCCAAATCTGGTGGCCAGACAGCATCCTCTGTGTTCCAATTTTAGGGTCCCACCCAGACTTACTAAAGGTGGCCAATTTTGGGAGCAGTGAGAGCAAACTCTGGAATGGGGATTCCAGGACAAGCTCAGTGCAAGGGCAGCTCGCTGGGACCGCCAGCTGGGGTCTAAATACAGTTTTCTGATAAGATTCAAATGGGAGGATGCTGACGTTGCTAAAATCCACAACTTTAAGAGACCCAGAGAGGAATAGAAGTTTCCCTTCCGGCAATCCCAGAGCCGTGTTCTCTCCCTCACAGGAACTGGTTTTCTGTCCCCAACCCCAGTCTGTGGTCAAGGTTGTTTCTTACGTTTCAAATTAGAAGGTAAATGTTTCAGTGCCTAAGCCTCTCCTGTCACCTTTGGAGCTCAGACGTGCCCTCCCCACCAGCTCTTATTTCTTTACAATCCCAGCCTCTCTCACATTCTTTTGAGGATTGAAGCACTTTGCCGGGAAGGACAGCTTCCCGCGTCTGTCACTGCCTCTCACAGGTGAGGCTCAGAGATAAACTCAGAAACTGGCCAGGCCGTGGGCGGAGCCTAGAGGATGGTGCGGCCCCTCCAATGGGAGAGAACAAAGATTCGGCGGGAGCTGGAGGTTTCCTGCCCTACTCCTCCCGCCCAGACTCCAGAGGCGCGACACCTGGGCCCTCTCCGCAGCCGACTCCCCACCCGCCTGCCCTCACTTGGTCCCCATCCCAGCCTGATGCTGCACCGAGGCCCGGCCTCTCATTCCCACCTCCTGTCACTAGAGGGCGCAGCATAACCAGAAATAGAGCAACAGCCCTTACTACATTTTTTTCTGAAATAGGAAGGATGTGTTGCTTTTCTCTCCTAGCTAGACCTGGGAAGGGGCGGGGAGGCTGCCTCCTCCTTCAGCCCGGAGGACCAGCGTTGCCGTGGTGACCTGAGTGACATTCAGAGGAAGACCCGAGCCCAATATCCCACAGCCAGTAATCATGACTGGCAGTTCCTGGCCTCCTGCTAAGACATCCAGGGACAGGGAGCAGTGTTATATGTCTCAGTTTTCACCAATGGGAAATTTTCTAACTTGTGTGGTCCTGTTGACTCAGGAAATATGCATTCTGATAATAACATAACTAATAGTGATCACGACGCCCTGGCCAGTGTAGCTCAGTTGGTTGGGCATCATCCCATGCACCCAAAGGTTGCTGGTTCCATTCCTGGTCAGGATATATGCCGGGGTTGCAGGATCAGTTCCCAGAGGCAGCTGATGAATGTTTCTCTTTCTTCCTCTCCCTCTCTCTCTAAAAAATCAATAAAAATATTTTGGGGGAAAATAGTAAAGATGATAATAATGATTAATAATAGCAATGTCTTATTTGTATGTGTCAGACAGTGAAGTGCTTTTGGGGCAGTATTTCATTTCCTCTCCTCAATAAAGATCACAGTAACTCCCATTTGACTCATTTGCTTTAATGTTCGGACATTTTCACACCCTCATCTCCTGCCACCCTCACAGAAACCCCGCAAGCTAACTTCTCGAAGAGGAAACTGAGGCTCAAGTGAAAGTCATTCAAAATCCATCAAGCTCCATTATCCATCCATTCAATAAATATATCAAAGTGCCTGCTGAGTACCCAGCATGTGTGACCCAGGCCTTGTCACTGCAGCTTTCAGTCTGTGGACAAGTCAGTTCCAAAGGACTTCCTCAGAAGGAGGAGGAACAGCACATCCACCCACAGCTTACAGGGCCCAGGGAGCTCCTCCTCAGAGACCAGATAACCAGGCTGAGAACTGAAGCATGAGGAGGCGTTGATGAGATCGGGGGAGGGGTCCCAGCTCAGGACACAGCACATGCCAAGGCTTGGAGAAGAAGCTCCTAATGGGGTGCCATCCCCAGAATCCTCCTGGGCTGTCAGACTTTGGAACACAGGGACTCAGCCCTGGGGACTGCTGGCTCCTCCATACCCCACAGCCACACCCTTTCCATGGCTCCTAGACCCACCTATAGTCTTTCATGAAAGCTGCCAGCCACAAGGTGGAATAGGTCCAGCCAGACCTTCAACTGTAGAAGCCATCTCAGAAGGGAGCCTCCAGTCTCAGCCACTCCAGCCACAGGCATAGTCTTCCCAGCTAGGGCCCCAGCAGAGAGACCCTGGCCCCACTCTGTCCTGTCTGAACCCCTGACCCTCAGAACCCAGGAGCACAATAAAATGGTTGTTGTTTCATGCCTCTAAGGTTGGAGAGGTTTGTTTCCAACAATGAACAACTGGAACAATGGACAACTGGAACAGCACTGCTCTCCTAGGGTAGTGGGGCCGGTAAGAGCCAAACTGCAAGGCCACAAATCCCGTCTCCACCTCTGGCCAGCTATGAGCCCTTAGGAGATCCTGTACTTCTTTCTGCCTCAGTTTCCTCATTTGTGAAAGGGGATAGTGACTATCACACATGGTGTCACTGTGAGTTTTAAATAATAAGCTTTTATTACTACATATATTTCATTTATTCATTCAACAACCATTTCTTAAGCACTAAGTCTAACCAGGAACCGTACCAGGCACTTAACATTGAAAATTTAAATCCATCCTCCCCAGAGCCCTCTGAAGTGGATTTTATTATTATTCCTACTTTTTACAGAAGAATCTGAGGCTCAGAAATTAAGCAGTGAATGAGAACTCAAAACCATGTCCTCCACCAGGGGGCGCTCCATGCACAGGCGCCCAGGGGGCACATCCCACTCAGCCCAGGGAGGTGAGCATCTCGGGAGGAAATGCATCCAGGGCTCCACTGTCGTCTTCCACTCAGCGTCTGGAAAAGGAACCCTAAACGACACTGACCCACACACCGGAAAAGACTGTCAACCTCATTCCAATTAAACGACAATAAAGTCACACAGAAGTACCATTTCTCACCTATCTGATTGGCAAGGAGCCCAAATTTGAAACCACAGGGCCTTGGGTGGGTTGTAGGTGAGCTGGTGTTTTCTCCTACCTTCCTAGGGGAAGGGACATGGCCCAGCCTCTATGGACGGCGAACTGACAACATCTATCAACATTATAATGCACATGACCTCTGCCCCAGCAATCCGTTCTAGGGATGTATCCTCTAATTCACCTCGCCCACATGCAAAATGACAGGTGTACTTTGTACAGGGCTGTTCTCTGCAGCCTACCTGTGATCACAAAACCCTGAAAACATCCTAAATGTCCAGGGGAAATGAGGTCACCTTGATCATGTTATTGGTTTCAGCTCTGACTCTATTTCCTCCTGGAAGCCTTCCCAGACACCCCCTAAGGTAGGTTTGGTGCTGCCCTCCTTAGCGCTGCAGGATATGCCTGTATTGTCCCTGACTCTATGTGTCTGTCTTGCCCCTAGACTGGGAGCCCCATGAGGGTAAGGCCTGGGTCTGACTCATCTCTGGGTCTCTGTGCCCAGTCCCAATCTAGCACAAGGGTGGGACACATTTGAAGGGATGAATGAATGAATGACCCCAACCTGGCTCTAGGCAGGAATGAGAGATCCTGTTACCTGTCAAGCAGCAGCCACTGCCCATGACATCCACAGGCTGCAGCGGATCAGAATCGAGCCCCCACCCCAAGGTCTCAGCAAACAGGCTCCAATCTCGTCATCGAACCCCCACTCTTCACTTCCTATTCGCCCTTCGAAGCCCTGCCCTCACTCTCACGCTATAAGCGTGAACAATAAATCGGTGCAGCCTCTATTGCTGTGGGCAGCTGGAAGTAGTTACCAAATTTATCAACATAGGTATGGCTTAAATATCAGGTTTATTGAAACATAATTTACTACAGTAAATAAAATGTGGATCCCTTGGATTTCATTGCATTTTGACAAATAGGTACAGTCGTGTAACCAGGGCCACAGTCATGATCTGGAAAATTCCATCATTCAAAACGTGTTCAGGACCCTTAGCAGTTGATCTCATCCCCCCTCCCCGCCCACCCTGACAAACACTGATCAGGTTGCTCTCTGACATGTGTCTCTGCCTCTTCCAGAAGGTCATGTAAGGCACCTGTGCGGATCATACGGTAGGTAGTCTCTTGAGTCTGGTCATCATGCCTTCGAGTTTCCTCTATATTTTTGGGTGTGTAAGTCAATAGTTTGTCCCTTTTCATTGCTGGATAGTAGCCCATTGTTTATCCACTCACCTGTTTTTGCGATAAAAGCTGCTATAAACACTTGTGTACAGTTTTTTGTTTTTTTCACCATTTCCACTTCTCTTGGGCAAATACCTAGGCTAGGAATTGCCAGCTGGGTCATATGGAAATCATATGTTTAATTTTATAAAAATTGCCACACTGTTGTGTTTTTTCCCCAGTTCTAGTTGCTATGTCCCCTCACCAGCTCTTGGCATTATCAGTTATTTAATTTCAGCTATTGTAATAGGTGTAGTGGTATCTCACTGTGGCTTTAACTTGCATTTGCACATAATGTTGTGTATCTTTTGACATGGTTATTTGCCATCAGTAGCTGTATTTTAGCAAAGTATCTTTTTCAATATTTTATCCATTTTTTATTGCATTAGTTGTTTTCTCATTATTGAATTGAGAAAGTTCTTTAGATATATTCTGGGTACAAATTTTTTAAATCAGATATTACTTTTGAAAATATTTTCTTCCAATCTGTGGTTTCCATTTTCTTAACAGTGTCATTAGAAGAGAAGTTTTAAATTTTGATTAAGTCAAAAATTTTTTTTCCTTTTTATGGTTCATTCATTTTGTGTCTCATCTAAAACATTTTTGCCTGACCCAAGATCACAGAGGTTTTTCTCCTGTGTTTCTGTCTGCATGTTTACCAGGTTGAAGCTTGGCATTTAGGTCTGTGGTCCATTGCAAGTTAATTTTTGTATGTGGTATGAGGCATGGGTTGAAATATATTTTTTACGTATTAATGCAGAATGTAATTTTACCTCTAGGAAATAGCCCTACGTATGTCCTCCCACGGAGGTACGAAATGGGCACTCACTGCCACCTTGGCTGGAAAAGGAACCCTTAGAAACTGCCCCCGTGCCCTCGCTTAAGACAGTAATGGTGGCACATCACCCAGTGAAAACACTGCGAAGACCAGAGCTGGCTCCAGCCCCAGCACCGAGCAGCTGCCCGGGCTATGCACTGCTTGGACCCGTTCTGGCTGGTCAGCGTCCCTGCTGAACACTTTCGTGACGTTTTGCATGTCTTCTTATTCAGGCGTCTGAAAGACTCCGGAGCTCTTTATGGAGTGATGTAGAAAGACCTCTAGTGTCTTGTTGAATAACAAAAGGACAGAGCAAAACAGTGGATGAAGTTGGCCGTCACTGGGTAGAAAACTCCTATGTGGATTTCCTTGGATGCTCATAAAATATCTCTGGGGAGAGAAATGGGTGACGGGTTGCCTGGGGGAAGGGGCGTTTGAGTGACTGGAGGCGGAAGTGGGAGGCTCACTCTCCCTATGTGCCCGTTCGTACCTTTGGGACTTTGTGCTATGGATATGTATTATACATTCAGAAAATAAACCCAAATAGAAAAGGAAAACCAAACGCAAAAGCTCTGCTTCCGCAGGGGAGCCTGGTCTGGGAGAATCTGTCCCATGTGCACAGGCCTCCACGGTTTGGGAGATTCGCTCACATTCCTCAGTTTCCCTACACAACTGCTCTGCCAGACCAGCTCGATGGAGAATGCCCATCTCTCAGGTGGAGAAACTGAGGCTGTGAGAAAGGCTGACATTCCTGAGGTCTCCTGGCCAAAGGGGTTGAGAGCCAGGGAGGAGGCCTACAGGCCCGCCCTGTGGGGACCCAGACCGTCACTTAGGTACCGCTCAGAGCCGAGCCCATCTGGAAGCTATCGCCATCCCCACCCCAGGCTGCGGAGGAGCGATGGGTGGGAGCCCCGACTCTGTACATCTGTTCCTCATCAGCACTCCTGCTCTGGACCAGGCTCCAGCCCTGGAAATCCCATTTCCCGGCCAGGCCAGGCCACCCTCACACCCGTCACCTTCCCCACTGGGGCCTGAGCAACGGCACATGTCGGGGAGCAGCCCTGAGATCCAGGCCGGCACGTCCCTTTACCTCTCGGAGCTTCAGGTTCCCCTGGTTGTAAGGATTAAATAAGCCAGTTCATGCAAAGCACTCAGCAAAGTCCGCATTCAGTGTAAACAACAGCGGCTACTGCCTCTCCCCTTACGCCCCTCCCAGTCTCATCACTGTACTGCAGGTACCCACATAATCACGCCAACGGGGAGTGTGCCAGCGCTGTCTGAAGCACTGAGTGTGTCCTAACTCTTTCAAACTTCACAACAGCTGTCGGAGCTAGATGCTCCTACTAGATTGGCTCTTCTGATGGCCCAGCTGAGGCTCAGAGATGTTGAATAACTCACCCAAAGTCACACAGCCAGCAAGGACATAGCCAGGATTCAAACCTGGGCCACCTGGCTCCAGAACCCCAAGTCCAAAGCTCTCCCGCACCCCCTTCGTGGATCTGAACCTCCTCCCCCAGACCCCTGACTCCTGCAGGTGCCTGTGACAGCGTCCCCTGAGACAGAGGTGAACACTGCTCTCCACCAGTGTTGTTTGCCTGAGAGAGGACACCAACAGCTCTGCCCTGAGACCATGCTCAACCCTCTAGCCACCCTAGAGGCAGGGGACTGCCAGGACAGAAGCCCAGGGGTGACAGGCACCCTCACATATGGCCTGGAGGCAGCAAGTCTGCGGGTCTAGAGCAGCCTTCTGGGGAGGGGAGGTTTGACGGTGCCTCCTCCCCCCCCCCACCCTCTCCCCCGCCCACACACACAGAAAGAGCATGTGCTGTCCATCAACCTCAGGTCCAGGGTTCTGCTTAGAGAAACCATGACCCTGTGGACCAAGAGACATGAATGAGGGCTCTCCCTGTGGCCCTGTTAGGAACAGAAAGAAGCACAGCCCGGAGGTCCATCAGGGCCTCTGGCTCCACGGACAGGGTGGCCCAGCCGCTTGGTGGCAAACTATGCAGTGATGAAAAAGCCTGACGCAGGGCTCCCGAGCTGGCGCCCCGGCCAGACCCCATTGTGCAGAGGACAAAGGGAGCTGCAAGGCGCGTGTGCAGGGTGCGTCCCTCTAAAGCTTTCTGTGCGTAAGGAGCGGGGGAGGGGCATGAAGGGGACCCAGACACAATTTTAACTCTTTGCTTTATAGCCTTCTAGATCTTTCACTGGCCTGATCATTGCTTTATTAGAACAGGGAGAGAGAGAGCAGCATGTAGCGCAGTGTCTAGCACATGGAGGGGGTTCACCTGAAGTTGACGAAGGTGTTTTGCGCCCCTGGGGGCTGCTTGATGCCAGGGTAGAGCTGTGAAGGGGCAGCCAGGGGTCCTTCCCTGGACGGTGGCAAGTGCCTAATTGAGAGCAGTTCATGGAGGTGACAGAGGCGGGGCAGGAAAGCCGAGATGAGGGGACGGTGGGAATCTGAGGGTTAAAGTCTACAGGGGGATTTCTTGAGTGTTTACAATGGGCCAGGCATCAGTCTAAGCATGAAATCTTTCATTATCACCCCCAACGTGCAGATGAAGAAACTGAAGCCTGGGCAGTGTGCGCTGAGCTGCCCATCCCCCTCCACTCACAGCGTGTCCTGCCCGGCCTGAGCACTGCACCAGGAGTCTGAAGCTGGCTTGTGCTCCACTCTGGCCTCTGCTCCCGCATCCCTGACTCCCTTCCAGTGTCGGATGAGGGCAGCCAGCAACCATGGCTGCTCAGCCAAGAAGGCTGGGAGCGATTAGAGCCTCGCCACATTTTTTGGACAGAGGCGCCTTCTGCATTTTAATCACGCAGACCACGTTGCTGGTCTCCAGCAGAGCTGGGGCAGGATGGAGGAGAGGGGTCACGCCCTCAGTAAAGGGGAGGTGAGCGCCGCGTGGACGGGCCAGGAGCCAGGGTGGCAGGGAAACATAAAGAATGTGGGGAACCCTGTCCCCTGGGACCTGATGGAGAACCTCCTTTACAAGGTAGCAAATGCTTGGGACTCCACTTCCTCCCTCATCCCTTCCTGCTCTCGTCCTCTCCCTTCAGACTCTCAAAAAACAACAACAATGATCTTCCTGACCTTCCTGAGGAGCCATTTAGGCCTCAGGGACGATTTCTGGTCCTGACTTCTCCTCCTGGTGGAAATGACCTTTCTCAGGGGAGTAAAGCTTGGGTCCCCTCAGAAGGGTGTCAGACAGGAGAGCTGCAAGGCTGGAGCAGCAAGGGGGGTAGGGCCCATCTCGTGGAGGGGAGGGCAATCCCCGTCCTCCACCCCAGGCCCAGGCAGAGCATCAGGTAGGTAGGTGAACATGACCCCTCAACTCTGGTCAAGGGGGGCAGGTATAGGCAACAGCCAGGCCAGTCTGAAAGCTGGAAAGGGGCCTCAGAAAGGATCCCCATTAGAATGGAAAAATAGTAGTAATAACATTAATTCCAGCAGGTACTGAGAGTGATCACTGTGCCTTTAATTCTCACCATAGCCCTGGGGACTGGGCCATCCCCATGGAAACTGAGGCATGGGGAGGTTCAACGGCTTGCCCAAGGGCAGCAGCTGGAAAACCATGCAGCCAGCCCAGCCGACCCCTCAGATGGAGGAGAAAAGGGAGGCCCAGGGGTGGGCAGTGATGAGCACCAGGTCACACAGCAAGTTAGAGGCAGGGCAGGGCTGTGAGGCCTTGACTCTTGGGGCTGTCTGCCCCTTTCCTTTCTTCTGCTGCAGGCTCTCCAGGATCCAGGAATGTGCCCATATCATTCCAAGGGCCTATGGACTCAAGCTTAGGCCTCATTTCCCCCAGGGATCTAGCCTCCACTTGTAGGAAGAGAGCGAGAGAGAGACAGAGAGAGAAAGTCCGGTGGAGAGGGGAGGTAAATTTGGGCTGAGACCCCTGTCTTCTCTCCTCCTTTGGGTACCCCTGCCTGGACCCCCAGAGCAGGCAGCCAGATGCATCCTTTCAGGAGTGCCCTCTACCCTTCCCCCCATTTCCCACCCACACTTGCCCCTTGTCCCATCCCTGCACCCTTTGCAGCTCGTCACCTCCCTCTGCAGCTCGTTGTGCTCCAGCCACTGCCCTCCTTTCTGTTCCCTGACTCCACAGAGCTCATTCTGCCTCGGGCCTTTACACTTGCCCTCTCATGCGCTGTTTCCTCTGCCAGGGACCCCTTCCCAGAACGTCAGGTGGCTCATCCCTGCTCTCAGCCTAATGTGAGGGAGGTCTCCTTTGACGTAGAGATTCAGGACGCCACCTCCCACCACAGACCTGCAGCTTCCTGACTTAATGTGTTCATGTTCCTCATCTTTATCTGACCCCTTCTTGTTGACTTGCCTTATGTCTTTATTGCCTGTTTTCCCACTAGACTATCAGCTCTATGAGGCCCAGGATTGCCATCTATTTTGTTCGCGGCTGTGTCCTCAGCCCCATACACCAGGCCGGCACGTAATGAAGTGAAGGCCCGGGCCCCGGTGAAAGGCCGCTCATTGGGAAGGGAGCTTGTCTCAGGGACGTGCTGCTCACCTAAAGGTCCTGCCTTTTGGACGTACCCTCAGGTGCCCTCTGTTCTCATCTGCAAGCTGGGGCTGACACCAGCTGTGCCCTCCTTGCTGGGTCACCATGAGGATCAAACGAGATCAGGCCTATGAGCAATCAGCTCGGTGCCCGGCGAGTGGTGAGTTCTCTTGAATACCGGCAGTGACTTCCATTATTATTATTATTATTATTATTACTAGAGGCCCGCTGCACGAAATTTGTGCACTGGAGGGGGAGGTGTTCCTCAGCTCGGCCTGTACCCTCTCACAGTCCAGGGTCCCTCTTGCAGTCTGGGACCCCTCGCTCCTTACTGCCCGCCTGAATCAGAGGTGGGAGAGGCTCCCGCCACTGCTGCTGCACTCGTGGTGCTCCTGCTGTGGGAGCACACTGACCATCGGGGGCAGCTCCTGCGTTGAGCATCTGCCCTCTGGTGGTCAGTGCATGTCATAGCAACCGGTCATTCTGCCATTCGGTTGATTTGCATATTAGAATTTTATTATATAGCATTATTGTTATTGTTAGTCTCTTACCCCGGCTCCAGGCTTGACATCACGAGCTGCCATCTAGTGGCCAAGGGAGGAGGGCTCAAGCGGAGTCTGGCCTCAGCACCAAGCAGTATGGTCACTGCTGGCTCTCCAGTCCTCCTGGCCCCACCTTCTGTCTTTGCTGACATGCACAGGAGTGTCCTCTCGGACTGGCCACCCATCACTTACCCTACAAGTCTTTTCAAGCCACACTGTTCTCTCTGTGGGTATCCTCTTATCATTCTAGCGAGGCGCAAGGATCTGTGCTCAAAGAGGTCGTTCCTGGGCACCCTACAAAACACACTCTTCATCCCTTTCCCCACCGCGGTTTCTTCGTGGCGTTTTTATTCTCTGACATCATGTTTTAAATTTATTTGCCTATTTACTGTCCATCTCCCCCATTCGATTGTGAGCTCCTGAGGGCATGGACTGTATCTAAGGCATTCATTTCTGAATCCCCACTGTGTACAATGTACCTAACATACAGCAGGTGCTCAATAAATATTTGTTAAATAGATGAATGAAGTATTGTGCCATATAATCTAATTCAAGCATTTCTTGAGCACCTGTGGTCTATGGGTTGTGGATATGGGAGTAAATCACATCAGACTTGGTCTACAGGGAAAAGAGAAGTTTGGACAAATGCCACCGAAAAACGGAGCTGGGAAATTCACCTCCAGCTCCGCAAACTTGATGGAAGTGAATGAAAGGAAGGAGGAGGGAGTTACTATGTGTTGAGGGCCTACTCTGTGCAAGAACCTTGGACATATCCTATTTGGCCCAATCCACACAATAATTTTACAGTTTAAGCAGCAGGAATTCAGAGAGGTGAAATAACTCCACCAAACTCAAACTCACGGCAGAATCAGGACTGGGACCCAGGTGGCCTTATTCCAAACTCTGAGTTAGAATCTACCAGGAGGCCTCTCTTGTCCAAGAGAAAGAAGTTAATTAAGTCCAGCTTGAGGGGGCAAGCAACAAACAATGTGTGTATTGTTTTATATAAAACAAATTATATATTTTTATATAGAAATATCTTAAAATATATTTTTCTATTTTAAATATCATATAAAATAAAGAAATTAAATGTAATATGTTATCATTTGCTCGCGTAATGAGCATTCTCTCCCCACCTCCCCAAAGAACCAAATCCTGAGGCAAAAAGCACGTCCCTCCACAGGCCTTGGGTTGGCTAATGCAGTGCCCATTCCCATCAGCTCCTCCCACTGTGGAGGCTGTGCAGCCGGGTCCCCCTGCCCAGCCTCCCCTGCAGCTGCGGGGCACATGGCACAGCGATGGCCAGTGAGATGTAAGCCGGCCTCAGGGGGCGGGAGGGGAAGCTGTGCTGCTCTGGTAACAGAGGCAGCAGCGGCTGGAACACAGGCAGGATCAGGGGATGGACCATCGCGGCCTGAGGGAAGGGCCCAGGTATCACCACCACATTAGCCCTGACACTGCCAAGCTGAACACCCAGCCTTCAGACTTCTCCTAGGAGAGAAAAGTAAGACTCTACTGTTTGAACCGCAGCCTTCGTTTCCTTGTTACGTGCAGCGGAAAGCATTCCTGACGGCTGCACCTCTCTGTCAAGTCCGCAGGTAGTCCTTGGGAAGGCGTCATCTGATGGGGCCCTGTTCCCCCTGCTGAAACCAAGACTGCTTTTTCCAGCAAGGCTGTCATTCAAAGATGGCGAAACGAAGAGCTTCCCAACAAAAGCCCGGCGGCCAGCAGAGGTGGGGCGTGCCAAGTGACCACGCCAGCTGCCGCCTCATAGACTTGGAGTGGGCAGGGCTGGTTCTCCGGTGGAAAAGCAGGGGGCGGTCTGCAGAGGAGGGCAGTGGCGGCGGCGCTACTCCCTGCGCCCCAGGATCCGTGGGGATGAGACAACGTGTTCTTGGCCCAAGCTTTCTCCCATCATTTCCCGGACTGCGGAGATATTGGCTCCTGTATCCTCCAGGCTTTTTATTGGAGAGGTGAAGAGGGGATAGCTCAGCCGAACTGTCCAGACAGGGGTAAAGGACAAGCCATCAAGCCCTCATTAAATGCAGTGGGCACAGGGTCCTGTGCCCCGGGCCATCCCTCGCCTGAATCCGTCCTATCACATCTCATTCCTCGCCACCCTAAAAGAAGAAGGCAAGCCTCTCCCTCCTCAGACTCCCCCACTCTCCTTGTAAGACTTCTGAGCCAATCAAGTTTGAGTTGAAGCTCCCCTCCACCGCCCTGGCAGGGGGTGGCCTCAGGCCGTTGCACCTGTGTCTCTCGCCCTGGAGACAGAAGGACCCTCCAAGGGGGGGGATGGCATGAGAAAGAGTAAACCCAGCTCTTGGCCCAAGGTGGCCCTTTGGCCAGCAGCAACACTGAGGGCACTTTCTTTGCAAACCCTTCTCATCACTGATGTTTCTATCTCTCTCTCCCTCTCCCTTCCTCTCTGAAATCAATAAAAAAATATATATATATTAAAAATAATAATAATAATTTTTCTTGTTTTCTGAGGTAAGCCTGTAACGCTATGAACTTTCCTCTCAGAACTACTTGGCTGTATCTCATAGATTTGGGGTTGTTGTGTGTTCACTTTCATTTGTTTCCAGGAAGTTTTTTATTTCTTTCTTGATCTCATTGGTAACCCATTCATTAACCTATTCAGCTACCCTATGTCTTTTGATTTGAGCATTTAAGCCATTTACATTGAAGGGTATTTATGGTAGGTATTTATTTATTGTCATTTTAATTCTTTATACCTATGTTTCTCTCTCTGTTTCTTCTGATTATTACTGCAGTCCCTTTAACATTTCTTGTAATACTGTTTTGGTGGTGATGAATTCCTTTAGCTTGATTTTCTTTGTTTGGGAAGCTCTTTATTTCACCATCTTTGAATGATAGCCTTGCTGGATAGAGTAGTCTTGGTTTCAGATCCTTGCTTTTTATTACCTTGACTACTTCATGCCATTCTCTTCTGGCCTGTAGAGTTTCTAATGAAAAATCGGCTGACAGCCTTATGGGAGCTCCTTTGTAGGTAAAAAATTGCTTTTCTCTTGCTGCCTTTAAGATCCTCTCCTTTTCTTTAATTTTTGGCATTTTGATTATGATGTGTCTGGATGTGGACTTGTTTGGGTTTTTTCTTGCTTGGGACTCTCTGTGTCTCCTGAACTTGTGCTCTCAGTTCTGGTGCTCTGGGCCTGGGAGCCCAGCTTGGGGTTTAGACCCCAGAGTTCTCAGTGGGAACCCCCATCCCCCCCAGCTGAGATATCTCTTCGGAACTTCAGCTGCTGTATGTAGGAGCCCAGCCAGCCCTCTCGCACCTCCACACTTCCTACCTACCAGGCTCTACTAGTATGTGGCCTCCACTTTCCATCCTTGGTTATAAGGTTCTCTCCAGCTGGTCTTCAGTTGATTATTTGAGATGGTTTTTCTATATTTTAGTGGCAATCCCAGTTTGATCCTGGGATAGTGTCAGTGTAGCTCCCACTTAATCTGTTTCCATTTGAGGAGGGGAATACACCATTTTTATGCACCAGTTCACAGCCATCAGATTGCCACAAATGTAAAGCCTGATAATACTAAGGGATGGCAGGAATGCGGAGCAACAAAAATGCTCATGCACAACGTGGCAGTATCCTCAGGCTGGCATTGAATATACCCCACATCCCAGGAGAAGCGCTCCTCCGTAAGTACCCTAAGAAACCTCAGATCAAGGGCACAGGGTGAAGGTATAAGACAGCCACAGCTGCCTCGTTAGGAATAACAGAACAATTGTCCATCCTTCCTGGGCTGAATAAAGAGTGGTATTGAGGCAATGCTCAGCAGTGAAAAGAACATAACCCTGGTCACAAGATCTACATGTGGAATTTGGGTAGATCTGGAAAACACACTGCACAAGTGGACATTGCTTACAGCTTAATAGCATATATAGGGTGTCTCCAAAAAATGTGTGTAAACTTTAACAGCTGGTAGCTCAATTTTAAAATGTATTTTAATACACACTGCCTTTATAGTTATTCAAAGTGTGTATATACATTTTTTGGACACCCTCTATTTAAGTTTTAAATATACTTAATGTACATTATTTATGGATACATGTAAAAATGTACATTATTTATGGATACATATATATGGACCTGTGGGCAAGGAAGGAGAGAAAATGAGACTGGAAAGGATGATGTGAGGGATACCAACCTTACCTGTAATAATATTTAATTTCTTTAAAAATCTGGGACAACTTTGCAAAATGTTAACATACAAAATGACATGTGCTCATTTGGAGTGATGGGTATAATGAGATTATATTACCTATACAATTTTCTAATTCCTTTTTTTTTTTTTAAAGGGGTAAATCCAAAATAAGTAAAAATTTTGAAAGTTTAGAGAATGATTCTTTGTGTTTTGTTTTATTTTGTTTTCTGCTGGAAAATTCATCCAAAAACATATGCATCTTTATGTAGAGAGGCATGATTAGGAGGAAAATACTCCAAACCATTAGCTGTAGTTTTTGCCTCAGGCTGGTGAGAGCACAGGCAACATCTATTTTTTCCCTCTTGCTAATATATTTTTTTCTGACTTTTCTATGAGGGACATGCTGTGCTTGTTTAATAAAAACAAACAAAATCCAGAGGGCCATGTTGGTTCTCTGGGTCACAGGCTCCTCTGAGCCTCCATGGGGTCCCAGGTTCCAAAATAGATCTGTGCTCTGACCTGGCAGGCTCATGCTGCACGTCCTGGAATGAGTGCCAGGCTCGGGCTCAGAGGCAGCCGAGCTCCCCAGGCCTGGGATAGAACCAGCATGGCCGGTGGCCCAGGCCAAGCAACACTAGAGGGTAGATGCCCTCCACCGGCATCCCCTCAGCTTCTAGGGTGGCAGAGCTTCTAAGGCGGATAGTGCCATTATTCAGAGGGGAAACTGGGGCTAATAAGGTACGTACCCCTAGGAAAGAGCAACAAGTATTGGCAGCAGCAGTGTTTGAGGCCTGTCTGGCTGATAATGGACTGCCTGCTGGTATGTTGGGTGACTTTGGACAAGCCCCAGAATATCTCTGGGCCAATTTCTATGGCAGCATCAATGGAAACAACTCCACTTTCTGCTTCACCTTTAGCTGTCAGAGGGCCTGAAGGACATCTTGTACGCAAAGAGATGCTCGCTCTTTCCAAAAATACAGATGATATAATGATAGCTACCAACTATTGAGCACTCACTTACATGCTAAATACTTATATAGCATTTTCTCATTCTCCCCTCCTTTGGCAATTATATTTTCCAACAATATCTCCCATCTCACATGCTCTTCTGAGACCTCACCAGTCTCCATCAACAGAAGTGCCAGTATATTCCTCATCTCCCTGAACTTGGGTGGGACTCTGTGACCACACGTATGAGTAGAATGTAAGAGAGTTGACCCTGCATGATTTGTGAGGTTAGGTTACAAAAGGTCATATGCCTTCTACCTGACTCTGCAGATGCTTGCCCTTGGAATGTTGTCAATATCCTAGGAGATGCTCATCCTTGCAATGCAGCCACCATGCTGCGAGGAAGCCCTGGCCACATGAAGAGGCTGTATGTAGTCATTCTGGCTGACACCCTGAGCCCAGGTCTTAGATATGTGAATGGATGAGCTTTTGGATGGTTCTGGGCACTAGCCTTCAAGCTAGATCAGCTGATGCCAAATGGAGCAGAGTCAAGCTGTCCCCACTGAACCTGGCCAAAATAGGTGTCGCCGTTGTTTTAAACCACTAAGTGTTGGGGTAGCTCTGGTAACTGAAAGAACCTCCCCCACACCTTGCTGGTGAGAGACTGTTCTCTCTGTTTTATAGATAAGAAAACCGAGTCTAACCTACTAGAGTGGAATCAAGATTCAGTGCCAGAAGTCTGGGGCTCTTAATCTTTAGGCCTGGGTCACAGGGGTGACCTCAAAACTCACCTTTGTATTCCTTCTGATGGATCAGTTGCGTTGTGGCTTGGGTTTGGGTTGGTGGAAATTAGAGGTGGGGACAGACTGTTGTCTGGGGGGTGGGTCAATGATTCTTGCTCCACAGATTCATCCCTCGACTCTTGGGAACACTGACAGATCATCTCCAGGGTTGTCAGCAGCCCCAGGGCTTCATGCCAGGACCTCACCATCAGTGGCCCTAAGAGATGCCCAGGCCATGTCTGCAGGGACATGAACAGCACAGTACAAGAGGCTTTGGGTGTGCTTTAAGCTACCAGGCTTGCAACCCCCATGTATCACCCTGGGTGTTGAAATGCAGGGAGCTGGAAAGGGAGGTGGGTGGGGAAGTGCTGGGTTCTGGAGATGCGGTCAGGAGTCGGGGTGACTTCAAACTCTTCTTTGGACCCAAATGCTTGAGGAGCCCCCAATTAACAAGTGACTTGCCAGGAATGATCCGTTTTCCCTGCCTTTGTTCCCAGGAGCAGAAAGATCAGTTCTTCCAGCAACATAGATTCCAGTGTGTTGCCTCTTTCTCTGGGTATGCTTTCTCATGAGCTAAATGCGAGGTGAGGACCCTGGCATCCTGCTTATGCCAAGGCTCCACTGGGTCGGGGTGGGAAGCCAGTTCACTAGGTGAGTGGCCAGGATGGGGAAGCAGGTGGGCAGGTGTTTTATGCCCATCAGTACCCATCTCCCTTCTGGTCACTCTCCCCCAAGTTCCCATGACTCCCCTCCCCTCAATTCCTTTGGGTCCCATGAAGCTGACGCTCCTCCTGTTCCCAGGTTCCTGCCTCAGGTGCCTGGGGAAGGCTGTGCAATGACCAGCACTGGAAGAAGCCGGGAGAAGCTTGTTTGGGGCCCAGGAGGGGACAGGACATGGGAGCTGTGTTTGAGGCCTTGAGGGTTGTGTCCAGGAAACAGAGATAGCTCTGGGTGTGGGGCTCAGAATGAGGTCGGGATAAGTTCCCCCACAGAGCACGCTGATTGCCAAAGGCCCTTCCAGGTCCACAGTTGAATGTTGCCTTTGGGCACTGGCACGTGGGCTCCCTGAACTTGCCACCTGACCCCAGACGGTGTCTTTCCGTTCCTTCTCTGGACCCTGCCACCAGCTCCTCGTACCTGCTGCCACCTTGCCACATGCTGCTTCTCATGGCGATGGCTGGTCCCTGTTTCCCTGAGAGCTGGGAGGTCCCTCTCCGTAGCTTCTCCCCAGGCTGCATTTATGCCCAAACCCCCCTGGACACTGGCCGAGAGGCCTGTGTTTAAAGGTCCTCGGCAGCTTGACAAGTTATGAACTTTCTCTACAGCTCACCTCTGTGTGATCTCTGGGGGGAGGAGGGGAGCCCATAGTGACTCCACAGCACCCCTCCTGGTCCCCATCCCCAGGCAGGGAGAGCCTGGCTCAAGCATTGCGTTCATTCATTCATTCATTCATTCACACATGCATTCATTCATTCCTCTGGCAGGTATTTACTGAGAACAAACTGCACATCACATGCTGGGGACAAACAAAGAGAGTGAGTCATCACACAAGTAGTTAACCTTGAGAAGGGTTCAAATAAAGGGGAAAGACTTGTGGGGGGTCGGGGGAGAGTGTGTTTTAAAACTTGAACAGGGCCAAGGGCCTGTGTGAGCAAGTGTCAGCAATATTCAAACTAAAACAGTGAAAGGTGAAAAGAGCTGCTCCTGCCTGTACCACTTCCCAGAGGGTCACAGTGGCACACCGCCCCTCCAGCACGTGCTTCTTGTGACAAGGACGCCCTTCCATAGAGAGGTGACTCTACATCCCTGCCTTGCTGGGGAACCTGGGACAATGGAATGTGGTAGAAGTTCCACTGAGTGACTTCTAAGGCTAGGTCTTAAAAGGTGATATAACGCCCACCTGGCTCTCTGGGGACAGCACCTTGGTAGCCCCAAATGGCCATGGTAAAAGCCTGGCTGCCTGAAGCCACCATGTTGGAGACCCACCTGAAGAGCCATGGGGCAGGGGGGGTGGGTGGTGGGGGGTGGACGCAGAAGGGGTGATGGGGGACGCCCAGGTGCTGGCAGGTGAGATGAAGAAGCTTGCAGATGACCCTAGCTCAGCCTGCAACCTCATGAGAGACCCGAGCAGACTGTCCAGCTGAGCTGCTCACAAAGTCCTGATCTACAGAAACCCTGAGAGGTAATAAATGGTTATTTTGGTCTTAAGCCACTAAGTTTTGGAGTAATTTGTTGGCAGCCACAGTAACGGAAAGCTGGTGAAAGGTGGGGTAAGGGTGAGGGTGGGTAGACAATAGTGCTCTGAACAAGAGAAAGCAGCATATGCAAAGGCCCTGGGGTCAGAAGGGGTGCTGAAATGAAGGTGCAGAGGTTGGCAGGCCATCTCCCAGGCTTTCTAGAACTCTTCTTTTCATCTGATCTACATTTCTTCTGTGGATGAGTAATTCTGTTTCTTCTTTTGTACAGGGAGACCCTAGTGTAACTTTAGGACCTGTGTCTATTTCAGTCTATGCAGGGAAGGAACTTACATCACATTCATTCATTCTTTCCATCAAGAAGATTAAATGCATCACCTGTGCCGGTAGCTTCCCATCATCATGTTGCTATCCCACGAGGAGGTTTAATGCTCTCGCTAGTGCAGTGAGGAGACAGAGAACGAGGGGGCTGCTGTCCCTGCACACTGCCCTGGGAGAGTGGGGGGGAGGAAATGGGTTAGGCTCTGGGACAAGCCTGGTGGCCACGCCTGTCCTCCTTCAGTTCAGGCCAAGCACTCCAGGCTGTGTAACCTTAGGCAAATCCCTCTTCTACTCTAGGGTTCCATTTTCTCTTCTGTAAAATGGGTAGATAATAACAATGGCTTCACTGGGATTATTGCGAAGCTCAACCTACTCAATCCTAACAGTAGGCTTTTACTCTGGACTCATGCGTCCCAGGCACTGTAATAAACCCCCAACCTGTATGAGCAGACTTCTTCCTGGCAAGGTCGGAGGTGGTGTGACATCTGACACTGAGGGGGAGGTGAGAACAGGGCTCTCAGCACACGGGAAGCCCGGCGAATGCAGGTGCCTGATACCCAGCTGCCTTTCCTTTTCCTGCCATAGCCCAGCACACCTGGTTGAATGTTCTCAGTCCCCCGAATGAGCCCCCAGTTCGTCACTGTCCCAAGCAGCTGCCCTGTTCAAAATTCCAACAGGATTTGGGAAAACAAAGGGAAAAAAACAATACCAAACAGCCGGATCTGTCCCCACTCTGGGAAAAAGAGCAGAGAAAGCCGGAAGGCAGCCACCCAGGAGAGCCCCCAGCCAGCTCCTGGGCACCTCCTGCCCAGCAATCACGTCTGCCAAATCCTTGGCCTCATGGGGTTAACATTCCAGTGGGCTGGGGGAGGGGAGGTAGATAATAACTATGACACTGACAATAATTTACAATAATTATTTCTACTCACCCAGTGCCAGCACTGTTCTAACTGGCTAATTTTCACACGCTGAGACATGGGTGGTATTTCCCTTGGTTTATCAAGAGGAAAAACAGAGAAGTCAAGTGACTTGCCCAAAGTTGAACAGTGGGTAAGTCGTGGAGCCAGGATATGAAGCAGTAGACAGATAAACAAGTACATCAAAAGTCCCTCAGTCTCCATGCTGAGGACTCACATGCATTCCTCGTGCAAGAGACAGGTTTACTCAGCTGATGGGTGGGGATATGGAAGCCCAGAGAGGGGACACTGCCCACCCCAGGTCTCAGGGCTGTCAGCTGGGGAGCGGGCTTAGAGCCAGCCGCCTCTGACTCCAGGGCTGCCCCCCAAGCTCTTCTCCCGACCCTCTACCTCCCTCAGCGTCGCCACAGAGCAGCCTGCCCCAGGACAGCCTCTCCCTCTGCCCCAGGACAGACAGCCTCTCCGGGCACTGTCACAGGAACTGAGCCAGGGCCACCTCAGGGCACACCGTCCCTGGTGCCCCGAGGGAGCCAGCTCCATGGTGAAGCATGCACTTCCCTGGCCTCGCAAGGACGTTCTGTCTCCTGAAACAGGTTGGACTGGCTGCCTCCTCCCCAGCCTCACCCCCCTGCCCCTCCTTTTGCTCTATCCGGGTTATTTCCCTTGTGTGCCAAATGCTCACAGGGAACTAGAACAGGAACGTGCTGGGGGTGGGGGAAAGCGGAGGCATGGGGTGCTGAAATTTGAGATTCCAGCATTCGTGGGAGGAGGCTGGAAAGAGAGACAGAGACAGAGACAGGAAGAGATAGTTGGGTTGGTTTGGTTTTCTGCAGCAGGCGGCCTTGGGGGTGTGCGTGTGAGTCTGTGCGTGTGTGTGCACACGTCTGTGGGTTGTTTTCTTTCCTGCGCGCTCCCAGGGAGGCCGGGTCCCCACGGGGTAATAAGGGCTCTGAGGCCCCCATGCACACAAGGCTAGTGCACAGGCAGGGTAGCAAGAGGGCCTGTGAGAGGAAGGAAGGGAAAAGGGGAAGAATAGAGGTGAGAGAGAGCTGGGAGCGAGCAGGGCGGTGGGAGGAGCTGAGCAGCTGTGGCATCTGGAACAAGTATAAATAGCTGTCTGGGTGGAGCTTGGCCAAACAGGGGTTTGCAGCTGCAGCGGTTCTAGGGCAGACCTGTCCACTGCTGGCCACAGCGGGGACACCCCGGGCACGGAGCGGGGCCTGCGGGCTCCGACCAGCAGCCCCTCACCATCACCACATCTCTGGATGCTCTCCTGGCCGGCCATGCTGCTGGGGGGCCTCCTCCTCACTGTGGCCACCATGACTGTGGCCCAGCGGAGGGGGCAGGAGGTGAGAGAGCGCCGCCTGGCGCATCGTGTCCAGCATGGCCAGTGCAGCTACACTTTCCTGCTGCCCGAGCCGGAGGCCTGCGCTCCAGAGACTGGGACCTTCAGGGGCTCCAACAGCCTCCAGAGGGACTCGCTGAACCTAGTGGCCTGGCCTACCAAGCGGATGCAACACCTGGAGAAGATGCTGGAGAACAACACGCAGCGGCTGCAGAAGGTACGGGTTGGACCTGCAGGGCGGGCAGGGAGCGGCGGGGGGCAGCTGCAGCATCCACCCCAGAGGCCTTCCCTGGGCACAGAGAGCCAGGCTGATGGGACCCTTGTCTCTGAATTGCATGGACTGAGATAATGAGGCCCAGAGAGGGGCAGGGATAAGCCTAAGGCCACACAGCAAGACTGGGCAGGGTCAGAACTGGAAACCTGACTCCCTAACTGCCAATCCCTCATTCACCTGATAAAAGTTACTGCGGGCCAGGCCTTTCCTAGGTGCTGGGGACTCAACAGCAAATAAACAATATGTCCCCTCTGGACTAGTGGGGACAGAGGCATAAAGAGATAAACAGTAAAAATCTATCCGGTCAGATGGTGATGCAAAATGAAAGAGGGGAAAGGCAAGAAGTGACCCAAGGTGGCTCTTTGAGGTCAAGAGAAGTCAAGAGAAGGTAACATTTGAACCCAGAGAACAAGGGGAGTGAAGGAGTAGCCCATGCAGGGACCTGGGAGGAGGGCCTTCATGGCAGAGGGACCAGCGAGTTCAAAGGCTGGGCAGTGGGAACACAGCCAGGTGCCTGGGAACAGCAGGATGGCCAGTGTGGCTGGAGCAGAGGAGGAGGGGGATGAAGGGTGAGGGACGAGAGACCCAAGAGGTGAGGAGAGGGCAGCCCACGTTGGGCCTTGGGGGCCTCTGGAAGGACTTTGGCTCTTGGGAGCCATTGCAGGATTCTGAGCAGAAAAGACACACCGGAATCAGTTTGAACAGAACAGTCCGTAGAGGACAAGGTGGAGGATTGAAGCCCGAGGAGGAGGCTGCTGCAGCCACCAGGCAAGAGGCGATGGAGGTCTGAAGCAGGATGGGGCTGGGAGCGGGTGTTGATGCCATGTGTCGATGGCCAGATGCTGGTGTATCCTGAAAAGGGAGCCGATGGCTCTGCTAATGAACTGGATGGGGGTGGCAGAGACAGGGAGCTGAGGACACCACTGCCATTGTGCCCAAGGCCAGCGCCACTAGGAGCTCCTGCCCTCATTCTTTCAGCAAGCACTCTGAGCACCTACTGTGTGCCAGGCCCTAGGTCAGGCACTGAGGTGAACGAGGCAGGCTTGGCCCCGGGCCGGTGTAGGGGCAGGAAAGGCATCCTGCAGGTTCCGAGATGGGCCTGGCCAGCCTCCTAAGTAGGAGTTACCGAGCGAGAGAACAGGACCCAGGCACCAGAGACCGGAGACTATCTGATCGATATCAGGGAGTGGAGAGGAGTGAACCGATTCCTGGAGCTTTTAAATGTATTAAGCAGCAGATAGCAGCCTATAGACTAAGGTGAGAGCAAAGGGGACAAGAATGTTCCCCGAGGTGTCTCTCCCAGGAGTGGTCCCTTCTTACCCATGGTTTCCAAATTGTTCCAATCATGTGCCCAAGCAGCAATGTTCACTCCCTAATATGTGCATATTTACTAAATAGTTATGCATGAGTGCCCACATTAAGATTATATGTACAAGGTATGACACAAATGAAAATGCACATCAAGTGAAAATGAGCACAAATGAAAATGAACATTAAAAAGATGACATAGGACCCTGGCCGGTGTAGCTCAGTAGGTTAGGCATCATCCCATCACCAAAAGGTTGCCGTTCAGTTCCCAGTAGGGGTTGTGCAGAAGGCAGCCAATCAATGTCTCACTCACATCAATGTTTCTCTCTCCCTCCCTCTCCCCTTCCTCTCTCTCTAAAAATCACTGAAAAAAAATCTTTTAAGAAAGATGACATATGAAATCACGTAAATTGAAGTTCTGGTATTTTCGCCCTGTTTTCCAAAGGATTGCCTTTCGCACACCCTGGGTGGATCCATCCTCAAGGGAGAGGCTGCCCTGCACCTGTCCAACCAACGTGCGTCGTGCATACATTCATGCACACATGCACTTAACCTCCTGCTTCACTCCTGCCCAGACCATCCGTCTCCTCGGCCCTCACTCAGCATCTTCCCATAGTCCTCTGCCCTCCTACTACCTGTCCTCTCACTGCCTGTCCTGCAACCCCTCCAGCCTCCACCATCCCACCCTCAAGTCCCCCTCCAGGGAGCTCTTGGCTTCATACTCTGGAGCCAACCTGATGGGGGCTCCATGCTGCCTTGAAATTTGTGTCTTCAAGCACCTATTTCCAGTCCCATAAAAGTTACTCCAAACCTCACCTTCCTTAGGCTTCCATCCTGAACCCCACCCATCCTCTCACCAGACCATGGACCTCCTGCCACAAGAAATGGGGCCCAGGAGAGAGATGCCCCTCGGCAGCCTGCCCACACCTGCAGGTTCACCTGTGCACCCTCCAGTCCCCAGAGCCTTTCTCCAGGGGTCAAGGCCACTTCTCCGTTCTAGACTGTGAGCCCCATCCTCTGCAGCCCCTCAACTCCTCAAATCAAGCATCCTTCTTGTGTCTCCATCCACTTCTCCCTCCCTGCTGGTCCTCCCCCTTCGTGTTTAATCACATCCAGGAATCCTCCATGTTTCAGAAGGAAGAGGGGAAACAAGCCTCTTCATCCCGTGGCCCCTCTGACTTCTGGCATGGCTCTCGGAAGTCCACATGCTCTACCTCTGCTGCCTCAATGCCCACTTCCTCGTTCCCGTAAGGTCGCCTCCCACACCCCACTTTCCACATCCAATGGCCTCAGCTCAGTCTTCATCATACTTGACCTCCTGGCAAATCTAGTACTGCTGCCCAGCACCATCCTTCCAGAAACTGTCTCCATCAGCAAACCCTCATCTACAAGGGCTGCTGTTCCAACCACTTTCCCTACCTCCATGATCCCACCCTAGACAGCCACCTCCATCTCCTTCCTATCTACACGGTCATCACAGCCACCATCCTGGGCTCCCTGTTTCCACCTGGCCCCACAGTCCTTTCTGCATAGAGCAGGCAGAGGGGTCCTATTCAAACCTAAGTCAGATCCTATCCCTCCTCTGCCCATACCTTCCCAGGGCTCCCATCTCTTTGGCGTAAGAGCAAATATCCTTCATTCCTGCAACACCCCTCCCCCAGATGCCCACAGTCTCACCCCTGACCTCCCTCAGGTCCTTGGTTAAATGTCACCTCCTCAGAAAGGCCCTCCTTGTCCATCCTACATAAAATAGTCACTCTCCTTCTATCCCTTCACTTGGTTTTGGTTTTTCTCTTAGCACTTTCTACCATCTGTTCTTAAGAGCATTTCTTTTGGTCTGTGAGCTGCCAGAGGGCAGGGACCGTGTCTGTTTTGTTCACTTCTGTGTTCCCAGGGTCTGGAACAGTGCCTGGCACATAGTAGGTGCTCAATATATGTCTCCTGAATGCACGATGTTCCTCCAATCTCTCAGGTTGCTCCTGCTTCTCCCCCATCCTGAAATGTTGGTGTTTCCCAGGACTTCATCTCATCTCTTGGTTTCCTCTCACACTTAGTGTCACTGACCTCAGGGCTGCTCCCCACCACTCCTGCTCACTGTCTTCAACCTGCTCCTCCATAACACCAAATGGGCATCTGATGGGTCCCTGTGCCCCAAATCCATAGTCCTGCTATCCCCCTGCCCCAAACATCTCCTCTCTGAGACCCCAGTGTCTCAGCTTCAAAGTTGTCTGACACTCAGCTCTTCCCTCCCTGCCTATTGCTCTCTCTCTTCAAGGTATCATCACCCAGCCAGCAGGTCTCTGCACCCTCAGGCTGTCCTTCACCTCCTCTCCCGCCCCCCAACCACCAGGCAGCATGTCCCGTCCATCCTGCTGCTTCAGCTTCTCTCATCAGTATCCATCCTCCCGTCTATCTGGCTGCTGCCCTGGCTCAGGCCTCATCAACTCCCACCTGGCTTCTCTACTTTAAGTCTCACCCTCTCATCCTCTTTGACTCCCCTGGATGCCTGGTGCTTAGGCAACACTGACTCAGCCAAAGGATGGATTTAAACTGAAGACTTTTGGGTCAGAAGGTCACCTAGCTCATCCCTTCAGCTCACAGTGGAATGTTCTCTCCTGGCGTCCATCCACCTAGCCGGATAATCCAGGAGTCCCCATAGAACACCGTGGGCCAGCAGTCACTGATGTAGCAGTCAGGCAGACCTGAGTTCACAGCCTGACCCCGGCACTTGCCTGCCACCACGTGGCTATGCATGAGTGAGTCCCTGTTTCCCCATCTGCAAAATGGAGAAAACCACAGTATGTCAGGGGGTGGCTGGGAAGACCACGAGGTCACTCCCGGGCCATCTCAGCTTGCTGCTGGCTACTGTCCCTGCTTCGCGTAGCCCACCTGCCCAGAATGCAGAGGACTGATGGGCTATCCTATCTAATAAAGAGGGAATATGCTAATTGACCAACACTCCATCACAAAGATGGCTGCACCCACAGCTGAGGCCAAGTTCCCATAAGGAGCCTTATTGAGCAGTCAGCAGGGACCTGAGGCTACGCCCTCCCCTGCCCCCATGGGGCTTGACAGGGGACCTCAGACCACATCCCCCACCCAGCAGTGCTTGACGGGGGATCTCAGGTCGTGTCCCCCACCTGGCGGGGCTTGACGGAGGACCTCAAGGCATGCCCCCAGGTCTGGGCTGGGGGACCTCAGGCTATGCCCCCTGTCCTGGCGCTGGGCCAGGGGACCTGAGGCTATGCCCTCTGCCCAGCAGGGCTTGACAAGGGTGGGACTGGCCGGGACTGGATCTAGCCCAATGGGGGGGAGGGGGCGGCCGGGTCTGGGTCTCACTCAATTTTGAGGTGCATGTGGGTGGGCGGGGACTTGACTCTGGGTCCCACAGTGTGCCCCAGACTCTAACAGGAGGAAAGTTTTCATATACATTTTACTAATTTTCTTTCATCTCTAACACTTCTATTATAGAGAAAGGGCAAATAGCAATATTAAAATATTTCCTCTAATTAATTCCCTTTTAATGTGCATGAATTTCATGCACCAGGTCACTAGTCATTTAATAAACATAACCTCATTGTGATCTCTGTACCACTGGCTGGGGGAAGCTCAGTCATGGTCAGGTCAGTCCAAGGGTGGCAGATAACCTCAGGGTTGGAAATATCACTTGTCTATGCTGGTGCTCTTGAGGGATCCCCAATCATGCTGGTCTTTGGTGGGGTTCATGCAAGTGTTGGCCATGTCATCTCCTAGGTAATGGACCCCTTGGGTTGAGTGCTTCCCCCATGCCTTTCAGTGTTCAGGTCACTGCCAAGTCACTCTGTGCCCAAGGAGCCTGCCACAAGGTCAGACCCATTCGCCTAAACACCCCTGGGCCCTGCACTTCCGTGGGTAGCTTTAGAGCCTAGAAGGTGAGAGCCCCAACGCTGGAGCCCAACTGTTGGAATTTGAAACCAGTTCTGCCTCTTCTTTGCTGTGTGACCTGGGGCAAGTTGCTTTACCTCTCTGAGTCTTGGTTTCCTTTCTTATAAAGTAGAGTGACGGCTCCTACCTCCATGAGGATTTAATGGGATGAGGCACCGTGAGTCCTTGGGCCGGGGCCAGGCACGTAGTAAACTCAATCCCTGCTGCCTGTTTCCATCAGGCGTTCTCCCTGGAAACAGCAACGTGAGTCCTGGTCCTTCCTCCCCCGGTGGAGACATATGAGCCCTGGCTCAGTGATAGGCAGCATCTGAACAGTCATTTTTCTCCTTCCTACTCTCCCCGGCCCCAGTCAGGAAGGCTTGCTACCTTCAGTGGCCATGGTCGTGACCTCCCTCTGGCTCTTCTCTTGTGTAGTCTCTCGGTCCAGAGTCTTTGAAACGCCAATGCCACTTTTGGCTTCTTCTAGAACAGCCAGAAGAGAAAAAATTGAGTTTCAAAATAGCCTTATCTAGTAGCAGCAGCAGCAGCATCACCATGGCCATCGGGGTGACCGGGGGTGATGGGAGATAGCCTGCCCCCAGACCCAGCACCCAGCAAGATTCTGTTCATCTCGGTGGGGGCAGGGGTGCTGTTGCAAGCTCCCAATGGCCAATGCCTGCCCAGCCATGCCCTGTACAGATAAGGAAACTGAGGCCAACCAAGAGAAGGGGCTTGCCAGAGTCATGCAGCGGCAAAAACCATCCTCCATACTGCAGGTCCTTTCTCCTGGCTGGAGGGTGTCGGGGAGGTGGGGGCAGCAAGATCTGAGAGCCAGCTGGGTGCTCCCTTCTGCCTCAGAATCCCAAAGCCCAGATTCCCACTCTTCTCCCAGCATGCAACTGGCTGGTGTCCTTCTGCCCTATGCTCAGATGTGCATAGGGTGGGGGTGCCCTGCCCTTGCTCCCTCTCCCTGTTTCTTGCTCTGCTCCCCTGAGCCCCTCTCCCTTCCCCTCCTTCTACTCTTCTTACCTTCCTTCCACCTTTCTCTTCTGCCCCAGTGACTCATGTCCGTCAACACTCTTGGTGGGCTGCACAGCAGCTCCTGGCAGCAGCCAGGAATGTTGAGGGGGTGGGCGCAAGGCTAGCTGGAGGGCAGGGTTGTGGTTAGTCATATGGCCTCCTGGGGTCACCACAGACTAGCTCTGTGACCCGGTGTGGGCCCTCACTCGGTGCCACACCTGTGAGGCATGGGATGTGGGGTCATGAGCCGAGGAGCTGGAAAGTGTCTGCCCTCAGCATGCTCCCAACAAAGGCTCTCACTATTCCTGCCATCCCCCCAGCTCCCAGCCCCTCAGCAGGAGGTGCCCCTCTGCCCTGGCCCGTGCTCCCCACAGGCTCTTCTGCAGAGGAGCAGAGTGAGGAAAACAAGGGCCACACAGGGCCCCAGGCGCCTGGCCCCCCTCAGTACCAGAGGGCAGCACGCCTTCTTCCAGGTCTCTGGGGCCCCCAGCCTGGCAGACTCTGAACCCGGACACTGCAGGTCACTCCACTTCCTCCCTGTCCTGGCAGCAGCTGGCCCTCTGCCTGCATCGCTGTCTGCCTCTGCCTCCGTGTGCCTCTGCCTCTCGCAGTCTCTCCTGGGGCTCTCAGGTGGCCCTGTGGTTTCTGTGTGTGTCTCTGTCACTCTCCTGTCCTCTCTTGTCTGGCTGGTGTCTCCCGAAGTCTCTCCCTGTCATTCTCTCAGATTCTCCCCTAACCACTAGGCCATCTGTCCCCACCACCTCTACCTCCCCAGGTGTCCACATGCGCTGTCCACCCTGGGGGACATCCTGGCCCAATGGCCAGCACCCACCCCTCAAGGGGGAGGCTGGCGGCTGCGCAGGAGCCTCTGACTTGGCACTGCCCCTCGCCTCTGCTGTTTGCTCCAGTTCCCTGACGTCAAACCTCAGAATAACTCAGTCCCTCGCCTGGCGGCCACTGGGCCCTGCCTGTGGACATGGGTCAAAAGCAAGTCGGGCGGGAATGCAGTGTGGGGTCCTGGCGCAGCCTGGACCCTCCCTCACTGCCAGGACTTCCAGCTACCCTGGCCTCCCCAGGCTGCCCGTAAATTCTTGGCATTTTCAGCCTTGGGTTATCCAAACAAGAAATGAATCTCGGTTGCTGAACCAAACCTCTTGGGGTTTGATTTCCTAACCTTCCCCTGGCCGCTTTCTGCTTGGGGCTGGGGGTGGGGTGGAGAAAACAGCATTTATGCCTTGGAGGAAGAAGGCTGTTTTCCCGAGAGGGGAGCCTAGAAAGGCTGGCACAGATGCCCTCAGCCTAGGGATGGGCCGGCGCAGGGCCGCAGAGGCCCCGAGCACGAGCACGGTTCTCCACATGTCCCCCCCGCCCCCTGGCCCCAGGAACGGGTTTATTTGTTCAAGTGCCTGGCCCAGCCATCCCATGGGGGCAGGGCATGTGTTTCTGGCTCTTTCCTTCCAGCCCCAGACCTTGGCGGGCTGGATGTACACAGACCCTCTCCCTCTTCTCTCCGTGGGCAGGAAATGTGAGAAAATAGCCCCTAGGTCTGTCCCCTGGGCCGGCACCTCTGGCCTCTGAGTGTTTGCTTCACCACAGAGCCGGCTCTGCAATGCCTGGAACGGACCCCGGGAACCCCTGTGGGATCTGAGGAGGACTGAGCTAAGGTCAAGTGGCCAGGCCCCAGTGGTACCATGGACCAGCTGTGGGGTTCTGGGGCAGCCACCCACCTGCATCATTTGGTTCCTCTAAAAAGCGGAACTGAAAACATTCCCTGCCTCCCAGAGAGAGCGTAGGATAAAGGAAGACAACCAGCATGTACTTACTGTGCGCTGGACACTGCCCTCTGTGCCTTGAGAGAATTATCCCATTTCTTTCTCACAACAAGACTGTGAAGCAAGATTGTTCACCCATTAATGGATGGAGAAACTGAGGCACCAAGCGGTGCCATGACTTACCCAAGGTTGCCTGGCAAGAAGGGTGAGGAGTCACACTCATATACACCAGCCACCCTCCCACCTCAGGCCTTTGCACTTGTCTTTCCCTCCTGGCTGTCCACAGCTGGCCTGTCTCATCCTCTCATCTCAGGTGAGGGTTTCCCTGCTACTCTGGCTAACCGTGCTCTCGAGCCCAGTCATTACTCCATCTTATTCTCTTCATAGCAAGCATCACTATTGAAATTTAACTGATGGATTTAGTGGTAGTGCACTGGAATCAGGTAACTTGCCAATTTTGTTCATTCCTGATTCCATAGCGCCTAGCGCATAGTAGGTACTCAAGAAATAACTCCTGGCAGAATACATGAATGAAACTCAGGGTGGGGATTACTTTGAGGAAGCATATTTATTATTATGATATATATGGGATGTTTGAAAGAACTTTGTGTTGGTGGGTTTGTTTGTTTTTTATTGTATTTTATTCCGCATTCAATGAAATTCACCCTTTTAACATACAGTTCTATGAGATGTGTTTTTTTGTTTTGTTTTGTTTTGTTTTTAATCCTCACCCGAGGATATTTTTCCATTGATTTTTAGAGAGAGTGAAAGAGAGAGAGAAAAATCGATTGGTTGCCTCTTGCACGTGCCCCAACCAGGGCCCAGGCCAGGGAGGAGCCTGTAACCAAGGTACGTGCCCTTGACCAGAATCGAACCTGGGACCCTCTGGTCCACAGGTCAACACTCTATCTACTGAGCCAACCCGGCTAGGGCTGTTCTATGAATTTTGACAAATGTGTATAGTCATGTAACACCACAGTCATGATATAGACATTGCACACTCCAAAAAGTTCTTATTGTCCTTTGAAGTCAGTCCTTGCCCCCAGGCCTGAGCCCCTGTAACCTCGGATTCTGACTTTTCCAGAAAGTCATATAAACAAAACAAACCAAACAGCGTGTAGCCTTTTGAGTATGCAGGCTTTGTTCACACAGCAAAATATGTTGGAGAGCCACTCAGGTTCCTGCAAGTCTTCCTTTATGCTGCTGAGCAGGGTCCACTGGATGGATGGACCCAGGTTGTTGATCTGTTTGCCAGTTGAAGTTTTCTTTATTTAAATGCTTCGGGAGGAAAAGGGGTGTGAGAAGATTTCCTGGGCTACCAAGACTCATCCAGAGACACTCATCCATTCTCTTTCCAAAACAGCATTCTTCTTCTCCCAGCCCCTGCCTGTCAAGACTCCTTTCCTTTCTTCCAAGGCCCTTTTCAAGTGCCCTCTCCTCAGTGAGGAGCAGGGTTTCCTGTCTCCAGGTTGTTAAGTGAGCTCAGAGAAGTGGAGCCCTAAATGACCAGAGGCCCACCGCTGGAGGGGAGCAGAGCCAGAGCTCAAACCCAGGGCCAGCGGGGAGGGGGGTAGCCCAAGGGCCAAAGATCAGCCTCTTTGCAGGCTGGAGGGATGCTGGGAGTCCAGGCTCTCTTTCCCCATCTTAGCCCTAAAAATTTGCCAGCATGAGGGTGAGGGAGAAGGGGTAGGTCTAACAGTGGGGTGGGAGGAAGCTGTGGCAGACCCCATCACCTGCGGGTACCTTCATTTGGGATCCCTCCTCCACCCTTTCAGCTGGCTCCTGAGCCCTGGTATAAACCCAATCCCCACCACATAGGCTGACATCAGTCACCAGAGTCCCACCTTGGCCATACTGGGCCCAGCTGGCCTGGATTACCCATCCCAGAGCTCTCGCTGGTGAGTGGATGTGGCAAATTAGATAACGAGCCCCAGCTGTTGGTAGCCTTTGCCCCACTCAGCCACTTGCAGCCAAAGGGCAAGTGAGAGACCAATGAGGGAGTTCCTGTCACTCAAGATGACCCTAAGCTATCCCGAGGTCCTACCCAGTTCTATAGACCTGAGGAGGCCCCTGAGCAAGAAGTCTTGGAACCTAGCCCACCAAGTAGTGACCTTGGGCAAGTCTTCTAGGCCTCGGTTTGTCCATCTGCAGCAAGAGGCTTGGGGAATGCCTGCGGAGGTCTTAGGGCAGGAATGAACTTTCTGCTTGAGAGTGTGGGGCAGAAGCTCAGGCCCTAGGAGGCCCTGGGGTGGGGGTGAGGGTGGTGCACAGGATTCAAAGGAATAGGTTATATTTTTTTCTTAAGCGTGGCAAATACACAGCTTTTATTGTATTATTCTTTATGCTTTTTTTGGTATGTGTGAAGTATCCTATCTAATAAAGAGGGAATAGGCTTAATTGACCATCACTCTGTCACAAAGATGTCTGCACCCACAGCTGAGGCCAAGTTCCCATAAGGAGCCTTAATGAGCAATCAGCAGGGACTTGAGGCTACACCCTCCCTCCATCCCCCCACCATGGGGCTTGATAGGGGACCTCAGGATGCACCCCACACCCCAGCACCAGGCCAGGGGACCTGAGGTGGCGTCCTCCTGCCTGGCTGGGCTTGACAGGGGACCTCAGGCCTTGCCCCCAACCCAGTGGGGCTTGACAGGGGATCTCAGGCCATGTCCCCCACCTGGTGGGGCTTAACGGAGGACCTCAAGGCATGCTCCCAGCCCCAGTCTGGGCTGGGGGACCTCAGGCCATGCCCCTGGTCCTGGCACCAGGCCAGGGGACCTGAGGCTATGCCCCCTGCCTGGCAGGACTCGACAAGGGTGGGACTAGCCAGGTCTGGATCTAGCCCAATTGGGGGGGGGGGGAGGGGTGGTGGCCGGGTCTGGGTCTCACTCGATTTTGAGGTGCATGTGGGTGGGCGGGGACTTTACTCTGGGTCCTGTGGTGAGCCCCAGACTCTGACAGGAGGAAGGTTTTCATATACATTTCATTACTAATTTTCTTTCATCTCTGACACTTCTATTATAGAGAAAGAGCAAATAGCAATATTAAATTATTTCCTCTAATTAATACCCTTTTAATGTGCACGAATTTTGTGCACCAGGTCACTAGTCTTATATAATAAAGAGGGGATATGCAAATTGACCGTCACTCTGTCACAAAGCTGGCTGCACCCACAGCTGAGGCCAAGTTCCCATAAGGAGCCTTAATGAGCAATCAGCAGGGACCTGAGGCTACCCCCTCCCCTGCCCCCATGGGGCTTGACAGGGGACCTCAGGCCCTGCCCCCCCCATCTGGCAGGGCTTGACAGGGGACCTCAAGGTGCACTTCCCATTCAGAGTTTCTAATTTAGTAGGTCTGGGGTAAGACCTAAAAATGTGCATTGCTAACAAGCTCCCTGGGGGTGCTTTGTCAAGGACCACACTTTGAGAACCACTGTTTTAATCAATACCAGTGCACCCAGATGCACCCTCTTCTGGATTTGACCTTGCACTACAATAGAAGATGCTCCTTCAAAAGCACATGGGATGGGATGGGAGCCAACATTTGAGATGGCAGAGGGGAGAAGAGATGAAGGAGGAAGCAGCCAGAGCCTGGGCCCCCAGCCAAGATTTCCACCTCTCCTTAGGGAGAACCAGGCTTCCCAGGCGGCCTGTGGGACCTCCTGGAAGACAGGGAGAGCGCGAGGACAGAAGCTGGCAGTGTGTGTGTGTTGGGGGGGCGGGGTGTAAGAGGTCAGCATGTGTGCAGGATGGAGAGGGAGTGCAGGAGGGGCACTGAGCCCTGGAACACACTGTGCACCTTTGCAGCTTGATCCTGGTGTCGCTGCCAGACCCGCGCCTCCTGCTCTTGGGGAAAAGACAGTCCTGTTAAGGAAATGAACATCACCTGGTGGGATCCCTGAACTTTCAAGCTGGGAGAACCCTTGGAGACAGGCCAGATCCGCCCTGTTTGGCAGATGGCGAGGGCCAGGAAAACAAGAAGTCCAGTGTGGCAGGTGGACCTGCAAACTCTTATACGAGGAAAGATGTGTCCCCACTCTCTGCTGCTGGCTCTCCCCTAGGAAGCTGGGTAATGGGCATGACTTCGGGGGCTATGCTCTGACCCTTCCACTCCCCCTTTTCTATCAATTCATTGAACACTTATTTATTGAGCACCCAGCATGCGTTAAGCATTCTGCTAGACATGGAGATAAAGTGGTGAGCAGGACCAAATTTCTGGCTTTGTGGAACTGATATTCCAAGGGTAAAACAGGCAATAGACAGAGAAATATCCTATATAATAAAAGCCTAATGTGCAGATCAACGGAATAGTGGAACAACTGGTCACTATGACATGCACTGACCACCAGGGGGCAGACGCTCAACTCCAGGCCAGCCAAGGCAGGTACTATTGCCCCTCTGCCCCAATCCCCTCGCCAGTCAGGTGCCAGTGAGGGGCCCCGATCACCCCGCTGGTCACCCCACAGATTGGCCCTGATTGCCAGCAGGGCCTAGGGACGGTACCCATGCATGAATTTCGTGCATCAGGCCTCTAGTGTAATATAAAGTCAGGGATTGATACGTGATAAGAAGAGACCTGAAATGACATGAGGGGTGTGAACCATGTGATGGGGTTGGTGGGGAGAGACTTCTCCATGCAGAGGGAACAGCATGAGGTAGGCACACACTCTGTGTTGGAGGGATATCATAGAGGCCAGTGCCTCTGGAGTGAGGGAGGAAGAGAGGGCTAAAGAGAAAATCAGAGTGGCAGCGGGAGGCCAGGTCATACAGCAAGCTGCAGGCATAGCAGACTCTGGCTTTCCCTGTGAGTAAGGTAGGAACCCTGGGAGAGGTTTGAGCGGAAGAAGAATGTGATCTGACTTAGTTTAACAGGATCCTTCTGGCGGCTGAGTGGAGGATGGACTAGGCAGAGAGGGACAAGAGTGGAGGCAGAGAAGCCAGGGAGAAAGCTGCTGGAATAGTCCAGGCAGGAGGTAATGGGGGCCTGGCATGGCAGGGAGGTCTCTACTGGTTGTTCTATGTCCTTCGTAGAGACATAGGAAGGGACAGGAGCCTCCCCCCCCCCCCCCCCCCCCCGCTCCTGCCCATGACCCAGCCCATGGTCTCCCCACAGCTAGAAAGGTACATCCAGATGAACTTGAGGTCGCAACTGGCACAGGCACAACAGCACATGGTCCAGAACCAGACAGCTGCTGTGCTGGAGCTGGGCACCAGCCTCTTGAACCAGACCACCGCCCAGGCCCACCGGCTGACTGACATGGAGGCTCAGGTACCAGGGGGTGAGCGGGTGGCATCGGGGGGCCTGCGGCAGGCCAGGCTGGCTCACAGCCCAGGTCCTCTTGCCTTGACCTCTGTTCCTGGGTAATGTCAGGGCCTCCTCTGGGCCTGCATCCTCCTGGGGCCCCTCCTGATGACCCTGTCACGAAATTGTCTCCCACCAAGCCACGAGTCCTAGGGGGGACATTGGCTTTGACTCCAATGCTCAGGTCTGTGATGGGCACAGGGATGAAGGGGGACAGCATACTCCCCTGCCCTCAGGGGGTTCACAGTGCTCCAGGGGAGATGGGAAATAAACCATTCATTAGACCTCAGGGGGCCACTGACTGAGAGAGGAGACAGCTGTATGAATGGGAGGGTGAATACAGAAGTGGATGAAAAGGTGACTGACAAATGGGCTCGCATTTGTTGAACCCCTACTATGTGCCAGGCACAGCTGGAGGGGCCTGGTACTAGTTTATAGCACTAAATAAAACAGGTACACGCTCCTACCCTCATGGAGCTTCATTTCTAAGGAGGTTCAAGAACATAAACAGGATAAACAACATATGTGTGTGAGATGGTGATAGTGCTAAGGAGAACAGCATGGATGGGAGCGATGGGGGGGGGGGGGGGTTGGTGGCAGAGGTGGGAGGCATGAGTTGCAGGTTTAGACTGTGAGGCCAGGAAAGCACCACGGAGAAGGTAGGATGGGAGCACTTACTGGGAGAGCAGTCCAGACAAGGAAAGCAGCATGTGCAAAGGCCCAGAGATGGGACCAGGCTGACAAGCTCCAGGAACATCAAGAAGGCTAGTGTGGCTGGAACAGCAAGGGAGCAAGTGATGGGCCAGGGCTCAGAGAGGTGATAGGGGCATATGGCATCACAGGCCCTCTCCAGGTGGTGAGAGCTGGGCTTTGTCACTCATGATGTGGGAGCCGCAGGAAGATTTTGAGCAGAGAATGGACTGTAGGGGACAAGGACAGGAACAGGGAGCCCTATGAATAAGCTGGCACAGGACACAGGTTGAGAGATGACGAAGACCAGGCGAGAGTAGGGTCCATGGACAGGGAGGGGGTGGTCAGGTAGCCATGTGGAAGGTGGAGCTGATGGGACTCGCTGAGGGATTAGATGTGGAGGACAAGCCTGAGCAGGGGGAATGGAGCTGCCATGTGCAGTGATGGGAAGAGCAAACTTAAAATGAAGATCATAAGCTCAGTTAGGGCCTGTGAGTGAGTGAGTGAGTGAGTGAGTGAGTGAGTGAGTGAATGAATGAACAACCACAGGAACTAACTACTGGGAGGGTGAAAACAGGTCAGCAAGTTTCTGGGATGGCAGAGCCCGTGGGCAGGTGGGCAGTTGCTGGGAAGGCCTCCTGCAGGCTTTACACAGCCCCCGCCCCTCCTGCTGGCCGAGGCAGGTACTAAACCAGACATCAAGAATGGAGATCCAGATGCAAGAGACCTCACTGTCCACCAACAAGCTGGAGAAGCAGCTGTTCCTACAGGGCCTTGAGCTCCACCGCCTACAGGACTACAACAGGTGGGCACTGGCACTGGGCCAGGAGAGGGGCTGGGGCCCAAGCCGAGGGCCAGGGCTGGGCTGGAGCCAGGGCTAGGATTGGAAGCTGGATGCGGGCTAGTGCCTGGGACAGGGGCTGGGGACAGAGCTAGAGGCCTAGATTAGGACTGGAGTGAGGCATCGTTTGGGGGCTAGGGCTAGAGCTACAACTGGGGCTAGGCCAGGGCAGTGATAGGGACTAAAATTAGGACTGGAAACTGGACTGACCTTGGAGGGAAGGTAGACACGGGGGCTGGGCTGAGACTGGAGCTGGGGGCCAGGCAGGTACAGGGCCTGGGTGGGGACAGGCAGTCTCCTGGAGCTCAGGGCACCCTGATTCTTTCTTTCTCTTTCCTTCCTTCCTTCCTTCCTTCCTTCCTTCCTTCCTTCCTTCCTTCCTTCCTTCCTTTCTTCCTCCCTTCCTTCCTTTTTCCTCCATTTATATATTTTGTAAATTTTTAACAGCTTTATTGAGCTACAATATATGTACCATAAATTTACCCTGTAAATTTTAATTTGAATTATTTACTTGTAAAAAATAATAATAATAAATCTGATCTCATTCACCTATTTCTCTTCCCAGAAGCAAGCACAGTTAGTTACCAATTTCCTGTCTGCACGGTAAAGAGTCTCTGCATTTATCAGCAAATATGTATGAGGGGAACACCCTTCAAACTACAAAGAGAAAAGAGTCATGGGGTATAGCGAAGGCAGAAATCCAAGACTGATTTCATCTCAGTTTCAAGCTGAGTAGAGAAAAAACTGCCAAGGTCAGGGCACCACAGGCCTGTGGACACGGCGAGGTGTTATTGCTGCTCATGTGATGGGTCAAGATAAGGCCACGAGGACCGCCCACCCCCCTCTGATCTGGGTGCAGCTAATGATAGCTTGTCAACTTATTCTTACCCTCCCACCCCCAAGTGGGGTAGGGCAAAGACTGGGATGCTTCCCATCACTCTGAATTGGCACCAGGTGCCTAGAAATCAGTGCAGATGGATGGCATCAATTAGCTCTTGGCCCTTGGAGATGGCTAAAATTCTAGAATCGGAGTGCAGCCAAATTCCCTCTCTTCCTGCAACATAATCAGGGATTCAGGGGGAATTCCCTCTGCCCTGGCTGGCCTTGGTGTGTTAGCCTGGAGGATGGGTCAGCATAACCTCACATACAAGAAAATCTCTCCCTGCTTTCCCTTTCCCTCAGCCACCCACCCACCTGCAGCAGAGGAAGCTGCTGTTCCTAGTTTTTTGTGTGTCCTTCCATCATTCAACCAACAATATTTGGGGGGCGGGGAGGGGAAGGAATTTTTTTTTTTTTTTGAGCTCTTACCATGTGTCAGGCACTATTTATAGACCCAGGGGTTAGAGAAGTGAACAAATAGACAAAAATCCCAGTCCTGGTAGAGCTGACATTCTAGAAGCTGATGTAAGAAGGTTTCTTATAGATATGTATGAATAGTTAATGCGTGGATATAAATATGTATGAATTTGCCCTGGAAATGGTTCTATCCGTGCATGACACCCTTGCTCATTCTCTTCTCCTGTCCCTGCATTTATTTCCACGTCCCCAATTAATGGGTATTGAGGTTGTTTCCAATTTTTGGCAGTTGAGCCAGTGATGCGATGAACAGCATTCCATGTCTCAGATCTGTGCGATAAAATGCCAAACATGGAAGGGCTGAGTCAAAAGCCTTTTCCTTTTAAAAACTTTTTTTTTCCAACTCATTACAAAAATGCCTCGTGCTTATATCATCAGACAATAGAGACCTGTGTAAAATGAAAGGGAAAGTTGGCCCCCTCCACCCAGTCCCTCTCCCTCCTCCCCATCTCCATCCACTCAAGCCTGCTCTGCAGAAGTCACAGCACTTAGTGGATTCTTTCGCTTCTTCCACAACGCGGGCAGGCAACCCTGCATCCTTCCACATGTTTTTCTGCGCCTTTTCCTTTAAGTTCACCTGCAACCCTCTACATTTACATTAATGCTTTTCTTCTTTCTCTCTTTTTTATTCTCCCACATGCGGGGTTAGACTAGAGGCATTGGTGTGCCCAGGGCGTTCCTCGCCAAGTCCTGGGCATCTTTCCAATCCTGTGCAAGTGATTCTGCCTCCTCCTCTTCGCGGCTCCAGAATATTTCCAGGAACACCAGCCAGAACAGACTCGGCCCGCCTTGGCCACTGGGCACTTAGGCTATTTCGTTCTATTACAACAAATTCACGGTGGCATCTGCTCCCTGGACGTTCCTTCCTGAGAGGGGACTGCCGGACCAAAGGCGAGCAGATTGGGATTTGATCGTGGCTACTGGTTGCCGGCATGTTCCTCCCAGCCCCACCTCTTCCCTCTGCTGGACCCAATCTCTTACAGGACTGAGTCTCTCTTTCCTCCGTTTCTCATTCTGGGCCACGGGCCTCTGAGCTTTGCAACTCTGGCTGGACACTCTGCCTCTCTGAGCCTCAGCGGGGTCTGTCCTGCTGAGTCACCGGGGACCCAGGGGAAAGCGTCCAAGTGTGGCTGCTGGGCGGGGAAGGTGGGCTCACCCCTGTGCGCCCCACCCCGCCCCGCAGCGCGCTGGAGACCCGGCTGCGAGCCCTGGAGACACAGCAGCAAGCGCAGCTGGCCAGCCTCCGCCAGGAGAAGGAGCGGCTGGGGAGCCTGCTGAGCCGCCAGAACGGCGCCCTCGTCGGCCTCGCGCGCAGCCTGCGGGCGGCCAGAAGCAACTCCAGCCTCCTGCAGAGGCAGCAGGACCGGCTGCTGGAGTCCATGAAGCGCCTGCTGCGCACGGTGGCCCAGGGCCCGCGAGAGCAGGGTATGACCGGTTGAGAGGGAGGGTGCGGGCTGGGGGGAACACATCCTGCTTACCCTCCCTGTTCATTCCCGAGCCTCAGCCTCGAAGCCACCAAGGGAGAGGCCTCACCCCTCTCCCAACACCTGTGAAATAGAAATAACAGCAACAAATAATCATACTGGTGACAAGTCCCAACAGGAACCAATTCTGACTCCATGAGTAACCCTGGGCATGCCCCTGTCCCTCTCTTGTCCTCAGTTTCCCCATCTGTTTAATGGAAATGATTATAACAACAAGGGCACCACCAGCTTAGATGAACACTTTTGGGTTTCAGGATTCCCACTTGCTGGGCTTTCTCCACCCCTCCCTGGGTCCCCGTCTCCCTACCTATAGAACGGGGAGGTGAGACTCAGTGTTCCCCCAAAGGCTTCTCTCCTCCTAACACCCTTGCCCATGAGCCACTGAGGCCCAAAGAGAAGGAAGGTGGCACCTCTGGCCCTGACTTCTGCGAAGGAGACCAATGCATGGGCCTGCTCCTCAGTCCCCACCAGCTCCTTCTGACGGGGCCCACCGGGGTGACCAAGGCACTCCTGGTTCCAGTCCAATCACTCAGTCAGCAAACACGTCCTGTGCGCCAGGCCCACTGCTGGGTGCTGGGCATACAGCAGTGAACAAGATGGTCATGGCCTGAGTCTCTTGTAAAAATGCCCACCCCACCCCACACCCCGTCTGTGTGTGTCTGAGGGAAGGAGAAGAACATGCATGTCTGTTGAGTGCCTACTATGTGCCAGATGCTCTGCTGGTCATGTTTCTGAACTTTGCAGACCATGAAAGGCCTAAAAGGCTGTGCTAAGGAAAGGGAACTTTAACCTGAGGGCAGCTTGAGCAGCTGGGACTGTTTAGGAAGCCTGATTAGAGCCACAGAGTGGAGGGTGGTTTGGTGAGAAAGACCCAGGAAAGGGTGCCTACTGCCTCTGGGTCGCCATGGGGGACCTGAAAGCCTGACAGTACAAGGAATCCAGCTATAGTGTTGGATGCCAGGCACTGTGGCTGGCAGCTATTGGGGGACAGAGGATGGCACCAGGGCTCCATCTAAGTCGGGCAGACCCTGCTGGTAGGAGGCTGAGCCCTGAGGAAGCCATGGCAGAAAGGTGGATACCTTCCAAATCCTGAGATGCAAGGTGACCCGAGTCCATCACCAGCTGGTGCTTCGCCCCGGCATCTGCCCAGGGAATGTCTATGCCTGGTGGATGTGAGGCCTTAGTCATTTCATTTGTGATCTAGGAAAAAACTGCTTCTTTCTAACAGGTGCCCCAGCTCCAGGACCTGGGATCCAGGTACAAGTATGAGGCCAAAACAGGAAGTCTTGCCCCCTGGTAGCCTCCTGGTTCCTCATTGGTGAGGATACCGGTCTATCTGGAATTTTAGATAACCTTGGATAACCACCTACCTAGAGATTGGATTCTGAAGGACTTGTAGCTCAAGTCTATAATTGGATGCCTCTAAAAGGAGGCAGAGAGGGGGATTTTAATCCCTTTCTATTGGTCAACAGTCAATTTTTTTTTGTTTTTCAGATCAGGCTTGAGGGCCCCAGGGTGCCAGTGGGATTTGGTCACTAATATTCTCCCGAGGGAAGAAACATGGGCTCTTAAGACTGGTGGTCAGCTCACAGTGGGGCATAATGGGGGGCCTACCTCCAGGCTTCAGGGATATCCAGGGGGAGGGGTGGCCTGTGGAGGGGATTCTGAGCCTCCCACCCAAGGGAGCTTCAAGGACAAATCCCTCCTCGTGTGTCGTCCCTTCCTGAGCCAGCCTTGCCCTGCTCCTCTCAGGTTGATCAGACAACCAGAGCTTTCTCTGGCCTCAGACCGGTTCGCATGGTGTGAGTCATTTCCCCTCCCGGCCTCACTCAGTTCCCCTCACTGCGCCCTGTTCCCTGCACACACCAGGACTGTTCCCACCTTGGAGCCTTGGCATATGCCGTTCCCTTTGCCCGGAACACCCTCTCCTGTGCCCTTTGGGCAACGCCTGCTCCTTACCCAGGTCCCAGCTCCCTGTCACTTCCTCTGGGAAGCCTCCCCAGGTCTGCTGCATCTCCCTGTCCCCAGCACCTCCCAACCAGGAACCTGGCACCGAGCAGGCAGGAGTGCCCACCTGGCCCTTTCTCTCTCTTCTCAGCTCACCTGCCGTTGTTTTTGCCTTGTCCAGTTGCAGCTGAGCGGGTGTTCCAGGACTGTGCAGGGATCCAGAGCTTCGGGGCCAATACCAGTGGCGTCTACACCATCCATGTGGCCAATATGACAGAGCCCAGAAAGGTGAGGGGGCTCCCTGGGGGCTGAGGCTATCAGAGGTACTGAGCCAAGGGCTTCGCAGACAAATCCTCCTCCCTCACCAACTTCAGGACTGTCCAACATCTTAGATTCCAAAGAAGGTGGGGTGGCCCCTCCTTCTAGAAAAGAAGGGGTAATACAGAAGTTCCCAAAGTTGGAAGTGCACCCTTCTCCTGCATCTTCCCCAGAGGTGCTTTTAAGTCGGAATCACAGGAAATAGTAATGTGTTGGTTAAGGTAATGCTAGCTGAGGTAACAAACAACCCCTGAAATTCCAGGATCTTAACACAAAGTTTATTTCCAGTTGGCATATAGTCAGGTGAAGGCAGGAGTGGGGGCTCTCTGCTCCACTGGGAAGTTAGGGACTGTCTTCAATGAGTGGCTAACAAAGTTGCCCTGAGCTCTGAGGTCCAGTTATCAGATGGGACGGGGGTGGGGGTTGGGGGTAAGGGGGGGGGGGTGGTCAAGGGAAAGTGTGGAGGTCAGGAGGGAGGGTTTGGGGCCAGGCCCAGTAGTGGAAGGGTATGAGGAACAATTTGCCAGTCTTCACACTTCAAACTTCCCTTTTCCATTTTCTTTCAGCCCTTCTGAATATCTCAAGGAGAATGGCTCTTTTTGTTTCCAGATTGTCTTTAACACACTTGCCAGAGTCCCTTTTAACAAAGAGAGATCAGGCTCTCCGTTTCTAGCTAGAATTTCGTAACACAATTTTTTCATTATATTTATTTTAAACAAATCTGAACAAAGGCAAGTGTTATTAGTTTTCCACTTATGGTACTGATAAGAAGTCCTTTTAAAGTAAACATTCTATATGAAATTAAATAAACTGAGCTTTGGTGGAATTTGGGAAGGTGTGAATGGCTAAAATTTGGGAAGAGAAAAGAGCTGGTCTGGGAGGCAAGAGATCTGTGCTCAAACATCAGCTTTACCTTAGACTCACTTGCTTTGAGCAAATCCCTTCACCTCTCTGGGCCTCATTTTTCCTTCCTGCACCCTCTGTTATCCTCACAACGATGCCCCTGTCTTCTCTCACTGAGCAGGCCTTTACCATCTTAGAGCCTCCACTCCTGCTGCTCCTTCCACTGAAAATGCCAGACTCAGGCACATTATCAACCAAGGCCCTGTTCCAATGCCACCTCCTCTGGGAAGCCTTCCAGGGTTTTCCAGTGACTCCTTTTTGAGGGCTCTCCTTGTAGCTGCCCAAGTGTTTGTCATCAATAGTCTGCCTGCACTATCCTAGCCTCCTCCAAACCAAGCCAGTTGACAAACAGGGTCGATGTACATCTGATCTGTCTCTGACTTTTCTGACCCAGGGCCAGGCACCAAGTTTATCTTCATTGAACAATGAACATGTAATGAACTGGAAAAAATAATATGTGAACAAAGGTTAGACTGAAAGATGTGATTGTCATAGATGGTAAGCATTTTGAGAGAAAGAACTCTTTTTTTCCCTTACCCATATTGGCATCCAGTGCTTTGAATGGAGTCTGGCCTATTAGAAGTGTTCAGAAAACATTTGTCCACTGAATGGAATAGCATTTCTTGAGTCTATACTGTATGCCAAGCACTTTACACTTATCACGTTTAATCCTTACAGCAACCCAGCAATAATAGCAAGTGAAAAGCCTGTATTGATTTAGTGCCTAGTGCATGCTAGGCTCTGTTCTTTAGATGATCCATCTCATTTAATTCTCACAACAACCCATTTGCAGATGAGAAACTGAGATGCCAGGACGTTAAGGAATTAATACCCCATTTTACAAATGAGGAAAGAAAGGCCCTGAGAGGTCATCACTTGCCCTCTAGAAAAATAATGACAATGGGTGGGGAATTTGAACCTGGGTCATTCTGAGGCCCTTGACCACCACGCTCACCTGTTGTTATGTGAGGTTCTGTTGGCCAGGTCAGGCCTGAGCTGGCCCACACACCTGGCTTCTGGCTTCCTCCACGGACTCCCAACCCCCTCTCCCCACCAATTCCCTCAGGTTTTCTGTGACATGGAAGCCAATGGAGGTGGGTGGACCCTCATTCAGCGCCGTGTGAATGGCAGCGTGAATTTTCAGCGGAACTGGAACGATTATAAACAGGTAACATTGCTGCCCTGAGGAGGGGCTTTTCAGCCCTGAAACCTGGGGTGGGAGGTGGGTTGTGGACAGGGGGGTGATTTGTCCTTAACACTTCCTAAAAAAAAAAACAAAAAATCAGCCCACCCAAAACCAACCACCTTCAAACAAACTTTCCCAGTGCACATTCACTTTCAGGGACTCTATGCTCTAAATTTAGACCTTCTTTTAGCAAGTTCTGACATATATCAAATAATGACACTTTAACATTTTTTTGTTTTAAATTTTAGAAAAGATGACATATATACAGTGCTAAAAAAAATGTAAGACTACAAAGAAAGGGAACATAAAAACAGTAATCTCTCTCTCCCACTCCTGGCTGCACTGATTAATTGAATTTCCTTGTCTTTGTATGCATAGGCGACCACATATGCAGGAGAGAATCTGTAATGTGGAATTGCTCAAAAACCATGTGCATTTTACAAGATAAGAAGCAGAGATCAATTGTCTCCCAATTTTTTAAATTAAATTATGAATAAAGGATTTCTGGAAAGCTGGCTGAAAAGCTCTTATAGTTTTCAAAAGCAAAAGAAATGGACAAAGATACCCACAAGGAAATACAACAATATTATTTTTTGTGTGCCTGCTTGCTGTCCATTTGATACTTAAATACCAAATTGAGCTATGAGTGTTCTTGAGTCTTTTTTATTTGAAACAGTCATTAAAATAGCAAAGATATATAGGGTGCTCAGATCCAGAAATACAGAAAAGAGTGCTGCATATTAACCATTTTATACGAATCAGCAGCACAGCAAGGCTAAAGTGGGGAGTGGGGCTTAGGTGCGCTCTGTCCTTGGTGCTGAATTATTGTTCTGGCCGAGGACTTTGACTTCTTGTCACCCTAGAACACCTGTGACCCCCTTTTCTTTACATGTCTATGTTGCTGGAATCTTGTAGTTGCTTCCATGTCACTGAGCAAAGTTTGCTCTATCATTTTTGCAGTTGATTAGAATTTTTGATTTTTAAATTGAGATTGAACAGAGACGCACTAAGTGTACAAACCTTAAGTGTAAAAGTCAGAGCATTTTTACATAGGTGCTCGTCCATGTGACCACCATTCAGATATAGACATAGGACATTTCCAGCACCCCAGAAGCCCTCCGTGGGCTCTCCCCAATCAGTACTCCCCCAAAGGAAGTTGTTATTCTGACTTCTACTAACACAGATTAGTTTGGCCTGTTCTTAAACTTAATAGAATGTGATTCAATTGTTTTAACAGACTTTATAGTTGCAAAAGTTTTCGGTTTTTTGCTCTAGAAGTTGGGGACCTCCCCCTCCCCAGTTCTGCCCACACTGTACTTTATGAACTTGATCATTAGGCCAAGTGGTTTTGGATAAGTGACCCCAGACCCTGGCCCAGCCCAGCCTCTCAGCCTGAGGCATAGCCTCCCTCCTTGGCATACAGCCCACCCTGACCTTCCTCTCTTCCTAGGGCTTTGGTGATCCAGCTGGGGAGCATTGGCTGGGCAACGAGTTGGTGCACCATCTCACCAGCAAGGCAGCCTACTCTCTGCGTGTGGAGCTGCAAGACTGGGAAGGCAACGAGGCCTATGCCCAATATGAGCGTTTCCAGCTTGGCAGCGAGGGGCAGCTGTACAGGTGGGCTCAGGGCCCAGGCTGGTGGGTGGACTGAGGATGCGTGGCTGGTGGCTACAGAGTCCGCACCAAGGGTCAGTCCCTGGGCATTTCCTGTTCCTACCATCTGTCCCCCATTTGAGTGTACATCACGGGATCTGGAGGCGGCTGGTTAGCACTCAGCACATCCCAGCCACTGGGTGGGGTGGAGACAGTGTTGCTGACGCTGTCATTTCGTGAGCAGGAAGGGCCTTCCAAGGTCAATCACCCTAAGGCAGGCACTTTACAGAGGCTCAGACTTCCCAGCATGTCCTGTGCTCCAGGATGAGATGGAAAGGTCCCTGGGCTGGGGATGGGGGACCTGGGCTCATTCTGCCTCTGCTTCAGCTCACTTTGAGAACTTGGATGAGTCAAGGTTCTGGCTTCTCTGCACCTCTGCCTTTTAACAATAGGATGGGCTTGAATACATGCATATCATAAAATCACCGAGGCCTCCCTCCTTTAGCCTGGTTCTTGGCTCTGTTTAGGAAAAGGAACGAGCATTTATTGAGCATTTACCATGTTCCAGGCACATTACTCTATTTAACCTCCCACAACACTCTCAGGTAAGCATTGCTGTACCTCTTTTAGTGATGTGGAAACTGAGGCACTGAGGTGATTCCTGTAAAGGGTGGGCATTCTCAAGAGAGAATAGGAAGGACATCCCAGGCAGTGGGAATGTTCTGAAAAAGACAAAGAGAGAGTTGACATTCAGTTGGCCACAAACACCTGAAGCCTGAGCAAGGCTCTTTCAAAGGCTGCTGAGATGACCAGGGAGAGTCCCCACTCATTCAGGAAATGCTTAGAAGACTGGGGTGGAGAGCCTGGAAAGCACCGTTGGGCCCGAAACTGCCAAAGGAGGGCCAGGAGGAAAGTGACAAGGCAGGCGCTGGTCCCTGTGCCACCGCCAGACTAGTTCAGCCAGCTGGTAAGGTTGGGAGGATGCCCATAGGAAAGCCCAGAGGCAGCAATATGTTGGCAGTCAGCAGCTGGGGCATGGGCATCAGGGGCAGGAGGAGCAACCTTATTTGTCCCTCACAATAATGGGGGCTTCTGGAGTCCAGCTGGGGCACATGCATAACCCTTAAGAGAAAGTGGCCCCTGAGGAGGGGAGGAGGGAGACACAGACAAGACACCAGGCACACACACACAGACACTGGGCACATGCCTCCCAGAGGCACTCGCCCACCCAGGCCTGATTACAAGACAGACAGGCATTCATACATGCAGGGCTCGCCACACCCCTGGGGTACATGCAGAGCACAATATCACACAAGTGCATAGCCACACAAACAGGCACAGACATACCCAGACACACGTGCAAATGTCCCTCACAGAAGCCCTCACAGGCAAACATGCACAACCCCAGGCACAAAGGCAGATTCCCAAGCACACCCTGGACGCACAATAGATATTCTAGCACACACTCAACACAGATACACACACACACACACACACACACACACACACACACACACACACACACTAAAGTGGGAGATGGTATCACACTACAGACACATAGACTGGTATGCAGATCCACAGACACATGGAAGACACGCCTGATGTTTCTAACTTGGGATCCCCAAAGACTCGTATGTTTGTTTGGGTTCCCCAGGACTGAGCTATGAACATATTCAAAGTGCATCTGAACAGCGGGTCAAGTGGGATTTCCTGGTCCATGACTGGGGGTCCCCCCGAGATCACAGATCTCTAGGCTGGCTCCCAAAGGGGAGAGGAAGCGAGGCAGAGCTGAGCTGAGGACTTGGGGACAGGAGAGAGGCCAGTCCAGTGCTGATTCCACACAGCCCCAGATTGAGTAGGACCCCCAAATGGTAGCCTGTACCCAGAGCCTGGCTTGGAGCTGATATCACCGAGCCCTCAAGAGGAGCCCTCAGTGGCCACGAGGAAATGCCAGGACCATGTTAACAGGTGGATCGGCCTGCTTGTCCCCAGCCTGGGAGCCCCTGGCCAGCCAGGCCTCTTGCCAGGGCCAGTTTGCAACACCAGTTGATTGAGCCCCAGGTGGCATGTTTAAGGGCACAGAGCCTCATGGCTGGCCACAGTGATCTGGACCCCGAGGGCCATGTGCCTGCCTCGCCAGACACAGAGCCCATGGGTGGGAGGCGCAGGGACTCAGCCAGGCCATATGCTCTGGCCCCACATTCCTTCTGGGCCCCACTGGGAAAGCTCCAGGCTCTGCCCTGAAGAGCCAGTCCCTGAGCTGCCCTGGCGGCATCTGGTGTCCCCTTGCCGTCACCGGGAGGGCCTTCTTTATTGCTCCCAAACTGATCCTCATCTCAGTGGCCAGTGCAGCCCCTTCCCTGCTACAAGAAGCCAACACTCCAACCAGGCCAGGAGCCTGTGCCAGCGCTGTGCCAAGGGCCAGGAGCACACGGACAAATAGCAAGCAGCATTACCTTGCTGAGCATTTATCACGTGCCAGCGCCGCTCAGTGCCCATCACACCCTGAAGTCGTTGAATCACAATAGCAGACCGAGGTTGGTACCGCTAACACGCTATCATTACCACCTGAACAGATGAGGAAACTGAAGCTGAGAGGCGAAGCTGTCTGCCCAAGGTCATGCAACTGGCAAGCGGCAGAGCTGAGGCTCACAGCCTGGCAGAGAAATGGAAACCCTCCCCAGCTGGCTGCGGAGGTGGAAGTCATAGGGATAGGGGTTCACGGGGCACAGGTCCCAGTGGGCTGGCGTGGTCAGGGACGGCCTCCTGGAGGAGGTGGGTGGATGCGAGGAGGTATGACGAGTGGGGTTGCACATGGTCAGTGGGGGAGGAAAATGCACATAGCTCCAGGCCAGGCCCACTGGGCTGGGGTCTGGCTCCCACCCTCATTCATTCTGAAACCTTAGGCCGGCTCCTTTGGTGCTTGGCATCTTGGTTTCCTCGTCTGTAAAATGGAAATACTTGAGTGTTGTGAGAATTAAACGAGATGAGTTAAACCATGTAAAGTGTTTTGAACAATGCCTGGCACATGGTAGATTTTTTTTTTTTTTACAACGTTAGCCATTGCCCTCACTATTATTATTGTCATGATCATGCTACTCCTGTGTAAGACTCGGGTTCATCGAGACGAGGGAGGCCTGGCACACAGTGGGTGAGAGGCAGCAGGCAGGGAGTGCAATCCAGGAGGGAGGTAGCCCAAGCACTCCAGGCTGGGGCTCCCCACCCCCAGAACAACCAGATCAGAGCCCCTTCCTCAATCTGCCCCAACCTGACTCAGCGTTCTTCTCCCCCCACCACCTCTGGGTGGCTTCCAGGCTTTCTCTGAGCGGGTATAGTGGCTCGGCGGCGGGGCCCCAGAGCAGCCTGGCCCTGGAGGGCACCAACTTCAGCACCCGAGACGCAGACAACGACAACTGCCTCTGCAAGTGCGCCCAGATGCTGTCCGGAGGTGGGTGCAGGGTTCAGTGATGCCCATCCACCCACAGGTGGGAGATGGGAGAGCTCCTGAGACACAGAGCCAGGGGCAGGTGGAGACCGAGAGAAACTCCGGAACCGGCATAGAGACAGAGAGCTACCCGGGGGCAGAAGTACAAAGGAGAGATGGAGAGAGAAACGCAGATCAGGGCAAGAGAAAGGAACACGGTGTGTGAGAGACAGACCCAGAAAGGCAGAGACATTGACCATCAGAGAGAGGAGCCTGGTTTGAGAGAGACCCACAGAGTGACAGACAAGCACAGAGACCATCAGAGAGAGAAAGAGACAACCCCAGGGTGTTAGAGACTCAGGTGACAGAGAGCATTGGACCCCACAGAGAGAGGGCGATGGGGCTTGTGCGGGAGTGAGAAAGGAGGCGAGGGAGGGAGACAGGGACACAGAGGGATTAGGGACAAGGTGAAGGGATGAAGGGGCTGAGAAGGGCAACTGGAGCCCAATGTCACCCTCCAGGGGCCCCAGGCTGGGCAAAGGGTCTGAGAGTCTCCCTCCCACCCCCATGGCCACTTCCACCAGCCCTGTCTCCCAGGAGCTGACTTCCTGGAGGAGGCAAAGGCCTGCTTAGTCTTTGAGGTAGGGGGCTGCCCTCACCCCACTGGTGGGCTCTCAACTCCCAAAGCTTCTTCCTCCCCCCCCCCCCAGGGTGGTGGTTTGACGCCTGTGGCCTCTCAAACCTGAACGGCATCTACTACCCAGCTGGCCGCCACCTGCGCAAGCTCAACGGCATCCGCTGGCACTACTTCCAGGGCCCCAGCTACTCGCTGCGTGCCACTCGCATGATGGTACGTCCCATCGGCACCTAACAGCAGCCTCGCCGAAGGCTGGGCCCACAGGAGGAGACAGGACTTACCATGGCCTGGGCAAGCTGGACCCAAACACAGGACGCAGTGCCAGGGCCTGGACACCTGGATCTCCTGAGCCAGCCCTCCTGGCCCGAGTCCCCAAGAGTCAGCCGCCTTGCCTCCCTGTAGTCCTCAAGCTGTGACATGGGGGGCGTTTGGGGATTCTTGTCTCTGCAGGACCCCTCTTTTCTCCAGTCTTCTGCCGGGTCCCCTGCCAACTTGAGGGTCACAATACCCTGAATGAGCTGAGAACAGACAACTTGGCTCCTCAAAGGACTACCTGGCTGGTGATGAAATTTCAAGCAGGTGGGGAGGTCTCTGCAGACAGGAAACTGCTCAGATGGAGACCCAGATTCTATCCCCAGGGTTGGTGAGCATTTATCACATGCCATCGCCTGTTCCAAGCCTTCTCAGCCTTGAGATGTCCTTGAACGGTCCAAGGCTGACAGGCCTGCATCTACCCCATACCAGGAAACATTATTTCCACCCCACACTGTCCACCGCTCCTGGGCCCCAGCATCTGGAACTCAACCCTGGTCTCTCAAGGGCTCCAGGGAGATCTACAGAGATTCCTTCACCCCCAGCAGGTTCCAGAATATGTTCCACAGAGAATAACGCAGACTTCCCTTTCAACGTACCTGTGGTCAAGTGAGCGAGGAAAGCATAGGTTAAATCAGTGTCAACAGGCATTCTTAGCTGCAGGACGTGTCAGAGCCTTTAATGTGGTCCTGTACTTTGTGACCACCCATGAAGGGGCTAGAGTGGGCAGCTTTCTCCAAATCTGCTTATTTGAAAATGGGCTCTATTTCTCCCAGAGCATCTCTCGGTGCGGTGGATGCCTCTGGAAAAAGCTAGTCCTCAAGTGTCATGAGGAGGAGCCCCAGAGCGCCATCTCCCACCCCAGCGACTCATCCTTTCTGGCTGCAAAAGCCACAGTGGAGGTCTCAAATAGTCTCTAAAACAACTGGAAAGAAATGTTGGATTAAAACAGACATACACCATCCCAGACTTTCCTGTCTGCTATGGGCTAGGGATCTCCAAGGCTCCTTCTGGCCCCAGGAAGCCAGCTCTCTGCCTAGGGCTTCCCTCAGCACTCCCTGTAAGCCCATCTCACCCTGGCTCAAGTACAGGCACTAGGAGGGACTGTCCACACTGCCTTGGGCAGGACACCACTCTGCAGGTCCAGATCCTCCTAGGTCTAAGCCGGAACCCCTAGCCCTCTCCTCCTGCCCCATCCAACATGATGTTACAGCTGGGGGTCTGGGAGACCAGGGACTCCTCATGCGCTTCTTTCAGAGGACAAGGTCGGAAAGGAGCCACAGCCACTCTGCCACTCCCCCATCACTGTGTCACCCTCTTCAGTCCCAATGAGGCCCACTGTGTGCGGTGTGGTGCCGTGGGCTGGGCTTGGAGTCGGACAGACCTACTCCAGTTCTTTGGACTTGAGGCCTGTGGCTCAGCCTCTCGTGGCCTCAGTTATCTTGTCTGTGAAATGGAGGTGATGACACTCACTCCTTCTCTAGGCTGGGGCAAGGAGGAGATGAGACCATGCATGTCAACTTCTGAACAGAGCCTGGTATGAAGCAGGTGCATAATAAATGTTGGTTCCCAAAGAGGTGCGTGGGGTGAGAAATTGCCCCTAGTGTGTGTCATCCCTTCTGCTGGACCCAGATCAGGTGAGCATGTGTTGCTATACCCATAGCACTTGTTGTTACACTGCTCTGTGCTGGAGAGGGGTCGAGGGGGGAGCTGGGAGCCTCCGGGACAATGTCTCTGTATGGGATGAAGCCCAAATTCCTGTCTGCACCCCCGTTCTCTGAAAGGTCAAAAAGCTGGTTTGGTTACCCTCAGACACTTGTTTTTTGTTTGTTTGTTGTTTTGTTTTTTAAATATATTTTTATTGATTCCAGAGAGGAAAGGAGAGGGAGAGAGAGATAGAAACATCAGTGATGAGAGAGAATCATTCATTGATCTTCTGCCTCCTGCATGCCCCCCACTGGGGAACGAGCACACAACCCAGGCATGTGCCCTTGACCACAATCAAACCTGGGACCTTTCAGTCTGCAGGCTGACACTCTATCCATTGAGCCAGACCGGCTAGGGCCATACACTTTTTAAATATTCATCCTTCCCTCTCACCTTCCTTCCTCCTCCAAGCCAGGACTATCCAGTGCAAGGCATAGAAACCTTATCCCAAGGAATGGATTGGCTCACATAACAAGTCTAGAAGTGGATTCAGGTGTGGTTAGATCCAGGCGCTCAAATGATGTTCCTCTTCATCTCCTGCCTCTGCCATCTGCCATGTTGACTTCATTCCCAGTCATGTTCGGTCCTGACAAGGGGGCCCCACCAGCTGGGCTCACATCCTCCCAGCTCGGCATCTGAGACAGAGAGCTCCCCTGTCCCAGCGAGGGCATGATTCTCTCCAGCCAGAACTGGTCCTGTGCCCATTCCTGCACTTGCCACTGTGATTCTAGTTGACCAGACCTGGGTCACATGATCTTGCCTGGAACCAGCGGGTGGGGGTCTGTCCCACCTAAGTCACATGGCATGTGGACCAGCAGTGGGGAAACAGACATTGTTTCAGGAAGCAGCGATGCTGGGAAGGCAAGACCAGTGATCACTTTTTCTCCATCCGTCTCTGACACCCATCTCTTATCTCTCCATCTCTGCCTTCCCTCCCATTCTCCCTGACTCCAAGGCCTGGCCCCAGGCTCCAGCTCATCCCAGGTTGCCCCAGATTATCAAGGACACAGCTGTGTCCTGCTCAGGCAATGTCAGGCCCTGGCCCTCTCTGAGCCTCCGTTTCCATCTGTGCAGTAAGGATGGAACGCCTGCAGACCTCTAAGAGCCCTCTGACAATGATGCTCATGATGGCTGCACACAAGACCAGCTGAAGGCCTCTGGGCAGCACAAAGCCTGTGGTGGGCAAGGCTGGTGTGGCCTTGGCCTTGGCCGGGTCTCCGGGAGCCACCGCTCATAGGAACTGGCTTCTGGGATACCTGCATCTGCAGGCTCCTATGAAGAATCCTTGTCACTTCTCCCTACATCAGACCAGTGTTCTCATTTTCATGATGAAGAAATTAGAGCTCGGAGAGGGAAAGGATTTCATCTAAGGCAGCACAGCCGATCACCACCTATGGTGCACAGGCATCCACAAGTTGCCTCCCTCGTCCAGAGCTGTCTGGAGGCATCTTGGCACTGAACATAAAAATGCTCGAGTGGTGTCCCTTTCACCGATATCAAGGGCTGAAGGAACTTTCTGGAAAGCTCTCCAAGACCTATCTGTCTTTCCCACTGGCACCTGGTAATTCCTGCTGGAGCCAGACAGACAGAGCACAATTTTCCTGAGATCTCTGCATGTTCCCAGCCAAGGCTGGGGGAGAGTTCGCTGTGCACACCCCAGACATGACAGCCATGGACGAGGTAGAAGGTGGCCCTTTGCAGGGAGGATGGGAGCAGCCAGCATAAGGATAGATTGTCGCTTGAGGGATTTGACCCCTTTTTCCAGATTGCCCAGCCCTCGATGTCTGTGTGAGCCTTTACCTCTCCTATTTAAAAATGTTTCAGAAAACTATCAGTGTTGCCTTGGTGACGCTGGCAACAGCATAGTTTGATGGAGCAGCCCTTCAGAGAGGAATCTGATCCAAGCCATGTCCAGTTTAAATATGTTACTTTCTTGTGTTCAATTAATGTGGGAATACACAGCTGATGTTCTCTTGTGGCCCGAGGGTAGGGAAGTCCAAAGGCCTTTAGTTTCTAACACATTCCTGCCCAACCTGGTGAGAACTCTCTGAGCCTCTCGTCTGTGTTTGCACAATCAGGAGGCTGGGATCTAGTTCACAGGGAAGTCAGGCAAGTTCAATGTACATCCATTGATGCACACATTCATTTATTCACATAGCAGCAACGTATTGAGGATCCACCTGGGTCAAGGCCTGGATAGGCAATGGGGATGGAGCAGCAAACAGGATACACGTGCACAGTTCTGTACTCACAGAGCTTAATGGGCTCGAGCAACCGACACTAAAACCAAGTATTTTTAATTTAAAAACTAAATTAACAAATTACTACATTGCAAATGAAGAAAATAAACAGGAGGTAGAGGTAAAAGATTACAGAGGGCCCACCTCAGGGTGATCAGGGAAAGCCTCTCTGAAGAGACGACACTTAAATTGAGGACTGATAAGGTGAGGAAAAGGCAGCCAGGGGAAGAGCTATGGAAAGAACAGGCCCACTAGACTCTAGTGACTAGAGGAAGAGCAAGTGCACAGGCCCTGAGGTGGTCATGAGGAACTACAGGGAGGCCAGCGTGGCTGCAGCAGAGGGAGCAAGGGGGAAAGTGGTGAGAGAGCACCTATATCAGAGGTCGCCTCCCCACCCCCGTACCTGCCAAGGCCTGGATGCAGCCACCACTCTGCCTGAGTCGCTGTGGAGCGGGAGCAAACTCCTGCCCCTCTGAGACCTCAGTGTTCCAATCTGTGAAGTGTAGGCGAGGGACGTCTGAAAGTCATCCACATCCTGTTATTGTATAAATCTGGGTCCACTGCCCCGAGCTAAGTGCCATTGAGGGAATCAGAAGAGAATGGGCAGTTCAGCGTGTCTCCTACACGGGGTCAGCCAGAGAAACTGGGTAGAGACACTGGGCATTGACTGTATGCCTTCTCCAAGCTAGTTCTACAGTCACCATCCCTGTATCATAGTAGGTTCTATCAGTACCCCATTTTAAGGATGTGGAGACAGGGGCTCAAAGAAGTCAAGTGCCTTGCCTAAGGTCACACAGTAACTTAGGATACAGGCTAAGCTGCTGTAGCTGAAAGACCTCAAAACACAGTGAGTTAACTATTCCTCTTCCACGTAACTTCTTAAACTGGGCTTCACAGGCTTCGGGCTTGAGGCATTCCTTCTGAAGAAAAAGTCCCAAATGGCCATCAATTGTCCTAGAAGATCTGTCCATTTCCACTTGACCTTTAAGGCACGGGATGCAGGGTCCAGCATGCAGTGGCTGTTCTCTGTAAGCAACATTTATTGCAGAAATCTGGGTCCAGGTCCCACGTGTGCCCCTCACAAGATTAACACCAGAGCCTCCAAAACCCCCAGCAGGCTTAGTAAATGGTAAGGGGACACAAGTAGGGCCTGCACAGAGCAAGCTCTCTGTGATGTTATCTTCGCATATTTCTCTATGCCAGGCACCTCAGGAAGAACTTCCCTCCAAATATCTACAGAAGCCCCATAACAACCCAGTGGGATAGGGGCTATTATCCTCCCCTCCGTTTATAAATGGGGAAACTGAGGCCCGGAGAAGTGGAGTCACTTGTCCAAAATCACAAAAAGGAGAGGCTGTGGAGGTGGCTTTGGTCCCACATCACCTCCTCCAGAGCATGTTTCACCTTGATCATATGATCCCCGTGACCGAGGCTAAAGGAATAATAAATACATGAGCAATGGCTGAAATACATTTCAAGCTGGCCGGCCAATGCTTGAAACTCACACAGGAAGATAGAGGCCCACTGTCCCCACTGGACCTTCCTGGGCAGGGACAGCACCTTCCTTCCTGCTCTGACCTCTGGTCTCCAACACATGGCCACCACCCCCAATCCTCTTCTGAGCAGGACTTAGTTTTCTCCCTTGCCAACCTCCTTGGCCTTCCCCTGTGCCCTGGGCAAGGGAGGGACAGGGACAGGCCATGCTTATTGATTCTAATCTGGGGAGGCTGGAAGCCCCCTAGCTGGCGAGGCCCCATCCCTCAGCCTTCCCCTGTCCCTTGGTGTCTGAGAGAAATGTCAGGACCATCATCACCAGATCTGACTGTGTCCACAAATCAGAAGACTGGACCAGCCCCTTCCCTCTCTGGGCCTCACTCTTCTCCTCCATAAAACGGGAGTGAGCATCCCAACTCTGCTTGCTTCACAGGGTTGCCATGAGATTCAAATACTAGTATGATGGCCCCTCTCCTCAGCAAATATTTATAGGGTACCTACCATGTGCCAGCCACTGTGCTAGGCACTGGAGGTGTGGCCAGGAGTGGGTGGGAGGAAACAGAAATTCAATAAGAAGTAACCAAACAATAGCCCTGGTTGGTGTGGCTCAGTTGATTGACACTCAGTCCATACACCGAGAGGTCACTAGTTCAATTCCCAGCTGGGGCACATGCTTGGGTTGCAGGCTTGAACCCTGGTAAGAGGAGTGCAGGAGGCAGTTGATGGATGTTTCTCTCTCTCATTGATGTCTCTTTCTCCCTCTCCCTCCTCTCTCTCTAAAATCAATAAATACTGTTTTTAAAAAGTAACCAAAGAACAAAATGTACAATGACAGTGCTAGGGAAAATATACGGTGCTGTTGGAGCAAGGGTGTCAACTTAGTGGGAAAAGTGAGAAGAATTGCAAATGGAAAGAACTGGGTGAGAGGATTCCAAGCAGAGGGAATAGCACATGCAAAGGTCCAGGCACTGGCCCAGGGGAAAGCGTCAGAGCATGGGGGCAGAAGCAGCCACAGCTTTGGTAGGGGCTGGGTGGGCAGGGCCTTGGGTGCAGGCCTAGAAGAGGACACAAGAAGATGCAGCCCTAACAGCAGGAAGCCAGTGCCTGGGAGTCGCTCAGAACCCACAGGCTTTCTCCTCCTCCAATATGAGTGTTTAAACTTGCCCAAGTTATTTCCCCTTTCAGAACCTGGGTTTTCAGTGCCAATGAAACAGGAATCTCGATACCTATTTTGGCAAGGCTTTAGAGAAAATCTATCCACCATCATGAAAGACCTATTCCAACATGGAGGACCTCTCCAAAAATGATGACCACTGCTATTTTCAATACAGCCTGTGGCATTTCTGGGTTTTTCCATTACTTCCTGTTTCCTGAACATTTGTCATTGCTGAATCTTGGTAGCAGACAACTGGGAGTGGACCCCAAAAATTTTAGGGAAATTTTTAAATGGAGAGAAGCCAAGCCATGCATTTATTCATTTCCTGTTGTTTGGAAAAGGACTCCAGGGTTCCACAGGAACCTAGTTTGAGAACGATAACCCACAGAAAGGTAAAGGAGGATGCTCCAAGCCTGATATCTGTGCAATGGGTCCTGCGGACTATACAGCAGCCAAGAACCATAGCACACATTAGCCCCTAATTGGAAACATCAGGAGGAAAATGGATAAACAATGATACATTCACACCATGGAAGTGAGTATTCCTTGGAAATGAGGATTAGGACAGCCCATGAGGTGCTAGGAGTGTTTGTTTCTTGATACACATGAGGGTTACACACACGAGTTCGGTTTGCAAGAATTCAGCAAGTTGTGCATTTATTTGTGCACTTTTCTCTATGTATGTTTCTCTATATGTGGGCAGCAAGGATTATCCTAATATATAAAAAGCCAGGGGCCGTCACAACCTAAATGACCAAATGAACGAACAAACAGGAGGCTGCGTGGGGCAACCAGGCCAGCAGGGCGGGCAGTGAGGGATGACCAAACAACTGGACCCTGGGCCCCGGCCTAAGGCATGACTGAACTCTAAGTCTCCCGTGATCAGGGGCGTGGCCAGCCTTCAAACCCGGGGCCCAGAGCTCCCTGTCACTGCTGCTCCCACTGGGGACTCAGAGCTCCCTCCAGAGCTGAAGTATTAATGAAACTAATTAACATGATTGAAACTGAAGTATTAACAGGCTCTGCAGAAGGAGAGGTTGTTCTGATTCCAATAATTGATCTGTCCCCATCTGACCCTGGCCTCCCATTTAAATTAATTTGAAGATAGTTTCCCGTGATGCCAGCATTTGCGATGACTATTAATAAATCACAAGGACAAACTCTAGACAGAGTAGGAATATTCCTACTTGAACCTGTTTTTGCACATGGTTGGTTGTATGTTGCTTTCTCTCAAATTTGAAGAGCATATGATGTTAAAGTTAAAGTTGTAAATACTTCATCACAAGGGAAATTAGTTAAGCACTCTGAAAGTTTTTTCACTCTGAATGTGGTATACAGGGAGATATGAGAATAAGTTTAATCAATGTATCAGTCATTGTTTGTATCAGTGTTGTTTTTACATCATGTTTTGTTGTTTTTATATCATGTCTTTGTTGTTATATCATGTTGTGATTGTTTATTTATTAATAAGTTTATATATTATTTTCATATACATTTTACTAATTTTCTTTCATCTCTGACACTTCTATTATAGAGAAAGGGCAAATAGCAATATTAAAATATTTCCTCTAATTAATTCCCTTTTAATGTGCATGAATTTTGTGCACTGGGCCACTAGTACAAATATAAATATACAGTAAACACAAAGAAAGCCATTTGAAGAAAAATAAAGTTTACAGAGAAATTTGGCATATGAATATACCCTTTCACACAGTAATCCTCATTTCTAGGAATCTGCCTTGAATATATATAATACCTGCACAGAGTTATTTATTGCAACTTCATTTGTATTAACAGAAGATGAGGATCAACCCAAATGAAAAAACTATGGTACATGTATTTCTGCATATTAAACTACCCCATCTTAGGATAGGGGTTAACCCTGTAGCGAAAAACAACAACGTATTTTATTTTGCTCATGGGTTTTGTAGGTCAGGAACTCAGGCAGGGCACTGAGGGGATGCTTGTCCCTACTCCATGAGGGCTGGGCTCAGCTGGAGGACCTGATGGAGGGAGGTGTTGGGGGCGGTGGGAAGGAATCCTCTGGAGGCGTTATTCCTGTGCCTGGGCTGGGCTGACTCACAGGCTGGGCTGGGGTAGACTGTTGCTTGGAGCACCTACACATGTCCTCTCCATAGGGCTTGGGCTTCCTCACAACCTGACGACTGGGTTCTGAAAGGACGCCTCCTGGCTGCAAGAATTTCCAACAGGGCCAGCAACATAATTTTCAGGGCTCAGAGCAAGTTGAAAACGTGGGGCCCTTTGTGCAAAAAGTAGGAAGGAAGTGCCAGTGGCGGTACTGAAATATAAAGCTTTTCCCCTTCTTCTAGTCTCCCTCTCTCAACCAGTCATGGTGTTGTTTTATTTACTGCTAAATGTTGTTCCAAGTAAAGAAAAACTTTTCATGCAAATTATGTGCATGGGTTTTACCATTCATCTTTATATAGTGCAATGATGGTGTTAAATGCAAACATAAGAGCATTAAACTCATATGTAGAATCACCGAAATGACACCAGTGGCATTTCATAACTCATGCATGTGTGTGTCTATTTCATTCTCACCAGAACATGGAAATGCTGCACCAAACTAATTGAGTTGCTATTATTTCACTTCCGGATATGCACACATTCTATCAACACTCTCTACTTCCTACCTACTGGTGAGTAAGGAAGACTGAAAGGAAAGGGAACAATGGGATGCCCCGTGCTTCCCTTTCTGTGTCATCGTTTTTAGTGTAAGTGGTTGGCTAACACAGGAAAGTAACATGAATAAGAAAGGATATGGTAAGTTTCCGTGGTTGTCTGTGTTTCTTAGAATCCCACTGCCTTTTTTTTCTCTGGCCTAAGGAACTGCTATTTGAACAAAAAGCATAGCCTCTTTGGGCTGTGCCCCAACTTAATCGTAGCCTTCGCAGGCTTCCCTTGTACTCAGGTTGAGTCTCTCTGAATGTCCAGGCACTGTGGGTTCACCACGAGCCTATGCTCATGGGGCATTGTGAACACCCTATGTGAACGGTGGACATCCATCCCGTGTGTATCTCTTTTGCCCATATGCATGAGCCCTTGCCCCATTGGACTTCACTTGCAATACACGAGTTCAAGGATAAAATTAAGGATTTCAAGATGGTGACAGCAGGCAGACAAGTCAGGAGCCCTTCTGAGCATGGGGCCCTCCGTGCAAGGTAAGTGGTGATGAAAGTTGGTATCGAAAGTGCAGATGCAAATAGGGTGGCAGGAAACTAGTGCACACATCCCTCCACAGAGAAACATCTCCATGGTCCCATCAAATTCTCTTACAAAACACAAGTTCAAAGATAAAATCATTAAAAATGTCAAGACCACACCAGAGCATTCAAACAAGTGAATAACCCTTTTGGCACAGGCCATGTGCAACTAAGTAGGTCACACACCCAACAAGCTGGTCCTGGCTCCACGCCAAACAGGCAGAAGCTGCATGGCCTGCTATGACCTGGCCTGGAAAATCAGTGTGGAAGCAACACTTCCACCCTATCGTATGGTCAAAGCAGTCACAGAACCCCAGCCAGATTCAGGGGTTTGTGGTCATAGACCCCACCTCTGGATGGAAAGAGTATTAAAGAATGCACAGCCTCTTTGAACACACACACAAACATGCGCGCGCGCACACACACACACACACACACACACACACACACAAACATGCGCGTGCACACACACACATACACCATTTTGGGTGCCAATGTGGCCATATAAAGATCACATTTCCCAGACTCCCTTGATATTAAGGTATGGCATATGACCATGTTCTGGGCAATGATCTGCAAGAAGAAATGTCATGTCAGGAAAAGGGGAAAGCTGACCAGACCAGGAAGTGGGCCCCTTTCTTCCCCCTTTCCTGTATCTGGGATGCAGGTGTGATGGTTGGAGCACCAGCAGCCTAGACCATAGGTGAGCTTGAGGACTGGGCAGGTGCAGAGGACAATAGGAGGAGCTCATATTTCTTTCCATCGCTTAGCTGCTCCCCAGCCCTCGACCACCTTTCACAAAAGAGAAGCAAACGTTTCTCTTATTTAAGCCACTGTGGTTTGGGAATTAAAATCTTAACCGATACACATTTTTCTCAGGGACTTGTGGGAAGACATGAGATCCTTAAAAAGGAGCCCAGAATGCTGTCTCGTGCTAACTCTGTTGGGATCGTTTTTTAAAAGAAATGATCTTTTCAAGCAAGATTTTTTTTTTTAATTATCTCTCTGGCTCTGCACCATGGCTGGCGTGACCATCTCAGAACCCAGATCTAATCAAGCTATTCTCATGCTCACAGTTCCTCCCAAGGCTGCCCTTGACACTGACCCCAGAGTAAGAGTGATGCCTGGGAGCCTGCCCCCTCCCTGCCTCCCCTTCCACACGTGCCGCTGCCATCCTGTTTCCCGGAGGAGAGCCTGCCCATGGACGAGGACACGGAGTCAAGCTGCACTTGACCTGGTTCACTGTGGACTTTTCAGCTCCTTGAGCCAATCAGAGTTCCGTTTTGCTCAAGCAACTTTGAGTTGGGATTCTGTCGCCTGCAGCCTAAAGAAGCCTGGCACACGGGTGTGGCTGTGAGGGGTTTCAGACGTCAGCAGGGGATGCACAGGTGTCTGCTGCGGTCTTCCTTGGGCTTGGCCACTGAGCCATCATGTGGTGACATGTACTGGACAACTAGTCTCGTCTTTTCTGAAAACCACAGACGGACAGAAGCTCCCAGAGCCCAGTTCTGAGACGGCGCCTTCCCTGAATTACACAGTGGACACCTTCCTGGGTGAGGACCATGTTCACTAGCTTGGCTGAGGTGATGGTTTCAGGGCTATGTACATGTGAAATCTCACCAAACGGTTCCCCTTAAACATGTGCCATCTATTGTGTGTCAATTTTACTTCAGTGGAGCTGTGTTTCTTAAAAGTTACTACACTAGACGTTGGACAAGATACAGGTCACTATTTTCTCTTCATGCCCAAATTTCCTCAGACATAGCATCGACTGGACATAGAAGCTGCCTGGCCCCTCGGTCCTCCCCAGGCCCAGCCCTTTAAGGACAGAGCCCATGTGATCCCAGAAGTGAGGCTGAGGCCCAGAGAGAACAAGGGTTTTGGGTTCCCTTTTTTACAGTATGCACTACACACCCCAACCCAGAAACAAATCAACACATCCACGTGCCTGACACCTGCCTCAGGATATTCACATGCACGTACACAATACCAAGAACGAGCCAACAGCAGCCCACAGGCTTTAAAGATAGCTGACAGGGTTTATGATGCACAGCCACTCAATAGCTGTGTGACCTGAAGCTAGCTCCACACCCTCTCTGTGCCTCATGTCCCCTTCTGCAACAAGACCTCAACTGAGAAAGGAAAGCAGCGCTACCACTCAGGAGCTGGCCTGGATAGTGGCCAGCTAGGCCTCGGTGTTGCTAGGAGTTGCCCGGCACAGGTGACAGCTGATGTCCTGTGAGCATGAACATTTTACAGATCACCCGCATCAAACAAGGCACTCTGTGACTCATGAATCAAGACAAAAACAAGATCACTCTGTAAAGACGTCTGAACATAAACCGTGAATGTTTCCAAGCCACAAAAACAACCAAACTGATGAACAAAATAGAGCCAAAGTCATGAAAGCATTGGACAGACCGTCCAACCTAAGAGGGAAGGCAGGAGAGGGGGGTAAGGGAGTGGGGGTAAGAGATCAACCAGAGGACTTGTATGCATGCATATGAGCATAACCAATGGACCCAGACAGTAGGGGGGTGAGGGCATGTGCTGGGGGGTGGGAGTGGATGGGGAGAGGTCAGTAGGGGAAAAGAAGACTTATGTAATACTCTAAACAATAAAGAATTTTAAAAAATAACCAAACGCCCCTCTCCACCCCCCGTCCTGGCTCATACAGGGACTGCTGCTGCTTCACCACCTAACAGCTTAGCCTGGCTCTGCCTTCTCCATAGAGAAGGCTTATCAAGACCCCAACCATATACTTACTCCCACTGCCTCACAGCATCCAATCCAGAGGAAAACCCCACTTCTGTGAACTTAGAGCCACCTAACACAAGCCCAAATCCCATAGAAAGCCCTTTCTAAGGCCCTCTTACTGAGACCCCAGGGTTTCTTAAGGTGTCATTCCATCCCTGCAGTGAGTAATGGATCCAGCCTGTTTAGCTACAGGTGTGTTCCTGGTGGTCGCAGGCCAGAAGGTACAGACAGAAACTATTACTGATTTGTAGACACTCCTAAAATGAGGTCTCAGGTCCTTAAGCCTATATTTCCCAAACAATTAAAATCTGAAACAAAATTACTAATTTTTGTCCATTTAGGATGAGGTTAGACTTCATGTAACAGAAAACTCAAATCACAGACTTGCAAAAAGGAAGTAGTGGTTTGGGCAGCAGGTAGTTTTTGCTACATAACAAACTACCTCACAACTTAGTGGCTTAAACTAACCATTGATTTGCTCAGGACTCTGTGGGTGAGAAGTTGGACTGGGCTTAGTGGGGAGGGCTTGTCTCTGGGCCCATCATCCATCTGCAACCAGTTACAGTCAGAACCTTACGCACAAGGCTGTGGTCTGGTTTTAGGCAGAGGTAGATGAGGTAACTGGGCCACACGTGGCATCCTCTGGCAGGCAGACCTGCTCTGGCTCACATCGTGGTCTCAGGGTCCTACGTGCAGCAAGCCCCACACACCAGCCTTTTCGAGCTTTGGTCTTTTGGCCAAAGCGAGTCAAATGGCCCAGCCCACATTCCAGGGAGGGAGAAAGAGATTTAGGTCTAATGAGAGAAGCTGCAAAGTCGTGTTGCAAAGGGGTGAGCACATCGGAATGGGAGGAATTTAAGACCTTAGTTGCAAAATAACTACCTCGGTTTTTCTTTTGTGTTAAGAAATCTGGGGAGCCAACCGGAAAGAGCTCCCAATGACCAAAGGTGGGACAATTTGAGGAGGTGGGGGGGGATTAAGTTGTACTGGATTATAACCCAAAGAATAAGATAAATATCCATGTGTTCACACTGATGTTAGTGAATAAGTGAGATAAGATAAAGAGAAAAGATTGACTTTCCGTGCAGAAGAATTCCAAATAATTTATGTAGATACTCCAGCCTTAAGAAGGGAACAAAACTCTCAGTCCTTCAGTGTGGACCGTGCACAATAACCTTATTCCCAAGACACAGCATGGAAAGCGGGTGGGTAGGGGAGAGGACTTTATGGTGGAGAAACTGACAGTGATGGAAGTTTACATCCATCCTGATAAGTCGTGCTGATAGCATCTGCCCTTCGTGGAATGGGAGAAGAATGCCACTTTCCCTGTGTAGTCAGTCGTCTCCCCAAAGCACAGTGTCTTGGTAGGATCATAAGAAAATCGCCAGACAAAGCCCAACGGAAGGACATTTTACAAACATTTACCAAGGTCATCCAAGGCCAGAAACATCTGAGACTGTCACAGCCGAGAGGAGCCCAAGGAGATAAGTGTAATGTGGTGTCCTGGATGGAATTCCAGAACAGAAAAGGGACAGTCATGGGAAACAGGAAATCTGAATGAAGTATGGACTTCCTCGTTAATAATAGCATGACAATATTGGTTCATTAATTGTGATAAATGTACCATACTAACCTAAGATGTTAATAATATGAGAAACTGGGCTTGGGGCATATAGGAACTTTCTGTACTATCTTGGCAATAATTCTGTACTCTAAAACTGTTCTAAGATTAAAAGTTTTGTGGGGGTTTTTTAATTCTGAAAAAATCAGTCCAGGCCAGGGCTGATGCGATCTCCATGGGGTCATCAATGCCAAGGTTCCCCCTAGCTTCATGTTGCTTCATCTTCCTACCTGGCTTCATCGTCAAGGTCACTTCTAGTTCCAAGATAGCTGATGGGGCTCCAACTGCAAGGAGTGAGTCCCATGTAGGAAGAAAAATAGCCCGGCCAGCATGGCTCAGTGGTTGAGCGTCGACCTATGTACCAGGAGGTCACAGTTCAATCTCCGGTCAGGGCATGTGCCTGAGTTGCAGGCTCGATCCCTCATGTGGAGCGTGCAGGAGGCAGCTGATCTCATCATTGATGGTTCTATCTCTCTCTCCCTCTCCCTTCCTCTCTGAAATCAATAAAAATATTTTTTAAAAAAAGAAAGAAAGAAAGACAAGCACATTGGCTTTCCTCCCAGCTGCATCAGCATCTTCCAAGGATATTTCCCAGAGATCTCACCTAACCCCTCCCACTCCCTGGCCACCAGCAGCTACAAGAGAGGCTGAGAGTGTTTGTTGTTTGCCTGGGTCCATCATCACCCAGGAATAAAATGAGGATTCGCTCCAAAAAAAAGTGAAAGGAGAGGAGGAAATTGCAAAGGCAACGAGCAGTCTTTCAGGTGCTGTTCTAATTCCATTTGAGAGTTGAGAAAAATGGAGGCTAAGAGAGATTGGGTGACTTACCCATAGTCTGAGGACTAGGCAAGAAGGAAGATGAATTTGAACTCGGAAATCATGGCTCTTAAGCCCATGGCCCTCACTACCAAAGTATGGTGCCATAGCATCAATGTAACAACTTTAATTTAGTGATAAAAACGATGTGGCTGTGCTGAACCTGAATAGTCACTAGCAGTGTGAATATGGGACATTCAGCTGTGCTGCCATTCCTTTCGGGTTTGTCACACTCCCTCCCAACTCTGTGTCTCTGTGTTCTGATGACTTTCCCTCCTGCCATGTGGTTCTATTTCACCCACAGTGAACATTGCTGCCCACCCTCTACTTCTGCATCGATTGGACTTTACTTAGCAGGAATTTATCTTTACGCATGTCAGCCACCTCTGCCCTTTTCTCACCACCCAGAGATGTTACAGTGATAAAGCACAGTGATCAATGTCAAGGTTCCCTCTAGCTTCATTTTGCTTCATCTTCCTACCTGGCTTCATCGTCAAGGTCACTTCTAGTTCCAAGATAGCTGATGGGGCTCCAACTGCAAGGAGTTTAGAAGATCGCATCAGTCTGGAATCAGCCTGGGTTCAAATTCTGGCTATACCCCTTACTCGCTGCGGGGGTTGTTGCAAGTTACTCAGTCTCTCCGTGCCTCAACTTCTTGATCTGTGAAATGGGAGGATAATAGCACTTCCTATCTCCTTATAGCATTGTTGTGAGGGTTAATGAATAACACACAAAAAGAGCAAAGCACAGTGCCTGACCCATAGTTAGTTCTCATAAATGTTATTCTTTGGTGCCAGTGTGATCCCAAGTTCAAATACAAGCTCAGGTAAGGTTCACCTTGGGTCATGCAGATGATTCATGATATGTTTGAGTTCCTTTTTCATGGTATCATCAAAATGAAAGCAAACAATTTTAAAATTCTTATGCAACATTCATGAGCCACCATCCCTGATTCATCCCCAGATATAGGCTTAAGAAGCCCTGACTTAGAGAAAAAAGCACAGGCTCTTCAGATCTGGCTCAGAATCCATTTCTGCCATGACATTGTAGTGTGACCTTGGACAAGTCCCTGGCCCTCTCTAGGCTCATTTTGCTCAGCCCCCACAAGTGACTTTGATGTTATTACTGGGCCAAATGCCACAATTGGTTGGGAAAGGAATTTGTGGTCCATGAAGTACTTGGGTGCCTGGGTTTCATCTGAGGAAACAGGACCTGCTACTAATTAGAGATGAGCTTCCTGCTCCAAGAACTGCCTCCTCAGGACTGGGATTTGGAGGACCTGGAGCTCTCCAGAGTCTGCCTTAAACCTGCTGTGTGGCTTTAAGTAAAGCCCTTCCTCTCTGGTCCTCAGTTTCCCCATATGCTCATTGAGGAGCCCCTGGTTCCATCCAATTAGATCACACAGAGAGGCTCAGGAACCTGTTCAAGGTCACACAACCGACAGGTCATAGAGAACCAAATTCGAGTCCAATGCTCTTTCTGCACAGAAGCACCCCACAGTTATCTACCCAGACCAGAGGGGTCACTGCTCCATCCCACAGACTGCCCTCAACCCCCAGCAATGCTGTGTCCTCCCAATCATCACATCGACCAGAGGGTGTGGGGTGGCAGACACCAGAACATTACCAACCAAAGAGCCCATCGGTAGTTTTATAGGAGGCGGCTCCTGGGATGGGAGAAGAGCAAACCTTCAGCATGAGTCCCCCTCAGGGGCCTCTGGGGGCTCAGCAGCGGAGCCTGTGGCTGTCCTCTCCAGGGCAGACAGTGCATCTCCAGCCTCCCCCTGCCTCTGTGCCCTCAAGTTTCAAATTCCCTGGAGAGACTCTTGTCTGCCCTGCCTGCCATCGGGTGTCTGTCAACACCAGGGAATCAGCTATGGGCAGAGAACAGCATGCAATAGTCAAGCATGGCCAAGTGGGGACATGGCAGTGATGCCCACCCAGTTTGTGTCTGACTCACCTTCCCACCTCCGGCCATTTGCACAAGCTGTTGCCATCCTGTAGAGAAAAACAGGAAGTAGTTCCTAGACCTGGGAACAGAAATAAGTGCACATTTTTGTTTTCCAAAACCTGCCTGCAGCTTTACTGCTTACAAACCCAGTGCTGCTCGGGGCAGGGGTTTAGATGGGTGCAGGGCCAGAGAGCTGAGGGAAAAGAACTCATGTTGTTTTCCCAGAAATGTATGCAGGAACAAAAATGTTCCCAGCCCACAAACATTTGTCTCCAAGGAAACCAAACTTCTCTCACCCTGGGAGGCTCTGGCCTGCTGCCCTTTGCAGTAGGCATGACCAAACTCACACGCTCCAACGATGATCATGATGGTGATAGAGCTGGCTGACATTTTTGGAGGCACTCAGCTGGGTATCTGACCTGCATCTCCCCTGTAATGGTAGGTATGATCAGTAGCCCTGTTTTGCAAGTGAGAAAACTGAGGCTCAGAAAGCTGAAGTGATTTATCTGAGGTCACACAGCTAGTAAGAAACGGAGTTAGAATTTGAACCCTAAAATGGTCGATTGTTAGGGTCCGCAAAACAGATCTAGGGTACAAAATCATTTAACAGATGGGGGAAGAAAAGGCCCCCAGAAAGGACGAGGTTGGAGACATGCATTTGCACATTGAGGGAGCTTCTGTCCAGAGTTTCATGTACCTGAGCTCATCTGCGGCTGGAAGGAACGCATCTCTGCTCCCGTTTCAAAGATGTGGACACCAGCTCAGCATGGGAAGTCCCTAAACCAGGGTCCTGCAGCTGATGATGGCTGGGCTGGGATGCGAGCCAGGATCCCTCTGACCTCTCCCCTGAGTTCCCAGATTCCGTCAGATCTGGCTCCTGCACCCTTGGGCCATGTTCTGCTGAGAGAGTGGGGGCTCTACCTCCTGACCACCTGAGGAGCCAGATGGGGAGCCTGCCTGAGCTTGCTCCCCAGGAGATGAGGGTATTCAGTGGGTGGCCAGAAACCAGCTCTCTGGGGGGCCAGTGCCCCCACAGAGGAAGCGTTAGCAGAGCGACTGGTACTGCAGCCTCTGAGGAGATGAGAGGCTGGGCCTGGCAGAGCCTCCAGGGCGGGGGCAGCTTCTGCCTGACATCACCTCCCTGCAGGAAGCAGGTTCATGTCCCATCTGCTCTCTGGGCTGTAGTTCCCATATGGACATTAGGAGGTTGGACTCAATGGCTGCTAAGGACCCTCTTAGCTCTGACATTGTAGCATTCTAGGATGCCCAAACTAGTCATCTACTGCTGAGTAAAAAATTATCACAAACTTGGTGACTGAAAGCAACACCCTCACAGTTTCTATAGAACAGACGTCTGGGCACAGCACTTCTGGGTTCTCCGCTCAGGGTCTTACTCAGCTGAAATCAAGCTGTAGCCTGGGCTGTGCTCCTCTGGGGAGGCGCAGGGTCATGCGGGCAGTCAGCAAAGTTCGGTTCCTGGTGGCTGCCAGTCTGAGGGACCCATTTCCCAGCTGGCAGAAAGCTGGAGGTCACTCTCAACTCGAGAAGCCACCTCAGGTTCCTGTGTCCCTCACCTCCCACAGCAGTACTTCCCTTGTGGACTCCACCTTCAGAGCAGATCCAGAAGCTGACACTCCTCCCCCTTCGCCCCCTGCAGCTCTTGCCTCTCCTGCCAGGACTGTTACAGTAGCCTCCTCGCTGACTTTCCTGCTCCCTCCCTTGCTGCCTTGCAGCCCATTCTCCATTGGCAGCCTGGGATAGGCCGGGGTTGGGGGAGGTATTAAAATACAAGTCTGATCCTGTCCCACCTCTGCTCAGAACCCTCCATGGGCTCTCAGCGTAAAAGCCAGTGTCCTCACCATGGCCTACACTGTCCAGCACTGACCCCACCTCCTGGCCCTCCCCCCTCATTCACTCCACTCCCACCACACTGATCTCCACGCTGCTCTCAAACACACCAGGCACAGCCCCTTCTCTCAGTTCACCCTGCAGACCAGTGCTCTACGAGGCCCCTTGCCTCCTTCCAGCCTCTGCTGAAGTGTCCCCTGGTCAGTGAAAGTGCTTTGACTGCCCTGTTTCACAGTAGCATGATCCCCACTTCCAGCTGGGTTACCACTAGGCCCAGCCATTCCACTCCTGGGCACTTACCCAAGAGAAATGAAAACATGCGCACACCGGGAGTTGTACACAAATGTTCATGGTAGCTTTATTTATAACAGCCCCAAAGTGGAAACAACCCAGACGTCTTTCAACAGGCTGTTGAATAAATGAGAATGGGACATCCATAACATGGAATACTACTCAGCAATAAAAATGAACAAACACACAACATGGATGAATCGTAAAGGTGTTATGCTGAAAGAAAGAAGCAAGATTCCACTTGCATCAACCTCAGAAGAAGACAAATCCAATCGACAGTGAAGGAAAACTGACCAGCAGTTTTTTTGTTTTTGTTTTTATATATAAATATTTCTTGATTTTAGAGAGGAAGGGAGAGGGAGAGAGAGATAGAAACATCAATGATGAGAGAGAATCATTGATCGGCTGCCTCCTGCACACCCCACATTGGGGATTGAGCTCACAACCTGGGCATGTGCCCTTGACTGGAATCGAACCCGAGACTCTTCAGTCCGCAGGCCAAAAGTCTATCCACTGAGCCAAACCGGCTAAGGCTTGACCAGCAGTTTTTAGACAGGAAGTGGGTAGGAGGCAGGGAATGGCTGCCAGGGGGGCCTGAAGGAACTTTACAGGTTGATAGGAATAGGCTATAACTTGTCTGAAGTGGTGGATACACAGATATATACGACTTTCAAAACTCACTAAACTGTATATCTAAAATGGGTCAATTTTATTGTTTATCAATTATACCTCAATAAGAAGGGGGGGAAACCTAGAGTCCCCCACCTCACTTCCTTGCTTCATTTCTCTCCACAGCATTTGCAGTCTCTGGTAGGTATTGCCTATCTCTCCACCTGAATGTCAATTCCACAAGAGCAGGCTATTCTATTTGTTTTGTTATCTGCTGTACCTTCAGTGCCTAGAAGAGAACTGGCACATAACAAGTCTTAATGAATATTGGATGGGTGGATGGATGGATGTGTGGATGGATGGATTGATGGGCGGATGGGTGGATGAATGGATGGATAGATGGATGGGTGGATGGGTGGATGGGTGGATGGATGGATGGATGGATGGATGGATGGATGGATGGATGGATGGATGGATGAATGGGTGGATGGGTGGGTGGGTGGGTGGGTGGGTGGGTGGATGGATGGATGGATGGATGGATGGATGGTTTCAGTGTCTGAAGGTTCAGAGCTCATTGATGGGATGGCTGCTTTGAAGTGCCCATACACCCACCTGGAGGTTGCAAGACAAACCCCAGCCCAGCAGGGCCTGTGAGACTGTGGGAAGTGTCAGCCTTCCATGGGGCTGGGTCATCACTCAGGCATTTAGACACACCATTCCTGGAGCTGTGACATGCCTACCAGCAACCTTGGCAGGAGGCCCAGCCTGGAACCTGATGCCCATTGGCTGGGGTTTCCTGTGGGTGCTGTACATGTGGAAACCAAAATATTACCGTAGAGGGTGGAGCCACAAAACCAAGTTGGGCAGAGCCTAGAATGTGGTCTGTGATTGCCCGAGGGTGGGGGAAGGGGAGGGAGCCAACTGGGCCAGCTGGCCTGGTGTCTATCTGTCTGTTTGAGATGTCTTGTTGTCTATTTTATTTCACTTTTTTCCCCCTGCATAGATAATACATTCACATGATTCAAAATTCAAAAGGTACAAAGAGTGAAAAGTGAGACCCCCCTCCCACCTCTGGCTCCAGCCTGCCAGTTCCCTCCCAGGCACCCAGGGTGTAAGGTTCCCTGTGTGACCCTCCTAGCAGGGTCTATGCCAGTACAAGAGTGTGTGGACACATATTCTGGTTTCTGCAAACACACCACACCGCGCATGCCATTCCACACCTTGCTTTGCTCACTGACCCAGGTGTCGCCAGGTATTCCACATCCAGAGCACAGGGTGTCTTCTCCATGGCTGCATGGCATTCCACTGCTTGGCTGGGCCCCAGTTCTTGTAACCACTTCTCACGGATGGACATTTACAGCTGTTTGCTATTGAAAACAGTCATGTAATAAATAATAGTATACCCTCTGAATGGGGATATTTTACACTTCAACAGTTACTTTCCCACATTTAAACAGTGAGAGAATAACCTACTAAATGTTTTTGAGATTTCTTTAAAAATTTCTTTTTATTGACTTAGAGAGAGGAAGGGAGAGAGAGAGAAACATCAATGACAGAGAAACATCAATCACTTGGCTGCCTCCCACGCACTCCTTACCGAGGAGAGAGCCACAACCCAGGCATGTGCATTGAGCAGGAATCGAGCCAGTGACCTCTTGTCATGCCCAACCAACTGAGCCACACCAGCCAGGGCACGTTTTTGAGATCTCGATTTTCACAAAAACTTGAAACTTAGGCCCCACTGAGCCCACATTCCTGGAGGGTGGCAGTTGGCTGGGATAGGCCCTCTGCCCCGCCCCATTTTGCCAAGAAAAACACAGACAGGGAGTGAGGCACCTGCCTGAATAAATGCCAAGGGTCTCAAGGAGCCCAGAGGGGTGAGTGCTGGAGTGTCCGCCACCCCACGCTCATCTCCCTCCCTGTGGTGTGGCCTCAGGCATGTGCTTCACCTTTCTGAGTCTCTGTTGGTACCCACTTCACAGTGCACCCACTCCCAGGATTGAACGCCCCTAGAAGCACTTTGCTCTGTGCTGGGCGCACAGTAGGCAACTAATTAAATGTTTAAAACTTGGTCCATGCTAAGGTTAGACCTGATAATGTCCAGGATTCAGTGATTTGTCCTATTGGCAGACACTGAGGTGGGAGCACGATAGGGACCCAACATGCACACAGTGAGGAAGTAGCAAAGGTGGGATTTGAACCTAGGCAGCCTGGCTCTAGGTGCTATTAACTGCCACACTTTGTCGGGGACCGAACATCCAGGGGACCAGTGTTGAAGGGAGGGCATTGGTAGTGAGGCTCAACTGAGGTCATGCCACCCTATACACGCACGCACGCACACATGCACGCACGCGCGCGCGCACACACACACACACACACACACACACACACACTGGCAAAGAAGGGCTGGGCCAGACCTGGGTACCAATAGTGACTGCACTCTGACCTAGCTGTGTAACCTCCAGTGAGGCAGCTGTCTCGGAGCCTCAGTGTCCACACCGGTAAAGCAGCTACCCTGCAGGGTGAAATTAGACACAGACTGAGAAAGAGCTTTGCAAGCTGCAAAGGCTGCAGGCATGTAGGGGATTAAGGGATTTATAAGTCCAGGGAGGAGAGAGAGGAGGGGAGGGAGGTTGGGGATACCCAAGAGGCCCAGTTTGCCCTTAAGAACTCCCATGTCTACAGGGCCCAGCTGTCAGGCAGCCTCAATCCCAGCCCCTCGCCAGGCTGGCAGGCTCCAGACAGAGCCCCCTGGCTCCAGCTGGATGCCACAGTGAGGGTAAGAGGCCAACCTAGGGCCTGGGCTCAGCTATTTTCATCCCCAGAGGTCCAGGGAGAGCGAGCCAACTCCCTTCCTTCCCCCACAGGTCCTGTCCCACTGCCTAGAGACTCCCTTTCAACCCCAGAACCAACCTAGAGACCACAGATGCCTCGCCGCACAGCTGGGGAACCAAGGAACAGAAAGGCAAACAATTGATTTACGTCACAGAGGGGCTTGAACCCAGACTTCCTCATTTCCAGGAGCCAGTTCCTCCCAGCATGCCATACACTCACTGGTTTTCACTCATTCCTTCATCCAACAAATGTTATGGAATACCTACTGCTTCCCCAGGGAATGGGGCACAGCCTCAAGCATAGAAAGTCCTTGTTTCCTGGAGCTGCATTGCTAGTAAGAGACACCGACAGGAAGCAGATCATGTGGCCTCTGTTTGCTGTAAGTTAGGGGGTGATGTGTACTTCTCTAGCAAAAAAATAATAATTAATAAACCAGGGTAGGGAACTAGTGACTATTGGATGCTGATGGTTTCGCTGGAGAGGGCAGTGAGAGGGTGTGTCAGGAAGCTCTCTCTAAGGGGCATGTGGGCAGAGACCTGAATGAAGTGAGAGAATGAGTCATGTGGATATGTGGGACAGGATAGGTACTGGCAATGAAAACAACCAATGCAAAGAGCCTGAGGTAGGAATGTGTCTGGTGTGTTCCTGGAACATCAAGGAAGCAGCGTGGCTGTGCAGCATAGGTAAAGGGAGGGAGGAGTAACAGGAATCCAGGTCATGAGGGTCTCCTAGAGCAGTTAGACCTCGGGGTTTTATTTCAGGCTGCCTGGCAAGACAGGCCTTTGAATTGTTCATAGACTCTCATAATCCCATTCGGCCTGGCTCTTAAGCTCCAAGTCTCTGTTCCTAGAATCTCCTGCTCCCACCACAGAGACTTTGCACATGCTTTTTCGATCTGGTATCTTTTCCCACTCCTACTCCCTCTTCTCCTGGTTGACTTCTACTTATCCTTCACATCTCAGCTCAGGCCTCCAGACCGCCCTGGCCAGGTCAGCAGTCCTTCCTTCCTCCCAGGACCTGACCACGAAACTATTGGGATCGGTTCGTGTCTGTCCGAAACCTAGACTGAGCTTCCCAAAGGCAGGTGTCTGGCTCATTTTGTTCACTGCCATATCCTCAGGGTGCGGCTAGTGCTCGGCACATGGTAGGCCCTAAGAAATATGCACTGCATTAATGAACAGTTGAATTGCATAGGCATTTCATAAAGACCTCATTTCATTCTATTGTATCCAGGTTACAAAGCTCAGAGCACTGGGGCACCTTGACTGAGGTCGGACATAAGTAAGTGGGTACCAGGAAATCCAGGTTTTTCTGATTCTCAGACTGGGAATTTCCCCCCATACTTTTACTGGCACACATAGGTTGTTGTCAACCAGAAACTGGCTGCAATCATTCCTCTATGCCTGGACTCCTGCCCTTATGCAATATGACCGAGAGAGGGAGACCACTTCTCCATCCCTTGGAGCTGACCTGGCCATGTCATGTTGCCTGGGACATTTGTAATCATGACCAAAGGCAATGGAGCTGGTCCTCTCTTGCTGGACATAGAACTCTGAGATTACCATGTGAATGAGCCCAGCTAGCCTCCTCGAGGGGAACTGAGGCCCCCAGCAAATAGCCTGCCAACTGCCAGACATGTGGGGAAGGCCCTCCAAGACCACCCAGCCCCCACTGACTGCAACTACACGAGTGAGCCTAGGTAAGACCAGAAGAACTACCCAGCTGAGCCTAGATTACCAATTCAGAGAATAATAAATTACCTTAGGCCACTGGGTTTAGGGTGGTTTTTTAAGCAGCAAAAACTAAATGATACATATACCTTGTGAATACACACTTTGCAGACAACACTTGTACACATATGCATATGCACATAAATGTACACAGATGGACTCCGTTGAAAATCTGCCAGCACCCACACAGACACTCACACACCTCTTACAGGTCACATACACACACACCAGCCATTACCCAGGCCCACACACATCTCTATTCTGACCATTCTCCTGCCTGCTCGTATGTCAATGTAAATGCCAACCTGGAAGTCGCGGGGTGGACCTTGCCCAAGCTCTGTGTCCCTAGCACTGGCCGGCACCGCACAGAGCATGGAGAAGGACCCGGCCGACTTTTGTTGAAGGAACAGATGAATAAAGCAAAGGGCAGTGAGTGAGCCATAGGATGGCACCAGCGAGCAGACCAGGGAGGTGCTGAGGGGCTCCCCTGGGTAAATGGGGAGGCCTGGCAGCAGAGCCACAGCTTCAGTGTTCAGCCCTCTTAGGACCCATGTGGGCAGGAACACACAGTGGTGCTCACAAACACTTATCTTCCAAATTGTCCCTGTGCTTGAGATTCTGTTTTTAAAATTGGTTCCACTGTTTTTATTAAAAGGTGAAGGTTGTTAAAAAGCCCTGGAAGGGTTACAGGAAAGAAATTGGAATCATCATTTATCTTCTACATGTAAACTGAGGATGTCTGAGAATTAGGATGGGTTAAGAGGAAACTAAGGGAAGAAAAGCAAAGCAGGTAGTAGTAACTCCAGGAAAAAAAAACAACAAAGAGTTTCACAAGAAAGGAATGCAACCATAACATGTGCTCTGGCTTAGCAAGAAACCGTTCTTACATAGTTATAATATAAAAACACTCAGTATTCATCTAATGGAAAATTGTAACAATTATAGATTCAAAGGAGAGGAGGGTGAGAACAGCTCCATCTTCCTTGACAGTAGTAATGATAAAAAGAAACAGTTTTGACCACTCCCTGGGTAATGTTCATTATTCTTGACACTTTACATGTTGAATACTCACAACAATCCAGCACCTGAAATACTCATATTACTCTCATTTTACAAATGTGAAAACTGAGGCACAAGGCGGTTAAGTCATTTGCCCAAAGTCGTGGCCAGCCAGGCAGTCTGGCTACAGAAGCCATATATGAAGACATCAGACCAGCAGACCAGAAAGGAGGTCAACACTTGCCTAAAATTAATTTAAAAAAAAAAAAAGGTAAAGCATGTTACTTAGAAATATGGAGGAAAGTACCAGAAGAAATTGTTAAAAGAGTTGAATGTGGTTGCTTGGAGGAGGTGGGCTGGGAGTGAGAAGGACAGGGCAAGAGAATGATTTTTATTAGTAAAATACAATTTATACAGACATGTTGATATACCCAAGAGGTGGGGATAGAGGTTAGCAGGGAAGGAACATGAGGGAACTTTCCACATTGGTAGCATTGCTCTGTATCCTGATTTGGGGTTGGGGTACAGTATGTTTTTACCTGAACTCAGCAAAGGGTACCTCTAAGATCTGTGCATTTCACTGTATGTAAATTTTACCTCCCCAAATAAAGATTAAAGAACTGTAAACAAATACTTTTCAACTATAACTAATGATACACATGCTTTAAGGAGAAACGTACTAGTGTTCATAACTTACTTTTTGAAAGCTTCAAAAAGATAAGCTGTCTTAATAGATGGATAGAGTGATAGATGCCTGATAAAGCAAATCTAGCAAAATATCAAGAACTGAGCACCAAGTAGGTAGACATATGTGTTCACTGTATAATTCTTACAATTTTTTTTTTAATCCTCACCTAAGGATATTTTTTCCATTTTTTTTTTTAAGAGAATGGAGGAGAGGGAGAAGAGAGAAAGAGAAAGAGAGAGAGAGGAACATCAATGTGAAAGAGACAAATACATCGAGGTACGTGTCCTTGACCGGGCATCGAACCTGGGACCTTTCAGTCTGAGGGCCAACACTCTAACCACTGAGCCAAACCAGCCAGGGCACAAATTTTCTTTTAGCTTGAAATTTTTCTTAATAAAATGTTGGAGGAAATATATGAATATGTTATCTGAAAAAAAAATATTAAACTTTTAAAACCCTGAATGGGGTCTTCTGTCTTGGGCCTGGATGGACCCACACAACCTTAAGCCCTCCAGTATGTATGTCTATCTGACAGCTGTTACCATGTCCCCACCTTACCCGGGATTCTGTAGCCTAATCCTCCAGTCCCTCCATACTCCCCGATGTCAGGCAAGATGTGGGTCTTCTTCTCCTGGTCCTCTTGACGCCTCAGTAGCAGAACCAGAACCATTTCACCAGGGACAGTCACAAGGCCCTCTAGCTACACCCCATCCTTTGCCAGGAGGGTAAACTGAAGTCTGGCAGGTGGTGCTGGGTGCCTTTCCCAGAGGCCCAGCACACCTTCATGACAGAAGTGAGCAGCCAAGTTGCCAGTCTCCCAAGCCCCCGTGTATATAATTAGCTGGTGGGAAATAGATCAGGGGGCAGATCTCATCTCTACCTAATTAGGGGCTAGGCAGCTGGGCCAGTCTGGCCTGGGGGAGCTGAGATGGGGGCCAGGCAGCCCCAGGGGACTGGGCAGCAGCTGTAGGCCCTCAGAGGGGCTGAAAGACAGCGGCTGCTGCTCCTTGCCCCTCACACTCCAACTGGAGGCGGAACAATAGAAGGGCTGTTTCCGCAGACCCTGAGGCAGGCAGGCTGGCAAGGCTGGTGGGCTGGTTGGGGGAAGTGGTGGAAGCCCCAGCTGCAGCTCCACAGATCCCTACATGAGAGGGTAGTAGGCTCCAAACTCCTGGCAGAGGGAAGCCCTCCACAACTAGGAAACCTCTGCTGCAGAAGTCAAGGCTCAGACTGGCACCTTCCACACTTTCCAAGAATCCCTCCTACCCTCTTCCCAACAGACTCTCCCAATGCCCTTCAAGGCTACCCCAGGCCCAGCTCCGGGGAACAGCTCTGGTCTTCAGGCAAAAGTCCCTAAACATACCTGCTCCACATTGTATGACTGTGTGCTTACTGCTTAGCTTCCCTTCCCTCTCCACCCCAAGATTAAAGGGGGCCCAAGGCTCTCTTACCCACTGCTTGGCACCCAGTAGGTGCTCAATAAAGTGACCAAAAGGAAACGCTGCCAGGATGGGGAAGAAGTGAGGCACGTGTCAAAAGAATCAGAGTGCCACTAACTGTGGGTGTCCATAGGCCAGAGTGCAGACCTGGTCTGAGGCAGCCCACAAGCTACCATCCCTCCTGCTCTAAGACAAGAGATGACCTTCTAAGGTGACCCCTGAAGGGCCATCTTAAGGATTTAGTAACAGGACAAGTGTAAAGTGTCTGAGCCCAGCACTTAAGCCTCCTCCCAGAATAAGGGCCCTCCCTGCCTCAACTTCTTCACATATAAAATGCAGCCAACACACTCACCTTCTTGTGTTTCTGAGGGCTGGCAGGTCACAGAAAGGGCAACAATTAGCACAAAATTCTGAACAGGTTGCCCAGAGGAGCTGGTCTTTGACCCCTCAAAGGATACCACCTCTGCAGAGCCTGCCCAGATTACCCATCTGCTCTCATCACTCCTTTAACATAGGGACCAGGAGGCCCAGCTCCTACATTATCAAACCTGCTGGGCACCTGTGGGCTGGTCGCCTTCCCTGTGCCTCAGTTCTTCGTCTGTATCATGAAGGGGTAGACTTCATTCTCATGGGCTAACAACATCCTCTTCTATACCCCATTGTCCCCTTGTTTCCTTGAACTGCTGGTCCTAGCCTAATCCCCCAGGGGCTGGTAGACTGTCAGAGAGACAGACAGACAGACAGACAGCTGGGCTGACCTGGATGTTTGTCAATAGCCCAACGGAAATCTCCTCTTTATGCCTAAAATAAAACCTACATCAAACCTGTCACTAAGGCCCCCATTAGCGCTTCCTGTTCCTGAGTAGTGCAGCCAAGGCAGCCCGAGTGAAAGGAAGCACCACCCAGCCCCTCCCCTCTCCCACCCAAAAGCTGGCAGAGGCCACCCATGCTTTCATCCTCTGTGTCCTCAGCTCTAGCACTGGCTGCTCCACCAGACAAAGTGTAGTCTCCCAACAGGTAACTAACCTGGAGAGAGACAGGAAGGAGCTGAGACCTCAAAGCCCAGTGCCAGCTGCTTCCTTCCCCTTCCCACTCAACTCAGCGAAGACTGTGCTTGTCCAGGGTCACTCAGAGTTGGAGGTAAGTCCATTCATTTTGTGCTCTCCACCCAAGTCCCTCTTCCTCTAAGAACTCTCACTTCCAACCCCCAAATCTATGGCCTATGTGACCTCAAGTTCAGGGTTTGCCCTCTCTGAGCTTCCTTCCCTCTTTGGAACTAGGCAGGGAGTGGGGGGAGGTCAGAACACCCGTAATGGGGAGGGTCCGTGACCATGTTAGCCTTTCCCCTGCAATCCCCCTTCCTGGTCAAAGGGGAAAGGCCCCCGTCCCAGTCCCAGCTCTATCCCAACTCACTTGGTGCCCGGACCCAGCTTCTTCTTCTATGAAGGAAGTGCACCAGCCTCCCTGAGGCTCCCTCATGCCAGGCCAACCACTGACCTCATGCCCCACTAGATGCTGGGGTAAACAATTACTAGGTTTGGAAGGCCCCACCCCAAGACTTCTCCCATCCCTTCCCCTTGTGAACACAGAAGAGTCTGGTGACCCAACCTTTAAAAAGCAAGCATTTGTGTTTATTAACCAAAGGGAGAGAAGTCAGAGCCAGGAGGGCTCCTGCCAGTCCCTCCTGTAGTCTATCCACCTAGGCCAGGCTTCCAAGGCCTAGGAAGAACAGTGGCTAGACCACTCTTCCCTGCCCCCACCCTAGGGTGAATTCCCAGGGAACCAGGGCCCACTGAGTAAGGAAGAGGAAGTCAGCAAAGGATAGAGGCCAAGGAAGGAAGAAAGAAACAGAGCCACTGGGTAGACAGACCTGGTAGAGATCCTTGGTCCCTCACCAGTGGGGAGGGCTAAGTGCCCCAAACCCATGAGAGGAACCAAGCAGAGGTGCACTCATGTCAAAATCCCAACATGTGAGGAGGAGGGAGTGGTCCAAGGTCAAGAGGCTACTCTCTCCAGGGTCAGTCCTTGCCAGTCCTGGGCCAGCCTTGGAGCCTTTGCCTCCATACCAAGTTCACAAAAGGCCGTGGTCTCTGGTCTGCCCCAACCCAGGGAAAGGGTGAAGGAGAGGTCATGGGGCCAATTGCTTCTTTAAGATCTGTCCTGTGCCCAATGTGAGTCCAGTGGAGACCTAGCCCTCCACCGCCGGAGTCTCCCGCGCTTGTCGCAACCCATACAGCCACTTAATCACACGGGCATTGCGCTCAATCACTGACACGCCATAGGGGACTCGCTCCCGGGCCCGCTCCTCCACAGTGGCCGAGCTGCGGCGGGAGCAGCCCCCCTCGGAGCTACCTGGCCCAGCACTGGGCCCCGCCAGAGACACTATGTCTGAGCTGGCTCGTGCCAGGTGGGCCACACCCAACCCCCGTGCCTCCTCTGGGTCCAGGCCACAGAAGTTAAAAAATCGCTCCAGGTCGGCCGCTGCCCGCGAGAAGCGCTCACTCAGGTCTGACTTGGAGCGCTGCAAACCCGGGGGCCGGGCTGGACTGGAGGCGGCAGTGTCTGGTGATGGGCAGGGCTGGGCAGGTGAGGCCGGCAGGGGACGGACATCCACTCGGCGGACAGCAGAGGTACTGGGAGGTGGGCGTGGAGGAGTGGCTGGAGGGTCCTGGTGGACTCCCTCTGCCCGTCCGGGGGTACGGCCAGCCTCGGCAGGGGACACCGGGCTATCACACAAGTCGATAAGGCTGCTAAGGATGTCCAGGTCCAGTTGGGGCCGGCGGCAGGGGCCAGGCAGGGCTCGGCGGCTAGGAGTGAGCACAGTGCGACGAGTCCCAGGACTGAAGAGCGGCTGCTTGGACAGCAGGGGCTGCACAGGTTGCTGGCGGGTATTGGCCACATGCAGGCTCTTGACGTACTTGGCCTTGTCGGCCTCCAGGCGCTCCACAGCACTAGGTTTCCGGGCTCCACCGTCTGCCGGCCTTCGTAGCAGGTAGCCTGGGACCTTGGTCCTCAGGCGGAAAGGTAGGGCGGGTGTGTCCCGGGCTCCAGGAGACAGCATGTCCACAGGCATGACTGTTACATACCCCAAGGTCTTCTGCACGAGGACACAGGAGAAATGAGGAGACAACGATCCGGGCAGAAAATTGGCAGCTGGACGGCGGCAACGGCTGCAGGGAGGAAAGAAAGAGAAGGGCTGAGCACGCTCAGACAAAGGCTCGGCAGACTGGAAGAGGCTGAAGACGCCTTCCCCATTAAAAGTGAAGGCCACGCCCCTGGTTCAGAGAAAGCCAATCAGAAGGCAGAAAGCACCAGCTGGGTTTGAGGCTCCGCCCACACCCCCTCCTGCCTCCGAGAGCCCGGCCCAGGGGAGGCAGAGAGAAAAAAGGTGCCAAAGAAAAGGACAGGAGCAGCCTGAGTAGGAAAGACAGGGCAAAGGAAGTAAAGTGGGCTTAGAGCCCTGTGCTGGGCACCAGCCGGCTCAACCGCAGTGGATCCTCTTACCAGCTCCATTTTGCAGATGGGGAAACTGAAGCTAATCCAACAAATTGGTGGCTGTGCTCCTTGCCTCCAAGCAAGGAAGTGCTGCCACCGGAGCCTTGGGGTTAGATGACCAAGAGGAAGGACTAAAACCCAATCTGGACTGCCCACAGGGAGGCTGGTACCACTTCCACCCCTTGCCTCCCTGGACAGGAAGCTGCTCTGTGCCATCCACCCGCCTAGACATGCCAGGCCCCAGGCACAGCAGCAGAGTTTGTGGGGGAGGAGGGCAGAAAATCCCCACCCCCGCCACAGTGGAGTACAGACACCATCAGCTTCCAGTACGGGACTCCAATGCCAGACCCACAGTGATCATGAATGCCTGTCACAGGGAAGCGTCAGACCTAAGCTATGCTGCTCCAAGAGTGGCTGGAAATGTCCAAGATCACACAGCCCTGCTTGGGGGCATCCAGCAGACTCTTGATCTGCCAGCAGCCATAGCATAGACACCCACAGGCAGGAGTGCCCACACCTGGGTGCAAATATCCACATAATCACCTAGGCATCAGAGCCTGGTGTCCCAGGTATCGGGCCTCCCTGTCTCTTTTTCCAAGGAAGGGCTGGAGCTACAAAGTGCCCCCACAGCCTCTCTGGAGATGGGCCAGAAGAAAACCTGTTCCAAGTCCTGAAGTTTCTCATCTGTTAACTGGAGGAGGAGGACTTTGTCAAGGTGATAACCAAGAGGATGGGTGGTTCAGGCCATCTAGAGTTGTGTTGTCTAATTCAATAGCCACCAACCACAGCCTTAGCTTTAAATTTAAATTAAAACTTACACTCGGTTCCTGAATCATACTAGCCACGTTTCTAGGGCTCAACAGCCATAGTCACTAGTGGTCATACAATAGCGCAGACTGCAGCATTTCCATCTTAACAGAATAGATCAGGCAGTGCCACCTACACATCCAGAATCCCAAGAGGGTGGGGAGGCAGGGATCTCTACTGTGTGCTTGCTAGACGTTTGACACTGTCCTCTCCTGTAATCCTCCAGCAAGCTAGGGAGATGGGTCGTTGTCACCTCATTTTACAGATGGAGAAACTGAGATACAGAGAAGTGACCAACCTAGGTCCCAGAGCAGCTAAACAAGACCCAAGTGTTAGGAAGCCGAATTCACTTATCTATTATGTCTATGGTAGTTTTACTTTTTGTTGTTGCCATTCCTCTAAAATATCAGCTCCACGAGGGCAGGGGTATCTGTTTTGTTCACTGCATCTAAGTTTCAAGATATTACTCTTGACGCATAATAGTTATTCAGTACAGTTTTATTGACTTGAAATGTCTATGGGGGCCCAATGTGAATGGGCACACCCAGTCTGCTGCAGGCAATGGATCCAAGGTGGTACATGTTGGATGTTCTAGGAAGCTGGAAATCCAGAAGTGCAGGAAAACTCTAGGTTCTTAAATATTAGCATAGTCAATAATAATTTTAAAAACACTGCATGTACGGGGAAACAAAACATGCACCTGCCACCACCACCCCCTTCCATCTGGCCCCAGCCCCAATTTGGGACCTTTGCTGCAATGGCAAGTTGAGAACAGAACCTTTGGGGCTGTTGGCCCAGAGCCAGAGCTGCTCCCCAGGTGGAAGGGATGGAGTAGGTGAGAAATGGCTGCCCCACCTACGGCCGACCTTCAGGAGACCTAAGGAGAGAAGGGTCTGATAGGAAAGGCAGCCTTGCTGATCCCTGTCCAAGTAGCTAGACTCTGCCCCACCCCCGGGCCTGCCGCCTCCCAAACCAGTCCAACCCGTCCGTAGACGGTGGTTCCGGGCACTATCCCACTATCGGGGAAACAGGGACGAAGGGGTCAGACGGGCAGGGGCAGGGCAGAAGCCCCGCTCGCCCCCATCTCGGCTGGGGTCCCTACACCCTCGGGCCCGACCTGCTGGCCCCGGGCCTCCCCTGGAATGATACGAAGAGCGGCCGGCTTTGGGGCCGCTGGCCCGCCTGCCTGGGCTTGGCCACCACCGGCTGCGCGCTTTGTGCAAGCAGCCGCGCCTCTTCGAGACTCCGTTTGCTTATCAGTGAAATGTGGTTAAAAATAGACCTTCAGGTCACCGTGAGGATGGAGAGACAAAACAGCTCGAGGACATTCTTCAGCATCCGGGAAACAGGCGACTCGCCATAACCCCGGCTCCTTGTTTTCCACAGACCTTCCTCCCTCCCGCCGCTCCTCAGGGTCTCTAACCCGCTCAGGAAGGGGCCGCGAACAAGGGAGGTGCAGGCTCAGAGCCTCAGAGAGACCAGTCCCACCTGGGCACTGGGACCCTAGCTTTAACTCGCAGGCACAGGTTAGAGGCTAACCCGTGAGCCGATCTAAGTCAGCCCCATTTCACAGGTGGGCAAACGGAAGCGCAGCGAGTTGAAACCAGGTCCCAATGCCAGGTGGGACTGGTCCTCTCTGAGGCTCTGAGCCTCCTTCCACCACCCAACGCCCCACCCACGGACCTCAAACGCCCCCAAAGCGCGGCCCCGGGCCCTTCTCGTTGGCATCTCTGAGGCATTCAGTTCCACCTTGCCCCCTTCCCACCGGCTTCCCCGAAGGAGACTCAGGAGGAGAGAGGGAGTAGGAGCAGCTCGGATCCAGGTCTGGCTTCTACCCTTCCCTACTTCAGGGCAATCTTGGGAACTCCCTGCCGTGGAAGAAGCCGCGAGCCCGGTGCGCGCTGTGGGACTCCGGCAGATGGTCACCCCTCTCTGAGCCCGGGTTGGCCTGGCTCTTAAATGAGGAGCCTGATGGCACGATTTCTGCGGCATCCATCCAGGCCGGAAGGTGAGCCCCTGCCCGGTCCCCGTTTTCCCGAGGAGTAAGGGGTGCGGGGCCGCCCGGGTCCTGACCAGGCGCCCACGGCCCCGGCCCCGGCCCGTACGTACCTGGCTGCACCCGCGCTGCTACACTGCTCTCTGGCCGGTCCACCTGGGGCTCAGGTAACAAGTATTGCGCAACTTCCGGTAGCCGGCGGCGAGCTGGCGAACCCGTCGACCCAGGTATTACCCAAAAAAGAGTGAACGACGCCAGGCAGCGGCCAGAACCCGAGCCCAGAAGCGCTGGTAGTGGGCGGGGCGCCAGGACCTGTCCCGGGACCCACTCCAGGAAGCTCTCCGTGAGCCGGGCACTCTCACTCACAGCTGCACTGGCCCTGTCCACGGGAGTCCCTGTGGTCACTCCCGCAAGCGTGTCTGTGGAGACAGAGAACTGAGTCCTCCTCCCCACAGCCACAGTGATCACCGTTTATGTTCACTGTGCCAGGCGTGAGAAAGTGCTTTTCCTGCTATCAATTAACCCATTTTAATCTTCCCAACAACTCCTATGAGGTGAGCTCTATTATTATCCCCACTTGACTAATAGAATTCTGAGGCTGGGACAGGCTGAATCAGCTGCCCAAAGTAACCTGGAGGAGTCCAACCTGGGCACTTTCCCTCTGGACCATCCCTTTCTAGCTGTGTGTCCCTGATCCGGTTGCTTAACCTCTCTGACCCTCCAGAGAGGGAGGTCCCACCTTCCAGGCCCCGTCAGTGTGAGTTCTTGGGGTCTGAGAGTGCCTGTAGAAGCTTTGGGCAAGCTGTAAACATTAGTAACAACAGCAATAGTAGTAATAGTGGTAACTACAATTTTTGAGTGCCAGGCACTGTACTTACTTAAATCTTTGGACAATCTCCCCACTCCCCAGACCGGGAACTATTTAATCCCCATTTTCTGAGGAGATGGTAGTAGCCCTGCTGGAAGGAAGGAATCCTGGGAGGGAGCTGATTGTCTCCTCTGCCAGCCTAAGCCCTGTTAAGTCATTTCAGGTGGCACATTTGATTAGCCAGTTTCATGGGATCCTGAAGCTCAGAGAAGGAAGTGCCCCACCCCCAATACCCCCCCCCCGACCCCCGCCCAGACCTTGGGAAGGCTGAAGAAGTCCATGGCTGTGCCTGGAGAGGGCTAAGACAGAATTGGAGTGGAGGGCATGAGGAGATAGGAAGTGACTCAGGGAACCGCTGTCTACACTGAGAGTGAGTCAACCCTGACGCCCCCTCCAGGCCCTGGGGCCTGAATGATGGAACAAGACCATCATTCCCCACAGTAGCCTGCTGGGTCCCTGCCTGGCCCTCCACGGTGCAACAATGAGGTTCGAGAGGGTTCAGTTAGGCACTAATAGTAGTAAAAGCAAAGCAACAATAATACTTTTCAGAATAAAATCGGTAAGAATTTTTCTGAGAGCTTTCTTTGTACCTGACACTCTTCTAAACTCTACTATGTTAACTCATTTAATCCTCATACCCACCCTGTGTGATAGGTACTACTATTATGCCTGTTTTACAGTTGAGAAAACTGAGGCACAGAGAGGTGGGACCACTTGCCTGAAGTCACAAAGCTGGTAATTGGCAGAGCCAGGATTTGAACCCCAATATGGGTCTTGGGGGAAGGAGGGAGAACAGGTCTCCAGTATTGGGCTTCGGCTACTCACCAAGGGTCTCCTAAGGAATCTACAGCCTCCCTCTCTGGACCCCAGAGAGTGGAGCTGCTTTAGGAAGCACTTCCTGGCTATGGCTCTGGCTCTCAGTTTCCTCGAGTGTAAAATAGGGGCAATAATAGCAATGTTTTCCCAACAGAGATTAGATCTCACCACTACTCTACTTAAAACCGGCTGTGACTCCCCATCACCTTAAAATAAAGTCCAAACTCTCCCTGGGCCCTCAGGCCCTCCCAGATCCAGTCCCCGCCTTCCTTTCCCACCTCATCGGCACCCTTTTCTGCCCCAACCACATAGCCCTCCCAGCTGTTCCTGAACACGCCAAGCTCTTTCCTGCCTCAGGGCCTTTGTACCATCTGTTCTCTGCCTGAAACCTCTTCTCTCATCTCCTTCAGGTCTCACTTCAAATGTCACCTCCTCAGAGAGAACCCCCGGAGCACTCTGAGGCTCCCACCACCTCTCTCGCCTGGTCTGTTCCCTTCCAAGCATTCATCACGCCCTGTCACTTTAGACGTTCACTTATTTGTCACTTGTTTCCTATTTGTAAAACGTATTAAGAGGGCAATTCAGGCCCAGAAGTGGGCTTGGTTGTGGAGCCAAAAACAGAGAATATCAAGTATTGGTGATGTGCAGAAACTAGAGCCCTTGTATGCTGCTGTGAATGTTTTCCCCCACTGGGCTGGGAACTCCATCACATTCTTCCATGCTGTCTTCCTCCATGGACCAAACACCAGAGGAGACAACACTGACCAAGGTGCAGGACCAGAACCAGGCTACCTCAAAGGCCAAGCCCCCTCAGCACCAAGCTTCCTTCCAGCCCCCGGCCCTGCCCCAGGCTTTCCCCCACCTGCCCCAGGCCATCCCCCATCTGTTCCACTCCTCCTCCAGCCACAAGTCACCCCCATTCAAGGGGGGCTCTGGCCACTTCTAACTGAGCCCTGTTCTGTCTCCAAACCTCCAGACACCATGTCCAAAACTCTGCGCACACTGGGTCTGCTGCCAGCAATGCCTTTTTCTACTCCATCTCCCTGGCCAGCTCTGTAGCATGGGCTCTGGAACCAGCCTACCTGGGGTCAAGTGATCAGCTATTCGGCTCTTCCATGCCTTCATTTCCTCAACTGTAAAACAGGACTGCTAACAATGCCCTTTCCCAGCATAAGGCCTGTGCATGACAAATGCCGCCAAAGTGTGACTGTGAGACCTATTCACCAACCAAGTGCTCCTGGGTGAGGCCTTCATCAGTCCAGAATGTTAACCACTCTGTCAGAGGTTGTCAATCTAAGAATGCAGAATCATTTGAATAGACATTTCTCCAAAGAAGGTGAATTAACAGATAATAAGCATGTGAAAAGGTGCTCAATATCACTAATCATTAGGAAAATGTAAATCAAAACCGCAATGAGATACCATGTCACATCCATTAAGATGGCCATCATAAAAAAATATACTGAAAATAACAAGTATTGGGGATGTGGAGAAACTAGAACCCTTGTGCACAGTTGGGAATATAAATGGTGCAGCCAATGTGGAAAAAGTATATCAGTTAGGCAAAAAAATTTTAAATAGAACTACCATAGGATCCAGCAATTCTACTTCTCAATATATACCTAAAGGAATTAAAATCAGGAAGTTGAACACATATGTGTACAACCATGTTCACAGTCACATTAGTGACAACAGCCAAAAGGTGGAAGCAACCCAAGTGACTATTAATGGATTAAACAAAATGTTACATATACATACAATGGAACACTAGCCTTAAAAAGGAATGAAATTCTGATACATTCTATAAGTAAACCCTAAAGACATGCTAAGTTAAATAGACACAAAAAGACAAATATTGTGTGATGCCAGTGATCAGAGTACCTACAGTAGTCAAATTCATAGACAGACACTAGAATGGTGGTTGTCAGGGACTTGAAGGAAGGAGAATGAAGAGTTAGTGTTTAATGAGTATAGAATTTCCATTTGGGAAGATGAAAAAGTTCTGGAGATGGATAGTGGTGATGGTCGCACAATGTGAAGGTGCTCAATGCCACTGAACTGTACACTTAAAAATGGTTAAAATGGTCAACTTTATCTTAATAGATTTTTACAAAAAAAAAATAGAGAGAGAGAGTATAGAGTCTGGAGCCAAACTTCATGCTTTTGAATTCCAGCTCTAGGTGACCTTGTACAAGTTACTAAATCTCTCTAGTGCTCAGTTTCACTTTGTAAGTTGGAAATAATAACAGTGGTAACTACTTTACAATATTGAGGGAATTAAATTAGTTCATACTTATAAAGTACTTAGCACACAGTGAGTGCTCAAGAGGTATCAGTGATTTTCATTCTTTGCTGAGGGGACAGAGGTATAGTTACTGATGTTTATCATTTCCATGACATTCTGCACTCCCACCCCACCCCTTCCTTCCACGTGCTTCTCTCCTCATCAGCAGAAGCCAAGCCCAGACTTGGGTTGAGACAGGGAGGCCCTCACCTGCCTTAGAGGAGGATCAGGAGGGCTCCCAGCAGCAGGAAGGGGGCTGGCCAGTAGGGTAGCCCAGCTCAATTTCAGCCCAGCTGTCAGGGTCAGAGACACCCGGCTAGCTGGGCATCCCCCAGGGCCACACTAGGCCCCACGCTATTTCTGGAGTCTCCCTAGATGCTCATGCCCTGACCTGCCTGGCGTCAGCCTTGCCCAGAGTCAGTCCTGCCTAGGGCGGCCTTGCACAAGCCTCAGGAAGGCAGAGGTGAGCAGGTTGTGGGAAGGATGCGGGGGCAGTCACCTAAGGCAGCAATCTACTATTTGGCCCAGTGAAGGCCAACTCAATTCTCTAAGCCTCCGTTTGTACCTGAGGTTGCAAAATGGGAACAAAGGGGCTTGCAGTTGAGACAACATGAGAGACACCACATGCAAAGCCTTAGGCAGGGCCTGGCACACAGGATGGGGAAGGTGAAGGTTGGGGAAGACCCACAGCCAAGCCCACTTCCTGGCCTGACTTGCCCTCTTCCAGGCCTGAACTCACCATTATGGCTTCTTACCTTAGACCAGAGATGTAAAGAAACTTGCCCAAAGTCACACAGCAAGTCAGTGACACATCACAAACAGGGCAGTGGTCTTTGATTAAATATATAATCTAATAGATATAGATATACAATTTTTCAACCAGGTGATATATGCACATGGCTCAATTCAAGAGCTATAAAGGGAATGAAGTAAAAATAAACTCCCTCCCACTCCTGTTCCCAGTCACCCAATTCCCCTCCCTGCAAGCACCACTATAACCAGGCAATGTGTCCTCCAGGGAGATTTTAGGCAGATACAGGCAACAATGGACAGATATAGGGTGGCCCCCAAAAATGTATACACCCACTTTGAATAATCATAAAGGCAATGTTTATTAACTACATCCCATATTCAAAATTGAGCTATCAGCTGTTAAAATGTGTATATTGTTTTTTGGGGGATACCCTGTATTCTTTCTTTTTTACACACATGTCAACATGTTGTATGTACTGTTTTCATCATGCTCTTTTTACTCAATAATATATGTTGTTCTTAATAATATGTTATATATTAATTATAATATATGTTATTAATACACTTAATAGTATATGTTGTTGCTAATATATGTTGTGCCACCTCCGTACATAAAGAGCCCATCAGCCTCTATTGATGCAATTTAGTCTGTGTCCAGTCTCTCCCTATTACGCACCACACTGCAGCATAACTACACCTACATCACTTTGCCTAGAAGTAGGACAGGTGGATTCAGGTATGCGCTTGTAATTGTGACAGAAATGGGCGGGACTGTGTTGCACAGAGGCCATACGAGTTATCTTCAGCCAGCAGAACATACCACAAATGGTCAATAAATGTCAACTTTAGTTACTTTGATTACAGAGGTTTGAGGAACCCCCTCAATTTCCCTTTGGAGGCAAGTACCTCACTTAACCTCATCCTAAACCCAGTCCTTGCATCACATGTCAGTCAGGAAAGATAATAAACTCACTAAAAAGTAAAATATATAGAACATCAAATGGGGTAACTGTTACAAAATAGACAAAGAGGAGGGCAGGGCATATGAAGTCAATAAATATTTGTTGAAAGAATGAATGAAAGACTTGTTTTCTTCTGAGTTCTCAGAGCCAGGAGGAGAGTTCGGAGGAGAGAGGATAACTCCCCTTAAAGAAATTCAAGACTCAGATGCTATGATTCTGATTGCCTAGAATTCTAATACTGAAGCCAGACAGACTGGGAGCCAACTCCAGCGGTGCCCTGTCTGCTTGTGTGACTTTGGGCAAGGGGCTTATCTTCAGAGAACCTCAGTTTCCCCACCTGCAAAAGGAAACCAACAATAGCACCCTGGGGGCGGGGGCTGACGGTGGGGGTGGCCAGGAGGCAGGACACAGTCTAGGTCAGAAGCTCACCAGGAAGAGTCCTGGCCCCACCCCCAGCTCCAAAGTCTCTAGTGGCTTTGGTGACTATGGCTTCCGTTGAGGGGCTGCCTCTATCCTTTCCCCCGGGTTCCCAAGAGTACAGCAGTGACTCCGGGGTCAGAGCACCTGTTGCCCACGCCGCTTCTAGCCCAGCAATGTCAGTCCCGGCCGGTAATACTCCCGATATTCAGAGCGGGCCTCTGAGAGGAACAGCGCTGTAATTCAAAACCTCGTGGGCAGAAGAACCAAGTCCAGCCCCTGGCGCACAGAAGACAGACACCCAGGAAAGGCACCCAAAGATGGTGTGGGAAGGGACAGAAGGGAGATGATCCAGCCAGGACTCCATGGGCCGGGTCCCTGCTGCTAAGAGGCTGAAAAAATGACCACCAGATGCCCCTCTCACGCAGGTATGACACGAGGAGGACACACAACGCAGTCTTTCGGTGAGCGGAGCCCCCCAGACCGAGCTCGCGCCCCAGACCATCTGCGCCCTCACCTGGAGCCCACCCTAGGCGAGTCCCGGCTCTTCCAGGTCGGGTCGTGGAGAGGCTGACAGCTCGGACCCGGGCCGGGAATGGCCACGCCCAACGCCGCTCGAGGGCCAGTCTGTGTGATGACCCGCAGAGGGACCTCTTCGGAGCGGTCCTCCGCACCCCAGACGAGCGGGCGGGGGGGCCGACTGTCGCAAGGCCCCCAACGAAACGAAGGTCCTGGTGCGCAGAGGAAGGGGAAGTGAGCGTGCCTTCTCCCCTTCACCCCCGTCACGAAAATGGTTTGCCCCGGACATCCTGATTGGTTCCTCGCTTCCGTTCGAACGCCGCGCCGCCCGTGTTGCCAGGCGACTGTTTAACTTAGGTTAGTCCGCGGAGCCGGAGGCTCAGCAGCCCAGCCCCGCCCCGCCCCTTCGCACTGGCCTCCTGTTCTTCCAGGGGCGGCCTTAACCCGGTGCCTTAATGCTCAACCTGGACTTTCTCCTGGTTCCCAGCTGGACGAGGCACCATTTAGGGTCCCGGGCTGGTTCCTAGTCCGGACTTCGCAGCTAACTCGCTATATGAGCCCGGGCAAGCCCCTTTCCCTCTCTATATCCCTAACAGCACAACAATGAGTGGGTTAGTTTTAAAATGTGCATACCCAGCAATCTTGACATTTACTAAGGAAATGACCAAATATTTGAGCAAAGATTAATATAGCCCAGCGTTATGTATCAGAGCAAAATAATGGAAATAACCTGAATGTTCAGCGAAAGGGGATTGGTTATATAAATCCATTCTGCATTTTACATGCCAGGTAACTTTACATGACATAACTCTTGTCAGTGCTCATGGCATAACCCTTTGAAATGATACCTTTCATTAACCCCACTTACTGATGAGGAATATTATGCAGTCATTAAAAACTATGTTGTTAAAATATATTTAAAGAAAATGCCAAGAAAGTGTTAGGGTTTTTTAAAAGTATGTTTCAAAGCACCATGTACAACATATGCATTAAATACATAATCATAGCATCACATGTATAGGTGTATAATCATTTATAATAACAGCAGTTAATTTTTTCTTTGGCTTTTGTGGATTTTCCAAATTTCCTAGATTTAAACATGTCCAACAAAATTTTTAATAGGATTAGAATAAGTTAACTCAAAAGGCTCTTAGAGATGAGGAGATTTCATAGCTATGAGTCACTGTTTGAGTCTAGGGCATTGCTCAATTTAGAACCAGTTAGTGTCTTTCAAATTCTTGAATTGCCAATGATTGAGCACTTACTGTGTGTACATGCCTTGGGTACACAGGGGAAGGGACTAATAACATACCAATAGCTAACAATGATTAGGTGTCCTGGCCTGGGCACCTACCAAATCAGAACAAAACTATCAGAAACAGGGCATCTGATTGTATCTGTGAGGACCAGCTAAATATTAAACCTGGCACTAACTGTGCTGCCCTCTACCAGGTTGTGCTTAAGGCCTTATACATGTTTTCTCACTTCACTTTATTACTATCTGAGAAGATAGATTTTATTATTCCTATTTTATAGATGAGAAAACAAAGGTTTGTCTGGATCCAGCAGGAGTTCTTTGAACTATTTTGTTATATCCACATGTAAATGTGCAAAACCTTTTTGGTGGTAACAGTGAGGAAAGGCAGGGAGGGTCCTGTGATCCTAACAGACACACAGAAAACTGAGCAAGGGCAGATCCAGACCTAGTACTTCCTAAGGTTTATACAATTTAGGAAATCTTATTTAAGAAAAGAACTACAGCCCTGACTGGTTTGGCTAAGTGGATAGAGCACTGGCCTGCAGACTGAAGGGTCCCAGGTTCGATTCCAGTCAAGAGCACATGCCTGGGTTGCAGGGTCAATCCCCAGTGTGGAGCATGCAGGAGGCAGCCGATCGATGATTCTCTCTCATCATTGATGTTTCTATCTCTCTCTCCCTCTCTCTTCCCCTCTGAAATCAATAAAAAAATATTTTTTAAAAAGAACTACAAAATTACAAATATAAAATTAGATAATAAAGTGATTATTAGGTTAGAAAGATAAAAGAAACCATGGAAAAAGGACAAGTTCCACAAACATTACCAGAAAAATAACATTAATTTTATGAATTACCTCCATGATAATTTCCACAAACATGTATATATAGAGATATAACCTCTGACTCTCATGGTCATATCACAGTGCCATTTGAGTCAGCTCAGTGTACTAGGTAGGGGCATTCCTGGAAGCCATTCCTATACTAGGTTAGTTGGTAATAATTTATTCACAAAAGTTACTGGAAACAACATAAATAAAACCACTAAACCCAAATGAAACGTCACGGGCATCTTAGCCAGATCCCCAAAATGCTAGCACTCACTCCAACATCATCTGACACAAGGGGAAGTAAGACTGAAAAGCGATGGTGGTTTTAACAGAGTGAGGTTAAAATGCCTTGATTTGTCAGATTTTACGAAAGCATGTGACCATGTGGACCTATTGCTAGGGTGCCCTCCAGACCTCAGTGTCCCTGTTTTAAGGTCGGGAATGACAACAATGGTGTGGTCCTCAGATTCTTCCCTAAGATTTACACCTGTGACCAGGGGTTGGGATATTTGAGATGCCTCTATACAGGCCCTGCTGGCCCTGGCATCTTTAAAGCTTGCCTCTGTCCTGCATACCGTGGAGCTTAAAACAAATAAAATAATACAAAGAGTGTTGCTCACATGCTGAGCCTCTGCCCTGGCTGAGGTAGCTCAGTTGGTTGGAACATCATCCCATGCACTGAAAGGTCTCGAGTTTGATTCCCAGTCAGGGCACATACCTAGGTTGCAGGTATGTTTCTCTCTCTTTCCCTTCCTCCTGCTCTAAAATCAAGGTGTGTTTGTGTGTGTGTGTGTGTGTTGTTTTTTTTTAAATGCTGCACCTCATTCCCAGAGTAAGAAAGGGAGGCAAACAGAGGGCAGAGGGAACCTCCCCTGGACTCCAAGTTAGGCCTCACAAAGTGAGATAATTTGGGCACACTCAGATTCTAGAAGTCTGAGCATCTTCACCTGCCAACAACATACCGGTGATGCCCCCTAGCTTCAAGGATTTGTTAAGTACCTGGTGCCAATTCAGAGAGACTGAGGGCATCCCAGTCCTCCCCATCCCTAACCATGTAAAGGGGGGGGCGGGGAGGAGAGCCATAAAAATAAGGTGGACACGCTGCCATTACTGTGCCCAGAGCCGAGGGAGCTGGAGGGTTATTATGACCTTATCCTGACCCAGCACGTGAGCAAATAACATCTTGCCCTGCGCGCAGGCCTGAGGCTGTTTCCATGCCTCCTCCAGCATCCTGACCATGGCTGTGTTTTCTTCACTCAACTCGAAACCAAGATGAAATCAGCCTCAGATGTCAGTTCCCTATCTTCTGTACACCCCCGGCTGTATTTTGTATTTTTCCTTTAATGTAAAGGGTGTTCTCTATATACCTAGTTGCTTGCTTCTGAACTTTCCTGGCAACGCCCACCAGAAACTAGTCCAGTGGTGGCTACTGGGCTGGCTGGGGGACAGAAGAAGAGCTTTTTAGAAAATATTCTGCATACTTTTTGGATTCTATACTTTATAAATGTATTCTCTATTTTTTTTTTTTTAATAAGTAACACTATTTTTAAAAGCTGAGCCTCATTCCCAGAGTAAGAAAGTGAGGCAAACTGAGGACAGAAGGAATCTCCCCTGGCCTCCAAATTAGGAGATTAGGCATCTCAAATACCTCCCAACCCCTGGTCACAGGTACAGACCTTAGGGAAGAATCTGAGGACCACACCATTGTTGTCATTCCCGACCTTAAAACGGGGACGCTGCGGTCTGGAAGGCACCCTAGCAATATGTTCACATGGTCAGGCTTTTGTAAAATCTGCCAAACTAAGGTATTTTAACCTCATTCTGTTCCCTATGAGAGAACAAAGTAAGGCAGTGAATTAAAAGACAACTCAAAGACTGTACTTTCAGGGATCATGTCTATGGTTCGTTACCAGTGAAGTTTCTCTGAACGTGTGTACACACCCGAAACCACCAGGAGGAGATGCAGCGTCCCCTCTTGAGCATGAAGCCAGCTCTTGGTGTTGCTTCTGCAACTGCCACTTGCCGTTGAAGATTGTTCCTCCCTCTCTTGAGAGGGGAGAAGGAAAGGATGCATTCTGAGTAAATTAAAAAAAAAAAAGGCAGCTCAGCTCAGAGAGAGAAGGATCAATGTGAAAGAGACACATTGATTGGTTGCCCCCCACATCCTCCCACCAGGGCCAGGGATCAAGCTTGCAACCGAGGTGAGGACCTGGGCCTGAACCGGCCTGTGCTGGTCCCTTACAAACGGATCCGGGGCAACCTAGACGCCGCTGAGGTCACCGGCCTGCCTGACGACATCCTTCCCGGAACCCCACCACGCTGCCACAGCACAGCTGAGTGTGTCAGATCAACTAGAGTGAGGATGAGGGGCAGCCTGGAGCCAGGAGGGGCCGTCAGCAGTGGCCAGTGTACACAGTGGACTATGCCAGCCTGAACGTGCAGCTGCCGGGGCCTCTGAATCACAAGACCGCAGTGTTAGGTCAGGACCTCACTCAGAAAGACTAAAGGAAATGTAATTTATGTGCAAAGTATACATTCAGATATGCATCGATGCCTTTTAGTTTTTCCAACGATTTTTACATTATATTCCTGCCAACTAGGCCTTTTTAAATACAAAAAAAAAAAAGACAACTCAGCCCAAAAAAGTCCCTCCAAACATGGCAGGTGAGAAGGTCCACTGAGAGGTCCTTTTAGGATGCAACAGAGTCGCATTTCTCAAAAAATGTTGAGAAATTGTATGCTGTATCAATAGGCCTATATTCGGATTTAGCATCTGTACTTTTATAAATTGACCTTAACCATGTACCGAAGGAGACTCAGAAGGATGTAACAAGAACATGTATTACAGTATGGCTATTAATAGCAAAAACAAACAAACAAACAAAAATCTAATTTCCTGGCCACAGGGCAATGGGAATGGTGAATGGGACTGGAATAGAGTACCATACAGCCATTAAAAATGATGGTTTTAAAGAATATTAAGTGACAGAGAAAGCTTTTTTAAGTAATATATCTCCTAATGCGATTATTTGTTCCAGAAATATTTTTGAGACCAACTACATAGTGCAAGCACATCTTTCTGAGCTTCCGTTTTCTCGCTTGTAAAATGGGATTTACCCATGACCGTCTCCCAGGCTCGTGAGAGACGCGGACCCTGACTGACCTTTGGCACCCGATGGCTATTGCTTCTGCTGCTGTGCTGATGTTGTCCGATCCTATAAATTCAGGAGGCAGCATGTCTTCAGGTAGCACTCCCCTGCCCCTCCAGAGACTCCCCAGCAAGTGCTGAATCCCACAGCTTTTAGAAGCTAACCCCCGTCAACTTCATCTCCTACCACCTTACCCCTCCGCCCAACTTGATCCAACCACTGGCCTCATGTTGCTTCTCAAATACACCATGCATCCCCAGGCCTCAGGGCCTTTGCATGTGCTGTTCCCTCTGCCCAGGTCTCTCTTCCCCAGACACAGCTGCCCCCGTGCCTCCTTCCTTACCTCCTTCAGGTCTCTGCCCAAATGCCATTCTTCCCAGGAAACTCCTTAGCCTCCCTCATCACTCACATTTCTCTTCCTAGCACTCCACCCTCCTGCCCCTCGGTGTGTCCCTGTGCTCGTGTCTTGTCTGTCTCCTCCACTGACTGAGAGCTCCCAGAAGGAGGGTCCACACCTCTTTCCCACTTTTCCTACAATCACTATAGTAAAGGCTCTTTAGTGGTCAGAAACATTTCTTTCTCTTTGCTTATTACTATTTCCCAAACATGTTCAACCCTGAAGTCCTCTGCCCTCACAGCACACAGAAACAGTGAACACACTGTCTCCAGAGGGTGGGTCTCTAGCATGTGAGAAGGAACGCTTCCTCCTCTGCGAGAGCCCCCTTTAAAGTGCAGGGTGCCTCCAGGGGCCAGACTGTCCAGACACAGGAACTGTCCTCAGTCTCCAGTTCCCCACAATGCCTGCCTCTCAAACCACCTGCTGCCTCCAGCGGGCCAGGTTCCACCTGCCAAAGCATCAGGCCCAGCTTCCTATGGCCGCGTTCCAGGCCTGAGGACACACCCTGCTGGTCAGCCACCCTGTTTGCTTTCCCCCAGTTCCCAGGCTGTGTGCCCTGGGCTGGGCCCTTCTTATATCTGAGCCTCAATTCTCCATCTGTGCAATGGAGGTACTAACACTGACTTCGAGTGTGCTCAGGAAGGTGTTCCCAATACACAACCCAAGCCAGGTTCTGGATTTCTGTCCTTGGAAAGTTTTTTTATTCTAAACCAGCAGGGTCAAAACAATCACAAGGCCCAAGATGCTGGGGTTCTTGTTCCAGCATTAAGAAGGGTTCAGCAATCTGAAGAAAGGCTGTGTGTAACTTAAGTAAGAGTCCAGAGACAAAAGATAATTTTGAAAGGCATTGGGGGTCAGAGGAGCCTGGCTAAAGAAACCAAGTTTTTCTTGTCTCAGGACCCCTTGCTTTTTATTAACACAAATTGTCCTAAGGCAGGGTGGAGATATACACTTCAAAGGGTAGGGTTTCCTACAGATGCATTGTCAGATTGGGGAATTGCCTTCGGCTGTTCAGGTGTTTGGCCAGTAGGAGGCAATAACATGTAGATTAAGATGCCGTGAGCTGTCTGGCAGCAAACAATCATTTTAATGCATCCTTTCCAGGTTTGGGGAAATGCCTTTAGCCATTCCCATAACATATGTGACTCAGCCCTTGTTGAGCCCCCAAGTTCCATCAACCTTTCGATGAAACTCTTGCAATTATAACATGCTGGAATTGGCTTCCGGCACCAAGATACTACACCCAATGGGCCAATACCTCGAGATCATGGGGCCTACTCCTCCTGGATTTTCAGGAAACGCGTGCAGCCAGAAGACACAGCAGGGGAGGGCTCAGCTCAAGAGGAGCACCCTGAGACCCCAGCCTGTGGAGGAGAGAGGGGCCACTGTCCATCCTGCAAGCTGGACCCTGGGCCAGAACAGAGATTGCTTTCTGCAAACCCCTCTTAAAGACAGTCTGATCCCCCGGCCAGCATGGCTCAGTGGTTGAGCATCGACCTATGAACCAGGAGGTCATGGTTCAATTCCTGATCAGGGCACATGCTCAGGTTGCAGGCTCAATCCCCAGTGTGGGGTGTGCAGGAGGGAGCCAATCAATGATTCTCTCTCATCAATGAGTTCCAGTCTAGTGAGAGAGACAAAACAATAGCCAAGTAAGTGTATCAAGAAGTGAGAGATGTTATAAATAAAAGTAAAACAATAGGCAAGCTGGAAAGGGGGCTGCTGTATATGGCATGGCCAAGGAGGCCCGTCCTCTGAGCCAGGGCATGAAGGGCGAGGAGGCAGCCATGCCGAAGTCTTGAGGCCAGCAGTGAGAGAATAACATGGGCAAAGGTCCTGAGGCAAGAATGAGCTTGATATCTTTCAGCCAAAGGGCGGGTGGCTGGAATAGAGAGATGGGAAGAGACTGACATGAAATTGCTGAGAGTCTGTAGGCCACGGGGAGGAATTTAGATTTTAAAGATAAAAAGCAGCAGTTTAATGTCAAGGTCAGGAATTCTGGGATCAGCCTGTGAGGATTCCAATCTCAGCCCTACCACCTACCAGCTGCCTGGCTTGGGAACATTCCCTAAACTCTGGGCTTTCAGGTCTCTCGTCTTTCGTGGGAAGAACCATTTCACCTATGTCGTAAGGTCTTACCTGGAGTCCCTAGGATGATGCCGGCAAAACCCTTAGCATGGGACCTGGCCAGAATCTGGCTTGATGACCGTGCGTGGTGCTAATGATGACATCAGATGTTATACAGCACAACCTGGGGGCTCCTGACAGCTCTCAGATCCCGGCGGAGAGCACACACGCTTGTGCCCCGGTTCTCCTGGGGGTGAGGGACAGCCGGGCCAGCAGCTGAGGGAAGCAGGAAGGGACAGACAAGCCTGAGGTCCAGGCTGGATTTGGCGGCAGCTCTGAGCCCCATCAGCTGTCCATGCCCAGAGACCTAGAACTTTCTGTGAGGGCAAAGTGTTCTGCGTTTGTCCCGTACAGCGGACACTGGCCACATGTGGCTTTTGAGATGTTGAAATATGACTAGTACAACTGAAGAATTGACTTTTAAATGTTACCACATTTTAATTAGTTTAAATGAAAATAGCCACACCCGGGTAGTGGCTACTGGGTTTGATAGCATAGCTAGAGTCCAAGCTATTTCCTCTTCTATCCTCTTTCACTGTGTCTGGCTTCTCCACAGAAAAGGGCCTCCTTTGGTGTGCCTCTGTTAGTTACCTGCCCCCTGAACCTCCTAATTTCAACACGGAGAGGGGGAGGGGGCCTCAGACTCAGGGATTTGGGTTCCTTTTTAAAATTTGTCTGTGGAGGTAAATGTAAATACAATAAAACTCACCAACATCAAGTGTCCACTTTCATGATTTTTAAAAAATGTCTGTAGTCTGTAATCAGCACCACAATCAAGAAATAGTTTCCTGGCCTGGAAAACGTGCCCCCCTCCCCTTCCCCCGTGCCTGTCACCGCTGATTCCCTCCCCTCACTCTGGCCACCACGGATCCGTTCTTTTTCTCTGTCGCTTTGCCTTTTCTAGAACATCATATAAATGTGCCCTGCTTCTTCCACTTGAAGCTAGACTAGAAGTTAACGACACTGTTTTATTCCCAGTCCGTTGTTTTCCCCACATTTTTGTAATTATGGCAAATGGTAATGGGTTAGAGAGATAGTGTGAAATTTCTTTTACTAGGTAAACTGAATCTGTTTAAGGAGGGTACATTCACTTAAAAAACCCTAAGTCACTAACAGAACAGGTGGGTCATGGATACGGCAACAATTACATCAGTGGGACAGAAGTCACTGGAAAAGCCGCCCAGTCCCACCTCTGCATATGACACATGGGGAAACCGAGGCCCAGGAAGGGGTGGTGACTGGCCTGGGTCGGATGCAGCAGGAGGCAGAAGCCCAGGCGATCCACAACAGATGGTGGAGGCTGCGAGGAGAGGCTTGGGTCTCCCTTAGGGTTTGGGGGCTCTCCCCTCCCCCACTCTGCAGCCTGCACAGACTGGGCTGTCCAAGGTCAGAGGCTGGGCCTGACAGATGGGATCTGCAGAGGAAGAGGGCTCTGGGAGCCAGGGCCTTTGTCCCCCTACTGTTCCAACCCCAGATGGCAGGGCCAAGCCGGAGGGGGGTGGGGGGGGAAGGCTGGCCTCTCCTGAACGGGAAGGTCACAGCCTGGAGCCAGAATCTCTGTGGAAACTTAACTGCCAACACCCTCCACCCCAGGAGCTGGTGCAGGCCTTTCCAGCTTTCAACTTGACCCCTCCTCTCCACACACACAACTAGATGCAAATGAGCCTTGCTGCGGGGCGGGGGGGGGGGGGGGGGGGGGAGGGGGGTTCAACCTCCCTTTCCTCTTGCTGGGGCCCATCCCACAGGGCCAGACACCCATGAAGCCCCAGGCCCACATCCCAGGCCCAGATCCTCAGACCCCTTGCACTAGGGCTGAGGCAGGGAACGGCTGCACCTGACTTATCTCTGCCTGCACGCTGCAGCAGACCTGGGGCCACTCCTGCTCTCTCCCCCTATCCATCCTCCTCCTCTCCCTCCCCCTCCCTCCCACATGCCACCTTCCTCCTCCTCCCCCCAGCTCAAGCAGAACTTTTCCCCCTTTACCTCTAGAAATTTTAATTTTCTGATTCTCACTTGGCTCATATATAATATGAGGCTAATTATGTCTCTCTCACATTGTCCTAACAAAATTCAAGCAGAACTTTTAAAACATAAATCAGCATTACAAAGCTATGGTAATCAAAACAGTAGGGTGCTGACATCAACACACACACACACACACACACACACACACACACACACAGACCAGTGGAACAGAATCGAAAGCCTAGAAATAAACCCACACAGATGTGGCCAACTGATACTTGACAAGGGAGCCCAGAACACTCGACGGGGAAAGGACAGTCTCTCACTAATGGTGTTGGTGCAATAGAGTGTACAGATGTCAAATTATAATGCTGCGCACCTGAAATTTACCTAATGTCATTACTAATGTCACCTTAGTACATTCAATTAATAAAATAAAGTAAATGTTGCTGGGAATACTGGGTAACCACACGCAAAGGAATGAAATCGGACCCCATCCTACGACACTCACAAAAATGAACTAGAAGCGGGTTAAAGATGTAAACAAACCTAAAACCTGAAACTATTCAACTCCCAGAAGATGACAAGCTCCTGACATGACCCCTGGCGATGATGCTTTAGGGTGACACCAAAGCAAGGCGACAAAAGCAAAAGTCAACACGTGGGTCTCACCCAACCAACGGCGGCTCTCCGCAGCCAAAGAAACAATCGAGAAAATAAAAGGCCGCCTAAGGAATGGGATGAAATATTTGTAAATCATATATCCCATAAGGAATTGATATCCAAAATATAGGGAAAAAACGTATACAACTCAATAGCAAAAAGAGAAACAACCCTTGAATAGACATTTCTCTAAAAAAGATATATGAATGGCCAACATAGATGTAGAAATAGAATGAGAGGGTGAAAATACGTGATATCTATAATGCACATTAAAATACCTCAGAAAGAGGTCAGTGAACAGGAAAAATGCTAATGTTAAATCTGGGGGTTGGATATTGATGTCAAATTGTTATTCTTTATTTTTCTGTGCATCTAAAATTATTCTAATTCCATCTAAGCCAGTCAATTTAAAGAAAAAGCATTAAGAAACCATCCATATAGAGGACCCTGGGAATGGCCAATACTGTGAACATGAAACAAGAATGGAGGGAGGTGGGCGGGGCAGGGAGAACTTTCTGGGTTGGGAAACGCATCCCTTCCCTGTGGGAGGCCCCTCCCCTGGGACACCTTCTCCTTCTCTGCGCTGGCATCTGGCGTCTGGGCAGCTCTGTGGACCTGGCCTCTCACCACCCCGCTTCCTCGGCACGTCTGCTCTCAGGTTTGGGGCCAGGCAGGAGACAGCTTACCTGCCCCAAGCTCTGAGAAGCCTGGCCACTCTGCCAGTGTCTGGAGTGGGAGGGGCATAGGACGCAGCCCCTTAATTTCAGCCCGTTCCTGGCCTGGGTCTGGGTCTAGGCATCTGTCCTCTCACTGTCTACCCCACTGGACAGGTAGGGAAACTGAGCCCCAGGGCCGACGCTCTTCCTAAGAACCAAGGACGCACAATCCCGCAGAAGGAAGAGGCGACGAGAAGGCTCGGGGCGCAGAAAGGGTCAGAAGCAGGCCTCTAGCCCCCAGGAGTCAGGGTCTTAGGCAGAGGGTAGGGGACAGAAGTCTGAGATCTCTGAAGTGAGGGAATCAAGATACGTAAGTGAACTATACATAACACACCATCAAGGGCACATTAGGGAAAGGAAACTGGAGGGGCATGAGGAGGCAGGGAGTGATAGCAAGGAGGCTAATTTAATAAGGGGTCACCTCTGAGGGGTGAGAGTGAGCAAAGAGTTGAATAAAGAGCAGGCAGAGCCATGGGGCCAGACGGGGAAAGAGAGAGAGTCTTAGGCAGAGGGAGTGGCAAGTGCAAAGGCCCTGAGGCAGGAAATGAGTTTGCGACCCAGAGAGCAGCAAGGGGGGCAGTGTAACTAGAGCAGTGAGTGAGGGGGTGGAGGGAGGGAGACATGGTCAGGTGTGAGGGGGTTCCCGTGAGGAGGAGCTGAGCAGGGTCAGGAGGGTTCTAAGCAGAAGCAGAACAGGCTCTAGCTTGTTACAACAGCTTTCTGTGGGCTGAGAAGGAGGTGAAGGGGAGAAAGGGCAGTAGTAGAATGGCCAGTGAAGAAGCTACTGCAATAGTCCAGGCAAGACATGAAGGAGGCTGGATGGGGTGGTGGCAGTGGAGGGGTACCGAGGGGCCCAATTGTGGACCTGCCAAGGGATCAGATATAGTGTGGGGGGGGCAGGGGGGAACGGAGACGGGGACGGGGGTGGGGGGGTGGGGAAGAGTCGGGAGGGGAGATAACGCTATTGAAGAGGCCATGTTCGTTGCTGTACCCCCTCCCCCCCATACACAGGACAGAATTTATCTCAATCAATAGTTACAGAAAGAGGAAAGAGCAAATAAAGGAGGGAAGAAAGCATCCCAGTCTCAGGTTCTCCGTTCAGACCAGACTGGCTTTTTTTTTTCTTTTTCAGCCCTGTCAGAAGGCGACCTCTAGTGGCTAATTATTGAAACTGCAAACCCCCACGTTGAGGGCCATAAGGAAAAAGAACAGACCCTAGGGCCTAGAAGATCCCGAGCTGGATAAAATCAGAGACCACGTTCTACCCCATAACCACTTGACAGATGATGATACTGATGCTGGAAGCTCATCCACTGCCTTCCTATATTCCTAGCAAGCATCATACTGCCTGGGCCTGCATACATTCCAGGTCTAGGCACACCCAAAATACCCACGTTAGCCCATATCATCTCTTCTTAGCTGGATGGGAAACCTTGAAACCCTGTGGGTTAGAATCTCCACCATCCTCCACTCCTGGAATCCTGCTCCAGAGCATTCAGCAAGAATCCATTTCCCACACACACGCTTGGCATCTGCCCCTGTCCCAGTTCGGTTCCTCCTGTTTCAGTAAAGGGCATGCTCCCCCTTCAGCTCCCCATTCAGGTGGCACCATGATTCCTTCTACCTCAGTTCTTGGCATTCCTGGAGCTGTCATTATTCTTTACACAGAACAAAACCAAGGGGATGAACCAAGGTCCCACGTGTGTTCTGAGCAGAGCACAGGGGACTATCACCTCCCTTGAGCTGCTTGTAAGACCTCTGTTGATGCAACACAAAATGACATTTGCTGTTTCTTTTATTTCTTTTTCTTCATGTTTCTTTTTTAAAGTAATTTTTCATTTTACATTATACAACTATTAGGATTATAGACTCCCAGAAAACATTTCAATTAAAGCTAAAGTCCTGAGAGGAATCCAAGATGGTGGCGTAGGTAAACACCTAAACTGCTGCCTCGCACAACAATTTCAAGACTGCAACTAAAAGACAAAACGTCTATCACCCAGAACCACGGGAAAGCTGGCTGAGTGGAAGTTCTACAACTAGAAGGAAAGAGAAAAGAGCACTGAGACGTGCACAAGCGCTGAAAAGCTGAGGTATGGAGGCGTGGGATCTGGGCTGGCCGCAGGCGTTGCTTTTTTCAACCCAAAGGGGAGATAAGTCTCCAATTACTCTGAAATACAGTTTCTGGGGAGAAGCTGGATTGTCTGCTACCGGGTTGGAAAGTGAGGGGGGCCTGCTTGCAGAGCTGCGCACAGGAATAATTGTTTATCTGCGCTGGGGCACGGGAGGGGATGCAGTCGGAGACACAGAGCCGGCTAACTAGCAGCCATTGCTGTTTGCCACGCCCTAGCCTAGTGACGCCCTGAGACCCTGCCCCACACAACCTACAAACCCACCCAAGCTCCAAGCAGCGGCTTTTGCATATGAATGGACTGCCCTATCGCAGCTTAACCTAACAAACTTGCAGCCCGGATCAGACAGCTCCAAAACCTCCAAACCCCAAGCAAAGAGGAGAAAACTGTAGCTCTCGCTGTAGCTCCTGCTGGGTGGACTCAGACAATAGCTGACCTGCACCCCATTGGAGATCCAGAAGCCAGTATACCTAGCGGTCAGTGTGAGAAACCAGATTTCAACTCCTCACATCCATAAGTGACACATTCAAGAGGCAGACTCAGCGAGCACCAAAGCCCCACTGAAACAAGTCCTGCACCATAAGCGTGTCTCCAGCACAGCAGTTCTTATAGACACAGCAAGTCCTCACAGCCGATTGGCCTGGAGGTCAATTCCTCCCAGCATACCAACAGCAATTAAGGCTTAACTACATCAAGACTTTGCACTCAGCCCACAAAGGGGTGTACCAAGAGCGTCCACATCAGGTGATTGGGGAGGCTGAACTACTGCCCCCTATAGGTCACCTACCATACAAAGCCACTCCATCAACACAGGGAAGCAGCCAAAATGCGGAAACAAAGAAACATGTCACGAATGAAAGAAACGGAGGAAAGCAAACTACTGGACGACATAGAGTTCAGAACCACATTTATAAGGTTACTCAAGAATCTTCTAAAAACCGCCGAGAAACTTGATGACACTTCTGAGGAGCTTAGTGAGACCTTCAAGGACCTTAATGAGAATGCCAAAAAAATGGAAAAGGACCAGTCAGAAATGAAGCATACACTGTCTAAAATAAAGAATATACAGAAACTCAACTGTAGATCAACGTACCCCAAGAATCAAACCAAAGATCTGAAATATGAGGAAACAAAAAACACCCAACCAGAAAAACAAAAAGAAAAAAGAATCCAAAAATATGAAGATAGTGTAAGGAGCCTCTGGGACAACTTCAAGCATACCAACATCCAAATTTCTGGGGTGCCAGAAGAAGAGAGAGAGCAAAATACTGAAAACCTATTAGAAGAAATAATGACAGAAAACTTTCCCTACCTGGTGAAAGAAATAGACTTACAAGTCCAGGAAGCGCACAGAACCCCAAACAAAAGGAATCCAAAGAGGACCACACCAAGACACATCATAATTAAAATGCCAAGGGCAAAAGACAAAGAGAGAATCTTGAAAGCAGCAAGAGAAAAATGTTTAGTTACCTACAAGGGAGTACCCATGCGACTGTCAGCTGATTTCTCAGCAGAAACTATGCAGGCCAGAAGGGAGTGGCAAGAAATATTCAAAGTGATGAACAACAAGAACCTACAACCAAGATTACTCTACCCAGCAAAGCTGTCATTCAGAGTTGAAGGTCAGATAAAGAGCTTCACAGACAAGAAAAAGCTAAATGAGTTCATTGCCACCAAACCAGGATTACATGAAATGCTGAAGGGTATTCTTTAAGAAGAGGAAGAAGAAGAAAAAGGTAAAGATAAAAATTATGAACAACAAAATGACATCAAATACATACCTACCAACAAGTGAATCTAAAAATCAAGTGAATAAAAATCTGAAGAACAGAATGGACTGGTGAATATAATAGAATCAGGGACATAGAAAGGGAGTGGACTGACAACTCTCAGGAGAAGCAGGTGTGAGGGGTGCGGGAAGAGATTGGACAAAAATCTTACTCCTATGGATGAAGACAATGGTGGGGGGTAAGGGCATGGGGTGGGGTGGGGAATCAGGTGGGGGGGAGCTATGGGGAAAAAAAAAAAGAGGAACACCTGTAATAATCTAAACAATAAAGATTTATTTAAAAAAAAAAAAAGCTAAAGTCCTCTTTGATCACTCCCTATCTCCCTTCCCATTCCTGGACCCCCTGAACAGAGGTAACCACTGTTGTCAATTTGAAATTTATCCTAGCAGATTTTTTCCTTTGGACGTATATGTGGTGGACACACACACACACCCCACTAAAGAATATGTAGTATTTACTTATTAGGATTATTTTTCTATACAAGTAGAATCATACTGTACATATTTATTGCACGACTTTTTTGTCCTCTCTGTTCTGGACTCTTGAATTCATGGATATGAGATGGGACTCACCTTTGAGGGGGAGCTGCATCATGCTGCAAGCCCTTATAGAACTGAGCTAGTGCCTAACTGTCTGGAGGCACCCTCGGAAGCCCCTCTCACCCTCTGCTCCCACGTCTCCTTTTCCCCTGCTCCCCTTCCTCCCACCTATCACTCTTCTCTCACCTTGGCACTTAGGTTCCCCTGTGTGAGAAGGTCCTAAGCCACCAGATGCCCTTGAAAAGGAGTTTGGGGCTCCCTGCGCCGCCTGGTGGTTTCTCTGAGTAACTGCGGTAGCACCTCCTGCCCCCTAAACCATTCATCTGTCAATTCATTCAGGAACACACCTGTCTGGCACTTACCTGTGCCAGCCCTGGGGGCGTGGCCACAGATAAGCTCATCTCTAGAAACTCTCCTGGTGGAATCTAAGTGCACTCATGACCTGCCAGAAGAATCTACCTGTTTGAGAGTGCTCAGGGCAGTGATCTGTGGGAAACTCAGGTCCTGGTGCAGAGCCTTTGAAGGGCAACTGGGTGGTCCCTCTCAAGTAGGTTGTAGTTCGCTGCAGGGACTTGAGTCGATAGTATTCTGGCACGTGGGCCAAAAAAAAACTCCAGATTGCCAGCGTGTTTGTTGCAACATTGTTCTTTTTTTAAAATTTTAAAATATATTTTTATTGCTTTTTAGAGAGGAAGGGAGAGGGAGAGAGAGATAGAAACATCAATGATGAGAGTGTATCATCGATAGGCTGCCTCCTGCATGCACCCCCAACCTCCAACTGGGGATCGAGCCCACAACCTGGGCATGTGCCCTGACTGGGAATCAAACCATGACCTCCTGTTTCATAGGTCGATGCTCAACCACTGAGCCACGCTGGCCACAACATTGTTCTTGATGGCAAAGTTGATGCACCCAGCAAGGAAGCGAGCTAAATTCATTCGGGTGCATTAGGTAATGGAGCATGTCTAGGTCCGGCCCTTCTCAGACCTGGGTCTCTGTCCCCCTCAGAGTGTCTCTACTGGCTCTCCCCACTCTTCAACCTGCCCACTCCAGGTCTCCTCGCCCTCCTCTTTCTTTTTTCTTTCTTTCTTCCTTCCTTTCTTTCTTTCTTCTTTAAATACATTTTTATTGATTTCAGAGAGGAAGGGGGAAGGAGAGATAGAAACAGCAATAATGAGAGGGAACCATTGAATGGCAAGCAGTTCTGGCCATAGCTGCAAAGGTTACACTCAAGGAAGACAAGTGATAAAGTGGTCAAGGCTTATTGGTCCCCTGAGAGAGGGCGGAAATGTGAGGCATGGGTATTTTTCTTGACTTGATAAGCAACAGAGGAGTTTTTGTATGCTGGTAATAAAGATACAATTTTAGATTTAAAATAACACAGGAGGCACCTGGGGTGTTGCCAGAGTGAGGCCGTATCAGCAGGGAGTGGGTCACCCCCAAGGGAGAACTTCTTGTGGGAGGGGTGGGCGCATCCCTGGGAGGAGGGCCTGGGGCCCGGAGCTGCCTCGTTGCTGGTGGAGGCCAAGCCTTTCAGGCTCCCTGGCAGCAAATTCGTGTGCGCCTGTGACCCAAAGCGTCTGCTACCAATACCTCCTGAGCCTTCACCTGCTGAGAGCGGGGTCCAGGGCCTGCTCACCTCTCATCCCAAGCATACATCTGGGAGAAGGATCGCTTGGTAAGTAAATGCATGTCTCAGAATGATACAAAAGGTGAGCCAGAATTATTGGTACAAATCAACATTCAATGAGCATTGACTAAGTGCCAGGCTCTGTGCTGTTCATTTCTCGCCATGGGAGTGGGTTTGAATCCTGACCACCTACTGGCTTTAGCACCTTGAGCAAGTGGCTTCACCGCTTTGGGTCTCAGTTTCCCCATCTGTAAAGCAGCACCTACCTATGGCCTAGGATTATTGATAGGGTTAATCAGATAGGAACTGTTACAGTTTGTCCGAGTAGTATTGGTCACTGGGCATAGAGACCAACTCTGCCAGGGCTCTTGACTCCTTTGGGCTTCTGTTTCCTCATCTATAAAATGGGGACATTTATAGTATCTCCCCAAAAGGTTGTGGTGAAGTTAAAGTGCATACCAAGTTGTGCCTGACGCAGTTAGCTCACTCAGCAAGTTCTGGCTGCCAGGATTTCTGCCCTATGCAGAGGGCACTATTATTACTTCCCTTTCCAAGAGACTCGCTGAAGCGCCAGAAGTTTCTGCTCCCTGGAGTCAGGTTCCTGTGGCAAAGAAAATACAGTAGCCGTGGGGTGGGGCCAGAGCCAGGGACCTGGGCAGGTCCTTTGCCTTCTGGAGATCAGCCCTCAGGACGTCAGAATGTCAGTAAGCGGTGGGTAAGGTCAGCCCTTCATTGCTCCTGTCCCTGTGATATGGGGACTTGCCGCCCAGCTGGGCAGCTAGAGAGATTCCAGGCACACAGTAGGCTCTTTGAGGCTCTGGACGTCCCGGCCACTCCCCCCCCCCCTTCAGGGGCGGGGACAGGTTAATACTAAGCAAGCCACCCGCCCTTCCTGTCAGAGCCGCTGGAGAACCAGACCTGCAGGGAGAGGAGCAGAGCTGGGCAGCTCAGGACTGTGAGGGCACAGCCACAGGTACCAGGGGCTGATCGCTGGTAGGGAGTACCCGGCACAGGGTGGAGGAGGGGCCCTCGTCTGGGGACAGAAGGTGGCTCATAGCCTTTCCCCTAGTTTCAGCCTGCCAGGTGGGAGGGGAAGGAGGGAAGGAGAGAAGAAGGGCCTCCTTCTCTACTGACCAAACCCTGGGCCCCCATGACCTCTGCCCCGCTGCAGCTCATGGGACCTCTAGACGCTGGCTCCTGCAGGCTGGAACTGGAGCCTTACCAGCCTGGCACCAGGATGGGGGTGGGGGTGGGGTGGGGGGGTTAGATAGGCACTGAGGGGAGGGGAACCCAGCCAAGGCCAGGCCTGTGGGAGGCCCGAAGCCCTTCCAGGACATGGAGGGCGGGAACTCACAGTCCCAGCTGGAAGCCTGGGCTCCTGTTATCTCCTTGCTTCCTCCTCAACACCCAAGCCCAACAAGCCTGGGCATCCTCAGAGCCTTTGGTGAAACTTTAGCCCAGAGAGGGTGAGCAGCTGGCCTGAGGATACACAGCAGTAAGCACAGGCCTGGATGACTGAGATGGGGTTGGGGGCTGGACAGGATGTGGGCAAGCACCGCCTCCTCTCTGGCCCTCGGTTTCCCCACATCGGTGAGGTGGGAACACTGAGTTGACTGAGGCCCTGGGGGAACTCTGGGGCCAGGAGAGGTGGAGAAGGCCTCTTGATACAAGTAGGTGTGAGCTGAAGCAGCTGGGAGGCTGCACCAGGCCAGGCATCCAGCACACCCAGCTGCTCTTCCGCCTCCATCTCCTCCTCACTCCAGCTCCTCGTTTTGCCCAGCCATCATCCCTGTCTCTTTCTGCCCATTTCTGCTTCTACTTTTGGTTCTTCCTGTCTCTCTGTATCTCAGTCTCTCTCTTTCTCCGTCTTTCCCTCTAGGTTTTTGGTTTTGATGCTCTCAACAGGGATTCTGTTGACTCAGAGTCATCCTGTTACTGCCCAGACAACATCCCCTCCACCCTTACTGTAGGGGTGTGTGGGTGGGGGCTCGGCAGGCCCTGAGAGGAGGGGCAGGCCCTGAGACGGGGAGGGGGCTGCAGGACTCACCAAAGGCTCTGGACCAACCTCTCCAGCAGCTTGACACCTGAGACAACATTGGCTCAGGCCCTTGTCCAGACCTTGTCAGACCCTGGCACTGCCCGGGGCCACCCTGGCCAGCTCAGCTCACGTGGCGAAGGCAGGCTCGGTTGTGGCCCAGACACTGGCAGTCAGACGGCCACCTGGACACTGGGGGAGAGGACAGGGCTCTGCTCTCCTAGATATGACCCTTCATGTGGGAGAGACCATCACTCAACAGATAGACACAGACACACCCTGGTAACAGCTGATGCGCCATCACACTGAAGGAATAAAGCAGAGAGCAGGGAAGAATCCAGGAGAGGGGCTGCTTGGGCTCTGATGGTCAAGGTCAGATATGACCCTTCCCGCCTGGGCAGGGAGGGTAGATGGCCCAGGCACACACTGAAAGCGCCCTGGCCCTCTGAAGGGACTCCTCCCACGCCCTTCCTCCCTTGGGCTTTTGATGCAAAAATGCAAAGCAGACCTGCCTGGGGCTCTCCTGGCTTCTCTGTTTGCCTACCTTTTAGGGGAGTGCCTTTGAGTGTCTTATTCAAAGCACAGCCTTAGGTTTCTGGTCTCCCACATGGCAGAAGGTCTCCAGGGCCTGCCGCCTTCCCAGCCCACGTGCTGCGGAGGCTGGAGTTAGTGAAAATGGATCCTGTTCAGCTTGGTCCCTGCAGCCTTCATCATGCCCTCACCCCAGGCTGGCCAAGAGGGCTGAGTCCACATTCAGACCTGCCTGGGCTCAAATCTCAGCTCCCAAATGACCGGCTGTGTGACCTCAGGTCATTTCCTCTCTGTGCCTCAGTTTCGCCATCTATAGCATGGAGATAATCACAATGCCTGCCTTGGGATTGCTGAAAGGATTTGATGGATAAGTGTACAAAGTGCTTAGCACGGGGCCCGGCAAAATAAGTAGCCAATAAACTATTGCTGTAGTTGCTGTTATTGTTATTGTTACCATATTACCTTTTTTACCTGAAGTACTACACCAGCTTCCTAACAGGTTAATAGTTTCACTTGTGCCTCCACTCTGGCCCCACATTCTGTTAAAAACTAAATTAGAGCCTGGCTGGACATCACCTATTAACCAGGAGGTATTGGTTTGATTCCCAGTCAGGGCACATGACCAGGTTTTGGGCTTGATCCCCAGGGTGGAGTGTGCAGGAGGCAGCTGATCAATGATTCTCATCATTGATGTTTCTATCTCTCCCTCTCCCTTCCTCTCTGAAATCAATGAAAAATATATATATTTTTTAAAAACTAAATTACAGTGAGCTGGTCCCACCTCTGCCTCACAATGAAAATTTTGGCTCAGAGAAAACACCCAAACTCTTGCCTACAAGGCCCTATGTGACCAGCCCATCTCCATTTACACTGCTGCAGCTCCTGGCTCCTCTTCCAACACCAAGATCTGCTTCTGGGACGTGGCAGGTGAGGCCCCACCGCAGGGCCTTGGCACTTGCTGTTCCCGCCCCTTGGACTACTCTTTCCCCTCACATGGCCCACTCCCACCTCTCCTTCATGTTCCCTCGGACAACTCCATTTATGATTGCAGCCAGCCTCCATGATCACCCGCTCCTCCCCGCTTCCCCTTCCTCCACAGCCCTTATCAGTGGCTGCCTTGCTTGATATATCTGTTGCTTTGCTTAGTGACTGCTTCTCACACTTCCCTGAGAGCAGAGATGTTGTCTAGCACACAGCAAGTATCCGATAAATACTGGTTAAGTGAGTGAACAAGAGCTGGAAGGTCACTATATCTGAAAAATAGAAAACAGAGATAGTCATTCAATGTACTCTGAGTATTAGTCATGCTGAGCAGCTCCTTAGTTCTCTGAAAGTGACCAGGCCTCTCCCCATGCAGGTCCCTCACCCACTGTCCTTGACGTTGCCCCTCTCCTCGTCCCCGATGGCTGTGTCCCTCCACCCAAAGCACGTGGCACTTGGTGTGGCTGGCCGCGAGTGGGCCAAGGCAGGGGAGCCACAAAGGAGATGGGTCGTGCGGGGCCATGCCATCGTCCTGACTGGTTTCCAGATAAGGAAGCAGAGACTCAGAGCCAAATCACACAGCTGTGCCAGGGCCTAGGTCAGAATCCGGAGAACTCAGCGCTGTGGGGCGTGGGGATTTGGGCTTTCAGTGCAGGGGACCTATTGCCCAGAAATTAAATCCAGGCTCCTGACCTTCCTGCCTGCCCCTATCTTCCCATCAACCCCACTCACTACTCCAGCCATATTGGCCCAGGCTCATTTCTGCCCCAGGTCCTTGGCAAAATCTGCTATCTATATGTTATCTATATGAGGTTCTCTGGGTATTTTTATTACAGTCATGTGCCACTTAACAACAGGGACATTCTGAGAGGTGTCCTTAGGCGACGTTGTTGTTACACAAACCTAGAGGGTACATATAACCTACACACCTGGGCCATGCCTGTTCAGTGTGTTCCTGTACAAAACCTCACTAGGCTAATTCACGTACAAGAGAAGGTGATGCAGTCAGGAGATGTGGGGAAGGGGATGTGTGAGGCTGCTGCCAACGTAAGGTGGCATACTGCCTCACAGAAAGCTTTTGTTTTAATGGTGGAAAGAGCACACTCCGCAAGAATACAAAGTATCGTATAGTAAATGCGTAAGCCAGCAACAGCCGTTGGTTGTCATTATCGAGTACTATGCACTGTACACGCTTGTGTGAGCTGTGCTCTTCCATTGGGCTGGCGGCGCACTCGCTTTGTTTACATCGGCATCGCCACAAACACATGAGGAACATGTTTCGCTGTGACGTCGCTAGGCGGTAGGAATTTTTCAACTCATTAGAATCTAACGGGACCACCGAATTTTCTGTCTAATTTAAAAAAATATTTGATCCATCTGCAACAGATTTCTTTCGGAGGGTGTGGGGGTTACGTAAGAAAGAAACCCAGCTTTATTTGCTTTTCCCAAATGACGACTCCATAGCAAGTCCTGTTTTCTGGAGGTGGTTCTATGCAGGAAAACATGTTCGTAAATGTGTAACCGGCCTCCTTGCTGAACTCTCTCATTAGTGTAATAGCTTTTGAGATGATAAGGTAACCGGCTTCTATGCATTCGCTCCCTTTAGCTGTTTACTTACTCCTGTTTATCAGGCGCAGCATTGATCACCTCCACATCCACCACCTTCTGCTGTCCGGGCTGGGACAGACCTTTGCCCCAAGTTTACTCCTAATCTTTTGGGGCCTCTGTAAGATGTCTCTCGATCATTAATTTTGTTTGATTTTCATTTTTATCAAATCCTAGTTGGGGCAGGACCTGATTTTCTTAGTTGGGGCATTAGTACTAAAGGAGATACGTATACGCATAAATTTTGGTTACTATAATTGGTCAATATACAACCTTGAGTATATCTCTCTGTACACTTAGGCAGTGTTTTTGCTGTATATAAAATAAGACTGTCAAACAAAATAGAAGCTTATTTACAGCTTAAACAACATTAAATAAGCAAAATAATTCAGTGGCAGGCAGAGCGGGGCTGGGTGTGGTGGCTCTGGGCCACAGGGTCCAGGGGAGGTCTAGTCCCCATCCAGCCCCACACCATCCCCCAGGGGGCAGCGTGGCTGCTGGAGTTCTGGCATCGCATCCGAGTTCCGGACAGCAGGATAGAGGAAGAGAACTGCACACTCCCTTATCTCTAAGGAGAGTTCTCCAGTCCCTTACCACCTCGTAGTCCGGGCTTAATCAGATGGCCATGCCTAGTGACCAGGGAGGCTGGGAAATGTAGTCCTTTAGCTCGGTGGCTGTTTGCCCAACCAAAATCCTGGTCTCAGGAACCACTAAGGAAGAAGGAAAGAATGGCTAATGAGCTTCTGGCAGCCTCAGCCTTGGAATATCACACATGCTCTACCTGTTTCTTCCATAGTGTTTCACAAACTGTCATCAGAACTCTGCCAGAGTTGGCACAGGGCAGCTTTTTCCGTGGGATTCTGCCTGCTTTACACCAGTCTGGTCTCAGGCGGAGAGGACAGCCATCACCTGTTTCTGGGTCTTGGGCAGCACAGTGGGGAGCTGAGACGCGGCAGGAGAGCGCCTGGCTTTGAGAGCTTGTTTGGAGGTTCCAGAAGGGGGTCGCAGCTACTCGTATATCCAGGACCAAAGAATGGCCCTCTCCTCTATCAGTGAAGGCTGTCCTCTTCGACCCAGACCCTGCAGCTTCCGGGGGGACGCACAGGGACCGGTGAGGGAGGATGGGGACACCCACTTCACCAGCCAGATCAGCCAAGTCAGCCTTGGAGATCAATGGGGTAACAGATGTCGCAGCCAGATTGCCCTCACATCCCAGAGCTCTTGGTCTTTGAAAGAGATCCTCTCCCTCCTCTGCTCCACCCATCCTCCAGCAAGACCTGCCCCCATTTTGCAGCCGTTGAGTTACCTGCCTTGGCCAAGGTAGGGTGAGACACTCTGCCCCCCCCCCACCCCACCCCACCCCACCCACACACACACACCTACCCACCACTACCATTTAGTCCCAGCAGCACCTTCACTTGAGTCCTGCTGCCCACACACCTCTTCCTCATACCTTTCTCCGGGGAAATCCCCTGTGGCTAGTGGCTTTTCTGCTTTCATCTCTCAGAGCTCTGAACACGACGTAGGTGCTGAGTCATCCCTTATGGACTGATTAAGAGGAAGTGATGACAAAATCTTGCCACCAGGAATTACTTGTGTTGTATCCAAAAGTGTGTTCTGGGTAGTTGCATGTTTTCAAATGCAGTTCATGTATTTGCTGAAATAGGAAAAATGGTCATCGGAACAGTTAATGTTTTATTGAGCACTTACTCTGTGTCCGGCACCATTCTAACATTTTGCAAGTTCATGGTCATTACAATTCTGCTGCTGGTACTGGGAGCCTCCCCATTTTGCAGAAGAGGTGTCAGGCAGAGGAGGGTGTCCTTTGCTCAGCTTGGAAGGGTTGAAGCTGGGGCTTGAACCGAGGCGTCTGGCTCCGAATTTTACTGCAGGAGAGAGCAGTAAGGTGCCTGGAGTCTGGGACTAGGAGAGAGGCCCAAGACAGGACTCCAGCCCCCAGTATGCCCCTAACTAGTGAGGGATCCTGGGGGCTCAGAAATAAGGGGTCCCAGTGCCTATGGGGCCAGTTGGGGCCCGGGCAAGTACCCTAAGTGAAAGAGGGCCAAGAGTGATGGTTGCCAATGGGCATGTAGACCTGGTGTGGTCTTCCAGAATATTCTCAGCAAACCAAACATCTTTATTCCCCCGTGGCAAGCTCTAGTCTTTATTTTCAATCTGTTGCAAACTCTTGAATTTTTACTTTTACAGTAAAAATGAATTACTAGAGAAATTAAAAATTTAAGACTGAAAACATAAAATACACCTCATCTCCATTCCAATTTTTATTGTGAGATTTGACATACCATTCCAGAAACCCAGAAATCTTGAGTTTTGTATGCCACCTCCCAACTTGCGGATTTCAGTAACTAATTGTTTATAACAGACAGCAAACCAAAAGAACACATCTGCTGTCTGGTTATGGCTAAGGGGTGACCAATTCACAAATCCTGAGCTCAGTCATCTGCAAAGCTCTTCTGCCTTCAGAGCCAGATCCCAAAGCAGCCCTCTGCCCTCCGAGACCTTCAGTCTCCCCAGAAATGTTCCTGTATGTGTCCACACCAGAAACCGTGGGACGGGGTCCTCTTGGGGACCGGGCCTTGAGGAAAGCTCCAGGCTCGGAGCACAGCACAGGCAAAGGGGAGCAGCCAGGCAGGCGGCCATTGCCTGGAGCTGCTCTTCTCCGTGGGCCCCCTTGGTGTCCCAGAGCCAGGCTGTGCTGGGCTGTCAGGCCAGCTTCCCAGGTGAGAGACAGAGCTCAGGTGGCTTAGCTAAGGCACGGACAGGAGGTGGCGGGTCGGATCCGGTTGAAAGCAGGTCAGACTGCATTCTGCTGCAGGGCTTCCCAGGGCGGAGGAGAGGCGAGTCTAGGAAGGGTGGATTGGGTCTCCTCCCTGGAGGAAGGAGGAAGGGAGAGGGGGCCCTGAGAGTCAGTTCTGGGTGTGGAAACCTTGCTGTGGTGTCAAGACTTTGCTGAGTGAGGCAGGCCACAAGAGACACTCCCGCACCCTGGCCTGGTGGCTCGGTTGGGCGTTGTCCCAGGCAACAAGAGGTTTCAGGTTCGATTCTGATTCTGGGTCAGGGTACATAACTAGTTGCGAGTCCATCCCTAGTTGGGGAGCCTATAGGAGGCAGCCGATCTCTGTTTCTCACATCTCTCTCTCTCATTCTCACCCGAGGTTATGTTTTCATTGACAGAGAGAGAGAGAGAGAGACTCCTGTATGTTCTAGAACAGGGGTCCTCAAACTATGGCCCGCGGGCCACATGCAGCCCGCCGAGGACATTTATCTGGCCCGCCGGGTGCTGCTGCCTGTCCTGCGTAGCAGCCGACTGGTCCCGGGCCCGCAGTGCGCTTAGGAATTTGTTCATAGTTTTTTTTTTTAAACTATAGTCCGGCCCTCCAACGATCTGAGGTTTTGAGGACCCCTGTTCTAGAAGAACAGAGACCAGGAGTTAAGACTGACAGTGTGAACTTTGTAGAACCAAAGGATCAGGGGTCACCACAGGGTCTTGGGGGGTGGGGACAAGTGCTTCAGGGGGCTGGCTCCGTCTCAGGAGAATCCCTCCCTCCCTGCAGACCCACCCTGTTTCCCATCTGTAAAAGGAGGGGACTGGCCCAATCAACTCTGGCATTTCTCTCCTCCAGGATGGTGCATGTACCGCTGGTGATTGCATGTGGCTCCTCATAGGGAATTATTTCTCCTTTTTAAGTTTGAATAGCCATGTGTCCATTTTCATGTGAATTAGAAAACAATGCCGATGTCCCCAAACCTGGCATTTCACCATAGTGATAACAGCTGACCCTCAACTAGTGCTTACTGTGTGGCAGGCACAGTCGGGACAACAGCAGCTCACTAACATACCAGGGCCTCGTGGATGCTGTCCTTGTTCTCTATTTACAGAGGACAATGAGGTTCCGAGAGGCAGTCACGTCTCCAAAGTCCCCCCAGTGAGTGGCAGAGCTGGGTTCAAGCCCAGGCAGCTGGCTCCAGAGTCTCGCTTCTGGCCTCTCCTCTATCTTTGCTTACACTGAGGGGAGATCAAAGAGAATAGGGCGCAGGCGGTGTGACACAGCTCACGGGAAGGTGGTAAGCAGGTGACAGAACGGTCCTCCGAAGGGTCAGAGTTGGGTGGTCTCTGCGGGCCTGTCCAGCTAGGGAGTTCTATACTGTCACAAGACAATGCCAGCTTGGAATTTTATGTTAAGTAACCTTCTTTGTAATCGTATGTTTACTTGTTTATGTAGTCAACACTATATAAAAAGGTCAACAAATCTTTTTTTTTTAATTCTCACCCCAGAATATGTTTATTGATTTGAGAGAGAGAGGAAGGGAGAGAGAAACCCATCGGTTGTCTCCCTCATGCACCCCGACCAGGGATAGAACCCACAACTTAGGTATGTGCCCTGGCTGGCAATCGAACCTGAAACCTTTTGATGTACGGGACGATGTTCCGAGTAACTGAGCTACCCGGCCAGGGCTAGTAACCCTTTTGTATAGGCATCACCAACACCCCAGTAGTTCCTGTGTGTTCTTCAAGAGCTGTTTTGTGTAAATACAAGCAAAGAGAACATATCTTCCTCCATGTTTCCTGAATCCAAAAGGCAGCAGACCGTCTACCTACCTCGATTTTGTTCCCTGATCAACATAACATTGAGACCTGTCCCAGTCCGCCCGGGAGGGCTCCCGCAGGCCTCATTCCTTTTACAGGTGTGGAGCATTCCAACTCAGGCATTCCTTTTTTTTAGCCCCTCCCTTACTGATAGGCACTTGGGTCATTTTCTATATTTTGCTGTTACCGGCAAGGCCACAGGAAGTAGTGACCTCGTGCTTGCATGGTTTTGTCCAGGGCAGGCAACCTTTGGGACAATCTCATGGTGAGGAATGGCACCTTGGAGTCATTGTTAAGTGACGTTTCCCATGAATGAAGGTGATCATCTTTTCATATGTTTAAGACTTACTTGTGCTTTTCCTCTGAACTTTTCATATCCTTTCCCCACCTCACTATTGGGTCTTGTTGTTCTTAATTTTCTAAAAACTCTATGTATTAGGAAGAGGAGCCTTTTGTCTGTGATTTACATTGCAAATACTTCCTCCCCCCCCCCCCAGGGTGTCATCTTTTATCTTGCTGGTGCATTTTTTAAAAAATATTTTTTATTGATTTTTTAGAGTGGAAGGGAGAGGGATAGAAAGTCAGAAACATCGATGAGAGAGAAACATCGATCAGCTGCCTCCTGCACGCCTCCCACTGGGGATGTGCCCGCAACCAAGGTACATGCCTTTGATCAGAATCGAACCTGGGACCCTTCAGTCCGAAGGCCACTGAGCCAAACCAGTCAGGGCTCTTTGCTGGTGCATTTTTTGCTGGGAGTATTTTGTTGTTGTTTTAATCCTCACCTGAGGATATGTTTTTACTGACTTGAGAAAGAGAAAGCGCTCCCTGGCCAGGGATTGAACCTGCAAGCGAAGTATGCGCCCTGATGGGGAACCTAACCGCACCCTTTTGGTGTGCGGTGTATGGGATGACCCTCCAGGCAACCGAGCTACCTGGCCATGGCTTTGTTGTTGTTGTTTTTGTTTGCTTTTCTGTTTTGATATTTACACAGTTGAATGTATCAAACTTTTCTTTAGTGATCTCTGGCTTTACAAGTCATGGTTAAAAAGTCTTTCCTACTGGAAGGTTAGTTATAAAGGAATTCGTTCATGTTTCCTGCTTTAAAAACAAAACAAAACAAAAACAACATAAAAAGCCCACTTGTTCATGAAGGGAAAAATATGAGAAAACTGTGGGCCCAAAGCCCAGTCTTTTGCTACCAGGGGTGGGGAACCTTTTTTCTGCCAAGGGCCATATGGATACTTATAACATCATTCTACAAAATTATCAACTTAAAAATCAGCCTGCTATATTTGGTCAAACATTTAATTAACTCACCCTAATGCCTTGGCAGGGCCAGACCAAATGATTTCTCGGGCCTTATGCAGCCTGTGGGCAGGACGTTCCCCACCCCTGAGCTAGATAGTGAACCTGACATTGCTCACCTGGTCTTTTGCTCTGTAGGCCCTGCTGCCGGCTGATCTGGGAGGTGGCAGCCTCTGACCCAGGACAGGTATCACCATGGCTCTCCTGATACACCTGCTTGTCTGCACCTTCGGGATGGGCTCCTGGGTGGCCATCAACGGGATCTGGGTAGAGCTGCCCCTGCTGGTGACAGAGCTGCCCGAAGGCTGGTACCTGCCCTCCTACCTCACAGTGATCATCCAGCTGGCCAACATTGGGCCCCTCCTCTTCACCCTGCTCCATCACTTCCGGCCTGGCTACATGTCCGAGGTGCCCGTCATCTTCGCCGTGCTGGGTGTGGGCACCATTGCCTGCACCCTCTTTGCCTTCCTCTGGAATGTCACCTCCTGGGTGCAGGGCAGCCACCACAGCATCACCTTCATGGTCCTCACCTTCTTCCTGGCCCTGGTGGACTGCACCTCCTCCGTCACCTTCCTGCCCTTCATGAGCCAGCTGTCCACCCACTACCTCACCACCTACTTTGTGGGTGAAGGACTCAGCGGCCTCCTGCCTGCCCTGGTGGCTCTTGCCCAGGGCTCGGGTCTCACCACCTGCGTCAATGTCACCGAGACACCTTACAACACCTCAAGCCCTAGCACCATGAGGAAGACCGACATCCCACAGGTACCTACCCCACGGCTGGGTGCTCCGCTCACGGTCACGGCAAGGCCGTGCGGAGGGCTCGGATTTCCAGAATGTTGGGTGGCCCCGTGCCCTTGACCTGGCTACACTTTAGATTACCTGGGAGAGCTACTGAAACACACTACTGGGTCCCCCACAGCCAGACCAATTAAATGAGACTCTGAGAGCGGGGACAATTGGCTTCTGAGTTAAATAGCCATTGGTAGGGAGCCATAGAGAACCAGGAGGCTGTCTTGGGAAAGGGTTTCCCATGGCCCTGGCTGTTTAATTTACAAGCATTGTTTAACCACACAATTACCCTAGGAGTTGTTCATTGTCTATTTCACAATACTTCCCACGCCATTTAACATAGAAACAAACCTCTGGGGTGCGCCAGGGATCCTCTGGAACACTGCAGATGTATTCCGACACACATTAAGATTTTAACCCTTAAAACCGCAATTTCTAATGAAAACTAAGAAGTAAGCAATTAGCATTCTTTAGCTTAAATTTATGAAGACATTTTATTCTAGAAACATATTTCATAGACATCAAATTCAATTATTAACAAATTTATTTTGTAAACCCAGGTAAAATATAGGATACCCCCCAAAAATGTATGCACACACTTTGAATAATTCTAAAGTCAGTGTTTATCAAAATACATTTCATTTTCAAAATTGAGCTATCAGCTGTTACAGTGTGTTCATTTTGGGGGGATACCCTGTATAAATATTATATTTAAAATCAATAACTAAAAAAAAAATATGTTTTCTACTCAAACCAACAGACTTTAACTTTTATTAACTAAGGATTAATCTTAGATCATGCGAACTTGAGAAGCATTTGAGTTAGTTTCCATATTTCTGAGAATTTTAGAGCTTGCCTTTAAATTAATGTTAACAATATCCGGAGGTAGAAAATTATTCCACATTTACAACATACCTATATAGGCACAGTAGTTTATAAAAGAACAGCTGGATCCCATTCTTTTTGGAGACATTTACAATTTATATCTGCCATTGACAAGGCAAGTTCCAAATGACCTTCCCCTTTTAAAACAAGGACAGCCATTTTTAATACCTCAAAGAACTGGGTTGACGCCTAACTAACATCGCAGGTGGATCCATTTATCTAAATCCTCTTTTTGAAGCTTCAAGAGACCAATTAGAGATGTTTTCTATTCATTCTGCCTGGTTTTATAGCCAGCTCTTGCTAATGGGGTGCACCAACGTTTGGTGTAGAAGTACCAAAGGGTCCTCATCTCAGCATCAATGGGAGGCTGACTGTCATGGGCTTGTTGGCCTCGGAGGTGTGGTTTCCCATGTTAATTTTCATTTTTTCTTTGAGATCCATAGAGTCTGAACAGACTTGGGGAAAACCAGCCTTTATGTACATGTGTTCAGATGAGCTAAATGTAATGAATATCCCTATAGACTATCCCTGTATCCCTGTAGGACATTTTCTTCTGGCCACCACACCAAGATTCTTAGTCACCTAGGACTGAAGACCTGAGCAAGGGCCCACAAGGACCTACCAGGACCGTGACACTCCCAGGCACAGCCCCTCTCTCGGTGTGAACCCATTCTAAGGCATCCTGCCTTCCTCCGGGGGCTCCCACCAGCTTCTCCTGAATTGGCTGCCCTACCACACAGAATAGCCCCTGGTGCCCCTCTCTCCCACTCCGGATTCAGGGTCTGCACCAGCTATTGTCAACCCATTGGCTATTCAGGCTGGGGATGCAAGTATCCTTTCTCTTTTTATCCTTTCTCTTTTTGAACCAAAGAGAGTTCAGGGTCTCATTTAACCAGCAAAGGTTTTGTTCAGACTCTCAGTAAGCAATCCAGTTAAAAAGCCAAAATTAAAAGTAGCAACACCCTTTCTTTTCTCTTTCCCTGGGTTACCTCAACCTTTATACAACTGGGGGAATTTTCTAAGAATAGCTCTTTTTTTAATATATATATTTTTATTGATTTCAGAGAGGAAGGGAGAGAGATAGAAACATCCATGACGAGAGAGAATGATTGATCGGTTGCTTCCTGCATGTACCCCACTGGGGATCGAGCCCGAAACACCCGGGGATGTGCCCTTGACTGGAATTGAACCCAGGACCCTTCAGTCCGCAGGCCGATGCTCTATCCACTGAGCCAAACCAGCTAGGGCTGGTAGCTCTTTTAAAAAAAATTTTTTTTATTTGTTTCAGAGAGCAAGAGAGAGGGGGAGAGAGAGATAGAAGCATCAGTGATGTGAGAGAATCATTGATCAGTTGCTTCCTGCCTGCCCCACTCTGGGAATGGAGCCTACAACCCGGGCATGTGCCCTGACCTGGAATCGAACTGTGACCTCCTGATTCACAGGTCAATGCTCAACCACTGAGCCACACCGGCTGGGCAGGTAGCTCTTGAAAAGAGATCTATCTGGCCACACCAGGCCACATCACCACAGAGTGAGTCCGATGGGGCTGCTCTCCCACTGGCTGGTCCCCAGGCCGCCCTCCTCTGAACATATATGTAGTTGCCAGCCTTGGAGGGCTGTAGAGTAGGAAGAGGCAGAGCTGAGTCCGAAAGAACCAAGTGGATTGGTTTTGCTACATACTCCTGTGACCTCAGGTAAGACGAATCTGTTCTGACACCTCTGTTCCTTGTAAACCCGGGATAATGGTTCCCCCTGCACGGGGCTGTCAGAAGGTGCACACCAGCTGTTGCATGCAAGGTGTGGTGCCCAGTAAGCAGTCGGTCAATATGAGCATTTATTATCATGACTTCAGTTGTTACGTGTACATTATTCATCACACATTAATTAATAATTGTTAATGATTTTCCCTGTGTCCCAGCGTCACCCAGGGATCCGATAACCCTTGCTTTGTCTTCCCCAGGGAAATGACAGCACTCCTGTACCTGGCCTCACCAGGACAGCGCCCACCGTGGTCCATCTGGAAAGCCGCTACCTCCCTGCCCACTTCTCGCCCTTGGTCTTCTTTCTGCTGCTCTCCTTCATGATGGCCTGCTCCCTCCTTGCCTTCTTCCTCCTCCAGCGTCACCCCAGGCGCTGTAAGACCTCCACAGAAGACCTCCTCACCTCCCAGGTCACCCTCTACTCTATCCGGCCACTGAAGGAGGACCTGGGCCCCTCAGGCCCAGCGGACAACAGTAGGAGCCAGGAGCCTGTGGAGGAGAAAGCGGCCCCTCACTACCCAGCCCATTTGCTCTTCATCTACGGCCTGGTGGCCTTTGTGAACGCACTCACCAACGGCGTGCTGCCCTCTGTGCAGACATACTCCTGCCTGTCCTACGGGCCAGTAGCCTACCACCTGTCCGCCACCCTCAGCTCCATGGCCAACCCTCTGGCCTGCTTCCTCTCCATGTTCCTGCCTAACAGGTCTGCCGCCTACTGGCCCTGGGGAGCTCTGGTTAGGGACGCACTTCATTTCAAAAACCAGACTCCCAGACCCCAACCGTCAGCTATGTGTGTAGTGGTTAATAATGTGGTTTCTGGAGCCAGATGGCCTGTGTTCAAATTCCAGCTCTGCCACTTACTAGCTGTGTGATATTGGACAAGTCACTCCACCCCTCTATGCCTCAGGGATTCTTATCTGAAAAATGGGGATAATAACTGTTCTACCTCCGAGGGTGGCCGGGAGCAGGAGATGAGCTGGTTTTGTAAAGCTCGGGGCATGGCAGTTCCAATGTGTACGCCATCACCGGCCACTGGCCCCTGAGAAGCAGCAACCAGACAGGAAGTGAGGTTCACATTTACGAATGGAACCCCCGAGGCTCAGAGAAAGGCGGGCCCTGCTTAATTGCCAGGATTTCAGGCCTGGCCTCCTGCCTCCAGCCCAGGCTGGTTCCTTACAGCCGCCGTTTAAAGAATGGCGGGTCAGATTGATGGAATGCTGACTGAGCCAGCCTAGATAGCAGCTGGGATTTCAAAGTCTAATAAGCAACTTAAGTGTTTCTGACGCAAAGGCTTCAGACACACCAGGGAGAAAAGCTTACCTTGGGGTCTGGAAACCTTAGGTCCCACAGTCTCCCATCTACCCCTCTGCCCTACATGCCCTCACTGGCCTCAGACCTGCACACCCCCACCTCCCCCAGCTCTTCTCACCTCCACCTGCACACACTCACCTCCCCCAGCCCTGCCCACCTCCACCTGACACCCACCTCCCTCAGCCCTTCTCACCCCCACCTGCACACCCCCACCTCCCCCAGCTCTTCTCACCTCCACCTGCACACACTCACCTCCCCCAGCCCTGCCCACCTCCACCTGACACCCACCTCCCCCAGCCCTGCCCACCTCCACCTGCACACCCCCACCTCCCCCAGCCCTTCTCACCCCCACCTGCACACCCCCACCTCCCCCAGCCCTTCTCACCCCCACCTGCACACCCCCACCTCCCCCAGCCCTGCCCACCTCCACCTGCACACCCCCACCTCCCCCAGCCCTGCCCACCTCCACCTGCACACCCCCCTCCCCCAGCCCTTCTCACCCCCACCTGCACACCCCCACCTCCCCCAGCCCTTCTCACCCCCACCTGCACACCCCCACCTCCCCCAGCCCTTCTCACCCCCACCTGCACACCCCCACCTCCACCTGGCACCCACCTCCCCTAGCCCTGCCCACACCCATCTCCCCAGCCCTTCTTACCACCACTTGCCACACCCACCTCCCCCAGCCCCGGAAGGAGAGAGAATGAGTACAGGAGAGTTAAGACAGAAAATGTCAATTTGCCAGAAAGCTGAATTGTCTTCCTTGGGGCTTAGAAACTGACGGAGGCTGGAGATTTCTGGGGAAGCAGGACCAGAGACCGCAGAGCTGTGGAACCTGAGATGCCCAGAATGTTAGAGCAATGCAGAATCTGAGAGTCTGCTCTCACCCTGCACAGAGCAGCCTTGGTGTTCTGAACATAGGCTAGGAGGACCCCAGGGGCAAGACTTCAAGTGAGGGAAGGAGTGTCCTCAATGTCAGACCAGGATTCTGAATGGAAGGCATCCAAGCTGGCCCCAGGGCCCCCAGATCCTGCAAACCTCAGTTATAGATGGGTAGCTGAGGCCAGAAGGGAGGGATTCCCGAGGTCACACACCACACCTGCAGTGCCAGTGCCAGTGCCCTGCTCAGAGCCACCTTCTCTCTAGCCCAGCTTCCTGTCTAAGGTTGGGGGTGTTGCAGGAGGAAATGGCAGCAGGTGAAATATTAGGTAGGGCCCATGGCCAGGGCCAGACACTGCACACTCTGCTCCCACAGGTCCCCCAAGGCTCATTTCCCAGGTGAGGAAACTGAGGCTCAGGGACCAATCTTCCAGCTTAAATGGTGGAACTGAGATTAGAACCAGGTCCGTGTAGCGCCAGAGGCATTCTGCTTCTCCTGCTGGGATGCTGGGCCTGCCATGAACACTCAGGGTGACTTAGGCCAGCCTTGTCCCTCAGGAGCCTGCCTCACTGACCCATGGGAGCCTGGTGGCCTGGAAGTTTCCACATGGATCTAATCTCTAACCCTAGAGATGCTGACCATTCCACGTGGCTCCCAGATTAGGGGAGGCAGAGGTCAGGCTTTTCACAACTCCATTCACCTCCCTCGCTCTGCCCTAGGTCTCTGCTCTTCCTGGGGTTCCTCACAGTACTTGGGACTGGCTTTGGGGCCTACAACATGGCTATGGCGGTGATGAGCCCCTGCCCCCTCATGCAGGGCCACTGGAGTGGAGAAGTCGCCATCGTAAGTATCTGCTCCCACAGGTGCCCCTCGCCTAGCCAGGCCTGGGAGACATGGGGTATAGCCCTTTCTACTGAGCAGTCTCTGGTTGCTCCCTTGGGAAGCCCCAGGTGGCAGGGTGGGGGTGATGGTGGTGAGGGGGTTGCTGCTCCTTTGGGAGAGGAGACTTGGGAAGGTGAAGTGGGCAGTCCAAGGTAATGGCTCAGCCTTTCCTAGGAAAGCCACACTCTTCCCACCTTGTCTTTATCAGCAGTGGCTTTCTCCCACAGGCCCTTGACTGGATCATGAGGGAGGGAAAAACCACTGAGCTCTCCTTTGCCCTTGGGGAGGGGTCAAATCATGGGGTTCCCTTAGCCCTATTAGATCATCCTACACCTTTGGCCCCTAGGAGTCGCCCCAAGCCCCCTGCACTCTGCATCTCTCCTACCCTGTCCTTGCAGGTGGTCTCGTGGGTGCTTTTCATTGGCTGTCTGAGCTATGTCAAGGTGATGCTGGGCATGATCCTGCGCGACCGTAGCCGCAGCGCCCTCTTGTGGTGTGGAGCGGCGGTGCAGCTAGGCTCGCTGCTCGGAGCTCTGCTCATGTTCCCGCTGGTCAACGTGTGGCGGATCTTCTCATCGGCGGACTTCTGCAGCCTGCAGTGCTCTGCGTAGGCCAACTGAAAACTGGGAACCCAGGGAGTCAAGGCAAGGGCCCAAGGTCACTGGGAAAGTGTTGTGGGGTGAAGGGGGCGGGGGGGGGGGCTCTCTGAGATAGAGCCTGAGGACTTGAACCATCAATACAAACTCCCCTCCTTAAGGTGGCCAATTCCACAGGCCTCCCAGGAAGCCTGGAAATGCAAAGCACAGCCCTCCCCCAGCTCTGAGTCACAGTGCTTGCAATTCCACTCTTTCAGGGCATCCTTCCCTCACGCTTGGGAGAGAACTGACTTGGAGCACCCAGCTGGAGGCAGGCTCAAGGGTGTTCGAAGGGCAACAGCTGAGAGGGTGAGCGGGCCTTACAAGCTGTGCAACCTTGGGGAAGTCACTTGATTTTTTTGTGCCTATGTTTCCTCATCCATAAAACGGGGATTATAATAAATAGCACCTACCTCATACACCTGACAGAGGGATAAAAGGGAGACACCAGTGGGTGGCAAAAGTGCCTGGGCCACTTCTTGACCTGATGCCCAGCAGTAATAACAAGAGTGACAATCAGCACCGCCTAGGGTGGCCAGGGCTTGAGAGATGACCCCTGCCCCAAATCCTTTCCCCGCTGTCCTCAGAGGAGCTTCTAGAAGACGCAGCGAATGGTGGAATCTCCAGCATGTTGGCTCCCTGATTCCCAGTATGGAGGGACATTGTACCCCACTCACCCCTTCCCATCATCCCTCCTGACCCATGACCTCCTGAGAGGCAGAGAGATGATGGGGGAGGGGCTACACCAAGCCCCTGAAAGCGAGTGCCCCACCCCCAACTCAGCAAGGACCCTGGGAAGCAGGGCTGCCCCCTGGAGGGAGGAGGAGTACTGGGAGGAGTGCATTAGTTACCTGCCTGTTGTTTTACCTGATTGTTTTTTATTTTACTTTTTGTGTGTTTTTTAAAATAAAGACATTCCCTGCTTTTACACTAAGGTCAACCTTCCAAGAAAAGTCCACCATGAACCCTAAAAATGTATCAATATAATTCACGTTCAGTTGACTTCAAGGTCAAGACTGAGCTCAGAAATGAACAGAATCAAGTGCTTAGAGAATTTTTGGATCTGTTGTTTCTTTCCTTCATGGTTTGTTTAGTTGGCTTGCTACCATGCCTTCCTTTTAATTTATTTTTAATAGATAATATAGTCACACGTTTCAAAAATCAGAAAATATAAAATGGTGTTCAGTCCAAAAAAATCCCATCCCTCTTCTCCCCCCCATCCACCCAGTTCCTCTTACACACAGGAGCACTTTTTCTTAGTCCCTTATTTACTCTTCCAGAAATTATGCCAATGTGAGAAAATACAGATAGAGTCTTTTTACAGAAAAAAATATGAACTACTTTGAAGCTTGCACTTTGCCTCAGCAATGACAGCGTAGTTTTCGTTCTTTGTCATGACTGCGTAGTATTCCACTGTGTGGAGATGCCAAATCCACTTAACCAGCCCTCTGCAGAAAGATGTTTGAACGTGCTGAAGACAAAATTTATTTTAACACATTAAGCACCATGTCAGTCACCGTCTGGACCGGTCAGTCACTGATGCCACCAGCATATCGGTGAAATCAGATATCGCGGGCTAAACGGAAAGGAAGACAAAACAGGCTTGGCACTTAACATGTTAAAGTCTCCCAGTAACCCAGAAAGCCTCTCCACAGGTAGAAGAGAAAGAAAACAGTTTTATTACTGAATAAGCAGTAAGACTGGTGCACATCACAGGCAATCCACCTGTGAACTACAAAGGCGGAGAGGAACCCCTCTTACGTACAAGCAAATACAACCGATTACATCTGCGGGAGGGCCAGACAGCACCAATTGTCACAGTTCATCCTGAATTCACCTGGTTTGGGGTGGTTGTGTGTTAGCTAATTGTCCTTATCCACAGGGGAAAAATCTCGTATCTACGAGGGGTGGTTGTTTTGCAACTGGAAGACGAGCACCGAAAGGCTGGGTGAGAGGGGTGCTGGGTTTTCTAAAGCAAACGCTCTAAGGAAAGGGATGTCTCCCTTCTTAACACAGGGAGTTCTCTTATTTGTGTTAGCCTTTACCAGGGCGTGCAGGTGGCTTCAGGGCATTCCCTCGCAGAAAGAAGGCTGGAGTCGCTAATGAGCAAGATCTCTGCTGACGCAGGAAGATGCCCCAAGATTAATTGCACACACGAAAGCAGACGCAGAAGAGCGTGTGCAGTACAGAGCGGGCCACACTGTCTGCTGCCAAGGACAAGGTGAGAAGGCAAGCAATAGTATATGAAAAAGGCGCCTTTATTTCATGCTCCTCTCTGTGGTTTTGCTTTCGCTCACCATCCTTGGAAGTCTTGATGGCATGACAACCTTTTAGTTAGCGTTGTCTCCTCCTCTGTACAGTGGGGCATGATAAGAGCACCTCCCTCCCATTTTATAAGGCCTTTTTGTTTTTAAGTGAGCATCTTCTAATGCTTCAGACATAGGGCATGAGCCTCTGTGTGTGTCCCAGGCCCTGCAAATGGGGTAGTGTGCTAGCAGTGGTCCAGATGGGGAATGACCCAGCAAGAGCCCCCCAGAAAATAGACCTCAAAGTCAGGGCACAGACCCTCGCTCTGAATCCAGCGTTCTTTCTAATAAATGGATGTCATAAATACCAAGGTACCACACTGCACACTTATCCTGGAAGAAGTGGCCCGGGGAACTCAGAAATGTAAAATCAGGCCAGGACTTTAAGGAGCAGCCCGCAGAGTCTTCTGAAAGAATCGGTAGGGATTACGCCAACACGCTTCCTCAGGGTTGGTCAGCACGGAAATGCCCAAAGAGGGAGCACCTACCCTGTTCATCCTCACTGATGTCCACCATCAACCTTATAGCCCTAAAGAGCCTTCCCACTGTCACCCTTCCTAGTTGACCAGATGCCAGGGCAGGGGGGCTGGGGGCATTCCTGTGGTCATCCGCTGAGGAAGAACTCCAAGCCCTGGGTTCTTCCTGAGACTTTACTGAATAATCTCACAGAAGCCCTAAAAATACTTTCTATTATTTCGAGCACTATTTTGCAAATGAAGAAACTGAGGCACAGAGAGGTTAAGTATCTTGGCTGAGGTCACACAGCCAGTGAGTGGCAGAGCCAGGACTTGGACCCGGGCCACCTAGGCTCTGTATTACTTAATATTTCTGTGTCAGAGGCATGAGTCTCAAAGCATGTGAACTAGTCAAGAAAACCTTGGCTTCAGATGGAGATAAAGGGCCTCCCCTGGCTCATTGTCTTCTGGTTTGAAATAGAAATATTTCAAATAGAAATGGAGACACTTTACCCCAGTTGGGTAGCTCACTTGGTTAGAGCATCGTCTTGATATGCCAAGGCTGCAGGTTTGATCCCCAGTCAGGGCACATGCAAAAATCAACCAATGAATGCATAAATAAGTGGAACAACAAATCGATGTTCTCTCTCTCTCTCTCTCTCTCTCTCTCTCTCTCTCTCTCTCTCTCTCTCATCAATCAATTTAAAGAAAGAAAGAGATAAATAGAAAACTTCAATCCAGTCCCATGGTCTCCACTCCATCACACACACGCGCGCACGCACACACACACACACACACACACACACTCAAATTCCTCTGGAAGTGAAAAGAATGAATGAGAAATTAGTGCTTTTGTAGCAGGATGTGATTTACACACACAGTCTAATGTATCGCTTTAAGAATGACTAGTAGAGGGGCTGAAACTTGCTCACCAGAGAAGGTTGGTCACACACCTTGTCTTGCAATTCTGGTTTTGCAATGGGGTGGCCTTTTCTGATTTTCTCAATGTATTTATCAAAGGTCAAATCCGGGGGAAGTGCCCTGGCCAATGAAATGCCTTCCGTTTGGAAATTGCTGGGAGCAACTGGCTTCTGGGTGTGCCTTAAGAAAGTTGCTCTATTAAAACTTGTCGTTTGGCCTGGGGGAAGGGGGGTGTCCTCTCACAGGGTTCAATGGTTAGAATGAAAGATAAGATACAGAACTTTCTCTTTTGCTGAGGATACTATTATTGAGAGAATGAAGCCCTGCTAGTTGCTATAATGTCCATTTTCCTGTTTCTTTATAGTCATAGAGCCCCTGACTTTAATTTATTTTAAAATATATTTCTTTATTGATTTCAGAGAGGAAGGGAGGAGAGATAGAAACAGCAATGATGAGAGAATCATTGATCGGCAGCCTCCTGCACGACCCCTACTGGGGACCGAGCCCACAACCCAGGCATGTGCCCTTGGCCAGAATTGAACCTGGGACCCTTCAGTCCACAGGCTGACGCTCTATCCACTGAGTCAAGCCGGCTAGGGCGAGCCCCTGACTTTTAGCTAGGCACATGGGAGCCCAGAGTAAAGAACACATTTCCTGGGATTCCTTGTGGCTATAAACGGCCATGTGTTTACATTCAGACAAACGTTGCCAAGAATAATGTGTATGACTTCCAGGTGGTGTTCTTAAAAGGCAGAAGCAGGAACTCCACTCCCCGTTTACCCCTTCGTGCTGGTGGGAATGCAGATGTGATGGCTGGATCTGGGGCAACTGTCTTAGACTATGAGGAGGAAGCCAGAGGTCGAGAGTAATACAGGAAACATATAGTAAGAGCCTGAAATCATGCTATGGAGCCACCATTCCTACTGGGACCCAGATTTAATGTGACAGAGAAATAAGCTTCTATGTGGTTTAACAGCAGAATTCTCATATTCTTAAATGTACACTCCTCTATATGTATATATAGATGCACACACACTCACACACATACAATCACACAGAAAGAGGATTGGAATGATACATATATATATATAAAAACGTTAGCCCAGTTAATCCGGAGAGAGGGATATCTGTGGTTTTCTTTTTTTCTTCTTGACACTTTGCTGTGCTCTCCAAGCCTGTGTTATTTTAAAGCTCAATAAAGTCTAAAGAAAGGAAGGCTCCTATAAATAGACCCTATTGTTTAAAATCACCTTCATTTGCTTCACATTCCAAAGATCACACACACACACACACACATCTTACAGAATAGTTGGCTTTGTTTGCTGTGGGTTATAGAACTTTTTTTTCAGATGTTCTTTTTACTGAACAAAATGTCTTGGGGATGGTTCCGTGTCCCTGTGTATAGGGTGACCTTATTTCTTGTAACCACCACAAAGCCCTTTCTGAATGGCCTTTACTGAATAGTTTCCACTGATGGAAATCTATACTGTTTCCAATTTTAAGCTAATGAAAACACACACACACACACACACACATGCACAGAAATGAAAGTCCTCAGACCTGCCTCTCTGCATCTGTACAAGGCTTTGAAGTCTCACAACCTTGGGTTTTAATCTGTGTGACCTTAACTTACTGTATATCCAAGTCTCCATCTCCTCAGCTGTAAAATAGGGAAAATAATGAAGCTTGCCCCCTGGAATTATTGTGAGGATAATCCTATATAATAAAAGGCTAATATGCAAATCGACCCAACGGCAGAACGACTGGTCGCTATGAGGTGAACTGACTACCAGGGGGCAGACGCTCAACACAGAAGCTGCCCCCTGGTGGTCAGTGCACCAGAAGCTGGGCTCATGGCTGGCAAATGCAGCAGTGGTGGCAGGAGCTTCTCCCACCTCCGTGTAAGGATGTCCAACTGCCAGCTCAGGGGGAGGAAGCCTAAGCCATCAGTCAGACATCCCGCAAGGGCTCCCAGACTGTGAGAGGGAGCAGGCCGGGCTGAGGACCGCCCCCCACCACCACCACCACCAGTGCACAAATTTCGTGCACTGGGTCTCCAGTAACAAATAAAATGTATCATGTGATTACTACAAGTCAGGCACTTTTTAAAATGCTTCCCATGAGTTAGCTAAGTTAATGCTCACTACAGGGTGAAAGATGTCCTGAACGTTTTCTAGAAGCTTCCAGCTTTCACACAACCAACATGAAATCCTCTGGCTAAAGCTTCATATGGAGACCTTCCACAAACTTCTTAGAAGTGGTGGTTAGAGAAGATACTTGTATTTCAGTTGTTTAAAGCTAATCGAGATTCATTCTGTGGTCTAACAAATGGTCTACCCTGGAGAATTTTCCATGTGCATTTGAGAAGAATGTATATTCTGCTGTTGCTAGGTGCAGTGTTCAAAAGATAAATGTCTGTTAGGTTTAGTTGCTGATCATGTTGTTCAAGCCTTCTATTTCCTCCTTGGTCTTCTACTTAGATGTTCTTTCCATGAGTGAAAGTGGGATATCAGTGTGTCCGTCTATCACTGAATTGTCTAGTTCACCTTTCAACTCTGTCCATTTTTGCTTCATATACTTTGGGGCTCTGTTGTTAGGTGCATATATGTTTATATTTTTTTGTATCAGCCTGGTGGATTGACCCTTTTAACATTAGAAAATATCCTTCTTTATCTCTTGTAACATATTTTGTTTTAAAGTCTATTTTTTAGACACAGACAACAGTGTGGTGAATGGCAGGGGAAGGGATAGTGGTTAGGGTATAGGGATAAATGGTGATGGAGGGAGACTTGACTTGGGGTGATGAACACACAATACAGTGTACAGATGATGTGTTGTGGAACTGTGCACCTGAAACCTGTATAATTTTGTTAACCAGTGTCACCCCAATAAGTTCAAAAAAAGGAAAAAAGGCAAGTCTATTTTCTCTGATATTAATATGGCCAATCCAGCTTTCTTATGACTGCTATTGGATAATATATTTTTTCCCATCCTTTAACTCTCAACTTATTTGTATCTTTGAATCTAGAGTGTCTCTTAGAGACAGCAGTTGGAGCTTGGTCTTTTATAAATTCAGAAAATCTTTGCCTTTGGATTGGTTCCATTCACACTTAATGCTATTATAAATAGAGTTGGATTTACACCTATCATTTTACTTTATGTTTTCTATAAATCTTGTGTCTATTCCCCCCTCTATTTTTCCTTTACAGATTTCTGTGATAGTTTTTTTCTCACTTTTTTAAGTGAATGCTCTACACTTACCATAAGCATCATCATTTATCAGGATCTACTTCAGATTTACACTAACTTAATTACAGTGAGATATAGAAATGTCACTCCTATATAGCTCGTTTCTTTCTTCTCTCTATTAGTGCTACTCTTGTTATATATGTTACAGCTTGTGTTACAAACCCCACAACACTCCTCTGGGTGTGCTCACTAGCAAGAAGAGAGGGGAGAGGAAAGCAGCAGGAATCCTTGGTTAGATCACCAGCTTCCTCCAAAATCTCTTCGGGGATCCAAGGCTAACTAACAGCAGCCTTCCCTCTGAGGAACTGGAGGAGGCCCCTTAACCCCAACATCAGGTACACATTCCATGACTCATCAAGATCTGGCCTGTCAGCGCTCAAAACGTCCTTCACTGGGGCCTTGACCTGGGGTTACACCTTGTCCCTGTTGAGGCTGCTCTTTGACATTGCGAGTCCTGTTCCCATCACCACCTTTTCTAGCATATGGAAACAAGAAAGTTTCCCCATCTCCTAGGCTTGGTATATATAATATTATTTAGTATTGAGAGAGCACTTATATAAATAATCGCATTGAATCCCTAATGAAATAGGTAATCTTATGAATGAGACAGACGAAGCTCAGAGAGGTTAAGTAATTGAGCCAGATCACACAGTAAGTGATAGGGCTGGAGCTTGAATCCAGGAAGTCTGGCTCCAGAGCCAATAGGCATCATCACTCCATTGTACTGCTGCCTAAAGGTGATCATTAGAGCATCTATTTTCTCCTGGTGGTGGTAAATGTTTAACATCTATAAAGGAAAACAAAACAAAACAGAAAGCCTGTTTCCATTGCCAATTTCCATGGTGTAAATATTCTCACTGTTGCTGATTTCAAGCTACAAACATGATGGTACTGAATGCAAAGCTGGGAAAAGATGTGCACAGTCAGCTCTCCTGAGCTGGGGCAGGCCACTAAATTGGGCTGACAGGAGCCCAAGGAAAGGTGACCAGGAGGTGGGCAAGGGAGAATCGAGGATCTTTAACAAGAGCTTTCTCACCTAAGAGCTCACTGGGGCAATCTGAAGTGCTATTATTCCTGTCTTTCAGATGAAGGACCTGGGGGTCAGAAAGCTTCATACATTGTTCAAACACAATTACCAAGTACACCACCCAGTGGGCCCTGGATGAAAGGGTCAGTATTTGGGATGCAAAGATGACCCAGACCAGATTCTGGCCTGCCTAACAGGGCTTGTGGGCTTACAAGGAACACACAAGCACACATACGTGGCTCCCATGGCGCCTCCATTCGAGTGGGTAGCATGGCTAAGCGTGTGAGTTCTAGTCTCAGACTCCCCAGGTTCAAGCCCAGACTCTACCCTTCACCAGCTGTATGACCTTGGATTAGTTGCTTAACCTCTCAGTGCCTCGGTTTCCTCACCTGTAATAATAGTACCCACCTCATAGCACTGTGAGGAGGATGATAAAATTAATGCACGTAGAGAGCTCAGAAGAGTGCCAATAATAGTGCAGACTAAATGCTCAAGAAATATTAGCTGTTTTTATTATGTAACTTCAGAAATGCAACCATGTGTGCCCAGAGAGAGAGAGAGAGAGAGAGAAGAGAGAATGATATACACAGCGTGGGTGTAGAGTTGGCGCTGCCTGGACAGGAGCCAATTGTGGGCAAGAAGCAGGGAGTGGAGCGGCCCACTGCTCACAATCCCACACATCTGAGTGAGAGCTGAACCTAAAATTACAGCAATCTATGCAGTTGCTACCACATACTGCCCCTCTTTATGTTCATGTATTTATTACTGCAAAGGATGATGTTCAGAAAACCGCCTGTACTGTACTTTATGGGCGACTGAAAGACTTGGGGAAGTTTTTTTTTTAATTGTTTATTTTTATGAGTTTCTCCTCACATTAGAGCCCAACACCCACATTAAGAGTTCCCTCCACAGTGTCTATATTCCAAGATGATAAATGCTAGAATAGATAAATAAATAAATAAAGTAAGTAAGTAAGTAAGCATTTTCCAAAGGTTGTTCAGCTGATGGCTGGGTGAGCCAGAAGGAGACCCCAGCTGGGGGACTCTCAGTCCAGTGCTCTTTCATCTGCAATCCTGACCCCGGGGGACAACCCTAACATTCTCCCAAGGACCCCTGACCTCAGCTCCTGGCTCCCCTGTGAGTAGAGGGAAGGAAAAGTTTAATCCAGAACTTGAACTCACCCTAGGAGGGTGTTGGAGTGGGGGAAGATGGGAGGTGGATTCAAATCCCAGCTCTCAGCTGGCTCTGTGTGACCTCCTTGAGGCTCAGTTTCTATAAAATAGAAGCATAAATATGTGTTATATTCTGCACCCAGCAGACGCTCAAGTGTATATTCCCTTCCCTATGACCTAGTTATGCAGGCAACGGGCTCTGGATGCCATATAGCTTTGGGCCAGCAGGTGACACTGCGGTCCAAGAAGCAGGAAAAGGGAGCCAAGAAAGCAGTGGGGGGGGGGGGGGGGGCGCGGTGTGCCTGGAGGGTTGGTGGCTAGGATCCTGCAGGCAAGGAGGGGCAGCATTCAGAGGTAAGGCAGGAATCCATGTGTGCCTCCCATGCCCACAAACGCAGACACCCAGAGGCTCATATACATGCATAACCAAGGACCAACCTTGAACCGGAACAAATCCTTCCCATACACCATCTCCTTGAATCCTCATTCTGCCCTATGGATAGTGCCAAGAAGATCCCATTTTACAGGTGAAGAAACTGAGCCCAAAGAGGCAAAGTGACCTGTACCATGGCAGAGCTGGGACTACCGATGCTCATAAGAATATCAACCACCAACCCTTGCGTAGTTCCTGCATGTGCTAATATTGCCCCCAGGCCTTCTGCATGTATTAACTCATTAATTCCTCCTAACAGTCCTATGAGGTAGGTATTTAATACTTTTAGTCTTAAGTTATGAGGTTAGGCAACTTGCCCAAGGCCACACAGCTAGAGCACAACCGGAGCACAAGAGCTGGGATTTTAACTCCAGAGTCTCTGCTCTAAACCCCCGCACGCAACTGCCTGCTAGGGGCTTGCCGGGAACAGACATGCAGGTTTGCATGGGAACACCCACCCTCACACTCACATGCTCAGCCACGGCCGCTCCTGACTGTACAGAGGGAGGTACCCTGGGTGCTGAGTTAAGAGGGCCACAGGCACGCTCCTCACCACCACCATCTGTCTGGCCATCTCAGGAGCCATTCTTCTGGGGAAGGGAGGAGACGTCCCCTCTCACAGCCCCCAGCGGCCAAATAAGCTAACAGAATTTGCTGTGTGGGTGTGAGAGAAATTGTTACATGCAATAAAATATACAGTTGACCCTAGAACAAAACAGGTTTGAACTGTGTGGGTCCACTTATACACAGAAAATTTTCAAAAAATACAGTTGGCCCTCTGCGTCTGCCCGGAGTTGTTTCAATCTGTGTTTGGGCATCCGTGAATGCAGAAAGCCAACTGTATGCATTGTTCTACATAATTTTATCAAAGAGAGACTTGAGCATCTGCAGATTTTTGTATCTGCTGGGGGGTGGGAGGGAGGTGTCCAGGAACCAATCCCCTGCAGATACTGAGGCACACATTATTACTCAATTCTGTAATAAGATCATTAGTTATCAAGTGCTGCATAACAAATGAACTCGAAACAGTGGCTTAAGAGGACCATAAGCATGTATGTCACAAACCATTTCTGTGGGTCTGGAGTTCAAGAGTAGCTTAGCGGGGTGGCTCAGGCTAAAATTTTTTGTGAGGTCCAGCCTGGATGGGGCCAGAGGACTCACCTCCAGGATGGCTCACTCAAGGTCATTATCGAAGAGCCTCAGTTCCTCTCCGCAGGCTACTTGGGTGTCCTCATGACCTGGTGGCTGCCTGCTCCCCGAGGCTGGACAAGATGGCAGCTGCGGTGCCTTTTACAACACATTGTCTCGTTTCTACTCTATCCTGCCAGTGCCACAAGGGAGCCGATTCAGTGACAGAGGGTATTATTCAGGGCATGGGTGGCAGGAGGCACGGATCACTGGGGCCATCTTGGAGCTGTACCACATAGAGAAAAATTTTCTCCTTTCTTATTTTTGTTTGTTTTAGTTTTTAATTGTGGTAAAATACAGATAACATAAAAGTTACTGATTTAACTTTTTAAAAATATATTTTTATGATTTCAGAGAGGAAGGAATAGAGAGATAGAAACATCAATGATGAGAGAGAATCATTGATCGGCTGCCTCCTGCATGCCCCTCACTGGTGATCGAGCAACCTGGGCATGTGCCCTGACCGGGAATCAAACCATGGCCTCCTGGTTCATAGGTCTACACTCAACCACTGAGCCATGCCAGCTGGGCAAGTTCCCAGCATTTAAAACAATTGGCAGACAACATCAAAATGAAGATTTGCAGTTACTCTTAAAAAACGAAAGCTCTGACCACTCTGGCCTGCTTTCCCACCTGGTGGATGTCACCTGGATCCAGGCACCAGCATCCACACGCCTTCCATGTGGACCGCTGATGGCTCAAGTGAGAGGCTACTACACCCAAGATTACATCTCTCTCAGGACAGTCATTCCAAAGACTGGTCAGTGAGCAGCACAGAGGCCTGCCCTGCCTGTCCAGAAGGTGACACCTCTGAAGGCTGTCCCAGCCCCAGAGCTCCTGATGGGACTGCCCGAGGCCTCTGTTGCAACTGTCTGACCCCGCTTTCCTCACTCCCCCCAGATCTCAAGAGCATTCCTTAGACAACCACCTGACACAGAAATCTCCATCTCATGGTCTATTTCCCAGGGACTATGATCTTCAAGAAGAGCATGTGCTTGCCAGCTCCCCAAGACCCTCACCTAGCCCGCCTGGCCCACCTGGCATCTGAGTTTCCCACCACTGGCTATGTCATGGCCTCCCAGAGTGATAACAAAAAGGAGGCTAACACTTCAAAGGCAGCGACCACATGTTAATGTGCTAGGCATTATTCTCAGCAAGACATTTATTTAATCTTCCCAATAAAATCCCAAGACTCTATGATCACTATATACTTATTTAAAAGACCAGATTTAAAAAAAAAAACAAAACAGCCCTAGCTGGTTTGGCTCAGTGGATAGAGCGTCGGCCTGCGAACTGAAGGGTCTCAGGTTCGATTCTGGTCAAGGGCACATGCCCAGGTTGTGGGCTCGATCCCCAGTGGGGGACTTGCAGGAGACAGCCAATCCATGATTCTCTCTCATCATGGATGTTTCTATCTCTCTCTCCCTCTTCCTTCCTCTCTGAAATCAATAAAATATATATTTAAAAAAACACACACACAACACACACACCTGAACAATACTCAGTGCTCTTGGGAATGCAAAATGGTACAGTCACATTAGAAAACAGGTGACTTACAGAATTATAAAAACACCTACAGTATGACCCAGTAATCACACTCCTAGTATACCTTAGAAAAATGACAACTATGTCCACACAAACACCTGTAGGCACAGTTCATAGCAGCATTATTTATAATCACCAAAAACTGAAAATAACCCAAATACCTTTCAACTGATAAATCCTATATAGTAAAAGGCTAACACGCAAATTGATAGAACAGCAGAATGACCAGTCGCTATGATGCGCACTGACCACCAGGGGGCAGACACTCAACACAGGAGCTGCCCCATGGTGGTCAGCGCACTCCCGCAGAGGGAGCACTGCTCAGCCAGAAGCCAGGCTCATGGCTGGTGAGCGCAGCGGCGAGGTGGGGAGCAGCCCTGAGCCGTCAGTCAGACATCCCCCAAGGGCTCCTGGACTGCGAGAGGGCGCAGGCCAGGCTGAGGAACACCACCCTCAAAGTGCACGATTTTCGTGCACCGGGCCTCTAGTAGATAAATAAGCCATGGTGTGTCCACACACTGGAATACGACTCAGCAATGAAAGGGAACGGACTTCTGATCAAAGGGACGATATGCATGAATCTCAAATGTGTTGTGCTGCGTGAAAGAAGCCAGACTCAAAAGGCTACATACTGTAGGATTCCATTTATCTAACATTCTTGCAAAGGCAAAACTATACAGACAGACAACAGGTCATGGTCGTCAGGTGTGGTCATTTCCTAGAGCTACTATAACAAAGTAACCAAATCTGGATGGCTTAAAATACAGACGTTAGTTTTTATAACATTCCAAGGCCAGAAGTCTGCAATAAAGGTGCCAGGAGGGCCACAAGCCCTCCCCAGCTCCAGGAGAGAAGCCGTTGCTTGCCCCTTCCAGCTTCTGGTGGCACCCGCATTCCTTGGCTGTGGCCACATCACTGTAGTCTCTGCCTCTGTGGTAACAGCACCTCCTCCTCTGCATATTGGACTCTCTCTAATAAGAACACTGTGATGGTATTCAGGGTGCATCTGGATAATCAACTAATCTCCATCTGAAGATCCTTAATTTAATCACCGTTGCAAAAATCCTTTGTCCAAATAAGATAAAATTTGCAAAATTCAGGGATTAGAACTCGATATCTTTAGGGGACCATTGTTCAATCTACTACACCAGAGGTTAGGGGGAAGGATACTGACCACAAAGGGACATTGGGGAATTTTGGGGGGTGTTGGAAATGTTCTACATATCAATTGTGGTGGTGGTTACATAATTTATACATTTGTCAGGAGTCTCCCAAGGTGCCCAGGTTTTTTTTTTTTTTTTTTATGCTTTTATTGATTTGAGAGAGAGGAAGGGAGAGAGAGAGTTGGAAACATCATAAGAGAGGATCATTAATCAGCTGCTTCCTGCATGCCCCCTTACTGGGAGGACAGAGCCACAACCCTGGCATGTGTCCTGATCAGGAATCGAACCATGACCTCCTGGTTCATGGGTCGATGTTCAACCACTGAGCCACACTGGCCAGGCAGGTGCCCCAGTTTTAAGGGGCAGAAATGGGGATGAATGAGACAGACTGGCACCCAGTCTGTTCTGAATGTAATCAATGCACTATTTATTATTTGAGGACAAAATGAGGTGGGGTGGGGGTGGGGCTCCTGGGTTTCACTGCTAATAATTAAGCAAACAAGTCTGAAAATGACAGGAATAGATGAGCTCCCCCACAGCCGTGACATTTCAGGATTCCGCAGTTCCTTGGCGTTCAGACTCGACTTCAGAATTCCAGTGAGGCTGGAGATGCTGCCCACTCTGGAGCCAAGAGGGCAGTCGTCTGGGATGCTCTGGCTGGACGGGGGAGGGGAGAGGCTGATGCGGATGGATGAAAATAATAGCAGTGGGGAGGGTTCTGACCCCTCTCCCGGAGAGCACTCACACCCAGTCCCTGGGGACCAGGCCTCTGTCCCCTCCATTCACTCACCCCAGCTGATGCCACACACCCCCCACCAGAGGCCTCCCCAGCCCTCTCATTGTCTGAAGGGCTCAGATGGAGGGGCAGCCCATTAACCCCTTCCTGGCCTCATTGCTTCACTCTGCAGCTGTCACACCCGCAGCCTCAGGCCTGAGTGGGGAAGAGGACCGGGCAGTTAATCACAATTACAGCTCAGTGTCAGCTGTGAAGCTGGCCTCCGCCGCCATCCCATCGGCTGCCAGCCGGCCGGGCTGACGGGCCTGCATCAGCCATCCAGCAGGTTCTGAGGCCTTAGGGAGGCAGAGAGAGAACAGTCCCTTCCTGGTTCACTCCTGGGGACTTCCACAAAGATGACCGCAAAGTGTCCCTCAATGTCAGAGCTGCACCCAGTAGCTTTCAAACATGACAAGCCCATTGGTCCCCTGCCCCCAGCACCTTTGCCTCATCTTCGTGTGGCAGGCTCCTCACTCTGCACGTCTCCACAGAAACGTCACCTCCTCCAAGAGGCCTTCCCTGACCACCCTGGTTTATGTGAGCTGTGCCCAGTCATTCTCCATCACAGGCCCTGTTTTCATGCTGTTTTTTTATTTTTCAAAGCACTTGTCACCACCTAGAATTCTCCTAGGTGCTGACTGGTTTAGTGTATGTTTAACTTCCTAGAGCTGAAGGAACAAATGACCACAAACTGGCTGGCTAAGGCAACAGGGTCTATTGTCTCAGTCTGGAGGCTAAAAGTTCAATATCAAGGTGTCACCAAGGCCATGCTCTCTTCAAAGGCCCCAGGAAAGGATGCTCGTTGCGTCTTCCTAGCTGTGAGGGCTGCCTGCAATCCTTGGCGCTCCTTGGCTTGGAGACACATCACTCCAATCCCAGCTTTGTTGCCACATGGCCTTCTTCCTTCTTGTGTCTGTGACTGTGTCCAAATTTCCCTCTTCGTATAATCAGCCATTGGATCAGGGCCCTCCTTAGGCCAATACGAGCTCACAGTTGATTACATCTGCAAAGACCCTATTCCCACAGTGGGTCACATTCACAGGTACCAGGGACTGGAACTGAACACATCCCACCGTCCCAGGACTGCGTGCTTTTCCGTGTGTTCTAAGAGTGCGGGGCCAGGAACAGACAAGGAAGCAGGTCTAACGCTAACGATGGCTTCCATCCATCTCCAGGGTGCCTGGAGCCCAGTGCACAGGAGCATCAGTAAACACGTGGTCTGGACAGATGAGGAAGGGGAGAGGGCACGGTGAAGGGCACCACGAAAGCCAGAGGAACCAACTCAGACTGGAGACTGGTGAGAGCTTCACCAGGCAGCTAACCTCACGGGAAAGGAATGGCTGAGGACACAGCATCGGCACGGCGGTCTGAGAGAGCCCGGGTACTGAGCTGGCTGCAAGGGGGTGAGGTGACCAGCACCACCGAGGATGCTGCCTGGATGGGGCCAGATAGGCAGGAACAGCTCAGAGCCTGAGCTTCGCCCTGGTGGTGATGGGATGCCACTGAAACTTTTAAAGCAGAGGTGTGTTGCCCTATTCTGTCTGGCTCAGTGGACAGAGCATCGACCTGTGGACTGAAGGGTCCCAGGTTCAATACCGGTTAAGGGCACGTACCTCTGTTGCAGGCTCCTTCCTGGCCCGGGACCATGGTGGGGGCTTGTGCAGGAGGCAACCAATCGATGTGTTTCTCTCACATCGATGTTTCTCTCTGTCTTTCCCTCTCTTTTCTGCTCACTCTAAAGATCAACGGAAAAAATATCCTTCGGCGAGGATTTTAAAAAAACACACAATAAAATAAATAAAGCAGGGGTGTGTTGATGTGAATTTGCATGTAACTGATCCCTTCATTTGTTATTTTTATCAGATAGTACATGCACCTATGTCTTTGAGAGTCAACAGTTGTAAAGGAAATAGCAAAAAGTCTTCCCCTTCCCCAGCCCCCAGCCACCCGTCCAGCAGGCAGCCACTGTGACCAGCCTCTTCCAGAGACTCTATGCAGATACAAGCAATTATCTTTTCTTTTAAACATAAAGGGTAGCATAATTTACACTCTGTTCTGCACTTCAATTATTAAGAAGATTGAGGTATAATTTGCATGCAGTGTGACCAACACCCAATCATAAAACAAAACATTTGCAGCACCCCAAGAAGTTCTTGCATGCCCTTCCGAATCAATGCCTCATCCCAGAGGAAGCCACTGGTCTGGTTTCTAGCACCACAGATTCATCAGTTTAACCTGCTCTAGAATGTCTTATCAATGGCATCGTTACAGCAAGCTGGTCTTTGTGTCCAGCTTGCTTTTGCTCAGCACGTTTTGAGATTCTTCCATGTGTCATCTGTATCACTAGTTCACTCATTTATACTGCAGTGTAGTATTCCATTGTATGGGTTCACCCATTTGTTACCCATTCACCAGGTGGTGGACACGGAGCTGTTTCCTATTGTCGTCTATTACAAATTAAACTGTTGTGAACATTTGTATAAAGTCCATGTAGTCCTTGAAATTATTTATTTCTGAGAGGAAAGGAAAGGGAGGAAGAGATAGAAACATCAATGATGAGAGAGAATCATTGATTGGCTGCCTCCTGCACTCCCCCTAATGGGAATTGAGCCTGCAACCCAGGCATGTGCCCTTGACAGGAATTGAACCTGGGACCCTTCAGTCCGAAGGCCAATGCTCTATCCGCTGAGCCAAACCGGCTAGGGCAGGGACATATATTTTTACTTATTTTGGGCAAAATCCTAGGGGTGAAGTTGCTGGGTCAGAGGGTAGGTATATGGTTAGCATTATAAGAAACTGCCAAACTCTGTTTTCCAGAGTGGAATGTCTAAAATACCATTTCGTATCAGCGCATAGTGAGCTTCCTCACTTGTTGATGGCTGCATAGTGCTCCATTGTATGGATGTCCCATCATTCATTTAACCAGCCCTCTATTGAGGTTGCTTCCAGTCTTTAGTTGTCACAATGCTGCCGTGAATAACATGGTACATATATCACATGTCCCGGGGTGAGTGTACCTGTAGGACGCACTCCTAGAAGCGGAACTCCTGAGTGTGACAGAGACTGATGGTTGTCCTCCGATATCCAGCCTCCGAAGTCTTCCTTTAAAATAGGACTCCAATTTCCATCTGCATACAAGAAGCCCATGACACACACCACATTTCTCTGTCTTTCTTCTAGCTTAATGTGGCCATGTGATCAACTTCTGGCCAAAGGAATGTAAACACAACATTAAATGTGACTTCCAGAAAAGGTCTTTAAAGGGACTTCCCTCCCTTAAAAAAAAAAAAAAAAAAAAAAGGATGTTTTTATTGACTTCAGAGAGAGGAAGGGAGAGGGAGAGAGAGATAGAAACATCAATGATGAGAATCATTGATTGGCTGCCTCCCGCACAACCCCCACTGGGGATCAAGCCCGCAACTCGGGCATGGGCCCTGACCTGGAATGGAACTGTGAGCTCCGGTTCATAGTCAGCACTCACCCACTGAGCACACTGGTCGGGCTTCCCTCCCTTCTTGACTCCTTTCTCCTGTCTAATGACGGAAAGACTCTCTCTCTAGGATGCAGATGCGATGACTGGTGTTTGAGCGGTTTTACTGGGCCACGAAGTAGAAGACATACACGGAGGGAGGGATAATAATAAGACAGGAGTCTAGTTCCATGAACTATGGAGGACCATGCCAGCCCTAGCCTGCCTGCCTTCAGATTTTATTTATATGAGAGAGAAACGCCTTACTTTATTTAAGCCACTATTACATGTGTTTTCTGTCATGTGCAGCTATGGGTTACAGATCCTGTGCATTTGTAATTTTGGAAAAGTAGTGCCACATAACTTGGCTTATAGAAAGGACATTTGGGGTTGACGGGGGGAGGAGTACAGACAGACTAAAGGGCAAAATAAAGGGAGACAACTGGACAGTCAAGGCGGGAGAATGATAAGGCCTGAACCCACTTGGGAGCAATTTTGGTGGAGGCGGGCAGCCAGCTTCTTTCCAAACCTAAAGAAGAGAATGTTAAACTGGAAATGGGCTGAGGGGTGTACCCGCCCTGCCCCTCCCACAGCCCACACTTTCACCTGGCCCCAGCCCATTTCTCCAGCTCATTGCTCACCTCCTTCCTTTGCACCACGCATGTCAAACTCAAAGGCTAACACGGGCCAAGTAAACAAGGTTTATGTGGGCCGCAAAAAAAAAAAAAGCTTCAATTTTCATAGAAATGTAGGTTTATTTCAATAGAGACAGGCTGAATACAAAGGGCTGAAATAAATGAGTAATCGTTAACATAAAATAATAGAACATTTTAATAAAAATATTGTTTCTTGAACATTAACTAACTAGACACTAAATAACTGCACAAATTAATAAGGGTAACACAAATAAACCTATTTTTCTTGTTCTCTGAAAGGGAAATATTTCCCGTTGTGCACACCAAATAAGTCAGTCCAAGACTAATGATGTGGCAATCAGCTGCTAAAATATTCGCTGCTAGTATCAGTGACGAGAAATGGTGCACCTGCGTGTAAGGTGCATAAGGGAAATGAATGCAACACGATTATAGTAATCAGTCATTAGTGAATGTTGTAGTTTGTTATTAATAATTATGTATAACAGGATATTGTAAAAATTAAGTTATGAAAATGTTATTAAAATGTTTCTTACATACCATGATATCGGCTGGCCACAAAAATATTCGTTGTGGGCCGCTTGCAGCCCGTGGGCCGCGAGTTTGACATGCTTGCTTTGCACAGTAAGTCCCAGGACCCTCCCCAACTAAGGGATGCTGCTCTTCCCAGAGTGGACCGTGCTTGCTCTTACTGCAACCCCTTTGCACCTGCTTTTCTGGAAAGATCTGAATCTCCCATGCCCCTGGCTAATTTCCAGCCCCTCTTAGGTCTTATCTCAGACTGGGCCTCCTCCAGAGAGTCCTCTTAGACTCTCTCTTTTCCCCAGGGTCCTCATTTGGGCCCTCCGTGCCCTGTTGCTGCCCTTACTCTAGCTTTGCCAGGGGCATTCTAATCTATACTAATAAAAGGGTAATATGCTAATTAGTCCAGACATCTTCCGGACATCCACCCAACGTCCTTCTGGACAAAGCCACAGTGGTGTGGGCCGAGGCAGAGGCGGTGAAGGGCAACAGGCCGGCAGGGGAGGGCAATTAGGGGCTATCAGGCAGACAGGGGAGCAGTTAGGGGCCATCAGGCCAGCAGGCAGAGGTGGTTAGGGGCAATCAGGCAGGCAGGCAGATGAGCGGTTAGGAGTCAGTGGTCCTGGATTGCAAGAGGGATGTCCGACTGCTTGCAGGATCGGGCCTAAACCGGCAGTCAGACATCCCCAAGGGGTCTCAGATTGGAGATGGTGCAGGCTGGGCTGAGGGACCCCCCCCCCATGCACGAATTTCATGCACCGGGCCTCTAGCTGTATGTAAGTCGGCCTGCAGCACTAGGCTTACAACTTTTCGCTGGTGAGGATGGGAACCAAGGCGCCCAGCCCAGGACTCAGCATTTAAAAATGTGACCCGTCTGTCAGGCCCTGTTCTCAGCCCTTATACTAACTCCTGCAATGCTTCGCACAGAAATCCTGAATGAGTGAATGAATGAGTGAATGAATGAGGTACCCACCAGGGGGCGATGGCGCTTGCCAAGGAACCTGGGGCTGGTGAGACAGGGGAAAGCCGCGCTCCACCCCCTCCTTGGGTCTCAATCTCTCCCAAACCTCCCTCCCCGCCCCACAAGGGAATCGCCTGGCCCCGCCTACCCCCACCCCGCTGCAGATAATTAACTGGAACCAATAAAACGCTGATTGCGGCGCCTTTGTACACGCTGCCTCGGCATTGTCATGGAAAACGGGGTCTCCTCCCCATCCGGGCTGCTCTCCCCTCCCGGCCCCCGCAGCTGAAATCGTCTCACGCCACCTGGACGGGACCAGGGGGACCCCGAGCCGTCCGGCGCCTCGTCCATCTGCTCCCCATCCCCACCCGTACGGTCAGCTGAGGACCCGATCCAGCACGGAGGCCCCGGGAGCTCCCTGTGAAGCCCGCACCTCTTCCCTCCACTCTGCCCCGCGGGACCCCAGGGAGCAGGCGGCCGGGATCCCCGCAAGCTAGCCTGGAGTCTGTCCCCAGAGATGGCGGGTGGAGGTGCGTTCATGACAGAAATGACAACTATGTTGGGAAGCCAAAGAGTACAGAAGGGAAACGGTGAAAAACCCACCCCTCATTCCCAGTCCCCTGAGAAAACCTTCCAGAAATCATCTATCATATATCTGTACATATATGAACATATTTTAAAGAGGATATGAGTCACGCAGGAAAACGAGTTGGAGGTACCCAATTTAAACACTGCTGTGGGTTTTACAGGATTGCTCCCCCTTCGTCCTCGGCCCCCCCCCCCGGCCCCGCCCTGGCCACACACACACACACACACACACACACACACACACACACACACACTCACCACTGTCAGTTTGGGGGAATTTCTCCAAAGAGCTTCCTCTGTGTGCACACTCGTAAGTGTACCTGCGCGCGCGCGCGCGCGCGCACACACTCACACGTTAGCCTAAATGGAATCACCACTACCTATTATCTATAGGTCGCTTTATTTTCTTTGACAAGTAATGTGGTAGAGATCTCTTCACCGCATGGGGGGTTGCAAAACAACCTTTCCATGGGCCCCTCCTGTTGGCTCCCACCCCACCCGCTTCAGCCTGGTTGTGATCTGCTGTCTGGCCTGTGTGTGCTGGGACTGCCATCATTTGTTAGCCCTAGCATCCCCCTGTGAGTGGGGGTGGGGTGGGGTCTGTGTGTTCCTGGGTTTCTGGGAACTTATGAGGTTTGTGAGCTGCCTTTCAGCAGAGAGAAGTGGGATAATAATAATAATAATAATAACAACAAAACAACAGCTGTAAAGATAAAAATATCCAAAACCTGGAAATACGACAAAAGCAAGTCTGTGTGTCCTTTCAATGTCATAGTAAGGCACTGTCTGATCCGCCTGCCTGCGTCACCTGACTCTCTAGCCAATGCACCTTTGTTTGACTTTGCCATTTATTACTGATCAGAGTCCCAACTCGGTGAAGTTCCATGTTAACTTGTAAAGAGGCACAGTTGCAAATTATTTTTGCCCTGTAGTAAAAATAATGCTAAGGCTGTGGTTTTGCTGCCCTGTTAAGATACTAATCAGTTTTGTGCCTAACTTTGCCATTTGTCCTCCATCAAACCAGCTCTTCCATCTTGCTGGTTCCCTCACGAATGAGTTAAATAAACCTGTGATATGTGCTCACTACATATTTGTACAAGATTCATGTTTCTGAAAATACTTTGACTCAGTTAATGTTTCTTTCTCACTCTGTGCCAGGCACCATCTACACACAGCTTCACACGGAGAAGAGGATGAGAGGTGGGCTCTGGAGTAAGACAGATCTGGGCGTGAATTCCCCCTCTGCCACTCACCAGCTGTGAGACCTCTAGTAATAATAATAATAATAATAATAATAATAATAACAACAACAACAACAACAACAACAACAGCAGCAGCAGCTGTAAAGATAAAAAAAATACCCAAACTTGGCCTGGCTCAGTTGGTAGATAGGTCGTCCCATACACCACAAGGTTGCAGGTTCAATCCCCTGTAGGGGCGGATACGGGAGGCAACTGATCAATGTTTCTCTCTCTTCCACTCTCTCTCTCTCTTTCCCTCTCTCTCTCTCTCTCTCTCCCCCCCCCCCCCTCCTCTCTCTGTCTGTCTCTAAAACAAACCAACAACAACAACAAAAAAAAAAACATATCCTTGGGTGAGGATAAAAAGAAAAAAAGCAAAACTTGGAAATAAGACAAAAGGAAGACTGTGTGTCCTTCAATGTCATATTAAAGCACTGTCTGATCAGCCTGCCTGAGGCACCTGACTCTATGAAGCACCAACTGTGCACCAGGCCCATTCACATTTATATCTCTTATTCAATTCAAATTGCACAGGGAGAAACCAAGATGGCGGCATAGGTAAACACCTAAACTGCTGCCTCGCACAACAATTTCAAAACTACAACTAAAAGACAAAACAGACATCATCCAGAACCACAGGAAGGCTGACTGAGTGGAAATTCTACAACTAGAAGGAAAGAGAAAAGCACACTGAGACTCAGAGGAGCTGCAGGAGGCAGGGGTACTGAGACACCTGCACGGAGAGGATTGGTAACGGAGTGTGCGGCTGGCTTTCTCAAGCGGGAGGGAGACAAAAGCTCCCGACTGCACTGAACTCCAGGTCCAGGTGAGACTCTGGGGACCCAGACTCCTATGGGGTGAAACTGGACTGTCAGGAAAGAGAAAAGCACACTGAGACTCAGAGGATCTGCAGAAGGCAGAGGTACCGAGGCACACGCAACAATCAAGGCTTAACTACAACAAGACTGTGCACACAGCCCACAAAGGGGTGCACCAAGAGTGTCCACCTCAGGTAACTGGGGAGGCTGAGCCACTGGGCCCTAAAGGACACCTAGCACACGAAGCCACTCTATCAACTCAGGGAAGCAGCCAAAATGCAGAGACAAAGAAACAGGTCACAAATGAAAGAAATGGAAGAAAGCAAACAACTGGATATAGAGTTCAAAACCACAGTTATAAGGTTTTTTCAAGAATTTTCTAGAAAAGGCCGATAAATTTAGCGAGACCCTCGAGGATATGAAAAAGGACCAACTAGAAATTAAGCATACATTGGCTGAAATAAAAATATTACACAGAGATCTAACAGCAGGCTAGAGGATCGCAAGAATCAAGTCAAAGAATTGAAATACAAAGAAGCAAAAAACACTCAACCAGAAAAGAAAAAAGAATCCAAAAATATGAAGATAGTGTAAGGAGCCTCTGGGACAACTTCAAGCGTACCAACATCCGAATTATGGGGGTGCCAGAAGAAGAGAGAGAGCAAGCTACTGAAAACCTATTTGAAGAAATAATGACCAAAAACTTCCCCCGCCTGGTGAAAGAAATAGACTTACAACTCCAGGAAGCACAGAGAACCCCAAACAAAAGGAATCCAAAGAGGACCACACCAAGACACATCAGAATTAAAATGCCAAGAGCAAAAGACAAAGAGAGAATATTAAAAGTGGCAAGAGAAAAACAGTTGGTTACCTACAAGGGAGCACCCATACGACTGTCAGCGGATTTCTCAACAGAAACTATGCAGGCCAGACGGGAGTGGCAAGAAATATTTAAAGTGATGAATAGCAAGAACCTACAACCAAGATTACTCTACCCAGCAAAGCTAACATTCAGAATTGAAGGGCAGATAAAGAGCTTCACAGATAAGAAAAAGCTAAAGAAGTTCATCACCGCCAAACCAGTATTATATGAAATGCTGAAAGGTATTCTTTAAGAAGAGGAAGAAGAAGAAAAAGGTAAAGATAAAAATTATGAACAACAAATACATATCTATTAACAAGTGAATCTAAAAATCAAGTGAATAAAAAAATCTGATGAACAGAATAAACTGGTGAATATAATAGAATCAGGGGCATAGAAAAGGGAGTGGACTGACAATTCTCAGGGGGAAAGGGGTGTGGGGGTGCGGGAAGAGACTGGACAAAAATCGTACACCTATGGATGAGGACAGTGGGGGTGGGTAAGGGCAGAGGGTGGGGTGGGAACCGGGTGGAGGGGATCTACGGGGGAAAAAAGTGGAACAATTGTAATAATCTGAACAATAAAGATTTATTAAATTTTAAAAAATTGCACAACACTGTAAGATGAGATTTGCATTTACATTTTTCCAGTTTTCGTGTGTCCTGCGAGTGTCCCTCTGTAAGTCCCTTCCCTCTTTGAGCCTCAGGGTCTTTGCCTGTAAGTGGGGGTGGTAACAGCTGCCCCAGGACTGTGTGGAAATAGGTGTAGTGTAATCGTGGTTGAAAAGGCAGCTCCTTCAGTGGAACAGCCTGTTACTTATGGTTCCGCAGCAGAATGCTCAGGGTTGGGGAGTAACGAACCCCGAGTCTCAAGGTCCCAGAGCCTGGGTTGTCGCTCCATCACTTAATGCCTCAGACACTCCATTTCTACATCTGTCAAATGGGAATAACAGATGAAAGCAGACTGTCTGCCAGAGGGGTCAGCTGTTGTGGCAGCTGCAAACTGTTCGCCTTGTGGTTGTACGATGCACGCATGTGTCACGCATCAGGGGCCGCTGTTGAGATAGCATTTTGGTGCTTGCTTTTAGAGCTGGCACTGGAGAGAAGTATTTTTCTTTCTTCCACCCCCAACAAGCTGAATTTGTGCCCTCAGTTCCAAGCTCTTGCTGGGCCATGTCTATGGCTTCTTTCCTGGGATGGACCCCACACAGAATTGGGGTCAAAGATGGCAGCTCCCTAAACCTCAGGCTTAGATTGTGTATTTGTTTTCTGGGGTTGCTGCAACAAAGTACTGCAAACTGAGTGGATCCAAAGAACAGAAATGTCGCCTCACAGTTCTGGAGGCCAGAAGTCTGAAGTAGAGATGTCAGCAGGGCCTGTTCTCAGGGGGCTGAGGGAGAGTCTCCCACGTCTCTCCCCTAGCCTTTGGAGGTTGCCCACAATCCTTGGTATTCCCTGGCTTGTAGCCGCATCACTCCAACCTCTGCCTCCATCATCACAGGGAGTTCTCCCTTCTTGTGTCTGTGTCCAAATTTGCCTCTTCTTATAAGGACCCTAGTCATCTTAACTTGATTACATCTGCAAAGACCCCATTTCTAAGTAAGGTCACGTTCTCAGCTTTCGAGTGAACAGGAATTTGGGGAAGAGGAGAGGGGGATGCTATTCAATTCAGCACAGACAAACATCTCGCTGGTGATCCTGCAAGAACCGCAGGATCTCCTCTGGATGAGCTCTGTCAGGCGGTGTCTGTCCATCCTAGCAGCCCATCCTAGCAGCAGGCAGCTAGGAGCTGCATTTCCTCTTATTAGACAAGTAAAGCACAGGCGTGTCTCTGCTCCAAGCTGCACACATGAGTGCTGAGCTCTGAGCTGCCAGCGAGCCAACCTCGCCTCTGTGGTCTATACATTCCTCCTCTGTCAGGTGGGCACAGTGAATATAACTGCACTTACATGAATTCCAAGAACAAGCAACATTTATGGTGATAAAAATCAGGATAGTTGTTACCTGAGGGGTGGGCAAGAGGGAGTTATTGGCGGTGGAGATGATCTATATCTTGATCTGAATGGTAGCTGCACAGTACGTACAAATTTATTGAAATGCACACTTTAGATGTGTGTGCTCTAGGTACTTTATTGTGTACGTTTTATATATTAATAAAAGGGTAGAAAGAAAATAAAAGGCAGGAAAGAAAGGGGAAAGGGAAGGAGGGAGGGAGGGGTAGAGAGAAAGATGAGCACAGTGATCCCTGTTCAGCTTGGCTTCCAGGAAAAAGTGAAGAGGCCGTGCGTGCCCAGGTCTTCTGCAAATAGTGGGCAGAGGGGCACCAAGATGTAGCTTTGAAAGCAGAAATGGAATGGAGGGGCACATCCCTCTTTCTTTGCCCTCTCACCCCAGGGCTCCCTGCTGGAAGAAAGTGGGACTTTGCAGTCACGCTACTGGCTGTGTGACCTTGGGCATGTTGCTAGCCTCCTCTGGGCCTCAGGCTCCTCCCCTGGAAAACAGGACTGATGCTCTCAAAGAACTGTGGTGAGGACTCAGACGCCAGCTGACCCACCCTTAGCGTGGCGGCACTGCCTCCAATCAGCCGCTCTTCCTGGCCCAGACCCAGCGTGGCGAGGGAGGTGTGCCTGAGTGCCAGCCACACTGTCCTGACGGTGTTCCAGACAGGTAAGGGGCAGTGTTCTTCCCGGTCAAGCCCTGTGTGGCCAGTCATTTGTCTTGGTTCCCTCCTCCTAAGGTTGTCATTTCACTCACTCCTTCAACCCTGGGCAATTTCCCACACTTTTCTGTGGCTCAATTTGCTCACCTCTAGAATGAGGGTAAGAAGAGTCCCCACACCATAGAGTTGCTGTGAAGATAAAAAGAATTTGAGCCCTAACTGGTTTGGCTCAGGGGATAGAGCATCAGCCTGCGAACTCAAGGGTCCCAATTCGATTCCGGTCAAGGGCATGTACCTTAGTTGCAGGCACATCCCCAGTAGGGGGTGTGCAGGAGGCAACTGATGGATGTTTCTAACTCTCTCTCCCTCTCCCTTCCTCTCTGTAAAAAATCAATAAAATATATTTTTTTAAAAGAATTTGATACAGCAATGACTGGCACCAAGCATTATCTCCATGACCAACCGCTGAGTGAGTGCCTGCTGTGTGTTGGGCACCATGCTGGGCACAGGGTCCCTGGAACACCCTTCATCTAAGATCACGCAGGTAGATGACAAGGACGCCCCAGAGCACCCTGCTTTCCAAGGCCACCGCCTCCCAGGCGGAGCATTTCAGCTGCACCCGGGCCAGATGCCCGGTTCTGCCAAATGAGGTGCCAAGAGAGGCTGTCACCCGGTGGCACAAAGGCGCTTGTTGTGGGCGGAGCCCAGGGAAGAGCTCCAACCACCTGGCTCTGCAACTGCTCCTGGGGCAGCCTGGCCTCACGCCTGGGCTCCCCTGCTCCGTGTGCAGTGAAAGGAGGGGGCGGCGGGAGGCAGGGGCAGCAGACAGGCCAAAGACGTCTGGCAGAGAAGGGGTGAGGACGGAGGAAGGGAGTGAGGGACAGAGGAAGGGAGACCACACAGGCCGTGAGGAGAAGAGGGGTGGACAGAAGAACATTCATGGTGAGCAGCTAAGACTCCCCTAGCTACCCACTGGGGCCCAGCCCTGGTCTAAGTTATTCCCCATAACAACTTTCAAGAGAGATACTGTCCCTATCCCATTTTACAGCTCAGGAAACCAAAGCACAGAGAGATGAAGTAACTTGCTCAAGGTCACACAGCCAGTATGTGACAGAGCTGGGATGTGAACCCAAGGCTGCCAGAGGCCATGTTCTTAATCATTATGAAGAAGAGGAAGGGGGAGGAAGAAGAAAGACTAGACAAAAGAAAGGTGGAGAGAAGAAGGGGGGGGGTGAGAGAAGAGAAGGAGTAAAAGAAAAGGGAAAAAGGATGGAAGAAGAGAGGAGAGAAGGAGGATGAAGACAGCCATGGACAAAGCTGAAGAGGGAGAAGTGAACATTCAGGAGGGCTGGAGGCCCATCCGGCTGGGAGGCTGGGGGAGAAGAGCGGCCCTGTGTCCTGTTCCTCCCCTCCCCCACCTACACTGCTTCTCCGCAGTCCCACACCAGGCCCCTGGGACAGCCCTGAGGTCACACCAGCAGAGGATGGCGCTCTGGAAACAGTGGCTTCCCTGAGAGAGGCTGGAGGGCCAGCAGCTGCAGAGAGCTGGAGAGGGGAGGTCATGACCAGGAGGGCCTGCCAGCTAGGAGCCCCTGCTAAGTGCCTGGCTGGAGGGCTGGTTTCCATTCCACTGCCACCACTCCAAGTTGAAGAAGCCCAGGTCAGAAAGCCAGGGAAGCCTCCCAGGTCACATGACTGGTGAGCCAGGGCAGGGTCCAGTCGCTGCCTGGCTCAGAGGCTTCCCACAGCCTCCACTCTTCACCCTTCGTCCTGAGCGAGGCGCCAGCAGAGCTCGCTGGAGAAGTCCGCCTGGACATAAATGGGCTCTCACGCTCTTCCCCTTAAACTGTCTACTGGGTCAACTGCAGGCCATGTACCCGTGTCTGCCTCCCCCACACACCGTAAGTGTCCTGGGTTGGAGGGCTGACCCACTCCAGCCCATCACTGTGTGCCAAATGCATGAATGATGGATGGGTAACACCCCACATACACCAGGAACCCCTTTGGAACACAGAGAGGCACTGAGGCATAGCTGATGACCTCCCTGGGCCTCAGTGTCCCCACTGGTCAAATTCCAGGGAGGCCTCTTCCAGCCCCAAGATTCTGCTATTACATCCCCCAGAAGTATTCAAGAGACAACACCTGGAAAGTAGAAGAGATGGGCCCTGGCCCGTGTGACTCGGTTGGAGTGTTTTCCATGCACCAACGGGTCGCAGGTTCGATTCCCACTCAGGGCACATTCCCAGGTTGTGGGTTCAATCCCCAATCGTACAGGAGGCAAGCTATCTCTATCTCTCTCTCCCTCCCTCCCTCCCTCTCAAAAATAAAATAAAAATTTATTAGAAGAGATGGGTTAGAGCAGGGTTCAAATCCCAGAGCCTCCCCTTAATTCAAAGCCAGGCAAGTCACTGGCCTCTCCACACCTCAGATTCCCCAGCTAAAAAGGAACGAATGTTCCTCACCTCCCAGGGAAGCTGAGAGGAATGAGTGCTATGTCACCAGAGGGGTTCAAATCCTGGTTCCACCCTGGGCAGATGACTTAATCCCTCAGTACCTCAGTTTTCCCTTCTATTAAATGGGACAACTGTATGTGAGTTGTCACGTTACTCTGGATCTGAAACAGCACTCTTCCAGATAAATGCTCCCCCCAGAACCTGGCACACCGTGGCCAACTGCGGCAGCTGTGGGAGAGGGCACTCTGTCTCCCTTTAAGAAAGAACGTGTCCTTTAGGTCCGAGGAGAGCAGTGAGGTACCTTCAGGATGCCCCTCAGCCTTTGGGCATAGGCCGTGCTCTTTCCAGGCAATCCCCGCTAATGGCTGGGCCAGCAGGAGAGCCAGGGCCACGCTGCTCAATGTGAGGCTCCTGTGATGGGCACACTCTTCTCCAGAGCTCCCTGTTGGGGTGCCGATGCCAGACCTGCGCCATGGTCTGAATCTTCCCCGCCCAATTCTGCTCTACCCCCTTTGTCTTTCACAGGCATCATGCCTCTTCCTCTCCTGGCTCCATCTCCGTGTCTGCACCGAGGGGAACCGAGCACTCAACAGAGCAGTGGTTCTCAAAGTGTGTCCCCAACACTAGCTGGTTTGGCTCAGTGGATACAGCATTGGCAGTGGACTGAAGGGTCCCAGGTTCGATTCCAGTCAAGGGCACATACCTCGGTTGCAGGCTGGATCCCCAGGCCTGGTCCAGACGCGTGTGGGAAGCAACCAATTGATGTGTCTCTCTCACATCAGTGTTTCTTTCTCTGTGTCTCTCCCACTCCCTTCCAGTCTCTCTAAAAATCAATGGAAAAATATCCTCTGGTGAGGATTAACCGGGGGTTGGGCGGTGGGGGTGGGGAGAGGAATAAAAAAGCGTGTTCCCCAGAACCAGCAGCATCAGCATCACCTGGGAACCTATAAGATATGCACATTCTCAGACCCCACCCCAGACCTAGGACTGGGGCCCAGCCATCACACTCACCTTTTAGAACTGCTATCATACAAGGGAGCTATCCTAGTAGCAATGTGTCTAGGGGTGTGTTTTGTGGGAAGGGGGAATGTTTATCACAGTCTTAGCCATTCCCCACCACTAAGTCCCTCCTTCATTTATTCCAAGAATACAGCAGGGTGACCCAGCAAGCCTTCCTCCCCACCCCACTCAGGGGAAGGATCCACTCCCAGCCTCTAGCTAGAGACTGCAGGCCTGGGTTTGTGAGGCTGCACACAGCCCTGCCTTCTTTCCTCCTTCCCTCCGCTCCTTGCCCCTCCACCTCCCCGCTTTCCCAGGGGCACCCTGGCCACACCCACCTGCCTCCCCTTTGTCTGCCAATCTGTCTCCATTCCAACCAGTCTGCACTTTACCTTCAGGACCCAGAGAGAGGCCTCTAGGCTCCCGACTGTTTCTCACTTTCTCCGGGAAAGGTCCAGGAGAATGGTTCATGCTACGGGCTCCCTGTGCCGGGGGCAGCAACAAGGGCCCCTCCCCACCAGGATCAATCTCTCCCTCTAAGATGCTCAAAGCTTCATCACTGACAAGTGAGAAAATGGGTGACAGAAAGGCACAGAGGCTTGCCTGAGGTCACACCGCAAGAGAGAGGCACAGCTAGGACTTGGACCTTGCTCTCTCTCCCCCCCTCAGTCACCCAGTCCCAGGCCCCAGCAGGTGGCAGGTGAGCATTTTTTCGTGGTGACATGTGGTAGGGACATAGTTGACCCTGGAAGATCCGAGGCCTTCAAGAACTCACTAAAGCAGCCATGGCCCATCACGGTGCCATGGTGTTCACCTTTCTCCAGCGGGCATGATCCTCGTGTTTCTTGCTGATGCTGCAGCCTCCGCTGAAGCTCAGAGTCAGGCGGCCAGTAGCCAGGGGTCACATCGCTGCCTGTGCTTTCCTAAACTGGCAGTAGGGTGATACGTTTGCACCGTCCTTCATGGATGCCCAGCTCATCCCTGTCTGGCAGCACCTTAGGGGCCCCTGGAATGTCAGGCCAGAATAAGTGGCAGTGACAACAGGCATGTGTACTGAGCACCTGCTCTGTGACAGGCATGGCGGGTACCTGCTCTGCAGACCCTGTCCCATGGCATCCTCACCAGGAGCCCACTCCACAGATAAGGGCATGGGACTCAGAGACTAAGTACCTTAATCCTGACTGACCTACACCAACCCCTCCATTCATAGAGAGGCCACATGATTTCCTCAAAGACACACAACTGGTGAGTGTCAGAGTCGGCTGTCCCTCATGAAAGTAGTCATCGTCCATTCATACGGCACTTTACCACTTGTCACGCTCTCCTCTCAGGAAGGCAAGGGTTTCTTTTGTTTGAGGGCTATCATTTTGGGGTGCTCATGTGATGTCCCAATATGGTCCTAATTGTGAACCCGTTCAATGCTCACAATTACAAGGCAGATATATTTATTATCCCCACTTTGCAAGTGAGGAAACTGAGGCACAGAGAGCTTAAGTAATTTGCCCAAGGTCACACAGCCAGGATTCAAATGTAGGCTCCCTGATGTTCTAAGCACTATAATGGCCTATTTTTGTAGCCGAAAAACCTGAGGCTCAAAGAGAGGACATGACTTACTGAAGGCCACAGAACTGGAAGGGGAACCACACAGCTCGGATCTCCTTCCTCCAAGGCCATTGCTGGTTCCCCTCCCCACCGATGATCTTTCTCATTCGTGATTAAAACACACTGACTGGGAGCCTTCTGTGCCAGAACCACCACCAGAGTGTCCCTGCCCAAACGGCGAGGCAGACAGGAAATGGACACCGCAATATAGAAGGACGAACAGGCTCACGGAGGTACCAGAGGCAGCTGTGGGAGCACCTGGAAGGTCACTGGCCACCCTGGGAATAAGGGAAGGTTCTGGAAGTCTGATCCTTGAGTCAAGACTTCAAGTTCAAGTAGGAACTTTTCCAGAAGGACAGGATAGAGTAGGGCATCCCAAACAGAGGAAACAGCATGTGCAAAGGCCAGCAGTATGAAAGAGAATGTAAAATAGTTGTGAAGAGTTCTATTCAGGCCCAGCCAGTGTGGTTCAGTGGTTGAGCATCAACCTGTAAACGATTCCTGGTCAGGGCACATGCCTGGGGTTGAGGGCTCAATCTCCAGTAGGGAGTGTGCAGGAGGCAGCCAATTAATGATTCTCTCTCATCATTGATGTTTCTATCTCTCTCTCCCTCTTCCTTCCTCTCTCTGAAATCAATAAAAACATTTTTTTAAAAAAGAGTTCTATGAGTGAGGGTGGGGACAGAAAAAACTGAACAGGGAGGATCATGAAAGGCTCCCGAGGGAGTCAGGACACTGAGTCCTGGCCACATATCAGCCCCTGTCTCACAGTGACCTCAATATTCCCATCTGTAAAATGGGAGTGAGGGTGAAGGGTTGGTGTCTAAGGGCCCTGCCAGCACTGACTTCCAACTGGTGGAGTCAGAATGGATTTGAATAGGAGGACAGTTTTGATGTGAGGGTAAAAGGCAAGGGAAAGATGGGTACACTGGAAAAAAGGACTCACAGTAGCAAAGGTTCAGAGAAAAGGAAGTTCAGGACAGGAGTTAAAAATGAGAAGAAGAGGATACTGCTTCAGGTCCCTGGGATGATGTAGGCAGAGGAAAGCATGTGAGGAAGCTGTATTAGTGGGGATATTTTAGTTACAAGTGAAAGAAAGCAGGGGAAATGGGCTATTGCTTTATATAACTGAGAAGCCCAGGGTATTGACTTCAGGTATGGCTGGATCCAGGAGCTGACATGTTATTGTGAGGACCCTGTCTCTCCCTCTTTCGTGGCTTTGATTTCTTCACCATTGATTTCACTCTCAAGGAGGCTCTATAACCTCATGAGGCAAAAAGGTGGCCACCAGTTGCTCTAGAATCCATCACAGACTACACTCCTGAAGGCAAAGAAAGATCTCAAACCCTCACATGCCATTGCCCTGGACCTTTTTCTTTTCCTCACATCTAACATTAGGTCTATCCTCAAATCTTGTTGAATCTTAAAGAGATGTGGAATCTACCCACTTCTCCTCACTTCCACTGATAACAGCCTGATCCAAGCCATCCTCATCTCTGTATTTTTTATTTTTTGAGGCATTACATTCATGTAGATGAACACAACTGGATGTGTAAATCCAGCTTAATGAATCTTCACACAGTGAGCACGTGATGTAACTTCCACCCAGATCACGACATAGAGCACTGACAGCTCCCCCACCCCCCTCAACCCCCTCCTAGCTAATAACCCCCTTAACAGCACATCCTCTTATGTGTGTGAGTCACCATCTTCTCTCGCCTGGTTTAGTACCCTGGTTCCCCGTTGTCTCAAGCTTTCACTCTTGCTCCTTTCAGTTAATTCAGTCAATTTAGAGATCCTATAAAAGGTAAATAAAAGCTATCCCTCCTCTGCCCCAAACCCTCCCATAGCTCCCATTTCACTTGGTCTAAAAGACTTTGTGTAGGCTTGCAAAATCTTAACAAACTGGCACCTCATCCCCTCTCCCCCTCCTTTTCCCAGCATCCCCTGCTCCAGCCATACAGGCTCTCTTCAGTTCCTCAAACACTCTTAGGCAAACTTGCACAGGGACGTTATACTTGCTGTTCCTGTTACCTGGTATCCTCCTCCTCACCCCCATAACCTCATGGTTCACTCTATCACCCCCTTTAAGTCTGTGTTCTAATGTCTCTGAGGTGAGCCCTATGATTGCCCTACTTACAACCTGGAAGGATTTTCCAGATCCTAGTGCCGGAAGAGAACCAGGTGGAGTCCAGCAGAGTCCCTGAGCTAAGGAGATGCAGCTGAGAGTCCAGGGAGACAAGAAGAGCAGAGTCTGCAGGACAAGTATCCAGGAGGGAAGATCTGCACCAAGAGAGAATTCCAGAGATCTGCAGAAAGTCTCCCTGGAGCCTTATGCTAAGTACTAGCTGGCACTTTTGTGTGAAAAAATTATTCTGGGCTAGAAAAAAACCATGCGGAAATATTAGAAAACAGTGCCCAGCACTCACACAGGGCCAAAATGGTGCCAAAATAGAAAAAATTTCATTAATCCATGGTGACTCACACACGCTGGTTAGAGTATAGTAGTCAGTCCCCCCCTTATCCATGGAGGATCCGTTCCAAGGCTCCCAATGGATGCCTGAAACTGCAAATAATAGCTGAACCCCACATATACTATGTTTTTTCCCAAACATGTATGCCTCTTCACTTAAAGAAAGCTCTTCATGGCTTCTCTTTGGCATATCTAAATTGTCATCATCACTACTCTCCCACTTTGGGGCCATTATTAAGTAAAATAAGGGTTATTTGAATACAAGCACTTCAATTCTGAGACATTCAATCTGATAAGCCAGATGGCTACTAAGTGACGAACCAATGGGGGTGGGCATATACAGAATAGATACAGGTACACCAGACAAAGGCACACGATGATTCCTGTCCCCGGAAGGAAAGAGCAGGACAGCTCGAGATTTCATCATGCTACTCAGAACAGCACACAATTTAAAACTTACAAATTGTTAATTTCTGGAATTTTTCATTTAATATTTAAGACCACGGTTGGGAACTGAAAAGTGAACTTGTGGATAAGGGTGGACCACTGTACTCAGGAAAGCCTTTTCTCACTATTGGTAAAGAATTAGCTCTCAGCAGAACACTGCTCTGGACCCAACAAATCATAAAAGCAAGACTTGAAAGGATCAGATGTTTTCCAAGTAATCTCATTGACTCTCAGCAAAACTCAAGAGGATTTATAGAAATACAGTTATAAAAATATACAGCATCCAACAAAGGTAAAATTCACAATGTCTGGCATCCAAATAAAGTTTACCAGCTATACAAAGAAGCAAGGAAACATGGCCCATAATAAAGAAAATAGTGAATCAACTGAAATTGACCCAGAACTGACACAGAAGTAGTGAATAAGAATAATAAAATAATTATTAACACTGAATTCTATATGTTTAAAAGTTGAAGGGACAGCCTGGCCAGTGTGGCTCAATGGTTGAGTATCAACCTATCAATCAGGAGGTCACGGTTTTGGGCTCGATTCCTGGTAGGGGGAGTGCAGGAGGCAGCCAATCAATTATTCTCTCTTATCATTGATATTTCTCTTTCTCTCTCCCTCTCCCTTTCTCTCTGAAATCAATAAAAAAATATATTTTTAAAAAGTTAAAGAGACACATGGAAGATATAAAAAAGATTCAATTGAACGTCTAGAAATGAAAGCTACAATGTCTGAAGTGAAAAATATGCTAGGACTCAATGTCTGACTCAAAACAGAAAAAAAAAAAAAAAGGATAAGTTAATCTAAAGACAGCAAATAGAAACTATCCAAAATGGAACACATAGAGCAAAAAAATAATTTAAAAGAAAAAACAAGAAGAGTATCAAGAGCTGTGCAACAACTTCAAGCAGCCTAATATATATATGTAATTAAAGTCCCCAAAGGAAAGGATATATTTATGGGGGGAAGCTGAAAATGTTCCAAATCTGATGAAAACTATAAACTCACAAATCCAAGAAGCTTAACAAACCTCAAGCACAAAACACAGGAAGAAAATTACCCATCATGATCAAATTGCTCAAACTGGTGACAAAAAGGAAAATATTTTTTAAAACAGTCATAAAAAAAGACTTTTTAAGTACAGAGGAACAAGGATAAGTATAATGACAGATCTCTTGTTATACATGACATAAAGAATAAAATGTTGACAACATCTTAAAAATGTGTCAACATAGAATTCTATACCCACTTAAAATATCATTCAAAAATGAAGGTGAAATAAAGATGTTTTTAGACACACAAAAGCTGGAAGAATTATTCACCAAAAGACCTGCACTATAAGAAATGACAAATGAAATCCTTCAGGCAGAAGGAAAATGGTATCAGATGGAAATCTGGATCTACACAAAAGAATAAAGAGCACTGAAAATGTTAACTACCTAAGTAAATATATAAGATATTTTTCTTATAATTTAAAGGTCTTTAAAAGATAATGTATTGTTTAAACACAAATAATGATAACATTTTATGGAGTTTAACATTTACATAAGTATGGCAATAATGGCATCACAATTAGGAAGACAGAAATAGAAGTATACTATTGTGAAGTTCTTACACTACATATAAAGTGATATAATATAATATCACTTGACAATAGACTGTGGTAAGTAGAGATACATACTATAAATCCCAATGCAACCACAAAATAACAAAAGGAAGAATTATAACTAATAAACCAATAAAGGAGGTAACATGGAATTGTAAAAAATGCTCAATTAATCAGAAAAAGAAAAAAAGGGGGAAGCAAAGAGTAGATGGTACAAAGAGAAAACAAATAGCAAGATAATAGATTAAATCTAACCATCAATAATCACATTAAATGTAAACGATCTAAACACTCCCATTAAAAAGCAGAGATTTTCAGATTGGATTTTTTTTAAAGACCTAAATACATGCCAACTACAAAAAAGCATACTTTAAATATAAAGACACAAGTTAATGGTACAAGGATAGAAAAAGACAGACCACACTAATCAAAAGAACACAGGAGTGGCTAGTTTAATATCAGACAAAGTTCATTTCAGAGCAAAGAATCTTAACAAGAATAGATACGGTCATTTCACAATGATTAACAGGTCAAATAACCAAGAACATATAAGTTTTAAATGTTTATTCCCCTAATGGCAGATACTTAAAATACATGAAGCAAAAAAATGATAGATCTGCAAGGAGAAATAAATCCACAATTATAGATTGAGATTTCAAATCTCAGCAATTGAAAGATTGAAAATCACATGTGCTGGGTGGTGGTCGTGGCTGGGGAGAGGTCAATGGGGGGAAAAAAAGAGACATATGTAATACTTTAAACAATAAAAAATTTAAATTAAAAAGAAAAGAAAGACTGAAAATCAAATGTCACCTTCTTAGTGCATCCTACCTTGGCCATCAAGTTTAATTGCACCTCTTACTCCCTACCCCTCTCTTCTGTACACAACGCCTTCTAACAAAATATTTATTTATTTATGTTAATTTATATATTTGTATAATGCCTAGAACAGTCTGGTACTTAGAAGATTGTCAAAAAGAAAAATATACATAAAAACATGATTGAAAGTCTGTTCATTGCTGTTATTGTGACTTGTATTACATGACTCTGCATGTAGTCTTTTTATGTTGCCATTTCAAGGCACAGACCCCAACAAAATCAATATAGGAGACCCAGAATTCTGGAACATAAGGGCAGAAACCATAGAAATGTAGAATGTTTGTATAAGATGCATAGGGTGTTAAAGGCTGAAGCCTACAATGTTAGAATTCTGTGATGTTTAAAGCCAGAACTTTAGAATCCGGTAGCATAATTGATGAGGGATCTAAACCTGGGTTGTTAGAGGGTGGGGAGTTCAGTTAAACAGTATTTTTTAAACTCCACCTGCTGGTCCTGGTGTTCCCTATCTTTAATACCCATAGGGAGGTTTACACCCAGCTAACTAACTCAGCTCAGCAAGGCAAAGGGACTGCGAAACTATTCACCCATGGCCTCAGGGGCTGGGAATGAGGGGAGTGAGGAGAGGGGGAGGAGGGAGGCTGTATTTCTCCATTTTAATTCAGCTCCCGCTGACAGGGCCCCTTCTGGACTGTGGGCTCACAAGGCCTTTCTGTCATGCAAGACTGGAGGTTGTCATTATCAGAAGGAACCACCATCACCTCCACAGGAATAAGGGGGAGAAGCCACAGCAGCCTGAGGCCTGCCCATCACCCCAGGGACCCCATGGCCATACAACTGGCTGGTCTGAGTCCCAGGGAGTGTGGAGATAGGCTGCACATAATCAGGGTGGCCTTACATCTCTGGGCCCAGGAGTGTAACCTTCGCTGCTCTGACAATGGGGCATCCTGGTGGGGGTGAGGGTGGGGATGTCTAGCAAGTGGGGCACACACACCTAATCAGTTGTCCTGCTTTATTTTTATCTACATCTGTTATCATCCACTGAACCGCATGTCTTATATTGGTCTCATTCATCTCCCAAACTAGACTGTGTGTCTGTGAGGGCATCCAATAGCTTCTACTTGGCTCATGCGGTCCCAAGTATGAGCTACTAGTGGTGCTACTATGGAGACTCACATACAGTGAGTGTTCAGTGTTGGTGGACTGTACAGATGAAGCGGCTTTTCGTACCCTGTACACAAAGACTCTGTGCACACACTAGGCCACGCCTCTCTTATGAGGACTAATGAAGGCTGTCAATTCCCTACCCAAAACTCACACCCCTCAGACACTGGTGCAGACACTTCCCAAGGACCACACACTCACACACACCAGCCCCAAGCCCTGTACAGCCCACCCGTTGCAGCCCACGCCCCAGCATCATTCTACTCCACTGGCTCAGGGGAAGAATGAAACTCAAGGGCTCATTCCCAGCACCATCTTTCATCCATCAGTTTTCTGCCTTGGCCCTATCTTGGGAAAAGCACAGGAAATACCAAGGACCAACACTTGTGAGTACATGCTGCACCAAGGTAGTCTAAGCCCATCACTTCCACCATCCCAGACACAGACCTGTCACCCGACACACAACCCCTCACAGTAAGGGGGGAGGGGGGGGGAGGGAGTGCACTTTCTGAACCTCTTTCTGAACACCCTGCTATTGGCCCCTACAATAGCCCCGGATTGACCCTCCATTTAGGACTCAGGTTCTCACCTCTACTGGAATCACAAGGCTGCCTTTCTGAGGCTCGGTCACCTGCTGACAAAACCCCAGAAAAAAACTGCTTAAAGAGGCACGAATTATCAGCCAAATTCCCAGGGATACTCCCTCCCTCCTCTCCACCCATCTTCCCATCACCACCACCACAGTCCTTTGAGCCTGAAGACCCCCAAGCCAGGAACCAGTCATTACACACCTGGGGGTACAGGATGGGTGGCCGGATCCCCTCTTTTTGGGCACTGCTGGGAAGCCCACCTCCCCATTCCTCAGACTACTGCCGCTGTGCTTGCCCCCCACCCCCTTAATTACCTCTATGCTGCTTAATTGGGCAAAGGGCGCGCGCGCGTGCGCGTCGCGGGGAGGGGTGGGGGTTCACTCCTCACACATGGGGCGCCGGGTGGAGGGGGTGCTGGCTTCCTGCCCAAGAGCGAGCCCCCTCCCCCAGCCCCAGCCGCTGGAGGATTGTGAGCTCAAACAGATGGACCGAGCCGGAGGGGCGGGGGCGCGCTGATGGGGTGCGAGACGGCAGCGAGCTGGCCGGGCCTAGCGGCGCCCTGACAAAGGCGGAGGCCGGGCGGCGAGGGGCGCCTTATCAGCGCTAGCAGACCGCTAGGTCGGGCGGGCGCCCGCAGCCCTGGATCGGGCTCACAAAGGCCCGGGCCGGGCGGTGGGGTGGGGGGCTCGAAGATTAATTGCCCAATCAAGTTGTCGGCGCGGGGCGGGGGCGGGACCGCGGCCCCGGGGGACGCGGGGCGGCGCATAATGAAGTGTGCAAAAAGTTAATTTGCTCCGCGACTCGCTGCTCGCCACAATCAAAGACGGACGGCGGGGAGGGAAGGAGTGGGGATTGTGCCCCTCGCCCCAGCTTGCGATCCACAGCGGGTATGATGTGGGGACACGGGGCACCCCCAGCGCCAAAGGGGGCGGAGGTCTCCAGACGTACCTTCACCCCCAACTTTCCCCCGCTGTGTGTCTCCCCCCGCCCCCAGCCCCACCCCCGCCGCAGGTCCGGTCCAGTTTCCTTTCCTCTCCTCTCCTCTCCTGCACGCACAGTGGTTGACATTTCTGGAGCTCTGACCCTGGGCCGGGCTCTGCGCCAAGCGTTTTCTGACGTTATCTCCTCTGGTCGCAACCTGAGGAGGTAGGGCCAGTGATCATCCCGCGTTGCAGAGGAGGTACCGCGTTGCAGAGATGCTCGGGAAGTGCTCCAAGGTCAAACACAGGACCCTCACACAGCCCCAGGGCCTTAGGGTGGAAAATGGCACGGTGGAATGTGTCAAAGACAAAAAAATAAAAATACGTCAAACAATGGGGAAGATTGAATCTATTCAAGCTCTTGCAATTGGGGAGCAACCTGGGTCCCCAGATCGGAGATCGTAGGTGTAGTAGATTTGCCTTAGTCTTTCACAGGGAGGTGTAGATAGGTTACAGGCGGGGGAATTTAGCGTTGGGATTGTCTTGCATTCGGGGAGTATTGTCAGCCAGCGGCACAGGAAATGTTTATCTCAGCGTCTAGTTTCAGATGGGACAAACAGTTCCAATCTCAGCCAATCAACCATGTGACAACAAATAGGAAGTGGGAGGGTCTGTCTGTTCTTATCTACTGGTTCAAGCAAAAGGGGAAAGGTCACAGGCAAACAATAGAGTCATCCCTGAGCCTTACTGGGAGTCCAGAGAAAGACAAACAGTCTTATCTAAGTGACATGGGGAAGGTGGTTCCTTGCCGTCAGCCATTTCCCTGAACACAAAATGGTACGGGCAATTAAAAAAAAAAAAAAAAAAAGAGGTGGGGGATTTCTTAACCATCATTTTTCCAGGAGCCAAGTTTAACATTGTCAAAAGGTTATCTGATAGCAAGGGCAGAAGCCCAGGTACCCTATAACAGCAGCTTTCCCGAGTGGCTTAGAGTCACTGCCTAGTGAGGAGCTCATCCTTAGTAACAACTATAAATGCCCCTTAGTCATCTCCCCCAACCCCCAGGATGTCACCTTAGGCAAGTCATTTAACCTGTCCTCCATAAAATGGAAGCAATAATAATACCTGATAGGATACTGTTATCAGTGAGAGCATAAACAGCAAGCACATGGAACATGCTAGGTGCTATAAGAATTAATTTTTTCTTCTTCAGAAAGTAGTGGTGTCAGGATTTGAATTCAAGCTGCATGGTTTCGGAGCCTGCACACTCACCCCCAGGTGCACTGCCAGATCTCCGTGTGTTGATTCAGTTCTCCAACACCAAACACAATCCACCTGTGTCCCAGGCGCTGGGTGTCCCACAAGAAAAGGAACAGGCAGCCCATCCTGTGAGGCAGGCCAGCCCTAAAGGACAATGGCACAGAAGCTCAGAGGAAGTGCCGAACCTGGGTTAAGGACAGCTTTTGCGAAGCCTGGCAGTGATGTCCCAGATGCCCATGGGCCAGTTGACACAGAATAGCACCTGCCCTGATCCCCAGTCCCATCAGACTCTTGCTAAGAAGCAGCTTCCTGGACAGGCTCAGGCCCTCGCACTGACTGGTGGCTCCTGAGTCCTGGTTCTCTGACCCACTGTCCAGGCCTGTCTCTGGGCCCAGACAGGACCAGGGAACTAGAGAGGGAGCCCTTGAGCGTGACAAGAACTAGGCTTGCAAAAAAGGGTGGGATCACAGCCAAACCAAGATTTATGGGCCCAATCATAATAATGAAAGAAAGAAAGAAAAAAGGGATGCATGTTCGGCAATGCCCAGGGACTGGGACTGCTGCCCTATTACCAAAAATGTCGCTCTCGACTCTGCAAATTAGCATAAAACATGCTGTTTTGCATTAGTTTGCATGTCATTTGCATGCTAATGAGTTGACACCACAATGTACCCAGTCCCCTAAGCGGTTTCTGGTCTTTGCTTTTCTCCCAGCCCTGCCCATTGTCTTGCATTGAGGAAACCGGGAGATCTGGGTTCTAGGATAGGCTGAGCTACCCACTCCCTGTGGGGCCCAGTCCCTGCCTTTCTCTGAGTCTCAGTTTCCCTAACTGTGAGCCGAAGAAGTCAAACTGGTCAGGAGTTTTCATGTTATGCTCCGTTAGCCCCCTTGGGGACTACTGACATAGAGATGGGAGAGCAGGTGGGGCAGGCGCCCCCCTTCCATCCCCTCCTAACAGCTGGGGCTCTGAGTAAAATTTCTCTTGAGCAATGCAGAGCTTCTCTGTTAAAACCAAAGACAAAAAGTTTACAAATGGACCCAGTTATCCCCACCGTCTTTCCAGTTCTCTAAAGATTTGGATAATAAAATTAGAGTTAAAATATAGCACTTACCATGGGGCAGGCACTGTTCGAAGCACCAGATACACTACACTCAATCTTCACACAACCCTTGAAAAAGTGCTATTATACTTCCCGTTTTATAAATGGGTAAACTGAGGCACTGAAAGTAACATAGCTAGGTTCAAACAGCCACTACATGGTAGAGTGAAGAAATGCAGATGGTCTGGCTCTAGAGCAAGCATGTCAAACTCGCGGCCCACAGGCCGCATGCAGCCCACAACACATATTTTTGCGGCCCAGCCAATATAACCCTATGTAAGAAACGTTTTAATAATATTTTCATAACTTAATTTTTACAATATCTTGTTATACATAATTATTAATAACGAACTACAATGTTCACTAATGACTGATCACTATAACCGTGTTGCATTCATTTCCCTTACCCACCTTACGCGCAGGCACACCATTTCTCTCCACTAATACTGGCAGCGAATATTTTAGCAGCCGATTGCCACGTCATTAGTCTTGGACTGACTTGTTTTGGTGTGTGCAACAGGAAATATTTCGCTTTCAGAGAACAAGAATAGGTTTATTTGCATTACACTTATTAATTTATTAATTTGTGCAGTTATTCAGTGTCTGGTAAGTTAATGTTCAAGACAAAATATTAATTTTTATTAAAATGTTCTATTATTTTATGTTAACAATGACTCATTTATTTCAGCCCTTTGTATTCAGCATGTTTGTATCAAAATAAACCTATGTTTCTATGAAAATTGGAACTTTTTTTTTTTGCGGCCCACATAAACCTTGTTTATTTGGCCCTCATTAGCCTACCCACATGCTTGTTCTAGAGACTATACCATGAGTTTAGCTAGGCCAGTGGTCGGCAAACTCATTAGTCAACAGAGCGGCAAACCGTGGCTCGCGAGCCGCAGTTTGCAGACCACTGAGCTAGGCCAATTACCCGTTATACAGAGAAAGAAACTGAGACCCAGAGAGGGAGAGAGAAATTCAAAGAGCAGCAGCTCAACTTGAACTTGGCTTTCTACCTGAGTCCCTGCTTTCTGCCACCAGGGAAGGATGGGCCAAAAAAGGGAGGTCTAGGGTTTCAGAGATGCTCAGGAAACCTCTCTCGGTCCAATGGGCTTCCAGGGTGAGGGGTGCTTTCTTCCCTGGCCACCGGAGCCTGCTTCCTCCCTCAGCCAGCCTAGTCGCAGCTGGTGGACTCCAGGAAACAGGCTCCGGAACCAGCCAGAATGACCCCCTAAATCAGGACAGCTAGCAGGCTGGTGAGAACACCAGGTGTGCCATCAGAGCCAGCAGACAATGCCCTGGCCGCTGTGCAGGTGGAGGCGCTGCGGAGGGGGCTCCACTGCAGGGGGCTGGGGGCCTTTATCTGCAACGAGGCAGGCAGTGCCAGGCCAGCAGGTGTTGGACCCCCGCCCCTCGGGGGTCTGGCTGGGAAACCCCAGATGCAGGGATGACTGGCCTCCCTGAGGGATGCTCATCAGGTGGGGGATGGGGAGGGGAGGCTAGTCGTCCCTTTTCTCTATTCAGTGCCCCTCAATGGCACCTTGGCCTTTCCTAAGCCCCTTCCCTCCTGTCAGTCTTCCCCTCTGAACTGTCCCCTTTCACCCTGCTCCACCTACCCTGGCCCTTCTCTCAGTTCCTTCCACATCCCAAGCTCAGTCCTGCCTCCGCACCTTTGCACTTCCTGTTCCCTCCACTTAACCTTGTTTGCTTCTCAGCCTTATTACAATCTGAATCAATCTTGTTTATTTATGTGTCTCCTCATTTGGTGCCTGTCTCCACTGCTAGAGCCAGGACCATGTCTGTCTTATAGAAATATAGTTCTCAATAAATATTTGTTGAAGGAAAGAAATAAAAAGGGAAGACAGCAGCTGTTGATGATTTATTTAGTTAGAGTCTGTTTCCCTCTCTCCTCCCTACCCCTAGAACAACAGCTCCACATTTACCACTGTGATCACTAGCACAGTGCCTGGCACACATTAGGTGCTCAATAAATATTTGTTGCCTAAATGAACCAAGTTGGCAAGATCTTTGCACTGGGAGTCAGGAGACTGGGGTCCCTTCCCAGCAGCATCCCTGGTGGTACATAGGACACTGGGCACGTTCCCTCTCGGGTAAGGAACTTCCGTGTCCTCATCTGAAAGCTGGACTTTGGAATCCCTGCCACATTCATCAGGACTATTAAAGTCCAAGTGTGGCCCATCCTCACTCACTCCCCAGGAGGAGGCAAATGGGGCAGCTGCCAGGAGGCAAAGGGCAGGCAAACCTGGGTTCCAATCAGGACGCAGCTACCACCCTGTCCCTCTCTGAGCCTCCATTTCCTTATTTGCAAAAAGGGCCACAGAAACTGTGGGGACTACATCAGCCAACAAAGGGAAATAAAAAAGTGCACGCTGTGACGCGCCATGCCCATAGAGGTCATTCTCATCAGCAGAGCAGTGCAGTAAGGCGGTCACAACATGACTCAGCCCAGCACGTTTTGTTTATCTGTTAAAGGGGCTCTGGATCATACCGACCTCAAGGGGCTGTTGTGAGAATTAAAATGAGAAAATGTACTATGTTTGTACCTGGCACATAGTAAGGGCTTTGTGACCACAGGACTAGGAGTCGTTAATTGCCTCTGGGGTGATCCTGTCTGATATGGGTTTTCCAAGTAATCAGAGTACAGTGGAGACCATGTCAGTACGAGGGTGAGGGTTTGTGGGGGGGGGGGGCGTGGGGGGTGGCCGTGGTCTGAGTTCAGTGTTGGGGTGGGTTGGGGAGGATGAAGGTGGAGAGGTGGGCCATGGTGAGATCTGGCAGTCCTGAGGGCCAGATGAGGATTTAGTCTTTATCACAGCAGCAATAGAAGCTACAAAAGGTTTTAATAAGCAGGGAAGTAAAATGATCTGGAGTTTCAAAATACTCACTCTGGGTGCCTGGCTGGTATTGCTGGTGGTTCCCATGCCCATTACCTTCCTTTCCCTCAGTATGAGAACACCCCAAAGTCGCTGGGCACATGGACACCCAGAACAGAGATCACACTCACGGGCCTCTCGAAGTTATGTGTGGCCATGTGTCTCCATTCTGGCCAAGAGGAGAGAAGTCGTATCATGTGCTTTTCTAGGACAGCAGTCACCAACCCGTGGTCCGTGGACCATTGGTGGTCTGTGAGGTCCCAAAGGTTGGTGACCGCTGTTCTAGAAGAAGTCCTTAAAGGGTGGGAAAACATTCTTTGCCACTTCCTCCTTCCCTCTGGGTGGAATGTGAACATGATGGCTGGAGAACGAGCAGCCTATTGGAACCATGAGGTGTTGAGGAGGATGAAACAGCAAGAGAGAAGGAGGCTGGGACTTTGGAGATCAAGGAGCCACCTTGCTAGCCCAGACCTGCCTGCCTCCAGACTGATTTTAAGAAAGAGAAACCAGTATTTGTCTCACTGAAGTCACTCTTCTTTTGGGCTCTCTGCCACTCACGGTCAACTCAACACAAACAGATCCAGCTGGTAGAGATGACGTTGGAGCTCTGTGGCCCACCTTGACATGTGAGAACAGAGGATTCTCCTGGTACATCTTCCTGCTCACACTGGCCCTGAAGCTGCTGGCCTTTACCACCCAGCTCTGCCATCTGAGAGCAAAACCCAGGTTAGCCCAATTGGCCGGTGTCCCTGGCTGGGCCAAACTGTGACAGGTGCAAAGCGCATGGGGGCCTAAGAGCAGGGCTCCTGCTGCTGCCTCTGCAGCTCTGAGAGGCAGGGAAGAGAGAGGACAATGGACAATGGCAGGATGGCACTGTCCATTCTCATGGGCCACCGCCAGCCCCTTCTCACCCACCCTTCCTGTGGCACCCAAGAGAGCTTCTGGCCTCACAAATCCCACGTCAGTGCCATCCCGCAGCCCCCCGGGGTCCTCAAATGTACATCCAATCACCTCTTTGGCCCCTCAGGTCCTGTAGGATGGGGCTGACTCTTCAACACCCAGTGTCAAGCACACCCTTGAGCACAGATTCCAGCTCTTATGAGCTCTGTGACTTTGGGCAACTTGCTAAAGCATTGTGGGCCTTCATTTCCTAGGCACAGTACCTGGCACACATTAGGAAATGTGTTACAGTCATCATGGAGATGACTGTAACAACTACTGCGTACATGAAGCTTCAGTGAGTTAGCGTGGAGATTCCAGTTACTGCTGTCTAGCAAACCACCCCAAACATAGTGCCGTTAAACACTGTCTTATGCTCACAGATTCCTATGGGTCAGGATGCAGACAGAGCACATGGCAATGACTTCCTTCTGCTCTACGTCTGGGGCCTCAGCTGAAAAGAGCTGAAGGCTGGGGGTTGGAATCATCTCGAGATGTCTTCCCCTGCGTGTCTGGCAGTCAAGACTAGTTCGGCTGAGGCTATAGGCCAGACCACTCCTGTGGCCTCTCCTTGGGAGCTGGGCTTCCTCACAGCGTGGTGGCAGGATGCCAAGAGTGAGTGGCCCCTGAGACCCAAGCAGAAGTGGCGTGGCCACTTCTAACCTATTCTCAGAAGTCACACTGTGTCACTTCTGCCCCATTTTATTCCTGGAAGCAATCACAGGAGGGGACATAAACCTCACCTCTTGGCAGGAGGAGTGTCAAGGAATTTGGAGTCAGACTTTTAAAACGGCTTGAACAATGGCTGACTCACCATAAACACTCATTAAATGTTAGCTGGGAGAAATAGCAAAAGTATAATAGCAACAGGGTTCAAGCCTGTATGTGTTGAAACAGTCCTATCAGATGATACTGGACATAAAGGGGTTAATGGGGGAGGCACAAGGGCAGGTCCCTGGAACCTGACTTCCCCACTATTCTAGAAGAGGCACTGAAAGATAGAACTTAGATAATAAGAGCTAATATGTCTTGAGTGCTTACTAGATGCCCGGCACCAAGCCAAGCACTCTATGCATGATCTTATATAATCCACACAATAACCCAAGAGGCAGGTCCCATCATTATGCCCATTTATTGATGAGAAGCCAAAGGCTCAGAGAGGCATAGGATCTTGCTTTAGGCCACACAGCTAGGATGAGAACCTAAGTAGTGGGTTTCAGAGCTGGTCCTCACTTCCTAAGACTAAGCTGGGCAATGGCCAGCCTGCCAGGTGGAACAGGACATCCTGACTGTTTGGTGACAGACAGGGAGGGCTTGTACTGCACGACAGAGAGCCAGGACCAGGAGGTGTGTCAGCTGCAAGCCCACAGTCACAGGCAGGGGGAATGGGGCCAAGCCTTCCGTCTGGTGGGATGGGGGAGGGAGAGAGTGAAGAGAACCCAGGGAGCAAAGCAGAGCTCCCCTCCAGAGGCAGCTAAGCAGTGAGGGATGGAGATACAGCCTGGTTACCAGTCACCTTGAAATGAGCTCTAGGGTCATGGAGGGGCCCTGGCCTCTGCTCCTTGGAGCCCCTACCAGGCCATCACTGCTCCACCACATGTAGCAGGGTGTTACTGGTGATCTGGAGGCTCAGCTGTCGGGGGAGGAGCAGAGGACAGAGAGGGGAGCACCAATCCATATAACAGCCGGGAAGGATCACAGAGGGTATGCCCAGCAGCACCAGGTCCATAAGGGCAACCCTCTGCCCTTGACTTTTCTCCTATTCTCTACCACTCCCTTTCCCTTCCTGACCGCCTTCCTTCCACCCACCGCCTCCTTCCATTTCTCCCGTCCTTCCTCCTCCCTTCCTTCCACCCGTTCCCCATTACGGAGTCTCACAGGGAGAAGCTGCGTTCTCCAAAGGCAAAAGAAGCCTGGTCATGACCGTGGACTTCATGAAGTGAAACATGATTCCTCAGCCATCACAAAACCAGTCCTGACAATGTCATGAGTGCCTTCGACTCTCAGAAGTAATAGGGTGTCAACTCCTCTGTGCCCCAAAGTGCGAGGGTGTCTCCTAGAGCACACACGGTCCCTGGGAGGCAGCTCCAGGGGGCACTGGATAGTGAGCCGATGGCCTGGGACTCGCTGCTAAGCCCCTCTGAGACCTGGTTTTCTTGGCTGAAACAACTTCCCGGGTTGAGAGGAGGGGAAGATGGACGGCATACAGTTGCACACAGTGTGTGCTCTGCCTTGCCCGGTCCCTTGCTGGCACAGGCCTCTGACCTTTCTCCTAGGCTCGTGGGGCAGAGCCAACGCTCAGCTGATGTTGGCAAGCATGGGGAGGGTGGACGGGCAGGCTGTCAGGGCCGGCCTTGTGCCCAGAGAACCTTCTGTGCCACTGTTCCTCAGCCAGGCAGGCCCAGCCCACCGGCCACTTCCCGTGCCCCTGGCAGGACAGGGCTGTAGGCCCCTCCTCTCCTGCATCTTGCTCAGCTGACCGAGGTGGCCACCTCCTCCCCACGGGCCCTAGAAACAGAAGTCTCCAATATAAATGCAAATGCGCTGCAGTCCTCAGTCTCAGGCTGGCCGCTCCAGCCTGTGCTGGGGACATGAGCTGACACTGGCCCAGAGAGATAAGGCGTTTCTGGGCCACCCCCACCCCTGGCCCTGCCCACTCCTCAGACTGTCAGCTCCACAAAGACCCCAGGGAGTCCAGCCCTTCCTCTTTGCTGCCCATAACGCCTGTGATGGACCCCTGAAGGTCCCCTTGCTGCAATTATGGAGGGCCGCAATCCTCGGTGGTGAGCCTCACCCTCTTACCCTCCTGGGCTGGCAGGACAAAGCCAGGAGGTACGTTAGGAAATGGCAGGCGGCCTGGGGGCTATCTCTACCATCACCCTCCACCAGGCTCCAGGCTGCCACTAGCCCAGAGAATTCCTTTGTGTGCATTAGAAATAGGCACCCCTCCTTCCTGGTGCAAGGCAGCCCCTCAGCAGAACGCAGGGCAGCGTCTTAGCCCCCAGCTGGACACCCCTGAGCCCAGCACAACGTGCACTGTACGCACAGCTCTTGGCAGCCATTCTCCCCTTCAGGACTCGGTTTCCCCTCTGGCCAGGGGAACCACCTCGAGAGACACCTTCAAGTGTCACACAACTGGTCTGCTTAGGCCAAGAGACAGGGCCCTGGAGCTGGCCAGGCCAGCCCCCAGGGTGAGACTCTTCTGGCTCCTATATCTTACCACCCTTCCATTCCTCAGCCCCAGACATTTCCATCCTTAAGCCACGACTCCGGATTCTTAATAAGGAAGCAAGACATCTCCGGCCGAAGCATTCTGTGACAGCGGTGGAGTAGGTTTGGGGTCACAGGCAGAGCTCTGGAACGGCCCGGGTTCAAGTCCAATACATTCCTGGCTCCAGCTCTAATGGCACCTCCTCAGAGAAGCCCCCCTGATGGTCCCATATTGGAGCAGTCCCTTGCCTGCTGCCAGAAACCAGGCCATACTGCCCTGTTGCTTTTCTTCGTGGCGTTTATCGTTATGTGAAGTTATCCCATTTATTTATGTCTTCCTGTGGTTATTTTCTGTCTCCCCTCTCCCTTATTGGAATGCAAGTTTCTACAAGGGCAGGCACCATGAATCAGTAACTCCTCCCTCGACACTTTCTGGGAGATAATGACGGATGCCCTGCCATAGGGTTAGTGTAAAGCCAAATTTGCTCAGCAGAGAGCCAGCACACAGTAAGTGCTCAATAAATGCTAATGGATTTTGCTGTTATTGTCCTCATGAAAGGGCTGGTGTCCTGGTGCCAGGAGCCCAAGTCGGGACACACTCCTCCACAAATTCCAAACCCAACACAGGGCCAAGTCCTCCTTCCCCCTTACTCCCGCCAGGACCACACTGCAAATTGCCACTTCTCTCTATGCCTCAGTTTCCCTCTGTACAGTGATGGGCTGGCTCCTCACTGCCTGAAACGTCACAAAGCTGTTATGAGTGCCAAGTGACATAAAGAGGAAGACAATTTCTAGTTCCTAAATATGATTTCTTTTTTTAAAAATTTCTTTATTGATTAAGGTATTACATATGTGTCCTTATTCCCCCATTCCTCCCACCCCCCCCCAAATATGATTTCAATACTACAAAGAACTCTGCATGCTTCTCCCGATTGCCTGCCCCCCTCCAAATGTGACATTATTCCTTGACTACCACTCCCTTTCCCTTCACTCCCTCCTTCCTTCCATCCATCTCTCCTTCCATTTCTTCCATCCTTCCTGCTGCTTCCTGACCCAACCCAGCCACATCTTAGGCTTCTTCCAAGGAAGAGGTTTCCATTGAGGAAGGTTTCTCAAAGTTTTGCATAATCATACCACCTCCTCCTCCCACTCCCATTTGCAGTCTGTCTGTATTTCATTATCTACACTAATAAAAGAGTAAGACGCAAATTGACCGTACCTTCGTGACATCCACCAGCCAATCAGGAGTGAGTATGTAAATTAACCCAATAAAGATGGTGGGTTAATTTGCATGCGCAGGCGCCAAGCAGCCAGGGGCGGGGTGGGACGCTTGCATCATCAGCATGGCAACAACGCAGGTGTTCCGCACTGCCCCAGCCACTCCGGGCCTCTGGGCAGCGTGGGAAGGCGGAAAGGAGGCTCCGGGCTGGAGAGAAGGCGGTGCCAGCAGCCAGGGTAAGGAAGGCCCATTCTTGCACGAATCTTCATGCATCGGGCTTCTAGTAACTAATATTTTCTTTAAATTGCCTCAGTTTAAAAAAGAAAGTCAATTCATGCTAATGGGAAACTTTACTCCACTGCCATACGTTAAAATTATTATCAATTGCTATGAAAATGGATATATGCGGATATTCCCTAAAATAAATGCCTAAGTATTAAAAGTCTGATGCCCCCAGCAAGGTTTTCAAGTTCTCGGCCTGAGAGTTCTCTGGGGAACTTTTTAAAATTCCTTCATTCACTGGACAAACATTTCATGAGAACCTTGCTAGTATGTGCCCAGCCCAGGTGGCAGCAGCTATCAGTGACCCCATTTCCAGCCCTCAACACAGAGGGCCTCATGGAGGCAGCAACTTACGCCCTTCAAAATACAATTAATTAGCAGACAATCATCACCCATACCGGCCTCACTGGGCATTTCTTGGTTCTTTCCTCTCAACACCACCCAAGCCCACTTACCTGTGGGGGCTGGGAAGGAAGAGAGTGGGAAAGGTCTTCATCCATCAGCATGACCACACACATATGTGCAATCAAACATGCCTGCTACAAACGCAGGCTCCAGGACCCCTATCCAATGCCATCCGTCCATTTTACCGATTCCAGACTCTTGGAAAGGGCAAGTCAACAAAATGGCATATTATTTCCAGGAAGTGTATCAAAAGTGAGACCCTTGCAAATTTGGTAAACTGTATCAGAAAACTTTAATTGGGTAGGCAGTTTCTCTCCTAAGACTTTATCTAAAAAAATCATCATGAATGTGAACCACAATAGCTACTGCATCGCTGATGACAGTGAAAAGTTTAAAACCTAAATGTTCATCAATAGGGAATTTGGTAAATAGTATATTCCATATAATGGAAATGTATGCAACCATTTATCAATGGCGCTGCAGAATATTATGACATGAGAAAACGTTCATGTTATATTGTTAAGTAGAAAAACAGCTACAAAATAGAATGCATAATATCACTAGATACACATATAAATGAAAGACTGGGATGGATTTGAGTTGCAGAGAATTTCTTAAACAAGAAATGAAAGGCCAAACCATAAAGGCAAATATTAATAACTTAATCTACCTTAGAATTATGACTCTGTTCAAAGTTCACCACGAAAAAAATAAGCCACAAGCTAGGAAATGACTGTAACAATCTAGCAAAGTTAGTATTCAAAATATATAAAGAGCTCCTACAAATCAATAAAACAAAGACAAACAATAGTCTGAAGCTTTGAACAGATATAAAGGATAAAAAACATGAACAGCCAATAAGCATATAAATAGATACTTAACCTCTTGGCAATTAGGGAAATCCTCATTAAAAGCTCATTTTATGTCCATTAGATTGGCAAAACCTAAAAGCCAGACAAATTTAAATATAACCACTTGTGTGGAACAAGAAGGATTCTGTGACACTAGTGATGGGAGGTCACTTTGGACAACCACTTAGGACCGTGGTCAGCAAACAGCTGCTCGTGAGCCACATGCGGCTCTTTGGCCCCTTGAGTGTGGCTCTTCCACAAAATACCACGGCCTGGGCGAGTCTATTTTGAAGAAGTGGCATTAGAAGAAGTTTAAGTTTAAAAAATTTGGCTCTCAAAAGAAATTTCACTCATTGTGCTGTTGCTATTTGGCTAATGAGTTTGCCGACCACTGCCTTAGGAGAACAACTTGCCATTATTTTGCACTTACCATACTCTACAACCCAGTAATCCCTTCCTGGAGACATTCTAGAGAGACATGTACATGAGCACAGGAGGTGTGGGCAACGATGGTTATATTGGCAGGACTCAGCCCTTCCCCTAGCCCCTGATGATCCACCTTCCTGTCACTGTGTCTTTCACTTTCATTGGGCAATGTTCGCAGTTCGGGGGAGGGTACCTGTCCGGCACACTCCCCTGCACTGTTAACATGATGGCGCTTACCGCTGTGATTAGATCACGATATTTAGCACAGGTTTCTGTGCCAGACTTGTGACTTTCCAGGCTGGGACTTTAACTCTCCCACACTCTGGGTGAGGGGACCCAGCCCTGCAGGGCAGCCACTGGGCAAACCAGATCCCACGCTCATCATTTGAGTGGAAATAGCAGGATGAGCTAGAGCTTCAGTGACTGTCCTGGGGGCCAGGGAGAGGCCAGGAGAGCTCAGGGTATTAGGAGAAGAGGTGGCAGGGTTGCAGGTAGGGCTAGTTCATAAACGACGTTCATCCAAATAACAGACTGCTCTGCTGCAGTGAAAAAGAATGGTGGCTCCATAGGAGCCAATCCGAGCATCTCCAAGATAGGAGCCAATCCGAGCATCTCCGAGATCCATTGCCAAGGGGGAAAAAAGCAGGCTGAGCCGCTACCATTGTGAAAAGGGTGGGTGAGGAGAGGCTAAGTGTATATATACCTGGACGTGCAAACATACATCTGAGCACAAGAAACTCACCTCAGGGTGGAGAGAGTCTTTTCACTGTATCCCCTTTTGTACCTTTTTATTTTGTATATTGCATATGGTACTATGGAGAAATAGTCATTAAAAAATGGAAACAAAATACAGTCTCATTAGATATAACACATATATAACTACTATGAGAGTTGAATCAGTTACTGGTCACCAGTTGGCATAAGCTACTTTGTAGACAATTAAATCATATTGCTTTCAACTCTGGTAAGTTTTTGTTTTGTTTTGTTTTTCCAGCCAACATTTTTTAGGTTTCAGACTTTTCCACAGACCCTTGAAGAGCCTGTGACTTCCTGCACTGTGTCTGCAGGGCCACATGCATGTCATCACCCATGCCTAGCAGAACCACAGATTCCCCACGGGCTATTCGTAGGTAGGCATTCCGTTGACTTAAACCATCTATAGGATTCTACCCTGGGATTGCTCTTTAATTCAAGTGAGTCCATGAGACATCAGCAGGGATCCTCCCCGTACTCAGGAGCCAAAATGCACAAGGTCACTTTCTGAACCTCAGTCTCCTATTGGGCTATATAGTTCCACTTAACGTTACTCTGCTCTCTCCTACCCCTCACCCCTTCGTTCATTCTTCTCCAGTCACACTGGCTTCCGCGTTCTTCAAACCCACTCTCCGTGGCAGGCAGAACTCTAAGATGACCCCCAGGATTTCCAGTTCCTCCAACCCCAGCCCCAGGTGTACCTGCCCAGCACACTCCCCGGAACTGCGAACATGATGGCGTTTACTGGTGTGATTAGGTTATGATATATAGCACAGGTTACTGTGCCAGACTAGTGACTTACAGAACTGGGAGCTAAATGGGTGTTGCTTTGAGCCACTAAGTGTGTGGTAATTTATTACATGGTAATAGAAAGTAATACGCGTGCTAAGCAGGCTCCACTTTGGGCCTTTTCTTTGATGAAGGCTCTCTTCCCAGATATCCACAGGACTCACACCATCCCTTCACCCAGGTCTCAGCTCAAATGTCCCTTCCCAGAGAGGCCTGCCTGACCACACCATCTAGAACATCACCACCCCTTCATCTGCTATTCCCCTGCCCACTTTATTTTTCCTTATATCACTTATCACTACCTGACATTATGTGATTTAAGTTTCATCTGAATAACTTTTAAACTTTATTTTGAAATAATTTTAAACTTACAGAAGAGTTGCAAATATTGTACAAAGAATTCCCATATATCCTTCACCCAGAATCCCCAAATGTGGACATTTAAACACATTTGCTTTATCATTCTCTCTTTGTATAGAGAGATTATTTTTCTGAACCATTTGTTAAGTTGCTGATCCAAAGCCCGTGACCCCTGCCATACTTCAGTCCATATTTTCCACAAACAAGGACATTCTCTTACATATTAACCACAATAAAATCATCCAAATCAGGACACTGACATTGATACATTGCTCTCACCTAATCTTCAGATGCCAGTCAAAGATTGTCAATTGTCCCAATAATAATGTCCTTTATACTAAGCCAGAAGATCCATCCGGAAACACTCATGTGTTCAGCTGTCTTATCTCTTTCATCTCCTTTCATCTGGCACAGTCCCTCAGTTTTCCTCTTGCCTTTCATTATCTTGACAGTTACCAAGATTATGGGCCAGTTATTCCGTACAAGGTTCCTCAATTGGAGTTTATCTGATGAAGCCTCATGATTAGATTTAGGTTTTGCATCTTCAGCAGGGACATCACAGAAGTGATTCTTTGTGTAGCCTACCAGGAGGCACATGCCATTTGTCCCATAACCGGCGAAGTTGCCTTGGATCACTTGATTAAGGTAGTATCTGCTCTCTTTCTCCACTATAAAGTTACTCCCCTTCCCTCTGTAATTAATACATTATCTGTGGTGAAATACTTTAAGACTACGGAAATATCCTGTCCCCCAACACATTTCACACAATGGCTTTCATTTAGCATCCAGTGATGATTCTTGCCAAAATCAATTATTATATTTCCATCCTCCCTTTTAGCTTTGTTATTAGACATTCTACTGTCAGAAAGAGAGCTCTTTCTTCATGCATATGTATGACACATGGATGTATGTATGATCTATTCCCTGCTATTTCCCCAGTACCAGAAACCATTAGAATATGGTAGGCACTCAATAAAATGTGGTCAGTAAACGAACGAATGACCAATGCTCTCTAATTCTGAACTTGACTGTCTCGAGCGTGTATATCAATCATGTCAAACTCGCAGCCCACAACCAATATTTTTGCAGCCCAGCCAATATAACGATATGTAATAAATGTTTTAATAAAAATTTCATAACTTAATTTTTACAATATCCTGTTATACATAATTATTAATAACGAACTACAACGTTCGCTAATGACTGATTACTATAATCGTGTTGCATTCATTTCCCTTGCACACCTTACACGCAGGTGCACCATTTCTCTCCACTAATACTGGCAGCGAATATTTTAGCAGCCGATTGCCACGTCATTAGTCTTGGACTGACTTGTTTGGTGTGTGCAACAGGAAATATTTTGCTTTTGGAGACAAGAAAAAGAGGTTTATTTGCATTACGCTTATTAATTTGTGCAGTTATTCAGTGTCTGGTAAGTTAATATTCAAGACAAAATGTTAATTTTTATTAAAATGTTCTATTATTTTATGTTAATGATCACTCATTTATATCAGCCCTTTGCATTCAGCATGTCTCTATCGAAATAAACCCAAGTTTCTATGAAAATTGGAGCTTTTGTTTTATTTTGCAGTCCACGTAAACTTAAACCTTGTTTATTTGGCTTGTGTTAGACTTTGAGTTTGACATGCGTGGTGTACATAGTGCTCACTGTGTGCTAGGTATTAGGCCTCTTCTTGCCAATCCTCCAAACTCCCCTGTGAGGTAGGGACTGTTTTGACAGCGTCACTTTAAAGATGAGAGCCAGAGGCCCAGGGAGGGAGCACAACTAGGCTGATGTCATACAGCTAGCCAAAGGCCACACCACAGTTCCCACCCACTGAGTCAGACTCTGGAGCCACTAACAACCTCACCTACTGATCTCAGCACATTTCTTCTCTCCCTACACACAGCTCAGTCTCCCAGCCCTTCATGGACCCCTCATCTTGCCTGTCACACTTTCATGGCCTTATCCACTTCTTCTCAGCTTCACCCCAACCAAAGGAGCCTGCTCCGCACCCTCAGCCAACACAGGACAGGACCAAGAAGAGGCGCTGTCATTTCCATACAGCTGTCCCCAGGAGCCTGGCCCTGCCGGAGCCCCTCCACTTTCCCTGAAAAGGCTGAATTGTCTTGGCTGTTTGGGGGGCACCTCTCGGCACAGGCTGGGCTGCCTGGGCAGGGCCTGGCTGAGCTATTATCCCACATTATCTCACTCCCCTGCTCCTGAAAAGAACCAGTGACTGCTCGCCCCCCTCAGCCCTCCCCTGCTCACTCCTGTCTTTTACACTTAATTACCTCACTCATTACCCCGAGCCTGCAGAGGCCGGACCACAACTGGGGCGTGAGTAATCTCCGAATCACACACCCAGCCAGCCGGCCAGCAAGGAGCAAATTGCTCACACAGCCCATAAATAAAGGAACAGGGCCCACCCCAGCCTTCACAGCAGAAGGACCTTCGTGGCACTGCCATGAGGCAGGCACAGGTCCCAGCTTCCCAGTTGGCCTTTGCCAGCTCTGGTGAGATGGTCTCCACCCCAGACAGTGACCTTGAACTTCCCCAGGCCAGTGAAGTCACAGCTCAGTGCCATTGACAGCTAGGGAAGCAGTGGCCCGCACCCCTTCCTTACCACAGCCAGGGAACTGCCCCAGCATGGCTTCCAGGCTTCCTGTGTAACCCCTCCAACCATCCCTCACCACTTCCACTCCCTAACTGAATGTTTTGCAAATCCCCTATCTGCTCTTTCTTCCCCAGCTTCTATGCACATGCTACCATTCCTGCTTCCAGAACTCTCTTCCTGAGCACCCAAGGGCCTGGTTAACTCCTACACATTTCAGAGGTCAGCTCCTCTGGGGAGCTCTCCCCGATCCCCTCTAGGCTGGTTTAGGGACCTCATGCAGTTTCTCCTTTGAAAGCATCAAGCCTTTATGTTGTCATTGTCTTTTTGCTTGTGTCTTTTGAAGGAACAACTGAGTCTTATACATCTTCCTTTGCCTAGTGCCCAGCCCAGGCACATCACTAGGCCATTTACTAGGCACTAAGTAAATGGGACTGAATGAATGAATAAGTGAATGAATGAGTGATGACTGTTAAGCTGTATATGTGGTACAAAGAGGTTTAAGACCTCCCTTTCCCATGGGCCTCTTCCTTCCCATGCAACAGGCTCCTGCAGGCAGGGCCTCTGAGCCCTGAAGGGAGGCCTCCTTGGGGCTAAAACTTCCCTCAGACCTCTAGGAGGTCAGGCTCAGCCTCCTCCCTTTGGAAACACCAACTTCTCAACTCTGTCACGAGATAATCCAGCCCTGGCCAAGAAGTAGTCTGTACAACGTCTTCTCCATCAACTTAAAGGCTTCTGCTGGCCCATCACCTCCCATATCACTTCAGGGCAGCTGGCACAGAAGCTGGCTGTGTGGTCAGCTTCTCTCAGTCTGGAAGACTTCACCTCATCCTCCTGCTCCCCTCCCTGATCCGTGATAATGAAGGGAAGTTGGAAAACTGGTGGGGAGGGAGCTCCTCAAGCCTGATAGGCCAGAGTTCGTGGAACTCTCATCGGGTGAAGCCTATGGACCCTTTCTCAGAATAATGTTTTAAATTAATAAAATAAAATACAGCCCTTGCCAGTTTGGTTCAGTGGTTAGAGTGTCGGCCCGTGAACTAAGGGGTCGTGGGTTCGATTCAGGTCAAGAGAGGCACATACCTCGGTTGCAGGCTCGATTCCCACCCTAGTCATGGTACATGTAGAAGCCAACCAATCGATGTGTCTCTCTCACATCCACGTTTCTGTCTCTCCCTTTCCCTTCCATTCTCTCTTAAAAAAAAAAAAAAATCAATGGGAAAAAATATCCTCGGGTAAGAATTAAAAAAATAATAAATAAATAAATAGTTTACAAAGGAAACCAATTATATTTAAGCAGTTATCAAAACATTAAAAACAAACTTACATTACAATAATACATGTGCTTCTTTATTATAATCATAACACAAGTTTAGCAAATAACTATTATAATTTCTAAGTCATCATGAGTGTAAATGATATCTCAAGATACCTGGAACATCTATAATATGATAAGAAAATATCTGTGATTGCTATTGGTGGCAAAGTCATGGGTCCTGCTAAAACCACTGTGGTCTGTTGCCTGTATTCATCATTGAAGGAAAGTTAAATTTCAGAGAGAGGCTAGTGAAATTAAAGACATGATACTTTTCTTATTCAAGTTAATGTTGGACCCCCTGTATTCTTTCTATGGACCCCAGGTTAGGAACACCTGTAACAGGGAATAACAAGAACATCCAGAGCGTACAAGCATTCCCTTCCTGTATCTTGGCAGGCATCATTAGTCAATTACAGCAGTCTTTCCCACCGAGCCCAAGCTCAGTTCCTGAACCCATCTCAACACCATGTTCCAGGCAACTGAGACCAACCAAGCAACATGGGCTCTCTTAAGCTGTAATCAATTTGTCATTTCTGGGGCGTTGGGGATGTGGGCAATGCCACACTAAGAATGAAATTATGGGAGAAGTGTGGTAAAATGAGGGTTAGCAACAATATAGGAGGGGGCCTAAAAACAGAACATTCCATGGAAGCTTAATGTATGTCATCAGGATAAACAGTTACCAATAAGCTTTTGAAATGTCTGGTCATGTTATTAGAAACCAATATCTAGAGTGAGGGAAGTGACAGTCCCTTTCTGCTCAACTCTGCTCATATATGGCTGGGATTTCTGTGTTCAGTTGTGGGTTGTACCCTTTCAGAAAAATATCAAAACTGGAACAGGGTTCAGGGGAGCAACCAGGATGGGCAGATGTGTGCAAACCATTCCTGCGTCACTTATTCATATGATGAGCATGTATTGATATTTTCCTCTGAGCCACTTTGTGCTAGGAACTGGAAACACAAATGTGAACAAGCCCAGGCCCCTGTCCTTGGAGTGAGGGTGCCTGCCTATTATCCCCAAGGGGCCATCCTGGGCAGAAGGATGGAGTCTGTGGGATTCTATTCAACCTGAGAAAAATATTACTACTGGAGTATACAGACAACGGCACGGGTGGCTGAACCGCCCAGGATCCACAGCAGCAAACATGCTTGAAGAATCTCTTAAAAGAGCCAGAAACCAGGAGTGGAGGCTTCACATATCCAGGGGGGGAAACGCCCCAAATTGGGTCAAAGCCCTGGCCTGGGGGAGACTTCACTGCTAACACCATGACGCCCCAAAGCCAGAGCTCATGCTGCTGACGCTGGACATTGACACCTGGACGTTTGTCTCTGCTGCTTTTGGACACTCAGCGGACAGGTTACCACTCTCTAGCCAAAATGGCACAGGGCTGCCTGGGCCACATGACCACCCCTGGCTGCAGTGGAAGCAGGGAATGCCAGTGTAGTCCCCACCAATGGGAGGAGGGGTCTCTTAAGGCAAGGATGTTTGGAGGTGCTGGGCAGCTGAAAGGAAGGTTACCTATCCACTCCAGCCACCACAGATCAGGGGCTTTCGGTGGGCCCTACTCTGTGCTCAGCACTTTTCAGGGACTGTTTCTGTTAATCATCTCAGTTCTCTGGCGTGTGGCTGTGCTTATCAGCACCCGTTTTACAGATGAGAGAAGCGAGGCTCAGAAACTCTAAGACATTTGCCCTCTTCTTGTAACTGCTCCACACAGGTGGGCCAGCTAGTGTGGGGGGGATCCTTACCCACTTGGAAGCTGACCCAGCAACTGAGCCCTAGGTGCCACCAGTCCTGGGATCTCTAGGATAGCAGATGGAACCTGCCACAGCAATGCTAGAATGAATCCCCATGTCCCAACCAAGCACCTGAGTGTTCTGGACTCTACACAAAAGTCATCTCCTCAGAGAGGTCATCCTGGAGCACCCCAATTAAAACAGTCCCCACCCATCCTATCTTTGTCCCATGACACTTATCATCCTAGTGCTTTGTAGACTGGAAGCTGGCATATCGACCTACTTGTTTATTATCTGTCGGCACCATAAGCTGTGAGCTGCATGAGAGTAGGTCATTGTCTTGTTCACTGCTGTGACCCTTTAGTGCAGTGCCTGGCACATACTAGGTGCTCGGTAAATCTCTGTGGACTTAGTAAGGCTGGAAAGCCTTGGGCAATTTCTTGACCTTTCTGTGCCTAGTGCCCACCTTTATAAAATGGGCATAACCATACTGTCTACCTCCAAAATGGTTGTGAGGATTCTGTAAGTTCATGTGGTATCACAGCCAAGCCGACCTTTTAATAAGCCCTGCCTAGGCAGCAGTGGCCAGCAGCAGGATTTCACTGCAGGACCTGACCTTTAGAGCCACAGGTGTCAACAAGGAGATGCTCCTTGGGACCAAAAGATCCAAGAAGTCAACTGGAAGAGGGTGGAGTCAAGGTTAACAATGGCTGGTATGATTGAGTAACAGCTGTGTGCGCAATCCTAAACACCTCACAGCTCTGTGAGGTAGGTACTATTAGTATCAGCATCTCCAGTGGACAGCTAAAGAAACTGAGGTACAAAAGGGATAGATAAATTGCCCAGAATAACTTGTTAGTAAGCAGCAGAAGAGGGAGGTAAACCGAGGTCTTCCATGCTTTTAACCTCTCTGTTCCCCTGCCCCTCTGCAGCTAGGGGAGATGTAGGGGAGGCTGAGAAGGCGTGCACCGGGGCACGTGGGTATTCTGACTCCTTAGGAGTTTGTCCACCCACCCAGCCTGGGGTCAGGCACAGGTCAATACTGACAGCCCCCTGCTTCCACACACCTGGGCCACCTCCTGACTTTCTCCAGAAGCCAATGGGTCCCAGCTGGTGGTAAGCAGGGTCAGAGAGCAGGAGGCAGAGCCAGGGTGCTGAGGGGGGATTGATTCCTCTGTTCCAGGAGCCCTGGGAGCCCGGAAATGCCAACTCTGCAGCTCTGACAGACGCCTCAGCATCTGCTAGGGATGGTTCTGGGCTCAGCGAGTGTGGAAGAGCAGGAGACAGGAGAGGCCACAATGGGGTGAGGGAGCCAGCCTTGATCTGGCAGGCAGGAACTTGAAAGTCCCAGAGAAGACATGTCCATGTTCCATGCCTCAGTTTCCCCAACTGTCAAGTGGGAGTGGGAAAGGAATGATGCTCATATCCCAAAGGCTGTTCAGATAGAGCTTCTCTTTATCAAGGGCTAACCATGGTCCAGGCCTTGTACAGCCCTATGTTGTAGGTGCTATTGTTGGCTTCAGTTCACAGGGGTGAAATAGAGGCAGAGAGAGCAAAGTGACTTGCCCAAAGTGACACAGCTTGAAGAGGCAGAGCTGGGATTAAAACGTGGCTCAGGGTGACCCAGGCCCAAACTTTGAACCAGCTCACTTGCTGGGGCTCTTGCATAAGGAACTTTTAGCCACCCTACCCCCAACTCATCCTGACCCAGCAGAAAGCCTGGTGATCAGATTCCTTCAACCAGTCCTTTCTAGAGGTTTCAGGGAGCTGCTGAAGGGTGATGTTGCAGGGGTTAGCGTTTTCAGGATATCTCCAACTCTGAAGGAAAGACACTAATTGGGGAATGTCAAGGTCTGTGCTCATTAGAAGAGGGACTCAATTATCCCCGAAAGCAAAGGGAAATCGTGAGAGTTAACAAATCAATCGGAATTCAGGCCAAAAGGGACCAAGGTGAATGAGGGTCACAGGAGGTTTTTCATTCATTAGTTTATTCATTCATTCAAGAGGTGTGTTTATTGAGCATTTATCACTGCTCAACACTGTGGATGATGGGGTGCGGCAGTGCATGGAGAGAATCTGGGCTCCCACTTGAGGAGCCGTGGCAAGGGAGGAAGAGGGAATGGAGGCCCCAGTCTCTTAGAGAAAGGAACTCTGGTTTAAAATCAAGGCTTTGCAGCCATATAGCCTGGTTTGAATCCTGACACCTAGCTGGGTCCCCTTGGACAAGTCACCTTGCCTCTCTGTGCCTTGATTTCTGCCTCTGTAAAATGGGCATAGTGACAGGCCCCTCACAGCTTGTTGTGATGGTTAAATGAACTAATCCACATGAAGGGTTGTATTTGGCCCCCAGCATATAATAAATGCTCAGTAAATGTCAGCTAGCATTATTATAGTCTAGGACTTAGAAACATGGTTCTTTCTACCACATATTATCTCTGTTCTGGATATTATCTCTGTTCTGGGCTAGATCCTGGAGTCAAGCAAGGGAGCAATGGAAGGAGGGGTTAACTAGGCAAAGAGGGGAGAGAAGTGTGCTCTTGGTAGCAAGGTAGAAGCTTTAGGAGGGTATAGGACCCTGTCATGCCCCCACTGCCCCCTCCCAAAGTGTGTTAAGGCTCAGAGCTCCTGAGCCCATGAAGGATGAAAATGGAAAAGTTCCCAGAAATCTATGCCAGAGCCTCTGCAGCTGGCGAGGAGGCAGCGTGGTGTAGACATCAGAGCACAGTCTCTGGAGCAAACTGGGCCGGACCTATGGCTCACCACCTACTAGCTGTGAAACTTAGTTAACCTCTCTGGGCTCAGTCTCCTCCTCTGTCAAATGGAGCTAGCAATACTGCCTGCCTCAAAAGCAAGTGTGAGGATTAACTAAGATAATATTTGAAAAGTATGTAGATCAGTAGCTGGCACATAGCCCAGAGGTGTGTGTATTAAATAAATAAAGTGAAGCAAAACATGTGGGGCCATGGGGAAATGCCTGCTACTTGGCACTGCGATGGACTGCAGTCACTGAGAGCCTCCAGCAACAGCACCCCCTCAGTCCGCCAGCGTTTGAGCCCAGGACCGCCCTGGCCAATGACTGAGCACAGCAGAAAACTAGCGCCTGGTCATTCTGTCCAGCAGGGACTCCTCGTTGCCCTGGAGCTCCCTGTGGAGATGCCCAGACGTCCTTAGAACTGCACGGCTGTCTGAGGCTCCTCTTATCTAATCTTCCTTTCTCCCACCTCTCCTTTCACAGGTGCCAGACTCAAAGGGTAAGTGTTCAGCACATTCTTCCACTTCCATTGGCACATCTGCTTCCCGGAGGACCAGTGACCCAAGAGAGACTGCAGCGTTTAACAGATTCCAGAGGACCCATCGCATCCCATGGGCAAGTCTTCTCTGTGAGTCTCAGTATACACAGCTGTGAAATAGCTTGTTTCGTGTTTTTCCTACCCCCTCTCCTTTGGCTCCAAGGAGGAGGGCCCGGGTAAACAACACTGGAGAAGCAGGGCAGGGGAAGTGATGCTCACCAGAGAAAGCCCCATCAGCGTGGAGCGGATGCATTTGTAGCCACTCTCCTCCTTGGAATTCATACAGAATTCCATTATCAGTTCTGGACAGCAGCTCAGGGACCATCTTGTCCCATGCCCATTTGACAGATGAGAAAGCTGGAGCCAGAAAAGAAGCAGAGGGAGGAGAACCAGGGCTGGAATCTGGCTCCTGACTCCCAGGGCAGTGCTCCTTCCTAACACCACAGAGTGAAGCCTGCAGATAGGATGCTGCATGCCCTTCTTACAGACATGCAGAGGCTCAGGGCAGCTCTGCCAGCCACCTGGGGTCACACAGCACTGAGAGTCACACCCAGACACTAGTAATTACCCTCCTTCCTGATGGGCAGGGCAGGGTTGAAATCTGGAAGACATGGGAGCAAACTAGGTAGGGTGAGGAGGGCCGAGCCTACAGCCCCCAACAGCTAGGCCTATTATGCCAAGCCCTGGGCTCCTGGGAAGGCAGGCAGCAGGACCCTCCTCAACTCCTCCAAACAGTGACTGTGGGGCCTTGAGACAGTCATTTCACCCCAAACTACTGAATGGGCCAATAATAGAGCCTTCTCCCAAGAGGCCATGGTGGGGCTTAGATGAGAGAAGATATGGAAATAAAAATAGTCAACAATTATCAAGTCAACTTCCCGTGTGCTAGGCACTGCTCTAAGCATTTCCTAGGTACATTATCATTTAATCATCACCACAATGGTGTGAGACAGGCCTTATAAATATTCTCATTTTCCAGATCAGGAAATGCATGCAGAGAATCACCGGGAAATGGTAGAGCATGGATTTGAACTGAATACAGGCTGACTCCAAACCCCTCTGTCTAAAGCCCCTGGCAAAGCTGCTTCTGTGAAGGGTAAGTGTTCAGCACAGTACTATGCGCGTGCTGCTGCTCAGTAATGTTGCTGTTGATAGAATAGTAATTATTGTTGTCCTTGGGGAAATTTGCCACCAGCAGTGTTATCTTCCCCAAAGTCAGGAGAATGAACACCCTGACACGTTTTATGGAACTTTATCATTTCTTCTCTTAAGAAGTAAGGGAGTAGATAGCAAGTGCTCAAGATAAATGCTTGGTGAATCAAAACATTCTACGGTCTTTTTGGAAAGTGCAAAAAGAAGGGGTAAATAAATAAAAATACCTATAGCCCTACCACCCTCCTTTCACTTTTCTGTGGATGTTTATTTTTACTTTGGTTCATAGTTTCAAACATGCTGTGTGAGATTTCTGGATTCTGCAACCTCCACTTAACATGAGCTTTTCCCCCATACGGTAATGTTTAATGGCTGGAGAATATTCTATCCAGCAAAGTCTTCTTCACAACCATCTCCCATTTTCTTTAACTTGGGGACTTTATCTGATGTGACTTAGAGAAATACATTCCTAATAGTGGACTTCCTTTTCTTTTTAAAATATTTTTATTGATTTCAAAGAGGAAGGGAGAGGGAGAGAGAGACACATCAGTGATGTGAGAGAATCATTGATCGGCTGCCTCCCTGCATGCCCCACACTGGGGATCCAGCCCACATCCCGGGCATGTGCCCTGATCGGAAATCGAACCGTGACTTCCTGGTTCATAGGTTGACACCCATTCATTGAGCCACGCTGGCCAGGCATAACAGTGGACTTTCTGAAACCAGTAAACTGGTGTTGGAGAAGGCTTGGGAATGGAACACCCTTCTCAATGTCCTAGTGATGAAACTCTGCTGGCCATTGTGAATTTCACCAATGCTTAAGCATAGGTATTTTTGAACCTCACCTCTGGGCTGAAGACTTCCTCTTATCTACTAAAGATGCCCAAACTATCTTCCACAAGTCCTGATGAGGGAGAGTCCTGTCCCAGCTCTGTCCCGAAGTCACCATGGACCCACAGTGTCTTGTGAAACTCTCTAGGCTCTGTTTTACCATCTCTTTGTAGGAGCTTGGAATGACAGAACCATCAGGCAGGTGAGCTCATGGGTACCCACTTCCCTTATATACCTCACTGGACTAGGCACCCCTAGAGGACAGAGACCCCAGAACCCAAACTCCAAAATATGAATACACTATGAATAACTATCAACAACTTTCTCTATGGCCCAAGCTCATTCCTGCCTCAGAGGCTTTGAATTCATGAAGCCTCTGCCTAGAGCACTCTTTCCTCAGCTCCTCCCAGGGCTGGCTCCATCTCATCACTCAAGACTGGGCTCAGATGTCACCTCTTCCAGGAGACCCTGATCACCCTGTCTAAAGGTACCATCGCTTTCCATTACCTACCCCGTTTTATATTCCTCACAGCACTAACCAATTATTTGAAAGGATATTGTGGACTTCAGTGTTTCCTTATTCAGTGTCCATCTACTGTCCCTTGAATGTCACCTCCAAGACAGCAGGGACAAGGACTGGCTAGGTCACCACTTATTCCACAGAACCCCATAAAACATGTGATAAATGGATCCTGAGTGCTCCAGGCACAACTGTATACATAGAACCCACATGTATTGGGCACCTACTATATGCCAGGTACCATGCTAACCAACTTTTTGTAATGCTCCCAACAACCCCTGAGATAGCAACAATTATTACTAACATTTTATAAATGGGGAAACTGAGGCACAGATCAGTTGAATAATTTGCCCAAGGTCCCATGGCTAGTATGTAGAGGCTAAACATTGTGATGAGCCAAACATGGGGCCGAGTCCCTGTCCTCATGAAGCCCAGGGGCTAATGGGTAAGCTGGCCTAGCCCACAATGTGGGAAGTCAGGGTCTTTCCTGGAGGAAGTGATGCATCAGCTAAGTCCTGAGGACAAGTAGGGGTGTGCTAGGGTGAAGTGGAGGGAAGGACAATCTGAACAGAATGTAGGCCAAGAGATAAACGAGAGAGGAGCAAACCGGAGGGACTAGAAGGAGGCTTGTGTGGCTGGAGTAGGGAATATGGGGTGTGCCCTGAGTCAGAGGGTGTGGTCACCTCAACCCGCACTGACTGAAGTTGAAAAAGTCCCAGAGGACAAAATAGGAGGCAAGATGACTGGGAAGGTGGGCAGGGTGCCCCAGATCACAAGGGGCCTTGGCAAGATCGGGGACTAAAGTTTTATTCTGAGGTTTCTAAGCCACATCTCAAAGACTGTGTGAGGCCCTAACTCAGTGATGCCCAAAGACCACAGGGGTCTCCAGAAATTTCTGCTGACTCACTGTGGGACCTTGAGCATCTCCAGGCCCTCTCGGGGTTGAGTTTCCCAACTCCCTGCTCCCTCAGCCTTGCATCCCATAAACAGAATACTGTTGACTAATGAGATCTTGGCATTCCTAGAGTTTATTTTGGGGCTCTTGTGCACTGGCCATCCCATACTGTCGTGGCCAGCCCACTGCTATGGCACTTTGCCAAGCAGCTTCTGGGCTGGGGGCTAAGTTCTCCGATCCCTCGGTCCTGTCAAGATATGGGAGCTCCACCAGGTTTTGGCTGGATAGGCAGGGGGGGAAGCAGGGGTCTGCTCAGATCCTCCCAGAGACAAAGGAGCTGACCTGCAAAGAGTTCCAGCAGGAGCCCCGCTCCCCCTCCCTTCCCCCCTCTCCCTTCCCAGTCCACGTGTCTCTATTGTCTGTTCCCCGCTTCAGGGAAAGACACAGCCTAGGATGTGTCAAAACCACCACCACCATCACCCTCCCACCCCCGGCAGCAGGGAAATTAATTACTGGACGATTTTCACTTCCTCTTTCAGCGCCCGCCTGAGCTAGCCACCGGAACAGGACCGGCTGAGCAGGGCAGGCATCACATGGAGGACTTGCTCCCCCCACCAGTCTGGGAAAAGAAAGTTGAACCCCAAACCCAACAAGGGGCTCCAGTAGGAAGCTGAGCTGGGGTAGGGGGACCACTTCCTTTAGTTAAAGCTGAGTGTCCACATTGGCCACTTCAGAATTGGGGGCGAAGGAGAGGACTGGAGGCAGAAGGGTCCCCGCTGGCAAGCTCACACTCTTTTCTTTGCACCCCTTCCCTGTGTCCCCATGTGTGTGAACTCCACCTGCTCGGAACTGCTCTTCCTTCTCTCCCCTCAGCTTCTCCCTCTATCTTGCACTTTTCTTTTCCTTTCTTTGCATCGCTGGGGGGCTTTCTTTTTGTGTGTCTGGATCTCTCTTTGCCTCCCAAGGGTGTGTGAGTGTACGTTGCTACTTCTCTCTTTCCTCTGCTTTTCTTGTGTCTTTTTGTTCTTATCTTGGTCTCTCTGTTTCTATTTCTACCTCTTTCAGTGTGTGTGTGTCTTTTTCTCTGCATGTCTCTTTCCGTCTTTCTCCGTGAAATCTCCTCTTTCTTCTCCCCACTCCATACATACTTCTTTCTCTGTCTCCATCTCCGCGCCTTTCTCGCCCTCACTTACTCCCCTCCTGCCTGCCCACTGCTCCCTGCGCCTGGCCTGCCCCCACCACCGCCGGTTCAGGGGAACGTGTGCGGAGCGATTGTCCTGGGGGACATTTGATGGATTAGAGCGCTGAACAGTTCCATTGCTAGGGGACCACCTGATCTCCTCCAGCTTGCGTCCCATATAAAGCCGGCAGCCGGAGTGCTGAGCACAGCTCCAGCAGTCGCCTGTCTCCGCGCCACCGCCGCCGAGCCCGAGCCGAGCCGAGCCGGGGCCGCCGCCGCTGGGGCCGGCTCCGCGCTGCTGCCGGCCCGCCCGCCCGCTGGGAGCTGTCCAGTGCTGAAACCCTGCGCAGACAGCCAATCGCGCCCGGCTGGCCGCCTCCCCCACCCGGCCACCACGCAAGTGCCCCCGCCGAGCCCCCGCCAGTCACACCATGCCGCGTTCCTTCCTGGTAAAGAAGATCAAAGGGGACGGCTTCCAGTGCAGCGGGGTGCCGGCCCCCACTTACCACCCCTTGGAGACCGCCTACGTGCTGCCTGGAGCCCGGGGGCCGCCCGGGGACAACGGTGAGTGGGACCCGGCGTGGTGGGGGTGGGGGGACGGTAGAGAGGAGGGGGTTCGGGCTCTCCCTAACTCGGGCTACAAGGAGGGTTGCGCGCGGAGGGGAACCCCGGTAAGAGACTTCCCGTGCGGTGTGCGCCTCTGGGGCTTCCAAAGGACCGGGGCGGGTGGGGCAGGAGCTAGGTCCGTACAAAGGGAAAGTCGCAGGGTCGGCCCATCCCCAAGACACGCGCCAGACCGGACTTTGAAAGTTGTGGCCCTAGAAGGGGCGAGAGTGAGGGGTGGTGAGAGAAAGGAGAGAAAGGGACGCCCATGAAGGGCTAATGCTGGGAGCTAATGCACAAGGCAGTCTGAGGTTCCACTCTCCCTGGTTGAGTGAAGGAAACTGGCTGCCTGAGTGTGGTCCCCTCCAGGAAGATAAGCCAACCTGGACTACCAGTCTCTGGGGTGATGGGGTTGGCTCCCTGGGGATTGCTGGGGGAGACCTCCTTCCCTTTAAACCTGCTCCCCCTGCCGATGCCAGACAAGTGTTCTCAGGCCCCCTCTCTCAGCAACTCTTTTGTTACCCTCAGCCACATGCCTGCCAACGGGCAGGGCCTGCCCTAGGGACTGCGAAAAAGAGGGGATTTCTAGGAGGGGTTCCCCCAAAGTGGCTCCTGTGCCCCTAGGCAGCACTCCCTCCCCACTTCAGCTCCTCACCCTCCTCCAGAGGCAGCCCTGCTGTTCCTTGTAAGCCCCCCACCCACAACACAGTCCATCTCTTCTCAGAGCAAGTTCTTGCAGGGACAAGGGTTTGGGGGACAAGAGAGGTCATTCAGGCCCAGAAGAGGGTGATCTCTGAAGGGTGTGGGGAAGAACCAGAGACTGCTTCTGTGGCCCCTATCCCCAATCAAGGGGATCACAAAACCAGTCTCCACTGATGGCTCCCACCAGGGCAGGTATCTGAAGAAGAGGCAATCAGAAATCTGACATCACATGTGGCATGAGCTTTGGTGTGTGTGTGTGTGTGTGTGTGTGTGTGTGTGTGTGTGTGTGAGAGAGAGAGAGAGAGGGAGAGAGAGAGGGAGAGAGAGAGAGAGAGAGAGAGAGAGAGAGAGAGAGAGAGAGAGAGAGAGAAGAAAGGGCTGAGGATAAGGGGGAAGCTGGTCCGGCAAAGACAGAAGCCCAGGAGGGTGGGAGCTCCTGCTTTGGGGATTTCCAAGCACTTCATCCACATTCCATCACTATGCCAAGCCAGGTAGCAAGAGGGCGCTGGGCAAAGGGCTCTGTGACCTCATCAAGGTCAAAGAAATTAGGCAGTGATCAGGAATATAGCGACAGTCCCTCAGCCCCTGGCCTCACCCAGACTGCCAAGAGAACCAACCCCCTTTCTTGTTACCCACATACTCCTTATTCTACTGTCTTCGTTCTTGACCCCAGGGCCTCTTGGGGTCCAGGACAGAAGCCAAGAGATGTGGCTAGGCTTGGCTGAGTGCAGGCAGGACAGAGGGTGGACCTGGGGCCATTCCAGGGCTAGGGAGTGTGTGTGCTGGGAGCTGGGTAGAAACTGAAATGCCTGCAAGACTGCAATGTGGATCCCACGGGGGACTGACAAAAGCCCTGGGCTCTCACGGGAGGCGCCCTTGGTTCTGTCTCAGGCCAGTTGAGGAAACCCAAAGAAGCCCAGAGAATTTCTCATGCATAGCCAAAATTGCAGGTGGTTCCTCAGGAGGAAGGCAGGAGTGCCTTACCTTGAATTCAGTCCTAAAGAGCTTACAATGAGCCCGAGTGAATGGTGGAGAGCAGGGTCAGGGCAAAGCCATCAGCAGAGGTGTTCCTGTGGAGGTTCTAGAAGCACCTCTCTCTTTGGCCCTTTCCCCAAAGGGCTCCAGACCAGCTCCCTGGCCTGCAGGGAATCCCAAAACTGTCCCGATAGACTGATACCTGGCCTGGAACTCTGGGAGGACTGAGCTCTGACTTGCTGTGTGACCTTGGGCAAGTGCCTTCTCTTCTCTGGTCCTCCATCTCTCCAGCAGCAAAAGAGTTTAGATAGCATGAACTAAGTATCCTTCCAACTTTGACAAGCTCAGCTTCTATGAAGGTCAAGTGTGGGAGGCACTGGAGATGCCTGGGTGAGGGTCTAACAGAATGCAGGGGGGCCATTGTCAGGGATTCTGTAGGGCTCTATTTACCATCTGATGCCTGGCTGAGGGTGGCAGAGTTTTTAAGACCCGGCATTTTTCTTGGCTTCAGTCTTTGCAGCCTGCCCCATGGTGAAGACAGGCACCCTGGCCTGGCTGCCTTGGCAGTATCTGTATAGACAGTTGGTGCCAGAGACCAGGGGGTGACCCTTCAAGCTGGTACAGCCAAGGAAACACAGGGTCTGCCTTATCCTGTTTTTAGGGGCCTCTCCCATCCCTGGGGTGTGGCCAGATGAGGCAGTTAGGGTTCTCTCACTCCACAGTTGGGAGGGGTGCTGGGGGTCCTTGGAGAGCCTGCCAGCTCCTAGTGGTCCGTTGTCTCAGCTCTGCCGGAAATAACCTTGCTGAGCGTTTGAGGGAAGTGTGAAAAATTGCTGAGCTGACGTTTTTCTCTCCCAGCGTGTGTAAGTGTGCTGGGTAAACAAGGAGAAAGAGAGGAGGGGGGGAGGTGAGGAGAATGAAGGAGGAAAGGAGGGAGGGAAAATAAGGGGGGAGAGGGAGGGAGGGAGGGAGGGAGGGAGGAAGGGGAGGACCTGGGGCTGGAGATAGTTCCAGTTATAAGAAAGATCCTCTTACAACCCATTCTTACAGCAAGGGCTGCAGGGTCAGGAGGAGGATGGTGGGAGGGGAAAGGGGGGGAGGGGGCAGTTAGGAGGGGGGCTGTGAATGTGGAAGTCAAGAAAACCACAGCTCCTAATAGATGAATATGCAAGACTCCAAATGAAAAAGGTGTACCCCCAGCGCCAGGAATGCCTGGGAATGCTGGAGAATTCCTGGAGGGAACACACACACACACACACACACACACACACACACAGCAATGCTCTTTTTTTGCCTTCCTGCTCCCTTCCTTTTCTGCTTCCATGGGCTAGGCAGAGGGTGCAGCAGGTGTCTGGTCTCCAGGCTCCCCCCAAACCACAGAACCCATAAATAGGGGAGAGGCAGCCTCCAAATGAGGAAAGCTCCAGGTCCCTCTGCAGAGCTCCCCGAAGAAGGAAGACCTGTTCTTATTTCACCACCCTCTCCAATATAATGCCTCTTTCTCCTGCTCCTCTTGCTCCTCCACTGTTTTCTGCCTCTCCCCTGGGTGATTCTGAGCAGATTTATTCTGTGGGTGATGCCAACTCACATCCTCCTAACCCTCTCAGTACCTGTCCCTCCATCTCCATCAAGCACACTCCTTCACAGGCCCAGGCTCCTCTCCTGGGGGATGCTGGGGAGTCTCACCATCCCAGAAGAGACTGCTGCCTACCTTTCTGCACAGCAGCGGTCTCTGTGGACCCCAAATTAATGTTTACCTTCCTTGGGCCTTAACTCTGCACTCCAGCTGGGCCCCAGGTCCCCCTTCCTCTGCACCCTGTCCTGGTCCTGCCCGCCCCCCCACCCCCCACTCCACACGCACTCCTTCAGAGTGCATCTGACCCAGCCAGATGAGGGATCAATGCCAATCCAATAACACAGTTGTCTGCCCTCCACAGCTACATTAAGCCTCCCCTGCTAGAAGGCTGAGGAAGCACTCCTACTTCGCCCATGGGCTTATCTAGTTGACCACATTACACCAGTGCCCACTTCCTCTCACTCCCTCTGATGGCGCCGGGGAGTCGCTCCAGGCAAGGCCTGGGAGCCCGGCTGAAAGGCCCCAACATGTACACCCCACACCTCAGAAAGTTCATCTGGGGAGCAGGGATACAAAAGAGCTGCCCCAATATTTTGGTAGAGGGAGCCCAGAAAAGGTTGGGGAGGTGCCCAATGCCACAGAGCAGGCCCATCTGCGTATTCTTTAACTATGACTTTCCCAGGCATCTTGGTCTTGGTCCAGGTCCAAGATCCAGTCCAATGTCCAAGTCCAGATCTGAGGTCCAGGTCTAATGTCCATATTCAACCTTAGGTCTAGGACTAGGCCTGAGGTCTAGGTCCAAGGTCAATGTCTAAGGTTATAGGTCCAGTCCAAGATTCAAAACAAATCTATGTCCAAGTTCAAGTTTCGATGCCCAGGATCAGCACCAGGTCAATGTTCAGGGTCCAGAATCAAAATACAGGTCCAATTTTTAGCCCAAGGTCATGTCTAGGACCATTCTAAAGGCTAGCTAGGTTCAAGTCTTAGACCCATCATTAGCTTTTTCTGTGGCTTTGGACTAATCTTCCCTATCCCAGCCTCAGTTTCCCTCTCATGAAATCAAGCAGTTAAAGTTGATTTTTCTGAGCTCTGGCTTTCTAAGGATCCAGAAATCTGGTTTTCCTAAGAATTAGTCTGTGGGAGTGTAGAATAACAGGGCCCATGTGGGATATGAAATCTGGGGCTCATGGTTCCCCCTAAAGCCTACGGTCAACAAGGGGTACATGAGGGGCCCAAGCTGAGGCTCCACTCTTGAACAGTCCGTTTGTGGCTCCTGAGGGAGGGCAGGATAGTATATCACGTCCCTATGTCAGCACAGCAATTTATACAGGGTGTTCCCCAAAAATGTATACACACTTTAACAGCTGATAGTTTAATTTTGAAAGTGAAATACATTTTAATAAACACTGCCTTTATAATTATTCAAAGTGTGTTTATACATTTTTGGGACACCCTATCTATCCCAAAGACTCTCCATGCACATACATACACAGTGGACCAAAGACAATGAACACACCGGATTATTACCTCTGACCTACAGAGGCAAACCAAGGGCTAGGAGGGCCCTTGACTTGCCCAAGGTCACAAGGGCATAAATGGTGGACCCTGTCACACCTCCCTGGTGGATGCTTCATCCACATTCTAGGGGCCCCACAGCCTGAAGGCCTCTGTGGGGCATGGTGAGACCATGCTGAGAGAGATGACGCCCCCAGAACTCCTGGCCTCCTTCCCAGCTGTGGTCCCTCCTGGAGTGTCCACTGCCAGCCTTTGGGAAGGAAGGGAGGTTGGAATGGGCTCTCTGATTACACCCTTCTGGGCAGAGAGAGGGTAGGGCAGGAAGCAGGAGTCCTGGAGAGAGAGCACACATTGTGCAAGACACCTGTTCTCCAGACGGAGGCCCAGAAATGGCCTATTGGAGATTCCCTGAAGGAGCAGGAGGCTGCTCCACCAACCAGCACTGGGCAATTCAAGACCCTCAGCCACCCACTTCTATCTCCAGACCCTTTGAAAAATCTTTCCTATTGATTCCTTCAGAGCTATGGGCCTCCCTGTGGGCCACAGGAACTGGGTCACAGTAGGGAAAAAACAGAATGTGGGGGATTTCAGGAGGTGGAGTTGGTGGGAAGGGGCCCTGGAATCCTCTAGAAACTCCCTGGGTCTGGGTCAGGGGTCAAGGGTCATGAACACCAGGCCCTACAGCCCTGGTCATGGTGGGCAGACCTCACTCTGCCTCTGCTCATCTGGACTCAGAGACCCCTCCCCAATGGGCAGGTGTACCCGCTGCCAGGCCCTTGGAGGACATGGGTGTTATATCTGGTCTAGTGCCCAGGGAACTGCTAACAAAGATGCTATAATAAGGGGAAGGGGAGGTACCAGCCCTTTGCCCAGCTCTGTGAGCAGACAGGAGAAACTATTTTTATCCCGCTTTGCTGCTGACAGACCTGGCTTTCTGCTCAGCTGGCTGGAGCTGATTCTCGAGGCCCGAGGCCCTGGCACAGCAAGAAGCAGCTCTAAATATACCCAGGCAGCAGCCCCTCCAGCCCCCACCACCAAGCAGGGCTGGGCTCTCCTCAGGAAAGTGGGCCACCTGGGAAGCTAGCCCACCACCTCGCCCTCTCTTTTTCTGCCCATCCCCAGGCAGGCAAGTAGGGCTGGAAACTCCCTGTAAAAAGTTTGGGACCCTGGGAATCTGGGCGAGACTGGGAAAAGGAGCTCTAGACTGGGAGGCAGGAGGCCAGCTTCACTCTGACTGGAATTTGCTTTGTGATCTGAGATGGGCCTAGGCCCCTCTCTGGGCCTGTTTCTGTAGAACTAGGACACCAGAAGCAGTGACCATCATGCTCCCTAGGACACAAGCTAATTAAAGCACTGAATAGGGCACCTTGTACACAGTAAGTGCTCAACAGTATGAGTCATTACTTTTATTATTTAAAAAATTTACAAGGGGCTACAGCATTTTCTAGAACAATGGCTTCTCCTACCCCATCACCCCATCATCCCATCAGCCACAGGCCAACTGGTGGATATTATTTTAAGGAATCCACCACCCCTTCTCCCCACTGGTTGAAAATCTTTCCTCCCCCAGCAGGTATCCATGCCCACTCAGGTATTTTGGATAATATCCCCATATCCCCACTTTGAAGGGTTTCAACCCTAACACCTCCTCCAGTAATCTTGGACAAATCTCTCCCCTCTCTGGGCTGATAAGTGCAGTGCCCATGGGGAGGGCTCAGTGGGAGCTGGAATAGCAGTCCTAGCCGTACTTATCAGAGATTCCCCCACCTGCAACTGGATGAGACAGTGTCTGGAGAGAATTTATTAATTCTCATAAAATTCCATTCCCACCACTCCTTTGGGTGCAGGATGTTTAAAAATGGATTCTGGACCTCCAATCTGAACTATCAAGACTCTTAGGCAGGGAAAACCAGAAATCATTCTCAGGTGACATGTACAAGACATCTCCACATCGCCAAAGTGTTTCTGAGCCTTCCCGCCACCCCACATGGCAGGGGTGTCTCTAGTTTGAATCCCTCAAATGGGGGAATCTGAGCCCAGAGAGGCTGCATGACATGTCCAAGGTCACAGATCTAGGGTATGAGTACGGGGGCCAGGATGAATGCCAGGTCTCTAGGCCCCCCTGCCTCTAAAAGGACCCAAACAAGAGAGCCCTGTCTCTCCCTTTCAGGTGAGAAACAGCCAGCTCAGCCTTTTATAGTCACCGTGGGACAGAGGAAGGCACCCCAAACCTATCTGGGTTCCATGAACAGAGTTAGAGCATGATGTATAGTTCCTAAAGAATTCTCCAGGGTTGAAGCTCAGACAGGTGAGGTGCTTTGCCCAAGGCCACACCACATGTTCCTTGGGCATGTTACTTAACTTCCTTGTACCTGAGACACCTGTGTGTGTCTCCTACTCTCTGGCAGATCAGAAGGATGTCACCAGGAAATTAAGGGATGATAATAATGAGAATAATAACCATTTGAGAAGTTATTGTGTGCCAAGACTAAGGGCTTCATATGCATTCATTCATTCAATCCTATTATGCGCTTCCTTATACAGATGTGACGCAAAGAGGTTAAATAGCCTGCCAGAGATCACATAGTTAGGGAGAGGTCTGTGGATCTGAGAAGAACGAGACAGAGTTGATGGGGGTGAGGGACAGGACAATGGGCATCACTGACAGATCTATTCAGCACGATGCAGAAGATGTCTTTAGAGCATCCCAACCTTCACCCTTACAGATCAAATTCAGAGAGGTTAAACAATCTGGCCGAGATCACAAAACAAACCTCCTCTTAATATCCCCATATCCCCACTCTACCCTCACAGCCCATGCTAAACTCCACAGCTGCTGGGTGTCAGGTCTGGTCCCACAAATTCCTGTCCCAAAGGCAATTCCACATCTGTCTTTAGGCAGATGAGCAACCTTTGTTGGAAGTACCCCTATCCTATATAATAAAAGGCTAATAGGCAAATCGACCGAACAGCAGAACGACCAGTCGCTATGACATGCACTGACAACCAGGGGGCAGACGCTGAATGCAGGAGCTGGCCCCTGGTGGTCAGTGAGCTCCCACAGGGGGAGCGCTGCTCAGCCAGAAGCCAGGCTCATGGCTGGTGAGCGCAGTGGCAGTGGTGGGAGCCTCTACTGCCTCCGCAGCAGTGCTAAGGATGTCCAACTGACAGTGCTAAGGATGTAAGCCGTCAGTCAGTCAGACATCCCCTGAGGGCTCTCGGACTGTGAGAAGGGGCAAGTGGGGCTGAGAGACACCCCCCCCCCGCAGTGCATGAATTTTGTGTACCAGGCCTCTAGTCCTATCTAATAAAAGAGTAATATGCAAATTGACAGTCACTCCAAGACACAAGATGGCTGCCCCCATGTGGTCAAAGATGGCTGCCTCCATGTGGACACAAGATGGCTGCCACAAGATGGCCTGCAGGGGAGGGCTATTGTGGGCAGTTAAGAGTTGACCAGGCCAGCAGAGGAGGGCAGTTGTGGGCAATCAGGCCAGCAGGGAAGGCAGTTAGGGGTGACCGGGCCAGCAGAGGAGGGCAGCTGTGGGAGACCAGGCCAGCAGGGGAGGGCAGTTGGGGGGAACCAGGCCAGCAGGGGAGGGCAGTTGGGGGGGAACCAGGCCTGCAGGGGAGGACAGTTGGGACGGGGACCCAGGCTCTCAGGGGAGGGCAGTTGTGGGGGACCAGGCCTGCAGGGGAGGGCAGTTAGGGGTGACCAAGCCAGCAAGGGAGGGCAGTTAAGGGTGACTGGGCCAACAGAGGAGGGCAGTTGGGGGTGACCAGACCTGGAGGGGAGGACAGTTAGGGGCAACCAGACTGGCAGGGGAGGGCAGTTAGGGGTGACCAGGCCAGTAGGGGAGGGCAGTTAGGGGCAATCAGGCTGTCCAGGGAGCAGTTAGGCGTTGATCAGGCTGGCAGGGGAGTGGTTAGGGGGTGATCAGGCTGGCAGGCAGAAGCGGTTAGGGACAATCAGGCAGAGGCAGGTGAGTGGTTTGGAGCCAGCAGTCCTGGATTGTGAGAGGGATGTCCAACCCAGTGGGTTCGGGCCTAAACGGGCGGTTGGACATCCCTCAAGGGGTCCCAGATTGGAGAGGGTGCAGGCGTGCACGAATTTCGTGCACCGGGCCTCTAGTTTCTATATAAAGAGCCTCCGTGAGACAGGAGTAAGATGCTGCAGTGCTGCAGGCTGCCACCAGATGGCGATGCCTACAGAGAGCCCAGCTTGGGTGAAAACTACTACCCATCAGAAGTTTTCTCATCAGAACTTGAGGTAGAAATCACACATTCTGAATGAGGAAACAGAGAGGAGCAGCAAGATATATCCATGCAGATGCCAAGAAAACTGCAGCACAGAAACATCTCTGGGGAACTGTTATTATTTAACAATAATGGCCAACATGTACTGTGGCTTTACAATGTGCCAGGCACTGGGTTGGAATCCTAACTCTAAGTTACTAGCTGTGTGACCCTGGGAATGTTACTTAACTACCTCGTGCCTCAGTTTCCTCATCTGTAAGATGGCAGCAACCTTAGAGTCATGAGGGTAGAATGCATTCATGTGTGTAAGGCCCTTAAAATAGTGTCTGACACATAAATACTCTAGGAGTATTGGTTATTATATGCTTTTCATTTATTGTTTACTCATGGACTGTATGAATTAGATGCTTTTATTACCGTCACTTTACAGCTAGGAAAACTGAGGCACAGAGAGGTCAAGTAGTTTGTCCAAAATCACACAGCTGTGAATAGTAATGCTGAAACTCAATCCAGGCAGTCTGGCACTAAAGTGTACACTTAATCAATATGCCCTCCTCCCTTCATAAGAAAACACGCAAAGCACTGGTCACATGGTCAGCAACCCCCTCCAAATAGTTTGTATGCTATCCCCATAGCCAGAGAAAGGACCTACGGCACAGAAAGATGCATGACTTACTCAAGGTAACCCAGCTAGAATCTATGTAGGGAATCAAGTCATCCCAAAACCAGGCAGACAGAACAGCCTGCAGCAGACCCTGCTGGGCTGGCCTGGCAAACCTTTATCACCCGTTCCACAAATACTGAGTGCCCACTAGCTTTGGTCCTACTTATAGGAAGTGAACAATCCAGCCACAGCTCCTTCCTCAGGGACCTCCCAAGATATGGAAAACTGGGGAGCATGCAGTGAATTCTATTCCTTGCTCCACCCCTCTTAAGCAAATAGCATCACCACTCTGCACCTCAGTTTCCTTATCTATAATACAAGAATTTCTGTGATGATTCAACTAGGTGGGTGATGGAAATGAAGCACTTAGCCCAGAGCCTGGCATATAGTAAGTGCTTAATAAATATAAGCAATTATTATTACCATCAATAAGTACAGTGGGAAAAATACTAAAGGAGAAGCAGGGGATCTAGGAGTGCCCAACAGATATTTAACTCAGTCTGAGACAATATTCCCTGAACATCTGGGGGCTTGAATACCAGGCCTGATTCCTGGAGTAGGAGAATCTCCAGATTGAAGGCATAAAAGAGGGGGGGAATAGGATGCTGAGAGGCTATGCAAACCTCCCCCAATTAAAAAACTGCTACCACCACAGCCCTGTCTGCATCTGACCACAGAGCCCCTCCCTACTGAGTCCTCCACCCCCACAACCCCAATCACATCTGTATGCAGGGGGTCCTATGCAAGCAGTTGAAGGGACAGAGGAAACCATAAGGACACATTCTCTCTTCAGGGCTGGCAGGCAGTCGGCACAGATTTTACGCTGTGACCATCCTAAACCCCAGATGAGAGGTAAAGGGAGCTAAACTCCATTGTTCTCTGCAATCAAAGGACAGTGGAAACGTTTGGTAATGTAGCACTAGGATAAGTTTGAACGTGTCTGCCAAAAACTCTCCTGGGAGCCCAAGCCCCAGGGTCCTCGGGGAGAGTGCTAAGACCATGGTAGGCCCTGGGAGGCAGAGACAAATTGGGATGGCCCATGCCTTTGGGAAACCCCTGTGGAATCCCCTGGGAGAGCCCCAGCCTGCACACTCACCAATCACTCAAACCCACATGCACAGGATTTCTGGTACAACTCTAGAGAGGTGGGAGGAGGCGGTGGAGCTGAATTCTCACAGAGGGACATCAGATGGCCTCTAGTGGAGCAAAGTAGACTCTAGAGCAAGTACAAGGAAGTCCCCTCCCTAGAGCACTTATTACAGACCACCCACTTGACTCCTTACATCCTCCAGCAACCCTGAGGTGGGGCTGGGGGCGTCTAACAGGATTGTGACTCATTCACACAACATCTATGTATTACACACCTCTTTTGAGCCAGGCACAGTCTGGGCACACAGATCCAGCCCTGGGAAGCTCATAGTCTGGTGGGGAAGGCAGACAATTAAATAATCATCAGTGAAACCACTTTTTCAACCAAGTAAAATGCATACTTACTAGTATAATAGCTAACATTTATATAGCAATTACTGTGTGCTCCCTTTCTCTCAATTTCCTTCCATGTAAAATGGGGATTATAAGAGTTTCTACTTGGTAGGATGTGTGACGATTAAATGGTTGACATGGGTAAAGCATCAAGGCAGAACCTAGCACACAGTAAGAGCTTAATACATGTTTCCAGTCGTCATTTTATTCAGTACTTCCAAACCCTGGGAAGGAGTATCCAATTATAAGCTCCATTTTGTAGATGAGGAAACAGACTCTGAGAAGGTATAGGATTGGAATGGCAAAATAATGTCAGAAGAGAGAAAGCATAAACTTTAGTATCAGACTGCCAAGGTCTGAATCTTGGCTCTATCATTTCCTAGTGGTGAGCTTAGACTCTGTGCCTCAGTTTCTCTATCTGTAAAGTGGGTGTAATAAAAATAAGACCTACACTGTGTGGCTGTAAGCACTTAAGAAGCTAGTGAAAACAAAGCCAGCAGAACTGTGGGGGGCTCTGTGCTCCATGAGGGTGGGGTGGAGATGATTTTTACTGGGGCCTACACACAAAAGGATTCTGAACCTATGCCGCCCGACACCAAGGGCAAAGACACCTAACAGAGACCACTGTCTTACCAGCCGCCATCATCTTTCCAGAGAAGTCAAGGAACGCGGAGCTGGAGAAACTGGGCAGTGACTTGCCCCAAGGGAGAAGCCCTCTTCAGCGCCTCACCTTCTCCCGCTACCTTCTCGCCCCTCCAGGTTATGCCCCGCACTGCCTTCCCCCCACCAGCTATGATGTGGACCAGAAGCCCGGCCTGGAGCTGGCACCTGTGGAGCCTCCGTACCCGCCGGCGGCGCCGGAAGAGTACAGCGACCCCGAGAGCCCGCAGTCCAGCCTGTCGGCGCGCTACTTTCGCGGGGAGGCGGCCGTGACCGACAGCTACTCCATGGACGCCTTCTTCATCTCGGATGGGCGCTCGAGGCGGCGGCGGGGCGGGACCGGCGGGGACGCGGGCGGTCTGGGGGACACCGCGAGCTCCGGGGGGCGCGCGGGACGCGCAGGGGCGCCGTCGGGCGGCGGGCACCGGCACGCGTGCGCCGAGTGCGGCAAGACGTACGCCACATCCTCGAACCTGAGCCGCCACAAGCAGACGCACCGCAGCCTGGACAGCCAGCAAGCGCGCAAGTGCCCGACGTGCGGCAAGGCGTACGTGTCCATGCCCGCACTGGCCATGCACGTGCTCACGCACAACCTGCGCCACAAGTGCGGGGTGTGCGGGAAGGCCTTCTCGCGGCCCTGGCTACTGCAGGGCCACATGCGCTCGCACACGGGCGAGAAGCCGTTCGGCTGCGCGCACTGCGGCAAGGCCTTCGCCGACCGCTCCAACCTGCGCGCGCACATGCAGACGCACTCGGCCTTCAAGCACTACCGCTGCCGCCAGTGCGACAAGAGCTTCGCGCTCAAGTCCTACCTCCACAAGCACTGCGAGGCCGCCTGCGTCAAGGGAGCCGAGCCGCCCCCGCCGCCCCCCGCCGGCCCTGCCTGCTGAGCTCCCGCCTCATTTCCACGCCCGGAACTCGTTCTCCACGCGTCTCGGGACCCCCACCTGCGCCCTCTCCAACCCCCAGCAGCGTTTCCCTATCCACGATTCTTGTGAGAACCCCCCTTTCACTCCCCAGCTCCCCGCCCCCCCAGCCTCCCAGCCCGGAACTTTTCTCTCCAGCCCAATCCCATAACTGACTCCCGGCATTGTTTCCCCAACTCATCCTGGTCCACATAGTCCTTTCTGGCTTCCAAGACTCGGACCTTGACCCCCTGTCCATGCCCTCAAGGCTTCCAACTCAGGCACCAGGTCCGCGCCTCTCCCGGGCCCCAGAGCCGGAATTTTCTCTCACCCAGACCTTGCACCTTTCCTCTTCTGACGTTCAGATCTTTCCTCTCATTGCTCAGCAAAGTCCCTGTGACTATTCCTCTATTGGAGCCCCTAATCTACTAGTAAGAACCAAACCTACCCTTGACTCACTCCTGCCGCCTGCCTGCGGTTTCCCTTCCACACTTCCGATGCGAAGCGATGCGGGCCCTGCAGCCTCCAGACCACATTCAAACCCCAGGCCATTCCTCTGGCCTCTTTGCTGAGTTTCCTTGTGTCCGTCCTGATCCCCTCCATACTCTGGCCTTAGGCCAGCCATTCACACACTACCACCACTCATCCACCCTCGTGGGCTTCTCACCCCCCACCCCCTACTATCTCCAAACCCCCTCATCCCTCTATCATCTCTCACCCCTCTGAATTCTCCTGACCTGGGGCAGACTTGAGGGGCAGTTCAGGCCCCACCCCCTCAAGTAGTCCCTCACTTACTCCAGGACAGCCCCTCCCTGAGCTTCCAAACTCAAGCTGCCCTCTCCCCAGATTCTCTGAGCACTTTCCCCATCCCTAGGATGGCAGGTACCCCTCCTCATTTGTTGGGGGGAGGTCTGGGGCACCTCACAAATGCCCTTCCCCTGTCCGGCTGGGCCTCTCCAGTTATTTATTTGTGTATTTATTTATTTATCTATTTATTATTCTATTTAATCTCTAGTCCTCATGCAGGGACGGTCTGGCTTCCCCAGCTGGACTGGGAGGTCAGGGAGCCAGGCAGTGAGAGGACAGCAAAGGCCATAGAGAGCTGTCCCCCCACACCCTCGCCCCATCTTGGGGAGTGAGGGAGCAGCCCCACCCTCATCAGAGCCTGAACTCACTGGGGAAGGGGACACAAAAACGGGGGGATTATCGCCTGCTGACTCTCACTGGGGGGTGGGAGGGGAGGTGTCAGGAGGTCCAGTCATGGGGCAGGTCCCCACCTTCCTGAGCCTTCCACTCCCACTCCAGGAGACTGGAGAGAGGAGCCTCCTCATTTGTTTCCTATTTACTCCTCTTCTCGAGGGACCCCAGGTTCCAGGGACCGACTGAGCCCCGGACCCCGCTGGGGCCTCGGTCTGCTTCGCTCCCCGGGAGGAGCGCTCCCTCCCAGCCACATCTATGCAACTCTCCCGGGCAGAGGGGCCAGGGCTGCCATTGCCCCGTTGGCCGCCACTACCTCCCCCGCCGCTCTTTGGCTTGCCCCGGCGAGGATCGAAGCACACACCTCCCACGCTCACAGGCCGGCCCTCTCTGCTTTAAGCACACACTCTGCCCCATCGCTAGGCGCCACCTCGGGGACAGCAGTCCTGGAGCCTCCAACCCTCCACCTCTCCCCCTAGCCACAAGGGGGGGACCCTGGAGCAGGGGCACTTCTCTATGGCTTCTCCACTCCCGGCCCACCCGGGAAGGGAGGCGGCAGGGATGGGGGAGGGAGAGGGTTCACAGAAGCAATTACGGAGGGTGCTGACCCTGTAAATAGGAATTTCCGACAGCAATAATTTTCCATGCATGCTAAGCCTTTTGGCCATATTTTGTATGAGCGCTTGGTGCTCCCCCCTCTCTCCTCCTCCTCGTCTCCTGCCCTAGACCCCCCATTCCTTCCTCACCTCCAGCAGTATTACTTGTAATGCAATTCAGGGATATTAAAGGGACTTTGGCCACTCTCCAGCGCCTCTAGACCTTGTGATGGAGGGAAATAGGGTGGGGAGCGCTCCTGAGAGGAAACCGGGTTTTTTCCACTCCATTTCCTTCCCTGTAGCCTGACCAGCCAGTAGCTGCCACCAGGGGTCGCACACATCCAGGGGTCCCTTGACATCCTCAGTCCTAAATATTCCTCAAGTACTGGGGTCACAAACTCAAAAGGGTTCAAGAACCACATTAATAACATAAGTGAATAAAGCAGGTTGCCTTAATACACTGTGGAATGGTGGAGCCGGTGACTAACAGGAAAGAATGTGTCTCAGCTTAAAGAACTGCAATTCAAATTATACCTCCAAAACAAACTGTGAGCCAGACTTGTCCCTTGACAGCCAGCTTACAACCCCTACATTCTTCCCCACCACACGCTTTACTGCTCTGGTCAGGATTCTGGCCAGCCCTACCGATCACACAAGCAGCAAGTGCATGCATGCAAAAAAAAGTTCAAAATTGTCCCAAAACAGTGAACTGCCCCCAGAGCTCATGAGCTACCTGTCATTAAAGGTATTCGGGAAGATACTGGACAACCAATCCATCTTCTGTGCTGTCTTGGTGATCCTTCAAAACACAAATCTGTCCTTGCCTTACTAAAAACTTCACTGGGGACCTCCAACACCATGTCACTTAATTCCAGCCCTCAACACAGACTCCTTGAGAGGTGGGGCCTGTGTGCTTTGAGGGCTGGATGCCAGGCAAGGGAGTGGGGGCTGAAGGCTGGAACCCCATCTCTCTTAGGGCTGCCTTTCAGGTTCCCTCCTCTTGTAGGCAGCGCACTCAATTTTAGTCCCTCGTCCTGTCTGCCTTTTGACGCTAGTGCCTGTCCACCTTTCCCTTCACACACCTCTGGACAGGCAACCGCGTCCTGAGCTGCATGCTAGGTGTCTCCAGCAATGACAGCAGTGTGGGAACCCCCACAAAGTCTCCAGTGGGATTTTGAGGGGCCCAGGCACTGTTGCCTTCCTTAGCCAACCACACACAGTCCTCTGTGGCTACTACACACTGCTCCTGATTGGCTGTTGCATCAGCTACATCTGCTTCAGGCTCAGAGAGAAGAACCCACGCTACATCAGCATATTATAAACATCTAATTCCTCTGTTAAACCCCTTTGAAGTGGAAAGTATTTAACGCAGGGAATTGGCTGCTGACAAAATTTTTTGAAGGCCCTCAGCTGGACCCCTGAACATCACTATAGTACCAGCCCAGCAACAAAGCTGCTATCTCTTTCACAACCACACTGGGCCAGTCAGGAGGCTGCCCCACTGAGTTCAAGAACACAACACAGTAGGTGTGACCCAGGGATCAAGAGGTGTCTGCCACTGCCCCTGTAACTGACTGTCTCCCCTCGCCTACTGCCCTGGTGGCTCCACACTGGGACACTGTTAGAGGAAAACTCGGCACCTCTACAACCGCCCTGCCCCTAGTAGCAGACAAGGCAATAAGAAAACGGTCCCTGCCCCCTCCTGCCATCCACACCCCACAAAAGCGCACCTAACTGGCAGACCCTTAACTCCCTGTCAGTACCCTTGCTGCAAGGAAGTCTGAGAAATACAGTTTTAAACTCCAACACAATTCACCCAGACAAGGGAGGATCTCCTTATATAGCAGCCAAAATCAATGAAGCTAAAGATTTACTAGAAGGTCAAGCTAAAAAATGAGGTAAATGTATGATGAGTTTTAAGTTCTTGCTAGTTATGTATATGAGAACCAGCTTTTTATAATAAAATGTCCCAAAGCTACACATTTAAAAAGTGACTAGGCACAAACTAAGTCAAAGTCTTGGTATATGTTTCTTGTTTAAATGATGAGGATTTTAAATCAAATTACAGACTGTTTTTAGACAAATGCTCAATTATGGGTACATACCATTGAAATAGAAATATTATTCATTACTCATTTAGTAAATAATTTGGTACTTACGTCAAGGCAAAGTGAACATGAAAGTCACTGCTCTCAAGGAACCCCAATCTGAGGAGACCCATAAACTACTAATTAAAATACAATGTGATACATATTATGATGGAATTAGTACAGATTGTTATAGCAGACTTATCTCATTGGGAGGAAACACTGTCAAGGTACAGAGAGCTGGCTCAGCTGCTTAGAACTGTGAATTTAAAAGTGAGTTTAGTCACAACTTTGACCTAAAAAATTGGTGATGCTAGGTATCATATCATTGACAGAATTCAGATTTCATACATTAAAAACCTGATTTCAAAAAAGGTGGGAAGTTGCTTCAAGACCCCAAGGAGATGCTCAGCAGTCACCGAAGCTGCAGAAGAAAATGACAAACTTTCTGCCTGAAGTAAATACAGGAACTTATTGGTTTGTAGAGGGGACAAAGAGGAAATGGAGAAGAAAACAGAAAGAATGGCACCAAGCAACAGGGCAAGACCTTGTAAGCCAAGCTGTAGAAATGGACTTGAGCGATTTGGGGGTGGGCGAATGTGAAATTTTAATGTTCCTTTTGTGGCACAGACATCCTTTGGTCTCCCCAGAAAAGTCTTTTGCACACTCAAATGCGTGAGGTACTAGATTCTTTGTCAAAAATGAAAGAGAAGCCCTGGCCAGGTGGCTCAGTTGGTTGGAGCATCGTCCTGTACACCAAAAGGTTGCGGGTTGGATTCCAGGTCAGGGACATACCTAGGTTGCAGGTTCAGTCCCCAGTCGGGATGCATACAGGAGGCAACTAATCAATGTTTTCTCACATTGTTTGTTTCTCTCTCTCTCTCTCTCCCTTCCTTCCCCTCTCTCTAAACATAAATAAAATTAAAGAAAAGGGGTGGGTCAGGGAGCCCAGGAGAAGGATGGGGAGAACAGATAGTTACAAACAGGGACTCCAGCTGGTTTGGACAAAAAGAGAATGTATTGATGTCTTGCCCCTTATTCCCTTAGTCCACCTCAGAGGTCACTATAAGCAGGTGGCTTCATCCTCTGGGTCCTCAGACACTTGCTCAGTTGGAGTACAGGCAGCCTAGAAATGGCAAAGAGTTAATATCCTCAGGCAACCAATGAGGGATATGAGTCAGTGAGTAAATGCCCAGCCCCCTATCCCCTGACCCTCAGAGGGACAATGCTGATACATGATGCATGATGTTTCTTCTCAGAGCTCCCAGGTGTGAGCCCCAGTTGCCCGCCAAGTTAACCTGCTCATCAGTGTGCCCTCTATTGCCACTTCTCCCTTCCCCGGTCCTTCCTGGGATCACCTCCTATAGCAGACGTATCTTCTAAGATGGTCACAATACTTCCCACCCGCAAGCTCTTTTAGAATCTTGCTACTCTACCATTAAGAAATGGAGTCATGCCCTAGCTGGTTTGGCTCAGTGGACAGAGCGTCAACCTGTGGACAGAGGGCTCCCGGGTTCGATTCCAGTCAAGGATACATGCCTGGGTTGTGGGCTCAATCCCCAGTGGGGGTCGTGCAGGAGGCAGCCAATCAATGATTCTCTCTCATCATTGATGTTTCTATCTCTCTCTCCCTCTCCTTTCCTCTCTGAAATCAATAAAAATATTTTTTAAACAACACCTGATTTGAAAAAAAAAGAAAAAGAAATGGAGTCTTTGTCCCTTCCCTTGAACTTGGTTCATCTCCTGCAAATAGAATGCTGCAAAAAATGATTCTATATGGCCTCCAAGACTAGACTGGGAAAGTCCATGAAGCTCTGCCAGGTTCTCTTGAAGCAGTAGCTCTTGGAAGCCAGCGCCATGCTATGAGGAAGTCCAGGCCACATGGAGGTATTCTGGCTAACAGGCAGTACCATCTGCCAGGGGTGTAAATGAAGTCACTTCCAGATGATTCCAGCCCCAGCTATCAAGTCACCTCCCAGCTGATGGCTCAATAATTGTGGGGCTGAGGTGTGGGTATCAGTTGTACTTCCAGAATCAAAGTATGATTTAGGTGCTCACAGCGGTTATATTTTAATGGCCTCAGCGTTCTATGGTTTGCAAGAGACTAAAAACCCAACATGAATGAACTTCAACAGTAAAATGGGTGTTACACAATTCACTGAGCACTTATTATGCGCATCCTCTCAATTCACACTCATAACAACTTTGAGCAGTGGGCAGCATTACCCCACTTTGCAGAGAATTCAGAAAGTGTCAGTAACTGGCCCATGTAGCAGCAGTCGCCCGCCCGCCCCCCGCCCCCCTCCACACACACACACAGTGGGTACCGTTCCTAGTTTTCTCCAGCTGAGAAGGTGACTGTGCATTCTCCATGCAGGTGCCAATCAGGGTGAGAAGGACACCAAACCAGACATGCCTGTCTTCAACCAGATCTGGAACTGTCCCACTTTCCTGCTTTCGCTCAAGCTGATCCTGTGGCTGGAATGTCCTTCACATCTACCTTTCATCCAGCAATTTCTAGTGCCAGGTACCTTTCTAAACACTTAATGTGTTATCCTCATTGACTCTCCCTGGCAATCCAGAGAAGAAGCTGAGGCACAGAGAAGTGGAGTACCACCCCCCGCCCCCCGGTCCCCAGGCACCACATCTAGTAGGTGGTGATAGAGCCAGGATTCAAATCCATGCCGTTCGAGTGATTCCAGAGCCTACACTCTAAACCAGTGATCGGCAAACTGCAGCTTGCAAGCCACATGCGGCTCTTTGGCCCCTTGAGTGTGGCTCTTCCACAAAATACCACATGCAGGAGCACACATACAGTGCGATTGAAACTTAGTGGCCCATCCATGCGCAGAAGTCAGTTTTCAGCCTGGGCAAGTCTATTTTGAAGAAGTGGCATTAGAACACTCAAGGGGCCAAAGAGCTGCATGTGGCTCGTTTGCCAACCACTGCTCTAAACCATCACCCACTTCTTCCCTCTCCCTCTCTAGGACCAAGCCAATTACCAGTCTGAATGCCCCTTGTCCAGGGAGCCTTTCCTGATACTCTCAAACTTAGCTTCTCCTTAAGCATTCTGGGTGCTCATGATAAAACCAGTCACCTTCCTTGGTTACCACTATGTACTTGGCTGACGACTATGTAATGATTTACCCTCCACCTTGCCCTCCATCAGCCATTATCTCTGAGTGTCCCCACAATCTCCCCACAACTACTTGACAGAAGAGAAGGCTGAGACCACATAGCTAGGGATTGGCCAGATGAGACCTGAACCCAGGCCCATCTGTGCCAAAGCCCTAATGTTGACAAAGATGCTGATAAATACCTGGAATTTAAACCAGGAGCCTCTGCCTACCTCTCTCTGGCCCCAGAGGACACTCGGGGCTGAACATGGGCACAAGGGGACAGAGGGCTTTAAACAGGAGAGTGGGGCTGGCAGCCAGCATGTCTGGACCTAAGTCATTATCATCGTCCTCTGAAGGCTCAGTGTCCACATCTATAAGCAGGTGGTTGTGGTAAAGGGGCCCAGGGTTCTAGGCTCAGATGACCTGACTTTCATTTTCACCTGCTGTGCCTTGGACAAGCTGTTCAATAACCACTAGTGGTGGTGTCAAGGTGAGATGAGACAGGGTGGAACTTTGGGGCAGTGCGCACACACTGTCAGCACAATTCCAGAAGGCTCCTGGTCACAGTTACTTTTGCGGAAGGGAGGCAGCCAGCGGTGGGGTAGAGAGCGCACCCTAGAGCCAGCCTGTCTGGGTTTGAACCCTACTTCAGCCACTTCCTAGACAAGTCACTGTGCCTCAGTTTTCTCATCCGTAAAAAGGGAATAATAATCATACCTACCTTGCAGGATTGTTTTAAGATTTAAGTAAGTTGTTATACATGCAAAGTGCTTAGAACAGTGTCTCACGCAGCACCAGATTCGTAATTTTACTGTTGTCTGTATTATCATTACAGGGTTATAGGGTTCCGACCGCCAGACGGCCAAGTACTGTGGGTTTTGCCGACTCATCCTGGTCCCACAGGTCCGGCCACCACTCCCCCTTGTCCCCGCCCCGGACCCCGCAGGCCTGAGTCACCGCAGGCAGTGACTCACCCGCGCTCTCCCGCCCCACGACCTGCAGACTCACCCTGAGTCAGACAGTCTGGGCGCTTCCACTCCCAGGACTCCAAAGGGCGGAGGGGAGCCGGCGAGGCGCCCCCAGCGGAGAGCCAGATCCCCCGCGGGTTCCGCGGCGCCCAGCGAGCCGAGCCGAAGTCGGGTTGCGGGACGCCGGGACGGGCCGGACCACCGAGGGGCCGGGGGAGATAGGCACCCTGGCCCGGGCCCCCCTCTGGCCCGCGGGAATGGTACGGCCCGGGCCGCGTTAAAGGTCTGGATGGGGGAAGCGGCTAGGCGAGCGGCGGTGCGATGGGGCTGCGCGCGGGAGGAGCGCTGGGTAGGGCCGGGGCGGACCGGGGGGCGCCCGAAGGACCCGGGCCCAGCGGCGGCGCGCAGGGTGGCAGTATCCACTCGGGCTGCATCGCCGCGGTGCACAACGTGCCACTGAGTGTGCTCATCCGGCCGCTGCCGTCTGTGCTGGACCCGGCCAAGGTACAGAGCCTGGTGGACACGATCCGGGTGAGGCCCCGGGGACACCGGCCGGAGGGAGGGCGAAGAAGGAGGCAGGTCGCACTGGACGCTAGAGGGGGCTGGTTCTTGGCTCCTGCCGATCACTGCATTTGCTGTGTGACCTTGAGCAACTGGCTAGGACTCCCTGAGCCTCTGTCTCCTCCCTTGAGCAAGTAGGGGATTGATGAAATGATTAAAGTAACGATCGCCAACAAATAGCACTTCGCAGGGGCCCAGGAGTAGCTTTAAGTGCCTTGGCTTCTTCATGCCAACAGAATGCAGTAGATACTTCTGTTGTTCCTTTTACAGATGAGGAAACTGAGGCACAGGAGGATTTAAGCAACTTTTTCAAGGTCAGAGCCTGGTCACCACACTATCTATTCCCTTAAGCTGAGTTATTTCTCCATGAAGCACTTATGTCCGCCTGAGATTATATTATGCATTTATTTGTGGGTGTTTTGTTGTCTGTCTGTTCCACCTCCTGTGAACTCCACAAGATCAGGGACAATTCCCAGCACGGTGCCTGGCTGTTGATGAAGGACTAGTCCCCCATGCTGTCTGTCACACTGGACCTTTACACAGGCTTTTTACCCTGCCAGGGAAACTCTTCCATCTCCTCTTTATTATTTCTAACTCCATCTTCCTGTCTCAGGGTCAGTGTCTTCCCTGACCGTGCCTGCTGGGTTAGAGGCCTTCGGATGTAGGCCCCTAGCCACCTGCATGCCCACCAACAGAGTTCTGATCCTACTGTGTTGTAATGGGCTGTTTAGACACCTGTCTTACTCGTTAGAACCATATGCTCTGGGCGAGAACCAGACCTGTCTTTGCTTACCATAGGTATTTTCTACTATAACAAAGTACCAGGAACTTAGTGGCTTAAAACAATACAGATTTGTTATTCTATAGTTAGAAATCCAAAATGGGTTTCACTGGGCTAAAATCAAGGTGTCAGCAGGGCTGCACTCCTTTCTGGAGTGTCTAGGGGAGAGTCCATTTCCTTGCCTTTCCCACCTTTTAGAGGCCACCACATTCCCTGGCTCATGGCATCGTTGTTCCATCTTCAAAGCTAGCAACATCAGACCTCCTCTTCTGCCAGAATAATCTCCCTTGTCAAGATCCTTAATTGCATCTGCAAGACCCTTATGCCATATAAGGTAACATATTCACAGGCTCCAGGGATTAGGATGTGGACACTTTGGGGAGCTGTTATTCTGCCCATCCACCCACCATCATGCCACTAGCACCCGGCATGGCTGCCCCTCGTTAGGGCTCCGCTGCCAGGCAGGCTGTGCTTTGCGCTCTGCATCAGCTTCTCGGCTTTCAGAGGCAGCCCTATAGAGTGTCTTACTCCCATTGTACCAATTAGGAACAATGCTCAGCTGCTCTTTGGAGGAGCTGAGATCCAAATTCAGGTTTGCCTAGATCTAGAGCCCTAGCTTGTAATTGCTCGTAAGTTATTGCTTAATGATCATTTCTGGAATAAAAGGATAAATGAATCTATCAAAGCAGCATAATAAGAGAGAACCCATGGGCCAGTGGCAGGAGGCCTCCCAGGCAGCTCACACTTATTAATGAGGTCTCCTCAGCTTGCTCTGCCCCCCACCCAGCCCTGCCTCAGGCTTTCCCCACTTAGAGGACCACCTACCCTTCAGTTGGCAGCAGGTCTATAACAGTAAGTCTACTTGGATTCTTCTCTTTCTCTCCTTCTTACATTCACCCCTTCTGCCAGTTCCCTCAGATCTGCCCCTAAACATATCCCAAACTTGTCTACCTCTCCCTTTTCCCTCACCCAGGCCACTCTCTTCCAATGCTGAGGCCTCACCTCTGTCCTCCTGCTTTTGCCTTTGTCCACCCCACCAAGCCTGCTCTCCTATGACAGCTTAATAGAATGTTCATTAGATCATGTCACCCTCCCCTGTTTAAAATGCTCCAGGGGTCCTGGCCGGGTAGCTCAGTTGCTTGGAGCTTTGCCCTGATGTTCCAAGGATGTGGGTTCACTCCCTGGTCAGGGCACATACAAGAATCAACCAATGAATGCATAAATGAGATGAATGGAACAGCAAATCTATTCTCTCTCTCTCTCTCTCTCTCTCTCTCTCTCTCTCTCTCTCTCTCTCTCTCTCTCTCCCTCCCTCTCTCCCTCTCTCCCTCTCTCCCTCTCTCCCTCTCCCTCTCTTGCTTTAAAAAAATAAAATTCTCCAGGGCCTACCCACTGCTCTTGGAAACAAGCCTATGTGGTGGCTTCTGCTGACTTTTCAGACCTCTTCTACTCCTCAGTCCCGCTTGAATTTACTCTGGTCAGCTGGCAGTTTTGCCATTCCTCCAATACAGTGAACTTGTTCTGGGCCTTTTGCACTTGCTGTTTCCTCTGCCTGGAATGATCTTCCCTCACATTTTTTATTGAGCGCTTTCTGTGTGCCAAGCATTGTTTGAAGTGCTTTATATTAACTCATTTAACCCACCAGCTCTGTGAGATGAGTATGGTTTCTTCATCTCATTTGATAGATAGGGCAACTTAGGCACAAAGAGATTAGAGTCCAAGGTCATAGAGCAGATAAGTAGGAGAGCTGAGATTTGAACCTGGAAATCAGGCTCTTACTCTAAACTATTCCACTTCTCTATCTTTCCAAGGACTTCTCTACGTTCAGTTCTCTGCTCCATTGTCACCTCAGAGAGGCCTTGTGGACCCCTGTCATGTCAGCCTGTATGACTGTATTCATAGCATTTATCACTCTAACACCCCTTCATTTCAGTTGTCCCAGTAGACAGACCCATGAAGGCAAGGGCTGTGTCTGTCTCATTCCGGCTGTACCTTATTCCCAGAGTCTAGAACAGTGCCATGTAGATATATAGTGTGTTTGTATGTATATGTAGGTATATATGCATGTGGTGTGTTCATAAATGTTTAACAACATGGTTTCTAGGGAGGAAAAGCCCTGACTTGTAGTATCTGCCCATTTCCCTGGTGTAAATACTCTCACTATGGCTGAATTTCAAGTTACTAAGGTGATGTCAACCAACACACAAACTTCCTGAATATTTGACAGTGTTTCTCACAAGCTAGCATGAACCAGTGTGCACACCCTGTAGGAACTCAACACAGGTTAACAAAGTCTGTTTTGCAAACTGTCAAGCATTGTTCCATGTTCATTTACCATGTGCCCCTTTCTCTCCAGGAGAACCCAGACAGCGTCCCCCCCATTGATGTCCTCTGGATCAAAGGAGCCCAGGGTGGTGACTACTTCTACTCCTTCGGGGGCTGCCACCGTTATGCAGCTTACCAGCAGCTACAGCGAGAGACCATCCCTGCCAAGCTTGTCCAGTCCACCATCTCAGACCTAAGGGTGTACCTGGGTTCTTCCACGCCGGACTTGCAATAGCAGGCTCTTTGGCACCTGCCACCACTCCTAAAAGCCCACAAGAAGATATAGCTGGTTTCCAGTGGGCTGGGCTGTGCAGAGGTGTAGCAGGGGAGCATTCTCTTTGCGCCTGGAGGGAGGAGGGTCTGACTCTAAGCACCCTCTTTGCTAACTACAAGACCTTGGACTCACTCCTGAATGGCATGGGACCCAGGTCCCACTGCTGTGAAAATGGGTCATGTCTTTGCTTTTGAGGGATTATTAAGAGGATGAAATGAGAAAGGAGATGGGTTTGGAGAACCGCATGTGGCTGGCTCCACATTCCCAAGGACAAGGATCCTTCTGCATTTTTGTCTTTGTATATTCTATTATGTGGAATACAGTTAGCTGTCAGTAAAGGAAAACCTAGATTAACAATGAGAGGTTTGTTTTTCCACATAGCATCAATTTTGGAGACAGATGACTAAAGAGTATTGCTTTAACAACTCAGCGAAGGTAGGCCATACATCTCGGTGGTCCTTTCAGTCTTTCCCTCATTGCTTGTGACTTCATGGTCACAAGATGGCTGCTTTACCTCTAGGAATCATGGGTATATTCAAGGAGGAAAGTAGTGGGGGAGAAGGAAGGGCTGAGCCAGCTGGGCCTATCAACTTCTATCATAAAGTCAGACCTTTTTCAGAGGCCTTTGTCTTGCTCTCTGCCCTGCATAGTTCCAGTTAGGGCTCCTGGGCCCAAACCAGCTACCATTGCTACCCCAAGATGCAAAGAAAGCTAAGATAGCAGGAAGCAGAATTGTCACAATTGAGTAGACCAATCATATCACATCTCCTGCAACTGGCACACTGCCTCCTGAAGTAAAATCGGAATCCCACTACAAAGAGAGAAATGAGTAATTGTATCAGTTAGTCTTTGCTGTATAACATACCATCCCCAAATTTAGCAGCTAAAGACAAGTCGTTTATTTACCCACAATTCTGTGGGTTGGCAGTTTGGACTGGGTATAATCTGGACAGTTCCAATGTCACCTAGGGTCATTCCCAGGACTGTTTGCAATCTCAGATGGATCAAGGATAGTCTAAATCACTTGTCTGTCAGTTGGCAAGCTGTTGGCTGTGTGACTAGTTCTCCTCTATGTGGCCTCTCCAGCAGGCTACATAACCCTCAAGCTTAATTACCTAATGGCCTCAGGATTCCAAGAGAATGGGAATAGAAGCTGTGAGGCTTCTTGAGTTCTCTGCCCAGGATTGGTATATCTGCTAAGTTTTTTTGATCAGAACAAATCATAAGGCCCAGATTCAGGGCGTGGGGAAACAGACTATTCCTCTTAGAGAAACTGGGAAATAATTTGTGGCGTTTTTCGTCTCTCACAAATTATTTGCACAGGCAAATAGCAGTGTTTCTCTCTCACTCTCTTGCACATGGCATCTCTGCCCTGGCTGAAGTCACTAAGACATTGTCCTGGGCCTTAAATCTCAGGGAAGAGGTGATAGGGCAGGGTGGATTTCTCCCAGGGCTGGGCTCACTCTACTAGGGACATTTCATTATCTGCACTGGTGGGATGGGGTAGCTCAAGTGGGACATTGCAAAGGGGCTCTGAAAGCCAAGAGTCCTGGGGGATGGGAAGGGTGTGGAGTGAGGAAGGGTGTGGAGTGAGGCAGGCCTTGCTCTCCCTGCCTGCCTTAGGGAGCTGGTTTGGGCCAACAGATCTTGGTCACTTGGCATTTTCAAGTCTCAGTTTCCCAAGCCCAGTAATGAAGACAATAGCTTTCCCACCCATTCCCTGTCCCAGGGAAAGATACTAAGGTGAGCAATAGATTTTAAAAAGAATGCAGTCCTAAGTGCAGTGTGATAGCCTGGATTGAATCTTGGAACAACAAAAAAAGGACACTAGTGGAAACCCTGGAACTCTAAACAAGGCCTGGATTTTAGTTAATAACACACCAATGTCAATCTCGTAGCTGTAAGAACTTAGTACCATGTAAGATGTTGATGCTGGGGTTGGCTGGGAATGTTCAGTACTATCTTGGCAACTTTTCTGTAAATCGAAAATCATTCCGAAATAAAAGTTTATTTAATAAAAAGAGGAGTGAATTACTTTAGACCAACAGTTCAGTTCTCAAACTGGTTTGTTAAAATAGTTTTTAATTTAGTAGGTCTGGGGTGGGACCTGAGAATTTGCTTTTCTAACAAGTTCCCAGGTGCTGCTGCTGCTGCAGCTGTTCAGGGACCACAAGCTGGAAATCACTGATCTAGGCTGCATCATGGTGACACCCCCTGTACCCCCACTGGGCTGACTTCTAGGGGATCTGTGTTCTAGGGCCAGCTTGTGCATACATTTCACTGTGATGTTGGACAAGGCCTTCCCCTGGGGCTTTTTCCAAGCTGTCAAATGGACTGTCTATCCCTAAGGTTGGTAGCAAGGATCAGGAATCTATAGATATGATTTGTAGACTATGCTGCCGTGAGGTGCCACCATTTCACGTGAGTAATGAATGATCTGCACCCATTGACTAGAGTGACAGAATGGTTGCCTCTTTCTGATAGGGCTTTTTCTTCTGGCAGATAAGATTCAAGCAGGCAACGCTAGGGGCCCTGCCAGGCACTGTTTGGGGAGAGCAGAACAGACTTGGAGTGGGAAAGGTTGGTCAATTCTGAAGGAAGAGGAGGTAGGTTTTGAAGGGTGATATCTAGTTGCGCAGTGGAGAGTGAGAGCTGCACTTCCCTCTTGCGCCAGCAGGTGGCGATGCTTTCCGGCCTGATGGAGCCAGCCAGGCCTCTAGCCGGCAGAGCTATGGGAATGGGGTGGATGGAAGGGCTTGGCTGAGAGAAGGTCCAGGGAAGCAGGGGTTCAGGCATGAGTAGGAGCCTGAGACCAGCTGGCAGTTTGTAGTTTCAGATTGTCCTTATTCTGACCGCTCTTGCCTGTGTCCTTGCACACATTATGAAGTCTGGGGATGCTGAGCCAGCTGGTCTCAGGCTCAGCAAAGGTGGCACCTCCTCCAAGAAGCTTCCCCATTCTCTAGGCTGAGCTACATGTCTCTTCTGGGCTCCCCTGATCCAACAGTGTGTCCTCTCCCCAAACAAACCACTGCCCCCAGGAACTTGGGTTCAATGGAAGGCAGTGTGTAGGGACCCTTTAGTCCCCTCACTGCCCTGGAACCAACCCTGGTCACCGTGGTAGATTTAAACACTTTTTTAACATTTTACAAGTTATATGTGAGTATATTCACCTTTAAATCATTGAGATATTAAAATGCTGAGTAATTTAATATTTAAAAATGTAAATATTAGAGGGAATCTGAAGTCCACCATGAGGCCTAGTGTTGGTTGTCCCTTTGCCTAGTTGGGACGATTACCTTCATTAATTTGGCATATACCCTTCCAGAACCTTTTCTAACTTTGTAGTAGTGCTAGTGTGTGCAAATTAAGAATGCTTTTCTTTTATCATTATTTTGCAGATTGCATTTCTTCCCTGTCACTGCGCCCTAGCCATCTATCTCACTGGGTCTTTGTTCTCCCTGAGTCTCTCTCATTCTGGTCGCTTCCTCAGAGGGGCCTTCCCTGACTATAATGCCTAAAACAGCCCCTCCCCCACCCTTCTATCACCTTACTCAGTTTTATTTTCTTCTTGGCCTTTGTCACACTCCTTGAAATCACCTTCTGTGTCTGTTTTTTACTATCTCACCCACTCAGATCTAACTTCTTGAGACAGGACTTGATCCCTGTAGGCCCATTTGCCAAAACAATGGGTAGTGCATAGTAAGCGTTCAATAAATACCCATTGAATGAATAAGTTCCATATAGGTTTCGCTTATTCTTTTCATTGCTTCATGGCATTCCAGGGTCTGAATACAACAATGTATTAGTCATTGTCCTGTCCATGGGCATTTATGAGTTTACAGTTATTTTGCTGCTGTGAACACCTTCATCCATCACTCTCTGTGCTCTCTCACCTGTACACCTAGGAGTGGACAGTCTGGCCAGCACATGGCTCAATTTGCAACTCCCAAGGTACTAGTCAATTGCTCGCCAGAATGGCTGTTCCAAGTCCTCTCCCTCCAGCAGAGTTTGGGGGCTGCTTTCCTTCCCTACACTCCAGGTAGTACTTCTTCTTAGCCTTTTTAGGGTCATGAAGACCGTTGAGAATCCTAGGAAAGCCATGAGCCATTTCCCCAGAAATACACACACACACACACAAATACTTGGGGCAATTTCTGGGGCTCCCTGGACTTGATGGCCTCGCCCTCCCCTCCCCCGCCCAGGGGACCCTGTATCGAGTGTTTAGAAGCCTAGTCATCTCATGATATGGATGGGAACGCTGAGGCACATGCGGATGGGGTGTGAGTGAATTAATAAATGGGACCTGGTTTTATGGGAGGTGGAGGAACGTGTTCAGACCCGGATCTGTCTCCAGTCAGAAAAAAGACATCAGGGGCAGGGAAAGGGATTCTAGCCCTGCTCTACCCTGGAACATCCCCCCACCCTCACCCCACCATGGTTTTCAAGGAATCCCAGGACTCAGGGCTGATAGCTCTCAGCTCTGGCAAAAGGCAGCCCAAGTCTGGCATCCAGGGTCAAAGCAGGGAACCAGGAAGCGCTCTGACTCCCCTGGGCCTGGCACAGGGATTGTGTGCTACAGACCACATTTGCTTCCTGAGTCAGACCCAGCCTTTGGAGTTGAGTCCAGACTGTGGCACTTCCATAGAACAGGAAGGTAGGGAGTGCTCCTTACAGAGACTCATCATCATCATCATCATCATCATCATCGCTTCCATCCTTGACACCATAGTCTTGAGAGGTGGAAAGGGCAGAAATGACCTTTCCTATCGGACAGATGGATAAACCGCGGCCTCTAGCGGAGCACGACCTGCCGCAGAGCCCCTGGGAGAGCAGCCTGGTTAATGGGCCCGCACACACCGACCCCGCCGGCCCATCCGCCCCGCCCGCCCCCGCGGCCCCTTCCCCGGGCCTGACCCCCGGCGCTGCCTGACAGATGACCTCAGCTGCCGCCAATCCATTGGTTCCAGCTCCCGGGGGGAGCGCAGAACAAAGCGCGCTTTGTGGCGGGGCCGTCCCCTCGCCCGGCGCGTCCGCCGCCAGGACCCCCTCCGGAACTCCGGGCGACGCCCCCGACCGACAGCCGTGTAATGTCTTCCAGGCCGCGCAGCTCCTTCCAGAGCCGCAGCCGCCCGCCTCCCCCCGGGGGCTCCCCGGCCGCCCGGGTCCCCGCGTGGCCCCCCAGGCGGCGGGATCCGGGGCGCCCCCGCAGGAGGTTGTGCCGGCTGCTAACCTGTCCCAGCGGAGAAAGCGAGCGGGCAGGGGGAATGCGTGCTCCGGCCCGGCGGGGAGCCTCGGCAGGTGCGGCCACCTGAGAGCCTGATGCTCACCCCGAGTGCTGCCACACGGGGTGGAAGACACTGTTACTGCTGGTGGTGTTGTTCCTGTCACTGTTGTCTTGGCTGTGACCATGGCGATCACTGTTTGATTTTGTGGAAGCGAGGGGGAGGCTCTTTAAAGCAGACCTGGGTTTGAATCTTGGCTTTGCCACCTGCTGGCTGTAGGACTTGGTAAGTGCGCCTCTGGGAACAACAGCAGGAGAAACCAGCGTTTCCTGAGCACCTGCTGCGTGCCAGACACTAAGTGCTTGCAGGTGAACTCATTCAGTCTTCCCAACCTTAGGGGCGGGGCGCTGGCATTTTACAGAGGGGAACTGCCGCTCCAGCTGTCCTGAGCACAAGTTCTCCCCTCTGGGCCTGTGTCCTTGTCTATGAGATAGACACAAGCACAGTAACTTCCCACAGGCTGGTCACTCTCATTCGTCTTACATCTTCCCAGATGAGGACACAGGGACTGGGAGCAGGCCCAGGGACACCCAGTGTGGTTCTGCACCTCTGCACCCAGGGTCCTCTGTCTTTTGAGGACTCTCCCAGGCTCCTGTGGCCATGGCTCCCATCAGGCTAATAGGGGAGAGAGGAGTAGGAGAAGGCTCTGCCTGCAGCTGGAAACCTTTCCCCTGAGAGAGAAGCTTCACTATCCTGTTGTGCCTGTTAGGGTTGATGGGGTGAGGGCAGGAGGAGAGAGAAGCCATGCCCAGAGAGGGGACCAAGGGGCCACAGAGAGGGCTGGACAGGGCTGGGAGTGTCTGCCACTACCACCCCACCCTCCACACACCCACACACCTCCCTTGATGTTCACTTTATAAATTGCTACCGGGCATCTACTGTGTGCCAGGCACTGTACCAGACACTGGGGCTATCAGAGTACAAAGCAGCTATAAAACTCCTATTTTCTTGACATTCACTCAGGGGCGATAGGCAGGAAACACATACACAAAATGTGTATAAAATGTAAAATATAATATCCCATGATGAGTGCTATAAGGGAAAGAGAGAGAATGGGATAGGAAATATCGATTTCATTAAGGTGGTGGGGCCTCTCCTCTCTGAGGAGAAAGCATTGATTTGAGCAGAGAGGAAAGAAGCCACATGGATTTTAGAAGGAAGTGTGTTTCAAGCAGAAGGAATAGCACATGCAAAAGCCCCGAGGTGGGAGCCTGCTTGGATGTCCAAGAAACAGCAAAGAGGTCAGTGTGGTGGGGCAGCCTGGAGAGGACAAGGGCCGGGTCTGGCAGGTGACAAGGCAGGAGAGGTGGGCACGTCAACTTGGGAGGGGCCTGGTAGGTGGTAAGGACCTTGCCTTTTCCTCCAACTGACTTGGGAAATATGTGAGGCTGCTGGGTGGAGAGGGAGAGGAAGGGGTAAGGGGGAGGCTGCCGCGGTCACCAAGGCCCAGGTGACCGGTGGTAGACGGGGCCAGAGTGGTGAAAAGTGGTCAGAATCCAGATGTAATTTGAAGAGGGAGCTCCAGAATTTTCTAGTGGTTAGAACTGGATCTGAGGGATGACAGAAAGGGAAGACCCCAATGACCCCCAGATTTGGGAGTCCACCAGAACCTTCACAGTAGGGCCCCAGTTCCCCAAGAACACAGTGAGAAAGTGAGCTTAGAAAAAACCTTCTAAAAGTCCCATTGAGAGCCTCCTTCACAATTTGGGCCACTTTTTGGGATAGGAGGGCTTGGAATCAACTTCAGGGACCATGGTTTTTGAATCATTAAATCCATCTGCTTTTGTTTTGCTTAAATTAAAAAATGTTAAAGGAAACTTGAGATAGCCAGCCTAAGTGGAAAGTCAGTATCATGTGACATAAGTAAATGTAGCTGTTAATATAAACAACATAAACATAACACTGTTCCTAACTTCCTCCAGATCTGGTGGCTCAGGGGGGCTCTCTCTTGGTAGCAAACGTTGGAGAAACCCACCCCCTCCAACCCAGGACTCTCCTAGCAAGAGTCAGGATCATCTTGTTCTCTGTGTCCTCACCCTTTTTTCATTTCACTTAAGAAACACAAAGCATTTATGACAGTAGTTAAACGCTTTCCAAATATAAAGTCATTTGATGCTCACAACAACCCCATGTAGTTATTATCCCCACTTTGCAGATGAGAAAACTGAGACTCAGAGAGATGAAGCCCCTTGCCCATGGTCACACAGCAGGAATGAGGCAGAGCCAAGATTCAAACAGTCAGGCATATCATTGAAGGCATATCACTTTCACTTAGGAAGTGCCAAACTATTGGAATGAGAAGGGCCTTCGGTAAGTATTTACTGAATTTCTACTAAAGTTTAAGTAATATCAAATCAGCCCTTGCTTAAGGATCAGGTTTAGAAAACAACTCCAGGCTCCTCATCATCAATGCCCTGAATGACCTGCTCTTCCCCAGCTCATCCCACTCCAGCCAGGCTGGTTGCCTCTCAGATCCCAAATGCTCTCTCACCTCAGGGCCTTTGCACTGGCTCTTGCCTCTGCTAGAATGCCCTTCCTCTGGTTCTTCTGGCTCCTTCACATTCTCCAGGGCTCAGCTCAATGTCAGTTCCTTAGGCTTCTCCTGCTTCCTCATCCCTTCCATGGTCTTCCCACTCTTCTTATCCTGTTTTTTCCTTTGTGGTGTATAATTGTATTTTTTTTAAAATATGTTTTACTGATTTCAGAGAGGAAGGGAGAGGGAGAGAGAGATGAAACATTAATGATGAGAATCATTAATTGGCTGCCTCCTGCACACCCCCCCCCCCCTTACTGGGGATTGAGCCTGTAACCTGGGCATGTGCCCTTGACCAGAATCAAAACCAGGGCCCTTCAGTTTGCAGGCAGACACTCTATCTACCGAGCCAAACTGGCTAGGGCATAATTGTACTCCTTATTTGCCTGTATACTTGTTCTTTGTCCTGCTGCCTCACCATGATGTAAGCTCTGTGTATACAGAACTTGGTGGATAGAGCAGCTAAGCATCTGGGATGAAGAGCCCACTGAAGGCGGACTTGGAGAGGCAGCTTTTAGGCTGTCCCCAGGTAGGGGAGCACCTGTGTCTGTGGAGCTGCAGAGGGCAGGGGGTCACAAGGAAGATGAACTTAACATGAGGAAAGGTCTTTCACACAGTCCTAGTGATCAATGGGAAGGACTATGTCATGGGGTAGTGAGGACCCTATCACAGGTGTTATGTAAGCCAAGATACGACAACCCTGGATCAGGACCACCCAATGTGTTGGGCTATGTGGGATGGACTCCGTACAATACATGTGGTAGATATTCACTGACTTGCTCATTTACCCATTTGTTCATTCAATCTGTCTCCTGTCTATCCATTTTTCATTGACTCTGTGTTTCCCAAATTTACTGTGTAGTAAACAACCTCATAACTTTGGTCACACCCTCATGACATCTGTACTTAATATCTTAAGTACATAAATATATATAACATCTTAGGTCAGCTTACATAACTTTACTGAGGTTTAATTTACATGCAATAAAATACACCTATTTAAAGTGTACAGTGCAATATATTTTGAAAAATATACACACCACATAACGACCACCTCAATCAACACAGAGAACATTTCCATCACCTGCCCCAAGTGTCCTTGTGCCCCTTTTAGTCAGGCCCCCATCACTACCCTAGTCCCCCCAAAAAATCACTTTATCGGAAAGTGCCAAACACACATCCAGAGTTTCTCCAGGACCAGTTTGCAACCCCCCAGCAATATCCAAACAGGCATGAAGAATCAGAATCTCTTATCACAACTAAAAAGTAATTGACCGAGGTTAAAAGTGGAAACAAAATAATATTCTCAGATTCTAGGTGGATACCATTATCTATAGAAACTCTGAGCCCAAGACTAGCTTTTTCCAAATTAGAAAAAGAAAGAAGAGAAAGAGAAGCCTCCTGATATTAGAAAGGTGTTATTGGCATCATTGGAGACTTTCTGCTTAGCCTATTGGAATGACTGGGAAATGCTGAAAAAAGAATGACTTTCTCACTTTGGGTTTGCTGTTATTTAATGCAGTCTCCCCCTCAGTATCCCCTATTGGTTCCAGGACCCCGAAGACACCCAGATCCTCAGATGCCCAAGTCTTTTAAATAAAATGGCATAGTATTTGCATATAGCCTGCAGGCATCCTCCATATCATCTCTGGATTACTTATAATTTCCTAATACAATGTAAATGCTATGTAAATATAGGGTGTCCCCCCAAAAAATGTATACATACTTTAATAGCTGTTAGCTCTTACATTTTGAAAATGAGATATATTTTAATAAACACTGCCTTTATAATTATTCAAAGTGTGTATACATTTTTGGGGAGACCCTCTAGTTGTATTGTTTAGGGATCAGCTTTCTTGAATTATTTTAAATCTGCATTTGGTCAAACCTGTGGATGCAGGGCCCATGAATATAGACTGTTCCTTGTTGCTGTTCACCCACATCATCTTTTGTCCACTTCCCTCCCTCACCCCAGTGATGCAGGTTCCACAGGGCAGCACCTCATCTCCTCTAACATCCACCCACTCATTCATTCATTCACATGACAAGTGTTTATTAGCAGCTACTCTGGGCCAGCTGCTGGAGCTAGAGAGAAAAACTACATTCTGGGCACTATGTCAGTTTTGAGAGGAGCATAGTGCCTGGCACATAGTAGACTCTGAACAAGTATCTGCTGAATGGGTTGCTGTGAAATGAAAGACACAAGTGCCATTATCCTCCCTGATATCCTAAGCTGTTGTCTAACAAAGTCTACCTGGCGCAATGAAGGAAGGCTTCCCTGAGGAGCTGGCCTTTGAGCAGACACCTGACCACGCCTTCCACTCATTATTCTCCTCTCATTTGACAGATGGGGAAATGGAGGCATACAGAAGTAAAGTGACTTGCTCAAGGCCGCATAGGAAAAAGAGAGGAAATGAGAGATGGGTAGAACCCAGGACTTAGGGCCCCAGCTTGCCATTCCTCCAAAGGCTGGGCCAGGTCCAGACCATCAGGCAGCAGAGCCAGCCTGGGGAGCGAGCTCCTAGGCCCTGAGTCTGGAATCCATTTGCTCTGGCCAGCAATGTTTTCCCAGGGAGAAGCAGGAGGCCCTGGCCCTGCCCCTCCCGGTCCCACCCGACCACCACCACCATCTGCTCCCTATTTATTTATTTATACTTAAGTCTCACCTCCCAACCCTGCCGGGGGCACCAAACAAACCGGCATCCCTGCAGAGAGGGGAGTGGGGGAGAGGGCACTCAGCCTGTAGCCAGGGAAGCCCAGGTCTGAGAGCTCCCTAACACTGCTACTCCTGCAGGGCCAGCAGGGTGACTGGGCTCCATCCCCCAGGGGACTTCCTAGCTGTTGACCTCTCTGTGCCCGTGCCTCCTCATCTGTAAAATGGGGTTAATAATAGTAGACACCTCCTGGGGTTGGTAGTGAGGATTTAGTAAAGTGCTTTGGACAGCGTCTGGCCCAGACAGGCTCAACATGTGTTTCTGTTGTACTGTGTGACCTTGAGCAACACACTACCCTTCTCGGACTTATTCCTTTGTTTCTACAGCGGACAGCTCACCACAAGACCTAAGGGGCTCCAAGCCTCATGTCCTAGGCTCTACAAGGAGCTGCAACCCCTGTCTCCTCCCCAGGGCCCTTTCCCTTGGCCCTGGCCTAGGATGGATAATTGATGCCTGCCCCCGCCTCCAGTCGATACTTCCCTCCTACCATCTCCTAATCTGCAGGGAAGGCCAACCTACACCTTCCCTGCCCCATAGGAGGCCTGGGAATCCTTCACCTCGGCTCCCTGAATTGCCACCCCCTGGAAGGCTAGCGCTGGAAGGTGCTGATGTGCTGCCAGTACAAATCCCAGGAAACCAGGCCCAGCTGCTCATTAATGATAATTAGCTTGGGGTCCGTCAGCTGGGAAGGAGGTGCAGGGGCCCAGGCTGCTCCCAGGCCTTTGTTCTGGTGCCACCTCCACAGGCACAGCCCTCCTCCTCCCTGGCTGCAGTGGATAGACCGTGTGCACACATTGCTCCCCAAATTGACCCTCCCTCTGCTCCCAGCTCCCTCTGTCTGAGCCTTCAACCCCCTCGTCTGAATCTGTACCCTCTCCTATCTGAAACCCATCCTCTCTCTGTTCCGCCAGCTCCCTCTGCCCCCAGCCTCTCAGAGACACTGTCACCCTCACCAAGTCCGACCATCTCACGGAATCCCTGTTCCCTTTGGTGCTCACCTCTCCTTCGAGCCCCCTCTTCCCCTCACTGAGCCCCATTCCTCTACCCCCAATCCCTCTCTCTGAGCAGACTTCTACCCAGCCTGCCTCCCCTTCTGAGCCTATCCCGCCCCAACCCCCTACCCTCTCGCACACCACACGATGCTCAGGTACCCACTGGAGATGCACATGCCATCTAAAGGCCTTAGGGATGGGGGTCACAGGGCATCCAGGCAGACCCCTCCATTTTGGGGACCACACTGTCCTGCAGAAGCCTTTGGGAACAGATTTCTGGAAGGAGAAGGAAGGCAGAGCTGAGGGCTACCTCGAGAGGGAGTGAGCACCCATCACCTGAGGCCCAGGGACAGCCGCCTCACCGGCCCCCACCCCCGCCCCGCCCCAAGATGTTAAGTGCAAGTTGAAGGTCTTCTGCCAGCAGACAACTCAGCAGCCAGGTGCCTGTTCCAGGAGTCAACAGGCCCGACCCCAATTGCTTCTGAGGCCAATGAGTTGGGGGAAACAGCTCCGAGGGGGGGGGGGGGGGTGTGTGCTCAGTGAGGCGGCTTCCCTAACCAGAGAGGGACCTAGCAGTGGGAGTTTTAGGAGGCCACGGTGCAGGCGCGCCTCCCTGCCTGCTGGACCCATGTGAAGCGTGACCTCTCCTCATGTCCCAGGAACAGCTCGGGAGGAGCTCTCATCTGCCTGACTCACGGGAGGGCCCTGGCCGTGTTCTCACCAGGAGGGCTGACTGTATCCCAACCTCTCTCTGCCACATGCTGAGGCCTCCCAGGCCAGGGAGAGAGGAGAGGTCGGGTGAGCCCCACCCCCGTGAGAGGAAGCTGGGGGAGCAAAAGCTCCAAGGAGGGCGGGGGTGGCAGGAAAGGGGGAATGGAGGCAGGTGTCTGTGGGATCCTCTATCCTCGCCCTCCTCAGCCCTCCATCCCCGACCCAAGTGGGCCCCTCACCCCGCCACCCCACTCTCATCTGGCCTCCATGTGCTTGGCCTGCACCTGAATACACACTCCCCAACGATCTGTCTTGGGCTGTCAGAGGATCAATGGGGCTCCCAAGGCCTGGCCCAGCAGGAAGCTGCAGGGAAGTCCCTAACAAGAGCTGGAGAGCTACGAAGAGGACCCCGGGTGGGGGGCGAGGAGAAGCCAGGCTGGGACAGAGCCATGAGCCTGGGTCTGGCATCTTGTTGGGGAAGGCCCTAGGAAGGCCTGGCTCCCCAGTGGTGAAATCTGGTGGGGTCCCAGGCTGGTTCCCAGGTCTGTTTGCCTTCTAAGTGTGGGGACCAGCTCCTTCCCCACTCTGGGCTCCTCATTTGTGAATGTGAAGGGGTTGCATCTCAGGCGGATATAAGGTTCTCTAATCAGCAAGAGATCTCTCTTTATGGGCAAATAGAAAATGGCCTCCAAGCTGTTTAGTGCAAGTTGAAGGTTTTCTCCTCTCTACCTTATAGTGGCCACCAAGACGCCTCTCAGAAGCTGAATCTAAAGTCACCCAAAATTGATCTAAAGGTTTTACTATGCAGATGGGAAAATTGAGGCCAAAGTAAAGAAGCTATATTCTCAGCCATTCCTAGCACAATTTTTGTTGAGGGCCTACTGTGTTCCAGGCCCTCTGCTAGGTGTGTGATGGCGGAGAGACTGGGGAGAAAACCCACTACTACCCTTCCCTCATGGAACTTATTCTCCAGCTCAAGAAAAGAAACAGATAACTAAATATTGACCAAGCATGGCAGGTGCTGGAAGGAAAAATAGAGGAAGTACCAATAGAGACCCACTTTGGGGGACCATTAGGGACAGAAAGCCTGTTAGCTAGAAGAGGTGGTCAGTGATGTGATATCTGAGACTTCAAAAAGGCTTTGTCATGTAAAAAAGAGTAGAGGGCGATTGGATGTTATCAGCACTGTTGTCTGTAATCGCAAAACCCAGTAATGATCCAAATGTTCATCAACATGGAGTTCTAGATAATATATTGTGGCAGACTGATACAATGGAATACTATGCAGCCTTGAAAAAGGACCGCAGCTGCATGCCTCAACGCAGATGGATCTCCAAAGCACACTGTGAAAGGATAACAGCAAGTGAAATAGGATACATAGCATAAATACAACCATATGTCATATCTCATGGGAATTTCTCCATGCTTTTAAGAATGAAATACAGTCCTATGTATTGTCTGAGGATTTATATGTGTGTAGTAAAAGTTAAAACATTCCTGGGAATAATAAATATCAGGATAGTGGTTTCTTCAGCATAGAGAAGGGAACTGTTATTAGGGGGATACTAGGGGCCTCTGCATTAGCGATCTATCCTATGTAACAAGTAACCCCACAGCACGGTGTTTAAAAGCAACAACAGTCATTCATTAGATCTCACCGTTTTTGAGGATCAGGGGTTTGGGAGGGGGTTAGCTGGGGGTTTTGGTCCTCAGGAGGTTACATTCAGTGTCAATTGGGGCTGCAGACATCTGAAGGCCTGACCAGGGCTGGAGGTGGCCTCTGCATGTGGCCTGGGTTCCATCACATGGTGACTGGATTCCGAATGTGAGCACTGAGAGACAGACATCTGGGCAGAAGCTCTATCCTTTTTATGACCTGGCCTCAAACATCACTCCGCCACAGTCTCTTCATCGGAAGCGAGTCGCTGAGCCCCCAGCCCACTCTCAAAGGTGGAGGAGAGTAGACGCTGCCTCTTGAAGAAAGGAGTGTCAAAGACTTTGTGGACATATTTTAAAACCACGACACCGTCAATTGGATTTGAAAAGTTTTCTTTCTTAAAGTGGGTGGTGAGAACATAATATATTATTCTCTATATTTCTTATGTGTTTAGAAGCACAGCAGGAGAAGGGAAGTGGGGAAGCTGAGCAGTGGCGAGTGAGGGGCAGCCGAGGAAGGCAGAGGGTGGGCAGTGCCCAAATCACTCAAGGTCTTGTTGGCCAAGATCACATCATGGGTAGGGCAGAGTTAGAACCCATGAACAAGGCAGCATGGACTCTGCTTCCCCTCCAAGTCCCAGCACCTGGCATCAGCCTGGCCTGGAGAAAGTCCCAAAGTTGGTGGCAATTCCTTCTCTGAACACCACTCCCGGGCACCTGCTCTTCTGAAGTCTCCCATCCACTCCTGTCCCCTGATACCTGGTTCATTTCCCCAGAAGCACCCACTTATATTAGTTTCAGGGATATTCCTCCATAGAAATACCCCTTATTTAGAAACATATATGCAAATACATACACTTTTATTATACACACCCTTCTACACCATTTTCCCCCTTATCTATACACTTCGGAGATTCTTCCATATTTGTACATGGCAAGCTTCTTCATTCTTTTTCATAGTTTCATAGTACTTCATCATGAGGACATGCTGTAATTGTTTCCACCAACCCCTGATTTATAGACATTTATCTTATTTGCCTTTGTAATTACTTTTTGAACTTCAAATGTAGAGTTGAGTTAAAAACAACTCCTCAGTTCATAGCGGATTCTCATTGTTGACCCCTGTGTGTGCACGTGTGCGCACTCTCTCAAGCACGTGTGCACATGTACACACACACACGGTTTTATTTTTATCTCTCTGTTTCATTTATCTCATTTCCCCTTCCCATTTTATGTACCTCTGTAGACCCATTCTGATGGATTCCATGTGTGTTCTTTGATATGTTAGCCTTCTTGGAGGACATAATATGATTGTATATGTATTGTTGCTTTCTGTGTATGCATTTTAAATTTATTTTTGCTCTAGTGCTCATTTCCTGTTTAATGTGCATTGGGATTGTGGCTCAAACTGTGGCCCCTAGAACTCCTTGGTTTGCATCTACCTCATTTCCTCTCTAGTACCCCATCAATGGACACCTGAGTGGTCTCTAAGTCTCTGCCACCACAGCAGCACTGCCATGTCCTACTCTGAGCTCTATGAGAATTTTCCTGCACAGACAAGAGTACAATTGCTGGGTCATCAGCTACATGTGTTTTGGTTATATATGCACCACAATAAATTACCCTCAAGTTAGAGGTTTAAACAACCATTTTGTTTGCCATTTTGTAGTTAGGAATTCAGGAAGGGCTCAGCTGGGTGGCTCATCTCTGAACCATGTGGTGTCAGCTGAGACAGCCAAGGCTGGAGGTTCCCTTCCAAAATGGCTGGCTTCTTCATTCATATCTGCAGCCTTGATGCACCTAGGCCTCCCCACAACACACATACACACGCACACAGAGCATCTCATCCTAGGGGACACTTCCCATGGCTAAAAGGACTTCTTCACAGCATGGCAGTCTCAGAATGGTTGAACTTCTTTCAATGCTAGCTTCTCCCAAGCAATCATTCAAAGAAAGAGGACGTGGAAGCTGCTAGTCTTTTAAGACCTGGGCCTAGAAACTGACACAGCATCACTTCTGCCACAGTCATTGGTTAAAGCAGTCCCTGGGTAGCCCAGATTCAGAGAATAGATACATAGAATCACCTCTCAATGGGAGGAATGCCAGAGAATTGGTGGCCATGTTTTATACACTCTGATATATATTTTTTAACTTGACAGCTTGCTCTCCAGATGGCAGCTCCAAGCCCCACTCCCCCAGCACTATCTCCACATCTCCACCCACACTTAGCTCTATGCAGCCTGTTCAGTTCTCCCTTTACACAGAAATAAATGTTCTTGTATATGGGTCATTTCACCCATGTGCCAGTATAATGTAGGCTACATCCCGGAAGCAGACATACTAGGTCAAATGGTACATGCACTCGCAGTTTTGACAGATAGTGCCCTTCAATAATCCCCGAGTTCCATCTCTTCATCCAGAATCTGAGTACTTCTCACTACCTCTACTCACATCCCCCCTCCTACAAGCCACCCTCCTTCCTGGGTCCCCAGCTTCTGCCATAGTCCATTCTCTGGGTGCAGCTAGAGGGATCCCTGTAAAACCTAAGTCAGATTCTGTCACCCCTCTGCTCAAGCCCATGATGATCTCTCCTATTACTCAGTGTAAAGCATTTTTTGTGATGGCTCTGAAGCCCTATGTGTCTAACCTCATTCCTTTTTCCCTCCCCTTCTCTGTCCCACCCTGGGCTCCAGGCAGGAGTTTAAACCCACCAGACACAGTCCCTTCTCAGGACCTTTACATGTAACCTCTCCTCTTTCCGAAATGCTCTCTCCTGAGGTGTCTCCATGGCTTGTCCTTATTTTGCCTGGGCCTGAAATCAAGCACCAGTCCTCCCCACTCAGGCTCTACTTCTTACCCTGCTTTTATTCCTTTGTAACATTTCTTCTCCCAACATTCGATGTATCAAGTTGTATATTTGCTCCTTGCATGTCTCCTCTCCAGATTACAAGAGCAGGGCAGAGGGACTGGGTCATACTTGATTGTTGCAAATTCTCAGCACCTCCATAGCACCTGGCATTAAGTAGAAGCTCTTTTAAGTAGATGACATTTGAGCAGATATAAACCTTGACTGTTATTGGAATTCAATCACCCACCATAGAGATTGTGCCACTCTGCACTGCGCTAGCAATGTGTGTGTGCACCTTAATAACTTGAATTAACCTAGGCACACTGCCAGATTCATATCCTTTAAGTTCACCCTTCCCCTGCTCAAGGACCTCAGGGACTCTCTATTATCTTGTTTGGTACATCTCAGCTGGAACCCAAGACCTCTTCATACCAGGGCCAAGTGTTTCCCCAGCTCTGTGGGAAAAATTTCATGGGTGACATTTTCTCCATATTAAGTTTTCTCCTTATCCAGTTTTTTTAGGTTATTGGTATGGACTCCCAGTTAAATAAAAAAAAATTATTAAGGGATAAAAGGGCTCCTGGGCTCCCAGATGATTTCTCAATAACAATTTATTCTCTGCCATTATTAGAATAATTACCATCAATAACAGCTGACAACTATAGCAGGTTTGCTAGGTGCTAAGAGTGTCCTCTGCATTCTAAATCTCTCAACAACCCTAGGAAGTCAGTGACTCACATCAACCCCAGTTCACGGGCGAAGAGACCTAGCTCAGTGGCAGAGCTGGGATTTGGTCCTATGCGTCTACCCGCTAAGGGTGGCTGGAACCCCTCTGTTGGACAAGGACTTTTATGCCATTAATTCATTCAACTTTACAGTCACACCTTGAAGTCCATATTCCTATCATTCCCATTTGCTGACAAGAAAAGTAAGGTGCAGCGCCCTGCTCAAGGCTGCACAAAGCTCTTTGCAGTCAATCTGCCCTGCCTCACCTCCCCTGGCAGTATCCAGGATGTCACAGTTTGAACGACCGATTTACAGCGCAGGAAGGAGCAAGTCAAGGCCTCAGGGGCGCTGGGCAGGGTCCTTAGGCAGTTGCCCAGAGATCCTGTTTACTGGCAGGGCCGGAGGCAAACCAGACCAGGAAGGAGAGAGGCCCTGCGAGAGGCCTGCCCCACGTTTGCATCTTCAAAGCCTTGCCCTTGTGCTCTCCCATCCTCAGGGCTCCCCAGAGGGGTAGCGAGCTGTCATTACCATGGAATGTCCTCCAACCCTGGCTACAGTGGCTCAACCTAGCCTCTCCACTCCTGCCCTTTCCTGACCCTCATCTGCTTCCTCATCCAGACAGCCCCGTGCGTGGGCTCCTGCAGCTCATTCATTCATTCATTCATTCAGCAAATCAGCATCGAGTGGTTTTAGGCACTGGGGATACATTCAAGAATAAACATGATCCATGCCCTATTAGTTGATATTCTGGGGTAGGAAAAAGTCAATAAATAAAAACACACTGAGTAAACTGTATAGTATGTTAGGCAGTTATAAGGGCCATGGCAAAATAAAGAATAGAGAAAGGTAAGTGGTTTGGGAGTGGAAAGGAAGGTCATGGTGTTAAACAGGGTGGGCAGGGCCTCAGCGGGAAGATGATGTTTGAGCAGATATGTGAACAAGGTGAGGAAGTGAACCAGCAACACCTGGAAGAGGAGTGTTCCAGGTGATGGAGCACTGCCCTCAGCAAGTGCAAAGGTCCTGAGGCCGAGTTGTGTCTGGTATATGAGGAGTAGCAAGGAAGCCAGTGTGGCTGGAGAAGGGTTGGTAGCGGGGAGGGTAGAAGACATAGGGGGGTAATAGGGTGGGAGAGTAGGCAGATCACATAGGGCCTGGGGGTCATTGTAAGAATTTGGCTGTTGCTCTGAGTGAGCTGGGAACCAAGGGAGGGTTTTGACCAAAGAAGGGACATGGTCTGGCTTGCACATCATGGGGCTTCTCTGGTTGCTGTGGCAAGCACATGGCAGAGAGGAAAGGGGGGAACCAGGGAGCCCTGTGAGGAGACTGTTGCAAGAATCCTGGCAAGAAATGGAAATGATTTGCCCAGGCTGGTAGCACTGTTTCAGTTACGATTTGTGTGTCATAAACAACCCCAAAATTCAGTGGCTTAAAGGAACAACTATGTCATTATGCTCATGAACTCAGCCCCGGCATGGTGGGGCTGGCTTGTCTCTACCGTCTGGTGTCTTGAGCCTCAGCTGGGAAGACTCTAGGCTGCATTTGGATCAGTAGCTGAAGGCTAGAAGCATCTCTAGGCCCCTGGACCGGGATGACTTGAAGACTAGGACTGCCAGCAGGAGCGCCCTCACAGGACTCTAGAACCCATATGGCCTGAGCTTCCTCAAAGTATGCAGTCTCAGAGCACTTGGACTCATTACAGGGCAGCTCGGGGCTTCAAGAACCAGCGTTCCAGTGAGCCAGGTGGATGCTGCATTCCCTTTATGACTCAGCCTCAGAAGTCACACAGAGTCACTCTGCCATAAAGCAGTCACAAACCTACCCAGACTCGAGTGGGAGGAACACGGGGCCACATCCTAAAACGGCCACAGCATTTAGCATCTTCACGGCAAATTGAACGTTTCTTGCATTGGCTGATGCAGGAGGACCAGGGAGGAATCAGAAGTGGCTCTGCTCACCCAGGCTCACAGCCCAGTGACTAAAACAGTTATCTCCCAGGGGTGTGGGCAGCCCGAGAGGAGGCCCAGCCTGGTGTGGTGGCCAGTCAGGGCAAGCTTCCTGGAGAGGATCATGCTGAGCTGAGTCTTAAAGAGTGAGGGGTCAGTGAAGAGACATGGCAGAGATCATCCCAGGACAAGGAGAATTAGAAATGCTCACACTGGGAGGCAGGGGAGTGAGCGCTTGCGAGGTGTATTCTGGCACCGACGGTCTGGGTTTGAATCCTGCCCTCCCCTGCTAGTGGCCAACATCAGGCAGGCCGCCTCACCTCTGTGAGCCTCAGTTTATTGTAAAACAGCAGTGATAATCATTGCACTGCCTCCCCGGGAGGGAAGTCATGCCAGGTGCCTGCAAGATAGAAAGAACCTCAAACTTTCACCTCTGACTAGGAAATCACAGATGGTGGCCATCTCACTCAGGGTGCTCAGATGAGAAAACAGGCAGAGACCTGCCAGTGCCACGTAACACAGAAGGGGAGGACCTGAATCACCCCTCATTCACCTGCCCCATTGCCCCTTCCCGTCTTCTCTCACTGCTTGCCCCACAAGTTCATTTGGGGGAGGGGGTGTCACTTCTTCCTTGCACATGCCCCCATCTGAAGAATCCCATGAAGCATCCAGAGGGGATCGCCTGGCCCAGAGGTGGGGCCTTGAAGACAGGGGTGGTCTGTGCCCCGACAAGGGCTCCCCGCTGCCTGCCTGCTCCACGTCCCGTTCAGCAGGAATTCCTCAGTTCAGCATGGAGTTCCGGTGGATTTTATGGGCCAGCCACAGCAGACACATGGAGAAGAAAAACATCCCTCTGGAGCCCTGCTCAGCTCTTAGAATCTGATTTCCGCTCAGCCGGAAGGAGGCTGAGCTGCTTTAACCCTCTGTGGGAGGAACCAGGGGGTCGGATTGTAGATCCTCCTAGCTCTCTGTCCTGCCTGCATCACACAGGCTCCCTTCCTTCCCCAGTGGCTCCTACTCTGCCCCCACCCACCCCAGGGCTCAGCCACCCCCTCCCTTTACCGCCTCAAAGGCTCCAGACCCTTTAGAATCATCGGCAAAGCATGTGCGTGTGCTGTGTGCCAGGCACCTCGTAAACCTGGGCTCATGGGCACTCATGGGAGCAAGGTGGGGAAACATGGGCATGGGGCTCAGACAGAAATGGGCCTGAGCCTGGCCAGGGTGGCTCAGTGGCTGAGCATCAATCTATGAACCAGGAGGTCATGATTCGATTCCCAGCCAGGGCACATGCCGGGTTCGATCCCCAGTAGGGAGCGTGCAGAGGCAGCTGATCAATGATTCTCTCTCATCATTGATGTTTCTATCTCTCTTTCCCTCTCTGAAATCAATAATATAATATATATGTCGTTGTTTTTTAAAAAAGAAAAAAAAATGGACCTGAGATCCAGCTTTGCTTGCTCTAGTTTGTAAGATCTTGGGCAAAGTCCCTTAACCTGGCTGGGTCTGAGTTTCCTCATCTGTAAAATGGACTTAATAATTGGCTCTATCTCATAGGATTGTTGTAGAGTCAACGAGATCAGATATGTAAAGTGTTTAGCATGTAGGCCTTGATAAATAATAGTTGTTGCTACTATTATTACTATAGTAGTTCCCCCTTATCTGCGGGGGTACCTTACAAGACCACCAGTGGATGCCTGAAACCAAGATAGTACTATTTTTTTTCCTATACATATTTACCTTTTTACTTAAAGGAAGCACTTTGGTCTTCTCTGGCATATCCAAACTGCCAGCATCACTACTCTTGCTCGTTGGGGCCAAGTAAAATGAGGGCTACTTGATCACAAGCACTATGAAACTGCGACAGTGGGTCTGATCACCAAGACAGCTACTAAGTGACTAAAGGGTGGGGAATGTAGACGCTGGAGATGCTGGAGAAAGGCCTGAGTCACGTCCCGGATGGGACAAAGCAGGATATTGAAAATTTCATCACACTATTCATAATGGTGTGCAATTTAAAACTTACAAATACTTGACTTCTGGAATTTTCTCTTTAGCATGTTCAGATGGCAGTTGACTAGAGTAACTGAAACTGCAGGAGGTGAAACCCCAGATAAGGGGGACGACTGTACTCCTTTCCACCACAGACCTGACTGGGAAGGCGTCCTCACCCACGTGTTACAAATGAGAAAACTGCTTTATGCCTTTACCTGCTGTATGCCTCCCTTCCTCCAATATTCATCAAGACTGTGAGACCTAAACTTATTAAATAAATACAGTCAATTCGTATAACTCACAGGTTCCCTCTTTGTGAATTTGCCTACTCGCTAAAATTTATTTGTAACGCCAGACGAATATTTGCCAGTGCTTCCACCGATTTGTGCAGTGAGGGACATTTTGAGTCTCCGGACATGCATGTTCCCAGCTGAGGTGGATCGAGCTGACACCCTGCCTTCTTGTTGCTGCTTTCAGAGTATAACAAGTGTTCTTTTGGTGGCCTATTTAGTGCCACACTTCAGGAATGTTTGTGCTTTTTGTTGATGAAAATGGCCCCCAAGCATAGTGCCGAGTGCAGTCTAGTGTTCCTAAGCTCAAGAAGGCTGGGATGCCCTGGCCAGTGTGGCTCAGCTGATTGGGCATCATCCTGCACACCTAAAGGTTGCCGATTAGATTCCTGGTCAGGACACATGCTGGGTTTCAGGCTCAATTCCCAGTAGGGGGCGTGCAGGAGGCAGCCAGTTGATATTCTGCTCACACATCAATGTTTCTCTTTCCCTCCCTCTCCCTTCCTCTCTCTCTCTAAAAAATCAATAAAAACATTTTTCAAAAAAGAAGACTGTGATGCACCTGATGGGGAAAATATGAGTGTCGATAAGCTTTGTTCAGGTGTGTGTTACCATATTGTTGGCCATGAGCTCAATGTTAACAAATCAACAGTTTATATCCAAAAGGTGTCTTTAAACAGAAACACACATAAAACAAGGTTATGTATTGATCGCTTGGCAAAATGTTGTGACAAGAGGCTCACAAGAAACTAATTCTGTATTTTCCCCTGGAGCAATGGGGTCAGTATTTGCTAATTCAATGTTTGCAGTGGCTTTACAGAACATAATTACTGAGAATAATTTAAAAAGCTACATTTTCAGGGTTTTGGTACTTTCAGGTGTGAAGATAATATTTGGGAGGCATTGCAGTTAGCTACACTTACAATTAGTATAGCTGTGGGACAAATCACCCCACAAGTTGGAGTCTTAAATGACCATATTTTAGACTCCCAAATTCTATAGTTCAGAAACCACAATGCTAGGCCTAGCAGGGAAGGCTGTTCATTGTTCCCTAGTGTCTGAGCTTTCAACTGGGAACACTCAGAGGTGGGGGTGACTTAACAGCTGGGGTAGGAATCAGATGAGGCATCTTTACTCACTTATCTGTCTCTTGGGCTTGGAGGAGAGGAAGAATAGTACAACTAATCCCAAGCACCTTCGTGTGACCTGGGCTTCCTCACAGCATGGCGGTCTCAGGGCATTTGAACTTGTTACATGGTAACTCTGAGCTTCAAGCAAGAGGATTCCAGTGAACAAGATAGAAGCTCCATCACCTATTATTATTATTAATAGAGGCCCGGTGCATGAAAATTCATGCACTGGAGGGCAGGGGGTTCCCTCAGCCCGGCCTACCCCCTCTCACAGTCCAGGAGCCCTCAGGGGCAGGAGGCAACCTGGCAATCAGGGGAAGGCGACGCCCCATCACACCTCTGCTGCTGCCACTGCCGGCAGCGCAAGCTTCTGCTGGCCCTGTTTACCTGAGCCTCAGGGGGCCCTGGGTGGCTGGGCAGCTGCCATCTGAGGCTTGCCTGCACCTTGGGCATCGGCTGGGCAGCTGCCATCCAAGACTTGCCTGCACCTCAGGCCAGCCCTGGACAGCTGAAGACCTGAGGGGACTAGGGGACTCTGGAGGCAGGTGCATGGAGTGGCTGGCCCACCTGCTGCCTGGCGGGGCTGAGGGGACTGGGCGCCGCCATCTTGTGGCTGTGGGCACCACCATTTTTGAGGGCATGGCAGTCAATTAGCATATTCCCTCCTTATTGGCTGTGGGCACTGCCACCTTCACAACAGAGTGATGATCAATTAGCATATTCCCTCCTTATTAGATAGGATTATTATTATTATTATTTTGGTTAATCTTCATCTGAGGATATTTTATCCATTGATTTTTAGAGAGAGTGACAGGGAGAGAGTGAGAGGGAAAGAGGGAGGAGGGAGAGAGAAAGAGAAAGAGAAAGAAACATCTATGTGAGAAAGACACATGGACTGGCTGCCTCCCGCACATGCCCTGACCGGGGTCAGAAATTGAACTCATGACCCTTCAGTGCATGGGCTGATGCTCTAACCACTGAGACACACCAGCCAGGGCTGCATCACCTTCTATCTTCTGGTTTCAGAAGTCATAGAGGGTCACTTCTGCCGAATTCAACAAGTCAAAGCAGCCACAAACCTGCCCGGCCTCAAGGGGAGGGAGATAGACCTCAGTTCTCAAAGGGAAGGATAGGGGCCATGTTTTTAAATCACCATAGCTATTAACACAGACTTAGAAAAATCAGAGATTTTTTTTTTTTTGATTGATTGAAAGAGAGAAAGAGAGAGAGAGAAAAACATTGCTTTGTTGTTCCACTTATTTATGTATTCATTGGTTGCTTCTTGTATGTGCCCTGACTGGGAATTGAACCCACAACCTTGACTTTGCCCCTCTCCTCGCTTAACACCTCAGAGCCTTAATTTCCCTTTCTGTAACATAATGATAATTCTAGGATGGTGAGGATGCAACGAGACAATGAGTGTGAGGCATTGTTAGTTCAGTGCCAGGCACACCTGGCACTATAGATGATAATGGTACGAACATTATTAGGAGGCCTGGATCTATTGACAACAGCTGAGAAGGGAAAAGTTTACAGTTAGACCAACTGATTCCCTGGGCCTAGACAAATTGGAGTTCTGTTGTTTAGGGGATATTGTGTACGTGAACAACAGGGTCTGCATGCCAAACCAGGAGGGCAGCCCACAAATACACCTATTGTGCATCACTATTGACCATTGAGGATAAACTAAAACAAAACTTCACGGGGCTCCCTCGCTTAGGCTAGCTAAGACCCCCCTAAACTTGATCCAGGCCACCTTTCTCAGGAAGCCTTTCCAGATTGCTCTGGGTATCTGATCTCACTCTTCTCTAAAATCCTATTGTCTGAGCTGGGCTCCAAACCAGGAATGGCTCCAGATCTGCCGATGTCTGGGTTCTCTGGGTTCCCAGTTTGTACTCCCACACTGTCTAGTATGCAGAGGGGAGGAAAATTGCCCATGGGCACCAAGTCAGCTGCTGAGCTTTGGATAGGGGCCCTACACCTGACATCCAACCTTAAAGATTTTCAACAGGACTTCTTGAATTTTCAAAGGACTCCTTAAACAGCAGTTTCATTTAGAATCATCTTGATCTTCTACATCATCTTGGTAACTCCGTATAACTGGTATTAGGGCCAATCTAAGCCAAGTGGGTACCTGGCAGGCTTAATTATTTTAGCACTTCCTTCCATTTGATAGTTGTTAAGCATCAGCCCAGTGTTTCTTCAGAGGGGTGAAACTGAAGGAGGGCATCCACGGCAGCATCAGATTCCTCTCTATTATGGAGCAATTCTGTGATGGCCCTGAACTTGCATCTCCTAGTAGGGCCAACCTGAGCCAAGTGGGTACTTGTGCAGGCTCAACAAAACCAGCACTGCAGCTAATAGACCCATGCTCCCTGGAGCAGAGATTTGTGAGCATCTAAGCTTACACTATCATGGAAAGGCTCTTCTCTCTTCATACCCACCACAAGCAACTCATCAAAGATTTCCCATCCATTCCCTAGCTGTGTGACCTTAGGCAAGTTACTAAACTAGTCTACTCATCTGTAAAATGGGAATATTAATAGTGCTTAGCTCGTGGGGCAGCTCTGAGAGAAAATGCATACAAATGCTTAGATGAGTGCCTAGCACAGAGTAATCCCTCAATTACATTATTACTAGAGGCCTGGTGCATGAAATTTGTGCACAGGGAGGGGGGGCATGTCCCTCAGCCTGGCCTGTGTCCTCTCGCAATCCGGGACCCCTCAGGTAGGTCCCTAGGCCTGGTCAGCTATCAGGGCCTATTGGGGCTTTCCTTCCCCCGGCTTCCAGCAGCTGACCCCAGCTCCGCCACTCCCACTGCTTGTTATCTGTGTGGTGCTGCCCCCCACCCCCACCACAAGTTGCCTCCCTCTGTGGGCAACAGGCATGGGGTGTGATTGCTTGGCTGACCTGGGCCTCCCTCTGCAGGGCCATTGTGGGGTGATGGCAGGCCCCCTGACCAATCGTATCACACCCGCCTTGGCTGGCCTGGCGCCAGTGCGTGTCATAGCATGATCGTCCAAAAGGTTGTCCGGAAGGTTGTTCTGTTGTTTGGTAGTTCAATCGATTTGCATATTACGCTTTCATTGTTATAGGTCAATTTACATTGCACTTCCCCTAATAGAAATGCCAGAAAACACATTTAATCCCAACTATTACATTTCCAGTGATGTTTTAGAGTCCCTTAGAGAATTGGGCTCTGGAAAAATGCCTGAAGTACCCCTCTTAGCCCAGCTCTGCCTGGTAACCAGCGCCCTCCTGCCCACACTCCCTCACACCTATCAAACATACTGAAAAGAAAGAGTAGAACTTACACTCACTGAGGTGGATGTCACTGATAACAGCTTGGAGAAATGTTTGCTCAACTGTTTTCTCTATTAGGTGTCTGGACCAGGATGGGGGTAGGAGCTTGAGTGGGAGGATCTATGGTCAAAAGCCTAGAATATGCAGATTGAAATAAAGCCTACGGAGTTTTTTGCTGCAAGATTCCTTTAACATGCTAGTGTCCCTCAACTTTCTAGAAGGAGGGTACAGAATGCACCTTCCCAAACTTTTTTGTTTTTATCCTGGGACTCTGGCCATCTCCCAGAACAAGAGTTCCCAGCAATTCAAAGGCACTAGCCCCATGTGGTGGGAACCATGTGAGTGAAGTCAAGTCAATAGAGCTTTCTCACTAACCTGAACAAAACAACAGAACGCAACAAAAACTTTCTCTATGTATGAAAGCTGTAAATGTTTACTGAACACACTCATTCAACAGATATTTCTGGATGCTTATTATGTGTCAGGTACTGACCGGGGTCGTGATCTTGTTCTCTAAGAATTTCCATGGGATGAGGCAAGTGGGGAAAGTTGCTGTCAGGCCAAAGTCTGCTTCCATCACTTACTGGTTGTGTGACCTTGAGAAAAGCCCTTGTAAGGATTAGATAAAGATAACAGCCAATGCTTAGACAGTACATACCATGTGCCAGAAGTCTTACAAACGGTATGTGTTTTGACTCAATTTAATCCTCCCAATAACCCTATGTAGGTAGGCTCTATTATGATCCCTGTTTTACAGACAAGGAAACTGAGGCACAGAGAAATTCAATAAATTTCCCAACATTACTTGGCTGGTAAGTGTCAGAGCTAAACCTAAGCTATCTGGATCCTGAATCTCTAACTTGACCATGTGACACTGTATTATGTCCAGAGATAGCACTTGTCGTGGTTATCAACATCACCAGTTGTTTCCCGATATCCATTCTTTTTTCTTTGCTAATGGAAACCTAGTATTCAGCTGGTTGCAGGGCCATGTGCCATGGAGACTACATTTGTCAGTCTCCTTTTCAGTAGAGTACAGTCAGATGACAAGGTCTGGCCAATGGGCCATGGGCAGGTGTGAGATTCTAACTCCCAGACAAGTGTCCTCAAAGGGTGAAGTGCGCCCTTCCTTTTTCTGCCTCTTTCTCCTTTTTGCCAGTTGGAATGCAGACCGGATGGCTCCAGCAGCCACATTGGCCCATGAGACAACCTAGGGAGTGGAAGCCACATATGGTGGAGCAAATGGATAGACAGAGCCTAGGTCCCTGACACCATCTGCTTTAGATATCTAATGTTGTATGACAAAATACCCTAAACCTCAGGGCTCACAACACCAATGATCATTATCTTTATCTTTCTTAGTTATTTTTCACAGTTCCCGTGGGTCAGAAATTTAGGATCCGTATCCAAGGAGGCTTACTCACATGGTTGGGAAGTTGGTGCTGCTGTAGGCTGGGGATGTCGGTTCCCCTTTCCATAGACCTCCCCACAGGACAACCTGAGTGTCCCCATGTCATGGTGGCTGCTATCCCCAGAGTGAGTGATTCAAGAGAACAGGCAGAAGCTCAATGCCTTTATCAGCTAGATTCGGAAGTCACACGCTATGACTTTTGCCATATTCTTCTGGTCACACAGTCAGATCTGATTCAGAGGGGCCTATGCAGGGAGGTGAATACCAGGAGACAAGGATCATTGAGGGCTACCTTGGAGGCTGGCTATCACACCACAAAATGCCATGCTTGCAAACACCGTTCACATGAGAGAGAAATACTTACCTTGCTGAACTGAACTTAAGGTTATGATTACATATCTATGAGTCCTGGACAAAAAAAAGTAGGCCCTCAATAAATTCTAACTATTGTTGGTCTTTTTCTCCAAGTAGATTGAGGTGTAGGACTGATGCATCCCCTCATCTGCACACACACATACACACATGTACCACCACCATCTCGGTGAAGGTTTGGTACAAAGTAGGTGTAGGAGGCTGTATATTCACCTTTTAATTCATTCATTCACTCCATCAGTCACTCAGTCAACAAGTATTCATTACTGCCCACAGTGTGCCAGGCTCTGGTCTAGGATTCCGGAATATGTTCCCTACCTTTAGAGAATGCACAGTCTAGTGGAGGAGGCAACACAATGAGATGGAAAATAACCCATTTCTCTGTCACTAAAGAAATGCAGGTTAAAACAGAGCAGATTACTCCAAGCGCCAGGGATGATGTGGGGGAAAGTGGTCTCTCATGCCCAGCTGGTGGGCATGTGGGGCTGCAGCAGTCCTCCTAGCATGCAGTCAGACAGTGCTTAGCTAAGTATAAACCTTCTTCCTGCCCAGGAATCCTGCCCTTGGGTGCACATCCCAGGAACACACACAGGAGTCCATGAAAGTCACGCAGTAGAAGTTCACAGCTTTGCTTGGGGACGCAGGAGTTGGAAGTAGCCAGTGTCCATCACTAAAGGAATGGAAAGAGGAGACATGGGGAATTTATGTGCGCCATGCACCCTAAGCCACAGTTAGAAGCAATGGACTCGAGTTAGACTCAGCTCACTAAGCACAGTGTTGAGTAACCAAAATAACACCCCCCAAAAAAACACACAGATCTATAGAAACGACCATTTGCATAAATTGATAACCCACTCACACAAACCAGCACTATATATTTTATAAGGATACATACTAATTTAAAGACAAGTATCAAAAAATATTAGCATGAACCCAGAAGAGTCAACACAATACTGAAGAAGATTAAAGTTAGAGGACTAATGCTACCCAACTTCAAGAGCTACCCAGTATAATATTGGTGAGAGAATAAGCAAATAGAACAATGGCCTGGAATAGAATGCCCAGAAATAGACCCCCATAAATATAGTCAACTGGTCTTTGACAAGGGAGTAAATGCAACACAATGGAGCAAAAATAGTCTCTTCAACAAATAGTGCTGGAGCAGCTGGGCACCCACAAGCAGGCACATGAATCTAGACACAGGCTTTACAACGTTCATCAAAATTAACTCAAAATGGTTCATAGACCTAAATGTAAAGCACAAAACTATAAAATTCCTGAAAGATAACATAGGAGAGAAAGTATGGTTTTGACTTTTAAGGTACACCAAAGACATGGCTCATGAAAGAAATAATTGATAAGCTGGACTTCACTAAAATTTAAAAACTCTGTTCTGCAAAAGACAATATGAAGAGAATTAGGCTCAGCCAGCATGGCTCAGTGGTTGAGCATTGACCTATGAATCAGGAGGTCATGGTTCAATTCCCAGTCAGGGCACATGCCTGGATTGCAGGATCGGTCCCCCGTATGGAGCATGCAGGAGGCAGCCGATCAATGATTCTCTCTCATCATTGATGTTTCTATCTCTCTCTCCCTCTCCCTTCCTCTCTGAAATCAATTAAAATATATATAAATTGATAAAAAATATGTTTAAATAAAAATAAAGAGAATTAGAAGGCAAGCCACAGATTAGGAGAATATATTTGCAAAAGACACACCTGGTAAAGGATTGTTATCCAAAATAATCAAAGAACACTTAAAATTCAACAACAAGAAAATAAACAACCCAATTAAAAAACAAGCCAGAGACCTTAACAGACCCTCATCAAAGAAGATATACAGATGGCAAATAAGCATATGAAAAGATGCTCCACATCATACATCATCAGGGAAATGCAAATTAAGAAGAGATACCACTCCACACCTATTAGAATGGCCAAAATCTGGAACACTGACGACACCAAACCCCGGTGAGGATGCGGAGCTCTCATCTATTGCTGGTGGGAATGTAAAATGGTACAGCCACTTTAGAAGACAATTTGTGATTTCTTAAAAACGAAACATATTCTGCCTCAGCCGTTGTGGCTCAGTGGATAGAGTGTTGGTCTGCGGACTGAAGGGTCCCGGGTTCAATTCTGGTCAGGGGCACTTACCTCGGCTGCAGGCTCAAAACCCAGCCCCAGTCAGGGCACATGTGGGAGGCAACCAATCAATGTGTCTCTCTCACATTGATGTTTCTCTCTGTGTCTCCCCCTGCCTTCCACTCTCTCTATAAAGAAATCAATGGAAAAATATCCTCAGGTGAGGATTAACAAACAAAACAAATAAAATAAAATAAATAAAACTAAACATATTCTTATCATATGATCTAGCAATCACATGCCAAAGGAGTTGAAAAGTTATGTCCACACAAAAACCTTCATACAGATGTTTACTGCAGCCTTATTCATAATTGTCAAAACTTGGAAGCAACTAAGCTACTATTCAGGAGGTGAATGGACTAATAAATTGTGGTACATCCAGTCAATGGAATATTATTTAGCACTAAAAATAAATGAGCTATCAAGCTCTGAAAAGACATAGAGGAAGCTTAGACACATATTACTAAGTGAAAGAAATCAATCTGAAAAGGCTACACACTATGATTGTAACTCTAGGATATTCTGGAAAAGGCAAGACTATGGAGACCAAAAGATCTGTGGTTGCAGGGATGGAGGATATGATACTATGTGATGGGTATATGTCAGAATACATTTGTCCAAACCCATAGGATGTACAATATCTAAAGTGAACCATAATGCAAACTATGGACTCTGGGTAATAATGATGTGTCAAGGTAGGTTCATCAATCCTATATAATAAAAGCCTAATATGCAAATAGACCTAACAGTGGAATGACCGGTTGCTATGATGCACATTGACCACCAGGGGGCAGACGCTCAATGCAGGAGGAGTGCTGCTCAGCCAGAAGCTGGGCTCAGAGCTGGCGAGCATACTCCCACCTCCACGTCAGTGCTAAGGATGTCCTGGAGCAGGCCTAAGCTGGCAGTCGGACATCCCCGGGGGCTCCCAGACTGTGAGAGGGCCAGGCTGAGGGACCCCCCTACACCCCTAGTACACAAATCTCATGCACCGGGCCTCTAGTTGTAAAATATATATATGTCACTCTGCTGAGTGAATGATGTTGATACTGGAGAGACTATTCATGTGTGGGGGCAAGAGGCATGTAGGACATCTCTGTACCTTCTCAATTTTGTTGTAAACCAAGCAGCTCTAAAAAAACAAAGTAGTAAAAATATTAGAGTGGGTACCCTGTAGGGGCTAGAAAATAGAAATGGGGAATCAGGGATGAAGGGAGAGAAGTCAAAATACAATGTGATCAACACTATGAGACTGCACCAAAGCTGGAGAAGAGAAGCGAAACTGAGAGGCTACGCTGAACTTTGGCTGAGTAGGGTTGTCTGGTCAGACCTGAAGGGACAGGCACTGCAGGCAGGGAGGACAGCGGGGCAAAGGCTCAGTGATGTGCAAAGCCGATGCCTCAGAGCCGTGGTCGGCAAACTGCGGCTCGCGAGCCACATGCGGCTCTTTGGCCCCTGGAGTGTGGCTCTTCCACAAAATACCACGGCCTGGGCAAGTCTATTTTGAAGAAGTGGCGTTAGAAGAAGTTTAAGTTTAAAAAATTTGACTCTCAAAAGAAATTTCAGTCTTTGTACTGTTGATATTTGGCTCTGTTGACTAATGAGTTTGCTGACCACTGCCTCAGAGGAACTCCAAATGTTTCAGCAGGACTGAAGCCCAGGGTGCCCTGGTTAGAAAGGCAGGTCCTCCTCTTACCCGACAGACTCCTCCTCAGCCCTCACACACCTCTGGGCTGCCTGAGAGGTCATGGGGTTGGGGAAGGAGACCAACTCACCTGAGCTCCTCCACTGGCCCACTGTGTGACCTCAGGCAAGTCACTTTCCCTCTCAGAACCTCACTTTCTTCATCTGTAAAATGGGTATAAAAACAATATCTACCGCAGAAGATTGTAATGGGGAGGGAGTGAGATGAGCAAAATACAAAGCCTCTGCCCCGTGAAGCTTGCATTCTAGTGGACAAATAAATATGTAGTAGGTTCACTTCCATAGTCCCAGAACTGAGAACTGTGCTGGGAAAATAGTAGGTGCTCAATTAATAGTTGTGAATGAATGAGTGAAAGCAGTGAAAAAATGCTATAGAAAGAAGTAAAGCAGGGTAAAGGGGAGAAGGAGAGCCGTAGGCAGGGTGCCAAGAGATGGAAGGGACAGTTGCTGTTTTAGTCCCAGTGGTCAGGGAAGGCCTCCTGAGGAGAGGAGATTAGAGGGAAGGCTGGAAAAAAGGGAATAAGATATGGAGTTATCTGGAAAAAGGCCATGCCAGGGTCAGTGAGGAGGCCAGTGTGACTGGAGCAGAGGACAGAAGGAGCTGAAGCCTCTTGTGTGGGTGAGCTGAGAATGTGACAGGACCCCCTCCCCACTCCCACGAACAAAGCCTAGAACAGAGTCAAAGCTGCCCCTCAGTCGCCCCTCACACACTACCACAAGCTCCTCTCAGACGGTGAGCGCTTGTAGGGGTTAGGCCCTGGCTTTTTTGGCATAAACTCAGGGGACCACCACCAGCCCTACTAATGGGTACCATTTTTCAGTTTTCAGAGCAGGAACCTGAGACTTCAAGAAGCAGCTAGCCTTGGGCCGGAACTGTCTCTCTGATGCCAGACCCTGGCTTGCTCCAACCACATTGTCCTCAAATTCTTTGTTTACAACTTGCCTTCCCCTCTGGGCTGCAGCAGGCCAGGTTCAGTCTCATTCATGATTTTATTTTTCTCCCGGGGTCCCATGTGTCAAAACCTGCCTGTGGAGCAAATGAATGAATGAGCCTACCAAGTCTGCCCCTCCCACCTTCCTTCGGGGCCAAGTTCACGCCCTGTTTGGCTTCTCCCATCAAGCTGGAAAGGAGAGGGGGCTGGACAGAGGAATTTCAAGCCACCTGAAGGTGAAGAAAGAGAGGGGGCGAAGGGGGAGAAAGCGAAAGTGAAGGGAGCCGGGAGCCCCTGTAAGGAGGCGCAGACAGGGAAGGAAATCTCCCGGTAATAATTCATGGCTCAGGAAGCAGCAGCCTGGCCTGGGGCTGCATGTGGGACTGGCCCTGAGGAGAGGGGGCTGTGCAACCTCCTTCTCTGCCTCAGTAAAGCCCAGCCTGGCCAAGGTCATGGTCAAATGAAGGGGTAGAGGGAGCCAGGTGTGGGAACAGACTTTTCTTCAGACACTGGAGCCTGAAGACTTCAGGGGCTGCTCTCCCAGCAGCCAGGGGACACCCTCCAGCCCCACCCCCCATTCTGGCCTGGGTCAAGAAAGTCAGTAAAGCACATGGCAGGGCTGGGAAGCATCTTCAAGAAAGGAAGGAAAATGGAGCCAGAAAGTACCTCGAAGCCTTTCAGCTCCACTCCCTGCACTCTCTCTGGCATGTGAGCTGCCATTTGCGCTGAAGAGAAAGTTATTGTCCAGGCCAAGTGGATGCAGTCTTGGCCAGTCCCCAGGCTAGAGCTGGGAAGGGGCCATGAGTGACACAGGGACCCCAGACATCATCAGCTCAGTAACTCTTCCCAGAGCCTCTGAGGAGAAAGACATGTCAGACTGGACAATCTAAGGTTTCCTGAAAGAAGGAAGGCAATAGGGAAGATAGCTTGTGTGTGCATGTGTGTGTGTTTTGCGGAGGGGGGGGGGCGGGGAGTGGGGGAAGAGGGTTGGCATTCCAAGCAGAAGAAACCACCTGGGTTAAAGGTGGGAGGTATGTATAGAAGTCAGGGGGTCTACAGCTGTCCACAGTGTCACTGTGAGGAGAGAGGGAGAGAAACTTGCATTTGATTCTAGGGGTCGGGGGAAAGGTGGGGGTATAGTGCCCCTACTCACCACTTGTAAGACTAAAGGCCTTATCTGGAAATTAGGGGTTCTCCCCCACGACCTCAGCGAGGAGCACTAAAGATCAGTAAAGTGTCTGTCTGGTGTCTGGCACACAGTAGGACCTCAACCAAAATGTCAATTCTGTAAAAGGCAAAGGGTTTGTTTTGTGAAAATCTGTATCGTCAGACTTTAAACCATGCCTGACACATAGGAGGGATCTAAGACATATTTATTGAATGAATAAATGAATGAATGGAGCTACTGGTGTTTTTGTTCTTTTTAAAACACTTTTATTGATTTCAGAGATGAAGGGAGAGGGAGAGAGAGATAGAAACATTAATGATAAGAATAGTTGTTTGGCTGCCTCTTGCACGCCCCCTACTGGGGATGGAGCCCGCAACCCGGGCATATGCCCTTGACTGGATTCGAACCTGGGACCCTTCAGTCCGCAGGCCGACACTCTATCCACTGAGCCAAACCAGCTAGGGCTGGCGTTTTTGTTCTTGCTTTGCTTTGGTTTTGTTGTTTTTTGTCCTCGGGGATGTGACACCTTATTTGGAAAGATTATAGTATTTCTCCAAGTGTTCTCCACGGATATCACCATCGTGGACGTACTGCAAATTCCTGGGTCCCGGTCCAGACCTGCTGGATCAGAATGAGAGAAATCAGGCATCTGTACTGTCAAAATCTCTTCTCCCCTTTCCCAATTCTTACACAAGGAAGTTTCAGAACCACAGAATTAGAATTTGAGGGCACAAAAACCCGAGCTGCTTTCTCCCAATCTTCCTACTGAACGAGGAAACTGAAGCCCAGCGAGAAGGGACCTGTTCGCAATCTCTGCAGGTTTAGAATGCAGATAACAAGCCCGTTTTTGCGCACATGCCACCCGACCCATCCAGACTCCAGGCATTTGCCCGGCTCGCCCTCGGGGACTGGGAGCTTTCAGGGCGGGCCACCAGCTCCCGGGACGCTTTCAACCTGGGGAACGGGGGCGGCGGGCGAGTCGCCATTGGCCAGGGCACAGCGGGTGCGTCCTCATTGGCCAGGAAGGAGCCCACCCGCTCGGTCCGGGGCGGCCGCGTGGTTGGCCCCTCCCTCGACTATAAGGCGGCGGCCGGTGGGGCCGTGGGAGCGCGCGGGAGCGCACGACGGGGCGCGGCCGAGGCTTGGACGCAGCGCTTGGAGGAACGCGGCCCAGTGCCCATGGCGTTCGCGCTGCTGCGCCCCGTCGGCGCGCACGTGCTGTACCCGGACGTGCGGCTGCTGAGCGAGGACGAGGAGAACCGCAGCGAGAGCGACGCCTCCGACCAGTCATTTGGCTGTTGCGAGGGCCTGGAGGCGGCGCGGCGCGGCCCGGGCCCCGGGGGTGGCCGGCGAGCGGGCGGCGGCGCGGGCCCAGTGGTGGTGGTGCGACAGCGGCAGGCAGCCAACGCGCGGGAGCGGGACCGCACGCAGAGCGTGAACACGGCCTTCACAGCGCTCCGCACGCTCATCCCCACTGAGCCGGTGGACCGCAAATTGTCCAAGATCGAGACCTTGCGCCTGGCGTCCAGCTACATCGCGCACCTGGCCAACGTGCTGCTGCTGGGAGACGCAGCGGACGACGGGCAGCCGTGCTTCCGAGCGGCCGGTAGTGCCAAGAGCGCGGTGCCCGCCGGTTCTGACGGCGGCCGCCAGCCACGCTCCATCTGCACCTTCTGCCTCAGCAACCAGCGCAAGGGGGTGAGTGCGTGGCGCCCCAGTATTGCGGGCAGGAGGTCATGGGGGTCAGGGCTTCTTACGGAGCAAAAGAGGGCCGGAGACCCCAGTGAAGAGAGGGGGACGCGACGTGGAGTTCGTGGGGCGTGTGGTGCTCCAAGCCCAGGGTTTGGTTTGGAACAGAACCACTTGCTTAATGTCTCCCAGTCAGAAGGGGTACAGGAAAGTCCAAAGCACACACAGGATTGAGACCAGCGATCTTCAACATTTTTCATCTCATGGAACACATAAACTTATTACTAAAATTCTGCGACACACCAAAACATAAATTTTTTTGTTGATCTGACCCAAAAAAAAGGTATAATTTTGATTCATTCACACCAGACAGCTATTGTTGTGTTGGCTGTTGTCATTTTTAAAAATATATTTTTTATTGACTTCAGAGAGGAAAGAAGAGGGAGAGAGAGAGAGGAATATCAATAATGAGAGGGAATCATTGATCGGCTGCCTCCTGCACACATTACACTGGGGATCGAGCAACCTGGGTCTATGCCCTGACCAGGAATCGGACCGTGACCTCCTGGTTCAACCACTGAGCCATGCCAGCCAGGCCTGTTATCATTTTTTATTTGACAGTCTAAAAGGAAAGAGATCAGTGCCCCTGATTAATTAGTCGGGTATTGCATTAAAAATTCATCCAGGGAAACCACCCCCCAACCAAAGGTGTGCTAGGAAGAGGGCATGAGGAAATAATAATAAAGGCCATCATTTATTGAGCTCTTCCTATGTACCAGATGCTTTCCCGATCATCTTTTTTTTTTTTTTTTTTACCTTCACAATAACTTCATCGGGCTGCTAGTGATCCTGCCTGTGAGGCTGTGAGGCAGGGATGCCAGCACTTACTCGGCTGGGAAGCCAGAGGCAGGTTCTGAGCTTGCCTGAGCTACCCTGACCTTGAAACAGTTGTCTCCTATCCAGAGACCTGATCCAAGGCAGGTGACTGAGAAGGGGATGCATACCTGCAACCATGAGCCTGAGGTACCCAGCTGAGGAGCAGTGGGAGTGAAGACGGGGTTTCCTGGGGGCACCCGACCCCAAAAGGGATGCAGTGTTGGGCGAGGGCACTGTGGACTCGGCTTGGCCGAGCTGGAATTAAGCTCCTCTGCTCTGTCCTGGGTAAGGATGAGAAGCAGGCTGGTAGTGATGAATGGGGCTGGGTAGCAACAGAGGTTGCCAGGGGGCTCTCTTGGCTAAAAGCTAGTTCTGCCCAAGCCCCAAGGAGCCTGCTTCATCCCCAGCCTTTCCCGTTTCTGACCTGGACTGTTTTTGCAGGAAGGACTCTGGTCTGTGTGACAACTCTGGAGTCCAGCTGCTACCATGTATATCTGGGGAAGTGGAGGCTGAGAATGGCCCATAGCCCTTTCAAAAGTGAAAGGGCATGGAGTCAGGCCTCTGAGTTCCCCAGTCTTTGGTTCTCATGGCTGCCCTACAGTGTCCTGGCCTCAGACCACCTCTTTGGCTCATCAGACTCCCATTCTGGCCACTCACCCCCATGGCTGCCTCGGTTTCGCTGAGGGTGCCTGCTGCTCCCAGCTGTGGGCCCTAGTCAGTGCTTCAGACTGAGTTGGGAAGTTTGAGTGGGCCTTCAAAAGCCAGCCTGGGGTGTGGAGGGCCCTCCGTGATACGCCCTGACTGCCTTTCACGCTGCTGTGTCCCGTCATTCAGAAAACCGTAACTATCCAACAGCCGCCTTTTGTCAGCTCTGAGAACATTCCCAAAGAAGCAGGTTGTGGACCCTCACTCACCACAGTCAGGAACTCCCTGTGTGGTGTCAGGGCCAAGGGCAAAGGATCAGGACAGGGATGCTGCGGCCTGATGGTGGGGAGGGGGAGAGACTAAAGGACTGTCAGAGCCCAGAGGTAGCCCACAACCAGTGGACTGGGTTCCTGGTGGATGCCTGGGAATGAAGTCAAGGTGTTCTGGAAGCAGGGCACAGCAAGAGTTGGAGCCAGACCTGGACAAGGAACAGGGAAGATATTGAAGGTGATGGAACAGAGAGGAGAGGCAGAGACTGGCCAGTGACAGTGGTCTTGATGAGCATTGATCTACTGTGCTAAGCACTCATCACGGGTTATCACTCCTCGGCAGCCTGAAAAGGAGGTGCTCTGGTTATCCACACCTGCTTACAGATGCTGTCACTGGTTCAGATACACAGCCCATGATGGAGCTAGGATTTGAACTCAGGCCTGGGTGATTGGAACGTGGAAAAAGTTAGTGTGGGAGGGCCTGTAACTGCAGGCCTGGGGGAGAAGGTGTGTCTATCATGTGCCCATCATAGGTAACTTGGTCTCAGGTCTGTCCCACAGGTCATGAACTCTTGCCTGGGTCTGGCTGCTTCCTTGGAATCTGTTACAAGACCAAGAACCCAGCCAAATTTGGCTACAGAAGGCATGCTCTCAACTCCACAGGCTCCTCTGGGAATAGGTGAAAGAGGCCATCCTGGCCAGCTTTGGCCCCTCGAAGACTTGATTGGAAGGAAACCGCCTGTCTTAGGGAACTCCTGGGGGCTCCCTTCTGAGCTTTGGGGGGCCAGAGAGCTCTAAGACTCCAGACCCTATCCCTTCACTAGCTGGTCTGGTGTTGAGGTCACCATGGAAACAGCTCCCTGGAGGCCTTCTGTGGTAGAAGTAACAATTGTGAGATAGAAAGGGAGTTCTTGACTCTGCCCTGTTTCCCCTTTTATCACCTGGGGGGTGAGGGTGGGATAGAACTGTCTTATAAGGCCCTCCCCAGTTGATGCTCTCAGCTATGGAGCAGAAGTGGCACCGAGGGCTTTAGGGTGAGGAGGTGCCATTACCAGATGATGCTGATAATACTTGTGAACACTGAACACTTACTGTGTTCCTGACACTGTGCTTAGGGCTTTCTCAGGGTTAATATCAGCACAGTAACTCCACTTTACCCATGGGGAACAGAGGCTCAGTGAGGTGAAGTCAGTTGTCTGAAGTCTTAACAGGTAGTCCAAGGCATAGCAGAGATCGAAGCTCACATCTGTCTCCCTGGAACCCACTTCCTAACCACGGTGCTTCCCAGAGCTTGGCGCTGAGTTCCTAAGAGACACAGAAGCTGGGCCTCGTCAGGGCCTCTTCAAGTGCTTTTGGCAGTTAGCAAGCTTCTTCCACAGCTGCATTTGCAAGTAGAATAATTTTGTCCCCATTTTGTAGATGAAGAAACTGAGGTTAAATCCCAGCATTCTCATGGGACTGAGGTCTCTCAGTGACCACCAGACTCAGGGTGGAGGTGGCTCTTCTCTGAGGACATAGATGAAGAGGTGGGAGGCCTGTTTTCTATCCCCCATCCTCAACATTAAACCCTCCTCCCCTTACCCCATCCCCCCTTCTCAGACACTCCTGCCAGAGTTTGTCTGAGAAGCCCAAGCCCCAGGCTCTGCTGGGACTGTGGCCTCAGCCCTCAAAATAGCCCTGCCTGTGAATGAACACGCTGTCCCGGGGCCCAGAGAGCCTCAAGGGAGGCTTGGCTCACATCTGGATGGATCTGCCCCAACCTGGGCCCAAGGGTGGAGGGGAGCAGGGGGCAGAGCTCCCAGATGGTCAGCTCTTTCTCTAGATGGATGAGAAAGATGCCTGTCCCATCACCTCCTAGTGAAGCACAGAGGGTGAGAATGTACAGTGGGATTTCAGACACCATCATGTCCTGGAAACAAGACAGATTGTTGGACAACATGCATTTCCAGCCCCGCTCTTTTACCAACTGGCTGGGTGCCTCTGGGCCAGTCATTCAACAGCTGGAGACCTTTAATGTCTGTGATCTTGCTGGCTTGCAGTGAGGAGGAAGCCCACGTGTCCGACCTCAGAATATTGGGTAGAAAATGCCCCTGTGGGGTGAAGGACCGGTGGCCTCAGGTGCTGCTACCATTAGCTCGACTTCCAGTGGTCACCACTGATTCAAGCAACATCAGTTGGCACCTGCTGCATGCCAGGTCCTGGGCTGGAACGGGGGTCACAGAGTGGAGAACATTCCCCAAGCTCCCAGCCTGATGGAGACAAAGAGAAACCCAGTCATTCCCCTTCTGAAATATCCTGGTGAAATGTCCCCGGAAAGGCAGGAAGTGCTAGCCAATTGCAGGAATAGAGAAACCTTCCCAGGGAGACAGGAGCAGAGAGCATATTTCCTGGCAAAGGGAACACGCTGAATGAAGGCTGGGAGGATGAATCCATAGTCTCCTTTTGAGGTCAATGAGTAAGTCATGGGGCATATAGCCAGGCACCGGGATAACTACTGTGGGTTTTGTTTTGCCCTTTAATGTAAAATATTTATGTATTGGATTCTTTTTAAAAAGCAACTGACCACATAGGAAAGAAATGATGAAGGTAAAAATGCCTCTCTCCCATTCTATCTCTCCACCATCAAATTCCTTTTCTCTGAGGAAATCTATTAGCAATTTCTTATGTGCCCTTCTCTCTCTTGACATCTCAGCACACAGGTTCCTGTGTGCTTTTGTCCTTAAATAATGTTATCTCGACATCATTATATAGCAGTTCATAAAAAGTTTCTCCTGCCCTATGCTGCAGAGAACTCTATCGCATGGCTGTGATGTATTTATTAAGTCCCGTGTTACTGGACACGGAGGTTCCCGCATTCATTGCGATCTGATCCAGCTTCCTAATACTTCTTTCTCCCCTCCTGTAGAGTGGCCGTCGTGACCTGGGAGGCAGCTGCTTGAAGGTGAGGGGGGTGGCCCCCCTTCGAGTGCCACGGAGATGAGCCTGGACCCCTGTGGCATTTGCTCCAAGCAGGACCCTGGAGAAGGAAGCCAGAGGCCAGCCACTGGTTGAACAGGGGAGAAGACCCCAGGAGCCAGTCCTACCCCTCGATTATATCAGGACCAGAGGACAATGGCTTGGGCCCATGACCCTCCGGACAGGCCCCCTGGGACATCTCTACCCCACCGTGGAGAGCTGTGAAGACCCGTCCAGCTGGCCCCAGCCCTGGCTGGTCAGAGACAAGGCAGAACTTTTGGAAAAACAAAGACTGTTGGTGACAGAGGGTGTGTGCATGTCTGTGCATGAGTGAGTGAGTGTGTAAATGTGTGTGTGTGTGTGTGTGTGAGAGAGAGAGAGAGAGAGAGAATTGGTGGGTTTAAAATAAAAGGTATTTTTAAATAAAAGATGCTCCCAACTGAGGAAGGGAAGGACCTGGGGACATTGGCGGTCAGAGGTGACCCTTCTGGACCTCGGCAGAGGCACAGATGTCACTAGTGCTGCCCTGTGCCCTGGAGGGATGGGCTGGGAGAATGCAGGAAGACCCCAGAAGTCGAGATAACTAAACGTTCCTCATCGTCTTCTTGAATACCTGTCTGGTATGGTTGGTAAAGAAATCTTAATTTTATTCATTTTTGAATAAGGAGTATATTCATTCACATGGTTCAAAATTCAAAAGGTACAAGAAGGTATATAGTGAATACAAAGATTGTTGGTGCCAAAGGGTATCACCAGCAGACACCTATCTACCTATCACTTTTCTCTGCAAGCAGCCTCAGCCACCAGTTATAATACCCATTTCCCATGAATAACCAAGCAAATACAGGGAAAAAAATACCTGTTTTCTTCCACTCTTTACCCAAACAGTACATGTTACACATGCTTTCTGCTCCTTGCTTTTTTGTTTTTTTTCATCTAACTTGGTTGTCATCTCAAATCAGATCACAGAGGTAAAGGGCCCCCTTATTCCATTAGTGACTGCTCATTCCACTTTAAGAATGTGTGATGCAGGCATACCTCGGAGATACTGCACATTCGGTAAAGCAAGTATTGCGATAAAGTGAGATATAATCTTTTTGCTGGTGGAAGGTTTTTGCCTAAAAAAAAAAATCTATGAAGTGCTATAAAATGAGGTGTGATACAGCAAGGTATGCCTGTACTTGAACCCATCTGCTATTCCTGTCTTAACAAACGGCTGTGTAGGCACAGTTTTCCATGTGTACTAAAAGGGGGTATTCTTACCCTGTTTTAACTGAGGTTGTTTGGAGGAATGTTGGCGCCTAAAGGTGCACGGCTGGCACATGGCAGGGTGACAGTGTGAGATCTGCCCACCTTTAAAGCCTCAAGTGAGCTCCCTCCCCTGCTGGAGATGCCCCAGATGCAGTGCCAGCTCCTGTGACCCCAGTTCTCCCAGCAACCCCGGGAGGTGGAGGCTGGTGTTTCCCCATTTCACGGGTCCAGCTGAGACCTTGATGGGGACAGCTGGCCAGTGGAGCCGGGAGTTCTTGGCTCTCCAGCTGAGGCTCTGTCCCTATGCGGCCAGAATCAGAGACGCTCAGGGGGCAGGAGAGGGGAAGAGAGGCAGAGGAGCTGGGAGGCTGCAGAGCCAGGCAGCGCCCTCTTCTAAAGGTATGCTCATGTGCCTATTTAAATTTATTTAGCAAATACTTTTATTGTTTACCGACTGAAGTCTGGCTCCAAAGTCCAAGCTCAGATCCTCTCTGCCACCTCCTACTTGCCCTCTCTGCCTGAGTATGAAGTGAGCTGCCCTTTTTGCAGATCAACAAACACTACCCAGCACCCTCACTGTGCCAGACACCACAGGACATCTGCCTCACAAACAAACCAAGACCCCAGGAGACCAAAGGGGTCGCTGGAGTTGCCAGTCCAGGTTGGAGTAGGCCATGAAACCACTACATGTAGTCCATTTGGTATAAGAAGTAGAGGAAGGAGGGCCCCAAGGGGCCTAAGTCCTGACCAGGACAGCTTTCCAAGTGCCCTCTACCTTGCTTCCCCAGTGTTCCAGGGACACTAATGTTCCTATCCAGTTGCGCTTCCCCCTTCGGGAGCTAATTAGGAAAGCACATTGCGCTCCCTGCGCATACCCGGGTCCAGGTCCAGGCAGCCCCTGGCAAAGCCACAGGAAAAGGACTGTGACCTCGTCAATGGCAGGAAACCCTGGGAGTGGGGGGCAGAGCAGGCACTTGGGTGCTCTGGGCTGGAGGCCCACTGTTGCCACCAGATTTGCTGGGTGACCTCAGAAAAGTTGCTTGACCCCTCTGGGACTCCTTGGCCTGATCTCTAACCAGCAAAAAAAACCCACACAAAACAACAGATGGGACAAAATGATAAGTATTTGTTTTGCCTTGTCAAACAGTTTTCATAGACCATTTATACCCTGGGCAAATAATTCAAATTGTGTCTAATAATATGCAGTGAAAAGTGCTTACCTCCCTCAGGCTCCTTCCCAAAGGCAACTGCTGCTGGCAGTTTCCTGTGTGTCCTTCCGGAAAAGCTCTATACTGATGACCGCTTCTGAGAGAGTATTGGTGGGTTTTCATTGTAAAAAAAATCAAATGCTACCAGACCCCAGAGCTCTCGCCCATCCCAAAGGCACGCAGTTAGCACGAATACTGCCGAGTTCTTGTGAAACATACACAATCATTCACAGTGTACTCCGTTAAAACTTTCTACCAGCGTAGCATGCAGACGGGAAAGTGCACGTGTCATTAAATGTACAGCACAACGAGTCTTCACAAGCTGAGACCTGTATGCCCAGCATGCACATCAAGGGATGCTGTTCACAGCGTCCCAGGAGCCCCTCTTGCACTCCTTTGCTCACACTGGGTTCTTTCAATTGTATTTCCTTTGAAGTAGATAATACATTTGCGGAGTTCACAGTTCAGAAGACCCACTCAGTTCCAATTCTCAGAGGCAACTACTTAACCAGGGTCTTGGGGATTCCTGACTAGATAGTCTTTACAGATACAGGCAAGTCACAGAGTTTTTTCACACAAGTCATAACATTTTACACACTGTTTTACTTTTTTTTTCTTCTTTCTTAACAATACATCTTGGAGACTCTTCAGTGTTAAAAGAGCTGCTTCACACTTTTTCCCAGCTGCATAGTGTTCCATTCTGCGCATTTTCCAGCTTGCTATCTTCCTTGAGTTCCTGGGTAATAGACAGTTAATGTCTATGAGCCTTTGTGAGCAGCAAGGCCAGCCCAACACATGTGACTTGAGAGAGGACAGCTGCGGACCAGGACCTCTGGGGCCATTTGGCTAACACCCCTGCCCCCAACACACTTTTTGCCATCAGGATGGGCCAGCCCAGCCAGACTCCTCCAGGATCCCTAAGTGAGGGTATCTTAGAGCCAGGGGAGTAAAGGAAAGGTGCTCAGGGAAAAGAAACTCAGGGTGGAGGGAGTGGATGACCAGCTTCAGCCAAGTCACCTGGGACACTGAAGAAGAGGCTAAAAACTCCAGGTCACATCTTCCACCCCCATGAGGGGTATTAGCATGAGCAAGAATGATCTGGAGTTCACCATTTTACAATGAGGAGACTTAGCCGATACAGAGGAAGCAACCTGCTGGGCCTCCGGGAACTCAGGTCTCCCTCCTCTAAGGGAGTACACAGGGCTCCCTTCCCTAAGCCCACAATTGCAAGTAGGAAGGCCTCACAGTTCGCCCATGGCAATGGGGAAACCAAAGCCCAGAGAAGGACAGCAATGGGCCATGGTCACACAGCATTTGGAGCTGAGCAGAGCTAAGAAGGCCCCTTCCTCCAGACCAGGGCTTCTCCACCTCATTTAATTCCCCTCATTGGCCCAACCCACATCCATTTTATTAGGCTCCTATTAGATTAAACACACACATACACACACAAAACAGAATTCTGAAAACTGGCATATTTGGCAAGTTAATTCTTAAACACCCATACACAGTCACAAGTAGAATGCATTACCTTGAGAACATTAAGTAGAGGATTTACAAACACATTAGGACATCCATGTAAAGTTGAACATCTTTATTCAATCCAGTCTGCGGGTTTTCCTTCATGTGGACATGACATCAAAAATCTAGACCTCAATAGAACAATGCAATACATGACCTGGACTAGATCCTGTACGGCAGCGGGGAAATGCTATAAAGAACATTATTGGGTAGTTGACAAAATTGAGATAAGAACAATAGATAAAAGTTTGTGTCAATGTTACATTTTCTGAATTTGCTAATAGTATGACTATGTAAGAGGGTCTCCTTGTGCTTAAAAAATACACCCTGAAGTATTATGAAGGGGTAGAGGAATGTGATGGAGGTGACATACGCCCAAATGGCTCAGGAAAAAATGTGTGAGTAAGAGAAGGATAAAGCAAATATGACCCACTGTTAAAACTTGTGGAATCCAGGTAAAGAGTACATGGGAGTTCTCTGTATTACTTCTGTCACTTCTCTGTATGTTTGTAAATGGTTGCAGAATGAAAAGTTGAGGTCGAGATTTTGGCCCGCTCGTATGTAAGGCCTGCCAGACGGTGTCCTGGCCCCCTCCAACTCTTCCTCACCTCAGCTGCTCCAACAGAGGGTGGAAAATACCCTCAGTGGACCCAGGCACCCCTGCCCATGACTCTCAGACTCCTGTGCCCTTTGGGAGGCTAAGGTGCTCCCAGCCCCCAAGCCTCCTGCCACCATGATTTATGTCCCTGTGAGCCTTAGCAGCTGTGAGCCCCCGTCCCACCAGGCGGCCTGCTGGGGGGGTGAGGGGGGGGAACTTTTGCTTCTCAGCGTGTCTAATTCAGACCAGACTTACAGGCCCCATGGGCCTGGGATCAGGCTCCCAGGAGGCCAGGGTCAGAGGGCAGGCCAGCAGGGCTTGGAAACCCAGGAGGCGCTGAGGGTGAACTGGCTGCAAGGCAGGAGACCTGGCCTGGTCTAGCTTGGCCTCTGCTCCTGTGTGACCTGGGGTGGGTATCTGCCCATCTCTGGGCCTTGGGTTTCCTCATCTCGGTATAGCCTGCACATGGTGGACCAGAAGGACTTTGTAAACTGGGACAGACTGGCCTTGTAGGAGGGAAGGCTGGTAAAATTTAGTTGATTTTTTTTTTTTTCTTCTGAATGCCCAGATCCTCAAAGGTTGGAAAAATGCCTAACTTTTTTGAGGGCCTACTATGTGTCAGTCCTTGGTCTTCCCACTTTACTAAGTTAATTAATACAGGCTATTCAATAAGTTTGTACTATTATTGCCCTATTTTATAGATGAGGAAACTGAGGCCCAGGGAGGTTAAAGAACATGCCGAGGGTCACTTGGTATCTAATAAGCAAATGGATTTGAGCCAGGTCTTCTGGCTGCAGTGCCCCACTGGGCTCTCAACCACAGCCCCACCCATCTTCATCTAGTCCTATAAGGGCCCGACCAAACTTGGGCTTCCAGAACAAGACAGGAAAGGGCATCCCCAGCCTGGCTCTTTACCCCAACCCCTCGCCCAGAGGAGCCCAGGACCCAGCTGCACCAAGGGCTTCAGAGTCTGGGATGGTCCAGAAAGCTGCACCTCCCACGGGCTCCCCAGTATTGCGGACACTCCCAGGACTGGAGAGGCTCAAACACAGGTTCTTAGAGAGTCTAAATGGAAGGGCCTTTGAAGCTTATCTCCTCAGAGCCCTTTAGTCACCAGTGGGGACACTAAGGCCCAGAGCAGGTGAGGCGGTATCCCCAACATCACACAGAGAGTCAGATGAGCCGGAACCAGATTCCATGTGTCCCAGTCATTGCCTGGTGACACGTCACAGAGCAGCGATGAGTATGAGAGTAAGTGACATTGATGTGACTCATTAGTCAGATACATCGCTCTAAGTGACATACACAATGGCCTCAGTCTTGCAACAGGTTGCTCACTTCACAGCCTCGAAAAACAAGCCCACGCTAGGCAATGGCGTAGCTGTGATTCGAACCCAGGGGGTCCGGTTCCAGATGCCATCACCTTAGCCACAGCAGGAAGGCATAGGATAGAGTATGACTTCACAGAGCAACTTCAGGTGGTGGGTCAGTCTGTCAATCAGTTGGTCAGTCAACAAGTAGACATTGACCTGCTCGTGAACCATGCAAGGCTCTAAAGATGATCAGAGAATAAGACAGATGTGGTGCTTGCCCTGCCCAGGCCACACTCTATCAGAAAATCGAGTTTTGAGCAGATAATAAAAATGTGATGGGTACCCAGATACACCAAGGTTGCAGACTCCCCGTTCAGGGCACATATAAGAAACAGGCAATGAATGCATAAATAAATGGAAGAACAAATCTCTCTCTCTCTCTCTCTCCAATTAAAAAATATTTTAAAGACAAAAATAAATGTGATGGGTGCTTCCAATGCTCATGGACATGTGTGACCAGGAACAAGGAAGCAGAGGAGAAATTATGCTTCGGAGGCAAGAGAAGGGAGGCTTTGCCGAGTGTGAAAGGTTCTGCAAAGTTGTCCAGCCCACCCCTGCATCAGATGGCTGATGGGACACCTGCGGGTCCCTGGGTCTCCCCTGAATATAACCTGATAATCCCTGACCTCTATCTATCCTCTGAGCAGCTCCGTGAAGCAGTCAAAACAAGGCAAGCTTTGGAGAGTAGCAACAACCTAGCCTGACTGAGCACCACCCCTGTGCCAGGCACTGTTCGATCCCTGTCACTCAGCTACCCCGCCCCAACCCAGTGAAACATGGCTCCCCAAGGTCCCACCGCCACTGCATGACAGGCCTGGATGTGGACCAGGTAGGCAGGTTCCAGAGTCCCCAGCCTCACCTCCCACCTCTACCGACCCCCTGCTACAGGACGAGGTTCCAAGGCAGGATGCAACTCTCCCAGATCACAGAGCCAGGCCAGAGCCCCTGCCCACCACACCCTCTGGCTGCCATCATGCTGCAGCATCCCCAGTGCCTCCCACAGTGCCAGCACATAGTGGGTGCTTTGCAGATACCTGCCAAAGGACCCAGAGGCATCGTGCTGTCTCATCCTGCACACCACCCTGCAGAGTCGATTTTACCCATTTCACAGATGGGGATCAGAAAGGAGCAGTGGCCACCTTGAGGTCACACAGCGAGGAGTGCAGTTAAACCTCGAACCCAGCTCTGCGGTTCCTCTGTCTGCAGAAAAACCCACGCCGCCTGCAAGCTCAGAAGACACTGGCAACGGGCCTTTAACCATAGAGGAGAGAGGGATGGGCCCAGAGCTCAGGGAGGAAAATAGGCGCTGACCAGCTGGGAACTCCGTGGGAATGTCTCTCACTCCCCAACCCCATCCCACCCCAATCTGTCCCCCAGGCAGCTGCCAGGGCAGGGCGAGGAAGGGGTCAGGGAGGCAGGCCATGGATTCCCAAGGAGGACATCCCCTCCTGCCCCTGTGGGATAGCTAAGGAGCCACCCAGGAGCTGGGCCTGTCTTGCTCTCACTACTCTCACTCTTCTGGAGGCAGCCTCCCGCCACCCCTCGCCCACCCTCCCCAGCCTCTCCTCCCCTCTCAGCCCAGACCCACCACCTCCTACGCCCCCGGCTCTCAGAAAGCCCTGGAAAGGCTGCTTTCTTTGAGACAGGAAGGTGTCCTCAAGTCTCAGGAAGGAAAAACAGTCAAGCTGAACCCACCAAGACCGTCTCCAAGGGGCCAGGGCTGGCGCCTGGCCAGGACTGACATCACCTGGGAACTGCCGAAGCCGCAGCTGCAACACGCCTCCTGGGGGGACGCGCTTTTGCTATTTAAAATAATAATAATAAAAAAAACATTTCCAGTCTGGTGTTTTTAAATGTGCTTTTTATAGTGGGCCCTGGAGTGTGGGTGTGTTGGTGTCCCCCCTCTTCTTTCTCCTCACGTCCTGACTTTCACATCACACAATGTAGCCTTTCACCAATTCCAGCAAATTCCTGGGCATTCGGGGTGGAACCTCCTGCCAGTCTGTGACCCACCCCCTCAGATGATCTCTTATCTATCTAGATATATTTAATTTTAATTTATAGAAAATTATCAAAAATATTTGCTCACGGTAACAAATTCAAAAGTACCTAAGAGCAGCAGGCGAAAGTAAGTCTCTCCCTACCTCTCAGGCACCTCGCTCCATCCCCTGAGGCAACCCTTCTTTTACCCAGTGCTGACTCTGTGCCAGGCACTCTTCTAACAATTATCTAGTATTACCTCGTTTAATCTTCATAAAAACCATGAGGTAGGGTTTCCATTGGCAATTGTCTTGTGAAGATTGCTGAAGATATTCTATGTATATAGAAGCAAATCTAGATCTATGATCTTACCTTCCCTCTCTTTAAAAACACAAATAGATGCTTTTTATATACCCTGGTCTGCACTTTGCTTCTTTTTATTTTTTTCTTCGTTAATCCTCACCGGAGGATATTTTTTTCATTGATTTTTGGAGAGCGTGAAAGGGAGGAAAAGAGGGGAGAGAGAGGGAAACATTGATGTAAGTGATACAACAATTGGTTGCCTCCCACACACATCCCGACCAGCACCAAGGATCGCATCTGCAACCCAGGTATGTGCCCTTAACCAGGAATCGAACCTAAGACCCTTTGGTGCGAAGACTGATGCTCTAACCATCTAGCTTACCGGCCAGGACTGCTTCATTTAAAAAATATAATGGAATGATTCCATGTTGGTGCATACAGAGGTTCCCCATTCACCTTCATAGCTGCATATTATTCCCTTATAAGGGAGGATGTACCATACATAATTAAGGTGTCCACTATTGGTGGACATGAAGGATGTTTCCAATAATTTTTAAAATTTTTATTGAATTTATTAGGGTGACATTGGTTAATAAAATTATATTAAATTGTTTCAGGTTTAAAATTCTGTAATATTTATTATTTATATATTGGATTGTATGTTTACCACCCTAAGTCAAGTCTCCTTTTTTCCCCTTTTACTCTTTTCTTCCTCCTCCAACCCCATTTCCCTCTGGTAATCACCATACTGTTGTTGTCTATGGCCAGCATTTTCTTAGGAATAACGCAGCAATGAATAGCCAGAGTGATTTTCTAAAAGCACGGACCTCATCAGTCCAATATTTAAAAACTCTCCATCCTTCTCCTTTGTATGCAGAAGGGCATCTGAAATAGAGGGGTATCAAGAACCCCTCCAAGACTGATGAAAGCTCCCCAAGTGAACCTGCTCCCCAAAAGAAGCTCATGGACAATTGGCCTTCATGTGAGGTTCAGGGACTCCTGGAAACCCCACTCATGGAGACAATAATGCCTATACACCTCTCCCAGTTGTAAGGTGTGGCCATGGTTTTGAACTGGGCAGTTTGGACTGACAGCTCTTCTGCTTCAGAGTTACAGGGCCTTGGGAAAATGGCTTAATTGCACCAGAGCTCAGTTTTCTCATCTCTAAAATGGGGTTAATTACAGCAGCTTCCTCGTAGGATTGTGGAAAACAGACTGGATTCAGACTCTGAAGTGGTTAGCCTGGCACACAAATTGGCTGGCGGTGATTCTGACTGTGGTGGTGACCGTAGTGGTAGTGGCAGTGGTGGTGGGATTGTTCTTATAAGATAAATTCCAAACTCACTCATTTATTCAACAAATATTTATTGAGAACACACTGTAGACAGAGACTTGGGAAGGACTGCTCAGAGGTGCAGGTGGAAAGCCCCTGGTGACTAAGGTGAAGGCTGGCTGGGGGAAGGCACAGAGGCTGATTGGAGGCCACTCGGGTCATCCATGTAAAAATGATGACCTTAACTAGGTAACAGTCATGAAGGCAGGCAAAAGAGGACAGCAGCCAGCAGAGATACACAGGAAGTAGAGGTGAAATCAATACCTCAAATTAAGAGACCGATGGAGTGTGGGAGAGAGGGAAGAGCTGAGTAAAAAGGGTCAGTTCATGCCCCTCCCCTGCCCAATCCTGCAAGGACTTCCCATCACTCTTACAATGAAATCCAAGGTTCTCTCCTGTGGTGCCAATCTCTGCTGCCCTTGTCGCCTCATCTCCCTCCCACTCCCCTTACTCTCTGAGCTCCAGGCACACCAGTCTCCTTGCAGTTCCTGGAACACACCAGGCCCATTGACATCTGCCTAGAATACTCTCCCCTCACCTATCCTCAAGGCTTGCTAATTCCCTTCATTCAAATCTCTGCTCAAATACCACCTTCTCAAGGAGGCCTGCCCTGACCACCCAAGCTAAAACAACACTCCTCCACCAATCTTTTGTTTTGTGTGTGGTAACATATACTGACATAAAATTCTCAATTTTAACCATTTTTAAGTGTACAATTCCATGGCATTAAGTACATCCACAATGTTGTGCAACCATTTTCATCATCCCAAACAGCTTTCCACCAATCTTTATTCCCTTGTCTTAGTTTTTCTTCATAAGTCATTACCACCTGACTCTATGATACTTATTTATCTAGTTATCTTGTTTACTGCCTTTCTCCTTCGACTAGATTGGAAACTACAAAAGGACTAGGACTTTGCCTGTGTTGTCCACGGCTATCTCACCGGCCCCTTCCAGAGTGCCAGGCACATAGTAGGTGCTTCATAAATGATTGTGGATAACTTAACCGATGAAAGAAGAATGATGCAGGCAAAGGAATAGACTGATTTTCTGGACAATTCAGGCACATCGCTCCCTGCCAGTCCCTTTCCCACCACTTCTCTATCCTTCCCCTTCTCCCCAGCCACACTGACTGTGCCAGCCCTTGCAGGTCCCACTGCCAAGTCTTTGCCTGGGCTGCTCCCCTCACTGGAATTATTATTTCTTCTTCATGCACCAAAATCCTCTTCATTTTTCAATACCCTACTCAAGTCCTACCCCTATCAGAAAGGGTTTCCAGCCCATTCTTCATCACCCCAGCTGCTCTCCTTTTCCAGTGTTCCATGTGTTTCTGCCTGGAATTGGCCAGTTCTCTTTTGGTTATAAGTGACAGAAATCCAGCTCAAAGTGGCTAATGGGAAAAAAAAAAAAAGGTAAGTTACTGGTTTCCAGAACTGACTTCAGGACACTGGTTTTACGGCTGACTGCAGATGATCTTAGGATATCAATAGAACTGTATCAATGTCAGCTTCATTCTCAGATAGCCTCCCCTCTGTTAGAGACAAAGATGGCTGCCAGCAACTCTGGATCACAACTATCCTTTTAGAAACTACTTTGGAGTGGGCCATCTTCCTAGCAGTTCCAGCAAAAGTCCAGGGGAAGGTCCCCATTGGCCTGACTTGGGCCATATGTCCAACTTTATGTCAATCCCCATGGCCAGAGGAATGAAACATTCTGATTGGACAGGCCTGGTCATGTGCCCACCTTTGCCGTTGATGTGGGGTTTGCCTGGCCTGAGCTACAACAAGCAAGAGTGGCGGAGGGATGGTTTCCCAAAAGAAAATGGGGAAACTCAGAGTTCTTTAAACTCTGCAGGCAAAAGCCTTAGATGTCATTAGCAATGTCTTTGTTGGAGCACTTGCCACACTGCCTCCAGGAACTTGAATTATTTGTGTAGGATGTGTCTTTCCCCTGAATCCCTGAGTCCCCTTGGGGCAAGGTCCAGCACCCAGTGCAGGATCTAGCACATGCTCAGTGCTTGATGAACCCCAACGTGCTTCTCTCCTCTCCGTCAGGGCCCAGGCCCTTTCTGCCCTCTGGCTGTGACTTGGCCAGCTTTGGAGGACCCAGTGTAGTGGCAAGGCCGATGAGAGTGCAAACTATCTCTGGCCCTTGCCCAAGCCCTCTGGCACATGTTGTCCCCACCACAGAGGGACCAGGCAGTCATGTTCTCAGTCCATGTCGCTAGTGTGCCCTTGAGAAAGTCCCTTCCCCTCAGTAAGCCTCAGTGATCCCTTCTGTTAAGTAGGGGCTGGGAGAAGCATTTGACCTGAGAGGCATTTCATCCTTTCCAGCCCATCACACTCCTCTTTATTATTCTTTTCATGTCTGGGTACCACCTGTGCTGCCAGTTACATAACATGTTCTTCTTTAAATGGACCCTCTTTTAAAAACATAAAAATATTCATTTCAAAAGGGAACTTTAGATCCCTCCATAAATGGAAAACCAGTATCCCGTGCCATAAATAGAAGGTAACCATAAAAATAAGTACAATGAAAACAAAACAATGTCATTAAATTCTTGCCAAATCCGGCTGCCTGCAGAAGGCTCCGAGGTGGAGGCTGGCTCCCTTCTAAAAAGGGAAGTAAGTGTTAAGAGAGGTGTTAAAAACACACCAGCATTCAAGGGAGACTTTCTCCTTCAGAACAAGTTGAAGGAGAAATGGAAAGGGAGGAAGGTTCTCGCTCTGGGCTTTGCTGCTCTTTAGTTAGGTGGGGCTCCATGCAGCAGTAGCTCAGGCAGAGCCTATGACACCAGCCCTCTCTTAGGAAACAGTGGACCTTGCTATCTCTTCCTAGGGAGGGGCTGTGCCTCCCCTGCCTGCAGGCCAGGTGGGAGGTCAAAGCCCCAGCCAGGATGAAGCCCAAGTCCGGGCCTCTGATTCAAGTTTCAGGATAAATGAGAGACGGATAGACAAATCCCTACCGGCTCAGCCCTCACTACCTTCTCCAAGCATAGCCTTGGGCAGTAACAATACAGTATATTTTTTTCATTTGCATAAATTTGCTTGAAGAAACTCTGGAAAGATCAGAAACTAATAAAAGTGGTGGGAACCAGGAGTGAGAAGGAGACTTCCACAATATATTTATTTATATATTTTAAACCATATGGATATATATGGTTTAAATATACTCCATTTTTAAATAATAAAGATAAATATTTATTAGTCTGCTGTGTAAGCAGACGTGATGTTAGGCACTGTGAGTTCATTCATTCATTCCTTTCATTTACTTACTCTCCTATAAACTAATCGATTCAATGAGCATCAGCACAAACATCTGAGGCTTTATTTGTTCATTGTTCATTTATTCAGTCAACTAATGCTTATCAAGACTGTGACTTTGTTCACTTTGTGGGGATACATTGGTGGTAACTCCTGTTCTCAAGGAACTCACAGTCTAAAGGGGGAACACGTGGCCTGACAGACAAGGGAGCCCCACAACTTGTGCTGTAGAATCTTGTACATTCTTCTGGGTTCGGGGGGGGGGGGTGTGGTGAGGGAAAGTCAGGAGTAGCAAGGGTGAGGCTGGAAAGTTCATGGGGCCATGTCAGGAAGCCTGGTCACCAGGGAGAGGAGTTCAGGCATTATGCAGCGGGAAATGGGAGGAGGGGGTTCTTTGATGCTGAGATAAATCCCACCTCATACCTGCCCACCCCCACAAAATGCCTCTCCAGTCCAACATTCTCTTCATTTCCAGGGCCATCTTTCTTTTCACATGTTTTTGTTGTTGTTGTTGTTGTTGTTATTATTTTAGAGAGAGAGAAGGAGAGGGGGAGAGAGAGAGAGAAACATCATCAATGGGCTGCCTCTTGCATGCCCCCCACCAGGGATAGAGCCTACAACCCAGGCATGTGCCCCAACCAGGAAGCGAACCGCAATCTCTCGGTGCATGGGACAACTCTCAACCAACTTAACTTCACCGGCCAGGGCATCTGGGCCATCTTTCATGTCTGCTGTCAGCTTTTGCCCAAATAATTACTATAGCCTACTTGCTAGTCTCACTCCTCTATTTTGTCCCCCTCCAGTTTACAGCTGTCAGAGTTCTCTTTTTGAAACTTAAAATCTGACATGGTCACTCCACAGTTTAAACACTGTGACGTCTTCTCCTAGAATAAAATCCAAACTCCTTACTGTGGCCCAGTGTGTTGTATGAGCCAGCCCCTGCCAACATCGCGGACCTCATCTCCACGCTCTCCCTCAGTCACTGTGCTTTGGTCACCGGCGCCTTTACAGGTCCTCAGATACACCACACTCTTTCCCACCTCAGGGCCTTTGTGCATGCTTCCCTCTCTGCTTGGAATGCCAGCTTCTCCTCATTCTCCAGGTTTCATTTTAAATAGCACCTTCTCAGGAAAGTCTTGAATGATTTCAAACAGGGATCAGCAAACAATGTCCATATCCCAAATCTGGCCTACCACCTGCTTTTATAAAGGTTTATTAGAAAACAGCCATGTCCACTCATTTCCATATTGTCTATGGTTGCTTTCCCACAATGGTAGAGCTGAGACAGAGACTGAATGTCCCTCAAAGCCTAAAATACTTACTGTCTGGTCCCTTCCAAAGTTTGCTGACCCCTAATCTGAAGCAATTCTCTCTTCCCAAGTTTATCTCTATTGTATCACTACACTTACTGATTTCACGGCACTTACAACAATCTGTAATTATTTTGGTTGCTTCTGTTGTGTGTTGTCTCAAAGAAAATGCAGAGACAAAAGCATTTAGAGATCAAACAAAAATTTACCTGAAAATAAGTTTCACAAGAGGATACAGGTTTTAGAACAATAAATCACCAAATGAAAACTATTAACAGATACTTCAAGGGGAAAAATTACCAAGGATTAGCCTATCCAAGGTAGAAGACACAGCAATTTTCTCACCTGATTTTTATATCTGCAAAGGTAATCACATGTTTTCAGATGGGGTTTTGCAGACATGAAATAAAGTCGTTTTTGTTAGGGAGTCAGTAACTCACAGGAAAGGCCCAAGACTTCATTTATTTGGGGATTTAGAGCTAGACAGAAGAGCCCTGGTTTTTCTCAGGGTACAAAGTGCTTTTATAATCTGATTTTAGACAAAAATGGCAAAGACTCAGTTTGGCTTCCAGAAATTGTGTGTTCCCCAGCCCTCCACCCCACTATTACAACATAAGGCAACATTATAACCTTCCCCCTGAGGGAGATACTGTGTCTGTATGGCTTACCTCTGTGTTACCGATACCAAGCACAGGTCTGACTCATATCAGGGAAAATTGTAAAAGACTTGAAATAGAAAAAAAGCCCACAAAGATCACTGAATAGCCTATGGCCGTGGTTGGCAAACTGCGGCTCGCGAGCCACATGCAGCTCTTTGGCCCCTGGAGTGTGGCTCTTCCACAAAATACCATGGCCTGGGCAAGTCCATTTTGAAGAAGTGGCGTTAGAAGAAGTTTAAGTTTAAAAAATTTGGCTCTCAAAAGAAATTTCAGTCATTGTACTGTTGATACTTGGCTCTGTTGACTAATGAGTTTGCCAACCACTGGCCTATGGAATGCTATACCTTGTCATCTCCGCATCTCGGGTTATCTGATTCTGTGGCAATCATGCCTTTCTAATATATATATTATTTATTGATTTCAGAGAGGAAGGGAGAGGGTGAGATAGAAATGGTGAGAGAAAAATCATTAATCAGCTACCTCTTGCACACCCCACACTTGGGATCCAGCCTGAAACCCTGGCCAGGAATCAAACTGTGACCTCCTGGTTCATAGGTTGATGCTCAAACGCTGAGACACACAAGCCAGGCAATTACACCTTTCTTTATCTTCCAGCCATCATACATCCCTGTAAATTGTAACAGGGCTGATAGCAATACAAATAATTATTGTCCATAGAGATGTAATACATTTTATCTGCTTGAGGTGCAAGTGATTCCCCTCAACCCCTGGTCCTCTTGAAAGAAAATCATTTTGCATCTTTAGCAAATTAATTTCAGCATTCTTCATTGTGTGTGTGTGTGTGTGTGTGTGTGATTCCCTCATAAGTTTAATGATTTTAATAAAAATTCTGACACATGTTCATTTTATATTTGAACAATTTACTCTTTTGAAAAATGATCTTCTATCATCTCTCTTGTAAAATACTGGTATAATGAATGCTGGAATGAATACTAAATATGCTCTCAGAGCATCCTGTGCTTCTTTGTAGGGCTGATTTAATAATTTAATAATCATAGTTATTCATCCATTTATTTTTGTATCATCTGTCTCTATTGACTATAAGCTTCATGAGGGCAAGGACCTTGTCTGACTTGCTTGCCACTGTACCTCCTGAGACTAGCATGGTAACTCTTGACACATATGATTATATATACATATCTATGTATGAAGATTGTTCACATGTATACACACACACACACACATATATATATATATATACACACACACTAGAGGCCCTGTGCATGGATTCATGAACTGGTGGGGGGCATGGCCTGTGGGGATTGGCCAGCTGTGGGAGCACTGCTCATCCTGGTCAGCCAAGCAGCTGTGGAACCACCCTCTGAGCAGCTGCTCGCGCTGTGGGAGCACACCGACCACCATGGGGCAGCTCCAGCATTGAGCGTCTGCCCCCTGGTGGTCAGTGCACATCATAGTGATTGGTTGACCAATTGTTCTGTCATTTGGCTGTTGGGCTTTTATTATATAGGAGATATATAGATAAAGAGATATATAGATATATAGATATATACATATATAGATATATACATATATAGATATATATATTAGAGGCCTGGTGCACAAATTCGTGCACTGGTGGGGTCCAGCTGGCCCACCCTGGTGGGGGCCATCAGGGGCAGGCTGGCTAGGGCAAGGGGCCGTGGACAGGGCCAGCCAGGGCAAGGGGCCGCAAGCAGATTGCTGGCTGGCCCCGCCCCCGATCAGGGTCCAGGTGCCTGCTTAGGGGCGGGGCTGGCCAGAGGGAGGGGCTGCAGGCTTTCCGGTCATTCCACCATTCGGTCGATTTGCATATTAACCTTTTATTATATAGAAGAGAGAGAGAGAGAAAGGGTTATGTGTTGCCCAGTTTAGAATAGACCTGGACACCTCTTTGAAGTCCCCAGTACAAGATGAAATCCTTTCTGGAAAAAGGATTCAAATTATTTCTGGAACAAATTGAATAATTAGAGGAGGAAGGAAGGAAAGAGTTCACGAATCCATGCACAGGGCCTCTAGTGTGTGTGTGTGTGTGTGTGTGTGTGTGTGTGTGTGTATATATATATATACACATATATATATATATATATTTATATATTTATATATATGTGTATACATGTGAACAATCTACATACATAGATATGTATATATAATCATATGTGTCAAGAGTTACCATGCTCGTCTCAGGAGGTACAGTGGCAGAGAGAGAGAGAGAGAAGATGAGAGGTGGAAGGAAGAGAGAGAAGGAAGGAAAGAAGAAAAAGAGGGAGGGAGGGAGCAATTGAGGGAGGGAGGGGAGAAGAAAGGAAGGAAGGAAGGAAGGAAGGAAGGAAACCACTGATGGTTTTTTTCTGACAAGAATGGGCCCATGGTATTCAAGACAAACACCTCCCCATCCGCCCCACCCCCCCCCCCTCAACTTTAGGCACCATTATCCTCACCAATGAGGTAAGAGTGGGCTGTTGAGCATTCACTGAGGGAAGAGCTGTGGTTACTAAGCCATCCTCCCCCACCTCCATGCTGCTTCCGCCTTTCCAGACTCCTCTATGCCCCTTTACCCAGTCCAGCCCTCTTGCCAGTCACCTTCCTGTGTCTCTCCACTGATGCTGGCTGCCTCCCAGAGGCCCGGCCTGACCTTTAACCCTCTCCACTTTGTTCATCACCAGCAAGAGCTCTCTCACCCACTTGTTCTGATTCCATCAAATCATCAATCTCTACCCACGGTCTGAGAGGTCCTCTCTGTAAGTCTGAGCTAGAAGCTGCCAGGGACATCAGGGTAAATAGCCCCCTGCCCTCAGGAAACTTGCAGGCTAGTGGGAGAAAGGCTATTTTTTTCTATGGAGTCTTCACACTGTGGACTCTACTGGTGTCCATACATCTTCTCATCTGCGCCAGAGACCACTAGCTGCCTCCCATATCCATTTTCCCTTTCTCCTTTAGAAATAAAACTTCTGACTTTTATCTGAACACTTAGCCACATAGAATAAGACTGCATTTCCCAGCCTCCCCCTTGCATCTAGTTATAACTATGTGACTAAATTCTGACCAGTGGTATGTGGACAGAAGTGATGTGAGCATCTTTTAATTCATGGCTGCCCCTTGCCTTTCCCCCTGCTCACAGGCTGTGGTGTAGACATGGGGGAGTCATCTGACCAGGGCAACACCCCAGAGATGGAAGAACTATAAGAAAGAAGAAGCCTAACCAACTCTATCATGCTAGTTCTGAATCATTTACACCCAGACTTGAGAAAAATAAAATTCTATCTTCTTCGTGCTATTATTACTTTGGATTTGTGTTAGAATATATGAACCTGCATATTTTTTAATTGGTCACCCATTTTCTTTGAAATAGAATTCAAGCAAGAGCAAACATTTTTTTGAGTGCCTACTATGTGCCAGGCACTGTTTAAGAATCTGGGATACAGAAAAAAATCTCCAATGTGATGGAGAATACAATTTACTAAATGAGTAAACGTATCTAAGTCATGTACAATTCTCTTTTTTCTGCTGCCTCTACTTCTTCCCTATTCATGCCCCATGCTCGGTGACTAGCATAACCATATACCATGCCCAAAGAATAATGAGAGAAAGGCATGAAAAATACACTGAGTAGCCATATTATTATGATCTCTGAACGCATAATAATCTGGCCACTCAGTGTGTGTGTGTGTGTGTGTGTGTGTGTGTGTGTGTGTGTGTATTAGAGGCCCCGTGCATGAATTCGTGCATGGGTGGGGTCCAGCCAGCCTGGCCAGGGGGAGGGGACATGGGCGGTTGGCCGGCCTGCCTGCTGGTCGAACTCCTGGTTGAGGAGACAATTTGCATATTAGCCTTTTATTATATAGGATATACACTGAGTGGCCAGATTATTATGCGTTCAGAGATCATAATAATCTGGCCACTCAGTGTATATAGAATTTGTTGCCACGTGGACTATATTTAAGTCCTAGCTTAACCTCACAGAAGCTCAGTTTCCTTGTCTGGAAAATGGAGATAAAAGTAATAACTACTTGGGTTTCTGGGGGGGGGGGGCAATATGAAGTAATGCATGGAAGGCTTACAGTGTTTAACACACAGTCAATGCTCAATAAAACACGGCTGCTAGAGTAGCAACACTATTAATATTAATTACCTGAGTAAAGGTAACAAGGACATACTAGGGGTCTCTTTTTTTATCCAACTTTACCTAAGAAGCTAAACCTAATGTTCCTCACCTCACCCTTTCCCTATCTTTCTTCCTCCCTCCAAGGCCAGTCTCTCCTTCCCTTTGTCAAATCCATGCCAGTCCTAGGGTTTCTGCTGTCAGCTCTCCCTGAATGGAGAGCCAAAGTCTAGAAGAATCCCCTTCTCTATTCCTGCAGCAGCAGCAGCAGCAGCATTATTCCACAGCTTCGAGGTGGATTCTTTTGCTTACATGTCCTCCCAGATCTGGGAAATGGAAACAGGGCTAATCCAAGAGGCCTGGTTGCAAGTCTCTGCCCCATTGCTAACTCTCAGTATGGTTGTGCACAGTCACTTCCCTATTTTAGGACTCAGTTTTCCTCCACAAAAACACCAGTGAAGTTCTCCTCATCCCTCTAGAGCAGTGGTTCTCAACCTTTCTAATGCCGCGACCCTTTAATACAGCTCCTCATGTTGTGGTGACCCCCAACCGTAAAATTATTTTCGTTGCTATTTCATAACTGTAATTTTGCTGCTGTTATGAATCGTAATGTAAATATCTGTGTTTTCTGATGGTCTTAGGCTCTACAGCAGCAGTTCTTAACCTGGGGGTCACAACCCACAGGTTGAGAACCGCTAGCAGTGTCGCTTAAGACCATCGGAAAACACAGATATTTACATTACGATTCATAACAGCAGCAAAATTACAGTTATGAAATAGCAACGAAAATAATTTTACGGTTGGGGGTCACCACAACATGAGGAGCTGTATTAAAGGGTCGCGGCATTAGAAAGGTTGAGAACCACTGCTCTAGACCCAGTTCAACTGCCACCCCTTTGCGAACCTTCTCCTGATTCCCTCAGGTAGTGTGTGGCTCTCTTCTCTGTGTTCTCCCCCACGGTACATGGTGCAATCATTCCTCTATTATAGAAGCCATCACCTTGTGTATAACTCCTGGCTTGTCTGTCTTTCCCTACTAGACTCTGAACCATTTGAGGACAGATTGTAATTTATTTAGTCTGTATCCCTAGTACAGATTATATAGCAGGTGATATGAAGCACATGAATGGATGACTGGATTGATACATATAGACAGATGATAAAATGGTTAGATGAATTGTATGTGGTTATTTAGATAGATGTAAGATGCATAGACAATGATAGATGTGGCTAATAAATTATAGATATTTAGGGAAAAGGTGAATGAGGGATGAATAGTGAATGGAAGAGGAATGAATGAGTAAATCAGTGAATTGATGATTGGCTTGTGAATGATAGATATGAAAAAAAATGAATGAGGAATATATGTTGGATGGATAGATGATCCATGAGAATGGTGTATAGATAAATGACCAATGGAATAATGAATGGATGGGTGAATGAATGAGTGACAAATAGATGGATAGATGCATGAAGAATGAAAGGATAAGGATTAATGAATGCAGACAAGATGGTAAATGGCTATTAATGACTGGTGAATAGTAGACAGATGAATGATGGATAGATGATAGACAGATGGAATAATGATGGCTGGGTGAGTGGCCTGCTGAACAGATGTATGGATTATAAATTGATGAGGGATGGATATAGAATAGACGATAGGTAGATGGATAGTGGTTTGGTGGTGAATGCATGATGATGGATAAGGAGGAGATGATGGGTGAAGAATGAATGGACATTTGGCTAGATGGATGGTGAATGAATGATGAATGAATTGTTGCTGTTTAAATTAATGTAAGAAAAATGGATAGGTAATAGCTGGATAGATTGATGGATGATATGTGAACAGTCATGAATAGATGTGTGTGTTACTATAGACATTCTTTGAGGATCCTTCTAACCCTGATATTTTATGAGTCCACTCTCTAGAGAAAGAACTGAAACTGATATTTGATGAGGTTCCAGAGCCAGGCATCTTCACATGTGCTTGACTTATGTTGTCTCAAGTACTCACTGCAACAGCACTGCAAGGCTGGTCTTGTCATGCACACCTTACAGATAAGGAAAACAGGGCTCCGGGAGGAAGCGATCTTCCCAAGCCTGACTCCACTTGCTTCTTTGTCCGTGTTCTCCTTCTTCCTCTAGCGGTACCTCCGCATCTCTGCTAACAATTTTACACATCCCTGCACCATTTATGGCCTCATCCAGGAGCCTCCCCACACTCTGGCCCTCCGGGATCTCTCTATTCCCACTTGAGACCTGCTAGCCCTGCCCTTCTCTGCCTTTCACTTGGTTCCTACCATGATTCACAATCTTCAGCAAAACAAACACAATTGTGGTTTGGTGGTGAATGCAATAGCCTTAAAGGTAGTTATTGTTATCCTCATTTTAAAAGTGAGGAAGTCAAGACTCAGAGATGAACAGTGACTTGCCCAAGATCACCAGCTAGCTAGTGATGAAGATGGGGATGTAATGCTGGTCTGTTCAATCCCAAAGTCTGCATCTTAAATCTTAATGTTATATTTCCTCTTGGCTACTGTGATGTTTGGTTATCCATATTTGTTTAAGTGTGTATGCCCGTGTATTTGTGTCTCGTCTCTCCAGATTGGAACAGAGATGCTTTATCGCGCTTTTCCTGAACTCGCTTCAGTGTCAGAAACCAGGAAGAACCACAGAATATCAGTGCAAAAAGAGGCACCATCGACATCCTGAAGTTCAACCCCTTTAGGGTCCCAGTGAGATCACCAGGGCTCAGAAAAGGGATACAAAATGCTCAAGGCCATTTGGGGGCTGGGCTGGGATCTGAACCTGAGCCTTGAGCCTTGGTGCTCAGCAAAAATTTATTGATGAAATTCTGGAACTGCTGGGCTGGTGCTAGGAATAATAATACCAATAATAATAATAATAATAAAATGTGAAGCAAATATAACTGTCAGCCCACACTCAAAATAAATAGCCTCCATTCAACTGGGTAGTAGAAATTTTTTTAATAAATCTTTATTCAGATTATTACAATTTTTGCCCCCATAGTTCCCCTCCACCCGGTTCCCACCCTCCTTCTGCCCTTACCTCCCCGCCACTGTCCTCATCCACAAGTGTACGATTTTTGTCAAGTCTCTTCCTGCACGCTCCCATACCCTTTCCCCCCTGAGAATTATCAGTCCACTCCCTTTCTATGCCCCTGATTCTATTATATTCACCAGTTTATTCTGTTCCTCGGGTTTTTAATTCACTTGATTTTTAGGTTCACTTGTTGATAGATATGTATTTGTTGTTCATAATTTTTATCTTTACTTTTTTCTTCTTCCTCTTCTTAAAGAATGCCTTTCAGCATTTCATATAATACTGGTTTGGTGGTGATGAACTCCTTTAGCTTTTTCTTATCCGTGAAGCTCTTTATCTGACCTTCAATTCTGAATGATAGCTTTGCTGGGTAGAGTAATCTTGGTTGCAGGTTCTTGCTATTCATCACTTTGTAGATTTCTTGCCCTCCCGTCTGGCCTGCATAGTTTCTCTTAAGAAATCAGCTGACAATCCTATGGGTGCTCCCTTGTAGGTAATTAACTGTTTTTCTCTTGCTGCTTTTAATATTCTCTCTTTGTCTTTTGCTCTTGGCATTTTAATTATGATGTGTCTTGGTGTGGTCCTCTTTGGATTCCTTTTGTTTGGGGTTCTGTGCACTTCCTGGACTTGTAAGTCTATTTCTTTCACCAGGTGGGGAAAGTTTTCAGTCATTATTTCTTCAAATAGGTTTTCGGTATCTTGCTCTCTCTCTTCTTCTGGCACATAATTCTGATGTTGGTACACTTGAAGTTGTCCCAGAGGCTTCTTACACTATCTTCAACTTTTTGGATTTTTTTTTCTTTTTGCTTTTTTGGTTGAGTGTTTTTTGCTTCTTTGTATTTCAATTCTTTGACTTGATTCTTGCATTCCTCTAGTCTGTTGTTAGGTCTCTGTATAATATTTTTTATTTCAGTCAGTGTATGTTTAATTTCTAGTTGGTCCTTTTTCATATCTTTGAGGGTCTCGTTATATTTATCAGCCTTTTCTAGGATATTCTTAAAAAGCCTTATAACCGTGGTTTTGAATTCTATATCCAGTCATTTGTTTTCCTCCATTTCTTTCATTTGTGATCTGTTTCTTTGTCTCTGCATTTTCACTGCTTCCCTGAGTTGGTAGGGTAGCTTTGTGTGCTATGTTTCCTATATGGCCCAGTGGGTCGGCCTCCCAGTTACCTGAGGTGGACACTCCTGATGCACCCGTATGTGGACTGTGTGTACAGCCTTGTTGTAGTTAAGTCTTGATTATTTTTGGTATCACTGGGAGGAATTGACCTCCAGGCCAGTTGGCTGTGAGGATCAGCTGTGTGTGTCTACACTGGGAGAAGTTCGGTGCTGGAGACAGCCTTATAGGATTAGACTTGCCAAATTGCAAAAGCCTCTGTGCTCAGCTTGGATGGGGTGGAGTCTCAGGGCGGAGCAGACAGTCTTGGCTTCCCATCAGCCCTGCACTTGCGTGCGCGTGTGCCTCCAAACCTCTGCCTTCCCCGCCTCCCAAGCCTCCGCCCGAGAGCCCAGATTCCCCCTGCAAGAGCGTGGGTCCCCAGGGGCTCGCCTGGAACTGGGGTTCAGTGCAGTCAGGAGCTTCCGACTCTCTTCTGCTAGGGAAAGCCTGTGGCAACCTCCACAGTCTATGTGCACACTTGCGCGCACGCGCCTCCAGACCCCTGCCCGCTGGAGCTCCCCCGGTTCTCCCCCAGGTCTCCAAGTCTCCGAGTGCCTTTCTGTCTACCTGACAGTCCAGACTCCCCCTGTATGAGCCTGGGTCCACGGGGTTTCACCCAGAACTGGGGTTCAGTGCAGTCGGAACTGGGGTTCAGTGCAGTCGGGGGCTTCCTTCCCCCTCCCGCCAGAGAAAGTCAGCCAGGCTCTCAGCCGCCCTTCCTCTCTCCATGTACAAAGACTCTTTGCCGTACCTCAACCCTTTGCTGTTCCTCCAATTCTCTGTGAGCTTTTCTCTTTCCTTCTAGTTGTAGAATTTCCGCTCAGCCAGCTTTCCTGTGGTTCTGGATGGTGTCCATTCTGTCTTTTAGTTGTAGTTTTGAAATTGTTGTACGAGGCAGCGGTTTAGGTGCTTACCTATGCCGCCATCTTGGTTTTCCCCGGTAGTAGAAATTTAACCTTGGTTACTTCCAAGTGCCTTCTTTCTCTTTATTACCCTCAGGTCACTTTCCCTACCCCCCTCTCCCCCCCCCCCCCACACACACACTTCCTTATGTGTGCAGAAAGGGTCCTGGTCCAGGGGCCTGCACACCCACTCAGGCATCTAGGTTTGTATGTTCCTTAGGTTTGACCTGGAGTAAAGCCCTGGGTCTTGCTCTCCAATCCCTCAAGATTGCCCAAGGTTTCTGTATTCTTTCTTCAGGGTCACACACCAGTATTTACATGCTCCATAGCTTCCTATATCTGACCCTCTGTATTACTTGGGATGCTAATTCAGTTCTTGTAACACAGGCCAAACTAACTGTGTTCTAAGTAAGATAGAAGTTGTTGTCTCTCATTAACTAGTAGAGGGTAAGTAGTCCAGGCTGATATAGAGTCCCATGGTGTCAGAAACCGAGGCTTTTTTCATTTTGTTGCTCTGACATTCTTCACAGGTAGCTTCCATCTTGTGGACTTAGATGGCTTCCCAAGCCTCTACCACCATGTCAAATTCTAGCTGGCAGGAATGGGAGAATTTCTGCCATTTAAAGAATGTCCCGCCCTAGCCAGTTTGGTTCAGTGGATAGAGCATCGGCCTGCAGACCAAAGGGTCCCAGGTTCAATTCCGGTCAAGGGCATGTACCTTGGTTGCAGGCTCCTCCCAGGCCTGGGCCCTGGTAGAGGTTCTTGCAGGAGGCAACCAATCGATGTATTTCTCTCACATCTGTATTTCTCTTCATCGTTCCCTCTCTCTTCTACTCTCCCTAAAAATCAATGGAAAAATAGCCTCGGGTGAGGATTAACCGTCCCCCCCAAAGAATGTCCCTTTTTTCTTTAAATACATGAGCCAGAAATTGCACACACCATTGGGTTTACATACACATCCTTTGTCAGAACTTGGTCATGTGGCCACACCTAACTACAAGGGAGATTGGGAAATGTAGACTTTAGGTGTGTGGCCATCTGCAGCTACACAAGGGGAAGTCAGATCATTGCATGACTACTAAATATCTCTGCTACACTTCTCTTCTCCCCAGATAATCTTTATCTCATTTCCTAAACAGGAAAACTAATTTGACTCATCTATTCTTCTTACTCTACCAGCTATGGCAGAAATTGTATACCCTCAAATTACTCAGGGCTTTGACTAAATTTCCATGACTTTGCAAGCCAAAAGCTTTGGCCTTTCGGACTCAGAAAATAATTTCCCCCATTTCTGTCCTCTATAAGGTAAGGGAAGCCACTAACAAATAGGGAAAGGTTTGCACTGACAAACAGAGGAGATGCCTTCAATGTTACAAATATTCTACAGCTACAACTACAACTCAGACATCTCCCTTTCCTGTTAAGTCTTTTGGTGGCTTCCTTAGACTCTTAGTTTTGGCTTAAATTAAGACTTCTCAAAGAGGCATTCTCTGTTACCCTACTTTTTCCTTCATAACAGACATCACAATATGAAAGTGAATTCACATCCTAGAGCCTGGTGAGATTCAAAAAATCTTTGAATCTTGTCCCAAGTGACTGAAAACGGAGTGGATGTGACCCTACTTACAGTTAACGGCTCGAGACCCTAGAGGTCAAAGAATAGACCTGGGTGGGGCTTTTCCCAGTGGATGCCAATGGGGGAGGCATGCTGGAGGACCGGATGAATGCTACAGCTTGAGAAATACCAGTCACAGATTCCTCTCCCTTCCCCCAACCAATACTAAGATGCCCCCACCATCCAGGACTAAAAACCCAGGAAAAAAGGGAGGAAGGGGAATGCTTGAATCACTCAATCATGTTCAAATCTGAAATGACTGGGTATTTTGTGTTGGTTTTTTTTTGGGGGGGGGGGGGTGAGGGAAGGGTTTCTAGATTTGATTGAAGTTTGCCTTTTCTGGGAAAAATAGGAGCTCAGGAGAAGCAAAATTCAGTTATAAAAAATGGAATGTTACATTTCTTGCATACGTGAATCATGGCTGATAGGTGTGTTTTGGCCATATTAGAATGATGGCATTCTGGAACCACAGATGGTTTAACTTATGAAAACTTATAATCACGTAATTAATATATTCAGTCTATGAATCACATAAGGTTAGAATCATAAACTTTATTCAGAAAGAACATTAGAGATTGTCTTAGTTTGGGTTCCCCTGAAAGTAGAGCCTGAGACCAGGATTTGGGTACCAGTAGCCCAGGAAGCAGAGGAAGCTGAGAGAGTAGGACAAGGAAAGGGAGGAAAGGCAATAAAGGTAAGTTACCGAGCCAGTCTCCAATACAGTCAACCAGTGCCCTATCTTTTTTAAAAATTGATTGATTGATTTGAGAGAGAGACAGAAACATCAATTTGTTGTTCCACCCATTTATGCATTCATTGGTTCATCCTTATCTGTGCCCTGACCAGGGATAGAACCCACAACCTGGGCATATAAGAAGGATGTGCTAACCAACTGAACTACCTGGCCAGGGCTTAGTGCTTAGTGCCCTATCTCAGTGGTCAGCAAACTCATTAGTCAACAGAGCCAAATAGCAACAGTGCAACAATTGAAATTTCTTTTGAGAGCCGTAAACCAACTTCTGCGCATGGGCCACGAAGTTTCAATGTCACTGTACGTGCGCGCCCACACGTGGTATTTTGTGGAAGAGCCACACTCAAGGGGCCAAAGAGCCGCATGTGGCTCGAGAGCCACGGTTTGCCGACCACGGCCCTATCTCATTCAGACTCCATTTTATCCAATGGATAAAAGGCTGAGAAACTTATCCACCAACTCCCATCCTCCAGGGATTAAGGTTTCCCGGGGTGGATCCTGATTGAGAGAGTTCCCAAGATTTCAGAGAAGCCAAGAGACTGACAGGCACGTGAAATGAGATGCTGTCTGTGTGCTGGAAGTACCCACAGTAGCTCCAGCTAAAGTTAGCAGTGGGTAGAGGGAATGAGGAGTGGGATACCTATAACAAGCAATGAACCAATTTCACCCCAAATAAGAACTCCCTTCTGAAGGTCTAGACTAGAAGTCTACAGGCTGCAGCAGTCTGTGTCGATTTGTTTGGTTCCATTAGCACCTTGTTAAAATGAAATTGAAATCTAAAGGCCTTTAGGAGGTTCATGCAGTTTTCATTTTGTCCTAACCCCACCACTTCCTATTGCTCACATGCCTTCAGATTTCTGTCACCTGCCTGGCCCCAGAGGCACTGACTTTGAGACCCCTGCACAGCACATCTCATCAGCTACAGGGTCCTTCAGATCTTTGTTTCACATCTGTATCTTCAGCTCCCTGACACACAGCCTTGGCCCATGATAAGGCCTGATAAATGTTTGCCAGAGAATGTAGCCTCTGCTTGCATTTTTCCCTGCCTGGGAGCTCACTCCTTTCAAAACTGCCTGTTGTATGTATTGTCTGCTACCTGCCCCCACCCCTACTGCCTGGCCCCCAGGCATTCCCAGTAGGGACTGGGGGTGAAACTCCCTGCTTGGGGTGAGCAGCAGGTTAATTTCCTCCTGGAGCTTCCCTCAGCAAACAATGAGACAATGGCCAGCCGGAGGTGGCCTGCGTAAGACAGCGGAGAAGGGGAAGTTGTAATCTGTGCTTGAAGCCAGCAGGCGGCAAAGGGGCGAGAAAAGCAGCCTGTGCCAGACCGGCCCTCCACCCAGCCAGCCCCTGGGACCTCAGCAGGGCCCCAACCTGAAGGTCACCTGAGTCGCCCTTAAGGAAAACAGCCACAAACCACCATCTTTGAGGAGAAAACACGGATGGGTGGGGCTCACCCTACTACCCCCTCCCTGTCCAAATGGTCCTATTTCCTATTCACATAACCCCATCTGCCTACCTTCTGGGCCCCTGCTGGCAGGGAGACATCCCCAGACAAGACAGACACCATCTGATGCTGGCTGTCTGGCCTTGGGGCATGTTACTTAACTTCCCTGCACTTTATCTGTAAACAGGGAATACTACCACCTCCTTCCTCTGCATGTCAAGAATATTGTCGAGAGGATTCCTCCCTCCATTTATGTGCATTTATTGAGCATCTGCTATGTGCAGGCGCTGTGATGGATGTTGTGGATACAATGTCCCTGCCCTTGTGGAACACAGTTGTAACATGGAGAGAGTCAATAACCAGGCAATTGCCCCAGGGCATGAAATCACACCCGTGACAGGTGTTACAGGAGAGCAGGCAGCACCATTATGGCCAGGAAACACTGGACCCTAGGCTGCAGATTGATGTGGGCTTCCTCTAGGAAGAGGCAGCTAAACGGAGTTAAACAGGGAGTGGAAGTTGACTAGGCCAAGGGAAAAGGGCCTAGGGAGCAATGTAAAGGCCTGGATGTTGGAGCAAAGTTGGTGCTAATGGGGAAGAGCCGGGTCTATGCATCCGGGACAGGAGTTTGTTCTTTAGCTGGAGAGCAAAGGGAAGCCACTGAAGGTTCCAATAGAGTGACACCATCCCATTGGCTTTCTGATAATGTGTCGGGGTGCTCAGCACAGTGACCAAGCCGGTGGGCTCCCACCTCAACAGAGGGGTCCTGTCTAAGCACCTCATGCACGATAAACCACTGCTTCCCCAAACCTCCTCATACTGCAAGGGCTGAGACTTGCTATGCCCACCTCACAGATGAGGAAACTGAGGCTCAAGGCAGGGGAGAGAAAGAGGTGAGTGAGCACACCAGATGGGTCCCAGCTTCCTCTGGGAAAGGGTCAGCGATTAGCAGGACCTCCTGAGACCACAGAGAAACTCAGGAGGACTCCCCTCCCCCCGCAACACACACATCCCAGGGTAGTTTCTTGCCCCCCTTCCCATGCCCCATGGGCTCCCCTAAATCCAGCTCTGTACCCAGAAAGGGAAGAGGACTACAGATAACTGAGAGATATACCCATCCCAGGACATAACCCCACATGTCCAAAAGAGCTGAGCAGCCTCGCCCACAGCCATACCCACACCCAGGTTCAAAACCAGCCTTTGGCTCTGCCATCAGTGCCTCTCCCCCAGGAGACTGGCTGCACCCCACAGTGTCTCCCAGAAAGAGCAGCTCCCACCATGGAGAACTGTAGCTGTGCCCTTCAGGGTCCTTCCTCTTAGCTACCCAGTGCTAGGAGCCCCACTTTACTGAGGAGGAAACTGAGGGATGAGGAGGGAAGGCTCCTGCCCATGGTCCAAGAGCCAGCAAGGAGCTGTGCCAGGTTCCAAGATGATCGGCCTCAAAGCTGGTGTTCCACATCCCCACCTCCTGCAGGACCCCCTGGTGGCTCACCTTACAGACCATGTCACGGCACGCTCAGAGCCCTCCGTGGCTTCCCATGCATCAAGGGAAGTCCTTGCCTTGGCTTAGCCTCTCTCTACTCATCTCCCACTCCGCATAGCCTTTCCTTCTCTCACTCACTCCCACCTCGGAGCCTTCAGCACACGCTGCTCCCTCTGCTTCATTCACGCCTCTGCTCACATAACCCCAGAGGAGGCCCTCCAAGACCTTGCACCCCGCTTTATATTTCCCCACAGGACTCATCTCTGCCTGACCACATAGGGGGCATTTATTTGTCTGCTGTTTGTCTGAGTCCAAGAAGGCAGCGTGGACTTGGTTTCTTGTTCACAGCTGAGCCCCAGTGCTTGCACAATGGTAAGTGCTCAACAGGTATTTGTCACATGAATGAATGAAGGAAGGATGAAAGGTCTCCAGTCTCACTCCAGCCCCAACTACAACCCAAACCTGCATCCTCAACTCCCCCCAAACACCCCACTTGCTGATGCCAGCCTTTCGGGTTCAGGAAAGGCCCAAGCACAGCCAAGTCCTCACTGACTGGCCGGCCACCAGCCTTGGCAGGTCCTGATCACAGGCCCCTGTAAGGATGGAGGAAACCAGAGCTCAGCGAGAACATGTGGCTTACCCAAGGTCACAGAGCCCCAAAGGTCAAAGAGCCCTGATTCCCTGTAGGGAGCATCTCACTCCCCCATCACTACAGCGGGAGGTGCCTCTGCTCGGAGGCCCAATGGAATGGGAATATGGAGGCTCCAGCTAGCCCACTAGCTCCAGAGAGCCCAGTTATTTTGGTGGGCAGGGTGTCACTCTGCTGCCAGCAGCTCCCTCCTTGCAGCACTGGGACTCCAGTTCCATGTGTTCCAGGAAATCCAGGCCACATTTCCCTCCAGGAGCCACCGCCCAAAGGGACCCTCTGGGGAGAGACAGCATTTTTAAGGAAAAGGGGGGTAAAGGTGGGAGGTGTGGGAGAAAGAGTCACCAAAAAAAATAAAAATAAAATACTGTGGCTGGGCCAGGAATGTGCCTGGGTGAACCGGAGCCAAGCCTCCTGTCACATCCACAGCTGTGCCGGCCAGGGTGGGGTGCAGGGTGCAGGCAGGGCCGGGTCACTCTCAGGACAGGACACCAGCTGCCAACCTGCTCCTGGCAGGCAGGTTGGCTCTGTGCCTCCAGCCTGGGGGGGGGGGGGCGGGGGGGGGGGGTTGGAGGTGGGGAGGAGAGCTGGGCAAGCACCTGGGACAGAAGTCAGGGCTCCGGGCTCTGCTACCCCAGCCCATTCACCAGCCTGGACCTCAGTTTCCCCATCTGTGCAATGACAAGATTTGGAGAAATGCTACAACAGGGTGACTTTTCAACAAGAGACCAGTTGAATAAAAGGAGGGGCAGGGACAGCTACACGTTTTAGCAGGGTTTGACCTGGGGTCCCAAACTCAGGGACTCTGTGAACGTGGATAGAACAAATAACAACTTCATACTCACCAGCCTCTAACTGAAATTCAGCCCTTCCTTCAAGTATGCATGTGGATCATGAGCCACGGCAGGGTTAGCAGTAGCCTTGTCACAATAGAAGTTGAAGGCATTTTTGTATGATAACACAGTGGTTGCAGACACCTCCACAAATCGTTGATGCTCCTCAAGACCCGGGCCCTGCATCCACACTGTTTATTTAATGTGCTATTAAAGGAACTCTCCTTTTACTGCATCACCAACCTTTGTTACTATTGCAGTAAGAGTGTTTCAATACAGTGGGTTTCCTAAAATATAATCATGCACTTTACTTTATGTGCTAAAAAAAAAAAAAAAAAAGGAATATGAGAAGGGGGTCTAACCTGTCACCAGATGTCAAAGGGGTATACGATACAAAAAGCTACAAATCCCCTCTTTAAATGCAGCCATTTTTATTTTTAAATGGGGAAGTTATCTGTATACTGACTTGGAACAATCTCAAAACACATTGCTAAGAGCAGTCAGAAGAGCAGGATACACCAGTGTCTGTGTAAGAACCAGGCGGGTGCCTAAGTTCGCCTGATGCAGGGAGCCCTAAACCATAATAGTGGTCATCCCCAGGGCCTGAGCTCCCTCAGACCTGCAGCTATGCCTTTCTTCCACATACATATATATTCAGGAAGAGTCGAGATTCTGGAAGGTGGCTGTGCCTGTGGGAAACAGGTTTTGAATCTTCCCAAATCCCCACATCCAAACAGACAAAGCAACTAGGTTGCAAACCAAAACCAATGGACAAAATTTACAACAAAACTAGGTGACAAGGTTTCCCCACAAATCCCAAAATCCATGTGGGTGGAGACAGATCTGCACATTATTAACGTTTGTGTGGGAGAACACTCCCACCATGAGTATTTGTTTGTTTGGGGGACATACAAAATAATAATACAGTCTCGGTCTCTGCCCCGGGATCCAGGAGTAGTGGGGAACACAGACAGTCACAGAAACTGTGAGAAGAGTAATTCTAAAAGTTTGAGACTCTGAACATGTATAAAGAAACCCATGTTTGAAATATTTCATTGCTAAAAAAGAACAAAGAAAGAAAGAAGGTGAGAAAAAGGCCAGTAGACAAACAGCTGGTAACTCTTCCTTTGCAAGCCCAGACCAGTGGCCACCAGTGGCATCTGAGGGCAGCTGTCCACACACACAGGCTCCAGGAGAGCGACCCAGCCCCCAGTTCAGAACTCAATGCCCACTACCCAGCATCTTCCTTTTTGATGAATCATGTGTTTGTGGACTGAAAGGCAGGGTTATCCCAGCCAGGAAGTCAGAGTCATCAGCGGGGAGGCAGCCCCTTAAAGCGGAAAAAACACAGCCCTCAGAGGCTCGAAACACAGGTTCGAGTCCCAGGCCGGCCACATAATTCACAGCGTGATCTCACACTGGTCTCAGAGGCGCAGAGAGAAGGCAGCTGCCAGGGCTCACCCATAAACCTGCAGACACTTCTGGACGCCCAGATGGAGGAAATCAGAAGCCCCTGGCAGCCACTAAAGGTAGGGGTGTGGGTGAAGCCATGTCTGTGCCTTCTCTCCTCGGGTTCTCCAGATACTCAGGCAGCACCACCCTCCGGGCAGGACAAGAACAGTGCACTAGGGACCCAGCCACACTCCTGTTCACTCTAGAGCAACCCCAACAGGAGGTATCCTTATCTCCATTTTACAGATGAGGAAACTGAGGCTTAGAGAGAGGAGGAAGGCCCCAATGTGCTCTGACCTGGGTCTCTTGTGAGGGCCCTCACCCCTGGGACAGCTCTGTGCTGGCAATCCTGACCTCCACCAAGCCTGGAGGCCCACTCAGGGGTGTGGCTGTCTCCCTGTGAGCAGGGCTATTTTTAGTGTCAGCAGCAGGGGCTAAGGGCCAAAGCCAGGAGTGACAATGGGGGGAAGGGGGTGGGGCTGCTGGCGGCCGCCCCCGCACCCAAACAGCCGCCCCATTTCCTCGAGGAACCAGGCCATGCACAATACAAGGAAAGCCGAATGGGGAGCGGCTGGGGGCTCCTAGCGGGGAGGGGGGCTGACCTGGCCCATCAGGGCAGCTGGGGGCCAGGAGGGAGACTCTAGACCAGGGGGAAATGGACCATTAGTCCAGCTGCCTGGTCCCGACAGAAGTGATCATTCATGTTCCACTCACTCCCATACACACATACTCACATTCATTCTCTTTCACACATACACACACTTTCTTAATCTCTCACACAATAATTCTCTCATACAATAATCATACTCATTCTCACACACTCGTTCACCGACACTGACATATTCACACTCATTCTCTCTCACACCCATTCATTCTCACACATTCATCTCTCACATATATTCTCTCTCTCTTTTTTTCTCTCTCTCTCCCTCTCTTTCTCTCTCTCTCTCTCTCTCTCTCTCTCTCTCTCTCTCTCTCTCTCTCTCTCTCTCTCTCTCACACACACACACACACACACACACACGAGTCTTTTATTAATTCCTAGGCCAGGACATGGTCTAATTCAGCCTAGAGGCTGAGAACTGGGCCCTGGGGACTCAATGAAGTGAGATTCCCAAGCAGGAATTGATTTGGGGACCAGATGGGAAATGTTGTCACGAGCACCCCAGACATTTTACCAGGGTCCTGGCCTCTTTGGGGAGGGATGTCCCTGCTGGGGAAGTTTCAAGCCTGGGGCTGGGGCTCTCAACAAGCAAGGGCTATATGACAGGAACAGGAAGGTGGTCCCCCATAGCCTGGTAGCAAGGGCTCCTTCCTTGTTCCTCTACAAGGGGAATTCCAGTTTTGCCTGGGCAAGAGCCCTGAACTGAACTTGACATCTAAGGTTCCCCTATGTTCTCCCATGGCTTAGGGTAGGATATGGCTTCTCCCCCTACCCCATCCCTGCTCTGCTAGCCACCGCAGACTGAACTCTGGCTAATGCTTCCTCTCCATCCCACCGCTACACTCTTTTGTGTGCCATGCCCCATGCCAGGGATGCCCTCCTCTGTTTCCTATTCTCCTACCACCATTAAAGCTCTGAGAACAAGAACAGTGATATTCTTGTTTGCCATCACATCCCCAAAACCAAACAAGTGTCTGACACATAGTAGATGCTCAATAAATACCTATGGCATGAAATCCTTGCCTCTTCCTGGAGGCCTCTTCTTCTCCCCAAACCATGGACAAAATATCTCATTGGGCCTTCTCAACTGCCCGGTGAGGCAGACATATTCATTCCCATTTTAGGGAGGAGGAAATGAGGATCACACAATGGGTAGCAGCCTAGGTGTGACTTATATCCTCAAAAGCCCATACCCACCACTGGCCATCATCAGCTCTGGGAGTGAGTCCATGGAGGAGAGAAGACGACAGAGCTTTACTAAGAGAGTAATCAATGCTGGCAAGAGTGAGGTTTGCTTGTTTTGGGGTGGTCCACCCCAAGAGTGAGGGCTTCTTCCGCCTTCCCAGGACCCACTCAGAGCTGGGCTCTCCTTCGCTTGGATGGAGCTGCGCCCAATGATCAGGAAGGAAAGGCAGAGGATTTTGGACAAGTACTGAAGGCAGACTCTGCACCACATAAAAAATTACTCACTGGAGGTGTTTAAGAAATATTTGGGGAATACTACTAGGCAATAAAAAGAAGCAAACTACTGATACTTACAACAACATGGATGAATCTCGGAGACATTAAGACTAATGAAAAGCCAAGCACAAAACAGTACATGCTGTCTGATTCCACTTATATGTAATTCTAGGAGAGGCAAAACCAAGCGATAATGACAGACATGAAATTAATGGTGGCCTGGGCCCAGGAGATGGGTTGATGGGTGAGGGGCACAGGTGTTTGGGAGTGATGGAAATGATCTGTACCCTGATTGGGTGGTGGTTACACAGGGTGTACATTTGTCAAAATCCATGGTAAGAGACACACTTAAGATGGATAACCTTAAGTACCTTTGATTTTATGTTAATAACATCCTGATACAATTGTTTTTAAAAATTAGCACCATGCTCTCAACTTTGAGAATCTATCATCACTTACCAGTCAGACTGTGTTCTCTCTGGTAATGGAGGGTGCCTCCTTCCAGATGGTTCGCAAGTCCTGACACTTGAGGTTGCATTTAGGCACCTGCCAAACTTACTTCCAGGAGCAGAATGCTGTAAAGCAAACACAGGCTGCTGTTTATTGCGTACATACTGTTCATGGGTAACTCACTTCCCCCAGCACCCAATGAAGTGGGTGCTCGTATTATCTCCACTTCACAGAAAAGGAGAAAGGTGGAGGGAGAAGGGTCTTGCTCAAGATCTCACAGCTGGCAGGTGGGAGAAAGGGGATTTGAACTCAGCCTGCCTCCAGGGGGTTGCCGTTCCACCTTCCAAAAGGTTCCCTCTTTTCTGGCCTCAAATGCTCCCCACCCCTTCCATAAAACAAAATCCCAGCAGGGGCGCAGGCGTGCCCTCCTTATCTGGGAATGCTGGAACTGCAGCCAGCTTGTTCCACTTCCTGGCTGTGTGACCTGGGACAAGTGCCTCTACCTGCCCGTGTTCATCTGTAAAATGAGGGGGAAACACGACTTACCTTTAATGGGTATGAGGTTTTCTTTTGGTGATAAAGTGCTTTGAAACCAGACAGAGGCGGTGGTTGTACAACATCGTGATTGCACTAAATGTCACTGAATTGTCAATTTTAAATGGTTAATTTATGTTATTAAATTTTGAGTCAATAAAAAAGAAAAAAGGGGGAAAAGAAATCATCTGTGTAGATATCAATGGACAAGTACATTAAGAAAAAAACTACCTACCTTAAAAGTTATAGTGAGGATTCAAAGAACAGCAAATATCAAGCACTTAGGATAATGCCAGGCTAGTAGTAAGCATGCAAGACATTTGTATTTCCGTTCATATTTAGTGGCCCCAATTATTGGCCAAGCTGCCATCCTGGAGGACCAGCAGCTGCACAAGCCTCCCTGAGGCTGGGGCTCCCTGCCTCAGCCCATGTTCTCCTGTCTGCCCTCCATCTCCCATCACTCATTTCACTCATCTGTGCCCATCCACACTGGCCTCTTGGCCTTCCGCCCTTCCCCCTGCCAGGCAGGCTCCTGCTACAGGGCTTTTGCACTGGCTATTTCCTCGGCCTGGAACACTCTTCTCCAGATTCACACAGCTGCCTCCTCACTTCCTTCAGATCTTTGCTCAAATGTCACCTCTTCAGAAAGGTCCTCCTTGACTGCCCTCAGAAAACAGCTCTGCTCCAACCACTCACCATCCCCTTACTGGCTTTACAGTCTCATGTGAGATCGTACACTGATTTGTTTGCTGTGTTTTGTTCATCTCCCCATGAGATTGGCAGCTCCTTGAAGAGGGACGTTGTTTCCTACTGGGAGCTCAGCCTGGCACATTGTGAGCCCTCCATAGGTATTTGTTGAATGAATGAATGAATGCCCTGGACAGTGTCCATCTGGTCATTAAGCTGGGCTCAAATGTGTGAGTCACCAAGGACAGGGACCCTGGGCTTGCCTGAGTGGCCTCAGGATCGCTTAGCACAGGAGGCCTCTGTTGAGAAAAAAGACCTCTACTCCATTCAGGGTCCTGCCACCCGTAAGAGACTGGCCTGTCCCCTGGGACTCCCAGTTCTGCTTCCTCCCCTTACATCTGTTCATTCCACCTCCCAGCTTCTTCCATTCCTCCTCATCTGATCCCTAGAACATATCCTTGGGCTTTTATCTTTCCCCTCAGCTGCTCTAGGGGGAAGTTAGATACCTTCCTCCATCCTCTCCTTCCCCACCCTCCTGCTCTGGGTCCTAAAGCCTCCCCCTCAGGCTCAGCACCCCACCCCAGTCTCTCCCCTCACCTCCAGCAATTTCCAGGGAACAGATGTGGAGAACAGTGGACAGGCAGGTGTGGTCAGAGGAGCCTCAGGTCCCTCCTCAGGTCAGCTTGCTGTGTGACCCATCTGGGGAACTAGGCTATTTGTGCTCCAAATCCAGCTCTACCACTTGCTAGCTGTGTGGCCTTAAGCAAGTCACTTAACCTCTCTGTGCCTCAGAATTTGTCTCAGCACAAGGGTGCAACGCAATAAAGCAGAAGGGCTTTGTAAATTGCAAAGCCCTAAACCACCCTTGGCTGTGTATTTGTGCTATTTCTGACCCAAGGAGCCCAGAACTGAAGGACAACCTCCAGTGGCCCTAAGCTATTGCAGATGTTATTTTTACCATCATCCTTATTACATGATCATTAACATCCTCAGGTTTCACAAAGGCCACAGTTCAAGGGTCGGTTAACTTTAAGACAACGGTAAAGTCCCAGAGAACACTCTAGAACAGCACACTTCCAGATAAACCCACTGTCCCACAGGGGCCTCACAATAATCCCAAACAGGGAAGAGTCATTGTTATTCCATTTTACAGATTTGGAAGCTTCAGGCTGTCTCCCCTAAACCCAAGCTTTATTGTTGCTCCTGGCTGACAGACTGGAGTCCTTGTCCAGCCCTCCATACCTGCACCCACCCTAGCACCTTTGGGACTCCTTTGAGTTCCCCCACTCCTGTTTAGCAACACCTCTCCCCAGTTTTCCTAGGCATTTGCCTATTCTCCCAGAATCCTTCTGATCCCAGCCACCCTGGCAGTGGCCAATGCAAGATCAACCTCACTTTTACAGGATCAACTGCATTTCCCCTCCTGATTCCAAAACGAGGCAGGCTGGCAGCACTGAGCACTACTGGGGAAGGGGGCCGTGCAGGCCTAGATTTGTTTGTAAACATCACCAACACTACTACCTGGGATGTGTTCTTATTTCTATCCTAAAATGCAGCTCAGAGGAATTAGGTGAGCAACTTGCCTGAGGTCACATAGCTGGAGAGAGTGAGAGCCAGAGTTGAAACTCATGTCTATTTGACATCAACCTTCAAAGAGTTCACTGACATTGGGTGACTTTATTTCCAGCTCTTCCCCTAAGATGCTTCATCTCTAAAATTGAAAGAGTAATACTTTATTGGATTTGTTGAGTTGTGAGAATTAAATTGGATGAGTTTATAAAGTGCCCAGAATAGCACAGGGCACCTGGATGTGGCTGGGGGCTCTGTGGTCAGGCCAACCAAGGGTTAATCTCAGCTTTTGCCTGTGGAGACCATTACTCTACCTCTCTGAGCTTCACTAGACCCATGTGGACAACACACACCATCAGCCCCTATCACAAAGATGGTGCTGGTCCCAAAAGCTAATTTTCTAAAAGTTAGAAACATGGCTCTCATACCAATAAGAAGTGAGCACATGCCAAAATCATATGTGATTCATTGCTATTAACTCGTCAGCAGTGAAGCTGCTTCAAAAAGTGTTAGAGAGTCTGAAAGGTTTATGGCTAATGGAAGACAAAATGCTGAAACAGGATTGCAAAGTGAAACTGGTTAATGTCCTACAGGACCAAACAAATGTAGCCTTTGGGGTGATCTTTTCTACTGGAGAACAATGATTTGCAACTTAAATCTACAAGTGAGCCCATAACTTTCCTGAGTTAGGGCCTTAATAGGTAAGGAAATGACAAGTCAAACAAATATCTGTCCCCCTAGAGAGTTAGTTAACTAACCCTGGAGTGGGCCTGTCCGACAATGCTACTCAAAGAACATACAGTTCTCCTTTTGTTTTATTGCCAAGTTTTGGATTTTTTTTTTAAACCTGAGAATGCAATGTAATAATGGAGGTGGAAGAACTTTAAAGTGCTGAATGCCTCTTGGCTTGTTATCTGGGTATCATCTCTGCCCAATAACCCAGAACTCTGAGCAGCAATCCCTATGCTCACCAAATGAGGTGGACAGGGAGCTAGGAACACTCAAAAGAATGTAAAACTATTTGCAAGCATGGTCTTATTCATCTTTATTTCCTTCCAGAGCATGCTGAGCTCAGGCCTGGGACTAGGATGAGGTGATGCCTCACATCACACAATCCATAAGTCTCTTTTCCACAGAGTCCCTGCTCACCTACTGACATCCTATATAATAAGAGAGGAATATGCTAATTATCTGTTATGCCCTGAGGCCTAATGACCAACCACATAAGGACCAGAACCGGATCACAGATCTGCAGGAGGGTGGGGCAGCGAACTACAATTGGGCAAGTGGAGAGCTACAAGAGGGGGCAGGGCAGCAAGCTTTGAGAGGGGAGCGGGGGGCGGGGGGGAGCTACAGGAGGAAGGGGCAGCGGGTGGAGAGCTACAGGAGGGCAGCAGTGACCTACTGGCACACGGATTCGTGCACAGGGCTACTAGTTAGTTAATAAAATTATATAGGTTTCAGGTGTACAATTCCAAAATCCATCATCTGTGTATTGTATTGTGTTCACCATCTCAAGTCAAGTCTCCTTCCATCTCTATTTATTCCCCCTTTACCCTCCTTTAAAAAATATTTTTATTGATTTCAGAGAGGAAGGGAGAGGGAAAGAGAAAAACATAAATGATGAGAGAGAATCACTGATTGACTGCTTCCTGCGTGCCCCCTATTGGGGATGGAGCCCGAAATCCAGGAATGTGCACTGACCGAGAATTGAACCATGACCTCCTGGTTCATAGGTTGATGCTCAACCACAGAGTCGGTGGGCCCCCCATACCCTCTTCTACTTCCCCCACCCCCTTTTCCCTCTAGTAATTACTATATTGTTGTCTGCGTCAATGAGGTTTTTTGTTTGTTTGCTTAACCCCTTCATCTTTTTTTTTTTTTTTTGTCATTTATTCAACCATTATTTTCTGGGGGCCTACCTGCTGCCAAGCACTGTCCTGGGCATTTGGGGTAAAGCACAAAACAAGACAGACATAGTCACTGCCTTCAAGAGCCTAAAGTCTAAACAGGAGACAGATAATTGGTTAACTATGATAGAGGCTAAATAATAAAAAATCACCACAAGCTCTAAGAAGGAAAGAACAGGATGAACATGAGCAGGGCTGCCAGCCTTAGAGAGGGGCCGAAGAAGACTCCCTAAAAAGGTGACATTCAAGCTGAGATGTGAGGAATGAGAGAATGCCAGCCAATGGAAAAGCTGGGGGAAAGGCACCCCAGGTGGGAGGTCCAGCATGTGCAAAGGTCCTGATGCAACATGAGGCTTCAAGGAACATTGTGGCCATAGTTTGGCAACTGGCAGGAGATGAGCTGAGGGAAGAAAGCAGGACCTGAATCATGGTGGGAATGGGGGGAAGGGGTCTGCAAGAGACCTAGATGTAATTCTAAATATGATGGGAAGCTATGGAGTGTTTTGGTCAGACACCTTTGTAACCCCACCTGTGTTCCTACCGTGGGGTCTTTTACACGGTAAAAAAGTTCACACAATGAGTAAGTGGCTGGGGTCGAGATTTGAAGTAGGAATTCTGGAAACTGAATTCCCTGCACCAGCAGCATCAACATCACCTGGAACTTGTTGGTAATGAGATTCTTGGGCCCCATCCCAGAACTACAGATCAGCCATCCTGAAGGTGGGGTCCATCCACTGGTGTTTTAACAACCCCTCCCGATGATCTGATGATGTTTGAAAACCACCGCTCTGGAATCAATAATCCACAAGTTAGAAACACAACCTAGAGTCGTCACCTGGTGGCACTTTATGGGAACTACAGCCTGACTGCTGCTTCCACCACCACCCCTTTTTGACACCACCACGAGGAAGGACACTTTACACTGAAAGGACCCAGACCAGGGTCATGGACAGAAGGATGGCTTTAGAGTGTGCCTGTCTACTTTCTCACATGCAAGAACACACAACATGGGAGGGCTTCAATAACTTCAAGTTTCCTCCTGCTATGCTTAGAATAAAACCGATTCCTTACACAGTTGCTCTGTCCTAACTTCCTCTCTCCTCTCACACACTCCCTGCCAGCCACACTAGCTTCCTTGCTGTTTCTCGGATATACCATGCATGTTCTTACCTCAAGGTTTTGTTATTTGCTGTTCTTTCTGCCTGGCATGCTCTTACTCCACACTTGCATGGCTTGCTCCTTCACTCATTCAGATTTCCTTTCAAATGGCATCTCCTCTGGGAAGCCTTCCATGACTACATTCACTATGGAGCTCTTGCCCTACTATCTTTCTGCCTGTGACCCTGTCTTCTTTGTTTAAGCAAAATTTTTATTACAGAAAAGCTCTCTGCAGCAGGGAGGGGACCCGAACTGGTTGCCCCTTTTTCTTCATTCTTGACATTATCTTATATATTTATTTGACTTTTGTCTATCCTCCTTATGAGACCATGAGTTTCAATAAGGTAGGGATGTTTCTTTTGTTCACTGTTGTAACCCCAGTACAAACAGTAGGTGCTTAATAGGTATTTCCTGAATGAATAAATATACTCAGTGAGGCAAGTATTATCACCCTCTTTCCCACCAGTGGGGAAACTGAAGCCCAGTGAAGTGATCTGACTACTCAAGTTCATACAATGAGTAAGTGGCTGGGGTCTAGATTTGAAGGAGGAATTCTGGAAACTGAAGGGTGAGCTGTGCCCACACTGGCACCTTGAGGTTCCTGAGGCTGGGGAGAGTTTTCAATCAAGCAACCACGTCACTGTCACCCAAGATCAGCAAACAGGTGGCTGAGTTCTGAAGGATGTTCTTCATGGTAAAGGGACAGAGGGCAAGGTCTAGATCCTAGGTGGGGCAGTACCATCAGGAGCTGCGCAGTCCCCAGTGATTGCCCCAGCCATACAGCAGGAGGGGAGCAGGGGTGCAGACACCCCACAATGAGTCCCAAGTCCTATGTGGTATTCATAGTTCCCTTTAGTAATTGGCATAGATGAAAACCCTGTTTTTAATTATATGAGCCTGGGACCAAATTCTATTTCACATGCAAACATTATGTGTGTGGGGTTTTGTTTTGTTTTGTTCATTTTTACTAGACTTTATTTTTATGGCAGTTTTTGGTTTATAGAAAAATTATGCAGAAATGACAGAGTACCTCATACTCCCTCTTCCCAATACACACGGGTTTTTCCTATTATTAATATTTTATGATACCTTTGTTACAAATGAAGGACAAATGTTGATGCATTATTAACTAAAATCCATAGTTTATACTAAGGTTCACTCTTGGTGTTGCACAGCTCTATGGATTTTGAAAAATGCATAATGCGCCCAGCCAGTGTGGCTCAGTGGTTGAGTGTTGACCTATGAAGCAGGAGGTCACAGTTTGATTCCTGGCCAGGACACAGGCCCAGGGTTGCGGGCTCAATCCCCAGTGGGGGGCATGAAGGAGGCAGCTGATCAATGATTCTCTCTCATCATTGATGTTTCTCACTCTCTCTCCCTCTCCCTTCCTCTCTGAAATAAATTTTAAAAAATTTTTTAATTGCATAATGTCCTGTATTTATCATTACAGTATCACACAGAAGTCCACTGCCCAAAAAATGCCTTGTGCTCCATCTATTCATGCTTCCTCCCTCTCCAAATCCTTAGCAACCACTGCCTTTTTTATTGTCTCTATAATTTTGCCTTTCCCAGTGTAGAGTGTATTTGCTTGGTTTTAATGTATAGTGACCTTGCCAGGAAAGTGACCTCCACATAAGTTGGAACCAGACTCGGTCACGTTTGGTTCAGGGCTTCACCTAGAACTGCTCACATTTTGGAGGATCACGGCCATGAGGAGGTTGTGGTATTTGAGTTACCAGAGCTCCTAATTCAGCCTGCAGATTCACGGTGATTCCACCAAAGTCATGACCTTCCAACTACTTAGTTATGTTTCCTATGTATTGTGCTCAAATATTTACATAGTAATTTATTCTAAACTAATTTCACTTTGTTTTCCTTTGTATTATAACTAGAGGCCCGGTGCACGAAAATTTGTGCACTGGGGGGAGGGGGGTCCCTCAGCCCAGCCTGTGCCCTCTTGCACTCTGGGAGCCCTTGGGGGATGTCCACCTGCCAACTTAGGCCCACTCCCTAGGAGATCAGGCCTAAGCTGGCAGTCAGACAACCTTCTGGCAGCCCAGGAGCCCTTGGGGGATGTCTAACTGAGGCATGTCCTTCTGAGGCTTAGCCTCAGAATGTCTGGTAACTCAAATACCACATCTTTAGCACTGCCGAGAATATGGGAGAGGCTCCCGCCACCATCTCTGCACTCGCAGCCATCAGCCTGGCTTGTGGCTGAGCGGAGCTCCCCTGTGGGAGTGCACTGACTACCAGGGGGCAACTCCTGCGTTGAGCATCTGCCCCCTGCTGGTCAGTCCCCGTCATAGTGACTGGTCATTTTGCAGTTAGGACTAATTTGCATATTACCCTTTTATTATATAGGACTAGAGGCCCAGTGCATGAATTTGTGCACCAGTGGGGTCCCTCAGCCTGGCCTGCAGGATCGGGCCAAAACCAGCTCTCCAACATCCCCTGAGGGGTCCCGGATTGTGAGAGGGTGCAGGCCAGGCCGAGGGATCAGGACCAGGGAGGGACCACTGGAAGGCTCCAGGGCATGTCCGGCCCATCTCACTCAGTCCCAATCAGCTAGAGCCCAGCAGCAAGCTAACCTACCGGTCAGATCATCTGCCCCCTGGTGGTCAGTGCACATCATAGCAACTGGTTGATCGTCAACTGCCCCCTAGTGGTCAGTGCAGGTCAGAGTGAGCAGTTGAGCAGCCTTAGCATTCATTAGCATATTATGCTTTGATTGGTTGAACAGCTGACTGGCCATCTCCATCTCCACCACTTCCTTCTCATGTAGACCACTCCTTTCCTCCTCCCTTCCTACCCAGCAGCCAAAGATCTTATAAATGTAAAATCATATGAAGTCACTCCCTGGCTTAACCCTTCCATGGCTCCCTATTGTTCTTAAGCTACACCTCTACATGGTGCATGGGACCTTGCCCACTCCCCCTCTCTCATTTCCCACAATGCTGTCTCCACTCCCCACTCCCCATGTATGTTCAGGGCACATTGGGCTCTTCCATGGTCCCTTAATGCACCAGCATGTTCCTGACTTAGAACCTGTGCCCGTGTGCTTCTCCTCCTTGGTCAGCTCATAAACAACTCACTCCTTGCCTTCACCAGGCAAACTCCTCCTCCCTCCCTCCACTAGGCCAGCTTTTCCTATTATGCTCTCTCATACCCCACCCACTGGTCTCTCCTAGCAATAATCCCAGTTTTCAATGATAGACTCATCTAATTATCTTCTCCCCACTTGACTGAGCTGCACCAGGACCCTGGTCTGTTTCCTTCTGCATAATGAAAACCATGAGAAGTGTCTGCCCCCAAGTAGGCACTCCAGAGAACCTACTGACTGGCAGACTAAATGGCCACACAGAGGAGAGAGATGGCCCATCTCCTCCACCATGTGGACTAAGACATACAAGACAACTTGAAAGGAAGGAGAAAATGGAAAAATGGAAGGCAGAGGTAATCCCAGGCGCAATTCAATTCACTGCTCAGCATGCCTGGATGTGCCAGACGCCATGCCGTGCACTGGGGACAGTGTATGTGTGCCACACTGCCTAGACTCAGAGCCCAACTCACTCCTCACTACCTGTGGAAGTTTAAGTAAGTCACTAAACCTCTGGGAACCTTGGTGTCTCTATCAAATGGAAGAAGCGGTGAAATTACTTCATTACAGAAAACCCATGCCTTAGGGCAGTGGTCGGCAAACTGCGGCTCGCGAGCCACATGCGGCTCTTTGGCCCCTTGATTGTGGCTCTTCCACAAAATACCACATACGGGCACACACATACAGTGCGATTGAAACTTCGTGGCCCATGTGCAAAAGTCGGTTTTCGGCTCTCAAAAGAAATTTCAGTTGTACAGTTGATATTTGGCTCTGTTTACTAATGAGTTTGCCGACTACTGCCTTAGGACTTAATACACCCTTGAAACCCCAGGGGAACCAGCAATTCTGTTTGGTTACTATTGCTGAATCACACACCACTCCAATATTTAGTGGCTTAAAACAACCACTTTTTCCTTCACTGTTGTGTGAATCAGAAACATTGGAAAGAACCAGTTGGGTAGGTCTTTGTTAGAGTCAGATGTTGGCCAGGCCTGTGATTATTTGAAGGCTCAATGGCTGGCTACCTGCACCCATTCACCCACCCCAACCATTACCTCAATTTCTAGCCTATCACCTTCTATCATGCCAGCTCACTCTCTCCAGTACCCCAATTCCCACAATCCTTCAGCTCCACTGAGACTTCTGATTCATTGAGCCTACCACCTTCCCCTCATAGCCTCACCTCCCTCCTCCTGCTTAAAGCCCCTGGGGTGTCATTATTCTCATGCACTGCACACTCCCGAGAGGCCCCTGCTCCCCTCTGGTGGAACACCCAATAGTTGACACCAACTCTTTGTCCTTCTGTGCTTATTCCCCTGCAGTGCAATGTGGCTGAAGAACAACACACTACCATGTGGACTGGTCTCACTTTGCTTACCTGACTGCTAGGCCCAACGGGCCTTCAGTACACTGCAGTTCCCTTGGCCCATTCCTTCTCCCCAGGCAATTCCTTCCTATCTTCTCCTCAAACCTCCATCACCTTCTCTCCCATCTCAGTCTTAGCTGAGGATCTTGCTTCCTATTTCACAGGGAAAATTCTAGCAATCAGAAAATACTTCCACAAGCTTCCATTTGTAAATACTCTGCCCCAAGCCACGGTCCCATCTTGTGTATAGTTCCCATCTTTCTGTCTTCTCCCTCTGGCATCATCATCATTTCCAATCTGCTGAATCACTCTCATCAACATAAAAATATGCTAACATGTCTGCATTTAAGTAACTTCTCTTAACCCCACTCTGCTCTCCACCTACCACCCCATCATGTCCTAAAGCAAAACCCCTCAAAAAGTTGTCTGTACCCACAGCCTCGGTGACTGTACTTGCTCTCCTCATTACTTTTATCATCTTTGCTTTATCATTCTTTCTTCCCCCTCCTCCTGAACTCTTATAGAGTAAGTTTAGACTTGAGTTTCTTTATCCCTAAAAACCAGTATGTATTTCCTAAAAGCAAGGATATTCTCTTGCAATAACCAAGATCAGGAATTTTTACACTGATACAACATTATTATCTAATATAGAGACCTTACTCAAATTTCACCAATTGTTCTACTACTATCCTTTAAAGGCAGTGAAAACCTATTTTTCCTGGTCCAGGATCTCACACTGTATTCAGTTCTTGTGTCTCTTTGGTCTTCTTCTTCTTCTTTTAAAATATATTTTATTGATTTTTTACAGAGAGGAAGAGGGATAGAGAGTTAGAAACATAGATGAGAAACATTGATCAGCTGCCTCCTGCACACCCCTCACTGGGGATGTACCCGCAACCATGCCCTTGACCGGAATCGAACCTGGGACCCTTCAGTCCGAAGGCTGACACTCTACCCTCTGAGCCAAACCGGTTAGGGCCTCTTTGGTCTCCTTAATCTAGACTGCTCCTCAGTCATTCTTTGTCTTCCATGATCTCGACATTTTTGAAGAGTACAAGCCAGTTATTTTGTATAAATACCCTCCAATTTGGGTTCATGAATCAGTTAAGCATATCTGGCAGAAATACCACTGAAGGGATGCTGTGTCCTTCTCAGGAGGAACATGATGTCAATTTGCCCCATTAATGGTGATGCTCCCTTTGACCAGTTGGTTGATGTGTCTGCTGGGTTTCTTCACTATAAAGTTACCATTTTACCTTTTGTAATTAATAACTATCTTGTGAGGAGAACTCTTAAGACTATGCAAATATCCTGTTTCTCCTCAAAGTTTCATCTACTATTGATTGAAGCATCTATGATGAGTCTCTCCTGAAACAATTATTACTATGGTGGTTGCCAAATGGTGATTTTCTAATTCTTACTCTTCTTAGATTTATTAGGTGACTTTCTGCTCTTAAAAAGAGATTTCCTTTTCCTTTCTGTCTTTCTGTATTTAAATCCTCTACTCTCTCTTAACCCCACTCCAATCAGGCTTTTGCTCCCACCATTCTCCTTAAACTCTTTCCTATCAAAGCAACAATGCCCTCCACTTTGCTAATTCAGATTTTGATTCTCATCTTCTTCTTTTTTATTTTCAATCCTCACCCGAGAATCAATTTTTCATTGACTTTTAGAAAAAGTGAAAGAGAGAGGGAAAGACAGAGAGAAACACAGATTGATTGCCTCCTGCATGTGCCCCAACGATGGTCCGGGCTGGGGAGAAGCCTGCAATTGAGGTATGTGCCCTTGACCGGAATCAAACTTGGGATCCTTCCACCTGCAGGCCAACGCTCTACCCACTGAGCCAAACTAGCTAGGGCAAGATTCTCATCTTCTTGACCTCTCAGCAGCATTTGACACAGATCACCAGCTCTCCCCCTTTGAGCTGTTTTCCTTACTGGTCCCCAGGATACACCCCTAGCTGCTCTTCCTTGGATTCCTTTGTTTGTTTCTTATCTCTTAATGATGGAGTCTCAGTCCTTGGTCCGCTTCTCTTCTCTGTCTATGCTCACTCCCTTGAAGATCTTACCCAGTTGCATGGCTTTAAAAACCATTCCTACAACGAGGACTCCTGTGTTAATCTACTTAGGCTGCCAGAGCAAGATATCACAGACTGGATGGCTTAAAAACAGAAATTTAGTCCTAGCCGTTTTGCTCAGTGGTTAGAGCATCAGCACAAGGACCAAAGGGTCACGGGTTTGATTCCTGTTTAAGGGCACGTACCTGTGTTGCAGGTTTGATCCCCATCCCCAATCGGGGGTGGGGGGGGGTGAGGGGGGAGATGGGGGGAGGCAACCAATTAATGTGTCTCTCTCACATCGATGTTTCTCTCTCCCCTCTTCCCCTTTCCTCCACTTTCTCTGAAAAAATATATATATTCTCACTCCTTGAGTGAAGACTAAAAATAGTAATAATAATAATAAAACAAAACAAAAAATAATAAATACATTTTTAAAATGCAGTAAAATTGATCCTATGGCACTTCTGAGCCTAGGCCTCAAGAGAGGCCTTGCAGCTTTTCTTCTCTTCCTTTTGGAGGTCATCCTGTAAGGAAGCCTGAGCTAGCTTGCTGAAGAAGCCACGTGAAGAACCAAGGCACTCTAGCCACAGACCGGTCAGTGGCCAGATCTCTGAATGAAGCCATATAGGATCAGCCAGCCTGTCAACTTGATGACCGCAAGGGCAGGAGTAAGCCCAGACAAGACCATGTGCATCAGAAAAGAGCTATCCTAGTTAAGACATGTCCAAACTGCCAATCCATACAAATAAGCAAATAATGATTGTTGGCTTAAGCCACTCTGTTTTGGGATGACTTGTTAAGCAGCAATAGAAAGCTGATACATCTAGGTTCTCAGTGCAGTGACCCAGGTTGAAATGCAAGTTCCATCTCTGGCATATGATCTTGGGCACGTCCTGTAATCTCACCGAATCTGTTTCTTCATCTGTACAATGGGATACTTTTAGTTTCTACCTCCTCTGGCTGATGTAAGGATTAAATCAGATGATGTACATTCAGTGTATGGCATAGGGCAAGCACTGTCAACATCTTAACTATGGTTGTTGTTGTTTGAAGGAAGTCTAGCTTGAGACGTGCTATGTAGGTGGTCAGAAAGAGTAAATGTGAAAGATAACTGAGCTTCTCTTTGAAGGCTCCATAACTAGTGGATGTTTGAGACTGGGAGCTTCTTGGGACCAGAGACCTATATCAGGTTAGCCTGGGAGATGGCAGGGGTTGGGTCTCAACTGTGTCCTGCAGAGTACAAAGGGGCTGTATGTGTGAGCCCTATGCATGAGGTCACGGATGGAGGCTGGACTTGGGTGGAAGAATGAACAATAATGCTGTAGGAGAGGTGTGAGGGCTAAGTCTTGGGAAATACCTGCACTCCGTGAAATTACTTTTTAAAAATATATATTTTTTTATTGATTTCAGAGAGGGAGAAAGATAGAAATATCAATGATGAGAAAGAATCATTGATTAGCTGCCTCCTGTACACCTCTCACTGGGGATCAAGCCTACAATGCCAGCATGTGCCCCGACCTGGAATTGAACCGTGACACTCAACCACTGGCCGGGCTGAAATTACTTTTTTTATTCTTTTGTTTACCTGTGCATAATCTGTTTCTCACTTTAGAAGGTGCGCTCCATAAGGAACTGGTATCGGTCTTGCTCATGCACCTCACACAATGTCTGATTCATAGCAAGTGATTAATAACTATAAACTGAATAAATGTGAACAAAGGTGGTAAAAAGGGAGCCACGAGAGCCAAAAAGACATGGTGCGAGAGCTAAGTGGAAGGCTAGTCATTTCCTGAAAGAGGGCCTCACAGAAACATTGGGATCATCTTTTCTAACTTCCTCAGTCCACAGGTGGGGAAGCAGAGGCCCAGAGAGGAGGAATGACCAGCCTGAGGACACCCAGGACTGCAGATTCCCCACCTATGAGATCAAATGCCACAGACCTGCCTGACAATGAGGCACAGAAAAGCCACGGCCACCTCCCTGAGGCCATCACTCTAAGTCAGCAGCGCCACCACCCCCCTCCCATCCCATCCCATCCCATCCCATCCCATCCCATCCCATCCCATCCCATCCCACGGTGGAGAAAATTGTCTCTTTGGGAGCAGAGGTGCCAGTAAGCTAAACTGCCAAAGGAGGGCTGGAGCGGGCAGGCAGCCTGCTCTGGGATAACAGCTGGTAATACCAAAATAACCCGGCATCCTCACCTTGTTCCAGCCCTCACACCTCTGCCTCCTTGGAGGTGAGACGAACATGAATTCCTAAGTAACACTTCCACACACCAGCTTTTAGTAGGGCCTGCAGGAGGCGGGGTGGTCATTAGACCCAGCCCTGTCCACTGGGGGCTCACAGTCTGATGATGGAGGAGGCAGGCTGGGCACCAGTCAGGCTGCTAAATGATGGTGCCTAGGTCTTGGGGAGCTCAAGAGAGGGAAGATCCTCCGAGAAAAGGGCCCCTGAATTATTTTAATGTATGTTAGCCAGTCCAGGAGGTAACAGTAACCGAAGGAACTGCCAGTGCTAAGGGAGGGGGGCAAAACAGGTAAATTTCAGGAAAATTTGCAGTGGGAGGGAGCATCAGGAATGGGGGGGGGGGAGAGGGACAGGGACAGAAATGGAGGTAAAAAGGGGGCTGGATGGGTTGTCCAAATGATGTAAGAACATGGATGTCAAGAGAAGAGATTTGCTATTTTTGGTGTACAAAGGAGAGCCTTGGGAGATTTTTAACCCAGAAGACGCCACGATCAGGTTTGCACTGCAGAAAGTGCCATGTGGCTGCTTTGGGGAGGTTGCCCGGGCAAGAACAGGGGTGGGGTGGGGGCGGGGGGTGCAGACCGACCAGAGGAAACATTATTCTGGATGGGCAGCTCCAGATAAGACTCCTATAGGAAGCAGGAATTAGGTCTCAGTCTCTGCAAGGCTAGTATCGCCCCCTCCTCGACTCCTGTGCCACACCACTCCCGCGGTCCAACTTTCGTTCGCTAGTTCCGGACTCGAAGTTTGAGCAGACAAAAATGTACTACTGGAACCTTAATCCTAGACGAGGGGTCCGAGCAGGAGACTTCAACTTCCAAAATGCTCCGCTCCTCAGCTCTGCAGGTCGCGCATGCTTCTTTTCAAGAAAGGCGGGTCGGCTTGCAGATTGACAGGACTCGTTAGCGGGTGAAGTGCGGGAAACCTAGGGACCGCCATCTTAGCTTAGGTCAAACCAATTGGATACTTAGGGGGGGAGGTTCATTTGTCTCTCTCGTCAGTTCTTAGAGGTACTGAAATAAAACGCGCTTAATTATTGCAAGTCTCTTCATTATGCTTTACCTTGAGAACTTCTTACATTTTGCACCCTAGTCCGGAAATGAACCCCAGGGTACAATAGCACATCCCAGCATGGCGGCACTCGGCGCGATTCCGCTGGGGGCGGGGTCTGAAGGAGTTCCGCCCCATCTCCTGGTAGAGAGGGTTTCCGCTTCCGGCAGTGGCGGGAGCTGCCTCGCTCTGGTCCCTGCGGCTGGCGGCCGAGCCGTGTGTCTCCTCCTCCGCCGCCGCCATATTGTCTGTGTGAGGAGAGGGGAGCGCGGCCGCTAACGCTGCCGCTTCCACCACAGGTACAGTGGGAGCCGCCAGGCGAGGCTGTTGAGGGGTGGAGGTTGGCCCAGAATAGGGCAGCCGGGCGCGGCCGCCCCTGGTGCTTCCAGCGGACTCCGGAGTGCCCTTCGCCTTCCCCTGCCCCCCCCCCCCTTACACATACACCAGCCGAGGCGCCTGCAACCCACCGGGGAGGCCCGGGGCCACCCCCCAACCCGGGGCGGGCGGGGGGAGGGAGCGAGACATGGGGGCAGAGGCTGATGTGAAGGTGGGAGCTAGCTTTTGGGAGTCCAGCTTATTCGGGAAAGGGCTTCACTGAGGCGGGGACTAGGGGGTAACTTGGGAGGAGGGGGTTTACCAAGGGTGAAGGGAGCATGAGGGTGGGGCCGCAGGGGGATGCTGGGGCCGGTGCCTAGGGGAGTGGTGCCTACTGGGAAGGGCGGGGTGAACCCTCGGGCGGAGCAGAGCAGCTGGAGTGAGGGGGCCTTCGCAGGGTCCCTGTGGGCGAGGCTGGGCTTCGCACCTGCAGACTGGGCTGCAAGGTGGGGGAACCCCGGGCGCGGTCGCTGAGCAGAAAGACGGAGAGGACCACGAAGTGGGGCAGACCGGGTTGGAGCTGGAGTTAAGGCATAGTTGGGAGCCTGGGTGGAAGAGGAGACATAAGTAGAGTTAAAGGCTGGCTAAGACTATACCTATTAGTTTGTGACCTTTTGAAAGAGTAGGACTTTTATTTCGTCCCCGTCTCCGTCCCCCTCCTCCCCCGGCGTTGGAACATTTTTAGCCGAGGCAGGTGATGGGTGGCGCTTCTGTAGTTTGTTTTTGGGAAGCAAAGTCAGGGTCAGAAGTTGCTTCTTGGCTATTGCTATTGTGGGAAGGGAAGAGTTCTGAAAAGGAGGTGGCAAATTAATTTGAGAAGACTTGATTACCTTTCAGCTGCTGAGTTCTATGGGGAGGGTGTGTGGGAAGAGAGGAGAGGAAAAGAAAGCTAGAAAGGGAAGATGCTTCTTCATAGTTTGGAGACCTACTCCCATCCAGGGGTTGCAGTACAGCCAGTGGTAAGGAACCAGACTGCCTGGGTGCCTGAATCAGTGTGACTACTATTTACAGTGCTGCCACCGTGTAGTCGTGTGACCTAACCTCTGTAAACCTCGGCTTTTCTATCTTTAAATTGGGGTGATAATATTCTCTAGCTCATAAATTTATGGTGAAGAGTAAGATAATTTGTGTCAAGTGCTTACCACAGTGCCAGTAAGTGCTGGGTAGATCTTACTGTAACTACTATTAAAAGGGACCAGCTGGTATATTTGGTTCCACGTAAAATTTATAGTCAAGAATCTTAACAGTAGGGAAGGCTTCAGAATATTATCTTTGTAGTTGCTGCAGTGGTTTTGTTTCATTGTCAGTCTTCTGGGTTAACGCTTGTTGGACCTTGGGGATGAAAGATCAGGACCAATATTCCTTCTCTCGCAGATCATTTTAAAAAGTTCACCTGCAGCCCAGCCTGCGTAGCTCAGTGGTTGAGCGGCAACCAATGAACCAGGAGGTCACGGTTGGATTCCTGGTCAGGGCACACGCCCGTGTTGGGCACTCAATCCCCAGTTTGGAGCGTGCTGGAGGCAGCCGATCAATGATTCTCTCATCATTGATGTTTCTATCTCTTTCCCTCTCTAAAATCAATAACACATATACATTTTTATATATTTCTAAAGTTTACCACAGAAGGTTTGTCCTGTGACTTTGAAATAGATGAATTTTCATTTCTGTTGGAGGAGGGTGTATGACTTGAAAAAGGAGCAAAAGGATTGTAAGTTTCCTTAGATTGATTTATTAACTGATTGCAAAGTTAGGTCACCCTAGGGCAACGTATGCCTAGTTATGTCCTTTTGTACTGAATACAGTAGAGAAGCACACATTTGGGGGGGGGGGGGCACATTGTGTTATTTTCTGCATAATGGGTTCATTAATTGCCTTGTATTGGGGATGAAACAAGTGGCACTTTGTTTTTTCCACAGTGTACTTTTAAGCTTTCTTGTCTTCTAGCCACCCTCTTCAGGGTGAGGCTTTGAGTTTACTGTTGTCTCTGTCTCTGAACATACACCTTTACATACTCCTTTGGAGAAAACTTTTCTTTAGGAACTGAGTTTAAAAGCCTTACATAGGGTTCGGGTTTGTAATAGACAGAATGGCCTCTCCCCAAATAAGATGTTCATTCTCTAATCCCCAGAATCTTTACATATGTAACATGGTAAAGGGGACTTTGCAGATGTAATTAGGGTTAAAATAGAAAGATTATCCTGGATTTTGTGGGTAAGCCCAGTCTAAAAGCAAAAAACTTTCTGTAGCTGGGAGTTAAAAGAGATGGGTCAGAAGCGAAATTGGGAGGTCTGAATCATGAGAGGGACTCCATTTGCTGTTGTTAGAGGGGGGCCACTGGTAACCCATGAGAAGGGATGTGGGTGGCCTCTAGTAGCAAAGACCAACTCTGGCTGACAGTAAGCAAGGAAAAGGAAACCTCAGTTGTACAGCCACAAGGAATTGAATTTAACAGTTCTACATGAGCTTTGAAATAGATTCTTCCCCAGAGTTTCCGGCAAGGAATACACTTTGATTTTGGTCTTGTGAGACCCTAACAGGAGACAGCAGCCAAGTTCACTCAACTTAACCTACAGAAACTGAGATAATAAATTTCTGTTATTTTAAGCCACTACGTTTGTGGGTAATTTGTTATGGCAGCAATCACACACTAATATAGATTTTGGTACCAGGAGTTGGGGTACTGTTACCTAAAAATGTGGAAGGGGCAGTGGAGGCCAGAAATTTTTTTTTTCTTTTTTTCTTTTTTTTGAGAGAGAAGAAGGGAGAGGGAGAGATAGAAACATCAACGATGAGAGAGAATCATTGATTGGCTGCCTCTAGCATGCCCGCCATTGGGATCGAGCCCGCAACCCAGGCATGTGCCCTTGGCCAGAATCGAACCCAAGACCCTTCAGTCCACAGGCTGACGTTCTATCCAAACCAGCCAGGGCCAGAACATTTTTGAGGAATATGATAGAAAAGACTTAGAAGAATAGATTGTTGCTAGAAATATGGATGTAATGCCTTTAGTTAGTGAGGGCTGGGGTGGAAGTAGGATATGCATTCATTGGAGACTAGAGGAAAAAGGATCCTTGTTACAAAGTGGCAGATATGCTTAAGAATTGTGTCCTGTGGTTATGTGGAAAAGACACCTTAATGTGATAAACATGGATATTTGGTTGAGATTTCCACAGAAAAGTCTTGAAAGTGCAGCCTGGTTTGTTTGTGGATCTGAGTCTGACTAGTGGAGTGAACCTTTGTGAAATTCACGTAAAGCCTTCTAAAGAGGGCTGTGAAACCCCTAAATGCTACTAGCAGTTAGCAGGCTGGTAAAACTAATCAGGTATAAATGTACTGGTTTTCATAAAAAAAAAAAGAAGGGTGGAACCAAGGGTGCAGAGAGCTGAATGCCACTGAGGATTTTTGCTTTGAACCGATGGATCTGTTTTATATTTTCCCTGTTCAGACTAGAATGTCTATAACTGGTGCCCTGTCCCTGACCCCCATTGCAGGTTAGGAGCAAATAATTTTTTTTAAGGAATTGTACGCCAGGGATTGTAGTTAATATATTATACCCAGAGCCTCATTATACCTAATTTAGATGATGAGTTTTGAGACTTTATGAGCTTTAGTTGGGAGGCAAGAGAGTGGGTGTAGTAGATAGAATGACACTCCCCTACCCCCAAAGATGTTCATAACTCATCCCTGGAATCTGAATTACAGTCACATGTGGCAAAGGGACTTTGCAGATAGGAAATGAAATGATTCTATTGCAAATTATCCTGGTTTTTTGTGAACAAAGGCAGCAAAGATAATTCTGTAAAGTGAGTTGGTCCTGGAAGACTTCACAAAATGATGGGTTGAGTGGAACCTATGCCTTTCTTTCTTTCTCCTCATCAGAAGATATTTTTCCTTTTTTTTTTTTTTTTTTTAGAGAGAGCAGGAAAGACGGAGAGAAATTTCAATGTGAAAGAAACACATCAATTGGTTGCCTCCTGCATGTGCCTTGACCAGGTCCTCAGGCCAACGGTCTATCCACTGAGCCAAACCGACTAGGGCTTTATGCTTCTTTCTTAATGTTTAAGTGTTCAGTTACTGGCTTTTTATGCAATTTGAAGGGACTACATGACCAGCTTGGTTAAATGTAGATTCTAGAGCTACAGGCCATTTTAGTAGGATTTCTATAAATTGGTGATTCTTTCATGCCTATAATAAAACTTCTTGGGTAAAGGACACAATTTCTTCATTAATTTTTATTGGCTGAATAAAGCAATGCGTTTATGTGACAACCTTTTAAAGACTTAATTTCCTATTTTTTAGAGGAGATAGAAATGGGTGATTGTTTTTATGAATTGATAGCCACCTATACGTACAGTGGTCTGTCTGTTCTTTTACAGCTCCCATCCCAATCCAAAGATTTTGTAAGGTCGTTTCTCCCTATCATTGTTATTTGAGGTGAAGAGTCAGATTTGAGGATCATACTTGCAGAATGAACTTCTAGCTTTTAAGAAAAAGTACTGGTTTTTGTTCTTCCAACAGTATCCTATTGATTACAGATTCATAAAATGACTCTACTGAGGGAGATTTCAGAGGATGGAGGAATTTTGGTGGGTTTTTTTTTTTTAGTTAGTTATCTAATTACAGATATGATTACAAAATCAGAACATTTTAGGGTATGAGTAACTTTTGAGATTATTTATTGGACTTTTGATTTTAGAAGAAAAGAAATTGGGCCACATGAAGGTTAAATAGTTCAATCAAGTATCTTAGCCCTCAAGCTGGCCTAGGATCCTGGTCCAGGCAGCGGACATTGATGGCTTTTGAACTACACCACATCCTTGAATAATGTGTTTTTTGTTGTTGTTTTTTTGTTAGAAGCTTGATGAGATGCCATAGGAACTTAACTCTTGTTTATATTGATTAGCCTGCTGTAAAATTGGTTTCCTTATACTTATAGACAACATTAAGTGAAGACTTACTATATATCCCTGTGCACCCCTCCCTGCATTGTCCTTTTTCTAGATTTTACCTTGGAAAGGTTATCTTTGTGCCTCAGTTTCCTCATGGGGTCATTGTGAGTATTGAGATTATGCATGTAACACATCTGTATATGTAAAAGCCTAAGCGACCCTTCAACCCATAGCTGTGACACACACTGATCACCAGGGGGTGGATGCTCAACACACAGGTATGGAAACGTGGAACAGACTGATGAATCTCAGGGGAGAGGGTGGAAAGAGATTAACCAAAGATCTTATATGCATACTAGAGGCCCGGTGCTCGGATTTGTGCACCGGTGGGGTCTCTAGGCCTGGCCTGCGGGGCCTGTGGGGATTGGGCCAAATCCGTGCACCGGGCCGCTGACATCCCCCAAGGGGTCCCAGATTGCGAGAGGGTGCAGGCCAGGCCGAGGGTCCCCACCGGTGCCTCTAGTTTAGCATAATACTTAACACAATAAGTGCCCAAAAGATGTTAACTGTTACATTTATGATTATTATTTTGACAACTATATGACATTTGCATAAATTACAGTACAAGCTGTATAAGTTCAAAAATTGAGAACTGATGTGATTTGGCATTGGATTAGGCAAGGGCTTAGAATTTTAAGGTAATAATGCTTATGATACCTGATTTAAAGTGACAAAATGGATTTGATCCTTGGTCTAACATTCATTGGGTGACCTGGACCAAGTTCATTTCACAAGAGTATTAGTGTGTTTATACATCTAAATTACTTTGAACTCTTAAGGTGGATAATTTCAGAAGTAGAGTATCATTTAATTGTTTCTTAATAGAAATCTAGGCCACCTGGCTTTTCAAATGAAGAAATTCCTCTAGGATTATTAAGGAACTGCTGTCATTGTAACAAAGCATATATTTACATTGGGCTATAAGCCATTAGCAGTTTTTCTTAAATATTTGGTGTGCTCCAGGGTAGAGAATCAGCAGACTTAGTTGTTGACCAAACATTTTTTTTTCATATTGTAGAAATCAAGGATTAGATCTGTAAACGTTTTAGGTAAATGAATTCACAGTGTCATGCTAGGAGTGGCATTTCACTGGTTTCTACAAGTTTTGTGTCTTAGACATAAGAAACCTACTTAGCAACAGTTACTATGATGGGCAAGCTTTTTTTTACATTAGCGATAATAGTGTTTTCCTGCATAGAAAATGTGTTATCTGAAATGAGTGTTTTAGGGTTCAATACCAGGGTATACTTAGAAATATCTTTAAATATCTTTATATTGGCCACTGTTTTTCTTTTCACACTTTTTGATTTTGTGGATTTTTCTGACAGGTTTTTATTAGCTGAGACATTTTAATCTGCTTGAAAAAGTGAACACTAGAAATTTTTCTAAATTTATGACTGGTACAGTAACAGGCGTTTCTCAGTTTTAGTTATTTCATTAATGTTCTACAAAATTTAGGAAAGCAACCCTGTTAAAAATAAATAGTAAATTATTTTCCTAAAGAAATGAACCATAGCATATTATAAAGTACAAAATAGTCATTTTGGGCTATTGAATTTATAACCAGTCAAAAGATGTTACTCATTCAATAGACCCTCAGTGCCTACTACATTTCAGATAGATGCTGTGCTAAGGATCTCTGGGTTGTCTCTAGCCTCAAGCTTACAACTGAGGACATTTTGTAATGATGCATATATCATTCTACAATTTAGTAGCTTTCTGAGATGTTTTCTTATGAAAATTTCTATTGGCTTTCCTCAGATTTGGGGAAAAGTCAATTGTATAGTTTCTGAAACAGCTACAGAAATTTGGAGGTGGGGAGTTCAGACTTTCTCATTCTTTAACATTGCTTGGCGGGGTCGGGGGCAACAAGATTGTTGGAATGAGAGACCAAGTCTGGGAACCGTTACTTAACATCTCTCACGCCTAGATTTTTATCTAAACAATTTAGATAACTACCTTGAATAACTTAATTATTAACCTGTAAAATGGGGGTTAGTAGTACTTGTGAGGATTAATAACTAAAGCAGCAGATAAATTTATCTCAGGGTTACTGTGAGGATTAAAGGAGATAATTTATGAAATTCTGGGCACCTGACTATATGAGATCTTTCCCTTTTCTGTCAATGAAATCAATGTGTTCCTTGTCAGTGCTACTACTTTTTATTCTTTATTTTCATTTTCTGCTGCCAGTAGTTCTTATTTTTTAATGAGGCCTTTTGACCTGTACTTCCTGTTTCTGGTCTGGCCTGCTTAATGGGTGAGGTACTAAATTGCTGCTGTTGGTAGGTGGGTTGGTATGTAACTCAAGCTCAGTGTAGATGCCTCAGTTACTCATACAGTGCAAATTGTGAGAGTGGTTCTTGAGTCTTCATGAATATAGGATTCTCTTGCTTTTAGGTAGAGAAGTGACTTCCATCTCAGACTTGGGGAAAATTCAAAGTTTGCTTACCTTATAGACTTGTGAACCTGGATTAGAGGTCTTATTTCTCAGTGGTCCTTTGATTTATAGTTTGGGAATTACTTATGCATTGTATGTTAGAGATATGTTTGAAAAACTTTATCCTGCATTGACATCTTCTGTATGCCCTGTTCTCTTAGGTAATGTGCTAATTTGCTTTATATTCTTAAATAAAACACTCCTTAGATAGAGAAGGAACCTATCTTTATCAGTAGTTTAAAGTAGTTAATATGTTCTGTGTATTTATAACTATATAGCATGAATACAAATAGCCATCTGCCTTGCAATTTTTCTTCCTAAACAGAGGGGTTCAGATCTGGCCTCAGCCACTTAGTAGTCCTGTGACTTGGCAGGTTTAACCTCTGGACATGTTTATTTCTAAAATGGGAGTGTGCATCTCATACCAGGCCAGGCTATTAGAGGCATTTAAGTGATAGCAATAATTATTACATATGTAAATGCTGGTTTATACTTTAAGTTACTTTAGGTCTCAAATGAAGTTTTCTTTCAGTTCCAGAAAGTTGTGGCCAGTGGGATAAAGTGTCAGTTGTGACTATTTTGTTTTTGTTGCCTGATAAAAATATATACAGTGATATCTTTGCCTATCATCCTATATAATAAACTATATAATAAAAGCCTAATATGCAAATCAACCAAAAGGTGGAATGACTGGGGGGCAGGGCCGGTGAGCGGGTGGTGCCAGGCAAGCCAAGGTGGGTGCCAGCAGGCAGAGGGAGGGGACAGCGATTGGGGCGCGGTGCTGGCCTCTCACTGGCCGGCAGACATCACCCAGTTGGCTTGCAGGTAGCCTCCCACAGAGGGAGGCCAGACTGTGGCTTAGGTCCGCTCCCTGCCATCATTTGCTCCTGGTCTGTAAGGGCACAGGCCAGGTTGAGGGACCCTCCACCCAGTGCATGAAATACATGCAGGGGTATGGTCCCTAGGCCTGGCCTGCAATCAGAGCCAACTTCCCCAGCAGCTGGCCCCGACCTGGTTCCCAGATCGCTATCGGGCAATCGGAGCCTGCCAGCCTGGGGGAAGGACTGAGGGGTTGGCCGTGCCCGCCCACTTGCCGGCCACGCCCCCTGCCACGGGTCGCCCTCTATGTGTGGAGTGGTTGGCGTGGCAGGGGCCTTGGCCTGGCACCACCAGAGTCCACCGCTACCCACTCCCGGTTCCCCAGTCACCATCGGACAATTGGAGCCTGCCCTCCAAGGGAAGGGACCAAGAGTTTGGCCGGTTAGCTCCTGCATTGAGCGTCTGCCTCCTAGTGATCAGTGAGCATCATAGTGACTGGTCCTTCCAACATTTGGTCAATTTGCATATTACCCTTTTATTATATAGGATTATATAGGAGTAGAGGTCTGGTGCACGGATTCGTGCACCAGTGTGGTGCCTCAGCCTGGCCTGTGGGAATTGGGCAAAACCAGCTCTCCGACATCCCCTGAGGGGTCCTGGATTGTGAGAGGGCGGTTCTTGGGTGACCCACCCCGGAATCGGACTCCCACCTCTCTGGTTCCGGGTGCGTCACCTGAGAACTGCAACTGCCAAGTCACCGAAGCTCGGCAGCTCCTGTTTTGAGCGTCTGCCCCCTGGTGGTCAGTGTGCATCATAGCTACCTGTCAGATGGTCAAACGTTTGGCTGGTCACTTAGGCTTTTATATATATAGATTATTGGAGACAATACTGGACTTTAGACTTTTGTCAAGTGTTGTTTGAGTTAGAACTGTATTAATTCATATCAAACTGCTTGGGTTTCCTTACAATACTTCCCTTCATTGGAAGACTTCCCACTGTTGCTATGTTATTTATATTACATTGGCTCTTTGATCCTTTTTTGGTTTAAAGGTGGAGAAATAAAATTCTCAGAGGGCTCGAATGTTATTTGTTACTCCATACATGCTGGTTCATTTTATAGAAATGCTTGAGTGTTTTGCTTCTTAAAATAAGAATGTTGTAAATTTTGTACATGAGAATAAAAACAGAATCCTCAGTGATATGTTAGGATTATAATGTCTTAAAAATCCTGCAATTTTACACAAGTAGTAAATTAATGAGTTACCAGGTCTTACTGTGAATGCTTATATTCTGAATTCAGCTCCTTTGCAGGACCAGGAAAAAAAAACACCCTATAATCTGGCTTTGAACAAGTTGTTTCTCTGTGTACTTGGAGTCTTGAGATTTGAAGATCAGAGTGGGTTGGGGAACTGTCAAGGAGCTAATTGTTAACCATTTTTACCTGTTTTCCCCTATTTAAAAAACAAAAACACCACTATTTATATTGCATTAGTTTGATAGATGAAAGAGAATGTTGACCATGATTACCACCTTAAGTTGAGACAAGAAAAGAGAACCATTATAAGGTGGAGGAAAAAGATAATTTGACTTAATGTTAACATTCATTTTTACCACTAACTTATTCTTTTGGCTTATTCTTCCAACCTAGGGATAAAAGGTTTAGTTTGTGTTTGTTGTTTCTGTGGAGGTTATTTGTGCCAGTTACCTCCAAATATATGATCTCCCAGAAGAGATGGTTGCTTATTAGTGTCATATCTGGACTATACTTGAAATAAGGGGAGTTATGAAATAATTTTTTCAACCTGTGTGGGTAATTTTTTCAACCTGTGTGGGTTTTGACTAGCCTGTGATCTCTCTAGGTCAGTGGTCGGCAAACTGTGGCTCGCGAGCCACATGCGGCTCTTTGGCCCCTGGAGTGTGGCTCTTCCACAAAATACCACGGCCTGGGCGAGTCTATTTTGAAGAAGTGGCGTTAGAAGAAGTTTAAGTTTAAAAAGTTTGGTCTCAAAAGAAATTTCAATCATTGTGCTGTTGATATTTGGCTGTTGACTAATGAGTTTGCCAACCACTGTTCTAGGTGATTTAAACCAGAAATGTTGAGCTAGTGTACTATAATCAGGAAGAATAACAAATGTGTGGAGATACTGGTCCCCTCAGTCTTCTGGCCATTTGTGCGAGATACAGGGCATCTAAGTCAATGATCTTAGGTCTGAAAGTCTTGGTCATTTATCCCAGTGTGCCACACAAATATTATGTTCTTTTTGTATTTTGACTTTTTAAAAGGCTGTAAGTTGCCCTGACCGGTTTGGCTCAGTGGATAAAGCTGACTGAAAGGTCCCAGGTTCGATTCCATTCAAGGGCACGTACCTTGGTTGCGGATACATCCCCAATGGGAGGTGTGCAGGAGGCAGCTGATAAATGTTTCTCTCATCGATGTTTCTAGCTCTCTATCCCTCTCCCTTCGTCTCTGTAAAGCAATCAATAAAAATATATTTTTAAAAAAAGAGGAAAAAAAAGGCTGTAAGCACTAATTTAGGAAGTTCAGTAATGGTATTTTAACAGTTTTAAGATTCAAGAGGTCACTAACCAATCTTAAAATAATCTTGACTTATAAGTTCAGAAGAGACCATTTTAAAGTATCTCTCTGGCCCTCAGGAAATTCTCTTTCCACATATAATTCAAGGGATTTACTTAAAAATGTAAGCCCTGGCTGGGTAGCTCATTTAGTTAAAGCATCATCCGGATACCGAAAGGTTTCAGGTTCGATTCCTGGTCAGAGCACATACAAGAAGCAAACAATGAATGCATAAATAAGTGAAACAACAAATCAGTGTTTCTCTTTTTCTCCCATCAATTTAAAAAATGTAAGACACTAAATGATTTAAGTTTGGACACTTAAGAAGAAAATCAAGTTCTTATTTTTTAAGCAGTAATGTAAAACAAAAATAAAGTTTCCTTGTGTAAACCGATGTCCTCACCTGATTGATTCTGAATGCCACTGTATCTTTTCTGAGGCTGACATTTTGTTAATCACTCATCAAGCTTGGGGCTCATGCTGGAACATAAATTGAAGCCTAGGATACATTGTCACCTTCTCTGCCTTTAGGGAAAAATGGAGTATACTTGGTTTGAGAAATTTAATTGTTTAATATTTGTGTAATTTGTCAAGTTAATCTTTTTAAATAAATATTAAACAGTGTTAAAAATATACATTTCCTTTTGTCTAACTCAGTGATTCTTAAGTCTTTGTAGTTTACAGATTTCCTCTGAGTCTGTAATAAAAGCTCTCAAGTTTTTCTTCAAAAAAAAAATTACATGCACCTGCTTTTTGGTATATACTTCTCTTTTTTTAATCCTTACCCACGGATATTTTTCCATTGATTTTTAGGGAGATTGGAAGAGAGAGGGAAGACAGAGAAACATCGATGTGAGAGAAGCACATCGATTGGTAGCCCCCTGCACAAGCCCTTGACTGAAATCGAACCTGGGATTCTTTGGTTCACAGGCCAATGCTCTATCCATTGAGCCAAACTGGCTAGGGCTTGATGTATTCTTTTAAGGAGTTCATGGACCTCTGATTTCATTAATGAACTCCATTTTCAGTATTATAATTTGTATTGTCCAAATAACAGTTTTCCCTCTTAATTTTTTAAATATTGCAACATTTGCTTGATTGTCACAGTGTTATTCTTTCAACAAGTATTTCTGGATCATCTACATGACAGTGGTAGAGACTCCTGGGGATACCGTTTTCTGTCCTTGGAGCTTTGTGTAGCTAGATGGATGTGTAAACAGTACAATGGCAATGCTCAATGGAAGAGGTAAGCAGAGTGCTGTTAGAGTACAGAGAAGAGGTCTTGACCATTAGAATTTTTCTATAAATCCATGTTCAATTCTGTATTTCTTAATTGACAAAAAGCATATTGTAAACTGATCCAAGATGTTTTTTTGAAGTTCTAATTGGACTATAATATGGAAACTAAATCAAAGAGCAAATAGTATTAAATTGTGAACTTAAATGTGTTTGCCATTGCATGTGATAATGCTATATTCAGTATAGAACAGGGATTGCTAACTCAAATAACCACAGGAGTTGGGCCATTAAGCTAAATTAACAGAGTTGTCCAGATTTACCTGTGTCATCTCCAGTGGATGGGTTTTAGAGCCCATTGCTGGGTACACACAGCTCAGAACAGCAGAGTGATTTTGTCAGTGCAGAAATGCAGAATTATTGGTACCAGACAAACCTACCTGCCTTCTCTTTTTCTTTTGAGAAACTGAAGGTTAAATTTTTTTTAGTGTCAGCAACTAAGTCACAATTAAAAATAATTTATTACAAAACATTTTTAAAGTATATTTTTTTATTGGTTTCAGAGAGAAAGGGGGGGAGAGTGAGAGAAGCATCAACAATGAGAGAATCATTGATCGGCTGCCTCCTGCATGCCCCACATTAGGAATTGAACCGTGACCTCCTGGTTCATAGGTCAACGCTCAGCCACTGAGACACACAGGCCAGGCTATTACAAAACGTTTTAGCACAAAATTTAACCTAATAACTGATCCAGAATAGGCAAATCCATAGGATTAGTGGTTGTTGGGAGTGTGAGGAATGACTGCTGTGTGGTATTGGGTTATTTTGGGGGGTGATGGAAATGTTCTGGAATTAGATAGTGGTGGCGATTGCACATTGTGAATATACTAAAAACCACCGAATTGTGCACTTTAAAATGATGAATTTTACGTTATGTGGATTTTACCTCAGTTTTTAAAATTGGGATAAAACATACTGTGAGCCAAATAGGACATAAATGTTTGCTGTAGAGCAAAATGCATAGACTGTGAATCTAGACATAATACTTTTAAATCACCTCTCTGTGACATTGTAGCAATTTCTCGGATTGGCCTTTTGTGAAATGGAAAGAATATTACCCAGGTCTTGGACTTGTTAGGTTTAAAAGTGATCACTATAAATCCCAAGAAGCAGGGAATGACTCATCAAAAGCATTCACATACCTTTATATTTAGAAGCCAGCCAGTTTGCTGCCCTTGGTTCCAGACTACTTTTTGTTGGCAAGTCTAGGACAACACACCCTTTTAGTTATCGCTTACCCATCTGCAGAAGTATGGTTGTCTCTTTTGTAATCTACCTCTGGACAGTAAAGGAGGAAATAGGAGAGAGTAGTATTACTTAATATTTTGCAGTTTCTTCACTGTAATCAGATGGGTGAAATGACAGATCCAAGGTCATATTTGTTGTTAGTGGTTCCAAGGTTAATGCCTTTCAGTAACAGTACTGAATCGTTCCCATAGCTGTATCAAGGATTGTTGGACACTGTGCTCATCACATGGATACATCACACAGCCTCATAAAAAGGCAAATGGAGCCATATGGCTCCAAAGAAGCATCTCATACATATTAACTGTTTTCACATCTGTTTGGGAAGTGGTAGTATGACTTTTACCTCTGGTGTTAATTATGGATGTGAAAACATTTATATGTAAGACTGAAGAGCATCTTTAAAATCAGTTGCAGATCAAGTATTCATTGTACAGCTAAACTTTTCTCTTTTTTAAAATATATTTTTATTGATTTCAGAGAAGAAAGGAGAGGGGAGAGAGAGAGAAACATCAATGATGAGAGAGAATCATCGATCGACTGCTTCCTGCACGCCCCCTACTGGGTATCAAGCCTGCAACCCAGGCATGTGGCCTTGACTGGAATCAAACCTGGGACCCTTCAGTCCACAGGCCGACGCTCTATCCACTGAGCCATACCAGCTAGGGCTAAACAGCTTTTCTTAATTTTGAACAGGAGGAGGTCTATATGCAAGCAAGGTTAATTTTTGCCAAAATACTGTTTTCTACTGTCTTGATAATTCAGTTCTTCAAACATTTATGAAACACCATGCTAGGCACTGTGATAAATACAGGGTGTATGTCAGGGTCCAGATCCTTGAGTTATCTGCTGAGAGAGAAGTGTATAAATAAATTACATGTGATAATATAATAAATAATGTGGAAGTGCTTGACTCATTTTGGAGAGGTGTGCAAAGGCTTCATTGTGGATGTGAAACTGATTCTTGAAGGATGAATAGGAGTTCCCCCAGCAAGCAGTATTGGAATGCAGTGTAAAGGCATGGGGTGGGGTAGAGGAGTATGTTCAATACTCATTTGCTTAACATTTACAAAGTTTGTAACTTTTTGGAAGTGTTAAGCTGTACAGTAAAAAGATATTAGGATAGAACAGGTTATAAAGTGATACCCAGTTACAGTACTGCCTGAACTGGGTATGGGACTCTAGGGTTTTCATTTTTTGTGTCAGTTTTGGAAAGTCTTTCCACTAGAAATTTCAGATTTACTGGCATAAAGTTGTTCATGTTATCCTATTTAAATTTAATTTTTACAATTAATATACAGTAAAATTGATTTCTCTTTGTGTTTTCAATTCTATGAAATTTAACACACACATAGATTCAAGTGACCACATCACATCCAGGACACAGAACCCTTGGTAGGTAGTCACACGGAGTCTCCCACCCCTATTTGTCAACATTATTGCCTCCTTCACACAGCATATTGCTTTTGAGATTCATTGAAGTTGTGTCAATAGTTAGTTCCTTTTTATTGCTAAACTAGAGGCCTGGTGCATGAAAATTCATGTGCTGCGGGGGGGGGGGTCCCTCAGTCCAGCCTGCCCCCTCTCACACTCTGGGAGCCCTTGGGCGGGAGGCGACCGGCAATTGAGAAGGTGATGCCCCATCACACCTCTGCTGCTGCCACTGCTGGCAGCACAAGCCTTGGCCGGCCCTGGTTACCTGAACCTCGGGCGGCCCTGGGCGGCTGTGTAACCACCATCTGAGGCTTGCCTGTGCCTCGGGCTGGCCCTGTGGGGCTGGGGGACTCTGGAGGCAGGCACACGGAATGGCTGGGCCTGCCTGGGGATGGGCCTGGCCTTGCGATGTGCCTGTCACCCCAGCAGGGTTATCTTTGAGGGCGTGGCAGTCACTTAGCATATTCCCTCCTTATTGGCTGTGGGCATCGCCGTCTTTGAGGGTGGGGCAGTCAATTAGCATATTCCCTCTATTAGATAGGTAGTTTTCCATTGTATAGATGGACCACAGTTATGCATTTACTTAACATTCTTTGATTATGAATAGAGCTTCTATAAATTACCTGTCTAGTCTTTTATGAACATAAGTTTTTGTTTTTCTAGGATAAGTAGCTATAAGTGGGATTGCTGGGTCATATGAAAAATATAATTTTAACTTTATAAGAAACTGCCAAACTGTTTTCTAAAGTGACTTACTATATCATGTTGCATTGCCACCAGGGGTGAATTACGTAATTTAGTTACTCTGAATCCTTCTCAACTTATTGTCAGCTTTTTAAAAAATTTTAGCCATTTTAATCATCTGTAGTGTATCTTATTTTTATTTTAATTAAACTTCCCTAATGACTAAAAATAATGTGCATTTTTGCATGCTTATTTACATATTTTTTGTTAAGTGTCTTAATTTTTTTTGCCCATTGTTTAATTTGTTTTATTGGTACAAGCCCTTTTTTATATAAGGTGTGAGGTTTAAGTTGAAGTTCATGATTTTACAAATGGATGTCCAAGTTTTCCAAAACCATTTGTAAAAAAAAAAACAAAACTATCCCTTTTCCTTTGTACCTGTGTCAAAAATAAATTGGCTATTATTTGTGTGGATCTATTTCTATATTCTTCATTCTGTTCTTTTGATCTGTTATCCCTTTGCCAATATCACACTATTTTAATAACTAGCTTTGTAATAATACTCTTAAAATTAGTGTTATTCCTCCAGTTTTATTTTTATTTTTTAAAACTGTTTTGGTTACTCTTAATTCATTTGGATTTCTTTTTTAATCCAGTCTCTGACAGTCTTTGTCTTTTACCTGGATATTTTATTTCATTTATATTTAACATAATTAGCCATATTTCTGTTTAACTTTTTCCTGTGTGTCTTATGTTCTATAGTTTTCCTACCATTCTTTTGGATTCTTTTTATCACTTCATTCCCCCAAACCCCTTTCTAGTTTGGAAATATATGGTATTTTTGTTCTGTAAGTAAATACCATCATAGATATTATAAGTTAGAGCCATAACATATCAAAGTCTAATATTAATAGTCAATGTTTAATTGAACATTTCCATAAATTTTTCTCTTTTGTGCTCCTTCTTTTTCAACTCAAACTTTCTAAGTGGGATTATTTTCTTTCATTACAGATATTTAATGGATATAGAATTTTAATTTGGCAAGTTTCTTTTCTAAGCACCCTGCAGTATTAAACTGTTCTTGGCTTCATTGTTGCTTTTGGAAAAATCAACTGCTATTCTCAAATTGCTCCTTTGAATGTAATCTGTCTTTTCTGCTTGGTTTTCCAATTTCTCCTTGTCTCTGGTTTTTCTGCTTGCTTATAATTATACTAGATGCCCGATGCACGAAGATTCGTGCAGAATGGGCCTTCCTTACCCTGGCTGCTGGCACAGCCTTTGCTCTGGCCCAGAGCCGCCTTTCTGCCTTCGTTCTGCCAGGAGCCACCTTTCCACCTTCCCATGCTGCCCAGAGGCCTGGAGCAGCTGGGGTGGTGCGAAACTCCTGCGTTGTCACCATGGAGAGGACACAAGCATCCTGGCCGCTGGGTGCCTATGTATGCAAATTAAACCACCATCTTTGTTGGATTAGTTTGCATACTCACTCCTGATTGGCTGGTGGTTGAAGCAAAGGTACGGTCAATTTGCATCTTTCTCTTTTATTAGTGTAGATGTTTAGTTGTGGATTTCTTTTTTTTCATCTTGTTTGTAATTTGTTGGTTTCTGGAATGTGACTGTATCTGGTTGCTCCTGGGAAATTATCAACTGTTACTTATTCGAATATTGCCTTTGTCCTGTCCTGTTTTCTCCTTTTCTTCTAGTACCAATTAAAAGTATATCAAACCTTTCACTGTATTATTCTTCTCCTTTTTTTCATAGTTTTGACTTATCTGCTACATTGTGGATAATTTCTAGCCTATATTTTAAAGTATCCTATTCCCTACAAATATTCTGAAACATCTCTTATTCCTATAAGCATAATTGTTTCATAGTTTGAGTCTGATAAGATCAAAAGTCTCTGGCCTTTTCTGTTGTCTCTTTTTCTGTCAGTTTTTACTTTGGAGTTTTTCCTTCAATGCCTAGTTATCTTTTATTATAACTGGATGTTGTATTTGTTCCTTTTCTTTTTTTAAATTCTCACCTGAGGATATTTTTTCATTGATTTCTTTTTCTTTTTTTTTCTTTTTTAGAAAGAGTAGAAGGGAAGGGGGAGACAGAGAGAGAAACATCAGTGTGAGAGAGACACATTGATTGATTGATTGATTGATTGATTGCCTCCAGCACAAGCCCCAACCAGGGCCTGAGATGGAGTCTGCAACAGAGGTATAGCCCTTGACCAGAATCAAACCCAGGATGCTTTAGTCTGAGGGCCAATGCTCTATTCACTGAGCCAAACTGTCTAGGACTTGATGTTGTATTTGAAAAGTTATTTGTAAGAATTGTTTGAGGTCCATACTTTGCAAGAAACTTTTCTCCACAGAGAGCTTATTCATATCAGGTATCTAAGCATTACTAGTCCAGGGACTGCCTTAAAACAAGCTTCAGATCTGATAGTCCCTCCATGGGCTCATAATTTTTCTCTGGATCTACTCACCTCATCCCCTTCAACGCTCATCCTAAGGTAATAACCCTGAAATCTCAGCCTATTATGGAGAGGTTCTCCTATTAGACTCTTTTTACCTTGTGAGGGCCCTGGGCTTTGGTTTCTGTCAAAACAAAATCTTAATTTTTAGGGATCAACAGAATCTTTGGGCTTGCTTGCTTCTCTGCGTTCTCATTTTCCCTTCTTTTGCTTATATGTTTTATTTAAGAATGAGAGACAGAAAAAGGAAGAGAGACAAAGGAAGGGGAGGGGTATGTGTGTATATGTGTGTTTAGGAAAGTTGAGCCAAATAACCTATTCCACCATTACTGGAAACAGGAATATTATCTGAAAAATTCTTGCTTTCTTACTTTGAAAACTGACAAGCTCTAATCACATTTTCAGGGATTTTCCTCTGTGCCCTCTGCAGTAAAACTGATTTGTATAAGGAGTGGAGAAAGGAAGAAAATGAGATTTGAATTGTAATAATTTTTAATTAATGATTCTATTTTCTTTTAGGCACACATAGTAACAGTTAAGTAAGGTACACCAGTATTCTCCAAATCATATAAAAGGGTTGCTGATCCGATATGCTTCTTATAGGAGTTAACAAGGTGTGTTCCAGCCTTTGGCAATTTAGGGTCAAAATTATAGGTGTTTAAAATTCTTAACTTGCTTGAAGTATTGTTCTTTACAATTTCTTGTTTTAGTGTTCTTCACTGGAATATTTCCTGTGCATTCTTCAAAACTAAGCTTAGATGTTATTATTGCCTTGACAGCTTTTCCCAAAATGTTGAGGTACTCCATAAATATTTATTGGATGAATGATAATGGGTTGCAGGGTGACTTAAATTTCTCTCAGTGCCTTCAGAGAACTCAGACTTAATTATTTCAAGTGCTGATCATTTGGGATTGTAATAGTTTGTTTTCCTTGTTCTGGGAGTTAGAGAAAGAATCCCTTTCTGGCAACAGGCACACATTTCCTGGTACATAGTAAATGCTGATGAACATTCTGCTCTTGATTTAAAAGGAGGAGAGTATTGGAAATTAAGGGCAACTGTGGAATTTGAAATAAGTGTTCCAGGTAGTATTAACTATTTAATGCTTTTTTGTGTTCATATGGCCTTCTAAGCAGTGCCACTTTTTCTCTTCTTTTTTTTTTTTAATAGCAGTTTACATTAGAGTACACTCTTGGTGTTGTAAATTGTATGGGATTGGACAGATGTATGATAGACATGTATCCACCATTGTAGTATCATACACAATAGTTTCACTGCCCTACAAATCCTCTGTGTTCTACCTATTCATCCTTCCCTCCTCCCAACCCCTGACAACCTCTAGTCTTTTTACTGTTTCCTTAGTTTTGTCTTTTCCAGAAAGTCGTAAAGTTGGAATCATAGTTTGTAGCCTTTTCAGATTGGCTTTGTTCACTTAGTAATATGCACATAAGTTCCACTGTGTCAGCCAGGAAAAGAAAAGCAGTGCCACTTTTGAAAGGGGAAAAGGTAAGTTTATGTGACTTAGTATTTGTCTGCTTCAACAACAAAGCACAAGCATATATGTAGTTATGCTCTCCCTGAATTTGTTTCTCTCTTACCGGTATGTGCTGCCTGATTGCTAGGAAGAATTCATTCTCTGTAGCAATTCTTAAAGGGTGTTGTTTTCCTCATACAACTGCTTTTCCTCTCAACAGTCAGTCCTAAATCATGCTTACAGTGCAATAATAAGCTCATTCCTCATTCTTTGCCATAGAAATCTTTGCCCTGTCTGGATGGTTATGAGATCTTGTTCATTCACTATGGTTGATCTAGGAATGGCAAGAGGCTTTGTGTTGCAGGGGTTTTTTTTAGATAGAGACCCTAATAAATATTAGGGTTACAAGAACTAATAAAATTGTATTACATTTTGAAAATGAAGTTAACTTTTTAACTTTAAAGTTCCAGAATAATTTTTACAGCTCTACTACTATAATATTAATGTATAAAAGTATATTAGAACAAATGACCAATCAGACTTTTGCAGTTTTCTGATATTAGATAGATCATTTATTAGACCTCTAATTTTCTTTTTTATTGTCAGATTGAGAAACAGAAATCATATGGAATAGAAAAGATTAAAGGGAAACACACTAGCTAAGAAGGGCAAGAGAAGTTTTTGTTGAAATTGATTCTGTTACATTCCATTTGCGTCAGTAAACTTCTGATTTTGGCAGTGTATGTTTAGCCTTATTGTTTAATGGAGTTTTTATTTCCTTGCACTTTATAAAGAACTAGAGGCCTGCCCTAACCGGTTTGGCTCAGTGGATAGAGCGTCGGCCTGCGGACTCAAGGGTCCCAGGTTCGATTCCAGTCAAGGGCATGTACTTTGGTTGCAGGTACATCCCCAGTAGGCGGTGTGCAGGAGGCAGCTGATCAATGTTTCTAACTCTCCTTCTCCCTTCCTCTCTGTGAAAAATCAATAAAATATATTAAAAAACAAACAAAAAACCTAGAGGCCGGGTGCACGGATTTGTGCACAGGTAGGGTCCCTCAGTCTGGCCTGCGCCCTCTTGCAATCTGGGACCCCTCGGGGGATGTAGCAGTGTCGAAGCAGCAGGCAGCCAGTGAGGAGCCCCAGCCGGGCCTTGGCACAGCTCTAGTGCCACTCATCCTGGCCCCACTGCACCTGCCACCACTGACGCTCGGTAGCACTGCCGCAGAGGCAGAAGAAGCTCCTGCCACTACAGATGCACTCACCAGCTGTGAGCCCGGCTTCTGTCTGAGCAGGAGCACACTGATCACCAGGGATAGCTCCTGCATTAAGCGTCTGCCCCGTGGTGGTCAGTGCATGTCATAGCAACTGATCATTCGATCGTACAGTTGCTTAGACTTTTATATATATATACTAGTGGCCCGGTGCACAAAATTCATGCACACTAAAAGGGGATTAATTAGAGGAAATAATTTAATATTGCCCTTTATAATAGAAGTGTCAGAGATGAAAGAAAAGTAGTAAAATGTATATAAAAACCTTCCTCCTGTCAGAGTCTGGGGCGCACCACGGGACCCAGAGTCAAGTCCCAGCCTACCCACATGCGCCTCAAAATTGCGTGAAACCCAGACCCGGCCAGTCCCACCCTTGTCAAGCCCCGTCGGGCAGGGGTCATAGCCTCAGGTCCCCTGGCCCAGCGCCAGGACAGGGGGTGTGGCCTGAGGTCCCCTGGCCTGGCACTGGGGCAGGGGGAGCAGCCTGAGGTCCCCTAGCTCAGCACCAGGACAGGAAGTGCACCTTGAGGTCCCCTGTCAAGCCCTGCTAGGTGGGAGGCCCGGCCTGAGGTCCTCTGGCCTGGTGCTGGGGTGGGGGGAGCAGCCTGAGGTCCCCTAGCCCAGCACCAGGACGGGAAATGCACCTTGTGGTCCTCTGTCAAGCCCTGCCGGGTGGGGGGCGTGGCCTTAGGTCCCCTGTCAAGCCCCACAGGGGCGGGGGAGGGCATCACCTCAGGTCCCTGCTGATTGCTTGTTAAGGCTCATTATGTGAACTTGGCCTCAGCTGTGGGTGCAGCCATCTTTGTGACAAAGTGTCGGTCAATTAGCATATTCCCTCTTTATTAGATAGATAGGACTAGAGGCCTGGAGCATGGGTGAGGTCCAGCCAGACCCCACCCCAATCGAGGGCTGATCTGGACAGCTGGGGGGAGGGGCTGTGGGTGGTTGGCTGGCTGGCCCTGCTCCCAATTGGGGTGGGGAGGGGCCATGGGCAGTTGGCTGGCTCTGCCCCCTGGTCGAACTCCCGGTTGAGGGGACAATTTGCATATTAGCCTTTTACTATATAGGATAGATAGGTCAAGCAGAGCCATGTAATTGGTTATAGGTGTGGTCTGACTTCAGTAGGGAAAATGTTGAAGACAAGATAATTTTTCATAGTTGATTATAATTGGCTTTGTTAGGTTAAACATTGAATAAACAGAAGTTAGCCATGTCTTCAGAATTAATCTGTGGCTTTTTAGATAGAAATAGTAGTATATTAGATTTTCTTGAGGTATATGGTACATGTGTTATGAACAGTAAATAGGAGATTTGACCTTCAGAGTATCCAGGACTTAGGCACTTCTCCAAACTTCCAAATAACTATTTTAAAAATTGCTAAAATAAAGTTTCTCTGGTATTCTCTTAATTATTGAGGTGGGGGCAAATTTTAATTGTGGTCCTGTTCTTTAGTAGAAGAAGCTATAATATTGGGAAGGAGAGAGAGCAAAGGGAGCAATTTCTCAAGAACCCTTGAGTTGGTCTTTTAGTTACCCCTAGCTGTGCACCAGATGATCAGAAGTGTTTGAAGCACCCTGCCTTTCAGAGGTGACTGCATTTTCTTTTCTTTTTCTTTTGTTAAAATATATTTTTATTGATTTCAGAGAGGAAGGGAGAGGGAGAGAGATACAAACATCAATGATGAGAGAGAGAATCATTGATTGGCTGCCTCCTGCCTGCCCCACACTGGGGATCAAGCCAGTAACCCAGAAATATGCCCCGACTAGAAATCGAACCATGACTTCCTGGTTCATAGGTTGATGCTCAACCATTGAGCCACACCAGTTGGGCGTCATTTTATTTATTTATTTTTTAATAAATCAAGCCCAGCCGAAACCCGTTTGGCTCAGTGGATAGAGTGTCGGCCTGCGGACTGAAGGGTCCCGTGTTCGATTCCGGTCAAGGGCATGTACCTTGGTTTCGGGTACATCCCCAGTGGGGGGTGTGCAGGAGGCAGCTAATCAATGTTTCTCTCTCATCAATGTTTCTAGCTCTCTATCCCTCTTCCTTCCTCTCTGTGAAAAAATCAATAAAATATATTTTTAAAAATAAATAAATCAAGCCCAGCTGGCTACTGTAAAGTAACAAGGTAAATTAGACATGGATCTTGACTTCGGGGAGCTACGGATGTAATAGAGAAATTAAGGTTTGAAGACTACTGTATAAAGGGTTTAGAACATGATTAGTTTTATATAGGCATGAAAAGAATTGAACCTTGGGAGGTAAGCCAACTTGGATTTGCATCCCAACTCCATTTTTACAGAATATTCTAGGTCAAGCTACTGAGCTTACTTAACTGTAGGTTGGGGAAAGAAATGCCCGACTCATGGAATTGCTGGTGAAAGTTAGATATTTAAAGCTGAGAAGCTTTTTCAGCTCTAGACTTGTAATATCTAAGTTCCAGTTCAGTATCCTTTTTAATGTCTCAAAACCATTTTCACCTTAAGTCCAAAACTTGACTTTGTGAGTTCGCTTCCAGAGTGTTTTCTATTTTCATGAAACATCAGCAGTCTGTCTAGCTAGAAACCTAAAACTCACCTCCCACTCCTTACCCCATTATCCAGTCCGCCCAGAGGTGTTTTGTTGTTGTTGTTTATTTTAAAGGTAGTGAGGGAGGGAGGGAGGGAAAGAGAAGCATCAGTGTGAGAGAGAAACGTTGATCTGTTGCCTCCCATACACGCCCCGAACCCACAACCTGGATATGTGGCCTAATTGGAAATCAAACCCAGGACCCATTGGTGCACTGGACGATGCTCCAACCAACTGAGCCATACCAGCCAGGGCCAGAGATATTGTTTTTACACCATAAATTTTTGTTCCTCGTTAGTCCACATGTCTCCATTGCTACCACCATTGGTCAAGCTTCCATTATTTCTCTCACATAGGTGACTGTTAGCAGCCTTTTTGTCTGTCCCTAAATCTAATCTCTGCCTGTCCCCTTACCTGGACAGAACAAACTTTAAAAATGTACATGAATCACTTTTCTGCCTAAAACTTTGATGAAATTCCATTATCCTTAGTCTGCAGATAAAGGCACATGTATCTCACCCTGTTCTGCCTTGCTCGTTATATTTCCAAGGCCTACCATAGTACTTTTTCATACTAAACTAATAGCCCATCGCGCGCAGTAGGCCACCCGCTGCTTCCACGGGAGCCGTGCTGCTTCTGTGAGAGGTGGGCCCACCATCTCCTCTCCAGGACTGCACTCGGCTGTGGAGGCTGCGGGCCGGCTGCCCTGTCCCCCAGAGGCCCTCCATGACCGGGGCATCGCCACAGCGACAAAGCAAGCATTCCACCAGGCCGCTCACACTGCCCGCTCTCAGCAGCAGCCCCCCCAGGACTGGGGGACTCCGGCGAGGCTGAGGGGACTGGGCACCACCATCTTGTGGCTATGGGCACCGCCATCTTTGTGACGGAGTGACAGTTAATTTGCATATTACCCTTTTATTAGATAGGAGGCTCATATAATTAAGGGATGGACAAAGGAAGGGATGTATGAAAGGATCAAAGTAATAATTGAGAAATTTATGCTATCCTTGTATTTCCTTCATGTTAGGCTGCATGTGAATATACATACACATCTACCAAGATATGAGCAAAATACTATTTGAATAAAATAATGTTTATCTTTGATGACTTCTCTTTCCTCTCTTTTCGCATCCCCACTCTATCTCCATCTCATTACCTTCCTTCTTTGCATCATTTTATTTATCTAAAGTTGCTGAGTTCAAGAACCCTGTTATCTTCTCCCCATATATTTAATGAAGGCCAACCGTTGAAATTCATGTGAGTGACTCTTATAAGCAAATTATTTGGGATGCATGACAGTAAAGTGAAGTTTTTTGGGGGTACTGTAAAACAGATAGTTGCCCTTCCATTGGAGAGTCAAATCCACTAGTTCATAAATTAGGTTCCAGCTAATAATGAGGCACAAAACTGCAAGGGTCAGTCAAACAAGTACTTGAGAATCTCAAGAGTTTCATTAGTGAATAGTCTTGCTCTGCTCATCACAGAGAATGCCAAGGCTTTGAGAGAGCAGCAGAAGACTGGGTGGTTGTGATACATAGGCTAGTAAGTGGGAGTTGGGGAATATTTTTCACGGGAGTCGGGTGGTTTCTGAAAGGGAGAAATGAAGTCTTATTTTGTAATGTCAAGGTTCACCCATGAGTTGGCCCTGAGAAGCTGGGAATTAACCACAGCTTCTATAATTTTTGTAAAGGAAAGAAAACTAGAAATGAAAACTGTAGCCTTTTAATTTTTTTTTTAGAGAGAGAGAAACATTGATCCGTTGCCTCAGGTATGTGCCCCTATCAGAGATAGAACCTGCAACCTCTTGGTGTACGGGCTGGCACTCCAACTGATTAAGCCACCTGGCCAGGGTGAAAACTATAAGTTTTTAAAGATAGGTTTCCTACTAGTTTTCACTGAGGAGCTATGGCATAGTAATAATTTAATAATAATTTACATGTGTTTGGTGTTCCTGAGCCCTTTCTGGGAGCTATCTCATTTGATCTTCTCTTCAGTCAGCAAGTGCAGTTAGGCAGGTTTTGTAAATGATGAACCAACGCTGGAAGAAGCCCAGTAGCCAATTAGGGATTTGAAACCAGGACTCTACTGTTTCATCACCCTATTGCATCTAATCCCTGTTACTAAATTTGTGTTGATTTTACAAACTTCTTAAGCTGAGAGCAGAAGTTAAGGCTTTTCAATCCACAGATGCCTATAAAGGAATATGGAGACTGAAGAGAAAGATTGTTTTTATCAGGCTATTGTCTATACTGTTTTAGCTGTTAGCAGGTACGCACACATTCACACCTTTACCCATTTTCCTAGTGTCTCACTGTTGTCAATGCAGTTGTCTAGCCACACAAAAAAACCAGCATTCCCACAACACAAAGGACCTTGTTTCTTGGGAAGAACAAAATTTACAATAAAAGTGTCTGTTTTCTGTTTTGTTTTGTTTTTGCTAGTATGGAGGATGTGTATGTTTTTTACACTTAACCAATATTAGGTAAAGATAGATTACTATAATCTGGTTGTTTTATAAAACCAAAGAAATAAATACTTGAAAATAATATTTAAAACTTTTAAATAATTATTTGAACAATTTTGTTGTTTTCTGGCCATTTAAATTTATACTCATGGGGCTCCAGAGTATCACTGGTTGTTTGTCACATTTTCCAGTACAGCATTAATCCCCATCCCATTCTCTTGCTCATCCTCTGAAAGCTTTAAGCCATTAAACCTGTGCACAAGGAGACATCTTTTCTGGTTTATCTTCTTTGTGTATGCTCGCTAAGCTCCAGCTTAAATACAACATTGGAATATCATAGTTGCCATAAATGGGTCTCTTAGAGCTATCAAATAGGCACAGTTGTAAACAGTTGGCATTCATTAACTTATTGAATTCTCACCACAAACCTATGATGTAATTACAGTGATCCCTATTTTACAGTCTGGTTAAATGTCAGTTCTCCAGCTCCTTTGGCAAGTCACTTAACCTTTCTTTACTTCAATTTCCTCATCTGTAAAATGGGGATGAAGATAACTTTCTCACCATTTGTGTGGTGAGGATTAAATGAAATCCACATAAAGCACATAGTGAATGCTTGCAGAGTTAGCTATTGTTATCTAATTCGTTTATATGATTGATGGCAGAGAAATGACTGTCACAAGAATCTAAAGTTTGGTTTCTGGTCCTTACTCTGCTATTAAGTAGCTATGGAATTATAAGTCAATTTTCCTCTTTCTGGGCCACAGTTTTCTTACACAGATTTTATTTTAACCTTTTATTTGGAATTAACTTCAGATTTACAAAAAAGATAGTACAGATGTGACACTGGAAGTATAGACAACAAGAGCATACCCAGTCTATCATCTAAATTATGGTTTTGTCATTTGATCTTCATAGTATCGTTTTGTTTAAATATATTTTGTTTGTTTAAATATATTTTTATTGATTTCAGAGGGGAAGGAAGAGAGAGATAGAAACATCAATAATGAGAGAGAATCATTGATAGGCTGCTTCCTGCACACCCCACATTGGGGATCGAGCCCGCAATACGGGCATGTGCCCTTGATTGGAATCGAACCTGGGACCCTTCAGTTCACAGGCCGACACTCTATCCACTGAGCCAAACCAGCTAGGGCCATAGTATTGTTTTTTAACAGCATTTCTCTCCCTCTCCTCCCCTCCAATACAGGATAGGGTAGGACATTGTATCTAGTTGTCATGTCTTTTTAGCTTCCTTTGTCTTTTATAATATTTACGTTTTTGAAGAACAGTATATCCACCCCTCTCTTTTGTTTGTTTATGGGTTTTATTTTGTTTTATTTGTTTAATTTTAGAGAGGAAGAGAGAGAGAAAAACATCAATGATGAGAGAGAATCATTAATCAGCTGCCTTCTGCACACCCACAACTAGACATCAGGCCCACAACCCGGGCATGTGCCCTGATCAGAATTGAACTGTGGCCCTCACCAGTTTGGCTCAGTGGATAGAGCATCAGCCTGTGGACTGAAGGGTCCCGGGTTCAATTACAGTCAAGGGCACATGCCTGGGTTGTGGGCTAGATGCCCAGTGGGGAGTGTGTAAGAGGCAGCCAATCAATGATTCTCATCATTCCTCTCTGAAATTAATAAAAAATATATATTTTAACAACAACAAAAAATAATCTAACTGTGACCTCCTGGTTCATGAGTTGACATTCAACTACTGAGCCACACCAGCTGGGCACTCCCCCCACCCCCTTCCTTTTAATAGAATCTATCTAGTTTTCTGTTTGTCCAGTGTTTCCTTATATGATTGAAGTTATACAGTCTTGGATAGAAAACTGCATAGGTGGTGATGTGTCCATAGGTTATGACCTCTGGAGACTCAATGCATTTTTTGTAATATATTTTATTGAATTTTTTACAGAGAGAAGGGGCAAGGGATAGAGAGTGAGAGAGAAACATTGATCAGCTGCCTCCTGCACACCCCCTACTGGGAATGTGCCCGCAACCAAGATACATGCCCTTGACCGGAATTGAACCTGGCACCCTTGAGTCCGTAGGCCGACGCTCTATCCACTGAGCCAAACTGGTTAGGGCTAAATGCATTTTTAATTATATGCAGAGTAACAGGAATCAACATGCTACAGGAATCTCAGAACAATCAGGGAAGACATCATAAAGGGGACTTAGTTTACCAGTTTGTCTGTATTTCTAAAATTTCACAGATTTTTCTCTCAAATCTTGCATTAGTTCATCCAATATATGGTAATGTTTTCTATCAGTTTTTATTAAGCTTGCACTTGTATTAAGTAAATAAAAGGAATATTACTGATTTTATTTTTAAATTTAATGAAATAAAGTATATATTTCAAATGGTGATCAAAGATGTATTGATTATTACATAAGGTTCACCAAATGATTTGGATTAATATAACATGACATTGACCTTTGATGTGTGAGAACAGCCTATTTCCTTCCTTGTTTCATCAAATATTAGAGTCAGACTGGCGGTTTATATTGGCTTTGTCACCACTCCACAGCCTTTTAGCATCTCTACTTGAGCTGTAGAAAGCTGCTGAAAGGAAAGTACTATTCTTGCCAACATTTTCTATAGAATGTATAAATAGTAGTAATGCTGATGGGTCTGTCCTCAATGTCATGTTTCCCTTCCAGGCTATCCAAACTTTAACTGAGGAGGTAACAAACTACTTTGCAGAATAGGATTAGGGCTGATACAGGTTGTTGTTTTTTTGTTCTGTGTTAAGGGAAACACTGTGACACAGTTGGGATATATTCATTGGTTTAACAGGTAGGAGAGCCAGGACTATATTTAAGGCCATTGTTGTAAGGTGATTTTTATTCCTGTATGCTTTTAAAAAGTAATTCCTTGGCCCTTGTGCATTTTGTTTCTGCAGTTTGAAGAAAACAGTTCTGGAACAAAGTCTTACCCCACCCCACAGCTGCCTCTGAACACAGTGACTGCCAGATCTCCAAACATCAAGTTCAGCTTTGTTCGCCAACCTGTCTGACATGTCGGGACCCGTGCCAAGCAGGGCCAGAGTTTACACAGATGTTAATACGCACAGACCCCGAGAGTACTGGGATTACGAGTCACATGTGGTGGAATGGGGGTAATTGTTTCCTTTATTTCACTATATTCACCCAAAGGGCTGGCTCATGGATTTGTAGAGTAATTTATGTCACACAACCTCTCTGATTGAGATTTGTAAACCTCAAGATTGAAGTCTGATTTGTCTTTTCTTCTGCAATGAAGAACCAAGGTATTGCTTTGACAAATTAACAATTTTGATGAGCTTATCATTGAAGAATCATTTCAGTCTTTTTCTTATTCTTTGATTTATATGTTCTGTATACAAAGCTGATAAAGAGTTACCTATCAACTTGCCTCAGCTAAGGGCTTTGTGGTTAGGTGAGAATTAAAACTTAAGAGATTTTGAAAACACTAAACTCTTTCATAAAGTGTTTTTGAGGTCAGAGAATGTTGTCCCATGATGATTCTGAAGAATGAAACAGTTCTCCAGAAAGGTGTCCTCTTTCTAATGAGAAGCAAAATTAAACCCTTGAACACTTGCCCTTATCATAAGACCTAGACATGTGTAACATGGAATTCAGCCAAAATTCCATCTTGAACAATTGCACTCTGCCGAAACAACAGTATTTGTTCTCCTAATTCTCTGTGCAATCTCATTGAGATGTTTGCATTTCTTGTCCCAACATGGTATGTATTTAATTCATCAGGTCATACTTTTGTGATAAAAAGCTTTTTGACATTAAAATGCAAAAGAAAACTATTTGAAAACTCATAAAGCTACAGTTTCCATATGCTGTATTTTATATCTATCCACGTGTGATGTCCATAGCCTGTAAGTGGATAAATATAGCCTCTGAAAATTGTGAGTGTATTCAATCATGATTGGGTTGTGAATCTTAACAGTTAAGTCATTGCCTCTGCACCAGGAGACATAGTGTGTTTTCAAGATATACTGTCAAGAACCAGTGGTACAATACCAGTAAATGTTATCATCTATAATAATAAAAGAGTAATATGCTAATTAGACCAGACGTCCTTCCTGCCAAGCCGGGACCCGAGGGAAGCCAACCTGGGTCCCGGGTGCCTGCCTGCTGCTGGAGGAAGGAAGCCTGGGTCCCAGGTGCCAGAGGGAAGCCGGTGCCAGCAGCCAGGGGAAGGAAGGCCTACTCTTGCATGAATTTTCATGCATCAGGCCTCTAGTTATTGATAATCTGACAGTTCTCCTTATATCAGGCTTTGGGTTCTAGGGATGCCTCTCCATTTTACAGAAATTCAACTACTCTGTTCAAATTTAGTGCTCTGTATTTAGTTCTGCTAAAATAGCACTATTGAGGTTTTTTTTTTGTTTCGTTTTGTTTTGTTTTTTAAATATATTTTATTGATTTTTTTACAGAGAGGAAGGGAGAGGGATAGAGAGTTAGAAACATCGATCAGCTGCCTCTTGCATACTCCCTACTGGGTATGTGCCCGCAGCCAAGGTACATGCCCTTGACCAGAATCGAACCTGGGACCCTTGAGTCCACAGGCCGACACTCTATCCACTGAGCCAAACCGGTTAGGGCACTACTATTGAGTTTTTGGCATGGTCCTATTCGCCTGCTTGCTTTTATTTCCTATTAAGGGCCCAGTGCACGAATTCGTGCACCTTGAAAGTAACTGTGGCCTGCGAGGCTGCAGTGGGTCCGGGGCAGGTCTTGGCCCATCCTCCACACTGCCACCCAGCCTCTCCCATAGTGGCCCCAGGTCCCCTGTCTGCCTGCAGCTCTGCTCCTGCCGGCCCCACTTGCACCCACACGGCGCGGAGCGATTGGGGCTGGTGCCGGCCACAGTTGCGAGCGGGGTTGATGCCGTCAGCGGGTACAAGCAGCTTCCCTGATCTCCCCTCAGGAGCAGGAGGAGGTGGAGAAGCCCTCAGGGCCAATCAGGGCCGGCAGCCACCACTCACACCAGCTCACTGTGCAGAGCGATCGGGGCCAGTGCCGGGCCCCGGCAGCGGGTGCAAGCAGCAGGTGCGAGCACTGGGAGCAAAGAATTTTTAGTAACCACCAGAGGCTCACCCCAATGACAGTGACTGGTGCCCCACCTTGGTCTGGCACCCCTGCTCACCTGCTCCACCATTCTGCCATGGCAAAGGCCCACCATGTTCCACACTCTGCCACCTGCTGCCCATGCCCAACCATGTTCTGCACATGCCCCCCTGGTGGTCAGCACACATCATAGCAACCAATTGTTTGGTTGTTCCGCCGTTCGGTTGATTTGCATATTAGCCTTTTATTATATAGGCTACCTTCCCACAGGAGGGGATCGCAACCAGAACTAAGAGCTCCCTTTCCCTAGACCTGCCATGATTATTATGTTGTTCATTGTCCTTACTACCTTTTGCCTTTTCTGTTCATTTACTTTCTTTTTAGTTGCTTGAGGAAAATTAATGGCTGACTTGTTACATGTTAGATTCTCAGTGTCTCCAGCAGGAACAAATAGAATTTAGATGTTACTAAAAGGACTATGTTATTCTTTAGTGCAAAGTGTTCTAAGTTATAAGCAGGGGCAGAGAGAAAATGTTAGCGTTTTTGTTGTTTTACCTCTGATATTGTTTGGTGCTCATGAAATAAATATGGGTAAAATAGAGGAAGGAACCCCCTAACTATGGTTCATGATCTATAATATAGTTTGCAAAACTCCATTATATGGACTGTTCTCGGGGATTGCCTAGGAGAACAAGTGGGAGGTCAAGCCTATATATTTGAAAGCCACTTACCTACAAAGAAGCCCATTCAAAATAGGCTGCTCCCAAAATGTGGCTGAATTTTGAAATATTCTTGTAATGTGTATTTACTTTCTGCTAAGTGCCAACATGGGCCAGGCACTAGGAGACAGGAATATATAAAAATTATTCTCCAAGGGAAAGCTCTTTGTTGTTGTAGGTCAAGCATGTATAATGAATCCTAATACAAGATATCAATGTGTTGTATGCCAATATAGATGTAAACCATTTCGGATTTGAAAAAATAATTGAAAGGATTTGGAATGTGCTCATTTTTAATTGGCCCAATTAAAATAAAGAAACCTATTTAGGAATTATTTGAAATTAGAGGCCCGATGCACAAAATTTGTGCAAAGGGCTCAGCCCTCACAGCAGCCCCGGCTGCCACCTTGGGAGCCTCCCTCTCCGCGCCCCCCCCCCCCCCCCAAACTGGCCGTTCCCGAAGGTCGTTCCACCATCCGGTCTAATTAGCATATTAACTCTTTATTATATAGGATATCTCATTTCTTTTACTGGTAATAAATTTGATAAGTTGAATTAATGCTTGATAAGTTGAACTTTTTAAATCATTGTGATTTTGACTCTTCGTTTACAGAAATCAAGATGACTACCAGCTGGTTCGAAAATTAGGCCGGGGTAAATATAGTGAAGTATTTGAAGCCATCAACATCACAAATAATGAAAAAGTTGTTGTTAAAATTCTCAAGGTGAGTAAAAAAAGAGAAGAGATTGTAATTTCAGAGGTTTTTGGAAGTTAGATTTGTTTTAAGTAATAGTGATGCCTTTTTTGAAGTAGCATTTAAAAGGGCATTTGGAATACTTTAACACCTTTATTTTATTTTGTCATCTGAAATCAATAAAGATTATCTTCATTTGACAGATCAGGAAACTAAAGCAAGAGAAGTGATTGGCTCTAGTCATACAGCTATGTTATGGCAGAGGGAGTAAAGGTTCAGTCCTCTCTCTAAGCCTAATACTGATTTGATTTTCTCTGTTTTTAATTCTGTTTCATGCTTTTGTTTTCAATAAATTGTTACCTCTACGGTGTAAGGATGAGGAGTCACAAATGCAGGCCTTTAGAGGTCAGGCAGATGACATGCAGCTAGTCTGATATAAATGCCCATGATTAGAGGAGGTGAGTGATGGGTGCTGCAATAGTGCAAGGCCAGCATTGCTTGATACTCCTTTGCAGAAAGAAACTATAAAGATTTATATATGTATATGAATCCTCCTGATTTTTAAATGTTGGCTCAGTTTTTAAAAAAAAAAAAACAAAACACTGTACAGATTCTGATTGAGCATATGTAGGTGGATCCTGGGAATCTGTGTATTAAAAAAATCCAGGTTATGGATCATTAAAGTTTAATAGTCACTAATCTTGTTAATGAAGAGATTATATATGCTTAAAATAATTTCTGAGAATTGTATGCAGTATGTCAGTAGTCTGAGATGACTGACACCCTGGGAAAGAGCTGCAGGTCCAGTACAGCAGACACAGGTCACATGTGCCTATTGAGCATTTTAAGTATGGCTGGTCCAAACTGAAATATGCTATAAGGATAAAATATACTAGATTTCAAAGGCTTAGTAAAATAAATATATCTATACTGCCCATTAGTAATTTTTTATATTGCTTTACATGTTAAAATAAGATTTTGAGTATATTTTGTTAAATATTTTATTAAAATTAATCTTGTCTGTTTATTTTTTTAATGTTTTTATTGCTTTTTAGAGAGGAAGGGAGAGGGATAGAAACATTCATGAGAGAGAAACATCATCCATCTCCCACACACACACACACACACACGGGATTGAGCCCACAACCTGGACATGTGCTCTGACCTGGAATCGAACTGGCAGCTTCTTGGTTTCTGGGTCAGTGCTCAACCGCTGAGCTACATCGGCCGGGCTGTTTATCTTTTTAACATGAATACTAGAACATTGAGAATACATAGGTGGCTTGCATTATATTTCTTTTGGACCAGCACTGTTTTAGACTATTTAGGAGGAAGGCTTTGTGGAGGTGGTATAATTGGACCAAAGCCATCCTCAGAAAAATGAAAAAAATTCTGTCCCAGAGCAGATGTGGAAATGATGAGTGAGGACAAAAGAATATGGAATTATATTAAGGGACTCTGCAGAGTGGTCTTTTTAGAATAGAGAGATGAGTTCATTTATAGGAATACTGGTCATAAGGCTAGCTAGATACTGTGTCCCAGTAACATTCTGAGATCTCATATATTTCACTTGATTCTTATAACCATCTTATGAGATAAGTACTCTTGTTGATCATTTTTCCCAAATGAAGGCTTAGAGAGGTCATGTAACTTACCCATAGGCATACAGCCAGCAGGTTGTGAAAGTAGGATTCACATTAGGGATTTTTTACTCCAAGGCCCATTTAACCCACAAGTTTATGCTGCACAAAGATGGTTTGGCTGTCCTTGATGTTGGTCCTGTTCACCTAACCCTGTTGGGTGTTTATTTATAGACTTAGAGGAAGGAATAGAAAAAGTCTTTGTTTCGTTCTAATTGGTAAAAAGATTTTTCAGGATTACCATTTATAGTATTAGTACCATTTATAATCCTAGTTTGTATAGTTGTAAAGAGTTAACATTTTAAGACTGATAATTGGAATTAAATGCTAATTCTGCAGAGTTCTAATCTTTGGAATGGAAATCTTTTTCTTTCAACATTTGCTAAGTAACTGACAGAGTGCCTGTAATAGGGCTAGGAGAAGGGGATTCAGAGATGAATCTGACACATTTCCTTCTTTCAGGGAGCTCATAAATATGTATGTATTACATTATCTGTTGAAATATCCTGAAATACTTTATTTCACTGATGTACGTACTTTTACTCTTTCAGCCAGTAAAGAAGAAGAAAATTAAGCGTGAAATAAAGATTTTGGAGAATTTGCGAGGCGGTCCCAACATCATCACACTGGCAGACATTGTAAAAGACCCTGTGGTAAGTATAGTATGTGCTGGCAAGGCCCACCAGGGCTGAGGTGGTGTTTGACTCAGAGCACAGCTGGCCTCTCTCTGTTGCCCCCTCTACTGTTAAGTCCTGCTTTAAAAGTGCTTAATCAGTTATAGCATTTAACTAGTTTGGGTCTTTCTTTCAAAGAGACCTCCACCCACAGACTATTTCTTATTCTTCTAGGATAAGAGACTGATAGCACTGGAAACTGAAATGTGTTAATCCATTTTGCAAACTCAGGTCCGATGCCGATGGGCGATGGGCGCATTGTCGGGCTGCCTAGAGCCTGGTGAGACTTCAGCTCCATGTCTTCTGTTTGAAATCCATCCCAAAAATGACCTAAGTGTGGTGATCAGAGCGGGAGGGCTTGTAGCAATAGAGGGATTCCTACTACTGAGGCAAGGACTGCCAAATTCACCACGTAGCATCCGAAAACATTGTGCTCATTAAAGCTGCCAGGGCTTTTGCTAATGTGTGTTTTCTTTTTCTTTTCCTTAGTCACGAACTCCCGCCTTGGTTTTTGAACATGTAAACAACACAGACTTCAAGGTATAATATATAACCAATCATTCTAAGCTGTTGTGTTTTCAGACCCCATAGAAAGCCTTTTAAGGATATTAGTATTAGAAGAACTTCCTTCCAACTTGCTTAAAAGAGCTTTTCATCTTCACAGTGTTAAATTATAAGATAGAAATACTGCTGTACAAACTGCCACTTTCCACATCTTGGTAGTTTGCACTTTTATTTGTTGTGTGCTCTCTTTAATAACCAAATACATTTACTTCTCACCTCCTTTACCATTCACTTAACAGTTTCCCCTGATGTCAAATGTAATGAAAGCAGTAACACATGTTCAGTCAAGATCTGTCCGTGGGCATTTTACTTTAAAATGGCAGTGTTCAAGGAGGAATGTATTGTGTATGAAAGGCAAAGTCTTATACCTTAGGAATCCTCTGGGTTAGAGTGGTGTAAATTCTGCTACAACACATACCTCTACAACTGATCTCTGACTTTCTGCCCATTCAGCAGCCTACTTCAAACAATTTTCAATTCTAGTACAAAAGAAAAATATGGACACTCTTGGGTTTCAAGTTGTAAGGGTATTTGATTGCCTTTGAACCAATTCAGTATGAAGAATTTTAGGTATCAATAAATGGATGAATTCTTTTGCTGAAATAAAAAAAGGAACTGTTTTAGAATCAGAGCAATAACTTCAAAGAAAACGTCAGATGACATCACTAGCCATTTAATGACATGCATGTGTTGATTTTTGTTTTTTTAAAGACCATAACTCTTTGGAAGCTGGAAAGGATACATAACAGTTGTTCAAAGTTTATTTCAAATTGGGAGAGGAATAATTCTGTTAAATTGGCTTGACAGATTTGGCAGTAAGCCATCTGCACACTCAGTGGTGATCTGCAGATGAGGTAGTTTGCTACTAAGGAAGCTGTGTATTTGCCAAAATGCCTTTTATGAGAAAGTTTGGAGGTAAATGAAAAGCAAACTTGATTGCAAATGTATATCAATGCATATTAGATTAACTGGTATATTCCCAACAGTGGATTTTAGCTTCAGAAATACAAGTTAAGTAATTCTTGACTTTTGCGTATATAAAGACTCAGCGTATCTCTTTAAAGGGAATGTTGTGTTGAAGAATTAGAGACTGGTGTAGATAAGATCTTGGAATGATGGCAAATGAGCCAAGTCTTGGTTTGAATTACTATAAATGAGGATGAGAAATTGCCTTCCATCAGCAGTATTTCATGGCTCAAATGTTGCATTTGTCTTTAACAGCAATTATACCAGACGTTAACAGACTATGATATTCGGTTTTACATGTATGAGATTCTGAAGGTAAGGGAACTTTGAATGCTAAATACCTTTAGATTGATCTTACCTTTGTTAAATAACTCAAATGACTATAGAAAAGCTAGTGAATTAACTTTTTAAAATATGTTGAAAGAAGGGGCCTTTTCATGTAAGTTTTTAATAAGTTAATAGCATCAGAACTCTTCTGCTAATGTAAGGGTATGGAATGGGGTCTAGTAGGAATATAATTTAGAATGGTTTGGAAAGGGTATTTAGAAGAGAGCTGGGGCCCCATAAATGTTTGTAATCTCCATCTTGCTCCTACGAAAGTTAACAGTTAAATTGTTCAAACTTATATCTCCAGATGTGTTGGCTTCTGGTATACTTTATTTCACTTAAAATTGAACAAGTAAAACAAGAAACTTCCTCAGCCGTCAAAGGGTCATTGTCCTAAAATTATATAAATCACTGCTTAGAGATTGCTGATTTAGAGTGGACTTTGACTTCTAAAGTGGGATCACCAAATTATCTTCCTCCTAGTAGTCACAAGATCAACTTTATATATGAGAAAATTGCTAAGAGTTGGCTAAAGTTTCTTATTAAATGAGGGTTGATGTAAAGCCTGTATTCGAACCTTAGAAATACCTTGAAGAGACTATGCCAATAGAGAGATTTGATCTTCCTATTGGCTCATGCAGTCTTATGGCAAGCAGGACTTCATAAAGTTAAGGATATGCTTGCCTAGTCCTAGAAACCATAGGAACTCAAGTTGCCCTTTAAAAAGGATAAGAATTTGGCCAATGACATCAGCTTAGCAAATCCCAAAGGTTGTACCACTCAGTTCACCTTAGTTTGAGTTTGGACATGGTTTTCAAATTGGATTTGATGTTATAAATCAGAAGTTGGCAAGCATCTTTACAGGAATAAACAGTAAAAATTTTGGCTTTGTGGCCCATAGGGTCTTTCTCAAGCTACTTAGCTCTGTTGTAGTATGAAAGCGGCTACAGATAACATGCAAATATGTGTGGCTGTGTTCCAATAAAATAAACATTCACAAAAACAGGCATCCGGCAATATATGGGCCATGGACCTCTACTGTAAACACTTAGCTGCTAAAGAATTATTGTTCATTGAAGAAAACTTTGTAGTACAGACCAGTTTTCTTTTGAGAGGCCTATGCTTATGAAAATAATCCAGGCTTTATATAAGGGAGAGAAATTAGAAGTGATGTAATTGGTGTCACTTTGGGTCTTTTTGAACAGAAAGGATGTCGTAACAACTGTGTAAGAACAGAACTTGAAGTTCAGAGGCCATGGGTTTGACTTTAGGATCTTGAGCAAGTCTGCAAAATAGCTGTCGGAGTGATTGTCCTAATCCTGACTCCCAGGGATGTTGTGAGACTAGAAAGAAAACTATAGAGGAAAAAGTAAAAAGCTTTAACTAGAAAATCACTCTTATGCAAGCTAACCTTTTTTTTTCCTATTTCTCTTACAGGCCCTGGATTATTGTCATAGCATGGGAATTATGCACAGAGATGTGAAGCCCCATAATGTCATGATTGATCATGAGCACAGAAAGGTAATGTGATAGGCTAATAAATCTTTTCCTGCCTGATAGAGTGAACAGCCCATCTTCAACACTTTATCCTTAGCATCTGTTACAGTTCCTGGTACCTATTAGGCACTTGACACATATTTGGTGATTGAATAAATTAACTAATCAGAATGTTTAAACCATTATTCAAATTCCTAATGATACTATCAAGAAGGACGCCCTGGCCAATGTGGTCCAGTGGATAGAGCATCAGCCCCTGCACTGAAGGGTCACAGGTTCATTTCCTGGTCAAGGGCACGTATCTGGGTTGCAGGTTCCATTCCTGACCCCAGTCTGGGAGCATGCGGGAGGCAACTAATTGATGTGTCTCACATTGATGTTTCTCTCTGTGTCTCTCACCCTCTCCTGTCTCTCCCACTTCCTCCCTTCCCCTTCCACTCTCTAAAAAAAAAAAAAAAAAATGAAAAATATACCCTCAAGTGAGGATGAACAACAACAAAAAGAATACTGTTAAGAAGGAAACATTAGAATAGTGGGCAAATCAGTTTTGGGCATGGAACCTAGCTTCTGGTTTTATTTATTGAATAACTAGTATCTGGGAAACTCCTTTCTTGTTTGCCTCCTCTCTCTTTACCTGTACAAGAGGTATAATAGTATTTGCTCTGCATGCCACTAGGTTATTGTGAGAATTAAATGTGCACAGTTGTGAAATGGATGAAATATTTAACAAGTACAAGTGCTATTAATGAGAGTTCTACTGAACACATACTTTATAATATTTCAGTTTTGTAAGATAACCAAGCGTGCCTTTTATAGGTAGTGATGACTGTTGTAGACTTTGGAGATGTAGAGGATTTGTTCATTCAACTAAAATTTTTTTTTAGACACTATGCATGGTATTGTTTTAGAAGCAGGGGATATATGCTTGAAGCAGATAGTGAAAAATTCTTGTCCATAAGGAGCTTGCCTTTGCGGGGTATGCTGGTAGGCCAGAAAGTTAAAAGTGATGTGGAAGAGAAATAAGTCAGGAATAGGGAAGAGCGAGGGATATTGCGGTTTTAAACAAGGGGTAAAGGGAAGATTTCATTGGGAAGATGACATATTTAGAGAACACTTGAGGGCATCAGCCATGAAACCTTAGGAAGAAATATGTCTCAGATAGAGGATGCAAAGTTCTGAGGCAAAAATATGCCTGGCTTGTTGGAACAGTGGCAAGGATATACAGTGGGGACAGGGATGGGGAGTGAGAGTGGGATGAGAGAGGTAAAGAAAGCCAGGTCATGTAAAACCTTAAATATTGTCAGAACTATTCTCTAAAGATGTAGAGCTTTTGCAGAGTTTGAGGAAAAGGTTGGCAAGCTCTCACTTGGCATTTTTAAAGTTTACTACACACCTATTAGAACAATTTAAAAAATAGTGCAATACCAAATGCTGGCAAGGATGCAGGAAAATTCAATCTCTCATACATTGTTGGTGGGAATGTAAAGTGGCACAGCCATTTTGGAAAATGCCAGCCTATTGTTTTATAGTTTGTTGGTTTCTTTAAAAGCTAAACAAACAGTGCCAGCTAGAGTGGGTCAATTGGTTGAGCATCATCCTGTTCACTGGAAGGTCACTGGTTCAATTCCAGGTCAGGGCACATGCACAGTTTGTGTTTCCAGTCCCCAATGTTTCTCTCTCACATCAATATTTCTCTCTTTCCCTTCCATTCTCTCTAAAATCAATTTTAAAAAAAGACGTATTACAAATAAAAAAGCTAAATAAACATGCTTACCAAACAATCCAGCAGTGGCATTTATTCCAGAGAAACCAAACCTTAAGTTTGCATAAAAACCTGTATATGAATGCAGCTTTATTCCTAATAGTTAAAAATTGGGCCCTCACTGGTTTCATTCAATGGATAGAGCATCAGCCTGTAGCCCAAAGGGTCCCGGGTTCGATTCAGGTCCAAGGGCACATACCTTGGGTGCAGGTTCCTCCCGGTCCCTGGTCAAGACACATGCAGGAGTCAACCAATCAATGTGTTTCTCTCACATCGATGTTTCTGTCTTACCCTCTTTATTTAATTTAAAAAGACTATTTTTTAAAAAAAGAAAATTGGGGGGCCAAATGTCCTTCAGTGAGAGAATGCTTAATCATACAGGTATAGCTATACCATGTAGTGTTATTACTGAATAGTATTACTCAGGAATAAAAAGGAATGAACTATTACTGATAATGCAACAACTTGGTTGGATCTCATGCTGAGTGGGGAAAAAAAGTTGTGCTGATTTTTCTATTTATAATACATTCTCAAAGTCATAGAGCTAGAGAATAGAGGTTGCCAGGGGTTAGAAGTGGAAAAGTAATAGTAAAAGGGACATCTGTGATGATGGAATAGTTCTGTATCTTATGGTAGGAGTTATCTGAATCTACACGTGATAAAATTACGTAGAACTACACACACACACACACCAGCATGTAAATATGCAAATTGACCATCACTCTGCCATAAAGATGGCAGCGCCCACAGCGGAGGGACGGTTCCATAACACAAGACGGCTGCACCCACAGCAGATGCTGAGTTCCCAAAAGGAGCCTTAACGAGCAATCAGCAGAAACCCCATGGGGCTTGACAGGGGAACTCAGGCTGCAGGCTCCCCACCCTGATGGCAGGCCAGGGGACCTCAGGCCGCGTCCCCCAGCCCAGCAGGGCTAGATAGGGAACCTGAGGCTGTGCCCTCCGCCTGGTGGGTCTTGATGGGGGACCTCAGGCCACACCCACTGCCCGGCGGGGCATGACAAGAGTGGGACCAGCCGGGTGTGGATCTAGCCCAATGCGGGGGGCTGGCTGGGTCTGGGTCTCACGTGATTTTGAGGAGCATGTGGGTGGGTGGGGACTTGACTCTGGGTCCCAAGGTGCTCCCCAGACTCTTGACAGGAGGAAGATTTTCATATACATTTTACTAATTTTCTTTCATCTCTGACACTTCTATTATAGAGAAAGGGCAAATAGCAATATTAAAATATTTCCTCTAATGAATCCCCTTTTATTGTGCACGAATTTTGTGCTCCGGGCCACTAGTATATATATATAAAAGCCTAACTAGCCGTTATGATGGAACAACCGGTTGCATTGATGTGCACTGACCACCAGGGAGCAGGCGCTCAACAGAAGGAGCTGCCCCCGGCCCGCAGGCTCTGGGCTGGAACGGGGAACTGGGGATGGGTGGTGGGGGGTGCGTTCCCTTTCCCAGGGGGGCTGAATGCCAGCTCCCTCTTTGGAGCTGGTGGCCAACCCAGGTCCCTCCCCACAGCCAGCAAGCCCCCATCACCCGATCGGGGAGGGCCCTGGAGTGGGAGGGAGAACTTGGGGTGGGTGGCAGCGACAAACCTCCTATGGCACCCGGATGGGGGTCTGTAACCTCTCGCTGGCTACCTGGGGGCAGGGTTGATGGAGATAGAGGTGCAGTAAGAATGTGGGGTGTCCGCTAAGCTTGCTCGAACTCCCTCTGCTTCCCTCCCCTGAGACGCCAGGGCTCGGGCACCGGGGAAGCCCCCGCGCTCAGGTGCCTGGCAACCCAGGTGCTGTCCAGGACCCAAAGGTCAGCTGGGACCTGCCCTTCTATGCCAGACACTTGTGCTTTGATATCCAGCTGGGCCTAGGGACCACACCTGTGCATGAATGTCATGCACCGGGCCTCTAGTTTTTAAAAGAATACCCTTAAGGCAATGTATGGAGTAGCTTGGAAGATAAAGTTGCTTATGATTTATTCTCTTTTTTCTTTCAGCTACGGCTAATAGACTGGGGTTTAGCTGAGTTTTACCATCCTGGCCAAGAATATAATGTCCGAGTTGCTTCTCGATACTTCAAAGGTCCTGAGCTACTTGTAGACTATCAGGTGAGAAGAGAAAGGCAAATAAAATTTCTGTCCTAGCTCTGGCCAGTGTCGCTCAGTGATTGGGAGTGTCAGCCCCAAACCAAAGGGTTGCACGTTTGATTCCTGGTCAAGGGCACTTACCTGGGTTGCAGGTTTGATCCCTAGCCCAGGTCAAGGCATGTACAGTAGGCAACTAATGTGTGTGTGTGTGTGTATCTTTTTCTCCACCCCTCCCTCCCTTCCACTCTCTCTAAAATGGAAAAAATATCCTCAAGTGAGGGTTAACAAACAAAAAAGTTTCTGTTCTATTCTTGTTTTGTACATAATTTGTGAAAATGTCATTTTGAGTAGGTTACTTATACATGTCCATGCTGTCCCTTTTATATAAATTTAAAATATGAATCACCTCAATTCATTGACTGTAACTTATGTTTTTATTATCATAATGTCAGTAGGATCTGCATTTGATCCTAACTGAAGAAAAAGTAGACCAAAGATAACCTTGTCTATTTAATAGAAACTCCAGAGCTTAGGTTTAACCAACCTAAGGACTAAACTAAAATAATGCTCTCAGGATTTTCATAAATTGTATCTATATATATAAAAAGCCAGCAACCAGAACGCCAGAATGACTGGAACCACTGATAGCTATGAAGCCCACCGCGGCTGGCCAACTGACCTGATCGGGGCGGGGCCGGCTGGCCAACCACCTGCGGCCCCTCCCCTTGGCCAGCCAGACCCCACCTGTGCACAAATTCGTGCACCAGGCCTCTAGGTCTATATATAAAGACCTTCCTTTTACTAAAAAAGCCCTCTTACAGAAATAAAATCCTTGGGCCTATCTTTCATGCCCAGACCTCCCAGATGTTATCAGATACCTTAAAAAGTTCAGACTGTCCTAGAAATTATTTTTCTGGGATCTTGAGGATATAACCCTGAGCTTGAATGTTTTATACATAAAAATATTCTTTCTTTAAAATACTGCTTTTTTGAGAGAGAAATATTGATTTTTGTTCCACTTATTTATGCACTCAGTGATTGATTCTTATATGTGCCCTGACTGGGGATTGAACCCACAACCTTGGCGTATCAATGCTATAACCAACTGAGGCAACCTGACCAGAGCCAAAATATTCTTTATGATATTATTTATAATTATTGTATTATTAAACACACTAAAGATTAAATTCTGAAACATTTGTTCAGTAAAATAATGTTACACATTAAAAGGTTTCCAGAGACTAACAACTTGAGATGTTTTTATGAGTGAAAAAGGTAATTCAAAATAGTATGTACAGATTGTTTTAAAATGGGGGAAATGCATAGAAGAAAAAACTGAAAAATATATGAAGATGTTATTAGTGTTTGGACATTTTAGTGGAGTGGTTTTTTTTTTAAATAGTAATTTTTTATTTGGAAAGTACAAGATAATTTATTCTTGCCATTTCATTTATAACTGACTTTTTTTTTAACTTCAATGCAGATGTACGATTATAGTTTGGATATGTGGAGCTTGGGCTGTATGCTGGCAAGTATGATTTTTCGGAAGGAGCCATTTTTTCATGGACATGACAATTATGATCAGGTGATACATGTTGTTCTCATTAGGCAACTTACTGCGCTAACCTAGTGATGATGAGATCTGGCTACTTAGTAGAAACTGGTGGATTTTGCTAAAATCTAGATGCCCATCCCAATCAGTTAGAGTGAGACCCTAGCATAATTTTCAATTCATGGCTTATTCAGCTAGCCCAACATTGATCCTTATATTGGTGTTTTAGGAGCTACCGTCTAGCCTTTTGAAATCACTGAGTTTTTCCCCTAGTCTTTTCATTTGTTTGCTTGTTTTATTGTAAATTATACAGGTAAAATAGGACATTACCTTAGAATTCTTTAATGTGAGTTTTCACTAAAGGTGGGAATATTTTCTTCAACGTGTTGGTTTATATGTGGTATTTCTATGATCCTTTTATCTCTATATGGACTGAGTTGGTGTATGTCAGTAGAAATATAGATGATGTTTTTTATACTAGCTCCACTTTCCCTTGAAGACCAGTTAAAATCAGCTAGTCTTTATGAGGCGCCATACAGGGTTGGGGAAGACTTCTTCTTCTTCTTCTTCTTCTTCTTCTTCTTCTTCTTCTTCTTCTTCTTCTTCTTCTTCTTCTTCTTTTAAGTTTAGTCTAGCCCTGGCCTCTGTGGCTGAGTGGTTGAGCGTCCATCCAGGCAATAAGTCACTGGTTCAATTTCTGGTCAGGGCACATGCTGGATTTGGGGCTCGATCCAAAACCAGGGGCCTTGCAAGAGGCAGCTGATCAATGATGTTTTCTCATTGGTGTTTCTATCTCTCTCCCTTCCTCTTTCTATAAAATGTCAATAAAAACATATTTTTAAAAGTACTAAGAAAAAAGGTTAGTCCAGCCTCTCAAATAGTTCATAGTTTAGTAAGGGAATCAAACGTACAAGGAAATAAGTTACAGTTATAAATGTCAGAATAGAAACGTAGACAAGGTACAAAAGTCAGTTTGTGGGAGTGAGTGGTCTGAGTGTACAAGGGGAGTTTCCCAAAAGAAGTGACACCTTAGCTGGGTTATGAGGGTAAAAACAAGATTTCATCTGGGAGACATTTCAAGGGGAAGGAACCAGGTGATATAATTGTTTTTCCTTTTTTTACACCATCACGTTGAGTTCTGATTTAGAGAATTTTGTGTGGAAATTATTCCTACGGTACTCAGAAATCTGAAGTAAATTGAGTGTATATTCATACCTGTAGCCACGATAATCCCTTGCTGTTAATCCAGTCATGGCTGTTAGTTGATTTAATCTTGTAACATGATTGTTGTGTGGGTTTTTGTCTTTCTTCAACCATAGTTGGTGAGGATAGCCAAGGTTCTGGGGACAGAAGATTTATATGACTATATTGACAAATACAACATTGAATTAGATCCACGTTTCAATGATATCTTGGGCAGGTGAGTCAAAACAAAATATATGCATCTGTGCATTAATCACTTTAAGACCCACTGTAAATTAGCACTTCGGATCCTCAAAAAATAGTTATGACCCTGGCCAGTGTGGCTCAGTTGGTTTGGTGTCATCCTGTGCACTGAAAGGTTGCCGGTTTGATTACTGGTCAGGGCACATACCAGATTGCAGGCTTGATTCCCTGGTGGGGGGCCTGTAGGAGGCAGCTGATCCGATGTTTTGTTCTCACATTGATGTTTCTCTCCCTCTCACTTCCTCTCTCTAAAAACCAATAAAATATATTTCTTTAAAACTATTTTAAAAAAATAGTTACATCCTCTTTGTCAGCACTGCTGAAGCATCACTGGTTCTGTACTGTAGGATGCTGCTTGGGTGATCCTGTGATAAAATCACTGGATTGAATGACCATTTTCCCAAATTCACTTACAGGATGGGTGTGGAGATTATTGTCAGAGGATTCCTGTAAAATTAATGAAATGTAGATTCTAATAGAAGGGTTACAGTTGACTTAGCTTCTCCAAATGACAAAACCCTCTAAGAGAAGTAAATAGTAATAGGAAATGTATGTTTCAAGACTGGTATGCAGACAGACAATGAACAGACTCTGAAAATAGTGGCTAGGCACAATACTAATTCATTCACCACTTACCAGGAGGTGGACTTTCCTGATGCAAAGGCTTTGCTGGCCAAGTGGCAGAGATGCCAGGAATGTGTGAAGGGATGGGAAAGAGGCCTGGTTAGACTAGCCACCTGACCCTCCTTGCTGTGCAGAAGTATTCAGTATTTGTAAAGGAACATGAATTATGGTTTGTAAAATTGTGAGCACCCAGATTTCTCTTTTGTGCAACACTGCTGTTTTCAGTCTCTCCAGTGAGCTTGGTTGTCTCCCTAGTAACAGAGTGCTATAAAACTGCTCTCTTGAGTTTTGATTTCTTTTTGCTAGTGGCTGGGCTCCTAGTCACTAAGGAAAATTTAGGAGGGAAATAAATGTTGGGCTTCTACCACTTGTTTCATTTCTCATTACCCCTTTTGGCTCTGCAGACACTCCCGTAAGCGATGGGAACGCTTCGTCCACAGTGAAAACCAGCACCTTGTCAGCCCTGAGGCCTTGGATTTCCTGGACAAGCTGCTGCGATACGACCACCAGTCACGGCTCACCGCAAGAGAAGCCATGGAACACCCCTATTTCTGTGAGTCCAACTGTTCAATCCACAGAGCCTGTGTAGGCCTGCCTAGTAGACTGTACAAGACAAGGGAAAATACATGCTGTGAAGAAAACTGGACCCATGGTCCCACCAGAAGAGAGTTGGAATCCCAGTTCTGCTTATCTGTGGCAAAGTTATTTCACCCACAGTGAGCCTTAGTTTCTTCAAATGAGGACAGTGATAGCAACTGTCTTACAGAATTGTTGGAAGGATTCTTGTCTAACAGTACTTAATACATGATTGTTCCTAAACAAACTGCTTTTCTTACTGTGTGAGTGACACTTACCAGGGGTTAGCTAGTCTGGACTGGTTGGATAATAATGAACTAGAGCCCCAGTGCACAGATTCGTACACTGGTGGGTGGGGTCCCTCTGCCTGGCCTGTGGGGATCGGGCCAAAACCAGCTCTCCAACATCCCCCGAGGGGTCCCGGATTGTGAGAGGACAGTTCTCTGGTGACGCACCCCAGAATCAGGCTGCCTCCTCTCCGATTCCAGGTGCATCACCCTAGACCCGCAGCTGCCAAGTCACCACAGCTCGGAGCTCCTGCATTGATCGTCTTCCCCCTAGTGGTCAGTGCACATCATAGCTACTGGTTGGACGGTCAGATGGTCGCTTAGGCTTTTATATATAGACTAGTAGCCCATAGCGCGATATCGCACAGTTGGCTACCTGCCGCTTCTGCGGGAGCCAGTGGGAACCGCAGCGCTGCTTCCATGGGAGGTGGGCCCGCCGTCTCCTCTCCTGGCCTGCACTTGGCTGCGGAGGCTGTGAGCCGGCCCCCCTATTTCTCAGAGGCCCTCTGTGGAGCTGGGGCAGAATGCTTGCCTTGTTGCCGTGGCGACGAAGCAAGCATTCCACCAGGCCACTCATGCTGCCTGCTCTCAGCAGCCACCCCCCCAGGACTGGGGGACTCTGACAGGGCTGCGAGGACTGGACGCCACCATCTTTGTGATGGGGTGATGGTTAATTTTCATATTACCCTTTTATTAGATAGGATAGCCCTATATCTGTTCTGTCTCTGGTTATAATTTATTAGAGAACCAAGGAAGCTTGAAAATCTTAACTGTATGAACACCTTGACTTAGGTTTGTGATATAGCTAACTGTGCTGTCCTGGGTGAAAATGTCGATTAGACCCACTCCATCTCCACTGTGATGTTAGTTTCACAATTGGATTATTTCTTGGAGTGTTGGAGTAGTTTTGTAATGAACTGATTATGTGGTTGCCCAGTCTCCTGTGTCTGAAGCAGACTGACCTGAAGTCTATAGTAATAGCACTAATTTGCACAACCTATAACTTTGGCCTTTTTGGCACCATGCTTAACCAGTTGAGTTGTGGACTACAATAAGATCATTTCTCTCTGATACTGTATCACTCTCTAGGCCAAGTTAGATTATATTGTCTCATTAAACCTTAACAGGATCAGTTTTGTGTTAAATTAGATCTACCATGGATTATTAGCTCATCTTCCTACCATTTAGTTTTAGAGGTTGCCTTTACTAGTTTGACAGGAAAGATAATTCTCTTTTCTATTACTTGTCTAATTCATGGTGAAGACAAGGCAGTTGCCACCTTAAGTTCTTCTGGGAATTATATGGAATATAAATAAGATTGAAAGCATGAGTGTGACTGCTTTAAGATCATTAGTTTAATCGTTAAGCATAACAGAACTTAACATATTTGTCTTTTTCTAGACACTGTTGTAAAGGACCAGGCTCGAATGGGCTCATCTAGCATGCCAGGAGGCAGTACACCTGTCAGCAGCGCCAATATGATGACAGGTCAGTTTATTAGTGAATTTTTCTTTTTTTTTTTTTTAAGCGGTAGAAGTCAGTTATTCTTCCCTGTTTGTGTGTTTGTGGCCTGATTTGTTCCCTGTTGTTACCTGATTTCTTGTGAACTTCTTCTTCTCTCCGTTATGATTACCTTATTGATAATTGAGATATACTAACCTGTGCAGCTCTCTTCACTAGGCTTCAGAATGCTTTTGACATCTGATATACTTCAATGACACTACTTTGAGTAGGCTATCAACAGGCTCTTCTAGGCCAGAATCCCCAAAATGTCTCAGAGCGACATAAATGTCCCAACAAGTCATGAAAAATAAAAGGTGATCCTTTTATTTCACAGTTTAGAGTGACAGTAGTTTGACATGGTCCTCAGAAACAAGATTAAGAAATTGGGGAGAGAAGAGGTGGGGTTTGCACGTGAGGTGTATATGAGTAAAAGAATGGTTCTTTGATTCCCCAAAGCAATTACAGTGTACCTAGTAAATTGTAAATATATGAAATTATTTTTCCTTACTGTTGAATCACTACGGTTTAGAGCAAGTTTTTGTACAGAGTACACAATTATTCTAAAGAAATTATAGGCCCATATTATGAGAATTATACATATAGGCAGATCCACATGGGTACATTTGTAGTGAGGGCCTTTACTCAGACACCCTCAAAGAATTACTGTTAACAAGCTAGCTGCCTTCTAGAATTTATCCCCTGGGGCTCTTACGACTATGTGCAAAATGATGCATGTCCGAGGTTGTAGCCTAATTTGTAATAGCAAGATATTGAAAACAGCTCTCAGGAGGGAACTGTTAAATGAATTATGGGACATCCATTCAGTGGAATGCTATGCAGCCAGAGAAAAGAATGAATGTTTCGTGTTCTTTTCTAGCTCCAACTCCAGGATAATGTGAAAATAAAATAAGCAAGATGCAGAGCCATGTCCAAGATCAGGAGTGGGCAAAAGTATATAATCACATTTCTATATATGGTATCCATATGAATATTCTGATAAAGTTGTATTCATGTATATGCATAAAATATTTCTGGAAGGATATACCCTAGAAATGGTGCCGTAGTGACAGGGCAGGAGAGATTAATTAACTGTATATTCTTTTGAACTTTCTCAAATACTATTTTAGCTTAGAGGTGGGAAGTGCTCCTTTAAGTAATTTCGAAATTTTAGCTGGCAGTGTGATATAAGCACATGAATTTTTACTCTAGCCCTCTGCTGTTCAGTATGGTGGTGACTAGCACATGTGACTATTTAAATTAAGCAAATTTTAATAAATGTTTTAAAAAAAGTTTTGTAGTTACACTAGCCACATTTCAAGTGCTCAGTAGCTACATGTGGTTAGTGGCCTAGTAGGTTAGCACAGATTATAGAACAGGAAATTTGATTGCACAGTGCCGCCCTATATAAGGCCTGGGTTGGAATCCAAGCATAGTTGCCAACTTTACTAGCTGTTTACCTTTGGTCAAACTGCTTAAACTCTCCAAGCATTGATTTCTTTACCTCTTAAATTAATTAGAACATGCCATTTTAATTTGTGAGGTTTTCATTTGTAATTAGTTTAATTTGTAAAAATCTGGCTAAGGATATGCCTTAAATAAAGAGAATTTTTGTGTGCATGGAATATAATGAACAACATAAACTGATGAACAAAAATAGATCCAGAGACATAGAAGCATCGAACAGACCAAGAGAATTGTGTGTGTGTCACTTTTGAGTTAGGGGCTATGGAAAACTGGTGACTAAGATTTCCATGGTTGGTGTCTCTGGCTTACCCTCATCTGTTTTCTTTCAGGGATTTCTTCAGTGCCAACCCCTTCACCCCTCGGACCTCTGGCAGGCTCACCAGTGATTGCTGCTGCCAACCCCCTTGGGATGCCTGTTCCGGCTGCCGCTGGCGCTCAACAGTAATGGCCCCTTCTGTCTCCTAATGCCTGAGCAGAGGTGGGGGAGTCCACTCTCTCCTTGATGCAGCTTGCGCCTGGTGGGGAGGGGTGAAATAACTTAAGAAGCACCGTGTCTGAACCGTTGCTTGTGGATTTTAGTAGTTCAGTCATAAAAAAAGAATTATAATAGGCTGATTTTCTTTTTTATTTTCTTTCTTTTTTTTTTTTAACTCGAACTTTTCATAACTCAGGGGATTCCCTGAAAAATAACCTGCAAGTGGAATATTTCACGGGCAAATTTTTTTCTCCCCTTCCAAATTCAGTTCCTCATCACTAAAGAACAAAGATAAACCAACCTCAATTCCTGCTGCTGCATTTGGGTGGAGATTTCTTCCCATGCCGACCATTGCTCACCCACCATCCCACACTTGTATCTTATGCTCTTTTCCAGAGATTACAAAAATGTAGCTTCTTCAAGGGAGGTGGGAAGGAAGGAGGGAGGTCCCAACCTGTAAAAGCAGTGTCCTGCTCGTCATTTACATCACTTTATTCCAAAAGTGCTTCAGTGGGGTTATCCTGGTGAATCTAGTGGAAATATGTCTTAATTATAGTTACATTGAGATGCTGAAAAATCTACCCAAAGTGCTGACAGGTCATGAAAACTTCTGTTCAGTCTGAATCATGTCTTACTGACCTGACCCTAAATCCAACTCACTTATAAGTTTAGTTTAAAACATCAATAACCTTCCCTCCCAGGCTCCTTACCTTGGTCCTCTTCCCTCTCGTCTCCCAACATACTCTATTGCTAGAAGGAGACGTGGCCATTTTGAATTCAGTTAGCTACTGGGTATAATTTATTGCTTTTTACAAAAGAAAAAAACATTGTATAGGTTTCATGTTAAAATGCTTTAAAAGCTAATGGGAGATATGGCCACAGTTTCATTTTAAGCTTTCCACCTTCTTTCCTTCCTACCTTCCCCTTCACATGCCATTCAGTGAGAAGGCCTGCCCCTCAGTCTTGTATCTGAGAGGTAAGAGCAGAACCACTGTCTCCAGTGAAACTGAAATGGTAGACCTATAATTGTGGGAAAACTATAAACTCTCTTGTTACAGCCCTGCCACCCTTGCTGTGTGTATATATATATAATACTTTGTCCTTCATATGTGAAAGATCCAGTGTTGGAATTCTTTGGTGTAAATAAACGTTTGGTTTTATTTATCAAGGTTAGATTTAAGTTCCCTGTGTAAAGGTCTCGCTGGGTGGGTGTCTCACGTTCACATCTGAGGGGCCTGCAGCCCTGTACCGTGGAGGCTTCCTGAGGCCACCATTTTTATGCACCCCTCATTTGACCCATGGTACCGGGCAGGGCAGAGAGGCCTTAAAAAAGCACCACAAGCCAAAGCGTCTCTGGGGATTAAGGATCCTTTGCCATAAAATTCATTTTGTGTCTCAGCAGTGCAGGGATTGGGGATGGAAAAGTCGCCAGTTTTGTGTGTTTGTGTGTATGTAAAGTGGATTTTCCACTGTAATCCAACCACCTAAGTTTATCAGGTGCTTCACTGAGGAAGCCTAGTTTTTTAAGCACAATAGCAAAACCATCAGCTCTGTATTTTCTCCTGTTAATTTAATTACAGTAGCTGCTTGTGGGGACTAGGAAAAATTCTTCCAACATATTTTAAGGCCTAAAATCTTAGTTCCCCATTCTCCTACCTTTATAGATTCATAAGCCTTTCTCATCTGGGCGTCATAGATAAATGTAATTATTTGAGGAGTTGAATCTAATGAACTTACCTAACTTTGTAACCCAAATTGGCTCTAGTAACTTACTTTATCAAGGTGATGGCTTTAGTGAGTATAATGGTGAACTTTAGAGAAAGCTAAAGCCTCCTTTTATAATGCTTCTCAACCATAGGGAGAACATTCTGTGTGGCAGGTGGTTTTCTTTCTTGTCGCCACTTACAGTGGATATTTATTGTTCTTGACCCTTTTATGCCCTAGAATGTTGTGTGGGTTACCATGTTGAATTTGTGCAGAAGCTAAAAGCACCGGATGTGCCAGAGATGCAATTTGTGATTACCTTTGCACTGGATTGTGATTTGAACAGGACACGATGACTAATGAATTCTTTCTTTTTAGGTGGGGAGGAGGGTTGTTGTAAATCAAGACTTCACGTCCTACCCTTGTAGCTCAGAGAATCTAGGTGTAGCAGAGGCTGATGTGAGGAGCTGCAGACAGCTGAACCTCCTAACGCGCATCAGACCTTGCAAGAAACTGAAGGTAAAAATGCAGAGGACTCTGAAATGCCACCCAAGAGCCTTTTAAAAGAAACAAACTTTTTTAAATCCTAATTAAGGAGTCACTGCAAAAGCATGGAAAAAAAGACCCAATTGGGTGGGTGGGGGGCAAGGGTTTACAGAGTAACAACTTCTTTGTTGTAAATTACCTCATCTGTATACCTTGTATTGGGACACTTTATTTCTCAGCACTACCTGTGTCTGCATTTATCAGATTGCAGGAGATGGAATGCCAATATAAGACAGTTGTGTTGGCAATTACTCTGAAAGGTTTCTTAGTATTTTTAAACTTTGTTTGAAGTGGGCTCCCTCTCTCACCCCCCCTTTTTTTTTTAAGTTTAAAGTCAGAAGTTCCCCCTCTCCCCCTTGATTTATTGGTTGTAATTGTATTGTAATTGGTATAACTAAAACATAACTTGTGCTGGGAAGAAGTTGTGCCATGAAGGTCTTTAAATTTTTTTTTTTTAATAAAAACATTTAAACAAATGAAATGTCCCTACAGCCTGAGCAGTATGCTTCTCCAACCGACACCGTATGTGATAGATGGCTTAGTTCTCAAGTACTTTAAATTTAATATTGAGTTTATAGGGATGTGAAGAGGGATGACTTAAGATTGGTTGAGGAGCTCTAAAGTCTGGGAGATTTTGATATTGAGATACAGTGAAAGAGAGCATGATGTTGCTAAACAGGACTGGTTTCATTCCTGCCCTTGTCACGTACTTGGCTACTTGGCAAATGGCAAATTACTTAACTTCTGAATCAGTTTCATCATCTATAAAATGGGGCCATTGCTTCCTTGGAATTGAATCAGTGTAAATGTCAAGTATTATGCACCTATTAGGCCCTTGATAAACCTAGTTTCCTTGTCCCCCTGTTATGTAGGATTAGTCCTTGGTCCTGACTTTGCTAGTAATTTCACTATACAATCTCCTCTGGATCTCTCCAGACCTCTTTCTGTGTTCAATCAGGGGAGACTATGTGAGTTGTCTTCTGAGTTCCTTTTCAACTCTGACATTGATTTTAGAAAGTTTGAATGATTCTTAAGTGAAAAGGTCCATAGAGACAGCTTATTCACAGCAGAAAAGACCAGTGTTCAATGAATGGCAATAAGCCCTGTGGAAGGTGATAACCCCACTTCCGGAGACAATTTGGCAAAGTCTTCGTGCTTGGAATGAAGGTGTGCTTGTGAGCTTATGAGAACATACTTGGCAGCTCCGGTCAAAACTCAAAAGGGCTGGTAAAAGAGATGAAACTGGGTTTTACTTGCTTATCAATGCCAAATAAGTAAATTCTACGAAAGTATATACTTGAATTGCCTTTTATTCTTTCTCATTTACAGTTTTTAAAAATTAGTTTCTTTTAAATCTTCACTGCATACTATCTTATGGCATCTACATCTTATCAATATTTGGAGTTAAGTGTGGTTTAGATAAAGGAGTCATGTGATATCTTAAGACTGAAATGTCTAACATGAACTTTAATTTCTAACATTCCCATTTTACACATGATAAATATAGGAAGATTAAATGGTTAGAGTGGGCCTGTTAGAGACAGGAGTATATTTTGTAAAATTAGATTTTCAGGGTATGGCTAATTATTATAGCCTTAAAGTAGTACAGAAAATTGGAGATTGGTTGACATATTTGGGAATGTTAATTTCCTCTCGGTCTTTAAATTTCATCTTGTTTCACCTACTGTCAAGTGTGGTTATAATTAATACTGACTGTTTGAGCATCTCTTGAAAAATCTAGTTTTGTCATAACTGCCTAAAGATTCCCATCAGCAGATTCTCTCCTAAGATTCGAGTTGGGTTTGAGTAGTTGTTTAATCATTAGTCTTTGTCTGCCTCCCTGCTGGTAATTCCTTCTCCCTGTGCCTCAGCTGTAGGGACTGTATAGCCTGTAATCGGTGACATGCATGCTAGAAAGGCTGTCTTCCAGGGCCTTTTCCTTCTTAAGGAAAAAGTTAGCCAAAGGCTTTGAAGTAAAGTAGCCCCTAGTTCCCTCCTCAAAATGGGTCTGAAAACCTTGATGCTCCACCCTATATAAAGTGTCTCCTTGTTCCTCCCACTGCCTTCACTACCACTATCCCATTGCCCTTTTTCTTAACACCTGCATTTTTTTTTTTAACCTCACCGAGGATACCATTGGTTGCCTCCCACACAAGGCCCAACTGGGGCCAGGGATTGAACCTGCAACCCAGATACATGCCCTTGACCGAGACCCTTTGGTATGAGGGTCTATGCCCTAACCACTGTATCACACCAGCCAGGGCAACACCTGCATTTTTATGGTATTTTGTTGATTTATTTATTGTCTCTCTCCCCACCTGCATATAAACTCCCTGATGATCTTGTGTGTCTTACTAATCTGTGCTTAATTATAAAACCCTTTTTTTCTTTAAAGTGGGCCACTATCCCTCAGTATTGAAGATGATTCACTGGAGTAGCACAAGGACAATGCTTAGCACCACACCAGACTGATAATAGATGCTCAATAAATGCTAATTTCACCCTCTATCCCCACGTGCACCTTACCCCTCCAAACCACACAAAAAGTTAATAGAAGTACTGTTGCATAAAGAGCATCTCAAGGTCAGTAGAAACTTGACCTGAGGCTTGCAACTGTAATTATAAGCCACAAACCCCAGACTGAATTAACATAAGAAAAGGTTGGTTTAATGAGTGGTTGGTGAAATTATATGTGACAGGAGGCTAAACAGTGATCCTGACCAGATTATGTACAGAAAATGATGCCACATCTAAAGGGATGCTATACTTTTATGGGTAACGTGGCTGTAAAGTATCTTATTCTAGAAAGGGAAAATATGCATACATTAAACATGACAAGTTCTCAACAGGTGCAGGTCAAGGGTCTAATTTGAATTGCCTTGTTCCCACCCTCTATGAGTTCCCTCTAAGATTCTATCACTCTGTCTCCTCTGAATTTTTAATTTCTCTACTAAAAGCCAAATATTCTTGCACTGGATTTGCCTCTGTGGCTATATTCACCAAGGATTCTTACTGGCCTTACTGTAAGAAGCTCTCCCAGCTACCTCCATATGGGAGTTTATAGGATGGCCACTCTGTTTATTGGAGAAGTTCCTAAGGCAATTGGGTATTTCTGAGTCAGTTTCATTCTTAAATCACCTGCTTTGGCAGTGTTTTCTTGGCTCCTCTAAAAAGGGAAAGCAACAGTAGCTGGTAAGTGGTTCCCTGATCCCACCCTGTGAGTCAGAGTCAAACATTTGTAGGCTTACCTAGAAAGGCAGGACCTTGCTTTTGTGTATTGAGCAGTTCTATGAAGGAATCCAGATAGCCACAGCTCTCCGCATCTCATGTATACCTCATTCTGTTCCTCATTCACCCACTCAGCTTCTTCTCAACCCAGAGTTCCTTATGTACTCACCTGTAAGATGCCTTTCAACAAACATTTGTTGTCCATGAGATTCAATCCCTGTGGGGTAATATGTTCTTTTCAAATACAAAAGCAGGAAATGAAATTGTGTATAAGGAATCATTTCATCTGTATAAAAAAAAGTTCCCCCGGGGAAAAAAATCAGATTGCCCAGTCGAAATGGTAGTCAGCTAACTCCTCCTGCTCCAAATACATGAGAATGCTGACTAAAATAACATAATTTACTTTCAAATAAATAGCCAATTTCAAGGAAAGAAATGGAAATTCCTGGGTGGCAGAAACAAATTCAGAATTCATCCTGAAGGTAAGTGGATGTTGAAGTCACAGTGGCCCCTAACACACCAGGCTTGCAAACAGATGAGCCTTAGGGGATAGGGTTAGAATGTCCCCAGGGAGATAGGAGACAACCTCTGGGCCTTTCAAGGTGAAAACTGAAACAATCCCCTGGCACTTGAAAGGGCTGTTTCTAGAAAAAAGGATTGGAAGAAAACAAAATATTAACTAGTTGCCTTGGGGTTGAGGTTAGCATAGATGTCACAGAAAAACTCAGTAGAAAGAAACGAGTCCTGAGTTCTTAAGGAAGGGAAAATAGTCAGGGAGTCCTTCCCAAAGGAGGGGCTGCTGGAGCTGGCTAAGAAGAGGCCCACCCTTAGCAATTCAATCTGCCAAGGCCAGCACCTGAGATTCGAGCCCATTTCTCCTAACTTAGTTCTGCTTCCTGGAATGCTTTTGCATACCTGTGCTGCCAGGAATCCCTGTTCAGGTTTCTAGCCAGCCAATGTAGATAAACTTTTATTTCTCTTGCTTTTGCTCTCTGGTCCTTTTCAACAAGAATTTTTATTCTCACACAAATTTCTAGGTCAGCTGATCTAGGTTCAACTCACATACATGAGGCTCAGCCAAGCAGCTCTACTTCAGGTTGAGGATTGGCTGGGCTGAGCAACTATGTTGATTGGATTCAGGTTTGTTCCATGTTGGGGCAGCTCCTTCTGAGTCCCATGCTGAAGTTGCAACAGCTACCCAAGGTTATCCTTAGAGAAAGAGGAAGTGGGGGAGAGAGAAACATTGAGCATTTGCCTCCCCTACAGAACCCAACGGGGGATCAAACCTGCAGCCTTTTGGTGTAAAGGATGATGCTCCAACTGAACCACCCAGCCAGGGCCTAAGGCATGCTCTTGTGGATTGCTGGAGCACAAGAGGCCAAATGAAGTCACATGGGCAAAGAAATATTTGGAGGAATAAATGTTGGGAATTTTCCAAAATTGACAGACACCACACCATAGATCCAAGACACAACACCAAGCAGAATAAATTTATACACACAAGGCATATCATGTTCAAAACACACAGAAAATCTTAACCCAGGGAATAAAGTGGCACATACAGAGGATACTTAAGAATTACCAGACATTATTCAAGCTAGAAGACAATGGAATGGCTTTAGTGCTGAAAGAAAACCCAGAATCCTATGCCCAGTACAAATAACTTTCAAAAAAGGAAAAAACAATGCCTTTCTCAGATAAAAACTGAGGAAATACATTGCCAGAAGACCTATAAGAAATACTAAAGGAAGTTCTCCAGGCATAAGGAATATGATACCAGACAAATTTAGATCTATACAACAAAATTAAGAATACTGAAAGTGGGCCCTAGCCAGTTTGGCTCAGTGGATAGAGCATTGGCCTGCAGACCAAAGATCTGGGTTCGATTCCAGTCAAGGGCATGTACCTTGGTTGCAGGCACCACCCCGGTCCAGGCCCTGATCAGGGTTTATGCAGGAGGCAACCAATGATGTGTTTCTCTCACATAGATGTTACTGTCTTTCCCTCTATTTTCACTCTCCCTAAAAATCAATGGGAAAATGTCCTCAGGTGAGGATTAAAAAAAAAGAATACTGGGAGTGGAATAAATGAAAAATTTTAATTACCTTTACTGAAGTCTAAAGTATGATATCAGCAAACTTTCTGTAAAGGAGCAGATAAGTATTTTAGGTTTTGCAGGTCATGATTTCTACTGCAACCACTCTACTGTTGTAGGATAAATAAAAGCAGTCTTAGGCAATAGGCAAATGAGCATGGCTGTTTCAATAAAACTATTTTTGGACTGAGATTTAAATTTCATACTTTATGTGCCACTAATCTTTTGATTTTTTTTTCTCTCCACTTAAAATTGTTAAAGGCCATAGAATGTCAAGTAGTGGGCTGGTTTTGGTTTGTGAATGGACCATCCTTTGCTAACCCCTGGTCTAAAGCAAAAATATTAGCAATGAATTGTGTGTTTATAGCATATGGATAAACGAATTGTAAAATCATACGATGAAATGTTGAGCAATAAAAAAATAAACTTGATACATGCAGCAACATGGATTAGTCTTAAAATAATTTTGTTGACTGAAAGCCATACCAAAAAGATTACATTCTATATGATTCCATCCATTTAAAATTCTAGAAAATGCAAACTATAGCCACAAAACATAGTTAAGTGGTCGTCTGCAAGTGTGGGGCGGGGCAAGCAATGGGAAGAGATGTGGAAAAGAAGGGATTTTAGAAGAAAATGGAAGTATAACGAAGAATAGGAGGAAGGAAATGGGAATCTACTGTTCTAAGGTCTTTAGACTTACTCTACATGAAGCAGGATATTATTTGAAGGCAAACTGAAACCTATAATTAAAGATGTGTTATAAATCCTAGAGCAATCATTAAAATCCTTCACCTTTTCCACACTCGGCTCCAGGGTTTTAGACAAGGCTCCATCCCTGGCTCAATGGTAGAGCATAAGATTCAGCCCTAACCAATGGGCACATGGTGACTACAGTGACTGGTTCATTCTAGGCAGGTGACAGTAAGATAAACATTCTTCTTGGAAATGCCGAGACAAAGAATTTAAGGTATTCACAGTCTGGTGTAGAAAGTATGGCAAAACCAGGCTGTCAGGGTCGTGTTAAGACCCCGAAGACTTATGTGGGGTTGTAATTCAGTCAACATGAAGAGGTGGGCAGCTGAGAGGTGGAGATAGGGAATGCAGAAGGGCAAGAACTTCAGTTATGTGAGCCAATAAATCTTTGCCTGAGCTTTTTTGGGGTGAGATTTTTCAGTCGCTTGCTGTGTAACAAAATACCACAAATTTAATTATCTTAGTTTTTGCAGTGCAGGTATCCAAGTGTGGGTTAGACAGGTCCTTTACTCAGGTCTCACCAGGCTAAAATCAAGTCCGGCAAGGCTGTGTTCTCAACTGAGGCTCCAGGCCCTCTGCCAAGCTTACTGTTGGCCAAATTTAGTTTCTTTTGGTATAGGACTGAGGCGCTCCACACCTAGAAGCTGCCTGCTATACCCTGTTTGGCCTTCTCCACAACATGGGAGTTCATTTCTTAAAAAGTAACAGAATTGCTGCTTTGAATTTCTCCTTCAGAGAAGGCCCCCAACTTGTTTTAAATGAATCATTTGATTAGGTCTACCCAGGTCCAACTCCCTTTTTAGGGATCCTGGTTTTATCTGCAGAATCTCTTCATCTTTGCCTTATAACATCACCTAATCACAAGAATAAAATCCCATTATATTTAAAAGTGCTGCCCACAATCAAGGGGAAGAGGATATGTTACAGCCTAGCATGGGTTTGGTGTTCCATAAACAGTTACAGGGATAAGTAAAGGTGATTATTATATTGGAAATGAAGATTAAAGTAGATGACATCAAAGACCACGTTCACTGCTAAAAATATTTAATTCTACCCTGCTGACTTCATCCAGTCCAAACTCCCAAGAGATCCTGCCTGACCTGCTCCAGCACACATCTCTGCCCTCACTAGTATCAAAGTCCACTTTCTCTTTTATACTGTGCTATAAGAACACTCAAGCACAGTTTCTAGACTGATTTGCTTTCTCTTAGCTTCATGATAGTGCCTGTGCTATTTTCTCAGCTAAAATGCTCTTCCCTACGCCAACTGACTGGCTGCTACCCACCCCTCTATAAAAGCTTAGAAATGTTCGTTCATCACCCCTCAATGTGGTTTGGGCTTCTACAACCTCTAAGCTTCTACCCCCCTTTCTAGAACTTTTCACCTCATATTTGAAGTGTCCATCTCCCTAACAACCTGAGCTGTCCAGGAAGGCAAAAAAGAAAGCTTCATTATGTTGGGTCCTAGCACTGGCCTGGACTGGTTAAGGTCCATGAATATTTGTTGAGCAAACAAGTGGGTTCAGTAATCTACATGTTTGTGATTTGGGATCTTCTAAGATACATGTGCTTCCTGGTATCCTTGGCCCCATGGCAGACCAGCCCAGCAGGCTCTGGCTTACCTACAGGCTCCAAGCTCGTATAACAAGTCAGTGGACATGACGGTTACAATGCTTGAGTAGGCTCATTTCTGTTGACCCAGGAAGGCTTTTTTAAAAATTCCCATCTCACTCGGCCAGTGTCGCTCAGTGTTTGAGCATCGACTCATGAACCAGGAGGTCACTGTTCTATTCCTGGTCAGGGCACATGTTCCAGTTTGCGGCTCAATCCCCAGTAGGTGGCATACGGGAGGCAACTGACCAATGATTCTCATCATTGGTGTTTCTCCTCCTCTCTCTGAAATCATTTTTTTAAAATACATTTTAAATAAATGGTAATTAATTATTTTAAAGAATTCTCATTTGCCTCCTAGATCTCCTTTCAAAGAGAGTGAGCATTAGGAATTATGAGGCAAAATGACTGATCATGCTGACAGAGTTCCATGGTAATGAACTGCAATTAGACAATGTGCTGCACACAACTTGGGTATCAGCCTGGGACAGGAATTGTTTATCTCCATCTTGCTAAGCACCTGGCAGTTGCTTGACCCTCTCTCTTTTCCCTGAGAGCCAGTCACTTTCTTGTTTTACAGAGAATGAGAGCTAACCCAAGCCTTACAATAACAACATACTGCTTAGCCCTAAAATTGTGATGATGGGGAGGAGAGCGGGTCCTTGTCCCATCATTACTATAGGTAAGAATCCACTGGCCAGCACAGTAACAAGGAAGTAAATACCCCAAATTGCTTGAGTATATTACTCCCAAATTGGAACGACAATTCTTTAGGACAATAAGCATCTTTTAACCTCAACTACAATTTAGAATCACGACTAGAAATGTTTTAAACTCACAGTACTAATATTTTTGCATTAAGCAATCTATGCAAAAATGTGATGCTTTAAATTCTTATAATAGTTAAAATAATTTTGAAAATTCTAACAGATTCTTGTACTGATTACAAAAATGTATTTTTTAAATATATTTTATTGATTTTTTTTTTTTTACAGAGAGGAAGGGAGAGAGAGTTAGAAACATCGATGAGAGAGAAACATCGATCAGCTGCCTCCTGCACGCCCGGTACTGGGGATGTGCCCTCAACCCAGGTACATGCCCCTGACTGGAATCGAACCTGGGACCCTTCAGTCCTCAGGCTGATGCTCTATCCACTGAGCCAAACCAGTTTCGGCCAAAAATGTACTTGAATAATAGATTTGACTTGTGATTTTAAGTCAAAAAGAACTCATGACTTAACTTATACACTGAGTGGCCAGGTTATTATGATCTCTGAACACATAATAATCTGGCCACTCAGTGTATATCCTATATAATAGAAGGCTAATATGCAAATTGTCCCCTCGACCAGGAGTTCGACCAGCAGGCAGGCCAGCCAACTGCCCATGTCCCCTCCCCTTGGCCAGGCTGGCCGGACCCACCTATGCACGAATTCATGAACTGGGCCTCTAGTGTGTGTGTGTGTGTGTGTGTGTGTGTGTGTGTGTGTGCATTTCAGTCACAAGAATTATATAAAAACTCAAAAGGCTTTGTTAGAAACTTGTGATAATTAGAAAAGTGAATTTTTAAATTTATAAATGCAATTTCAAATTTTCAGAAGGAATTTAATTAATCAAGTTTATTAATGGGACCAATGATGTGATTGTTAGAATTGACTAGATTTATGAATGGAATTGTAAAATTTGTTCGTTGAAATTAAGAAAACTTGATTTGGGGATTTCTAATATTAATAAATTGAATATTCGTTTTAAAAATCAAATTAACCTCAAAGTAATCGTTTCTGCTCATGAAACATATGCAGAAGACCTTTTTTAAAATGACTTGTAATGGTAGATAGACTATGGAATTTGAATTGAACACGATGGGCATGAAAGCAAGGGAGGCCAGTAGTAAACCCAGTGGGCTGGATGTCTGGAGAGAATGAAGAGCTGTTTTGGTAGGAGTCATCCAGCAACCAGAATCTAGGGAACTTGACGTGTGTGGGGCAGTTTCTGGCCTGAACAATAGGGGTGTGACCGAGGGAATGCGTGGCCAATTGGAGAGAAAGCACTGTCATTGGAGATGAGAACGTGGTCAAAGATCTGATAAGACCCGTTCATCTTGAATGAGTGGCCAGTTTTGTACAACTCAAAGGGGGACAGTGGTCACATAATCGTCTGTGTGAAAGGCTCCTCCTGGCGTTATGCAGTGAACAGCCTGCGGAACCACATAAAATGGTTCTGACAAAAGCCTGAAGTCGCCAAGTATGATGACAGGAGTATGTGGGTAGGTGAGACAAGAGGTAAAATACTTGTAAGCAAAAACACGAGCTTTCAATTGTGAAGCAGTTGCTATATGCTTGGTAGTATTCTAAGCACTTTCCCAATAACTCTGAGTTCAGTACTCTCATTATTATCAGTATCACTTTACAAATAAGAAAAGCAAAATAAATGACAAAATCTGGTCCGAAACGCACTTGCTCAAGAGCGCCACGCTCTATACTTCTGGTGGAACTCGGGCGCGCTCCCTGCGCTTTCTCTCCGTTTAGGGCGCCTGTGCGCCTGCCCGGAGACCGGCGCTCGTTCTCGCGTAGCGAACGGTCACGTGCCGGTACGGGGGCGGGGCCCTTGCGCAGATGCCTAGGCGCCTGCGCGCAGCGGGCTACCAAGCCGGGCCTGCCGGGAAGTGCGGGCGCGTTTTCTCTCAGCTCCGCCACCAGCCGGGGCTCGGGCCGGGGCCCGGGCCCCCGGGACATGGCTTCCCCAAGTGCGCAGGGCGACGTCCCCACCTCCAGTCACTGGGACGATGGCGAGGAGACGGCAGGTACGGAAGCCGGCCGGGGCGTCGAGGGGTGGCCTGCGAGGACGGCCCGAGGGACAGGGGCGACCCTTGGAGACGAGGACAGCTATCGGTGGAGCGGGTCCCAGCGCCAGCGGTGCTGGACGGGCCACCTGGGTGCGCCCAGGGCCGTGGGCCGAGGGCCGGGACGGGGCCGGGACGGGGTCGGGACGGCGGGAGAGGAAAAGGTCGAAGGGAAAGAGAGCCTAGTATAGGGGGTCCACGGATGCAGACCAGAGGAGCCGTGGTGGCAGAACCGAATCCCCAGTGGGAAGGACGGCGGGGACTCGGCCCCGTCGCGTCTGAAAGGGAGAATTGGGTCTGAGAACTGGGGCTAAGCCTCACCCCGGCCCGAAACTGTCCGGCCACGTCCACAGACTCCTGCCACCTCCCTAGTTGTAAGGCAGGTTTCCAGACTTCATCTATCGCCGTCTTGACTTCCGTGGTGTGAGTGAACACATATTTCTTTTAATTGCCATAAAATCCAGTCCTTTTAAAGTGCACCGTTCAGTGTTCTTAGTACTCTCACAGGGTTGTGCAATCATCACCACTGTTTAATTCCAGAACATTAATATTCCAAAAAGAATCACTCCCCATTCCCCAATCTCCACGGTTCCTGGCAGACACTAATCTACTTTATGTCTCAATCCGGTCCCACCTGTGTTAATGTTATTTAATTGTGTAAAAAGCTGTTTTCTATTTTTATACTGTTTCATCCTAAGCAATTATTTCTATGAAATCATGATTTCATTGTGCATTGTTTTCAAATATGCTTTACATATTAAGATATGACTGCTAAAAGTATTCATGTTTATTCTGTACCAAGTAAAATAATCTTTTTCCTCTGGGGAAGATAATTAGCTTTCCCACTTTTTCATCCTCTAATGGGCGGTGTCCATAATAGAACCAGTTGACATATTCAACCCACATATTATTATGAAGCACCTGGTATCCACATCTTGTTTCTCTGGGCTCATTTTCTGTGATCCCCCTTTTCTCCTACTCTAGTCCAGGATGGAAGTGGAACTCACTCATCATGTTATTTCCCTGGGCCCTTTGGCCTTGTAACCCTTTGATGGTGTATGACATCTGTCTTCAAGTCCATGCCCCAAGTGGTACAGGTCTTGTGACCTGTTGTAGTGCAATTGTTTTGAGACTCTACCTCCCAGTTTCCTTCATTTTATTTCTCTGGATGAATGGGAGGAACTTAGAAATCAGAGTATTTTTATTTTGTTTTGTTTTGTGTTTTTTTTCCCTGTTTGTTTTCGTTGTGGTTTTAATCATATTGGAGAATTGACAGTTATTAACACTGGAAGCTCTCCTTTGTAGAGGTCATGGTTTACGCTCTAAAATATTTTTCTGCATTGTTGAGGTAAAGCAGTCTTTCTTAATGCACACTTGTTTTTATGTTTCAGTAACGAATCTCTGCTAACTCTGGTCTGTTCGTTGAAACTAAATAGGACCTCCAAAAACAAAGGCTACTATGTTTTATTTAGTTTTTAATAGGAACCTTACTCAGAAAAAGGTAAGGTTTTCTTCTCCCACTGTCTTTCTCCAGTACAGATATAAAGTTCAAACATAAAATTTTAAGTTAATTTTCTTTTTTTGTTTTTCATTAATTTCAGAGAGGAAGGGAGAGGGAGAGAGATAGAAACATCAATGATGAGAATCATTGATCAGCTGCCTCCTGCACGCCCCCTACTGGGGATCAAGCCTGCAACCCAGGCATGTGCCCTTGACTGGAATTGAAGCTAAGACCTTTCAGTCTGCAGGCTGACGCTCTATCCACTAAGCCAAACGGGATAGGGCTTAAGTTAATTTTCAATATCAACATCAAGAGTTCACGGAGTGGGGTAGGGCAATATCTGTCTGAGGGGATGGATCTCTCCCTCTCTCTCTGATTGGTTCTTTCATTGTTTGATTAAGGCTAATATTGCTTAGTTTGAGTTTAACTTCTATTTAAAGACTGCAAAGCTTTCTTGATGTGCAAGCTTAAACCAAATAAGTATGGAATTTTGTACTTAAACCAATTAAGTATGTAGACCTTTTACCTGATGTAAGCCATTAATGTGTATTTTGCTGATATGGAAAAACTTTTAGAGGAATCATGGCTAGTGTTCATCTTTAGTCCTTTTCCTTTCCCTATATATCCAGTTCCCAAGCCAGGAGTTTTTGGAGATAACCTGTTGCTCTGAGGAGGCAGAAATCTTCACCTGGGTTCTGTAGCCAGAGTCGGGAAATATTTGAAACAATATCGGGCTCATCCATCTTTTATCTGAACTGTTAAGCTTCAGTGCCCTTATTAAAAAGATCGTTTTAATGGACAGTAGGCCAAGTAGTACCTCTATCATTTTTTCCTGTGTTGAATGAATTGCTTTTCAGGCATCAAGGATTTATTTATAGCAGTGTCTTATATTTTGCAGCCAATTGTAGGATAATCATTTCATTCTGTCATGGTTATCATAGCCAAGATCTCTTATTATAAAGGAATTTGGAAAGTCTCAACTTTGGAATATGTAATACATCTCTCTTATAAGGGGAGCAAAAAGGAATTGGAGAAGAAAGGATTCGGGGAATTGGGATTACATACATACTACTTCCTAATGAAATGTGGTCTTTTATCCCAAGCCCAATATTAGCATTCTGGAGTCAGGAAGTGTGTGTCTCATCCCAAAATCCATATATAAAATTTATCTTAAAGTTAGATAGTAGGCATTAATTTTTATATTTTCCTGAGCATCCCAAAAATAGTTCTATAATTTTTCTCTGAGATGAAGAGGATATGTGTAAATTAGTTTCAATTGAGACTCTGTTAACCTTTTTTTCCCTCTTTGTGTAATCTAGCAGTTGACCTTATCATTCTATAATTTACACATTTTTAGCTTACTTGAGTTTTCTGTTTTCTCTTCCCTTTTTATGTCACAATGGGAGTTTATATATTAAGTGTAATAAATGTGGGGTGGGGACACACTTAGGAGTGCCTTCTTTATCTGCCATTAATACTTAATCACTCAACTGTGGGATTGAGGAAGGTGATATTGGGGCCTGAACAGACCCCACATTTGAGCAGCATCCAACTCTGGGAAGTACCAGTAGCTTTAGAAAATGGCCAAAGAATCTGCATCTCTACAGTCATATGCTGCATAACAGTGTCAGTCAATGATGGACTGCACATACAAAGGTATACCATATAGTCTAGATGCATAGTGGGCTATACCAGTGGTCGGCAAACTCATTAATTAACAGATCCAAATATCAACAGTACCACGATTGAAATTTCTTTTGAGAGCCAAATTTTTAAAACTTAAACTACATAGGTAGGTACATTGTTATTAACTTAATTAGGGTACTCCTAAGCTGGCCTTTGCTAAAAACGTCCTCAATCTGATTGAGATACGTTCCCTGAGGTCGACCCCTTCCAACTCTCCCATCCACACTGGTCTTGTGTACTTGTTTCGTCTATCTCCTTTCGTTCATCCTCTCTATATGTCCAAACCATCTCAACCTACCTTTCTCAATCCTCGACACTACATCTTCTTTCACTCCACGTTCCCTAAAATTAACTTAATAAACTTTACTTAAAGTTTTAAGTCTTAGTTAAACTATAGGTATGTTGAATAAAACTTGATATCATACTTAATAACGATACTATTTATTGATAAAATTAAATTCCTTACAATTTACCTTACAATATCCATAAAATTAAATCATGACAATGACTGACAAACACTAATATGAACAATGGCCTTGCATCTCCTTGGGAAGTTTGGGTAAGTCAGGTTTGTATGTTGTTGTTTTTAATTTTAGGTACGATTCCAGGTTCTCATCAATAAGACGATTTCTCAATTTACTCTTGATAAGGTTCATGCTTGAAAATGATTGCTCGCATAAATATGTAGACCCGAATAAGGAAAGAACAGCAAACGCTAGTTTTTTCAGTTGATAATATGAGTCAGGAACACTATTCCAGGTGTTAAAAATCAACATATCTTCCTTCTCCAGGTCTCTCAAAGCAGACCACTGGTGCTGTGAACTAAGTTCACATTTGTTTTTCTCCAATATTTCTATATCAGCACAAAGACGTTCAAATTTCGAGCTCCACAATTCTTTGTTTTTTAAATCCAGCAATTGTATTTCAAAGTTGCCAATGTCAGTATTAAAGGGAGAAAAATTTAATTCTGTTACAGTAGCATTAAGAGGTTTTTTAACAAAGGCTAACGTCGCTTTGCTGTTTCTGAATTCCTGAAACCTGTTGAGAAAAGCCTCCCTCATATTTAAAAGTGTTGTTTTGAAATAGCAAATGTCAATATCAGAATTATTTTCTTGGCGATGTTTCAACAGGCTTGGAAAGTGAATCAAAGTTTCTCTTTCAAAATCTTGAGCAAAAAGAGATAATTTGTTTTCGAATAAAATAACTTCTAACATTGAAAAAATTGTGTTTCCTTTCCCCTGTAGTTTACGATTAAGCTGATTTAGATGAGACGTAACGTCTACCATGAAATAAAATTTTTGGATCCCCTGATCGCTCGTTAGTTCTGGATAGTGAACACCCTTCTCAAGGAGAAATGCTTTAATTTCTGTTAATAAGGAAGCGAAATGTTTCAAAACGTTTCCTCTTGATAACCAACGTACCTTGTTATGCAGCAGCAGATCTGCGTACTCACTCTCCATTTCAACTAAAAATTCTTTAAATTGGCGATGATTAAGAGCTTTAGCTGTAATGGAGTTGATGATGTTAATCACCAATTCCATAACTTTGCAAATTTCTTCTGGAAATGTCTGCGCACAAAGCGCTTCTTGATGAATGATGCAATGGTAAGTAAGTATCTCGTGATTAATTTTTTCTTTCAAAATAGCAACAAACCCGTTTCTTACACCGGTCATATGGTCATACTTTTCGCACCGTCTGTTGAAATTAAGACAATTTTATCGAGTGGAATATGATGTTTTTCAGTGCACTCAATTACAGCATTTGCTATATCCTCTCCATGTGTTTGACCTTTGAGTGGCAATAATCCTAGAAGTTCTTCTTTAGGACCTGTAGATGAAATAAATCGTACAAAAAGTGAAACTTGCGCTGTATCGTTTATGTCACAAGACTCCTCAACCGCTATTGATAAAGCTGAAACCAATTTAAGATCTTCAACTTGCTGGTCGGTTATATTCGAAGACATTTTGACTGTTCTATCTTTCACTGTTTTAGCAGACGATGGTAACTCTTTAATTTTTTTTTAGAATATCTGCTTTGTTCTTAAAATCCCAAAATAGCTCTTCAGATGCATTTATAAAACAACTTTTTATGTATTCACCATCTGTATATGGTTTTCCTCTCTTAGCAATCTCTTGACTAACCACAAAACTTGCAATATTAACATTGTTGGAAGATTGCATCCAATAATTAAATACAGAACTTGATTTTTCTTGACTTTTCTGAAGTTCCTCAACTGCTTTCTTCCTTGCATCACCGACAGGATATTTAGTACTAAATGACATGTGTTTAGTTGTCAAGTGTCTCTCCAAATTTGATTTCTTGTTATGCGCCAATTATTCCTGACAAATAAGATAGGTTGGAAGGCCATTTAAGTTTTGAATAAACGCGAAAGTCTCGGTCCGTTCAACTTTAAATTCACGGTTTTCATCTTCCGTTTTTCTTTGCTTTTTTGTAGCCATGTCAAACAGGGCACCTAAAAAAAAGTTTCATTTTATAATAATAAAGCCACCAACACAAAATAATTACAATTCTTAAATTGATGACAAAAATACCTGTAGGACTTGCAGCTGGTTGGAAAAATACAGGTAACTTCATGCTTCGAGTAGGTACTTTTGCCACCCGCATGCGATTTGCAGACGCGTCTAGCACTAACCACTGCACATGAGACTGCTGACTGACTCACTCACTCACTCAACTCGTGCATGAATCGCACGCACCTCCCCTGCGCTGCGTATCCCACTGCCCACCTGCATCGCGTCTCCCGTCACCCAACCGACCAACAACCCCACTTCTTCTACGCCACTTCTTCAAAATAGACTCGCCCAGGCCAAAAACCAACTTCTGCGCATGGGCCACGAAGTTTCAATCGCACTGAACGTGCGCCCGCACGTGGTATTTTGTGGAAGAGCCACACTCAAGGGGCCAAAGAGCCGCATGTGGCTCACGAGCCATGGTTTGCCGACCACTGGGCTATACCATCTAGGTTTGTGTGAGTGCACTCTGTGATGCTCACACAACAACGAAATTGCCGAACAACGCATTTCTCAGAATGTATCCTCGTTGTTAATTAGCACATGACTGTGTTTAGAGTTGTGCAGTAAGCATATTCTTAACAGTAGTATGGGCAAAATTATGTCAGTTATTATAAGCCAGTGTTTCCAAAGGAACAGTAGCTAAGCTAGCTTTTTATTCTATTCTGTACATACTTACTGTGTTCCCACAGAGCACCGAAAACCAGAAGGTACTAGTAAATTTTGTAATGCAGGATTAAAAATAGAATTGGAACTGTGTTAAGAGAACTAAGTACAGGAGCTGTGGTTTGGGTTTAGAAATAGTAAAAATTCTGGCAGATTACTTACCCAAACCTAATAGAAATCCAGGTGATTGCAAACAGTGTTATTTCCTTCAAGATACAAGCAAGGATTTTCCTTTCCCCCAGATTGCTGAATGAATAGCTTACTTGGAAAGAGGGGCAGGGTGAATATATGTCTAAACAAATGAAGGAAATTTTTCCACACTCTCAGTAAGTAGGTTAACAAGATTCCAAGTCAGTTTATCTCAAGCAGTATTCATATTACCATTTAATTGTTCTTAATTTGTGATGTGTAGAAAATACAAGGAAACTCTAAGTAAAAAAAAAAAAAAACTTACAGGCTATCTGGTACTTTATATTCTTTGTTGAAAATTAATTCAATTCCTGCTCATATTTTAAATAAAAAGTCTTCTCGCCCTAGCTGGTTTGGCTCAGTGGATAGAGTGTTGGCCTGCGGACTCAAGGGTCCCATGTTTGATTCTAGTTGGGGACACAAGCCCGGGTTGTGGGCTCGATCCTCATCGAGGGGCATGCAGGAGGCAGCTGATCAGTGATTCTCTCTCCCTCTCTGAAATCAATAAAAATACATATTTTTTACAAAGTCTTCTCTGTGTCTTATCTATGATCCCTCTTTGAAAACATACAGCCTTCTCTTCCAAAGGATGGCCCCTCGACCCTGTATTTCCTGAGTGTAAGATAAATCAGCCCACACTCTTCCATAAGCTACATTTTTTTCAGTCCTTCAAGCCTCTGTCCTCTTCTTTTACCTAACACTTCAGCCTCATAGAATTATCTCTGTATTTTCTGGACATGATATGTCTTTCATGTAACAAGGTCTTTGCACACACTCCTCTCCCTGGAATGCTCTCCCTTCAACCACTCTTCCATGTGCAGTTTTCTTAAAGAAGATACCAGATATATTCTTGGCAAAGCCTTTCCTGATTGCATGAGAAGTAGTCATTCTTTCCTCAGGAGTTTCATAATTCTGTTGTATCATGTATAATAATTGTACCCTCCCTACTGTGAGCCTCTCAAGTGCTGGGAAGGAGTCAATATTTTTATCCTTAGTACAGTGCTTACTATAGATGTTCATTAAATTATAGGCTGATAAACGTATGGACTAATGGACAAGTGGATAGATGGATAGATGGATGGATACACTCAAGCCAAGAGCATGAAGCACCTTGTAAATAAACACTGAACTAGTTAGGTGTCATGCTGACAGAGGAAATTGGGACTTAAATTTTATGATTTCTAGATAGAGTAACCATTTAATTTAGCATCCAAGCTGGGACATTTTTGAAAGTACAGATACCAGAAGGGATTTGCTATGAACAATTATGCCAGAATTCTAGGCATGAGCCAGGAATCTCTCAAACTTGAAAGAGATGATCACTCTACTAGGTTACCAGGAAAAAGAACATTCTAGGAGAACAGGTTTACCTAGGTGAAAAGGGACCTGTGTTATTTTCCTGTCTGCACCTCTAGTTGCATGTGACTCTAAAGCAGTTAATTTATATCACATCTCTCATAGGTAGATAACCATGACCACTAGGTACCAACTTTCAATTGTGTTAATAATGGGCAGCTTTGCCCTGACTGGTTTGGCTCAGTGGATGGAGTGTCGGCCTGCAGACTGACAGGTCCCAGGTTCGATTCCGGTCAAGGGCATGTACCTTGGTTGCGGGCACATCCCCAGTGAAGGGTATGCAGGAGGCAGCTGATCGATGTTTCTCTCTCATCGATGTTTCTGGCTCTATCCCTCTCCCTTCCTCTCTGTGAAAAGGTCAATAAAATATATTTTAAAAAATAATAGGCAGCTTTGTCATGGAAACAATTTGTAGACTGTTGCCTCAGAATAGAAAATTATTGAGGAAGACTGCTTGTTTAAAGTGTCCCTTCTGAACCTAATCTACCTTCTGTTAATCTTCTCTAAAGCCTAACCTACTTTCTAGTGTTTATCTTCCCCCTTGTATTACTCCAGTGTCTTACACCTAATATATGCTACATATGTATTTTCAATGATCTGTTCACTGTTAACGGAAAGGGCCTTGTGTTTCCTGTCTCCAAGCTTTTTTCTGCTCTCTGCCTCTCTTCCCAGCCTCTTGAAATCCTCCTTTTCCTGTTTTTTAAAACATGTTCACTTTATTATATATTTCTTTAAATCCTCACCTGAAAACATGCTTTTATTTGTTTTAGAGAGAGAGAAACATCAATCCTCTGCCTCCCCCAGGCGCCTGAGTGGGGACAGAACCTGCAACCTGGGTATGTGACCTCACCGGAAGTCGAACCTATGACGTTTCAGTGTATAGGATGATGCTCTAAACAACTGAGCTACCTGGCCAGGGCCTTCCTTTTCCTTTGTAAATTATACTCGTTGCTAATGCTTTCTCAGTTTAGTCTGACAACATTCTCTGAGCTCTTAGTGTCTGCACATTCCTTTTTTTTTTTTTTTTTGGCAGTTATAGTGCACTTCTTTGTGGCATCTCTTTTATGGTGTCTGTTTAACTTTTGTTGTGTTTGCTGTTCTTAAAATTAGACATTCTGCCTGAAAACTCTAGGAGCCTATTACTCCATTATTTTAAATAGAATAATTATAATAAGATAAACATCAACCACAAATTCTCAACCAATTTCCTAAAAAGGCAATTAAACACAGTAAAATGCCTAAGTATAAATAACAAACTATCACATAAGGATGTAAGATGCTTAAAACATAACTTCCTGATCACAGTAACTAATACGGTTTTTAAAAAACAGTTGTTTTGTCTGTAGGATTATGCCTCTTTTACCACCCACACTGGAGACCCAAGTATACCCTTTGACATTCTGATTTTGAAAATATTTCTGTGATTTTGATATTTTATCAGTAACTGGGAACTTTTGTGGTTTTGTTTTAAAATGTATTACTGAATTTTGGTGGCATGTATATATATTTTTCCTCTATAAACAACAGGAAAAATATTAAGAAATATATATTAAGAAAGAACAGGCATTCTCTTAGGAAAACATTAACAGTAACAGTTAGATATGCCTGAATTTACTGAGTATTTATTACAATTTCTTGCTGATTACTTACATGGCATATCTCCTTAGTGTTTTGTATATAATGTGCTAATTATAAATCTGTAGGTTGGCTTTAAATATACCTACCTGTTCCTCAGACCAGATAAGGAGATTGAGCCCTAAATAGAAAATGTACACATGCTGAATATGTGCCTAATGCCCCTCCACCCCTGTGTGTTGTTTGTTTGTTTTTGCAGGCTTTAATGCCAAAAGGAAAAAGAAAGTAGCAAAGATATACCAGGCTCTGAACAGTGATCCCACTGATGTGGCTGCCCTTAGACGCATGGCTATTAGTGAAGGAGGGCTCCTAACTGATGAGATGAGACGAAAAGTGTGGCCCAAGCTCCTCAATGTCAACACCAATGACCCACCTCCTATATCAGGTAAGATGGGGAGTACTGTGAGGGGAGCTTATTTAGGAGGCAAGGAAAAAAGAATTTCAGAATCTTTGATTTTTATGCTAATGTCAAACCAAGAGTAGATGAGTAAATCTAAAGCATTTGAGGATATGATTGGTCCAACTCTGAAAATAAGGCCAAACTAATAAGTACAATTTTATTCAAAAATGGAATGAGCTTTTATTGGCTAGATAGAGAAGTTCATTAAAAATGTATATTCCAACCCAGACCGTGTAGTTCAGTGATCCCCGCAAGAACCAGGAAATCAGGCTCAATTCCTGGTTAAGACACATGCCCAGGTTTTGGGCTCAATCCCCAATAGGGGTGGTGCAGGAAGCAGGCAATCAATGATTCTCTCTCATTTATGTTTCCATCCCTCTCTCCCTCTCCCTCTCCCTTTCTCACTCTGAAATCAATTAAAACATCCCTAGTCGGTTTAGTTTAGTGGATACAGCATTGGCCTGTGGACCAAAGAGTCCCGGGTTCAATTCTGATAAAGGGCATGTACCTTGGTTACAGGCTCCTCCCCGGCCTGGGCCCTAGTCGGGGCTTGTGCAGGAGGCAACCAATTGATGTGTTTTTCTCACATTGATATTTCTCTCTGTCTTTCCCTTTCTCTCCCACTCCCCCTAAAAATCAGTGGAAAATTCCTCGGGTGAGGATTAATAACAACAAAAAGTAAAAAATAATGTATTTTTTTAAAAATGCATATTCCAGTCCATTTTCACTTAGAGATGGGTTGTAGGAATCTGTATTTTAATAAGCACTCCACCTAATTCTGATGTAGATAGACTACATTTTTGAGAAACACGCTATGGGGAGAAATAATGTCTTTTTAAAAAAAAAGAAAACACAAAAGCCCTAGCTGGTTTGGCTCAGTGGATAGAGCGTCGGCCTACGGAGTGAAGGTTCCCGGGTTCGATTCTGGTCAAGGGCACATGCCCAGGTTGCCGACTCGATCCCCAGTAGGGAGTGTGCAGGAGACAGCTGTTCAATGATTCTCTTTCATCATTGATGTTTCTATCTCTCACTCTCCCATTCTCTCTGAAATCAATAAAAATACATTTAAAAAAAAACACAAAAGAATTTTTATTGGGAAATACTATGCTCATTTTGGATTCTAAAATTCTGTAGTTCTGTGAAAAGCTATAACTTTAATCTGCAAGGCCTGTGCGGTAAAAGGAGTTCCTTGGAATATAGTGTAGAACAGTGGTCGGCAAACTGCGGCTCGCAAGCCACAAGCGGCTCTTTGGCCCCTTGAATGTGGCTCTTCCACAAAATACCACTGTCTGGGCGAGTCTATTTTGAAGAAGTGGCGTTAGAAGAAGTTTAAGTTTAAAAAATTTGGCTCTCAAAAGAAATTTCAGTCGTTGTACTATTGATATTTGGCTCTGTTGACTAATGAGTTTGCCGACCACTGGTGTAGAATACAGATAGAAGTACTACAGAACAATGAACCCATTTTGTCATTCACTCAACAAACATTTATTGCTTTATTGCTGTGTATGGCAAAAGTCCGGCTCTTGGGGATTCTTTCACTCATTTGGAAGATACTAGTTGTGCTCCTGTTGTGTGTCAGATACTGGAGATAATTAAAACAGCCTCTGCCAGTAAAAGTTCACAGTGTCATAGTGCAGCAAGTAGGTGTTAAGTTGCCACTTGTTTAATCTTTGAAGCTGGCTGCCTTGGAGCAGTAAGCCTTTTGTTGGGAGGAAAAGGCATTACCATGTTCACACTCTGAATCCTGAGATGGTATTCTTCTATCAGATTCCAGATTTCCCCTATCTTTATAAGATGAAGTTTGTGTGGGGAAGTTTTGCCCAGGCTCCTCTTGTTACCTTTTGATTTCGTTTGTGAAGGAAATGTAGACTTGTTACACAACACTCATTTTGGGTTGAGGGAAATGTACACTTGTTATATCCGTGTATATATAACAGCTAGAGACTGCCTCCTTACATTCACACTGTATTGGACTTATCACCTGAACAGAAATACAATGTCCTATTTGCAGTGTGTTAGCTTTAGAATTTCTGGGTCAAGACTAGTTAGGTTCTCCTTTATAGGAGTTTATTTTAATACTCCTTTCTGAACAGTTCAGTGTTCCTAGACTTCATATATGTTAGAGTTTTTTTAGTGGTCTATGGTTTCCACATTTATGATCTTATTTGATCCTTACAGTAACCTGAGAGGTACATTACAGAAGGGAACAATGCCATTTTTATAGATGTGGACTTTGAGCCATTCCCCAGTGACAACACAGGAGGCCCCTGGCCTCCCGACTTCTCTGCAGCTTTTCCACCTAACTCGATTACCTCCTGGACAATGTGATCCTTCCTCTTAGGTCATCAAGACTGCATGTTTGCAACTAAACTTGGGATTTCTCTCCAATTGTATTTTGAGTCATGTTCTTTTCAGGAAAATGCAGGAGTATGTCTTCCTGGCCTTTGGTGTAATACCACAATATTTTGTTCCTGATCTGGCTTCCCAGACATTCCTACAATGACATGTTCCTTTTCCTCCAATAGGGAAAAACCTACGACAGATGAGCAAGGACTATCAACAAGTGCTGCTGGATGTCAGGCGGTCCTTACGGCGGTTCCCTCCTGGTGAGAAGCTCTCTCCGTTTGCCTTGTTACATGGAGGTTTCTGTCCCAGTTGCACTTACTTTCTTGTGTTGATGCTTGCCAGTCCCAGGGAGTTTCCATCCCAACACACAGTGTGACCTAATATCTATTCCCATTTTGCTGAGTCATTCTTTAATTTACTCCATCACACTCAGACCCCACTGAAACCCTGAGCCAAAAGTAATTTCTCTTGGCCTAGAAGTGGTAAATGAGAGAAGTTTCTTCCCCCCTTTCAGAGCCACAGACGAGACTTCATAAAGATTGCTAGAGCCATGAGTCTGGCTTTAAAGAGCAGGTTGGTTTGAAAGGGGGCATTAACAAGAACTTTTTTCTTTCTTTTCTTTTTCAAACTTTTACTGATTTCAGAGAGGAAGAGAGAAACATCAATGATGAGAGAGAATCATTGATTGGCTGCCTCCTGCACACCCCCCACTAGGGATTGAACCTGCAACTAGGGCATGTGCCCTGACCAGGAATCGAACCATGACCTCCTGGTTCATAGGTCGATGTTCAACCACTGAGCCACGTTGGCCAGACTAACAAGAACTTTTAACATCTTTTTTGATTAGATTTATAAATAGTGATATCTTGCATATATGTGTATTGAGTTCCTTGGACTAGAAGGGAGGCCATTCTCTGCATGTTTAAAGAGTTTATTCCTAAAATTGCCTCCCCATTCCAGGAAGAAAGAGAAGAATAACCATTGTCTCCATTTTCACAATAAAGGCAATTGGGAAACAAACCTCATGGTTATGATCTATTTCTCTTCTTTTGGCAACTCCACATTTAGGTCCATGAAGAGAGGAGAATTGCTAACAGAAAATCAGTTGCCAGGGCAAATCAGTGTGTCCCAAGAAATTTTAAGGGGTTGGGGATGCAGCAGAGGGGGTGCAATAGCCTGGGTGGAGGCTTTGCATGGTCCTAGAGATGTGGAGATGCCGGTGTCTGCAGTGAGGCCTGGGAGTTAGAGCTGTGCCAGGTATGGCTCTGGACCATGTTGGGGCAGACCTGCTGCTGCACCATCATGTTGGGGGATTTGGGGAGTGTGGCAAGACGGCGCTCCTTCGGGTGTTTGTCAAGGACACCTACCCTGGTAGTTATTCCCCCCCATGTTTGAGAACTACACTGTGAGCTTTGAGATAGACAGGTGCGCATTGAGCTCAACTTGTGGGATACTTCAGATTCCTCTTACTGTGATATCGTCTGGCCTGTGGCCTCTCCTAATTCAGACGCGGTGCTCATCTGCTTCAGCAGCCAACAAGAAACACTGAACATGTCCTCAAGAAGTGACAGGGAGACTCAGGAATTTTGCCCCAGTGCCAAGGTTGTGCTGGTTGGCTGTAAGCTGGACGTGTGGACTGGCCACACTGAGGAAACTGTCCAAACAGTGGCTTATTTCTGTTGCAGATGAGCAGGTCACCGTGCTTGCCAAGCAGGTGGGGACCGTGTCCTACATTGAGTGCTCTTCCCGTCCTCTGAGCACAATGTCAGGGATGTCTTCCATGTGACCAGAGTGGCCTCATTTGGCAGTGACCATAGGTAGCTGTGCTGTAAGGACTCACACCTGGGACTGCAGCAATCTGCTCAGCTGGCAGAAAGGCCAGACTGTGGGAATAGGAACAAAGGCGAGATACTCAAGAATCGAGCCAAGCATTGCAACCTCATGTGAAGGGCCAGGGAGGAATAGAGTGTCAGGAGGAGTGGTGAAGGGCACAATTGTTCCTCTGCTCCCGCCTTGTCTTCCTGACCTCCTGACTTTGGCTGGAACTTCAGGGAGGCTGAATGAGCAATTCTCTTAGGCAAGGGACCCAGAGGCAGAAAGGGGTGCCACCATTCCCCATATCTTCATCCCCTTCCTCTCCATAAGAAGTTGAGGGAGCTAGCAGGGCGGGCACCTGAGCCCGGAGCTGGGATAGGGCAGGGGCTTTAGGGAAGCTGGCATTAAGCAGTGACCTTGGTTGAGTCTCGGTATATGAAGGGTGCCTTCTCTCCCCACCTCCAGTCTCCATATCAGGGTTCAGGCTTCCTTCCCTAAGGAAAATGTCCATTCCATGACCTTCCCTTTTCCTCTTTTCTCACTTCTACAGCTGTTCTCACTCATCCTAACCTCCGGGCAACATACACTAATTTAAAAAAAGCAAGTTGAAAAGCCCCTTCCCCTATATATCCACCAGTCTTAGCTCCTCCCTCTCTTCCCCCAATAGTCCACAAATAAAGCCCATGTCCATGGCAGGAGGATGTCCATGGGGGGGGGGGGGGGAGGTTTTTTTTTTAACATGCAATAACTGTTTAGTCAGGGCCACTGATCTCTTTTTCCTTAGCGTGTCAAATTTTAAAATAACAACAGATGATACAAAAAAAAGCCATCTGGTGTGAATGAGTCAAAATTATACCTTTTTTTTGGTCAGGTCAGCAAAAAATATGAAATATTTTAGTAATGTGTTTAGCAGAATTTTAGTAATTAGTTTATGTATGCCATGAGATAAAAAAGGTTGAAAAGCACTGCTAAACCCATTGCTTCACTCTTCTGAAACCATGCTTTGGCTTGGATTTTGTCTGTTAAAGAAAGCTTTCTTTCCTGCTTATATCTTTGCTCCCTGAAGGGCTTCTTGTGATTCTTGTGTAGCCAGTGGCCTGCCATCTTGGTTTTTAATGTTTATTTTATTTATTTTTATTGAGGTACTAGAGGCCTGGTGCACAAAATTCATGCACAGCCGGGGGGGGGGGGGAAGGTAGTCCCTCAGACCAGCCTGCGCCCTCTCACAATCCTGGACCCCTTGGGTGGGGTCCCTAGGCCTGGCCAGCGATCAGGGCCTATCAGGACTTTCCTTTCCCTGGCTGTCGGCAGCTGGCCCCACCCCCACCGCTGCCACTGTTTGCCATCTGTGCGGCACTGCTCCTCCCCTCCCCTGCCACCTCCCTCTGCAGGCAACAAGCATGTGGTGCGATCACTCGGCTGGCCTGGGTTTCCTCTGCAGGCCAATAGCTGGCCGGCCCCACACACACTCCACAGCATCACTGGTCAGTGGCCTGGGCCTCCCTCTGTGGGGCAAGCGATCGCGGGGCCCCCAGATAGATCGCTCCACAGAGGGAGGCCCTGCCCACCTGGCCAGGGCTCCCTGATCGATCACCCTGTAGAGGGTGACCTGGGCCTCCCTCTGTGGGGCAATTGCAGAGCTCCCCCCCACCCTACCACCACCTCCCCTGTCCCCCAATTGATTGCCTTGCCAGCTGGTGACCTGGGCCTCCCTCTTTGGTGCTATTGATCACAGAGCCCCCCCCCCATCGATCTCCCTGCAGAGGGTGGCCTGGGTCTCCCACTATGGGATGATTGTGGGGCGATGGCAGGGCCCCCCTGACCAATCGCATTGTGCCTGCCTTGGTTGGCCTGGCGCCAGTGTGTGTCATAGCGTGGTCATCCGGAAAGTCATCTGGACAGTTCTGCTGTTCAGGCATTCGGTTGATTTGCATATTATGCTTTTATTATTACAGATAATTGGCATATAACAATATATTAGTTTCAGGTGTACAACATGATGATTCAGTATTTGTATATATACAACTTGTTTTTAATGAAAACATATGCCCATAGTCCAATCCCCATTTCCCTATCCTGTTATTTTTATTCTTTTTTTTATTTGTGTGTGTGTGTTTAAAATACATTTTTATTGAATTCAGAGAGGATGGGAGAGGGAGAGAGAGATAGAAACATCAATGATGAGAGAGAATCACTGATTGGCTGCCTCTGGCATGCCCCATACTGGGGATTGAGCCTGCAACCCAGGCATGTGCCCTGACCGGAAATCATACCGTGACCTCCTGGTTCATAGGTTGATGTTCAACCATTGAGCCATGCCAGCCAGACTTATTTGCATGTTTTTTAAAAATAAATATAATTTAGGTTTTTATGTTGAAGATCAACTTTTTAAAAGGAACTCTACAGTGACATTTATTTTTTTAATTTTTAATTGTAATTGACATTTAATATTAGTTCAGGTATACAGCATAGTTAGACATTTATATAACTTATGAAGTAATTTCCCTGATAAGTCTAGTACTCACCTGGCACCATACATAATTATTACAATATTATTGACTACTAGTGGCCTGGTGCACGAAATTTATGCATGGAGGCGGGAGGGAGGGGGTTCCCTCAGCCCAGCCTGCACCCTCTCCAATCTGGGACCCCTTGAGGGATGTCTAACTGCCCGTTTAGGCCCGATCCCCTAAACGGGCAGTCGGACATTCCTCTCACAATCCAGGACTACTGGCTCCCAACCACTCGCCTGCCTGCCTGATTGCCCCTAACCGCTTCTGCCTGCCAGCCTGATCACCCCTAACCACTCCCCTGCCAGCCTGATCAATGCCAAACTGTGCCCCTGCCGGCCTGGTTACCCCCAACTGCCCTTCCCTGCCGGCCTGGTCTCCCCCAACTGTTCTCCCCTGCAGGCCTGGTCGTCCCCTAACTGCCCTCCCTTGCCAGCCTGGTCGCCCCTAACTGTACTCCCCTGCTGGCCTGGTCGCCCCCAACTGCCCTCCCCTGCAGGCCTGGTCACCCCTAACTGCTCTCCCCTACATGCCTGTTCCCTTCTAACTGCTCTCCCTTGCAGGCCTGGTCCCCCACAACTGCCCTCCCCTTCCAGCCCAGTCACCTCTAACTGCCCTCCCCTGCAGGCCTGATCGTCCCCAACTGCCCTCCCCTGCAGGCCTGGTCACCCCTAACTGCTCTCCCCTACATGCCTGTTCCCTTCTAACTGCTCTCCCTTGCAGGCCTGGTCCCCCACAACTGCCCTCCCCTTCCAGCCCAGTCACCTCTAACTGCCCTCCCCTGCAGGCCTGATCGTCCCCAACTGCCCTCCCTTGCAGGCCTGGTCCCCCACAACTGCCCTCCCCTTCCGGCCCAGTTACCTTTAACTGCCCTCCTCTGCAGGCCTGATCGTCCTCAACTGCCCTCCCCTGCTGGCCTGATGGCCCACAACTACCCTCCCCTGCTGGCCATCTTGTGGCAGCCATCTTTGACCACATGGGAGTGGCCATATTGTGTGTTGGAATGACGGTCAATTTGCATATTATCTCTTTATATATAGGAAATTCCTTGTACTGTACTTTACATCCCTGTACTATTTTGTAGCTACCAATTTGTACTTCTTAATCCCTTCACCTTTTCCCCTAGCTCCCTGGTAATCCTCCCATCTGGTAAACATCAGTTTGTTCTCTATGAGTTTATTTTTATTGTTCATTTAATTTTGTTTTGTTTTTTGGATTCCACATATAAGTGAACTCGTATGGTATTTGTATTTCTCTGTATGACTTAATTCACTAAGCATAATAACCTCTACAGCATGATCCATGTTCTTGTAAATGGTAAGATTTCACATTCTTTTTTTATGGCCAAGTAATATTCCATAAATTCCATAAACTTGTTTATAGCCTTTGTTTTAAAGTCTATTTTGTCTGATATAAATATTGCTACCCCCAGCTTTTTTTTTATTTCCATTTGCATGAAATATCTTTTTCCATCCCTTTACTTTCAGTCTCTGTGTGTCTTTTTTCAAAATTTCTTTTGTTAATAATTCTTTATTCTTGAAAGTATTACATATGTCCCCCTTTTCCCCCCACTGACCCCCTGCAAACCCCCCCCATGTGTCTTTAAAATAAAACCACACATTTTTATTGATTTCAGAGAGAGGAGGGGGGCAGGAGAAAGAGAGAGAGAGACACACACACACACACACACACACACATTGATGAGAGAGAAACATCAATCAGCTACCTCCTGCATGCCCCCTACTGGGGATCAAGCTTGCAACTCTAGGCATGTGCCCTTCCTGGGAATCAAACCAGCAACTTCCTGGTGCATGGGATGACGCTCAACCAACTGAGTCACACCAGCTGGGCTCTGTGTCTTTTGCTCTAATGTGGGTTTTTGTTGGCAGCATATGTATGGATCTTGTTTTCTTCTCCATTCAGCCACCATGTTATTAGATTAGAGCAGGGATGATGGGAAGAACTAATGCCATACAGCCTCAAGTCCCTGCTGATTGTTCCTTAAGGCTCGTTATGGGAACTTCGCTTCCACTGTGGGTGCAGCCATCTTGTGTTATGGAAACCCCGCCTCTGCTGTGGGCACCGCCATCTTTGTGATGGTGTGATGGTCAATTTGCATATTCCCTTTTTATTAGATAGGCTGTTCCTTTGTTTCTTCATTTTGGCTGCCTCTCTATGCTTGTTTCTGTGTATTAGGAAGATTTGCTACATCTCCCAGTCTTGGAGAGTGAATGGCCTTATATAGTAGTGCCCCATGGGGCCCAAGGTTCAGACTCCCTGGTCACCTGAGCCAGGTGCTCCAGTGTTGTCCCTTTTGTCAATTGAATGTGTCCCTCTGTTGTAGTTGGCCCTTGACTACTGTTAGCACATCAGTGGGTGGGATTGATCCTCAGGCTGACTGATTATGAGGACTGACCATGAGTTTAGCAGATGAGCTATTGTGCAGGGGCTGACCCCACAGAGCAGGATTCAATTTAGCATGGCTCTGGGGCCTGCCAAGTCCACTCTTTGGGTGTGTCACTTGTGGAGCTAATTGGGTGGTGCTCTTAGGTGGTCTGAAGCTGGCCACTGGGTGTATTGGTTCTGGGGCCTCTTGGGTGGAGCTCTGGCACAGGCTGAAGTCTGCCACTGCCTGTGCTCAGTCCAGGGTTACCTGGTAGTAGCTATAAAGTGATCTGTGGTTGGTAGCTGCGTATGCTGGACTTGGAGGTACCTAAGAGATGCTGCAAACTGATGCCGGCTGTCACTAGTGCCAGAACCCGCTTAGCAAAAGGGACAGAGCATACCGAGGCCTGTGGCTGCTTAATTAGGGTTTGTGGACCTTTGAGAGGTTTTAGGAAAGTCTGCAGTGTGGACTGAGATCAGTAGCTTGTGAGCAAGAGCTGCTGAAAGAGGTTGGGGCTGGTATACAGGTTGGGTGGGGCGGTCAGGGTCTCCCTCTCTTGCTGCTTTGGATGAGACCACCTAGTACAGTGCCTCCCATATTTTTCCCCTAGGAACCCTTTATCCTTTTCTTTTTATGTAACATCAGCCTGTGGTTTTCTTTTTGTAGGCTGAATTTTCCATGTGGTTTCATACTCTTTTTGCATTCATGTTCTTCTTAGCTTAGTTTAGCTTAGTACTCTTATACTGAAAATTCAAACAGGGTTTAATGTTTTCTATTATTACTTTTACTAGCGGCCTGGTGCATGATATTCATGCACAGGGTAGAGGGAGGGGTGTCCCTCAGCCCAGCCTGCACCCTCTCCAATCTGGGACCCCTCAAGGGAGAACCGGCAGTCGGACATCCCACTCACAATCCAGAACTGCTGGCTCTTAACTGTTCACCTGCCTGCCTGATTGTCCCTAACTGCTTCTGCCTGCCAGCCTGATCGTCCCTAACTGCTCCCCTGCTGGCTTGATTGCCCCTAACCACCTCTGCCTCGGCCCTGCACCTAGGACCCAGGATTCCCTCCTCCAGCTGACCACAGGCACCCGGGACCCGGGCTTCCCTCCCTCTGGTCAACCATAGGGACCTGGGCCGGCTGCAGCCATAGGGGATGGTGGGCAGGTGGCTTTGCCCAGGCCACAGCCGCAGGCGCTGGCACTCGGGACCGTGGGGTGGGCATCTCCCAGGCCACAACCAGCCACAGGTGCTGGTGCCCGGGACCACCAAGAGGCAGCTTCGCCCAGGCCCGGCTTTGTCAGGAAGGACGTGCAGATGTTTGTCCAGAAGATGTCCAGTCTAATTAGCATATTACCCTTTTATTAGTATAGATCAGTGGTCGGCAAACTGCGGCTCGCGAGCCACATGCGGCTCTTTGGCCCCTTGAGTGTGGCTCTTCCACAAAATACCACGTGCGGGCTCACACGTACAGTGCAATTGAAACTTCATGGCCCATGCGCGGAAGTCAGTTTTCGGCTCTCAAAAGAAATTTCAATCGTTGTACTGTTGATATTTGGCTCTGTTGACTAATGAGTTTGCAGACCACTGATATAAATCATGGTGTGTTTTTTCTTGCCATCATTAACCATAGTAACTGTTGCTTATGTATTAAAGTTGTATTCTAAGTCTAGAAGCAGCCTCAGAATCCTTCTCACCATTCATCTTAACTCTGATGCTTAGTTGATCAGAATTAATACCTGAGGTGAAGCCTCTTACTGCAGATGTATCCCAGAATGTATGGCATCCTCTCTGCTTTATGATCCAGCTAATAATACATTGCCTCAATCATGTTGATTGAGGTCATTTTCCCCCTTTCAGTTTCTAGTAGTAGAATCTGCCTAGGAAGCAAAACTGTCTGTCTCCATGTAGATCGCAAAATAAGGTTTTTTTCTCATCAGTAAAATTTCATTCTTTCAGCATGAGTAATTTTGTCAACAACGTTTTGAGGTGGTCACAGATTATAACAAATTGAGTGAACTATTTCAGGTACTGTGCTGTGTCATACACAATTTCATTTTATCTTTGCAACAACTCTATACAGTAGGTACTATAATTACACAGATGAGAACACTGAGGTACAGAGAGATCAGGTAACTTTCCCAGTAAAACCTGAAAGTGGCTGAGTCTCATTTCAAATCCATGAGCCATGCCCTTTAACCATTATACTCCACTCAGTATTGTGCTGGAGCCTGCTCTTACTGGCTCACAAATTCTCAGGAATTTTGTAAGCTAGTTATTAAAAATGTTCATTATTAGCTGAAACTGGTCTGGCTCAGTGGATAGAGCGTCAGCCTGCAGACTGAAGGGTCCCAGGTTCAATTCCGGTCAAGGGCATGTACCTGGGTTGCGGGCACATCCCCAGTGGGGGGTGTGCAGGAGGCAGCTGATCGATGTTTCTCTCTCATCGATGTTTCTAACTCTCTCCCTTCCTCTCTGTAAAATATCAATAAAATATATTTACCAAAAAAAAGTTCATTATTAAAAATTAAATTATATAATCTTAAAAGTGAATAAATTACATTAAAACAAAAGGTAACACATACTCTCAATTCATCACTCCTCACTTATTTACTACACTTTACTGTTCTGACTCTTGACATTATATCTTTTGGGTCTTCCTGGTGGGATATAATAGTGTATTACTGCATATTTCTCCTCAGCTCTGCATTTAGTGGCATCACATTAGCAGCTGAAATCAGACTATAAATCAGGGTTTTGTTTTCTTTAATTGAGAGCCAGTTGTTAAACATTTACCAGCACAACACTGACCACATTGGTGGCGGTGGTCTTGTCAGAATGTGTAATATTATGCCCATGCGCGGAAATAAAAATCTATTTAAATAGACTTGATATAGATATTTTCAAAGATGGAAGAATGGTCCCTGTCAACTATTATAGTTGATTCATATCCTCACTAATTGTCATCATTGCAAAGTTTTCAGTGCCCACATGGATTGCTGGATATAATATGTCTTGCCCTGTCCCTGTCCCCGTCCCCTCCCTTTCTAGCCTTTGTTACCTTAAGGACTCTAGTTTTCCATTTATATGTTTAAGTACCAACCTTACCTGCTTAAAAAAGTAAGCTTTTAACACTGCTCTCTCTGTTCCCTATCCTTCAGATGAAAAGTGGAGTTGGGTCACAGCAGCAGAGAGAAATTCAGAAGGGAATATTGGAGTAATGACTGTAGTGGGAGAAGAGGGAACCTATCTCCCGGACCACAGGTGCTGGTGCCCTGGACCACAGGGCTGGCAGCTTCTCCGGGTGTCTACAGCCTGGGACCTCGGGGCGGGTGGCTTTTCCGTCTCCTGGGCCGCAGCCAGCCGCAGGCGCTGGTGCCTGGGCTGCAGTGTGGGCGGCTTCTCCGGCTGGCAGTGGCCTGGGATCATGGGGCAGGCAGCTTCTTCATCTCCCTGGCCACAGCCAGCCTCAGGCGCTGGTGCCCGACTTCTCCGTCTCCCACAGGCCCGGAGCAGCCAGGGGGGAACGCTTGCGTGCCAGCTCCAGCCACCACCAACTTTGTCATGTTAATTTGCATATTCCCTCCTGATTGGCTTGGGCGTCTTGGAGTGATGGTCACTTTGCTTATTTCCTCTTTATTAGATAGGATGACTTTACCTGTTCATAGTACTTGATTTACTTTGTTTTCTTTTTTATTTATCTTTTACAATGTTCCCTTTTGAAAGGGGTGGGGTAAATATAGGCAAGAGATGAGGTTTGCTTTCACCTTAAACCTTTCATTCAGTTTAGTCTGGGCCCTTACATTAGCTGTTTTGTCTCACAGTATCTTTTTAACTGACAAAGCTAATGGTGTAGGAAAACTGTGCTGTGTGCCATTCTTCTAAAGCAGTTCACAAGGTCAAGATTTGGTCTTTTTATACTAAAAGTCAGATGAGCTAAGGAACCACACTGACCACTGCCAGAACCAGCTGCATTCTCAGAGCTCCTAAGAAGGTGCCCTTTTTCCAGCCATATCTTTGGAGCAAGGAGATCAACATTTCCTATATTTAGTTTGCTTTGGTAGGGAACATGCAATTAAGTCTTTTGTGTTTATATGATTTCATACCTACAGAAAATTACAAAAATAGGACAATTTCCCATATACCTTTTACCCAATTTTCTTATATGCTAATATCTTATTATATTTGCTTTCTCTCTTTCTCCATATACATACACATAAGTTCTTTTTCTTTTTTTTTTAAATCTTCATTGTTGAAGATATTACATATATCCCCTTTTTTCTCCCATTGACCCCCTCCAGCCTCCAATCCCCTACCCCCACCCCAGGCCTTCAGCACCCAATTGTCTGTGTTCATGGGTTATGCATATGTGAATACAAGATCTTTGGTTCATTACCTCCCACCCACCTACCCTCCCCCAGTGTGTTCATGGGTTATGCATATATGAATACAAGATCTTTGGTTCATTACCTCCCACCCACCTACCCTCCCCCAGCTTCTGAGATTCCACACACTGTTCCATGCTTCCATGTCTCTGGATCCACTCCATTCATCAATTTATTTTGTTAATCAGATTCCACATATGAGTGAGATCATGTGATACTTGTCTTCGACTGACTTATTTCACTTAGCATGATACTCTCCAGGTCCCTTCTTGCTGTCTCAAAGGGTAAGAGATTCTTTTTTACTGCTGCATGGTATTCCATGGTATAAATGTACCACAGCTTTTCTATCCACTCATCTGCTGATGGGCACTTGGGCTGTTTCCAGATCTTAGCTATTGTGAATTGTGCTGCTATGAACATAGGGTTGCATCCATTCTTTCTGATTGGTGTTTCAGATTTCTTAGAATATATTCCTAGAAGTGGGATCATTGGGTGAATTGGCAGTTCCATATTTAATTTTTTGAGGAAACTCAATACTGGTTTTCCATAATGGCTGCACCAGTCTGCATTTCCACTAGCAGTGCACTAGGGTTCCCTTTTCTCCACATCCTCGCCAACACTTGTCATTTATTGATTTGTTGATGGTAACTATTCTGACAGGAGTGAGGTGATAACTCATTGTTGTTTTAATTTGCATCTCTGACGATCAGTGACTTTGAGCATTTTTTCATATGACTCTTGGCCATCTGTATGTCCGCTTTGGAGAAATATCTATTTAGGTCCTTTGCCCATTATTTTAACTGGATTGTTTGTCTTCCTTTTGTTGTATGAGTTCCTTATATATTTTGGATATTAACCCTTTATCAGATGCAACATTGCCAAATATGTCTCCCATACAGTGGGCTCACACACACTTAAGTTTCTTTCTGAATTATTTAAGAATAAATTACAGACATGGTGTCCCTTTGTTCCTAAATATTTCAGGGTGTAGTTCCTAAAAAACAAGGCACATATATAATCACAGTATGTTTATCAAAATCAGTAAAAACATTTTAAAATACTGCTGTCTAATCTACAGATTTTATTCAAATTTCATCATTTATATCAGTTATGTCCTTTATAGGAAAAGGAAACACAAATTCATGCATTTCCCATTCAGGCATCATATCTCTTTAGCCTCATTTAACCTGGAATAGTGTATATTTTATGACAGGCCAGTTATTTATTGATTTCAGAGAGAAAGGGAGAAGAAGAGAGAGATGGAAACATCAGTGATAATAGAGAATCACTGATTGGCTGCCTCTGCACACCCCACACTGAGGGTCGAGCCCACAACCGGGGCATGTGCCCTGACTGGAAATTGAACCGTGACCTCCTGGTCCATAGGTCAATGCTCAACCACTGAGCTATGCCGGCTGGGCAACAGGACAGTTATTTTATAAAATTTCCCTTAATTTGAGCTTGGTATTTCCTCAATCTTTAGGTTGATACATTCTTTCGTGTGTTTTGTTTGTTGGTTTGTTTGTGTGTTTTTTAAATTCTCACCAGAGGATATTTTTCCATTGATTTTTAGAGAGAAAGTGTAAGGGAGGCAGGAGAGGGAGGGCGGGAGGGAGGGGTGGGGAAGGGAGGGAGGAAAGAGACACATCGACTGGTTGCCTCCAACCAAAGTACATGCCCTTGACCCAGAATCTAACCTGAGACCCTTCAGTCTGAGGGCTGATGCTCTAACTACTGAGGAACTGGCCAGGGCAGTTTATACACTCTTGATAGGAATACCACAGGAGTGATGCTGAGTTCTTTTCAGTACATCGGGGGGACATGCTGTCAAATAGTCACACTTCTGGCCTTGTGAACAGTGGTGACTTAGTTAAGAGAAGGTGGCTGGGCTCCCACTGTAAGGTTGCTAGTTGGTGGCTCTTTTCTCTATGTCACATATTTCCTATATGTGTGTGGATCTAGAAATGTGTTACTAAGATGCAAATTTTCTTTTATTAAATACTTGCTCTGAAAATCCATTACTGTCCATATTCCTAATCTCTGTTACTAGGTTGCTTGCCATACTTATGTGCATCTCTCCTCCCCACCCTAGGCATGCCAAAAGAACAGAGAGAAGGGCTCCAGGAAGAACTGATCGACATCATCCTCCTCGTCTTGGAGCGTAACCCTCAGCTGCATTACTACCAGGGCTACCATGACATTGTGGTCACATTTCTGCTGGTGGTAGGAGAGAGGCTGGCAACATCCCTGGTAGAAAAAGTATCTACCCACCACCTCAGGTACTAGCACAGAGGGATATAGGAGACTGGGCATCACTTCCCAAACCCCCTGGGGGTAACTCTGCAGGCCATTTTCTAATCAGTGTTTTCAATGCTGTTAGCTCCATTCCGTTCTCACCCTTATCTAAGTGTTTGGTCTGATCGTACTCATTGAATTGTCTCCCTCTAGGGATTTCATGGATCCAACAATGGACAACACCAAACATATATTAAACTATCTAATGCCCATCATTGACCAGGTGAATCCAGAACTCCATGACTTCATGCAGAGGTATATATGTATCTATATTTATGTGTACACATACACACCCTTTCAACTTTCTCTACCCTTTATTTCTTCCCCACAAGTCTAGCTCCTCATTATCTTACTAGAGGCCCGGTGCACAGATTCGTGCACCAATGGGGTCCCTCAGCCTGGCCTGCACCCTCTCACAATCCAGGACCCCTCGAGGGATGTCAGACTGCCGGTTTTGGCTCTGCGGGGATCAGGCCAAAACCGGCAGTCCAACATGCCCCAAGGGATATAGTAGTGTACAAAGCCACAGGCGGCCAGGAAGGAGCCCAAGCCCAGGCTGGGTGCCATGCCGCTCCCACTCATCCCAGCCCCGCTGAGCCTACTGCCACAGCTGTGCTTGCCAGCTGTGAGCCTGGCATCTGGTGCCTGTTGGACAGCTGAGCAGCGCTCCCGCTGTGGGAGCGCACTGACCAACAAGGGGCAGCTCCTGCATTGAGCGTCTGCCCCCCCTGGTGGTCAGTGCGCATCATAGCAACTAGTCAATCGGTCATTCAGTCGCTTAGGCTTTTATATATATAGATAGATACAGATATGTAGATACTGATGTTCTGAGTTTTCTTTTGTTTAAAATATATTTTAATTGATTTTAGAGAGGAAGGGGAGAGGGAGAGAGAGAGAAACATCAGTGATGAGAGAGAATCATTAATCATCAGCTGCTCCACACTGGGGATCGAGCCCGCAACCCAGGCATGTGCCCTGACCAGGAATTGAACCGTAACCTCTCAGTTCATAGGCCGACAGTCAACCACTGAACCATGCCAGCCTGTCCTGAATTATTCTTTCTAATTAACCAGCAATCTGGATAGTTCAGTTCTGTACACAGTCTTAGAGCACGTTTTGAGTGTTCTGCTCTTGGTTGATTTTGTATGTGTCATTACTGGGGATTGAACCTGCAGCCTCGGTGTATCGAGACAACACTCTAACCAACTGAGCAACCCGGCCAGGACCTTTTCCTTTCAAATAATAGCTATGTCTTACTATGTTTCAGTCACCTCATGTTAACTAAAAAATTAACAGAGTTGTTTTCAATCCTGAGAATATGTACCTGTGCCCCCAAAAGAGCATGACTTTCTCAGAAGGAAAATTATGGTATAGTTTTCTCTAAATAGGTACTTTTTTTCCTGTAGTAGACATTTGTTGGTCATTAGGAGAGCACCTAGTGAAATAGGGCAATCAGGGACCTATTGTAGTGTTAATACCATGATGGGGGGTACAATTTAAGGACTTTGTGTTTTTTGAGGAGAAAATGCTGAATTCCTAGGTGGCTGAATTTTCCATAAAGTGTATTTCCCAAATGCTTCCTTCTAATAGCACTGGGGACAAAGAGGGCCCAGAAAAAGGGAAGGGATGACTCAGCAGGGAGCCTAACATCTGGATTTCCTTGTTTCTAGTGCTGAGGTCGGGACCATCTTTGCCCTCAGCTGGCTCATCACCTGGTTTGGGCACGTCCTGTCTGACTTCAGACACGTGGTGCGGTTATACGACTTCTTCCTGGCCTGCCACCCTCTGATGCCCATTTACTTTGCAGCTGTGGTAGGTACAGGCCGTAAGCCAGCAGCTAGGTTCACATCACCCAATCCAGCTTGATCATTTCCACTAAAGGGAAACCTGGTGGTTATGGAAAGATGCAGAAGACAGCATTTCCCAGGCTGGTGTGCCTGGACACCGTTTTGTGCAATGGTAATGGGGAATGTCATGGGGGGAAAATGTTCTGTGTAACATTAAGGTTGGGAAATGTTGGTTGAATGAAGATAAACAGATTTGTTTATTACATGACTAGAGGCCTGATACACAAAATTCGTGCAAGGGGCTCAGCCCTTGCAGCCCCAGCTCAGCCGGCCCTCGCAGCCTCGGCTGGCCCTTGCAACCCCAGCTTTGTCCAGAAGGTCATCCGGAAGGTCGTCCAGCTGTTCAGTCTAATTAACATATTAGCTCTTTATTATATAGGATTCTTCTGAACATTTAAAGTGCTTCCCCACACTTGAATTGTGTGTTCTTATTGTCATCTTCTAGAATGAGTGCAAATTGCCAACTTAGGGTCTAAGAAAAGATGGGGTGTGGTATTATGATAGAAAGTTGAGATGGTTTCGGGGTGCTCCAGTTATTAGAGGGCCTGAATCATTGGGGTGGGGTGGAGGTGAAGGTGTGGGCTTACAGGCACTCTTCATTATTCTTTAATGAGATCAAGACCATTCTTTCTATGGTTTTGAACCATTATTTTCTGTGCTGGAGCTCCAGGAATCTTCCAGGAATCCCTCTCCTCTTCTTCCTTCTAAAAGGATCTCCTTCATTTAATTGGTCAGTCTTTCACATCTTAGGGTAGAAGTTTGCCTCCCACAGGAAGACCCAGCCCAGTAGGAAAAGCACTCAAATATGTACATTATTATGTTGTGGATGGATACAAGCGTTTGCTGAACATTTGGAGTGAGCCCTGTCACCAGTTTAAATTCATCTCTAAGGAGAATGAAATGCACATGGCCAAGACTTGGTATGTTCTGGTCCCTGATGTAAGGCTTGCTCTTCACAGATTGTGTTGTATCGAGAAGAGGAAGTCCTGGATTGTGACTGTGACATGGCCTCAGTTCACCACCTGTTGTCCCAGATCCCTCAGGACCTGCCCTATGAGATGCTGATTAGTAGAGCCGGAGACCTTTTTGTTCAGTTTCCCCCATCTAGACTTGCTTGGGAAGCAGCTGCCCAACAGCAAGCCAACAGGTGAGTGGACCCAAGCCACTGGTTGGGGGTGGGAGGTGTTTGTTAGTGAGCAGAAGTGATGGAAGATGGTGTCTGGTCAGGCCAGGGCTGGGGACGTTTCCAGAGTTCTAAGCTTTTGCCAGCAGAATGCCTACTTCAGTCTTGATGGGTCTTTATCAAGAAGAGTTTCTGAGCAGTGGATGGCTCTGCCCGCAGCGTATGTAACTAGTTTTTCTTTCCTGCCTTCTCTGTTTCTTTCATATTCTTCCTTTCTCCTGTCTCCTTTTCTCCAGAACGGCAGCCTCTACCTTCAAAGACTTTGAGCTGGCATCCACCCAGCAGAGGCCTGACATGGTGCTGCGGCAGCGGTTTCGGGGACTTCTTCGGACTGAGAATCGAGCAAAAGACGTCCTGACCAAACCAAGGACCAACCGCTTTGTGAAGCTGGCGGTGATGGGGCTGACAGTGGCACTTGGAGCAGCCGCTCTGGCTGTGATGAAAAGTGCCCTGGAGTGGGCCCCTAAGTTTCAGCTGCAGCTGTTCCCCTAAATGCCAGAGGAGATTCTTCCCTGGCATTACATTAAGGTCTCGCCCTTCCATGGAAGGATGGGGAGGGGTGGGATGTCCTTTATTAAAAGGGTTTCTGTCAAGGGTTTTGTATTCCTACCACCCTTCCCTGCCACTCCATGGTTTGCCTTTGCTTCAGAGGCCAATAGCAGAACCTGTGTGACACTGGGCACTTGGGGCCTGGGCATAGAACTCTTCTCCCTCACAGTGGGCTTCTGAGTGTGCTCTCCACTGCCTCCTCTTGTGTTGGAGGAAGTGGGGGTTTTAGCTCCCAGCTGCCTTTGGAACCTGCTGGGCCTGGTCACTGGGGACCTTTAGGCTGCTGCCTAATAGTAAGTAAGCTGGACCTTTGAATGCCCGCCTCACAGCTCCTCCTGTTCTGTCTGCTTTGGCCAAAGAAGTCCGACGGTAGAATGAAGGCAAGGGGGCGAGAAGGTAGCCCAGGAACAAGATTGGCCCTTGTTAAGAGCAGCTCTATTAGCTAGTCAGAAATCAGAGACAGATGGGAACTGGGTTACTGGATAACTCCTACTGATTTTCAGTCTAGAAATCACAGTATTTCCAGACAAACAGGAAGGAATGTTAAGTTGTAGGGCCCAGACATAGACTGGTTTTGCCTACCGTTTTTCTTTTTTTAAATCCTCACCCAAGGATATCTTTCCATTGATTTTTAGCGAGAGTGGTAGAGAGGGAAGGACAGAGAAATACCAATGTGAGAGAAACACATCGCTTGGTTGCCTCCTGCATGCACCCTAACCAGGGCCCAGGCCGGGAAGAAGCCTGTAACCAAGGTACTTGCCCTTGATCAGAATCAAACCCGGGACACTGGTCTGCAAGCTGACGCTCTTATCCACTGAGCCAAACCAGCTAGGGCAGGGCTTTTTTATTTTTAATCCTCACTCCGAGGATATGTTCCTTGACTCTAGGGAGAGAGAAAGAGTGAAACATCGGCCCTGGCTGGTTTGGCTCAGTGGATAGAGCGTCGGTCTGCGGACTCAAGGGTCCCGGGTTTGATTCCCGTCAAGGGCATGTACCTTGGTTGCGGGCATATCCCCAGTAGGGGGCGTGCAGGAGGCAACTGATCGATGTTTCTCTCATCGATGTTTCTTAACTCTCTATCCCTCTCCCTTCCTCTCTGTAAAAAATCAATAAAATATATTTTTAAAAAAAGAAAGAAAGAGTGAAACATCGTGAGAGAAACATTGATAGGTTGCTTCCCTCACTCGCCTTGACTGGGGATCAAACCCGAAACCTAGGTATGTGCCCTGACCGGGAATCGAACCTGTAACTCCTTTGGCGCACGGGATAATGCTCTAACCAACTGAGCCACCCAGCCTGACTTGTCTGCCTTTTTTTTTTTTTTTTTTTTTTTTTTTTTGCTACCTATTCTCTTCCACAAGCCACACAAAGTTGCTTTAAAAAAGATACTTTTATGACTATTTTTAGAATTATGTAACACCCAATACATAAAGCACCCTCGCTTTAAAAATAATAGTTCCTTCATGGAAGAAAATAGTTCTCATCGGAAGAATGAGCTTCGAAGACCGTGAGGGTTCCTTTTTACCCAATTGTTCAACATTTCACATTAGCCAGAGCTGCTGTTTGTAAACAGCCCCACCCTCCCAAAGTGCCCTCCTTGTGTCTCCCTTTCCTGTTTTCCTCAGATCACCTGTCTATTCCAGGTAGGCACCCATTCACTACCTTGGCTCGTTTTGGGGGTTTGACTTATATCCTTAACTGCGGGTCTCTCTTTCCTGGTTGGAAATGTCAGTGGAGACGTTCAGCTCCCAGAAAGGGACGGACTGCAGCCTGAAGAGCAGCAGGAGCCAGAACAGGCCGCTCTTCACTACAGCCTGAGGGAACAGTCCTGGGACAGCTTTTCCTGTGAGCCATGCCAGCTCTGTTTTAGACGAGCTCTGGCGTGGAAAAAAGTGCCTTTTGCTTTAAAGAATTGGGGTGTATAGTCTGAAGCAGCCATGTACTTGTATTTTCATGGTCTCTCTCCAGCACTGTTCTATCTTGACAAGTGTTTAATGTGAACGTGCCAGAAGCACTCTAGCTCCTCTGCTCAGACCTCCCCTTCTTCCCGTATGCCCCTGTGTGCAGAGTGGAGGGCATGCAGCGTGCCAGGCAGCTGGCAAGCCCAGAGACATTCAGAGAGGCGGCTACACTACGTTACGCTCAGCACTTTAGAACCAAAAAAGCTCAGTGATGCGTTGTTCTCCATAGCAGGAGTCCCACCTGGGTGAGTGTTGTGTGGGTGGGTTAATCCAGAAAGGGGAAGATACGTCAAGACAAAGGAAATTCTTTCGGGATCCAGAGGTGATGACGTGACAGATATTCCCAGTCTTCTCCCTCAGCAAGTTTGTCCTCTTGTTACAAATGGACAGCAGCAGCACCTCCTGCCACAAGCACTCGAACCTGTCTGTAATACTGAAGGCATTGATGGGGGAGAGGAAAGGAGGTGCACATGAGCAGGGTCCCAAGGCCACAGCTTTTTGGAACCCAGGAAGCAAGTGCATTTGCTTCAGTTGTGACCTAAGAAGGAACAAGTTCATTTGTGTGATAAGCTTTGCTGACATCAGGATTCACCTTGTCGATGAGAAGAAACCATTATCTTTTTACCTTCAGGTGGTTACTATTCTGTAAAGAATGTGTGTAAATATTTTGTACAGTCATGTATAAAATACACAGCCATATGTGGTTACTAATCTCTCTGTCATTCTGTCCTGTCTGCCACTTGGTAGGACTAGACTCTGGTCTTAGACAAATGGCCTTGATGCTCCCTGCCTTCCACCCTGGCCTGGGACTGTGCTCTGGTCTGTGGACTCCTGGTCAGCCTTGAGTTGCCTGGAGAGCTGGGATGATACCTGCAAGTCCTGTTTCTGTTTCACCTGCAATAAGTATGATCTACACACGCCGGCCGCTGCCAGGCGCCACTGGTTAGTTAAGCAGCAGAAGTGGTGTGGGGTGTCAGTCTGGCGATCTTGACTATTTTTCACACTAATCTGGGGATGCCCTTGTTTCCAAAGGCTGACATTCAGGTTTGGAACCCAACCAGAGCCTCGTGAACATAACTTTGCCTCCACGTGTAATTTCTGTCCCAGAGGAGCTGTGAGCGCTTTTTCTTGCCAAGCTTTTCCAACTGACACTCCCAGCAGTTGGGTATTGGGAGGCAGAACAGTTTCCAAGTGCCTGTTGCCACCATCCTGTGGATGGGCCAATCACAGAGGCAAGAATCCATGTCGTCTTAGATGTTTATTGTTTCCCTGTCCCAGAGGGGGAGGGGAGAGTGCCCAAGGCTGAACGGCATCACAGCCCCAACCTTGTCCCACCACTACAGCCAGCTGCCCATGCTGCCCTCTGATCCGAGGTGGAGAATGCAGAGCTGGGACACAGGCCAGGACACTGCTGACCTCTGGAGCTCACACCGGAGTTGCACTGAAGGAACAATTTGGGTGGCAGATTCACTGGCAGTTTCATGGGAATTGATTAGTGTACAAAGTAGAATTTTGAAAATTGGAACGTTGAAGGAAAGGTGTACGTTATATGAGAAATAATTTGTGGTTTTTTTCTGTTTCCCTAAAATTCTTGGAATTTCCTGATAGTAGATGGCTTACAGTGGGACTGCTAAATGGCCTCAAAATGGGGCAGGTCCCCAGAAAGGCCAAAATGATTAGAGAGTGGGGACTTTGGGCCCGATCCCCTGACCACCTAGGAGAGGGATGGCTGGAGATTGAACTCCACAACCTTGATTCAGATTCTGAGCTTTTGGGTTGGTGAACACATCGAAATGCTGGGAGGGGAGTGCACCCAGAGAGGACCAGGTAGGTCTGCACCCTCTCCCCACACCTTGCTCTATTCATTTCTTCCATTGAGCCGTTTCTGAGTGATATCCTTTATTAAAAATTGGTAAACAAATGTTTTCCTGAGTTGTGTGAGCCCTACTAGCAAATTATTGAATCTGAGGGGGGATTGTAGGAACCCCTGAATTTGAAGTTGGCCAGGAAGAAGTGTGGGTAGCCTGGGCACCGTTTGCAGTTGGCATCTGAAGTGGGGCAGTCTTGTGGGGCAGCCCTTTAATTTGTGGGATCTGATGTTAACTCCAGGTAAGTGTCAGGATTGAATTGTTGGACACCCAGTTGCTGCTGGAGGACTGGAGAAGTGCAAGGGTGAGGGGAAAGAAGTACAAAAATAACAGCTGAATAAAGTGTGTGGGTGTTCTTTAGACAGCAGAGCCCAGGAGGACCGGAGTTTGGGGTGTGGAGATGGAGAGGGCAATGGAAGGTACTTAGGGTTCAGGTCTGGGACAACTTTGAGCGGTGGAGGAGAGTGGGACTGTAGGCGATTTGGGGGTGAGGATGGGCCCAAAACTGGGTCCAGAGAGATTATTGGAAGCATTATGGCAAGTGTGTTACTTCATGGCAGTGTGAGCTGTTGCAAGTTCAACATCTGAGACTCATCCTATATAATAAAAGGCTAATATGCAAACTGACCGAACAGCAGAACGACTGGTTGCTAAGACATGCACTGACGACCAGTGGGCAGATGTTTAATGCAGGAGCTGTCCCCTGGTGGTCAGTGCACTCCTGCAGGGGGAGCGCCACTCAGCCAGAAGCCCTGAGCTGGCTCATGGCTAGTGAGTGCAGCAGCAGTGGTGGGAGCCTCTCCTGCCTCTGTGGTAGCCCTAAGGATGTCCGACTGCTGGCTTAGGCCCACTCCCCGCATGTTGGACATCCCCTGAGGGCTCCTGGACTGTGAGAGGGCACAGTCCAGGCTGAGGGACCCCTTCCCCTGAGTGCACAAATTCTGTGCACCGGGCTTCTAGTTGTCAATAACAGCAAGATAGGGATAGTCCCATCTCACATGGACAGTAATGAAATGATGTTTGGAAAAATGCTTTACAAACTGTGAGGTCATGCCAGTGTTTTGATTCCATTTTGGTGAAGTTATTACTAAATGCCGTTAGCCAGCCCTGGGCTTGGGACCCATGTTCATTCAGAGATTAAGTGGTGATTAAAAGGAATAGGCCAAAGGCTTTTGCCAAATCCAACCAAGAGATGATGGGCCTGAGGCTCAGCCTGACTTTGTCCTTTCCCTGCCCTGCTGTCCTTCATGTTTTCTGTGGCTCCTGCTGCCTTTTCCCCGTCTTCACGAAGGCCTTCTACTTGCTAGCAGTATTCTTCCCAGACTTTCATATGGTTGGAATTTGCCCAGGAGCCTTTGTGAGCCAGCAAGGCTGTGGGCTTGCCTCCCGCTTCCTGCTTTTGAGTGAGTGGCTTTCATGCCAGCCCAACACTAGAGGAAGACATATGCAGCTCTGACATGGGCTGTGGGCACGTCCTCCACTCCCTGCCCATAGCAGCAGTGGCGGCGCTTTATCTGAGCAGTGGGCTTCCACTTGCCTTTTCCTGTCCGGGAGACAAAGATTACGTCACACAAGTATATTTGGGACCTCCTGCTGCTTCCTCAGGTAGGTTGTTTGAGTCCAAAGCTCATGGGGCTTGGTTTCAAGTCTGCTCTGGCCAGTGGGCAATGGATTCTCAAGGGCTGGGGCCCGGGCCTGGGGTGGCCCCTTGGGAGAGGTGGCACTTCCCCTTGACCCTGCAAGAGAGAGCACTTGTGAACCTCACCCCCTGGTACATTGAGCGTGGCACTGGAGGCTAGAACCCTGGGGCTGCACTGACCCCCCCCTCCCCCATTTTGGCTGCAGCAGACTCACTCCCTGTGCGTGCTGGCGTGGATGGAGTGGGCTGAGGGAGAGACGGAGCCAATGAAGCCCCTTCTGCCTGCCTTGTCCTTATTTTGATGCAGCCACAGGTAAACACTTCAACACCTCGTAATATTATGGGGAAGAATAGCAGGCATTGAAAAGACCTGTGTTAGCAGTCTGCATCCTCTGAACCAAGAGAATTGTCTCTGCTTTTCTCTTGTGCCCCAGCCCCTAAGGCAGAGGTGGGGAACGTCCAGCCCCCATCATTTGGTCTGGCCCTGCCAAGGCATTAGGGGTGAGTTAATTAAATGTTTGGTCAAATATAGCAGGCTAATTTTTCAAAAACGTATTTTTATTGATTTCAGAGCAAGGAAGAGGAAGAGATAGAAATATCATTGATAAGAGAATTATCAATTGGCTGCCTTCTGCACACCTCCCCACTAGGTATTGAGCCTGCCACCCAGGCATATGCCCTGACCAGGAATCAAGCAGTGACCTCCTAGTTCATAGGTCAATACTCAACCACTGAGCAACACCAGTGGTGCTAGCAGGGTAATTTTTAAGTTGCTAATTTTGTATGGCCCATGAATGATGTTCTGTCCAAATGGCCCTTGGCAGAAAAAAGGTTCCCCGTCCCTGCCTAAGGGATGCCAAGATGGACCCCGGCAGGAGCGGAGAGAGGAAGGAGATGGTAAGAGAGCGCGCTCTGCCCTGATCAGGGCTCCATCTTACTCCTGTGGTCCAGGTCTCAAACTCTGTGTCCTCCAGGTCAGTGCCTCTGCCTGTGTCTCGCTCAGAGTGGGAGGCTGCCCAAGTGTGCCCTCGAGCTAACACAGCTACTCTGGGCCAGCAATGGCGAAGCAGGAAGGCATTCATGTTCTCTGATAGCTCTGTTCACAGTGCCTGTGGTCAACTCCAGTCTTGGCCTCCAAGGACAGGGCGGCATTGCGTTTCCAGGGGTTAGAATAAGCTCATTGCCCCAAAACCACATGCCCCAACTTCTGGAGCCTGGAGTCCAGGCCTTGAACAGCAGAGACACGCTCTGCCTCTTTGATGATGACCCATGGCACAGCTCAGACATGTTGGCCATCAAACACCAGGTCTCACAGGGGAAGGAATGGATCCAAGAATGCAGTAAAACGTACAGAATGAACGTCCAGAACTCTTTTTATTAATCCCTAACCAACACAAAAAGGAGACGGATAAATATTGCTGGACCAATGCTGTGCCCTTTTCACCTGAGATGCTAAAGTTAGGATGGGCAGCCTCACCCCTCAATTGCAGCAGTTTTACCTGATCCTGACAAGTTTGTTCCCCGACCTTGGATGCCCACTGAGCGGCAGAGAGAACAGCAAGCCTTTCCTCCCAGCCTGTATCTGCTGCCTTGGCCCCTTCTGCCCCTCAAGCCCATACGGATCTGCAGAACCTGCTTTGTGGCCTCTCAACACACTGCAAACTCGCCCTGTGCAGGCGAAGGACTCAAGAACATCCTACCAGCTCAAGCTGGGCACAGGGATGCCAAGCGGCTCATACATACACTTCCTGCTGCAGTTCCTGGGGAGGCTGGGATCCTGCTTTCTGCAGAGTCCCAGCCCAAGTTCCTCTCACTCCCTCAGACATCACACTCGTCCCTTCCTGGAAAACCATCTTAATTAGCTACACAAGCAGCAAAGAGGGAGCTGTGGAAGCTGGGCCAGATGAGCTGTGCTTTAGAAACTGCTAGGTCTCCCTCCTGGCTCTGAACAGGATTAGCAGCAGTTCTCAGAGGCCCCAGGCCTCCAACAGCAAAGCCAGAGAAAAGTCAGCCCAGAAAGCCAACGGGAAGTGGCAGGCTGTGAGTGCGTGGTATTCAGGAGACACGAGGTGTTGGGTGGGGTGGGGACGTATGGACTCGCACAGGGCTCTCGGAGGCTCTATCCAGCAAGGCCTATGGCCAGGGCTGTGTTTAAGGCTGGGCCAGGCAGAGGTGGGAGCCACAAAGAAGAGATGAAAGGTCTGGCCAGCAAGCCCCAGGGAAAGGGCAGAGGCACTGGGACAGAGGCGGCTATGGACAACAGCCAGCTCAGGTGGAGCCCTTGCAACACCCACAACAAACAAGGCTGCCATGCATCTCAGAGGCCGTGGTCTCTGCTGGGTCCCTGTCTCAGCCGAGCATAAAGGCATCTCCCAGGCCAGAATTCAGAGCCAAGGCACCTGCCCTGTCCCACAGCAACTGTGGACGAGGGGCTGGGTCAGCATGGGGACTGGGCCATCTTCAGCTCAGTGACAGTTCTGACAGCTGGGGTGGCAAGGAATCCCATTCACCCGGCAACGGCAGCCCCCGCTGGTGTCTCCAGGGCCCTACAGAATGGGGGAAAGAGGTCAGGGCAGGGAAGACAGTGGTCCCATCATACTCCATCACACCAAAAACACTCCAGGCCCTGCTTCTAAACGGGCCCTCAGCCTCAGCAGCCTGACGGAGGCCATCACGAAGGCCTTTCTGGGCACCCAATTACATGGCCTCAATCTGCCTCCCCCGGGACCCAGAGCAGGGAAGGAGCTGATGGATCTCTGCATATTCTGGAAGGGTCAGGACACAGCAGCATGAAAAGGGCTGCTTCCTCCATCTCTACTGTCTCAAAGCCTGTCTGTACCAATGACCCCCCAATTCCAGGAACACACCCCTAATTTGATAGCTACCACATATGAAGTGCTCACAATGACAGGCATCCTGCTACGCCCGTTTCTCACCCTTTTTCATTTGATTCTGACAATAAGCCTAAGTAAGACAGGCCCAGCTATCACCTCCATTTTTCAGATGAAGAAACTGAGGCTCAGAGAAGGCAGTAACAGCCTAACCCACAGCCCACGTGTGCCAGAGCCAAGGACCCACGCCACCTCTGACTCCACACTGAGCCCTTTGTCACTGTTCTTGGGCAAGGGCTGCGACTTTTTTCTGTGAAGAGCCAGATGGTGATTTCCAGCTTTGCAGGCCATGCAGTCTGCCTTTGGAGCACAAAAACCGCCACAGACTCCACATAAAAGAATAAGCAGGACTGTGCTCCCCTAAAACTTCACTTATGGACCCAAAAAATCGGATTTCATGTGATTTTCACATCACAAAATACTCTTCATATTTTTTAACCATTTAAAAAGTAAAAAATGTTCTTACTTCACATGCTGTACAAATACAAGCTGGGGATTGCTTGGGCTGTAGTTTTCCGATCCCCACTCCTGGGCAAGGCCCACAAGGGCCCCCTCCCCACCTCTCCTGAGCCTCTGCTCCCTACGGACTCACCCCTGGGCCCCAGCGCGGGCCCTTGGTGACCCAGCAGATCTCGGTGTGGCAGACAGTGCAGCGGATCCAGTCACAGCCATCCTTCTTCTGCACCACGATCTGGCACTGCGGGCAGTGCATGGCCTCGCCCTGCTGCAGCATGGACTGGGGCAGAGCAGGGGCTGACGTTGGGGCCAGGCGGGAGCAGCGGCCCGGCCTCGCTCCCTCCCTGCGGCCCTCCCCACTATGGAGGAAAACCGCGACTCTGCTGGAGTGTGGAATCCTTCTCCTAGGCTCCCTGTTTCTGTGGTCTCCTCCCTCCCCCCGACACTTGTCCTGCTGCTGGCCACTTGAGCACCCATCCAGAGCCCCAGCTCTGGGTGGGAGTGATGCCAGCAGGGGGGCCAGAGCCTCCAGAGCCCATAAACCACAGCCCTTCTAGCTCCCAAAACTCAAAACCCAGGTCCTCAGCCCTTCCCAGCCTCACCCGCAGCATCTCCGTCGTCTGCCGGGCGGCCAGGTCATTCTGAGCCCGCAGAGCCAGGTCATCCTGGTACTCCCTGCAGTTCATCTGCTCGTGGATGGCCTGCAGGGAGTGGGGAGCTCGAGATGAGAAGGCTCCCATTAGGATTCTGGGAGAGGTGGGGGACAGAGCAGGCACCCACACAAATACATGCCTCTAGGTGTCGTCACTGACCGGGCCTCACGTTATAAACCATACACGCACTTTACAGAAGACACTGAAGCCAGGGAGGTGAAGCCAAGGTCGGCATGTGTGATAATATTTACCTATTTATTTTAAGTCCTGATGGGCACAGAAACCCTCAACCACCTCTCCCCAGGCTGTGGCCCCTTGTGCCTAGCTAGGTTGAGACTAAGCCTGCGTAGAGTGGCTGGCTCAGACCTGTCTACGTTCACCGTTCTCTTTCACCATCAACTGTTGAGATGACAGGGGCAGGGACAGGTTGGGGTCAAGGCTCAGTGTGTGGTTAAGGTTCAGTCCAGGGCCATGGCTCAGTCTAGGAAGAGACTTAGGATCAGGAACTTAGGATCAGGGCTCAGTTGAGGGTCAGGGCTTGGTCCAAGGGCCCAGGCCAGGCCCATCAAGGACATGCAGCTCTAAGTCCTGACAACCAGGCCCTTCACAGAACAAGCACTGAAGAGCATGAGCTCCTAGCAGGACTGGGTGACAAAGCAGCGTGGGTCCCCATCCCACCTTGCAGAGCAGGCAGTTGGCGCGGAAACACACGGGGCAGGTGAACTCATTGACGTCATCCTCAAAGAAGCACCACCCCTTGCAGTCCGGGGTCTTGCAGTGGTAGCTGAAGGCACTGCGGTTCTCGGCGATGGAGACACCCAGGTCCAGAAACCGCTGGTAATCCTCGGGGGTCAGCAGCTGCCAAGACCATAGCCTCAGTCTCTGGGACTCAGAACACCTGCTATGCGGCCTCCCTGCCACCAAATATGCTCCTGGAAGCCCCCAATCCATAAAATCCCACCCAGCCCCAGGCTCGTTTCTTCTCGTCAGTATTTAAAAACTCCATTCAAAATGCAGATTAACGTTCTGGAGAGGCATGGTGGTGACGGCTGCACAAGTGTGAATATACTTAATGCCACAGAACTGTGCATTTAAAAGTGTTTAAGATGGTAAATTTTATATACATTTTACCACAATAAAAAAAAGAAAAATATGGACAAAAATAACAAACCACGCTGGGAAATATGTGGTTAAACTAGTGCCCTGGTACATTTCACTCTGAGAAAGCAATGTGGCAGTAACATTTCAACCACCCAAACTTTTCTGATCTTTTGGGGCTCACTCCACTTCTACAAGTTTATCCTAAGAAAATAATATTAAGAAGAAAGAGACACCATGCAAAATGTTCCTTGAAGCATTACTTACGAACTGAGACATTGGAATTATTAAGAGGAATAAACAGGATCTATGCCATGGAGACAATAACCTTTAGAAAGACTTTGTAGCAAAATAGCAAAGGCTGCCCTAGCCAGTTTTACTGAGTGGTCAGAGCATTGGCCCACAGACTGAAGGGTCTCGGGTTCGATTCCGGCCAAGGGCACGTACCTCAGTTATAGGCTCCATCCCCGGTGCTGGTCGGGGCAGGGGCAGGAGGCAACCAGTTGATTTGTCTCTTTCACATCAATGTTTCTCTCTGTCTCTCCCCCTCCCTTCTACTCTCTCTAAAAATCAATGGAAAAAATATCCTCAAGTGAGGATTAACCAAAAATTAAATAAAATAAAAAAATAGCAAAGGCTGTTATCTATGCTGATTATTACCAGTACAAATCATGCCTGGCCGGCATGGTTCAGCATTGACCTATGAACCAGGAGGTCATGGTTCGATTCCTGGTCAGGGCACTTGCCCAGGTTGCAGGCTCAATCCCCAGTAGGGGCATGCAGGAGGCAGCCAATCAATGATTCTCTCTCATCATTGATATTTCTCTCTCTCCCTCTCCCTTCCTCTCTGAAATCAATAAAAAAATATTTTTTAAAAAAAAAATCATGCCTACATTCTATATCTTGATTGGGGTGGTGGTTACAAGAGACATTTGTCAAAATTCACTCAATAGTACACTTACAATGAGTGCATTTTATTGTATGCAAAGTGTACCTTAATGACGTTGATTTAAAAAAGGAAAAATATCATGTCTGCCCAGAGACACCAAAGTTAACAGGAGAAAAATGCAATCAGGGATCTGCTGGGATGGTGGGGTTGGGGTGACTTTTCTTTCATTCCTGTTCTAGTTCTATGTGGTTTAGACATTTTTTTTTTTTTTTTGTAAAAACAACCTGCACTGCGTTACTCTGCTGATCCCCGTCCCTTTTACTCACTGCCACACTTGATCACTGTGAGGCTACGTCAACTCTCAGGGGCTCCAGGCAAGCATGGGCCCTGTGCCCCTTGGCATGGGAGGACTGCACAGGGAACACCACTGGGCAACGACTGGGTACCAGGTCATAGGGACTGACCCTCCAGGCCCCAAAGAGGAGGCCTCAGCAACCTTCTAGAGCTATCCTTCTCAGAGACCCCACAGAGGAGATAAAAATGGGGCTGCTCTTGGGGTTAATTGTGGAAGTTCTCAAGTTCTACCCCTCTGTCAGCCCTTTTTCCCTTGAGGCAGAACTCCTTGGGCTCCACGAAATGTTTGGTGAAGTCAGAGGGTCACAGGAGAGGCAGGAGTGATGGGGAGAAACGGGGGTCTGATGTATGTACCTGTAGGGTCCCCCATTTGGACCTCAGCCACCTTGGCCATGCCTCATGTTTTTGCCTGGGTATCCGAAGATGCCCAGTTCTGGGAAGGCCACTGCCCAGCAGTTTAAAAACCATAAATCAAGCCCAACAGACCACTTTACAGATGGGGAAATGGAGGCCCAGAGGAGGGAGAGATCAGTCAGGGAGAGAACCTGATAATAGCATTAACAGCAAAAGCGCACACACACACAGGTACACACACAGCACTGTGGTAGACTGCACACACACACAGGTGCACACAGACAGCACTGTGATAGACTGCACACACACACAGGTGCACACAGCACTGTGATAGACTGCACGCGCACACACACAGGTGCACACAGACAGCACTGTGATAGACGGCACGCACACACAGGTGCATACAGCACTGTGATAGACTGCACGCGCACACACACAGGTGCACACTGACAGCACTATGATAGACGGCACACACACACAGGTGCACACTGACAGCACTGTGATAGACTGCACACACACACTGGTGCACACAGCACTGTGATAGACTGCACGCACGCACACACAGGTGCACACAGACAGCACTGTGATAGACGGCACACACACACAGGTGCACACAGCACTGTGATAAGACTACACGCACGCACACACAGGTGCACACAGACAGCACTGTGATAGACTGCACACACACACTGGTGCACACAGCACTGTGATAGACTGCACGCACGCACACACAGGTGCACACACAGATAGCACTGTGATAGATGGCACACACACACAGGTGCACACACAGCACTGTGATAGACTGCACACACACACACACACAGGTGCACACAGACAGCACTGTGATAGACGGCACACACAGGTGCACACTGACAGCACTGTGATAGACTGCACACACAGGTGCACACAGACAGCACTGTGATAGACTGCACACACACGCACACGCAGGTGCACACACAGACAGCACCATGATAGATGCTGGAGGAATGGCCCCAATTTGTTGATGTCTCCCTGACTCCATGCTCATGGGTGGTCCCCTTCTGCACAGAATCTGGGCTTGAGCCTTTGACTTGCTTTAGCCAGTGAAGCAGCAGCAAGTGTGAAAGGAGCAGACTTGAAAAGCACTCCTGCACTGGGGCTCCCCTCTGGCTGCTCTGGGAACTCTGAGACCCTACCACGTGAGCAGCCCGGCCAGCCTGCTGGCCAATGGGAGACCAATGTGGAAAGAGGCCCAGCCATCGCAGCCATCGCAGATCAGCCCATCATAAGCCAGTCCAGGACAGCTGACCACCAGCTCAGCCCAGATGAGGTCAACCAGGCCCAACCTGGACCAGAAGAATCGTCCAGAGAAGCCCCACCGAAATTACTAAGTGGCAGATTCATGAGCTAAGTAAATGGCTGTTTTAAGCCACTACGTCTGAATGACCTGTTACACAGCACAAGATGACTGATAAGCACTTACCATGTGTCAAGCGCTACTCTCCATTCCTTACACAAATCCTTCACAACTTTGAAATAGAAAATAACGCTAACTTTGCCCTTCATTGAGATGAGAACACTGAGGCACACAGAGGCTGAGAATCTGACTGGAGGTCACCCAGGCCCACTAACTGTTTGGCTCTTTCCTTCATAAGGGGGTTTCTTGACTAGCTACCTCCCCCAATTCCTGTGGGCCCCAGCACCCCACACAGAGAAGGCTCTTGATAACTGTCTGCTGCCCGAGACCGGCACCTGAGCCAGTTCCCACCTGCCAGCTCAGGCCCCAGCTCCCTGGGACGAGATGTGCCCCTCCCCGCCCCCAGGCTTACCGCCCGAATCTCCCTCTCCAGCAGCTTGCCCGAGCACGAGTAGGTATTGTCAATGAAGGGGCAGGCGACCTCTGCCTCCTGGCTGTTGCGGATGGTGCCCTGCAGACACTCCCTGGAGAGGGATGGAGTGGAGGTGAGGGTCATCTGAACCCCACCCACCGGGACTCTACCCTCGCAGGGTGAGCCTGTCCCCAGGTGGGTTTCTCCTCAATGTCTCCCTTCCGTCCCACCAACCCGTCACCATGGCCTCAACTCCTGCCCACCCCACTGCTCTGGTCCAGGTCTCCGTCCCACTCACCTGGAAGACAGTGGTAGCCTCTCCTGGGCTCCCAGTGTCCCCCACACTCCTCCCCAGTGGCTCCCATCCCGTCCTGCTCAGGCTCAGAACAAATCCAAACCCCTAACTGTGCTCATAAGCACCCCCATGACTTGCCCTCCCTAACACCTCTCTGTCCATCCGTCTACTCCAGCCACACTGACCCCTTGTTCCTGTAGAGGCCAGGCACATCCCCACGCCAGTGCCACCTCCTAGGCTCCCTGGCCCCCTGCTGGAACAGGGCCCTGTTACAATCCGCTGGTGCTTGGCATGTCACAATTAGAGTTAATCTGTGATTATGTGATGACTAATCGGCCTCCCCACTGGAACGACCCCAGAGGGCAGTAACTGAACTTTGTGATCCCTCCTGGATGCCCAGGCCTAGCAGGCCCGGGCACCCAGGGGCTGCTCACCAAATGTCAGGACGTGTTCTCCACAGCCCAGGATGGAGGGGCCAGGAGAGGAGAAGCCTGAGAGGGGGCAGACTGCCCACCAGCCAGGTCAGGGCGAGGTTGGCTCAGGTGGCCAGGGCTAGGGCCTCAATGCCCTGCATGGACCTGGGTAGCAGTGTGAGGGGCACAGGCTCTGGAGCCAGAATGCCTGAGCTGTATGGCATTGAGCAAGTTGCTGGCCTCTCTGTACCTCACATTTCTCCCCTGAGAAATGGGGAGACAATGCCTGACAGGATTTTGTGGGTGTCCAATGAGATGTGAGAGCACACGATCCACCCCCTTTCTGCCTGGTTAATTGGTGGCCGGAACCCATGTTGTGTTGCAGGGGTGGGGCCCGCACCTGCAGAAGGCGTGCAGACACTCCCGCAGCACCACGGCCTCGCCGGGCGCCAGCACCGAGTAGCAAACGGGGCACTCGGCGGGCTCGGTATTCAGCACCAGGCTCCTCTGATCCAGCTGGACGTGCTGCAGGTAGTTCCCCTCCTGCTGCTGCTGCTTCCGCTGGGCACACGGGGCGGGGCCATGGGAGGGTCAGGGTCTCGGGGATGGGTCAGACCAGGAAGGGGGCAGGACAAGGGGTCCTGGTCAGATCCCAGAGAGAGGACAAGGCTGGGAGAGTCAGGATTCCCAGGTAAGGGTGGCGGTGGCTGGGCAGTGGGCATAAGCGAGAGCTGCTGGGAAGGGTGAAGCCGGAGCAGGGCCAAAAAGAGTAGCCAGGGCAGGAGGAAGGCCAGGCAGGGGCAAGCTGGGGCTGCAATCAGGAGTCAAGCCAAGCCAGGGAGCGATGGCAGTAAGGAAAGGCCAGGGTCTGAGGAGGCAATCAGAGTTACCAGGGCTCACATTTCTGCCAAGCTAAGCAGGCGGGGCCAAGGGTTGGAGGTGGGGCGAGGTCAAGGTCACAGAGTAGTCAGGGGTATGGGAAGGGGAAGTGATGCTGTGGAGCAGAGCAAGGTAGGAGAGGGGAGGAATCCGGCCAAGGTTGTAGATGGACCAGGAGTGAGGTCATGGCTGGGTGGGTAAGGGCAGCACTGGGTCCAAAGGAACGAGGTGGAGGATGGGGCATCCGATCAGAACAGGGAACATCAGGGTCAGGTATCTGTGTGAGCAGCACTGACAGGACGGGACTACAAGAGGGATGGGCCAGAGAGTGGGGCCAACCTCCAGGGAGCAGTGAGGGGCTGGGTCCTGAGGTCACAGGAAGTCAGGGGTGGGATACAGCCAGAGAGGCAGGGTGGATAGGAAAAGCAGGACCCAAGGTGAGGGCACAGGTGGACGAGAGGGTGGCAGGTAGGACTCGGTCAGGGTCTTAGCCAGGATGTTGGAATCCCAACCAGGCACACCTGTATGCACAACTGGTGTGTATGTCAAAGCGAGGGGTGGAACCACAACCCACGGGGGGCAGGCCACGAGAGCCTGGCTGGGGCCACAGCCAGGGAGCAGGGCCTCGGCCCCAGGAGAGGGAGGGTCAGTCAAGTGCAGGGTCAGTGCCTGCGCTCTGTCCAGGGGGGGCCAGGCAGCAACTGTGGAGCAGGGTATAGAGGGCCTCCCTTCCTGGCTTCCTCCTCCCGGTCCCGTCTGCAAGTGTCTGCCTGGGGACATCCCTGCCCACCTGCTGGTACTGGCGCAGCGCCTCCTCCTCGCTGGCCAGGCGCGCTCGCTCCTCTGCGTCCGGCTGGTACGTGGTGGGGACCTGGTAGGTCTCGGGCCTTGCCCGGCAGCACATCTCACAGCCGGGCCGTGTGGGCTTATTGATGAAGGTACAGCCAGGGCACTGCCAGCCCACCTGGGGACAGAGGGGCAGTGAGCTCAGCGCATTGAGGGGCCAAGCAGGGTGAGTCAGGGACCAGGGTCGGCTTACCGGTGGGGGCTCAGGAATGGTGTCAGGCCCCTGACCTGGTTCCTGGGGGGCCCCAGGCTTCGGAAGTGCCGGCTCCTGCAGGCCCCTGGGCTGCAGCATGAGGTCCTTAAAGCCCAGATCTGGGAAAGAGGGTTAGAAGTTGGTGGATCTCTGCAATCCACTTCATCCACATCCTGCACCCCACTCCCTCCTAGCCTCTGCCTCCTCCCTGGAGGAGTCTCCAGCTGGGTCCTACCAGGTGGACCCAGGCCTGGCTGAGTGTCCTGGTGCCCACAGGGTCAGAGTCCCTCCTCCACCCACGAGTGCCCCTGTGTCCTGGGGGCTTAAAAATCCTGCCTAACAACCAGCCTCTTGTGCTCCTGCAGTGAGGCACCTCGACGGACAAACAGCACTCCTGAGCTGGACCTGTCAAAATACTGACTCTGATCCATTCATGAGACACTGGATGAAAAAACAAAAACTGGACTCAACACATCAGTATGAGGAGGGTCAAGGGAAGACGGAGTAGATCAAGGACTGAAGAGACAGAAAAGACAGCTGAATGCCACGGCTTTTGTTATAAAGGACATCTATACTAATAAAAGGGTAATATGCTAATTAGACCATGTCTTCCAGATGTCATTCCAGACATCCTGCCTGACAAAGCCAGGGCCAGAGGGAAGCCAGCCCGGGTCCCAGGTGCCGAAGGGAAGCCGGTGCCGGCAGCCAGGGGAAGAAATGCCTACTCTTGCACAAATTTTCATGCATTGGGCCTCTAGTTAGTACATAACAGTGCTATATCAATGCTAACTTTCTAAATTTGATAGCTGTATATGGTAATACAAGAAAATAAGTCTTTTTTTTTTTTTAAAGGACACACACACAGAAGTATTTATGGGAGAAGGCTATCATGTCTGCAACTTACTCTCAAAATAGTTCAGAAAAAAATTATTTATACCCATACCAATAACTTTAATAAATCATGTTATGGAAAGATGATAAAGCAGAACAAATATGTGAATTTGTTATACAATTATTTATACTATTTTGTAACTTTTCTGTAGGTCCGAAATATTCAAAAGCATAAAGCAGCCCTAGCCAGTTTGGCTCAGTGGATAGAGCATCAGCCTGCAGACCAAAGGGTCCAGGGTTGGATTCTGGTCAAGGGCATGTATCTCAGTTGCAGGCTCCTCCCCAGCTGGGGCCCTGGTCAGGACTCCTGCAGGAGGCAACCAATCGATGTGTTTCTCTCACACTGATGTTTCTGTCTTTCCCTCTCTCTTCCATTCTCTCTAAAAATCAATGGAAAAATATCCTCAGTTGAGGATTAACAAAAACAAACAACACAAAAACAAAAACAAAATAAAATAATAAAAATGTGACGTAAAAAATTTAAACACTGGTAATTATTACCTTATCTAATTTATAGTTAGAAAACTAATGAGCAAAGACAGGAAGGGCCTTGCCAAGACCACCCAGCTGATAAGTGCCAGAGCCAGGACTGAACCAGCCCCTCTCCCCTAGGCCGCTGTCCCCAAAATGGATCCCGAAACGACTCCCTCCCAGGGTGTCCTTTGTCCTCTCTTCCCTATGACAGGGAGGATCCTCCAGGTGACCTGACCGAAAGCCCAGGGCAGGGGTCCTCAAACTTTTTAAACAGGGGGCCAGTTCACGGTCCCTCAGACCATTAAGGGCCAGACTATAGTTAAAAAACACACAAAAAACTATGAACAAATTCCTATGCGCACTGCGGGCCCAGGATGAGTCAGCTGCTAAGCAGGACAGGCAGCGGCACCTGGCGGGCCGGATAAATGTCCTCGGCGGGCCGCATGTGGCCCGCAGGCCGTAGTTTGAGGACCCCTGGCCCAGGGGCTCTGCTCCCTCGAGCCCCATGGCCTCCGACAAGGCCCCTGTCACTCAGGAGCGGAGCCTCACCTTCCAGCATCCGCAACTGGCGCTCCCGCTGCAGCTCATGAGGGTTGAGGGAGGTGTTGCAGGCTGACAGCAGGTAGAGGTAGGCACTGTCACCATTCCGCCGCACGCCATGCGAGTGCAGCGTCTCCTGGTCCCGGGCCAGCCGCTGCCCAATCACCCATTGCTGCAGGGCTGGCGGGAAGCCATAGTCCAGGAACACCTGGAGCGGGAGGGAAGAGGAGGAATGGGAAAGGGACCAGGGAAGAGTCAGAGCAAAATGGGAAGCCTCCGTCCTGATGTCTCCCTTCCGTCTCCTCACTCACCATGTCCTTGAGGGAAGCCACTGTCATGTCAGGACGCACTGTGAGCCAGATGGTGACAGTGTGCATCTGAGGGTCCTCCACACTCACCCACAGCCTGCAGAGAAGAACTGGGGAGTAACTAGGGCTCGGGCTGCAGGTCCCACCTCAGCCGCCAGCTATTCGCATGGACATGTTTGTACACTTGTGTGTGATATGAACACACACACACAAGCCCCCCCACACACACACACCATCCCCCGTCTGTGTCAAGGGCCTCTCCTGGATCTTGCACTCCTGTGCTTCCTTTATCAGAACCCTCTGCTTAAGCCCCTCCAATGGCTCCACAGTGCTCCTAGAATAAATCCACACTCACTGGGCACCCAAGGGCCTCTGTGATTGATCCCTCACTACCTCTCCAACCTCTTCTATCATTCTCTCCCTTGCTCCCTAACAAAGCCACCCACAGTTATTATTTACCATTTGCCAAGACTCTGCAAAGCGCCTGACATGCATTAACTCACTTAATCCTCTCAACATACCAATGAGGCAGGTACTGTTGTTATCCCTAATTTACAGATACAAACACAAGCCCAGCCCTAGCTCAGTAGATAGAGCGTCGGCCTGTGAACTGAAAGGTCCCAGGTTCAATTCCGGTTAAGGGCACATGCCCAGGTTGTGGGCTTGATCCCCGGTGGGGAGCTTGCAGGAGGCAGCCGATCAATGATTATCTCTCATCATTGATGTTCCTCTCTCTCTCTCCCTCTTCCTTCCTCTCTGAAATCAATAAAAATATATTTTTTTAAAAAACACAAATGTATAAAAAAAACACAAGCCCAGACAGGTTACCGTGTCTTTGCCAAGTAAGCAATTAATAGCTGTTAGAGGCAGGATTTCAATCCAAAGAGTCTAATTCCAGAAGCATAAAAAGGGAAAGCTAAGCCTTACCCCGTTTGGCTCAGTGGATAGAGCATTGGCCTGTGGACTGAAGGGTCCCGGGTCTGATTCCAGTCAAGGGCACGTACCTCCGTCCCCTGCCCTGGTCGGGGCTGGGGGTGGAGTGCAGGAAGCAACCAATTGATGTGTCTCTCTCACATCAATGTTCCGCGCCCCCCACCCCCCGCCCCACTTCCTTCTACTCTAAAAATCAATGGAAAAATATTAACAACAAAACCAAAAAAAGGGGGGCGGGGACTAAGACGAAAAACCAGAAATGAGGCCAGAAGAACCGGATAAATTAGGGTACAGAACAATAACAGTAAAGTCTACTTCCTATCTTCAGAGAGATTTGGGAGAACACTGCATCCATAAAACAAGAACAGCAAGAAGCAATCATAAAATGAGGAAGAATTCCTGAAAATTTACAAAGTGACTTCAGATTAACCAAGACTAGATCCAACTACAAGTTCACAAGAAAAACGGGAGATATTAAATGACACCCTGAGGAGGCAATTAATAAATCCAGAATGTAGGAAATTTCTGAAAGTCAAAGACCAGTTTTCTTAAAAAAAAAACTAATGGCATAAAAACAGAGGAGAATAAAACAGGCTTAGACAATATTAAGAAATGCTATATGTAGAGCTCATTTGGTTCCTGATTGGAACAAACCAAGTATAAAAAACAGTAATGAGATCATTAGGGAAATTTGAATATAAACAGAGTATTAGGGGATTTAAAGGAATTAGTAATTTGTGAAAATGGTTTTGAGGTTATTTTTAAGTCCTTACTTTTTAAAAGATACCAAATTATTCAGGAATGAAATAATATCTGAGATTTGCTTTAAAATACTCCAGAAAATACTCTCAAAATTCCTCAGGATAATGATTTTCAACACCCAGCCAACTATCAATGAAGTGAGGGCAAAATATAGAGATTTTTAGACATGTAAAGACTTGAAAAGTTTAGCATACACTTTGCCATACGAAAAGTTTCTGAAATATAAGAAATAAGAATAGCCTGGCCAGCATGGCTCAGTGGCTGAGCATTGACTTATGAACCAGGAGGTCAGGGTTCAATTCCTGGTCAAGGGCACATGCCCGTGGTTTCGGGCTCAATCCCCAGTAGGGGAAGTGCAGGAGGCAGCCAATCAATGACTCTCTCTCACTGATGTTTCTACCTCTCTCTCTCCCTTCCTCTCTAAAAGCAAAATATATATATTTTTAAAAATAAGTAAGAATAGCTGAGTCTGATGCTAGAGAATGAAAGAGAACTAGTAGGGAATTAAGAACTTCACCTTCAAAACATTAGTCTTTAAACAATAGGGGTTTTGAAACATAGAAGTGTATACATTTTCAATTGCACTACTTAGTCTATAGTGAATAATATTTCCATAATCAAAGTACTATACATGCTATTTTAGTGGGTTTAGTATTTTAGAATCAACCTAAAGGCAAAGCATAGGAGTCTGAATTATAGTTAGAAAACAAAATCTAAAAGCTGTAACTTTAGCACCAATAACAAAAAAATACAGGTGGAGAGGAAAACCAAGATGGTAGCATAGGTAAACACCTAAACTGCTGCCTCGCACAACAATTTCAAAACTACAACTAAAAGACAAAACAGACATCATCCGGAACCACAGGAAGGCTGGCTGAGTGGAAATTCTACAACTAGAAGGAAAGAGAAAAGCACACTGAGACTCAGAGGAGCTGCAGGAGGCAGAGGTACTGAAACGCACGCAGAGAGGACTGGCAACTGAGTGCGTGGCTGGCTTTCTCAAGCGGGAGGGAGACAAAAGCTCCTGACTGCACTGAACTCCAGTTCTGGGCGAGACTCTGGGGACCCAGACTCATACGGGGTGAAACTGGACTGTCTGGCAGCAGGCAGAACTTGAGGGCAGCTTTCTCTCAGAGGTGCTTGCAGCGATTACCACGGGACACTGAGACACAGGGGCCTCTTAAGGCAGGACTGACGGGAAACCAATGCTGTCTGCTCCGCCCTGAGACTCCGGCCTATTCAAGCTGAGCACAGAGGCTTTTGCAAGCCTTGTCTCATAAGGGTGTCTCCAGCACAGAAATTCTCCCAGCATAGACACAGCTGATCTCACAGCCAATTGGCCTGGAGGTCAATTCCTCCCAGTGATACCAACAACAGTCAAGGCTTAACTACAAGTCTGTGCACACAGCCCACAAAGGGCTGCACCAAGAGTGTCTACCTCAGGTAACTGGGGAGGCTGAGCCACTGGGCCCTATAGGACACCTAGCACACAAAGCCACTCTATCAACTCAGGGAAGCAGCCAAAATGCAGAGACAAACAGATCACAAATGAAAGAAATGGAGGAAAGCAAACAACTGGATATAGAGTTCAAAACCACAGTTATAAGGTTTTTCAAGAATTTTCTAGAAAAGGCCGATAAATTTAGCGAGAACCTCGAGGATATGAAAAAGGACCAACTAGAAATTAAACATACACCGACTGAAACAAAAAGTATTATACAGAGACCTAACAGCAGACTAGAGGACCCCAAGAATCAAGTCAAAGATTTGAAATACAAAAAAGCAAAAAACACTCAACCGGAAAAGCAAAAAGAATCCAAAAATATGAAGATAGTGTAAGGAGCCTCTGGGACAACTTCAAGCGTACCAACATCAGAATTATGGGGGTGCCAGAAGAAGAGAGCAAGATACTGAAAACCTATTTGAAGAAATAATGACCGAAAACTTCCCCCACCTGGTGAAAGAAATCGACTTACAACTCCAGGAAGTGCACAGAACCCCAAACAAAAGGAATCCAAAGAGGACCACACCAAGACACATCATAATTAAAATGCCAAGAGCAAAAGACAAAGAGAGAATATTAAAAGCAGCAAGAGAAAAACAGTTAATTACCTACAAGGGAGCACCCATATGACTGTCAGCTGATTTCTCAGCAGAAACTATGCAGGCCAGAAGGGAGTGGCAAGAAATATTCAAAGTGATGAATAGCAAGAAACTACAACCAAGATTACTCTACCCAGCAAAGCTATCATTCAGAATTGAAGGGCAGATAAAGAGCTTCACAGATAAGAAAAAGCTAAAGGAGTTCATCACCGCCAAACCAGTATTATATGAAATGCTGAAAGGTATTTTTTAAGAGGAAGAAAAAGAAAAAGGTAAAGATAAAAATTATGAACAACAAATACATATCTATCAACAAGTGAATCTAAAAATCAAGTGAATAAAAAAATCTGATGAACAGAATAAACTGGTGAACATAATAGAATCAGGGGCATAGAAAGGGAGTGGACTGACAATTCTTGGTGGGGGGAAGGGTTGTGGGGGGTGCAGGAAGAGACTGGACAAAAATCGTACACTTATGGATGAGGACGGGGGCCGGGGGGGGCGGTTAAGGGCAGAGGGTGGGGTGGGAACCGGGTGGAGGAGAGCTATGGGGGGAAAAAAGAGGAACAATTATAATAATCTGAACAATAAAGATTTTTTTTAAATAGATTTTATTGATTTTTTTTTTGCAGAGAGGAAGGGAGAGGGATAGAGAGTTAGAAACATTGATGAGAGAGAAACATCAATCAGCTGCCTCCTGCACACCCTCTACTGGGGATGTGCCCACAACCAAGGTCCATGCCCTTGACCGGAATCGAACCTGGGACCCTTCAGTCCGCAGGCCAACGCTCTATCCACTGACCCAAACCAGTTAGGGCTGAACAATAAAGATTTATTAAATTTTTAAAAAATACAGGTGGAGACCAGGTAGAGGGGCTTCACCCACACCAAGCAATTCCCAGACACCTACAATTCACTTCAGTACTGGCACTGTCTACCTGGAGATAGCGTCAGCTCCACAGGGTAAGGGCTCAGTTCTATAAGACAGTCCCTCCCCATTCAGATCCCACAGACATGATATAAACCAGCCCCGCCTTGGACTTCGGACACCCGTTGCAAGTCCAGGTTGTTACATGTACTTCTGACCAACTGGGTGTAAATCAGAAATTTATATGTCTATATAAAAACCTAAACACAATTGTTCATATCAGCATTATTCATATTAGTCAAAGAGTGGAAACAACCTAAATATCCAATAACTGATTAACAAATAAAGAAAATATGGTGTATCCACATGATTATTATTCAGCAATAAAAAGGAATGAAGTTCTGATACATGTTACAAACTTAATGAATCTAGGAAACATGGTGCTAAGTGAAAGAAACCAAACATAAGAAGCCATATATTATATGATTCCATTTATATGAAATTTCCAGAATAGGCAAATTGAGAGACAGAAGCGAGAGAGAGTGAGCGAGCAGATTAATGGGAGCCTAAGGATGGGCAGTTGGGGAAAGGTAGGGAGACAAGGAATGACTCCTAGTGAGTACAGGGTTTCCTTACAGGATGACAAAAATATCCTATAATTGCTTGTAGTGATGCTTTGTATAACTCTAAACGCAAAGCCTTGAGCTATACACTTTAAATTATTGAACTGTATGTCAATTACATCTCAATAACCCTGTAAAAAAATAAAATGGGATCATCTAGCAAAAAGCAGGAAAAAATAAATAAACACCAGTGTTTACTGAGTGATTAACATGTACCAGGCACCGTGCTGTTTCACATCAAGTTCTGGTCTCCTGGGGCAAAGCCTCGTACTTCTCTGGCTAAAAGAACCTCTGAGTTCTTGTTGGCTACCTGGCTCCATTTCACAACCTCCCCTCAGGCTGAGTACGGTATGAGAACACGTTCTGGTCCACAGGAATTAGTGGGAGCAGTGTGTGTCACTCTCTGAGCTGTGCTCTTCAAAGGACTGTGGGAGGGGTTACTTCCCTTCCTCCTCCTCGCTGATAAGAGTGCTGACGTGATTAACCAGTGTCAACACAATAAATTCAATTTAAAAAAGAATGCTAATGTAATGACTGAGCTGGAATCACCATGCAGGACCATGATGGGAACCTCAGAATGGAGGCCATGACTGACAAAACAAGAAGCATGAGGCCCTGAGGACCATAGGAGCATACCACATCTGGAATACCTGCCATCGAACTTGGTTATGCCACTGTTCTTATGATTTTTTCTGTTATATGAGCCCTAACATACTAGCATACTAATATACCTCCTAACAACCCCATGAGATAGCTACTATTATTGCCCCATTTTTTAAATGGAAAAAAAAACAGCCAAACAAACAATGAAAACTGAGAGATGAAATGATCTGCCCCAGATTTCACCGTTGATTAGTGACAGAGTTGGGTTCTGAAGCTAGGTCTCCTGACACCCCGGAAATCTTCGATGAAGAATAACTAACTGCCCTAACCGGTTTGGCTCAGTGGCTAGAGCGTCGGCCTGCGGACTGAAGGGTCACGGGTTCGATTCCGGTCAAGGGCATGTACCTTGGTTGGGGGCACATCCCCAGTGGGGGGTGTGCAGGAGGCAGCTGATCGATGTCTCTCTCATCGATGTTTCTAACTCTCTATCCCTCTCCCTTCCTCTCTGCGAAATATCAATAAAATATATTTTTTTAAAAAAGAAAGAATAACTATTGTAGTGGGGCTGAGAGTCCTGAATTCTTACTGGGTTGGTAAAGACTCCACGTAGTTTGAGGTTATGCCCTTTGATCCATTCCATCAGGCTATGAGAAGGAATCCTGACGCCCAATGATCACCAATCCCGTCCACAAGCACAGGGAGATGTGAGGGTCGGTTCTCACCGCACAGCATGGAAAAGGTGCAGGACTCTCCCGCGCCACCGTTACTGCTAATGTAAGTAACGTGTGAAAATTCTCACCTGATAAACAACTGAGGAAAGTCATGTCTGCGTAAAAGCGTCCTTTAATTTGCTGAACTAGCTGTCTGCAGGTTGTTTCATGAATGCACTGTTAAATTATGGACGTTAAAGTGTAATAATGTTTGAAGACTATTTAAGTGATGGATGGTGTATCTACTTTCTCATAAGGTAAAAGCTTTTGTCTTTGCTTTATCTTATTAGGGGGTTTTCTATGTCAGTGTTTAAAATGCTGTTTGGTAGCCCAGCTGGCATGGCTCAGTAGTTGAGCACTGACCCATGACACAGGAGCTCACGGTTCAATTCCTGGTCAGGGCACATGCCCCGGTTGTGGGCTCGATCCCCAGAAGGAGGCGTGCAGGAAGCAGCCAATCAATGATTCTCTCTCATCATTGATATTTCTCTTTCTTCCTCTCTGAAATCAATTAAAAAAATATATATATATATTTTTTATTTTATTGATTTTTTACAGAGAGGAAAGGAAAGAAATAGAGAGTTAGAAACATTGATGAGAGAGGAACATCGATCAGCTGCCTCCTACTGGGGATGTGCCCGCAACCCAGGTACATGTCCTTAACCGGAATCGAACCTGGGACCTTTCAGACCGCAGGCTGACGCTCTATCCACTGAGCCAAACCAGTTTCGGCTTAAAAATATATTTAAAAAATAAAAATAAAATGCTGTTTGGTATAATAGGTATAAAATAAATTCTGTGGAAGAGGGGAAAAAATAACTGTTCTATTGGCAAGAATATATTATGGCCCACCAGGGTGCAGCAAGCCCTATGTCCCTGGCCAGCCGTGCACTCCTCACCTGATGTCCTGTGTTGGGGAGATCTCAGGCTTCAGGTGCACACTCAGGGGTACCCGTTGCTCTGCCAGCCAGGTGGCACACTCCATCGCCACCTGCTCGTCCCCACCTGCCACTGCTCGGCTGAGTCTCAGGGCCATCTCCTCGGCTAAAATTCAACACAGTGGAAGCAAGTTAGCACAGGGTTTACTTTTCAGGATCTGGGGATGAGGGAGTGAGAAGTAGGTGATCCTTTTACATGCTGCTTCCTCTGTCATCCTGGTAAACTCCTACATATCCTTCAACACCCAGCTTAAAAATCCCCTTCTTGCCTGGCCAGAATGGCTCAGTGGTTGAGTGTCAACCTATAAACCAGGAGGTCAGAGTTCGATTGCCGGTCAGGGCACTGGGGACGTGCAGGAGGCAGCCAATAAATGATTCGCTTTCATCATTGATGTTTCTCTCTCTCCCTCTCCCTTCCTCTCTCTGACATCAATAAAAATATATATATTTTTTTTAAAAACCCTTTCTCTGGGAAGTCTTCTCTAATACTCCCCAGTCCCCTGCCCTGCTCATTTGGTTCTATTTTTCCTTCATACTCCCAGGTCCCCCATACTTCCACTCATTTATCTGACAAGCATTTATTGAGCTCCTACTGTGTACCAGCCACTGTCCCAGAAACTGGGATACAGCCAGTGAATTAGCTAAACACAGTCCCTCTCTTCATGTACATTTCACCCTGATAATTACACAGACAACAAGTTTAATAACGGGAAAAAATCAGATTGTGATCCATGCTGACAAGGAAATAAACAGGGTAAGGGGATTCAAGAAGGCCTCTGGGAGGAGGTGACACTGAAGCTGAGACCTGAAAGAGGAGCTGGATATTTCAAGACCCAGTTGGGGAAGAGTGTCCCAAGTAGAGAGAAAGATAAGGGCAAAGGTCTTGAGCAAGAAAAGGTTGGATTAGATCAGAAAGAAGCGAGTGGGGGGTGGGAGGTGGGAGGGGTCTCCAGCAGAATGAGCAAGAAAGTGAATGGAGGAAGACGGTGAGGTCAGCCAAGGCAGCAGCAGGGCCTTCTGGGCTATCCAGGGCCCCAGGCTTTGTTCCAAGAACACGGAGGCGCACAGGAGGGTTTGAGCAGGGTGGTGACAGGGGGCAAGGGGCGAGTCAAGGGCCCTTGGTATTCAGGTCAGCGAGGTCTGCCTACCCCCAGCCTAGGAGGTTTGCTGTGTCCTCTAGGCCCTCCCATCGCGGCTCAGAGCTGGCCCACGGAGGTCTCGTGTAAATGAATGACCAGGCACCTCCGGAAGTAGCCAGGCCCCAAGGGAGGAAATGAAGGGCAAGTGGGCAGTGCCCTCTCCCAGGCCTTTCTTGGTAGGGGAGGCTGCGTCCAGGCAGCAGCCCCCCACCCCTCACCCCCGGGAGTTTCCCAGACGCCTCCAGGCTGTTCCCACCTTTCTTGGTCTTCTCGTCCATCTGGCGTGGTTGCTCCCATCACCCCAGGCGGGGCCGCAGCTCCGGGAAAGGCTAGTCCAGGTCACCGGGGAGAGGGCGCGCGACCAGGAGCAACGCAGCCCGGCCCGTGGCCTCCGGCGTGGCCCGAGCCCTCTCTGTGCCTCGCTGTCCCTGGCAGCCGTCGGGTGGCATCACACTCCCGCGCACCGGGGACGGGGCCTAGGGTAGGGGGCCAGCCGGGACCCCGCGTGGGAGGTGAACGGGCAGGAAGCTCCGAGCCCGGCCCGCAAAGGGCGACAGAAAAAACGAGACACGCCTAGTGTGCGGGGGCGATGCCGCGCAGCCGGGACGCGGGAAGCCCGGGCAGGGCCCCCACTTCTCCCTGCGGCGAGCGCCCCCCGGCGCCCGGGAGTTCAGCCAAACTCCCTGCCCTCTGGTCCGGAGAAGGAGGAGGAGAGCAGTTTCGGAGGAAGAGAAAGTGAAAGTGGCGGCCCCGGAAGTGGGGCGGGAGAGTGTCGCCAGATCCGGGACATCTTACCCCCGCGCCGGCCCACCCTAGGCAGTCCCGGGGGACGCCGCCCGCACTCCCCGAGCGGACTCCGACTCGCCACCCTTCACTCTCCGGCCCGGCCCGGCCCGGCCGCAGCGCCACGGGGGGAGGGGTGGGGCCGGCCTCAGCTCAGCCGAGCCGCCGGCACGTGGTGGGCAGACGTGGTCCTTCGCTTTGTTTGCAGAAGAGGAAATGGAGACTCCGTTTAAGAGCTGCCCAAGGCCAGAGTCGAAACCCACCCTTAGCCAGCCACCTCTCGGCGATCACTCTCCGCCTTTTATTGGGCCTCTGATGAAGTTTGCATTTGCTCGCCACAGGATGGACGCTCTTTGCATCCGCTAGACAGCCTGTCCCTTAATTTTCCTTCCACCCCTCACCCCATAGGATCATCAAGTTACCTGTGGGCTCCACCTGCAGAAGAGATCCAGGATCTGTCACCTCTCACCTCCGTCCCACCCCGCCCTGCTGTTCCTCCATTTCTCCTCTGGTGTTTCGCAACAACCTCTTCATGGGCTCCTTGCTTCTCCTTTTGGCCCCTAGTCCATTTTCCACTCAGCTGTCAGAGGGCTCTATTAGGATGTAAATCAAGCCCTCACTGACTTGGCTCAGTGGATAGAGGGTCAGCCTGCAGACTAAAGGGTCCCGGCTCAAGGGCATGTACCTTGGTTGCAGGCACATCCCCAGTAGGGGGTGTGTAGGAGGCAGCTGATCAATGTTTCTCTCTCATCCACGTTTTAACTCTGTCCCTCTCCCTTCCTCTCTGTAAAAAAATCAATAAAATATATTAAAAAAAAAGAATTTAAATCAAACTATGTCACTCCTCAAAACAGTCCCAATAGTTCCCATCTCTCTAAAAATAAAAGCTTAGTAAAAGCCTGTAAAGTGCTTCCTTTCCTTTGACTTCTCCCACCTGACTCACTGCATTCAAGCCCCACGGGCCTTCTAGGTTCAGGGACAAGGTAGACTATACACCCACCTCAGGGCCTTTGCACTTGCCATAACCCAAATATCTTCATGGCTTGCTCTCTCCTTTCATTTTGGTCTTTACCCGAAAGTTTCCCCTGTCCACTCTACCTAAAATTTCATATACACACCTACATGTAGCATTTCATAGCCTCTTTCCTGGCTTCATTACCCCCTCTACCCCCCAAAGCATGTATCACTATGTAACAGCATATTTTATTTATTTATCTTGTTGGTTTTTTTTGTTTCCCTCTTCTAGAGGGCAGGGACTTTTGTCTGTTTTGCTCACTGCTGAGTTCCTGGTGCTTAAGAATCATATATTAACTAGAGGCCCAGTACACAAATTCGTGGACAGGTGGGGTCCCTTGGTCTGACCAGCAATTAGGGCCAATTGGGGCATCTCACCCAGTCCCAATCACAATCCGGGCCAGCCAGCAGGGGGGGCGGGGTGCCCTGGGAGGTTGGCCGGCCAGGGGGAGAGGCTGCAGAAGGTTGGCTGTGGGAGTGCCCTGACCACCAGGGGGCAGCTCCTGTGCTGAGCATTTGCCCCCTGGTGGTCAGTGTGTGTTATAGTGACCCGTCATTCTGTTGCTTAGGCTTTTAGATATAGATAGATAGATAGATAGATAGATAGATAGATAGATAGATAGATAGATAGATAGATAGAATCATCACTTTCATCTGTGATCACTTTCCTTTTGCCTTAAAACAGAGGTTCTCAACCAGACTGTACTTTTGAATCACTTGGGAGAGCTTTAAAAAAATCCTAATCCCCACCATATCTCAGGTCAATTGATTCAGAAACCCTGGGGGTAGGCCCAGGTGTCAGGAGTTTTTCCCAATGTCGCTGTCTGGTGTTCATAATGACAAGCCAAGTTTAAGAACCACTGTTAAGGAGAGTCTTCTGGTGACAAACTTTCTTGTTTTTTGTTTGAAAATATTTTAGAACTCACTTTGTTGTTGTTAATTCTCACCTGCGGATATATTTGCCATTGATTTTTAGAGAGAGTGGAAAGGGGGGCAGAGACAGAGAGAAAGGAACATCAATGTGAGAGAGACACATCGACTGGTTGCATCCTGCACATGCCCCGACCAGGGCAGGGGATTGAACCTGCAACCGAGTTACATGCCCTTGACCGTTCAGTCTGTGGGCCAACGCTCTAACCATTGAACAAGCCAGCTAGGGCTAGACCTCATTCCTGAGAGATATTTTCACAGGCTATAGAATTCCAGCTAGTATTCCAGCACCTTGAAGACAGCATTCCGTGGTCTTCTAGCTTCCATGTTTGCTAGTGAGACGTCATCACCTGTCAGTCTGACTGCTGTGAGTTTTCTTAAACAGTTTTATTGCGATGTAATTTATTTTTCTTTTCTGTGATTTAATTTATATGCCATAAGATCCACCTATCTAAAGTGTACAATTTAGGAGAAACCAAGATGGCAGCATAGGTAAGTACCTAAACTGCTGCCTCGCACAACAATTTCAAAACTACAACTAAAGACAGAACGGACACCATCCAGAACCACAGGAAAGCTGGCTGAGCGGGAATTCTACAACTAGAAGGAAAGAGAAAAGCTCACGGAGAATTGGAGGAACAGCAAAGGGTTGAGGTACGGCAAAGGGTCTTTGTGCACGCAGAGAGGAAGGGCGGCTGAGAGCCTGGCTGACTTTCTCTGGCGGGAGGGGTAAGGAAGCCCCCGACTGCACTGAACCCCAGTTCTGACTGCACTGAACCCCAGTTCTGGGCGAAACCCCGTGGACCCAGGCTCATACAGGGGGAGTCTGGACTGTCAGAGAGAAAGGCACACGGAGACCCGGTGAAGACCCGGGGGAGCCCCAGCGGGCAGGGGTCTGGAGGTGCGCGCGCAAGTGCGCACAAAGACTATGGAGGTTGCCACAGGCTTTCCCTAGCAGAAGGGAGTCGGAAGCTCCTGACTGCACTGAGCCCAGTTCTGACTGCACTGAACCCCAGTTCCAGGCGAGCCCCTGGGGACCCACGCTCTTGCGGGGGGAATCTGGATTCTCAGGCGGAGGCTCGGGAGGTGGGGAAGGCAGAGGTCTGGAGGCGTGTGCACGCAAGGGCAGGGCTGACAGGAAGCCAAGACTGTCTACTCCGCCCTGAGACTCCACCCCATCCAAGCTGAGCACAGAGGCTTATGCAATTTGGCAAGTCTAATCCTATAAGGCTGTCTCCAGCACTGAACTTCTCCCAGTGTAGACACAGCTGATCCTCACAGCCAACGGGCCTGGAGGTCAATTCCTCCCAGTGATACCAACAATAATCAAGATTTAACTACAACCAGGCTGTACACACAGTCCACAAAGGGGTGCACCAGGAGTATCCACCCCAGGTTAACTGGGGAGACCAACCCACTGGGCCATATAGGACACCTAGCACACAAAGCTACCCTACCAACTAAGGGAAGCAGTGAAAATGCGGCAACAAAGAAACAGATCACAAACGAAAGAAATGGAGGAAAACAAATGATTGGATATAGAATTCAAAACCACGGTTATGAGAGGAATCCAAGATGGTGGCGTAGGTAAACACCTAAACTGCTGCCTTGCACAACAATTTAAACTGCAACTAAAAGACAAAATGTCTATCACCCAGAACCACGGGAAAGCTGGCTGAGTGGAAGTTCTACAACTAGAAGGAAAGAGAAAAGAGCACTGAGACGTGCACAAGCGCTGAAAAGCTGAGGTACGGAGGCGCGGGATCTGGGCTGGCGGCAGGCGTTGCTTTTTTCAACCCAAAGGGGAGACAAGCCCCCAATTACTCTGAAATACAGTTTCTGGGGAGACGCGGGGGACCCAAACTCCTACGGGGAGAAGCTAGATTGTCTGCTACCGGGTCGGAAAGTGAGGGGGGCCTGCTTGCAGAGCTGCACACAGGAATAATTGTTTATCTGCGCTGGGGCACGGGATGGGACGCAGTCGGAGACACAGAGCCGGCTAACTAGCAGCCATTGCTGTTTGCCACACCCTAGCCTAGTGACGCCCTGAGACCCCGCCCCACACAACCTACAAACCCACCCAAGCTCCAAGCAGCGGCTTTTGCATATGAATGGACTGCCCTATCGCAGCTTAACCTAACAAACTTGCAGCCCGGATCAGACAGCTCCAAAACCTCCAAACCCCAAGCAAAGAGGAGAAAACTGTAGCTCTCGCTGTAGCTCCTGCTGGATGGCCTCAGACAGTAGCTGACCTGTACCCCATTGGAGATCCAGAAGCCAGTATACCTAGTGGTCAGTGTGAGAAACCAGATTTCAACTCCTCACATCCATAAGTGACACATTCAAGAGGCAGACTCAGCGAGCACCAAAGCCCCACTGAAACAAGTCCTGCACCATAAGCGTGTCTCCAGCACAGCAGTTCTTACAGACACAGCGAGTCCTCACAGCCGATTGGCCTGGAGGTCAATTCCTCCCAGCGTACCAACAGCAATTAAGGCTTAACTACACCAAGACTTTGCACTCAACCCACAAAGGGGTGTACCAAGAGCGTCCACATCAGGTGATTGGGGAGGCTGAGCTACTGCCCCCTATAGGTCACCTACCACACAAAGCCACTCCATCAACACAGAGAAGCAGCCAAAATGCAGAAACAAAGAAACATGTCACGAATGAAAGAAACGGAGGAAAGCAAACTACTGGACGACATAGAGTTCAGAACCACATTTATAAGGTTACTCAAGAATCTTCTAAAAACCGCCGAGAAACTTGATGACACTTCTGAGGAGCTTAGTGAGACCTTCAAGGACCTTAATGAGAATGCCAAAAAAATGGAAAAGGACCAGTCAGAAAAGAAGCATACACTGTCTAAAATAAAGAATATACAGAAACTCAACTGTAGATCAACGTACCCCAAGAATCAAACCAAAGGTCTGAAATATGAGGAAACAAAAAACACCCAACCAGAAAAACAAAAAGAAAAAAGAATCCAAAAATATGAAGATAGTGTAAGGAGCCTCTGGGACAACTCCAAGCGTACCAACATCCAAATTTTTGGGGTGCCAGAAGAAGAGAGAGAGCAAGATACTGAAAACCTATTTGAAGAAATAATGACCAAAAACTTCCCCCACCTGGTGAAAGAAATAGACTTACAAGTCCAGGAAGTGCACAGAACCCCAAACAAAAGGAATCCAAAGAGGACCACACCAAGACACATCATAATTAAAATGCCAAGGGCAAAAGACAAAGAGAGAATCTTGAAAGCAGCAAGAGAAAAACAGTTAGTTACCTACAAGGGAGTACCCATACGAATGTCAGCTGATTTCTCAACAGAAACTATGCAGGCCAGAAGGGAGTGGCAAGAAATATTCAAAGTGATGAACAGCAAGAACCTACAACCAAGATTACTCTACCCAGCAAACTATCATTCAGAGTTGAAGGTCAGATAAAGAGCTTCACAGACAAGAAAAAGCTAAAGGAATTCATCGCCACCAAACCAGGATTACATGAAATGCGGAAGGGTATCCTTTAAGAAGAGAAAGAAGAAGAAAAAGGTAAAGATAAAAATTATGAACAACAAAATGACATCAAATACATACCTACCAACAAGTGAATCTAAAAATCAAGTGAATAAAAATCTGAAGAACAGAATGGACTGGTGAATATAATAGAATCAGGGACATAGAAAGGGAGTGGACTGACGACTCTCAGGGGAAGCAGTTGTGAGGGGTGCGGGAAGAGATTGGACAAAAATCTTACTCCTATGGATGAAGACAGTGGCGGGGGGTAAGGGCATGGAGTGGGGTGGGGAATCAGGTGGAGGGGAGCTATGGGGAAAAAAAAAAGAGGAACATCTGTAATAATCTGAACAATAAAGATTTATTTAAAAAAAAAAAAGAAAAAGAAATATTCAAAGTGATGAATAGCAAGAACCTACAACCAATATCACTCTATCCAGCAAAGCTATCATTTAGAATTGAAGGTCAGATAGAGAGCTTTACAGACAAGAAAAAGCTAAAAGAATTCATCACCGTCAAACCAGTGTTATATGAAATGCTGAAGGGTATTCTTTAAGAAGAGGAAGAAGAAGAAAAAGGTAAAGACAAAAATTATGAACAACAAAGTGACAACAAATACATATCTATTAACAAGTGAATCTAAAAATCAAGTGAATAAAAGTCTGATGAATAGAATAAACTGGTGAATATAATAGGGTCAGGGGCATAGAAAGGGAGTGGACTGACAGTTCTCAGTGGGAAAGGGGTGTGGAGGTTGTGGGAAGAGACTGGACAAAAGTCGTACACCTATGGATGAGGACAGTGGCGGTGGGGGGGGGAGGGGGAGGGGCAAAGGGTGGGGTGGGAACCAGGTGGAGGGGAGCTATTGGGGGGAAAAAAAGGAACAACTGTATTAATATGAACAATAAAGATTTATTATTAAAAACATTTTTTTTAAAACCATGGTTATAAGGCTTTTCAAGAATATCCTAGAAAAGGCCGATAAATATAATGAGACCTTCGAAGATATGAAAAAGGACCAACTAGAAATTAAACATACACTGACTGAAAGAAAAAATATTATACAGAGTCCCATCAACAGACTAGAGGAACGCAAGAATCAAGTCAAAGAATTGAAATACAAAGAAGCAAAAAACACTCAACCGAAAAAGCAAAAAGCAAAAAAAAATCCAAAAAGTTAAAGATAGTGTAAGAAGCCTCTGGGACAACTTCAAGCATACCAACATCAGAATTATGGGGGTGCCAGAAGAAGAGAGAGAGCAAGATACTGAAAACCTATTTGAAGAAATAATGACTGAAAACTTCCCCCACCTGGTGAAAGAAATAGACTTACAAGTCCAGGAAGCGCACAGAACCCCAAACAAAAGGAATCCAAAGAGGACCACACCAAGACACATCATAATTAAAATGCCAAGAGCAAAAGACAAAGAGAGAATATTAAAAGCAGCAAGAGAAAAACCGTTAATTACCTACAAGGGAGCACCCATACGATTGTCAGCAGATTTCTCAACAGAAACTATGCAGGCCAGATGGGAGTGGCAAGAAATATTCAAAGTGGCTGAAACCGGTTTGGCTCAGTGGATGGAGCGTCAGCCTGCAGACTGAAAGGTCCCAGGTTCGATTCCAATCAAGGGCATGTACCTGGGTTGCAGGCACATCCCCGGTAGGGGGCGTGCAGGAGGCAGCTGATCGATGTTGCTAACTCTCTATCTCTCTCCCTTCCTCTCTATAAAAAAATCAATAAAATATATTAAAAAGAAAATATTCAAAGTGATGAATAGCAAGAACCTACAACCAAGATTACTCCACCCAGCAAAGCTATCATTCAGAATTGAAGGGCAGATAAAGAGCTTCACAGATAACCAGTATTTTATGAAATGCTGAAAGGTATTCTTTAAGAAGAGGAAGAAGAAAAAAGTAAAGATAAAAATTATGAACAACAAATACATGTCTATCAACAAGTGAACCTAAAAATCAAGTGAATTAAAAACCTGAGGAACAGAATAATCTGGTGAATATAATAGAATCAGGGGCACAGAAAGGGAATGGACTGATAATTCTCAGGGGGAAAGGGGTATGGGGAGGTGTAGGAAGAGACTGGACAAAAATCGTACACCTATGGATGAGGACAGTGGGGAGGTAAGGGCAGAAGGAGGGTGGGAACTGGGTGGAGGGGAGCTATGGGGGGAAAAGGGAGAAACAATTGTAATAATGTGAATAAAGATTTATTAAAACAATAAAATAAAAAATAAAGTGTACAATTTAATGGTTTTAAGTACATTTAAAAGTCGTGTAACCGTCACCACAATCCCATTTTAGAACATTTTTATCACCACTTAAAAAAAACCCGGTACCCAATTGCAGACACTCCCCATCTGCCACCCTCCAGCCCTCGGCACAAATCTACTTTTGGTCTCTATAGATTTTCCTATTCGGGACATTTTATACTAATTAAATCTTACCATACATGGTCCTTTGTGACTGCCCTTCTTTCATGTAGCATAATGTTTTTTGACATTCATCCATGTTGTATGGCTGTTCTTTTGAAAATAATCTGGTTTTCCTTTCTGATTCTTTTAAGATTTTATCTTTGCTCTTTTTGCATTTTCACTATGATGTATCTATGTGTGAAAACTTATGGAGTCTCTTAAATCTGTGATTGATGTCTGATTTCTATCTCAGTAATGTCCTTTTTAGCCACATCTAATCTGCTGTTTAACCCATCTTTTGCATTTTTAATTTTGGTTATGTGTCTTTTATTTTAGAAGATCTGTTAGGTTTTCAAATCTGTTATATCACTTAATGTAATCCCTGGTCACAGTATCACTTGTTATTTATTTAAGCCCTGTTAGGAAACATTTTTGTTTTATAATTTGTGTACGATAATATGCTACCTGAGCTCTGAATATCCGTTTCTGCTCGTTTTCACTCCTGTTGCCTTGTTTCTCCTGCTGACCCTGCTGTATGTTACCTTCAGCCCTGAGGTCACCTGCACAAATCTGTCTTAGGGTAGATATATTCTTTCAGTTGTTCTGGTCTTAGCCTTGGCCCTTCAAGGGCAGAGACCCTTCATCCCAGTGGGTAAACTCCAGTCATTCAAACCTGGGCTCCGTCCCACGGTTAACTATCTGCGTGACTCTGGACAAAACATCCCCCCTCTCTGGGCCTCAGTTTTTCCCTCTGTACAATGGGGACCATGATGGCCCCTCCCTCATAGGGTTGCTGTGAGGATCTGTATCAGTTATTGGTTATTAATATGTAACAAATTATCCATAAACTTAGCAGCTTAAAACAACAGTTTCTATGAGTTAAGAATTTGGGAGCAGTTTCTGATGTCATTTGACTAAAGGTCTCTCATGAGGTTGTAGTTAGAATTTTAGCTGGGGCCTCAGTCATCCAAAAGCTTGATGGGGCTGGAGGATGAACTTTCAAGAAAGCCCACTCATATGTCAGGCTGGTGCTGGTTAGTGCAGGGTGCTGCGTCCCTCACCACATGTACCAATCCATGGGGTGACTTGAGTGTCCTCGTCACATGGCAGCTGGCTTTCCCCAGAGCAGATGATATAGGCATCAAGGCAGAAGCCACTGTATACTTTATGGCCTAACATGAAAAGTCATACCTCATCATTTTCACAGTCTCCTATTAGCTACAGCCCAGCTCAGGGTGGGAGGGAACTACACAAGGGCATGCAGACCAGGCCTCAAGGACCAAGGACAAGGCTGGCTATCACATGTCCAATGAGATAATGTATGTAAAGCACGTAAAACCATGCCTGGCATGTGGTGCTAGTATGTGCTCACAGTAAACATTAACCATTCCTAATAAGTGTCCTGGCTTTGCTCTAGGCATGTAAGATCTACACAGTAACCACTTTCATTCAGTCATTCAGCAAACATTTATTGAGCAGCTGTGTGTGTCAGGCACTGTTCTAGGAGCTGGGGACACAATAGCAAACAAAACATAGTATGAAACCAACACAAACAAACATCGAGAATGTTCTGCCAGGTGGTGCTAAGTGTTATGAAGAACCACAAAGGCAGGGAAGTGGGGAAAGAATGATGAGAGGATGAGGGCTATAGGTCTCTCCCCATAAAGCTGGTACAACACTAGTGGTGGCTTGTGGGAGTGGCTACAGCATTTGGACAGGTTCAAGCCTCAGACTAAGGAGAAGGCACAGTCCTCTCGTGGCCACGTGCAAGTCCCAGCTTGGAGGGCAGGGCCCTTCCAGCACAATTATAGCCAACAGCTATAGTTGTAAGCTTGAACCTATGGTCCGAACACGTGGCCCCATGTGCCTGAGTGATATGGGCTTGATAGAGTTCAGGTGCATGTAATTGAGTAGGATTGAAACCCACAAGACTGTTGTAAGCATCTTGACCATACCCTTACTTTGCCTCGTGAAATCTGGATATAAAATAAAGACACGGCTTGTAGTCCCTGTCTCTCCATTATAGGACAGCGTCCCACTGAGAACCCAGCTTTCATTCTCTTGTCTGTCTTTTCTCAATCCCTCACCGCCCCCTCTCAGGCTCACCGAACCTGGCTGAGCTGGCGCGGCACATAAGGCGCCCTGGGCTGAGTATGCCATGGCCATGCCGGCTTACCACAGTGGCTCAGAATTTGACCTCTGATAAAGCCCCCCACACCTGTGACCCCATCCTAGCCTCACAGGCAGGTAGAATTTATACCCATTTTCCCCTGAGCTGGAGTCAAACACACAGAAGAAGCTGAAATGAACTCTGAGTCCCTAAGGAATCAGGATTTCTCCCAATACAGAGGTTCCCCAACTAGAATGCACAGCCATTGGGAAGAGGCTTGTTAGGAGGCAGACAACCCTTCCCCCCAATCCCACACCTGACTCACTAGGTCTGGGGAGAGTCCAAGGCTCTGCATTTTTTTTATTTTTAAAAATGTGTATTTCAGAGATGAAGGGAGAGAGAGATAGAAACATTAATGATGAGAATCATTGATCAACTGTCTCCTGCTCACCTGCACTGGGGATGATTGAGCCCCAAACCTGGGCATGTGCCCTGACTGGGAATTGAACCTTGACCTCCTAGTTCAGTGGTCAGCAAACGCGAACCATGGTTTGCTGCTCTGTTGACTGAGTTTGCCAACCACTGTCCTAGTTCATAATAGGTCGACTCTCAACCATTGATTCACACCATCCCAGCAAGTATCTGCATTTTTAAGCAAGCACCCCAGGGGGCTACCCAACCACATCTGAGAAACCCCATTGTGAGGGCTGCAGTGGTGCAGGGGTGGGCAGGCCTGCTCTGACAAGTGCCAGAAGAGGCTCCAGGTCCAGCCTGGAGGATGGGCAGGGCGTAGCCACACAGGAAGGGAACAGACTGAGGCCCAGGGACACTACACAGCTTGACTCCAGGCGCGGAGTTCTCAAGTAGGACAGCAGACAGGGACACCCTCCTTCTTCCTCAGGGCATAGATGTCTCTAATGTGACAGCAGGGACAACAGAGCAAAGAGGCAGAAAGAGACTGGGAGCCGTTCCTGAATCAGCCAGCCCTGAAACCACCCACCTGTGGACTTCTTGCTTTGTGTGAAATACATTTCCTTCTGCTTTAAGCTACTTTGACTCAGGGTTTCAGGTACTTGCAGCCAAAATTGACCCCAGGTGAGACCCATAGCCTCCAGAAGAAAGGATGGGAGTGCAGACGACTCGCAGTGGGGCTGGTTTGGGAAAACTGGTAAGAGGCCAGAAGAAATGCCTGGGAGAAATAAAAGTATTCCATAACTCCTTTATTAGGCACAAGGTAAAAATATATACTCAGAGCATCCAAAACCTATAGTGCTGATGTAGGGTTCTGGCCCCCAAGTGTCCCCAGAATTGGACTTAGGCCTTTCTAGGAGGCCGGGGCAGCCCCATTTAATCCTATCCCCCAACTCCAGTCAGCAGCTCAGGTCACGGGCTGCTGAGACGGACAGGCCTGGACCCTCATTCCAAACCACTCCTTGAGCTAGATGAGGACCCGCCTCACAATTTGAATTCTTGGCTCAGACCTGGACAGAGGATCCTCTGACCAAGAAGACACAGCTGCTGGAGCGGAATTCGAAGCAGGGCCTGGGCTCTGGGCCTAAGGTGCAGGGAGCTTGAAGGCTTTGGCACAGGACGCTTCCCTCTCTCTCAGAGGTGCAACATACAAAGGCCGCTGGGTGGGTTGTGAAAGGGACTGTCTGTGACAGCAGTGCCAGGGTGCCAGCATGAGTGGACGCCGTCACCTGCACTAATTGTGCCCAGCCCAGGGCAGACGCTGGCTTGTGCGGTGGAAAAGGACTGACAGCCCCATGAACAGGAGTTCTGTTCACAGCTGTGTTCTCAGCACCTGGAACAAGGCACACAGTGAGCTCCCCACAAAGACGTTTCGAATGCACCAGCCCGTGTGCACAGGCGTGTGAGCCACACAGGCATGCCTACAGCACACTTCAACACGCCTCCTCTTTTCTCCCTCCTAGAAGGCACTTAGGGTTTATCTCAGTTCAAAGAGGCAGGAGAGAGCTTGGGGACGCCCCAAACTCAATCTACAGTTCATAGCTGAAAATTGGGTAGGTAGTCCTAGCCATACAGGCCCACTTCCCTTTCTCCTTCCTCTGCCTCAACTTCCTCCAGCCCTGGCCCTTTGGGGACCACCTGGTCAGCCTCCCAGAGGTGGACTCGGGATGGGACTGGGGGGGTCAGGTTCTCTCGCAGCCAGGGGTGCAGCAGGATCCCTGAGGCTGTGAGACGCTCAGCTGGCTCCCGGCGGAGCAGGCAGCGGACTAGGCAGCGGGCCGGGGCAGAGAGACCCCGAGGCAGGGCGTAGGTCCCCCTGCGGATCTTGCCAAAAAGGAGGGCAGGCTCTGAGTCCTGGAAGGGGTAGCGGCCGGCCAGCATGGTGAAGAGCGCCACGCCCAGGCTCCAGACATCCGCCGCCTTGCCTGAGTAGGATGCCCGCGAGCTGAGGATCTCAGGTCCCACATAGGCCGGGCACGCGTGTTTGTCCCACAGGGAGTCGTCCGGCCCAGTCAGCACGTAGGCGTCCTCCAGGTTTTCCAGCACCAGCTTTGTCCTGTGGCAGGGAAAGGGCAGCGGGTCAGCTCCTGCTGGAACTCCCACGCCCCCACCCCACCCTGTCTCCCTACTTGTTACCCGCTTCCCCAGTGCCTGCTGCGACTGGCAGACCTGAGACAGTCCTTTGGCTGGGTCACTGAGCTCATTGTACTGATGAGGAAGCCCAGGCCCAAAGAGGTTAAGCCATTGCTCGAGGTCACAGAGCAATTAAATTTGAAACTGGGACTCTGAGAGGAACACATTTCCCAACAGTCCCTGGGGGAGAGGGCTGAGGGCATTAAGCTTCTCATAAAACAGATGCAAACTTAGGGTCCAGGCAGGTAATAAAATGAGAGAAACGGGAAGTGGGACTGGGCCAAACATCTCAGCACAAACCCTGCCTAGAAAATGTAAATATTACAGTCAATATTTACAAACTGTCCACCGGGTACCTGGCCCTGGGCTAAGCTCCGTACCTGATGCATTTTATTCCAACCTCATACCACCTGTGAGAAAGACAACATTTCACATCCACAGGGCGCGGGGCTGGGCTGGGAACCCCACTCTCACGCACCAGTCAGCGCTAGGAACTGCATACATATTTCCCAAGGGAGCCCCACGTTCTCATTTTTCTCCAAGGGAGGCCAGAAATCATATTTCAACAAAAAAAAGTCCCATTTTTTAAAATGTTGGCAACCTATTTCAATTGAAAACAAATGAACAAAAAAATGTGTGTGGCCCACCATTTGCAACTACTGCTTTAAACAACTCCCACGGGGCATTCTAGTTTACTTCAATAATAACCATTCTGTTCCCACTGCTATTCATCTTATTCCCATGGTGCCACTTCCTGGGTGCCTGCTGGCATTTCATAAACACTGATCAATCCTGCGAATTACAGTGTGGGGGTGTGGGGGTCAGTGTCGACATTACTGGCTCATTTTGCAGTTGCAGAAATCAAGGCTTAGGCAGGTGAAGCCATTGCTCAAGGCCAAAGAACAGGTTAAAAATTAGAATCGGGCCCCAGATGGTGTGGCTCAGTGGATAGAGCATTGGCCTGTGGACTCAAAGGTCCCAGGTTCGATTCCAGTCAAGGGCACATGCCCAGATTGTGAGCTCAATCCCCAGTAGGAGGCATGCAGGAGGCAGCCAATCAATGATTCTCATCATTAATGTTTCTCTCTCTCTCCCTCTCCCTTCCTCTCTGAAATCAATAATATATATATATATATATTTTTTTAAAGTAGAATCAGGATTTGAACCCAGGTCTGTCTGAGTCCACTGCTCCTCTTCTACCAACAGTGCTTCTCAAACTAATTCCTTGAAAAAAAGAAAGAAGCACTTTCTCACCTCTGGGGGTGTTGTATCCACCCTTAAGCTCAAAATGATTTGAAGTTGTGCATTAGCTTAAAAATTTTACATTCCACTTCTGACTAAAGGCATGTTAAAATATATTAAAATGGGTTTGGGGCTTGATCTCCAGTAGGGGGTGTGCAGGAGGCAGCCGAACAATGATTCTACATTTTATACTGGAACTAGAAAATCACCCTTACACAAACATCACAGTATAACTGCTACAGGGAAGATAGATGACTGCTAAAATTAGTGGGTGAAAGTCCGAGGAGAAACACATAACCTCAAAGCGCCTCAAGGTACTTATTAATGACAAGGTATTACTCAAGGCATTTATTAATTGCAAAGGGTAAAATGGGAACTTTACAGTAGAGGCACTTGGCAGACGCCACCCTAACCAATGATCGATGTTAATATCACAGTAATACATATCACCATCATGTATTTCCTGATATGCACTGAGAAGGACCTATCACTTTTTTAATCCTCACCTGAGGATATGTTTATTGATTTTACAGAGAAAGGAAGGAAGGGGGATGGGGGTGGGGAAGAGGAAGGGTCAGTCACTGTTTAGTTGAGACTAACAGGTGGAGGTAGCTGAAGCAGCCTCCACCTGTTAGTCTTAAGTAAATTCTTGCTGATTGGCTATTATTGGAATTGCCTGCCTAAAGGCTATGGGTGTATCCCATAATCTTAATAAAAGGGATAGCTAGGCCAGAGCGCGGGGTAGTCCTCCCCCTAGAGGTGGGCTCCCGCCTAGTTCCCAATATTCCGAAATTAATACTTTTTGTGTGCGGCCTTCTTCAGAACCCGAACCCTGAACCACGCGGGACGTGAAAGGGGTTCCCACAGAAGGGAGAGAGAGAAAGAGGGCGGAGAAGAGGAGGGGGGAGAGGGAGAGAGAGAGAGAAACATAAACATTGATCGGGAATCAAACCCGAAACCTAGGTTTGTGCCCTGACCAGAAATCGAACTCGTAACCCTTTGGTGTACGGAACGACACTCCAAGCAACTGAACCACCCCGCCAGCGCTTCTGTGGTATTCTTGCCAAAGATGTATCACCTCAACCGTGAGAAAAACATCAGCTGAACTCTAATTGAGGGGTGTTCTACACAATGACTGCCTGGTTCTCTTCAAAAGTATCAAGGTCAAGAAAGACCAGAAAAGCCTGAGGACCCGTCAGCCTAGTGGGCACTAAGGAGGCGTGACTGGCGAATCCAGAAATCCCGGACACAAGGGCAGAGGGGGAAACTGGTGAAATCTGTGGTTTAGTCAGTAGTACGAAACCAAGGTTAACTTTTTGGTTTTCGTAGTTACACTATGGTCATGTAAGATATTAACTTCAGGGGAAATGGTGAAGAAAATATGGGACCTCTTTGAACTATTTTTTGCAACTTTTCTGAAAGTCTAAAAGTATTTGAAAATGAAGTTTTTAAAAAATTCAATGGGGTCACCCTCCTCCCAAAATATCTTGAAATGAAATCGATGTTCTAATGGATGTGCACGTGCACCCGGTGGCTTGTTGAGCTCTCTGACACATCCTGCAACTCCCAGGATTTGGGGTGGGAACAGGATGCCAGGTCCCTTTCTGTACCCCCTCCAAAAATCACTGATTTTCAGTTTTAGAGGAAAAGGTTCCTGTGTGGGAAACTCAGGGCACATTTTGGCTGTGGCCCTGAGTTGTGTGTGACCTTGAAAACCTGGAGACATCTTGACAATCCAACCTTTCCCCTACCAATCGGGAAACTGAGGTCCAGAGACACTGGGCCACCCAGAGACACTGGCAAGTCACCCAGCCAGCCCTCCCACCTCTCAAGCTCAGAGGGAGCTAGGGCCACAGACTGAAGAGTCCAGGGTTCAGTTCTGTTCAAGGGCCCTGGTTGGGGTGCGTGTGGGAGGCAGCCAGTTGCTGTGTTTCTCTCACATCTATGTTTCTCTCAGTCTCTCCCCCTCCACTCTCTCTAAAAATTGATGGAAAAATATGCTCCGGTGACGATTATCCACAAAGGCAGTGCTCCGCCCCAAGGGGCTTCCAACAGGACTGCGTTCCCTTCTTCCCTGGAACCGGGCAGTGGTGCTGGTCCAGGCTTCTCCGCGGTCTGTGTCGGCTCTTTTGCCTTCCTGAGCCTTGGTTTCCCCATTAGGGCCCACCTCGTGGGTGGCTTCTGTTGCCACACTCACCTCTCACAGTCGGTGAAGACAAAGCGTCGCAGCTTGAGGTCTCGCAGGACCAGACCATGCTGGTGACAGTGCGCCACAGCGGCGGCCATCTGGCAGAAGAGCCAGGCAGCCTCGGGCTCGGGCAGGCGACGGCGGCAGCGCACCAGGCTGTGCATGTCCCCATGGGGCCGTGGGAAAAAGGCGTAAAGGTGGTGTGTGCCTGCCAGGACCTCCACTGGCCGTGCCACATGCTTGTGGGGAGGCAGCCTCGAGTAGGGCTCTAGCAACTTCAGGCTCTCGCAGACTGGGTACACCTGTGGGCGGAGCATGGCGTGAGCACAGGTGGGGACCACGTGGAGCCCAGGCTGACCTTGAAAACAGTCAGCTGTCCCTTAGATACTACTGGGTGCTAGGCAGTGTGCCAAGCGCTCCCGCAGCAAGCCACTCAACCCTGAGAAGCCGAAAGGCCACACAGCCAAGTGTTCTTAACTGCTACCTTATATGTTCTTAAACTTCAGAGAACTGAAAAAATAACATCCCAGCAAGTGTTGCTCTGTGAGTGCACCATGTTGGGCTGCCAGTTGCGAGTGTCCCCTCCCACATCCCACGTGGTTCAGGGTTCAGGTTCAGGGTTCGGACTCTGGAGGCGGCTGCACACAAATGAAAAAGACTAGAAAATATTAATTTGGAAATATTGGGGGCCAGGTGGGAGCCCACATCAAGGGGAAGGACTCCACCGGGCTCTGGCCTTGCTATCCCTTTTATTAAGACTATGGGATACACGCATAGCCTTTAGGCAAGCAATTCCAATAATAGCCAATCAGCAAGAATTTACATAAAACTAGAAGGTGGAAGTTGCTTAGCTCCCTTTGTCTCAACTAGACAGTGGGTGGTTGGCTCTGAACTTTCAGAGTTTCAAGGTTGACCAGCTTTTCGGGTTCCTTGTCCACACCTCTCTGCTAGTGAAGGCAATGGGCAGCTTCCAACATTGCTCAGTGGTAGAGTGTCAGCCTATGAACCAGGAAGTCATGGTTCGATTCCCAGTAATGGCACATGCCCAGGTTGCAGGTTTAATCCCCAGTAGGGGACATGCAGGAGGCAGTTGATCAATGATTCTCTCATCATTGATGTTTTGCTCTCCCTCTCCCTTCCTCTCTGAAATCAATAAAAAATATTTTTTTAACAAGAAAAGAAAAAGAATGGGTAACCCAAACAAAAATAACCCAGAAAGCAGGGAAATCCAAAAGAGCAGATGATGCAGAAGTACCAGTAGCTTTCTGCCCATTATCATCATCATAGCTTCCATTCTCTAGAATTCACACCGCCCATCCTTTCTTGCATTCCTACCTGTGCCAGCCACTGGGCATCTAACTTGACTCACAGCCATGGTCCCTGCCCTCCTGGTGCCCATCCAATACAGGATGCAGTAAATAGGTCCCAAAGTGACATATTTATGCACACTAAGCAATCAACACAATTCTGATACACGTTGCAAAGGAACCAAGAAAGGGGCTAGGATACAGAATAACTTGGAAGGGGTACCTATATTAGAAAGTGTGGTCCTAAAGGGACTCTGAGGAAGTGACCTGAATGATTCAGAAATGCCCATGGGATATGGTTTCCAGATTTGGAGGGGGGGGCGGCACAGACAGTGCAAAGGCCCTGAGGCAAAAATGAGCTAGGAACACAATCAAAGGTCAAGGCGGCTGCAATAGGGTGGGGAGGGGAAGGGAGGGGAGGGAAGCATGTGGTGAGAGCGACTGAGCTTGTTGGCTTTACTGACATTAGATGGAAGCCTCCAATGTTCAGAAAAGGTGACTTTTTGGAAGTCAAACAGCTGGTCAGCGGCTAAGCTGGTGTACTCCCTTTGGTTCACCTGACTTTAAACCCTTTGCATGTTATTTTAACTATGCCACACAGAAAGTAAAAATCAATAAAGTATATACATGTTTAATCCATCAGGAAAAAAATGTAAGCATATGTCTTAAAAAATAAGGTGAGTGGCATGGAGGGAATAACCTAGAGATTTTTTTTTAAAGTTAGGGTAAGCACATTCCTGCTTCTGTGCATTTGCACTTGCCTTCCTGCCCCCGATGCTCTTCCCTAAAGCTACTCATGGGGCCGGCTACCCCTGGGGCCAGCTCCCCCAACACACACAAGTTACTACTCAAATGTCAGCTCCTCAAAGAGGTCTTCCCAGACTTCACTAAAATCCCTGTTCCCCTCTCTGCCAGCTCCATAGCACTTAAGATCACCTAGCATAAATTATACTTATTCCCTTGTTTACTGTCCAAGTCCCTCACTAGAACCTCAGCTGGATGAAACATCAACAGAACTTTGTCTGTTTCTGAGCCACAGCATGGTCCTCGCAGGTGCTCACTGGTTTGTTCAAGTAATGAATTAGGCGACAATCTACAAAGGCAGGTTGTTGATCTTTCTACACCCTGACCAAAAGACCCTGGACACGTGGAAATGACAGGATACAGTCAATGACAGGTCAGCCCTCCCAGTTAGTTCATGCTTCTAAATGTTTTTAAATAATTGGGGCCATATGAAAGCATGCGGCTCTGTTCCAGCTCGCTTTAGTCACTCCCCTCAGCAAGGACTTCCTCCCCCGTGGGAACAGGAAAGAACCCTGATGCTGCAGGAAGGGGACCCATAGTTCAGGGGCCCCTTAGAGTACCTGGGGCAGAGCACTGGGGAGCTGCATTAGGCAGCTCAGAGCCCTGATAAAGCTGATGGCTGGACCACCTATCCAGATCTGTTCCCCTGTCCACTGCACCCCCATCAGCAGAAGCTGGAGCCAGCTGCTGCTGCTCCCAGTTGGAGGCTTAGGTCCTTTTGCTTCTTGTTCATTCCCAAGGGGACCCAGGCCCCCTTCTCCCCCTCCCTTATTAGTATGTGCCTGGGTCTCCCATACCTCTGCCCACCAGGAGCAAATCTGCTCTGCTTGTGTCCGAACCACTTGTCCCAGCATGTGCCACATGGCTCTGGACTCAGCCTGCTGGGGGCCCAATCTCAGCTCTGATACCTCCTGGCTCTGTGATGTGGCAAGTAACTGCATCTTTTTGAGCACCGGTATCCTTTATCTATAAATGGGCCCAATAACAGTAACTACCTCATAGATCATGTGAAGATTAGAAGAGATTATGCACACTAAGCAAGCAACACAGTACCTGGTGCACAGCAAACACCCGTTTTATACTCTCTCATCTCTTTTTGGGCTGTGACAATGTCTTGTGTGGGCCTGACCCTCATGGGGCCTTGGTCCTGCCTGGTTCCATGATTTTGGCCTAGAACCCTGGACCTTGCCCTAGGAAGCCAGGCCCAATGTTATATGGATTCGTGCATGACCCTTCTCCTCTCTTGACCTCAGTCTGTATTTGTAAAATGGCCGTAGGTTAGGTCCTATGACTTCGAGGATCCCAGTAGTTCTGATGCCTATTCTATCTCATCCTTCTCTTGTGCAAATGTCTTCCGTGGCTTCCCACAGGAGGTCCTCTCTAGTGCTGTCATGCCCAGTGGCTGTCAGCCCCCATCTCCTGCCCCTGGCTACACACCCTCTCCATTCGGCTGCTGTGAAGTCCTGTTAATTCCCTGAAGCGCCATGCTCTCACTCCTCTAGGCCTCTCTGCACAGCTGTTTCCCTGCCTGGGCATCCCTTTTCCCGCTTCTCCCTAGCTAACTCCTCAGTCTTTTCTGACACCCCCTTGAGTACATTAGAGACTTTCCCCCTCTGCTCTCATGGTCCCTAAGCTCCACCCCTGCAACCTGTATCCATTATGGGGACCTAAGCTATGAATTCCCAGGGCTGGGACCATCTGGTTTACCTCTCTGGTCACAGTCCAGCCTGGGGCTTGACAGAGAGTTGGGGGGCTCACTGGCTGCCTTCCCAATAAACATAGGACTAAATGAATCTAAGAATCCCTCAGGTCTGACAACCCTCTGTATCCAAGGCTCTTTCCAGGCCCCTCTGATGCTGTAGGAGGGCCCCTCGGGGCACTTACCTGGCAGGTGTATCCGGTGCCTGTGGGGCAGTGCAGGGCCCGGTAGGCCCGGCCGCCCTCCTCGGGTTCCAGGAGGACATAGGGCCCAAGCCGGGAGGCAGTGGTCACAGCAGGGGCACAGGCTGGAGCAGGGGGTGGGCTCAGGGGCAGAGGGCAGGGGGGCAGCCTGGGCTGGGGTCCACTTCGAGCTTGCTTCCGGGTGGGACACTGAGTGTCTAGGTCATCATCCAACTTCAACTGCTTCTTCCTGGAGGGAGTGCCCATAGGAGCTGCCAGAGGAGTGGCTCGCATCTAGAAAGGAGAGAAAGGCACCAAAGCGAGGCTGTCTGGGGGCTCCTGTCTTCCCTGCTGATGGGAGGGCACATTGGCACAACTTACACAGAGGGTGACTTGGCAGTGTGCACTACACTGACAGCAGCATGCACCCTTGACTGGGTGCCTCACTTCTGGGATTTATCCTCCAATTAAAATACCCCAAAATTAGCCTTAGCTGGTTTGGCTCAGTGGATAGAGCATCAGCCTGCAGACTGACGGGTTCTGGGTTCAATTCCAGTCAAGGGCACATGCCTGGTTTGTGGGCTTGATCCCCAGTGTGGGGCATGCAGGAGGCAGCTGATCAATGATTCTCTCTCATCCTTGATGTTCCTATCTCTCTCACCCTCTCTCTGAAATCAATAAAAATATGTTTTTTAAAAATACCCCAAAATTAAATATGTAAATTAATCAGAGCCTTGTGACTAAGAGCAAAAGGCAGAAAACACCCCCACATGTACAGTAGTAGGGGGCTGGTTAAAACATCATGATATAGCCATAGTGAAATACTATGCAGTATTTCACTATGCAGGTCTGAAAAAGGACCAGGAAGCTCTCTCCACACTAATGTAATGATACAAGTACAAGGCTATTCCTGTAGCCCATGTGATAGAAACAATTGAATGTCCATCATTAGGGGACTGGTTACATAAATTATATTTCATCCATACACGGAACGATTGTACCCATTTGAAAGATTGAGGCAACTCTTTATTGCTAATTGAAAAGGTCTCCTGAGTGAATTATTAAGTGAAAAACAAAAGTGAAGTGGAAAGATGGATTTGGTAGTTAATGAGAGGAAGAAAGAGAGACTTTGCATGGTATCTAATGAGTAGTATAGGATAGGTAGCTGGTACCTATGAAAGGGAGAAAGAGGTGAGGCATGGGGAAGGAGGAAGGATGATGAAAGAATGAGATAGGGACATGTGACTGTATACTCTGGAATGGATATATTGTCAAGTGAACAAAGCGAGCTGCCGAACAACACACCTAAGATGATCTCGTGTATGTAAAAAAGCCCAGCAGCATATACTGCGATGTCTCTCCCTATTTCCACAGCTATAGCATTTCCTGTGGAAATGCACAGGAAAAAGTCTGGAAGGACCCAGCTTTAACTGGCTGCACAGCAGCTCCTGGCCTCCTGGGAAACTTCTAGAAGGGAAAGGGATTTGGTCAGGAGGCAAGTGAATTTTTTATTTCAATATTTTAAAATAAAGATTCTACATTCATTTATTTCTTGAGTATTTCAAAACAGATGAGTGGATTTCTTTTTTTCAATTGTGAACTTTATGACTGCCTGGTGGCTGGTGGCCCGAGAGCTACCAGAATCAGAGTCCACACACAGAAGTCACCTGCTGCCAGCTCAGTTCCATCATTAGGTAAGAAGTGAGGCAGGGCAGGGAGGTCTCTCAAAGGCCCCAACAGTTAATTCATTCAAAAGTAGAGGAAGTCACCAGCCTTGCAGCTCTGTCGCTGTGTGCTGTGGGTGGAGGAACAGGCAATGGCATGTCAGGCAGAAAGGTTCTCTCTAGAACCCATCTGCCCACCCATTCAGAGTCCAGCTGTGGGACAAGGAGGCCCAGGTATAAGGCGTTAGAGGGAGAGAGACTTCGGCCTGATTAAAGACCTTCCCAAGAGTTTGAGGCGTGATTCATGGGGGAACATCACTCAGAGTCAATTCTCAGACTGACACCCACCCTCCAATCATGCTACTACCTAGTGCACGGGCCGCCTTGGGAGGGAGGTAGGGAGCCACCCCTCTTGAGTAAAAGGCTATAATCCTGTCTTGGTAAGAAAGCAGTTGGGGGTAGCATTAATAAAATATTCCCGGACCCTTCACGGCTGGGTAGCCGTGGGCAAGGTCTTCAACCTTCCTTCACCTCAGTTGCCTCAAAGGCTACAAATCGCAGGATTTTTGTGGAAAGAAATTAAAATACAAATAGGGTAGTATGGCCCTGTTACATGATAGATATCAGGAAATAGTCACTGCTGTATTATTATTATTATTATTACTATTACTATTATTCATAGATGAAGATGGCTTACGTGCTACCCTTGGGAGCCTCAGAAATCTCCCTAGGGATAAGCTAGGATGACACTCCTTACCTCACAGGTTTTTCTGACTCAAGCAAGGTGATCCCTGGCTGTGTAGATGCTTGTGCCTGGGACACAGAGACACCTGGAGTGGTTCTCCTGTGGTTGTATCAGCACCCCAGGTTTATTGGACCCTATCCATGCCTCAGAGCCCGGTGGGGCTGTATCTGAGTCTATAGATGAACAAGGGAATTGGCAGGCAACACTGAGGTATCTCCACTGTAGGGTGAGGGCAGGCCTAAGCCCTGACACCCCGGGGTGGGGGATAAGGGCAGGTCATACTAAACACACACTTAAACAACAGGGCAGACAGGTGTGCACACGCCTCTCAAAAACACACTTTCTCCAAGCCAACCAGCCCAGACACACATCCACAGCAGAGAGGGGCACACACATCCTAGGTGACACACGCGTCTCCCACCCCCAGGTCTGGCTGGAGGCAGTCTCGGGTCTCGCCCAGCCTCCCGCAGCCAGGCTCCTCCCTTGGGAAGCGGAAGCGGAGGCTCGACGTCCCAGGACAGAACGTTCAGCGGAAACCGAGGGGCGGCGGGGAGTCATGGAGGGGATGAGGCAAAGGGAAGGAGGCTGGGCCCCAGGGTTGGGGGAAGGGGTGCATCTCGCCTCCCCCTCCCAGCCTGTAGGTACAATGCACACCTTCTGCAGGAGCAAAACACACGCGAGCACAGCGCAACGTGCTAACCCGTAGCCGCACTTCTGGGTGCACACCTGTGGCGGACGCCCCGCACTCACCCGGGTCCCCATCCGCGCGTGGCATCCGCGCTTCCACGGGCCCTCTACAGGTCCCCCGCCCCCGAGGCGTCCAGCCCTGCCCAGCTGTGTCCCCCGCACAGCCAGCACCTGCCACCAGGAGCTCGGCCATCCCCGCAGCTCGCACCGTCCACGGAGACACAGAACCCCGAGACACATCCCCACCCAGACCCCACGCAGATCCCACGGACACCCCCACAGTGACACAGACCCCGCACACAGTCCTCCAGTCCCCCAATGCCCCCCACAGTCCTTTACACACGACCGCCTGCCCCAAACGTCACGACTCTCCCGCCCCACATTCACTCAAAACACACACAGCCGCACACCTCTCTCGGGGCGCCACCCCGACATCTCAGTGCCCGGATCCCTCCGCCCCCAGGACACAGTTGCCACACCCGAACGACCCCAAGCCCGGCGGGGCCGCGTTACCTGAGGCCCGGCGTGAACACAGCCCAGGTCGACCCCCACCTCCGACGGCAGGTTTGTTAAAAGGGGGGAGGGGGGTGTCTGGGTGTCTGTGTGTGCGTGTGTGTGTGTGTGTGTGTGTGTGTGTGTGTTCGCGCGCGCCCGTGTGGGTGTGCGCGCGCGTGTATAACAAGCGGCGGCCTGGAGGCTCCCGGGCCACCCTCCATCGAGTGGCCCCTCCAACCTACCCGCCCCTGACCCTCAGCCGGGTACCTTTCCTCGTGCAGCACAGGAGCCCGAGCTCAGAGTCTCGGAGCTCCGCTGCGGCCCAGCTCGGGGTCCGTGGAAGCTCTGGCCTCGACCCCCCACGGCCTCACGGGTACGGAGCCGCCGCCGCTTCCGACGCAGGTGTCTCGGGTCATGGGGCGCCCAGGCTCCGGCTCTGGCCCGGGTGATGTAAACCTGAGCTAATCAGCCGCCGCCTGATGCGCTCCGGGCCGGTATTGCACCATCCTCGGCGCTCCGCCCCTCGGGGTCATGCCCGAGCGCGCCCCGCCCCGGCCACACCCTCACCCGCCAGGGCACCTCGCCTCTCGGGCCCCCTAGGGGTGTCTCGTCGCCAGCCCTTTCCCTTCCCCCCCCGCACCCCGCGCCCCAAGTTTGAGTGTAGACACCAGCCACGGATTCTCCCTATCATCTCGGAAAACGCATTTTGCTTTTCTGAGCCTCAGTTTCTGTGAAATGGGAAAAAATGTCTTTCCTTCTCAGGCTGGTGCTGAGGAGAAAAAGGGTAAACCATGATAGTGTCCTGCGTGCTTCCCGTTTATTAGGCTCTTTCCCACCATTGCCTTTTTAAACCTTTAGAGAACCCGTGAAGGCAGGAAGCTCCAGTATTCCCATTCTACTAAGATGCAGTTCGAGGCTCAGCTATGGGAAAGCAGCCCAGGAACCTGCAAAAACCAGACTTACAGGAGCTGATTCGGGGCTCAAAAGGGCCAGTGTAGTGCCCTGGGAAGGCCTGATGTTGGGTGGGCTTCACAGGATTCATTTGCTAAGAGCAGTGTAGCCTAGTGGTTAAGAGCAAGCACCCTAAAACCAGCCTGCCTAAGAGTGCACCTCCCCTCTGCCCAGACCCACTGTGCTATGTCAAGAAAGCTCTTTAAAACCCTGCTTCAGTCTTGGGAGGTGTGGCTCAATTGGTTGGGCGTGGCCCCGTGCATTTTAAGATTACCGGTTATATTCCCAATCTGGGCGCGTGCCTTGGTTGCACGCTCCATCGCCCGTAGGGGGAGTGTAGCAGGTAGCCAATCCATGTTTCTCTCCTCTCTCTCTCTCTCTCTCTCTCTCTCTCTCTCTCTCTCTCTCTCTCTCTCTGTTTCAGTTTCCTATTCTTATAAATAGCACAGCACTCACGTGGTGGAATTGTTGCTTGAATTAAATTAATACATGCAAAATGCTTAGAACATTGTAGGTGCTCAATAGAAAGATAGATGCTTAATAGAAAGGGTGGACACAGTGGAGGCTCAGAGAGGAGAAGGCACCTTTAAGAGGTCTTGCATCTCAGGCCTAGCAGGCCCACTGGCACTTGCTGTTTGGGGAAGCATTCCTGTGTAACCCGTTCCCCCCCACCCCCACACCCCCGCCCTCTGGCATCCAGCACCTTTCAGTGGAAATCCTGGTTGGGTCTTGATGTGGAATATACCAGTGTCAAAATGTAACTCCTCAGGCAGAGGTTGAATGTGAGGCAAAGGGAGTCACCTTTGTTTCCCTGGTTCCAGAATCCCAGGGACCAGCTCACCTATGTCTCAGAGCTTTCAGGGCACAGCAGGGGAGTCTGGGATCTCATTTAACCCTGGAGACTTCGCTGCCTGGGAGGGATAAATGAATTCATTTTCTACACCAGGACACTTAGACTCAGGTTGGAAGGACCCAGAGCCACAAGGGACAAAGAAAGAAAGGGGTTGTCTTCTGAGCACATCTATGAAGCCAGCACTCTGCTGGATTTATTCACACATTCCTAACTTTGTTTCCTGCTGTGTCATGTTCTGAATGCAGGGGACTTATCGGTGACAAGACTGACCTATCCCTGTCCTCACAGATTCTATAAATTAGTGGAGAGACAGACCATTATCAAGAAAATATAATAAAAGCCTAATATGCTAAATGTCTGGTCAACCGGTTGGCCGTTCAACCAATCAAAGAGTAATATGCTAATAATATGCTAAGGCTGCTCAACTGCTCACTATGATGTTCACTGACCACCAGGGGGCAGATGCTCCGACTGGTAGGTTAGCTTGCTGCAGGAGTCCTGCCAATTGGGACTGAGCAAGACAGACCAGACAGGCCAGACATGCCCTGGAGCCCTCCCGAGGTCCCTTCCCAGCTGGCCAACCTCACGTATCCGTCCCCGGCCCAGATCGTGCACCAGTGGGGTCCCTCAGCCTGGCCTGCACCCTCTCACAATCTGGGACCCCTCAGGGGATGTCGGAGATCTGGTTTCGGCCTGATCCTGCAGGCCAGGCTGAGAGGCCCCACTGGTGCACAGATTTGTGTACCAGGCCTCTAGCCTATATAATAAAAGCCTAAGCAACCATTAAGTCAGAGCAACTGGAACAACCGGTCACTATGATGCGCACTGACCACCAGGGGGCAGACACTTAACACAGGAGCTGCTCCCTGGTGGTCAGTGTGCTCCCACAAGAGGAGTGCGGCTCGGCCAGAAGCCGGGCTCACAGCTGGTGAGTGTAGCTCCCACAGCATCAGAAGCCTCTCCCAACTCTGTGGCAGCAGGCACAGTGGGCTGGGTTGTGCTCCAAGAAAAGGTGTGTGGGGGTCTGAGGAGTGCTAAGATAGGAGCCACGCCTGCTCCCTTCCGTTCCACTCTGGTGTCGCCAGTGACTGCTGTATACCCGAAACTCCACACCTGGTGTCCTTAAACTTTCATCTTTATCAATTCTCCCCACTAAAGCATGGAAAGAGTCCTGGTTAGATTTTAGGTCTGGCTGAAGCCATTGACCCTGTGAGATCAGGGGCAAATCATCTCTACTTTTGGGGCCTTGGTTTTCTTATCTGTAAAACAGGAAGAGAGAGTTGGATTGGTCAGTGTTTTCCAAAATATGATATGCACAGCAATGGTTTTAGGGGCTCCAGACTCTATTACATAACATCAAATCATATCATGATACGTGTATTTCCTTTTGATTTTCTCCCTGTTCCTCCAACTACTGGGGGAGAAAACCTCATTTAATAGCTTCTGTGTCTTTAACACTTCACTTGCTAAGGAAGAGAAAGCAGGACTCAGCTCAGAGCTGTCAGCAAGAAATGGGATTTAACTGGGAATTTTAAAATCTTGGTTTGTGGCCCTAGCTGGTTTGGCTCAGTGGATAGAGTATCAGCTTGCAGACTGAAGGGTCCCAGGTTCGATCCCAGTCAAGGCCATGTACCTTGGTTGCGGGTGCATCCCCAGTGGGACGGGGGGGGGGCGGGGGGGGGCGGGTGCAGGATGTTGCTAACTCTCTATCCCTCTCCCTTTCTCTCTGTAAAAAATCAATAAAATATATTTTTTTTAAATCTTGGTTTGCTTTCCTGGTATTTATGATTACTTCACCTTTATGGTAAATGATAGTGACTTTCCATTTGAGGTCAGTAAATTTTCCACTTTAAATAAATTTTTAAAAAATGAGTTGATCCAAAAAAAAACAGTATAGAACTAATATATGGATTTGGGCCAATGGACTTGGGAAAGATGGTGAGTGATTCAAGAGTTGCAGCTTTAGCCTCCTCTTGGGGAGCCCTTAATAAGAGACTGGGCACCACCCCTTCTCTGGGATCTCCCAGGGGCTTTGTAGAAATCCTTCATCATCTGAATCAGGCTCTGGCTGGGCCCTGGGAAAGACAGGCAGGCCAGTGCCCAGGCAGCATCAACCCAGTGGTAGCCACAGCCTGCTGAGTGATCTTGCTCTGTCTGCCCTGGAAGCCTGGGTTTTCTTTGCAAAGAATGTAATTCTTCTGCCAGCACATTGAGCATGGCCCCTGTGGGTGCTTCCCTCACATCGTCTCACCACATCCTTCAACCTCCCCACCAAATCGCTGTTTTCATCCCTGAGGAAGATGAGGAAATGGGGCTCCGAGAGGTGACATTACTGCTCTAAGGAGGGAGGGGGCAGTGGGAGTAGAAGCCAGCTGGTCTGGCTCAAAGCCTGGTGGGTCTTTGGCCACTGCTTTATGCCACCTCCTTGACCTGAACTAGGTGTATGACACTGAGCAAGTCACTCAGCTACTCAGAGACCCAGAGCCTACATCTTTAAAACGGAGTTAATAATGACATCCTCCGGCTAGGGTTATTGAACTGCTCGTTGTTATTGGTAACTGCTGTTGGATTAAATGGAAATTAAATTAATTAATACAGGCAACGTGTTTAGGAAAGTTCCAGGCACTTGGTAAGCACTTGATGATAAGTGACTAATCTCATTTCCACGGAGCCCAGGCTGCCACCTCTCCCCCAGCTGCCCAAACTCCCACCCCACCCCTCCTTGAAAGCTGAGGGTGACAGGAGAAGTAGGGAAACATTTCCTGAGCATCGCCCCTGAGGCAGGCCTGGACTCTGGCCTTCATCTGCTCTCTCATGTAATCCTGACCACAACCCTATGAACCAAGGATGAATTGATGCCTTTTTACAAGTGAAAAAAACAGGTGTCAAGGGAGAAGTAACCTGCTGGGATCACACAGAAAACCACACAGAACCAGGTCCAGGTAGTCCCAGAGCCCACGTCAGTCTGTTATTTCAGGAGCCTCCATGAGACACATTGAAAGTTCCGGGAGCTCGCATGCCCTCCTCTAGGGTGAGAGGTCCTCTCCCTAACCTGTGGTGGGAGGAGCTAGAAACTGCACAAGGGAGAAAAGTTGGTTTCTGGTTCTGACCTTGCCCTGACAGGGGGGTGACCTTGGGCAGCCACTAGTCCCTTCCTGGCCTCAGCCACACAATTACTGTTCTGTGTGTCAGGAGTGGGGCTCTCCAAACTTCTAGGGGTCCTGTTTCTCTTGTTACCTTCCAGCAGGGAGGAGGAGGGAGCCGCTGACCCACCTACTCCCATTACTGGTTTTGCTGATGAATTGCTGTCATCGGATCCCTTCCTGCTTGCCCGCCTGCCTCCTGGGGGTCCTGAAGCCTAGGAGGCTAGCGAAGGAAAAGGATTATGTATGTTCCATCCAGGCCAAAGCCCAGCCCTTCCCTTTCTGAGAAAAGACTGCTGGTCGGGTAGGAAGTAGGAGGGAGTGGCGAGGTGTTCAGCCAGCAGCCAGTTGCATCAGAAACCTTACGCAGGGTGCCCCATAGCTCTTATCCCCACCCTAGTCCCCTGAGGTGCCAGAGTGAGGACTGTTAGGCCTTGTAGGGAACACCAACCCAGGCCTGGTCCTCAGGGAGTAGCGGGGAGGGCAGGGGATGAAGGGGAGGGTTTGGGGCAGATGCTGCTCATCTGCTCGGCGACGGAACTTCAGGCTGAAAGGTGCTCCTGGAGGAATCCCGAGCCAAGCCACCGGCTCAGTCCCGCCCTGGAGACAGAGGACGCTAGGCTGGTGCCCTGGACACTGACTGACCCTTCTTCCCTCACCTTGGACTCCAACTGGTCTCTGACTTGAAACCTTAGACATAGCCTGGTCACTGAGCCCTGACCACTGCCCCAGCCATGGCTAAATCCTGGCCCTATGCCCAACTGAGCGCTGACTTGGTCACTGACTGGGCACACTCCTTGTCCCAGGCTGACCCCTGACGTAAAGTCCAGTTCCAGCTCCTGAGTTATAGTCGTGCAGACACTTAGCTCTAACTCAGTGATTTCCAACTGGTGTGCTGCATTTCAGCAATGTTTAAAACATGCAAAGCCTGACTGTTTATTTAGTCACGGGCACTGCCCTCTTTTCCCTTAGATTGCCAAATAAAAAATTATAATAGCCAACACAGCAATAGCTGTCCGGTGTGAATGAAACAAAATTATACCTTTTTTTTTTTTTTTGGTCAGCTTGGCAAAAAAATATACTTTTCGGTGTGCAGCAGAATTTCTGTAATTAGTTTATATGTGCCATGAGATAAAAAGACTGAAAGTCGCTCCTCTGACTCATGAACCTGGACCCAGTCCCCAGATGGACCCCAGCCCTAGCCTCAGGCCTGGGGAGAATCAGGGGAGCTGTGCTCAGGCACAGGCACGAGAGCTTGGCACCCGCTGGTCTCCCTCTGGTCCTTCACCGCTCCCAGGCTGAGGGTGGCTCAGGGGCTGTGTGGGACTGGGCCCACGGAGCTGTCCTCTGGCCAGCCCCAAACTGACTCAGCAGGGAGCTGGGTGTGGAGTCCGGCCAGACTCTCTGAGGTTCAAGCTGCAGGCGGGGTTCGGGGAGGGCCCAGATCTGCAAATGGAGGCTGCATGTGGCCAGTAAGACCATTAAGGTAAAGCAGTCCAGCCCAAATTCCATCCACCCCCATCTACCCATTTATTACACATTTTCCATCATTCATCCATATGATTGTCTCTCAGAGTATCTTGTCCTTTTCCTCATAGCATATATGATCATTAAGAATTTTATATGTATTTAATGACATGTAATTTTTATAGATTAATAATATGTAATTACATTATACTGTATATATCCCACTAAATTGTAAACTCCCTTAGGGGAGGCACCTGCTGGTTTGGCTCATCAGTATATTTCCAGTGCCTAGTATAGTCTTGGGCATGGTAAGTGCTCAGTAAATATTAGCTGAATGGATTCAGTCCCTCCACTTATTTATTCATCCCTCATCCATCCATTTATCATTCACCCATAACCCATTCCCCACCATCTATCCATTCAACTGCCTCCTACTATCTCTCCATTCTGGAGCTACCTACATATCTTTTTAGCACCAATCAAACCATTTATATTTCATTCATCCATTCAACAAATATTTATTCCTGTTACTTGCCGGGCACTGTTCTAAAGGCTGTAGATACTGCAGTGAAAATAACAAACAAAAATGGGGCTTTACCCCCTGCCCAGCAAATAGAAAATATGCAAGAAATAACATAATAAACACTTACGTTGGAGGGTGATAAGGAAAGGGTGATAGAAAAGTGGGGAGGGTGGAAGCAGGCAGTGGCTCTAGTGAGTTCCAGTGGATACCACGGGACTCTCTGGAGGGCAGAATGTCCAGACAGGGGTAATGGCTTATGCAGAGGCCAAGGGGGAGCTTGACTGGTGTGCTGGCCAAGGTCAGTGTGGCTGGAGTGGAGCAAGTCAGGGGAGGTGGTAGTAGATGAGGTCGGGGGGATCAGGGTGGGTTCAGACCATCTGGAGCTTTGGAGGCTTTTGAAAGGACTCTGGGAAGAAGGGAGCAGGGGTTGCAATACTTTTGAGAAAAATCCAGTGGCTTAGAGCAGGGCAGTGGCTATACAGGTGTGGCTGGATTCTGGGTATAGTTAAAAGGTGGAAGTAACAGGATTGCTGATGCTTCAGATATGGAGTGTGAGGAAATGGGAGGTGTCAAGGACACCTCCAAGGTGTCTTGGCCTGAACAATGGCAAGTATGTAGCTACCATCAAATGAGATGAGCAAGGTGTTTTGGGAAAGACCAGAGGTTCAAATTTGGGAATTTTGAGTTTGAAGTGTCTCTTAGGCATGCTAGAGGAGACGTTGGGTAGGCAGTTGGGTGTATGTGCTAGAGTTCAGGGGAGAGGTCTGGGCTGAAGATACAGAACTGGAGAGCACCAGGGACTGAGTCCTGGACCACTCTAGCAGAAAGGGCTGGGAGAGACAAAGTTGAGATAGGAGAAGAGCCAGGAGAGTATGAAGGCCTGGATGCCGAGTGAATAGAGAAGGTTATTAGGGCGCAGGGAATGGTCAAAGCTGTTAATCAATTTGGAAAATGAAGATTGAAAGTTGAGCATTGGATTTAGAAACAGGGTGACCTTAACAAGAACAGTTTCAATAAGGGTGGGGTGGGCAGGTAGAAGTGTGATTGGAATGAATTTAAGAGAGAAGAAGAATTAAAGGCAGTGAGTAAAGACCATTTTGCAAAGAGGAGCAAAATAAATGGGTATTAGCTGTGGGTAGGGCTGTAGGATCAAATGAAGGCTGTAGTCTTAAAAACTACATCTGTAAGCTAAGAAGTCTGCCCTGAACTCCTGCAGAGTACCACCTCGTGCTAACCAGAGAAGGGCAGACAGGTTTTTTCTCTTCCAGGACATTCTGTCCAAGGGGACAGAATTTGGCTGGGGAGAGGGAATGTGTAAAAATATGAGGACAAATTTAAAAGTATTTTTACTTATTTATATTTTGGCTCAAAATTCCAAAGGTACAAGGTATAGAACTAGAAAGGTCTCCTCCCATTCCTGTCTCTAGCCCCCTAGTGCCTCTTTCTGGGGGTAACCAATTATCTTGTGTTATCTTCAAGACATGAAGTTGTGACTATTTCCTTTCCCCTTGTACACAGATGAGAGCATACACAGTCTTTCAGATAGCTTTTTTCTCTCTATTTCACAGTTTGTCTTAGGGATTACTCCATATCAGTTCAGAAAGACCTGCCTGACTTTTTATAGCTTTGTAGTATTCCGTTGTAGGGATGTACTGGTTTATTGAAACCATTCCTTGTCAATGAACATTTCATTATTTCCGGTCTTTTGCTATAACAAACAATGGAACAATGCTGCAGTGTTCAGACATGGGGAGTAGAGAGAAACTCTGAGCTAATTTTCTAGAAGAGAATTACTAAGTCAAAAGTTTGTGCATTTTCACTTTCGATGAAAATTGCTGGATGATTCCCCCATCCAGATGGAGCCAAACCACCTCCTGCTAGCAGAGCAGAAGCCTGTGTCATGGAGGTGTCTGAGCTTTACCGATCCGATTAGGAAAAACCAAAGTGTCTTCATGCAGCTTTTATTCATTTCCCTTGTTCTGACGTGAATCTTCTGTTTTACAGCTGCAAAGGCAGAGCAGGAAGAGGAACTTCTGGAGGTCAGCGCCCCCAGGCCGCCGTGGTAGGCAGTGAGCGCCCAGCTTGGGAGGTGACTCAGCAGAGTAAGAGGAGGCCAAGTTGTTGCCTGGCAGAGGCTGTGTGACTCCCTCTGCCGCCTCTGTCCTTGGCCTGCCCTCTCCTCCCAGATGTGCCTCTAAGCTGTCTTCTCCCCCCATGTCCACAGCCCCACGGGCCACTCCAGATCCCACCCCCATGCTCACGAAGCCATCTCCCCCTTCCTGCCATTTAAAGTTCCCTTGGCCCAGAGCTTCTGGAAGGCTGAGCTAAGGTGACATCCAGCCCTCCTCCGTGGCCTCTTAAGACACCAGGGAAAATGTTAGAATCTTAGGTTGTCTCTGCTAGTCTGGCACTCAGTGATGGTCAAGCCCACACCCCCTCATCATGGGGCAGCGTGCAGAGTGTATGTGAGCTGATGTGCATATATTGGTGTGTATTGCTTAGGTGTGTGTCTCTGTGGCAGCCTCGAGTAAAGAAAAGAAAAAAAGCCTGGTTCTGGCATTTCAAGCTGGACTTGAACCCCAGCTCAGCCTCTAATCAGCCGTGTGACATTGGGCAAGTCACTCACCCTCAGTGAGCGTCAAGTTCTCTGATCTATAAAGTTGGAATGATAGCCCTGCCATCATCGCCACGTGGTTGGAGCGTCAGCCCACACACCAAAGGGTCTCGGGTTTGATTCCCTGTCAAGGGCACATATGAAGTACCCAGATTGCAGGCTCACCCCCGGCCCCAGTGGGGTCTCTTGGGCCTTGTGTTTGGGAGGCAACCAATCAATATGTCTTTCTCACATTGATGTTTCTCTCTTTCCCCCCTCCCTGCCTCTCTCCCGCTCTCTCTAAGAAGCAATGGAAAAAGTATCCTATCTTCAGGTGAGGATTAAAAAAAGAAGTTGGAATGATAATCAAGGAGCTGACTCCTGCCAGCCTTGCTGAGTCATCACTTTCCACAGTCCCTCATCCCTCCTTCCAGCCACGCTCCCTTTTTTCTAGAGCTTGAACAAAACAAATTCTTCCTGCCCCTGCGTAGTGGCCCTTGCTGTTCCATTTGCCTGGAATTTTCCCTACATCTTCCCAGGCTCCCCCTCCTCTTCTTTCAGGTCTCAGATCAAATGCATCTCCTCCGAGAGACACTCCCTGAAGGGTCATGCTCCCACCCAGGCCCCGGCAGCCTGCCTCCAATCCATAACTGTCTTGTTTTATTCACAGCACTTTTCAAAGTTTGAAATGATCTCATTTATGTACTAAATGGCTGTTGTCTGTACCTCTTGCCCTAGCTAGGAAGTCAGAACCCTGAGGGCAGGCTTGCTGTATCCCTGTGTCTAGCACAGAGCCTGGCACCTAGTAAGTGTTCAATTAATTGTTGAATGAATGAATGAATGAAAAGTGCTCAGCACAATGCTTGGCATGTAATAAAGCTCAAAATTGCTGCTGATTATTATTACACAAGGGCTAGTGGCTATCATTGTTTAAGAGGAACAACTTTGCTCAGCAATTCTTACAGCAATTACTTATGTGAGTGCTGTGTGGTGAAGTGTCGTGGGAGAAACAGAGTCAAGAAGCCCAGTGGGTTGTTGAGGAATAGACCACGTAGCTGGGAAGACGAGGCCCCTGGGAAAGCAATCAGGATGGCTTGCGATCATGATGCATTGAGTTATTCTCACAACAAGACTAAAGTGGCTATTATCACTCATTTTGTAGATTAGAGATTGGGGCTCAGAGAGGCTGAGATGCCTAAGGTCACCCAGCTGCTCAGTACGCGCGCGCACACACACACACACTTCTTGCACACTGTGTTCCCCCAGACATGCTGATGATTGCTCACACTGGCTGAGTCATGTTGCACCTGCCCTGACTGGCATCACTTGAACTCTCAGTTTTGCAAAGAAAGGGCTGTGTCCACTCTGCTCACCGAGCTTCCACAGAGCCCAGCCCAGGGCGAGCTGAGAGTAGGCACTCAAGATTTATAGAGAAGATAAATCCAGGCCCCCTCTATCCATCATTATCACCCTTCCTCCACTCATTCTCTCGCTCACTGAGGGCCTCCAGGATCAGCACCAGGCGATGCTACAATCCGTCCTGCTCCCTCCCTCTCCACCTCTCCCCAGCATGCCTGTGATGAGTGCCCCATTAGATGCCAAGTCTTGGCAGCTCTTGCCCTGCCAAACGTGGTTCCTGGATCCTGCCAAGTGCACACCCCAGTGGACACCCTGTTTCCCTCCCTCCTTCTTCCTGCTCTGACCACATGTCCTGAACCAGACACTTATGCAACCTTATGAGTTCTTCCATCACCAGGCTCCTGATGGCCTGGTGCCCAGGGCTTGGCTTTGAGTCATATGCTCTGGGGTTTGGCAGGGCTGGGACAGGAAGTTCACAGCCCTCGGAGACACTAACCCAGGCTGACTTGGAGGGAGGCCAGAGTCACTGGTTTCATCACCACACACCCACGGAGCACACCTGTGCACAGATATGTGAGGATGTGGCCTGGAAGAGGATGTGATATGTCCAGGGTTACAGGGAATATCAATGTCAATGTGGGAATCCAACAGTGGCACATCTGTTCATTCATGAACACAACTACACAGCAATGGAGACAGGCTGCACTTCCAAATATTGCAGGGCCAGGGTTTGAAGCCCACCTGTTTACCAGCTGTGTGGCCTTTGGCAAGCCACTTCACTTCTCTGAGCCTTATCTTTGTTATTTGCACATAGTAGGTGCTCAATAGTTGTAGCTGCTGAAAAAAATCAATCGCAGAGTAAGTGCAAGTACACAGTTATCAGTATATCTACAGACATACATCATCATAATGTACACGCCTATTGGTGTGCACCTGAATGTACATTGGTGCACACCTATGCATGTAACATGCTTATCCAAGGGCTTGTATAAGGCCCACCAATTTGCATATGGATGCATGTGTCTGAGAGGTCATTTGGGCTAATTATTTTTTTCCAGCAATGCACACTAGTAGGGTGGTTTTCCAGAGGATTTTCTGAGCTCTTGTCGTGGGCAGGATTTGGTGTTTATCAGGGTAGACATGCATATGCTTGCCTGTGTCTGTGTGAACCTGTGTGAGGGGTAATGAGTACAACCCCCATCCCTTATCAGGTTGGTTAGTTGGTAGAATCTGTGGGGATGGTGTTGCCTCTGTATGGATGGATGCCAGGGGTTTGGGGCATTCTGAACCTGAATTGTTTCGGTTCAAATCTCACCTGTGTAACCTTTGACAAGATGCTTAAACATTCTGTGCTCACTTTCCCATTCTGTGCCTTGGAGATAATGATAACCACCTTATGGTGGTCTGATGAATAACAGAATTAGTTGTGTGAAGTACTGACTACCTAGCCCAGCACAGACAAGTGCTATACCTCTGCGTCTGTCCTCTGTGATATATGATTTGCTTTCTATTACTGCTTTCACCCTATTAGATCTCCATCACCTCTCCCCTGGACTGTCCTTTCCAGTAGACTGGGAGGCCCGGGAGGCCAGGGCCATGTCTGAGTCATTCCCAATTATAACCTGTGCACTGCCTGCTAGTTCTGACCCTCAGACTCCTTCATGACAATAGCTGGCATTTATAGCGTACTTCCATGTGCCGGGCACTGTGTTAAGCTCATTAGATCTTGAACAATCTCAAGAGGTTGGCATCTTCTTTGGCCCTATCTTAGAGAAAAAGAAACTGAGGCTCAGAGAGGTTAAAAACGGCCCGGCTCACACAGTGGCTTGGACCTGGCAGACGGCCTCACTCTCGGCCTGATCTCGGCGTAAGATTTGAGATGAAGAGTTTAGGGCATGGAGGTTGCATCTCCCTCTTAGGCTCCCCTGTGTTGTTCTCTCCCCCCAACCCTACCCCCTCTCTGTACATCTCACTAACACCTGCCCCATATGAATATCCCCATGTTTATCTTTCTCACCTTGGGGCCTCTCAGCTCCCTGCTCAGGCACAGCATCCCAGAGGCCAGGCACTGCTCCAGATCATTCCTTCTTTGGTCCATTTGGGGGTGAGGTGGAGGAGCTCCTCTGAGGCTGGTCAGCAGGGAGGAAGGAGGGAATGCAAGACTTAGCAGGAGTGAGGGGCAGCCTCTGGGGAGTGTAGGGTTAATTGCTCAGGCTCTGGCATAAAAATGGAGCAGAAGCCCTGGCTGGTTTGGCTCAGTAGAGAGAGTGTCGGCCTGCAGACTGAAAGGTCCCAGGTTCGATTCCGGTCAAGGGCATGTACCTTGGTTGTGGGCACATCCCCAGTAGGGAGTATGCAGGAGACAGCTGATCGATGTTTCTCTCCCATCAATGTTTCTCACTCTCTATCCCTCTCCCTTCTTCTCTGTAAAAAATCAATAAAAATATATATGTTTTTTAAAATGGAGCAGAAGGTGCCTCCCTCCCCACCTCAGAGAAGGGAGGGAATGCAGGATAGAGGGAAAAGATCTTCCCTCTGAGGTCCAGGAAGCTGTCAAACTGCTGAGGTGCAACCGTTTTGAAGGACACCAGAGGGTTCCCTGATGCAGCTATGAGCTCTGTGTCTATTTAGTCCCCCCATGTGCCCCTGGGTCTCCAGGGGCTACCAAGGCCCAAGGTCTTGTGTATTCTGCCCTTGTTGGGTGGAGCACCTTATAGATGTCAATTAGGTCAAGTTGGGTGATGGTGTTGTTCAAATCTTCCCTAACCTTACTGATTTTCTGTCTACTTGTTTCATCATTTATTAAGGAAGTATTGAAATCTGTTCATGGCCTGGAAACTCAGGGAAGTTGACTGGGACAACTATAAAAATGAGGAAAATGTATTCTCATTCATTTATTTCCTGGCCCATTCTTTGGTTCTCAAGTGGGAGAAGAAACCTGATTCCTATTAGGTTTCACCATGGCCCAGGCCCTGCTCTCGGTGTTTAGTAAACCCCATGTGCTGTCCACACCTTAGAGAATGGCAGCTCCAGCCTCCCAGTAGCTCCAGCCAAAACCTTGGAGTCACTCCATATTGGCCAGAACAACACTATTATTTTTAACTTCTGGGGGGAATAATTTTAGATCTATAGAAGAGTTACTAAGACAGTACTGACAGTTCCTAGATGCCCTTCAGCCATGTCTCCTTGCTGTTCTTATCTTTCGTGCAACAATTATTACTGTGGCATGCAATTTTTTTTATTTCTCTCAATCCTTCTGTATCTATTAATTGAAATTCTTCTATAAGAAAGATAAATCCCTTCTCCCCATTTATTAAATGCATTCAATCAAATATATTCTTTTTTAAATTTAAAGAAATATATTTTAGCATGAAATATACTCCCATGGCTCAAAATTTTAAATGGGTGCAAGTCTCCCTCCCACTCTTGTCCCCTCCCCAAAGACAACCAAAGGCATTAGAGATTTCACACATGTACAAGCAAGGTCCATAAATCTTCTTTTTACACAAATGATTTAGAAGAATTCTAAAAGATGCTGCACCTTGCACCCTTTCACCTAGCAATATCACTTAGAGAGCAGTGTAGCTCAGTACATGTGGAGCTTTTTCACCCTTTTAGTGTCCCAGTGTATAACTGTACCAGGATTTATTACTTAGTCCCCTATCAATGAACATCTAGGTTGTTTCCAAATGTTTTCTGTTACAAACAATGCTGCCATGTCCAACATGTGGAATTGAACCTATAGATAGGCCCGCACAAGAGGGAGGGATCAAAGGGCATGTGTGTTTCCCATTTTGATATTGCCACACTGCCTCAGGCTGCACCAGCTTACAGCCTGTTTCCTAAGTATGGGATGCTGTACAAAGAACCCCATACTATGTGGCTTAAAACAACAAAAATTATTCTCTCACAGTTCTGGAAGCTAGAAGTCTGGAAAATGTTGGCTTTTACTCTGAGTGCGGTGGGAGCCACGGGTGGGTACTGGGCAGAGGAGGGACAGGACCCAAGTTATGTGGTAACAGGATTTACCTGGCTGCTCTGAAAAGATTAGACTTGGGGATGGAGAAGCAGGAAGTGGGGAGGCCATGGAGAAGCTGGTACAATAACCCAGATGAGAAGTGATGGTGGCTCAGGCCAGGGAGCTAGCTGTGGGGTTGTGTACAGGATGTATTTCCAAGGTTGAGTTGACAGGACTTGCTGATGGATTGGATTCAGGCCATGAGGAAAGGGAGGAGTCAAAAATGACTCCAAGGTTTTGGCTGGAGCTACTGGGAGGCTGGAGCTGCCATTCTCTAAGGTGTGGACAGCACATGGGGTTTATTAAACACCGAGAGCAGGGCCTGGGCCATGATGAGAACAGCTAACCCATTATGGTTAGCTGTTCATATGGCTGAAGAGATTCCATCCCTAAACTGTCCTTGCCTTCCTTCCCTCTCAGGGATGAGGCAGTAGGTTGTCAAGATGGCTGAGAAATTTCCTTCCCATCCAGCAAGCATTTAAAATCTCCCAGGAAGCCTAGGCAAGTGGCTTCACTTCTCTGACCATGAGTTACCTAATCTGTAAAATGGAGATAATAATCTCCTTTCTTGTGAGAAGCAAATGAGAAATAATGGACTTAAGTGCCCAGCACACAAGACAGTCTCCTTCCTCCCTCCCCACACCCCAGTGGTCAGGAAGAAAAGCAAAATCAGTATTACCCCAGCTGTTTATTGAATAGGAAGGTGGGATGGAAGAGGTGCAGAATGGGGAGACCATCTGGGGCACAAGAGCAGTAGGACCTGCCTGGTGGGGGAAGACTGGGGATACACATCCCCCCAAGGTGGCCTCAAGGCTGGTGGTGACAGGGAGCCCAGAGGGTAGGGGCGGGGTCCACGGAGGTCTCTTTCCAGCTGTCTTGGAGCTCCCCCTGGTGGCAGAGAACGGAGTTGATGCATCACAAGTGGGTGATGGTTTCTGTGGGGGGGACTTTTTTTAAATCTCTATCTCTTTTTTTAAAAATATACTTTTATTGATTTCAGAGAATAAGAGAGAGAGCGAGAGAGAGATCAATGATGAGAGAGAATCATTGATCAGCTGCCTCCTGCACACCCCCTACTGGGGATCGGGCCTGCAACTTGGGCATGTGCCCTTGACTGGAATCAAACCAGGACTCTTTATCCACTGAACCAAACCAGCAAAGCTGTGGCTGTGTTGGGGACTTGAGGAACAAAGACATCCTAGTTCTCCTGACCCCTGGCCCTTAGAGGCCATTTAAATGCATTTTCAAAGTATTTTCTTAGCCACCTGGGACATCAGACTTCCAGCTAGTCTCTCTGGGCCGAGCCTGTCCCCAACCCCTGGGGGTCCCAGGAAAGCCAGGAAGACGCAGGACCCTGCTACAGCTATAGAACAAGAGCTGGCCCAGGAGGAGTCAGGAAAGGTGGAGCCTGCAGCCTGCCAGCCTCCCTCAGCCACCTCATCTGTACACTGGAGCTAGTAATAGCCCAGGATGAGTGGATAGGGAGGAAGGCTCTGATGCCAAAACGCATGAAGAAAACAGGGAGTAACTGTTTTTGCACCATCCTAGACAGGAAGTCCAATGAGCATCTTTGACACATCCTGAGGCATCCAGTGCAGCTGAGAGAGGGTGGGGTCAATGGATGAAAATGACACCCACTTTTGCCTATAGAGGGTAATACTTACATTAGGGGAGAATAGGAAAATCATGGAACTCAAGAATCTGACCCAAACTCCTTTTACTTCAGAGGCAGGAACTGGTGGTCTGAACAGGTAAGGGGCGTGGCCACAGAGAGAAAAGAGTGGGGACAGGTTGAGGGAGATGCTTTCTGCCCCTGAAGAGCCTAGGGAAGGAGAGGTGGTGGGGAGTTTTGAGTGGACTTGGGGAAGGTTGGCATCTTGGATGAGTTGGGCCCTGCCCCCTGGGAATGGGCATGAGAATGTGAGCTCCAGACTTCCTGACCTGGAGTTGAGCCTTTTGTAGGTTTAGACAGAGGGTCCCTGCTGAAAGGGAGAAGTTAAGGAGACGATGGGATATGGTGAAGAGGAGGAGGGGTCCAGTCTCTGGGTCTGGTGCCTCCTCCAGCTCTGTAGGCAGCTCAAGAGCTCCACTTCGGCTGGATGGTCTGCACGGAGGACTGCCCAAAGGCGCTGGTGGGCGGCGAGAACCAAGAATAGCCACTGGCATCACAGAAGATGGGGGAGAACTGCTGCTCTGACTCGTCCCCAAAGACCTCCACATGGCTGTCAACTTCCGTATCCAAAGGTTCTGCCTTGGTGTCCTGGCTCAGCCAGCTGATCATGGCCCAGAACAGGCAGATGGCCAGCAGGACCCCGGCTGCCGCGCAGAGTGCCATGCCTGCCAGGCGGCAGGTGCCCAGAGCCTGGTTGTAGTCAGCTGCCCGCTGATCCAACACCAGGAACTCGCCCTCTCCAATGCCCTCCAGCTTGGGGGGCATGGCATAGCCCGTGGTCAGGGCTGCCACACCCAGCAGCAGAAGCAGGGTCCCCGAGGACAGGCTGATCTGGAGAGAGGCAGACAGATTGGGAGGCAGTCAGTGTCAGTCGGGGGCCCTAGGCCAAGGGATCCCTAGTGCACCTTGGATCCCAACTGGATTTAAAGGTAACCCCTTAATCCAACCTTAAGAGATGGGGATCACAGAGCACACCTGCTAGGATCTAACACTGCCATGTTCTATTTGGAATCTTGAGACCTCTTGATTAATTTCCTTCCCAGCTCCCACATAGCAGTGGGTTTCCCTTGCCAACCTGAGCCCCCTTCCATCATTATTTGGGTCTTATTCCCAGTACCATCTACCTTCTATCTCTATCTCTCTGTCTGGTTAACTCCTACACATCCCTCAGATATCATCTAAAACCTCACCTCCTCAGGGAAGCCTTCCAGGACACCTCCGAACTGGGTCAAGTCACTTACTCTACACTCTGCAAATGCTCTGCGCATTCATTCTCCAGTGATTTCACCTTGGTGCACATTAGGATATGTACTTTGGTTACTATGTAAGTGATGTCGGCCTGCCCCATCACACTGAGAGCTATGAGAGCCATGAGAGCAGACTCTGTCCATTTTGGCTCACGAGGTGTCTTCCATGCCTAGCACAGTACTAGTATAGAGTCATAGCCGAGTGAACATTTGCAGAATAACTAAATGAACCACCTTTAGGAGCTCCTTGAGGATAGGAATCACATCTTCTTCAGTTCTGTGTCCCCAAGAGCCTAGCACACTGCCTGGCAATTAGAAGATGCTTTAAAAAATGTAAAAAGGTACTGACTTTCCTGTAAATCTTCCCTGATCACCACAGGTGCTGAGAGCATGCCTTCTCCCAGCATCCTCTGCACACCTGGCCTGAGGCTGTGATTCACTCTGCACAGGTTAGCACCTCACCTCTCTACTAGAGTAAAGCCTTTTGAAAGCAGAGGGGAGGGACTCTCTTCCTATAGTGTTTATCAAAGAGCTATGCCCACTGTCAGGACTCTGATCACTGCCACCTCCATGCCTTTACCCACACAGTGCACCCTGACTGACCACTCTACCTGGCTCATATGAATCAACTGTTTCTCTCATATCTTGCACTGCCCTGGAAACAGTACCCCACTAAATTGGGAAGCACAGTAATATTTCAGTGGGATGAACCCCATCCCTGCCAGTCAGCATAAATGATCCCCCTGGATGCAATAATTAGTTCAGCCCTGGGGAAGTGTCCCAGTCTGAGCCAATGCAATACTTGTCTGGACTTCTAGAAATAAAAAGCATTCTCTTCTGAAGGAAATACCAGAGGAAATTCTGATTTCCTTTGGATAGTGTGGAGTAGAAGATTGAGGGGCAGCATAGTAGCAGCCATTGGGGAACATGTGGGCAGAACCTGAAGCTAATAGGTTTTAAGGGTATGGGTGCCATGAGAAGCCTGAAGACTAAGAGAAACCTTGAGTCCCTCAGTGTGATGGTTTGAACTGCTGGATCAAACTTTGCCTGAAGGCACACAACCTCTGATTTCTTCTAGAAAATAAGCAGCATTTTCCCTTTATAGTTTAAACCCATGCGAGCTGGGTTTTCTATTGCTTGAACATGCAAGACTTTTAACTGCTACACCATCCCTTTTCTTTCTATCCACTGAGTTCATCTTTTCCCGGAAGCCACAGGAAATCACCAGAGTTGCTCCTCCTCCGGCCTTACCTTCCAGCACAGTGAGGGCCAAGGTCGACGGGGACACAGAATAGGAGGCCCCTCAGGGTCATCACTGAGGGCAGTACCTGCACAGTCTTCATAGAAGAGGTGCAAGTAGGAGCGGACCCCATACCACTTGCCATCTTCCACATTGGGGCCTGGGCCACAGCCACAGGGACGGTCACAGTTTGGCATCCTGGAGTCCTGTGGGATAAGCAAGGTTCAGCAGACAGAGGGAAGGATCAGTGAGAGCTGCCTGTGGTGACCTTCCCAGGCTCCTGAATCTTTGTATCCCATCCACTTCTCCCCTTTAAGACATCCCACACTCACAGCACAGCCTGGCCTTCTGGAATCCTGGCCTGGGTTTCCCTAGTGTACAGTGAATGAGCCAGTGCACTGAAGGAATTAGCCCGGCAATTGGAGGTGTCAATAAAGGTGTGTATTTGCTCTGGAGGCCACTCGTGGCTGGGGCTGTGGGTTGTGGAGTCTCACTGTCTGGACTGGAATCCCTGATCCACCACTTCCTGGCTGTGTGATCATAGACAAGTGCTTGCACTTTTCTAAGCCTTAGTTTCCTCACCTGTAAAACAGGGCTAATGATTACACCTGCTGTGTACAGTTATTGTGTCTTCTGGTAGCTGTTGTGCTTATTATTATTACTGTAATTTCTTTATTATTGTTTTTTTGTCTTGAACTTTTTGAGCTCCATATCTGGAGGTCCCCATCCCCATCTTCTCTCAAAATCTCCCCCCTTGTAGGTACTCTTGGGGGAAACTGTCCTGGCTGCAGTCAGAGCTCCACAATCTGTAAGGCCTTAAAAGACCCCTCCCCAGGGCTGCCCCTCAGAAGGCAACAACCTCCAAGTCCCAAGGAATCTTGACTCTACAGGTGGTGAACGTCGGGGGCCCTTGGGATTAGGGGCTCTTAAGTTCAACAGCTGTTAGAGTTTTAGAGAACCCTATCTAAGAACCCCTCTTCTCACAAATGGAGACATTGAGGTTTCAGAATGAAAGGTACTTATCCACACATAGGTAGAACTAGAATCAAAGTCGGAGGTGGGGGCAGAGCTGGGGAGGCCTGCCCTCCTGCCCTCCCACATCCAAGGTTGGCCCTCAGCCCCTCTGAGCAGCTTCAGACAAAATAAAGCAATGAGCTTACACTGAAGGGCAAGACAAATTTTCAGTCCTTTCTCGTTTCCAGTCAGATGTGGCCCTCAAATCCCAGCACATAAACACACACCAATACAGACACACAAACACCACAGAGACATACCCAGACAGGCACAAATATCATACCACACAGAGACACATGCAGATAAACACACACAGCACAAAGAAACACACAAAAACATACAAACACACATAAACGGACAGAGACACAAGTATAGACAGCCACAGTGTGTGTTGGGGGTGTTTCTTGGAGTTCCCACGGATCCATACAAGTCCAGGGGTGCTGTGGTTAAAGCCTGTCTATAAATTGCAGCTCTTCACAGCCCTTACCAACAATTCAGGCGAAAAAGAGGGAAAAAGAAAAAAAAAAATAGAGAATGGGGAAAAGCTGAGAAAGAGGGCGAGAGATCTGGAGGGCGGGCGGGGCGGAGCTCGGAGGGGGCGTGGCCACTGCGGTACCCGCCGCGGGTGGGAAAATGAATGGGGTCCGCGGGACAGTACGAGTTAGTGCAGCGACCATTAATTGAAGACGCTAAGGGAGAGGGCAGGGAGAGGATTCAGGGATGCTTGGATTAGCTCCTCCCCTGCAGCTAACTGTCCTCCTCCCCGAAATATACTTAATCACTGAATCCTGCTGGCCTAGGAGAAGGAAGGTGACCTTGACGCTGCCTTCCCGTCGGCCTTCCCCGCCCCTCCTATTCTTGAGTTGCTGGGAGGCGGTCTGGCGGTCTGGGGGTCTGGAGGTGGGAGGGAAAGGATGCTGAGGACACCGCGTATACCCGGGAGGGTTGCCATAGAAACTTCTAGGGAGGGGGCAGGAGCTCGTTGGGAAGGGATCAGGAAGAAGAGGGGGCTCCAGGGTGCGAGGGGGAAGACTGCGGCGGAGTAGGCGCTCGGGGAAGGCGCGCGGGAAGGTGACATGCGCGAGGGCCGGAAGATGGATGGAGTCTCTCTTCTTTGCGCGGCCTCACTGGGTTCTTCCCGGAGCCCCAGGCCCGCCCACTCCAGCGTCCGCACGGCTGAGGCCTCGAGAGGGGGCGCCCTCCTCCGGGCGAGGCCAGGGAAATCAGGCCAACTCCCCGCCCCCACAGCACCAGTGTTTCTGGCCCGCCCCCCCCCCCCCCCATCCCCGGGCCGAGATTCACTGCCTCCTTTCCCGGGGAGGTAAACTGAGTCGGGGCGGGAGGGCGATGGGATTTCAGTGGAGGGGTGTGCGGGTCGTGTCCTTGGAAGCCTCCGCCCAGAGAGGTCTCGGGTGCGGGAGCTGGAGCGGTCACTGCCTGTCTGCTTCCCCGAGACATCCATCCCCTCCCAAAGTCCGAGGTACATCAGGGCTTAGGCGCTGCCGCCCTGCCTGACGCGGGGCACGCCCGAGCTGGGGATGCGGGCAAGGGATGCGGAACCCGGAGAGCGCGGGGTGGGGGTCGGGCCGCGCGCGGAGCAGGGCTGAGCTCACCTCTGCCTGCTGTCAGCCAAGCGGAGTCGCAGCGCAAGCTGAGCGAAAGCTGGTTCGGTCGCGCCTGCGCCTCCGTCTGAGGTGGGGGTGATGCTGCGGTGGGGACCCACTCCCCCCCGCCCCGCAAGGGCCGGCTCTGCAGATTGCGGACCCCTGCCCGATCACCAGCCCCTGTCCCCTTCCAGGGTTCCCTTCTCTGAGATTCTAGGCCCCTCGCAGAGACCCCACCACATCCTGGACCACACTCCTCACGCAGTCCCCTCAAACTCTTCACCAGACTTTCCAATCACTCCCTCTCAATGAACCCTTGCCCTCACTGAGCCTTCGTCTCTTCACTGTCTCCTCAGTACCTCTCCGGGGCTCATCCCCTCTGGGAGCCCTCTCTTACCCCGTATACAAACGCTCATCTTCTACCTGGGCCCGCCCCCTCTCTCCCCGCCCCCTCTCTCCCCGCCCCCACCCATCGTTGAGCCTCACCTCTCTCATTGGGTCCCTAACAGGAATTACCTTCCTCTTATATCAGGGCCCCTTATCTTTTTCCCTCTTTGAGTCCTTACCCCTGGCTAGGGATCAGCCCCCTGCCCCCCAACCTTGAGAAGGAAGTTGGGGTTGGGGAGGAGGTGTTAGAAGGGAAGGAGCCAGTGAGACAGCCTCCTTCGTTCTCTCCGAACCCACCCCTGGTTCTGCCCTGGGTGGTATGTGCCTATAGCCATGTCCCTGGAGAGCCAGCCTTTGCCAAGCAAAGGCTTATTTGTATCATTCCTTGTTATGTGGCTACAGCCTTGGTTTTGTCCCACATTTGCTGTGTGGCCTTGGGAGCGTCACCACACCGCTGGGAGCTCCATCAGCTCCATCAGGCACCACTGCACAAACATGTCTCCACATCTTGAGCACCCATTCTGTCTCTCCCTACACTATGGGTGCAGGGATGAGTGAGCTCTGCACATCTCCTTCGACGACACCAGATTTCAACTACTCACATCCATAAGTGACACATTCAAGAGGCAGACTCAGCGATCACCAAAGCCCCACTGAAACAAGTCCTGCCCCATAAGTGTGTCTCCAGCGCAGCATTTCTTCCATTATAGACACAGCAGGTCCTCACAGCCAATTGGCCTGGAGGTCAATTCCTCCCAGTGACACCAACAACAATCAAGGCTTAACTACAACAAGACTGTGCACACAGCCCACAAAGGGGTGCACCAAGAGTGTCCACCTCAGGTAACTGGGGAGGCTGAGCCACTGGGTCCTATAGGACACCTAGCACACAAAGCCACTCTATCAACTCAGGGAAGCAGCCAAAATGCAGAGACAAAGAAACAGGTCACAAATGAAAGAAATGAAGGAAAGCAAACGACTGGATATAGAGTTCAAAACCACGGTTATAAGGTTTTGCAAGAATTTTCTAGAAAAGGCCAATAAATTTAGCAAGACCCTCGAGGATATGAAAAAGGACCAACTAGAAATTAAGCATACACTGACGGAAATAAAAAATATTATACAGAGATCTAGCAGCAGACTAGAGGATCGCAAGAATCAAGTCAAAGATTTGAAATACAAAGGAGCAAAAGAACACTGAACTGGAAAAGTAAAAAGAAAAAAAGAATCCAAAAATATGAAGATAGTGTAAGGAGCCTCTGGGACAACTTCAAGTGTACCAACATCAGAATTATGGGGGTGCCAGAAGAAGAGAGAGAGCAAGATACTGAAAACCTATTTGAAGAAATAATGACTGAAAATTTCCCCCACCTGGTGAAAGAAATAGACTTACAAGTCCAGGAAGTGCACAGAACCCCAAACAAAAGGAATTCAAGAGGACCATACCAAGATACATCATAATTAAAATGCCAAGAGCAAAAGACAAAGAGAGAATATTAAAAGCATCAAGACGAAAACAGTTAATTACCTACAAGGGAGCACCCATAGGATTGTCAGCTGACTTCTCAACAGAAACTATGCAGGCCAGACGGGAGCGGCAAGAAATATTCAAAGTGATGAATAGCAAGAACCTACAACCAAGATTACTCTACCCAGCAAAGCTATCATTCAGAGTTGAAGATCAGGTAAAGAGCTTCACAGATAAGAAAAAGCTAAAGGAGTTCATCACCACCAACCAGTATTATATGAAATGCTGAAAGGTATTCTTTAAGAAGAGGAAGCAGAAAAAGGTAAAGATAAAAATTATGAACAACAAATACATATCTATCAACAAGTGAATCTAAAAATCAAGTGAATAAAGAAATCTGATGTACATAATAAACTGGTGAATATAATAGAATAAGGAGCATAGAAAGGGAGTGGACTGACAATTCTCGGGGGAAAGGGATGTGGGGTGTGTCAGAAGAGACTGGACTAAAATCGTATACCTATGGATGAGGACAGTCGGGGGCGGTAAGGGTAGAGGGTTGGGTGGGAACCAGGTGGAGGGGAGCTATGGGGGAAAAAAGAGGAACAATTGTAATAATCTGAACAATAAAGATTTACTAAATAAAAAATAACACAATAATTAATTAATAATAATATAAGAATAAACCCTGTGTTTTGTGTACTCACAACTGTAAACCTGCTTTTGCCCCATTCTGTACAATGCTCATTATGTGCAAAGGCTTGTCTGAGTGCTTCATAGGTATTACTTACTCATTTAGCTGTGTGTGTGTGTGTGTGTGTGTGTGTGAGAGAGAGAGAGAGAGAGAGAGAGAGAGAGAGAGAGATATCCTGGAGCTCAAAATGATAGGCCTTTAGTGGAGAGGCAGGCCACATGAGATCTTTCAGGGTGTCATAAGGAGTTTAGGTCCTTGCAGAAGTGGAAAAGTCTAATGCTTCTTGAGCCCAAATAGAAAGAAATGAGCTTTTAAAAGGTGCTGGACACAGTAAAATCTATTAATTCATTAAAATGTTCCAAGGCAAAGATAAGGTTAAGGCAGCGATTTTCAATTGGTGTGCTGCAAGAATTTTTAAAACATGCCATACCTGCCTGGCTGGTGTGACTCAGTGGTTGAACATTTACCCATGAACCAGGAGGTCACAGTTAGATTCCCAGTTAGGGTACATGCCTGGGTTGTGGGCTCAATCCCCAGTGAGGGGCGTGTAGAGGGCAGCTGGTCAATGATTCTCTCTCATCATTGATGTTTCTCTCTCCCTCTCCCTTCCTCTCTGAAATCAGTGAATATATATTTTTATTAATAAAAATATATTTTAAAAAATAATAAAGCAAACCTAAGCACTATGTATTGAAGCATTGTGGGTGTAGTTTTAGTACATGGGACTGGCTAGAGTCAAATGGGTAAGATGACTAAATTATTATTATTACTAGAGGCCTGGTGCACAAAATTTGTGCACTCAGGTGGGGGGGGGGCGGTCCCTCAGCCCAGCCTATGCCCTCTCTCAGTCTAGGATTATTTAGAGAGAGTAGAAGGAGGGAGGGGGGAGAGAGAGAAACATCGATATGAGAGATCCACATTGATTGGTTGCCTCCTGCCTGTGCCTCAACTGGGGATTAAACCTGCAAACCAGGTATCTATGGGCCCTTGACCAGGAATGGAAACTGACACTTCGGTCCTCAGACCGACACTCTAAACACTGAGCCACACTGGTCCAGGCTAAATTTTTAAGAGAATGCTTCTGTCAAAGAAATCACAAGCCTGGGATAAAAAGCTCATGGTTGTTTGAATCTCAAAACAATCCTAGCACTGATGTCCATTAGCATGGCTACTATCTACACTAATAAAAGAGAAACATGCAAATTGACCATACCTTTGCTACACCCACCAGCCACGCACACCAGCCAATCAGGAGCAAGTATGCAAATTAACCCAACCAAGATGGAGGTGGCCACAGAGCTAGAGCAAGCAGGAGGCTTGGTTTGCCCCCAGTGATGGAGGAAGCCAAGCTTCCGCCCAACCTGGTTGGCTCTGGCCTCCACTTAAGGCTACAGAGTTTCAATTATAGAAGATAAATAAATCCCAGATACTTGCTTCCAGTGGGCGGGCCCTTGCCTCTGCTCAAGGAGGAGCTGAAAAAAAAAAAAAAAAGGAGGGGCTGGGAGCTTGGGTTGGCTGGGGGTAATCAGGCCAGGATGGGATGGCAGTTGTGGGTGATCAGGTTGGTGGGGGGCGGGGCCGTTGGGGTAACCAAACCAGCAGGGGGGCCAGTTGGGGGCGAGCAGGCCATCAGTAGGGGTCAGTTGGAGGTGATCAGGATAGCAGGGGGGGTGCAGTTTGAAGTGAGCAGGCCAGCAGGGGGGCAGTTGGGGGTGAGCAGGCTAGCGGGGGGGGGGGGGCATTTGGGGTCAAGCAGGCCAGTGGCAGGGGGCAGTTGGGGGTGAGCAGGCTGAGTGGTTAGGGACAATTAGGCAGGCAGGCAGGCAGGTGAGCGGTTAGGAGCCAGCAGAACCAGATTTTGAGAGGGATGTCCAACTGCTGGTTTAGGCCCAATCCCTGTAAACTGGCAGTAGGACATCCTTCAAGGGGTCCCAGATTGGAGAGGGTGCAGGCCGGGCTGAGGGCCCCCCCGCTTCACAAATTTTGTGCACCAGGCCACTAGTACAAAAAATCAAAAAGCAAAACCAGGCCTGGTCAATTTGATTCAGTGGATAGAGAGCGTCAGCCTGCAGACCAAAGGGTCCTGGGTTTGATTCTGGTCAGGGGCAGGTCCCTTGGTTGCAGGCTCCTCTCTGGCCTGGGCCCTGGTCAGGGCTTATGCAAGAGGCAACTAATCAATGTGTTTCTCTCACATTGATATTTCTCTGTCTTTCCCTCTCTCCTCCACTCTCCCTGAAAATCAATGGAAAAATATCGTTGGGTGAGGATTAACAAAAAACAAAAACAATAAATAAAAAGCAAACCCAGAAAATGACAAGCGTTGGTGAGGACGTGAAGAAATTGGAATCCTTGTGTAATGTTAGTGAGAATGTAAAATGGTGTAGCTGCTATGGAAAACACTACGGCAATTCCTTGAAAAATAAAATTACCCTATGATCCAGCAATTCCACTTCTGAGTATACATTTAAAAGAACTAAAATCAGGGTATCCTGAAGAGATATTTGTAAACCATGCTTATAGCAGCATTACTCACATGTCTTAATGTGGAAGCAACCCAAATTTCCATTCTATGGATAAACAAAATGTGAACCTATATAATAAAACCTTAATATGGAAATCAAATGAACGGCAGAACAACCAGTTGCTATGACATGCACTGACCACTGGGGGCAGACGCTCAACACAGGAGCTGTCGCCTGGTGGTCAGTGCTCTCCCACAGGTGGAGCACTGCTCAGCCAGAAGCCGGGCTTACAGCTGGTGAGCACAGCGGCAGTGGCAGGAACCTCTCCAGCCTTTCACGGCAGCACTAAGGACCCTTTGGGGGATGTCCAACTGTGCTTTTGCTGGGAGCAGGCCTAAGCCGAAGTTGGACATCACCCGAGGGGTCCTGGACTGGGAGAGAGTCCAGGCTGGGCTGAGGACCCCCCATCCCCCAGAATATGAATGTTGTGCGCTGGGCCTCTAGTATATACATACAACGAAATATTATTTAGCCTTGAAAAGAAAGGAAATTTTGACACATGCTATAACATGGATGCACCTTGAGGACATTATGTTAAGTGAAGTGAGATAGTCACAAAAAGACAAATAATGTAAATTCTACTTATATGAGGTACCTAGAATAGTTAAATTATAAAGCCAGAAAATAGAATGGTTTTTGCCAGGAGCTGGGGGGAAGGGGAAAGGAAGAGTTTTTTAATGGGTACAGAGTTTCAGTTTTGCAAGATAAAAAGAGTTCTGAAGATGGATGGTGGTGATGGTTGCACAACCATGGACTACTTGCCACTGATCTTTGTACCTAAAAATGGTTAAGGTGCTAAATGTCATGTTATGTGTATTTACCACAAATTTTAAGCATCAAAATATTAAAAGAAGGAGGAGGAGAAAAAGGAGGAGATAATCCTAAGGTTCTCAAAAGTTTATAGGCAGGAAGTGGAAGGAAAATGCTGTGGGCCTTCCTAGGATCACAGGCAGCTCTGGGTCCGGTTGCCTTCCAGTCCACTCCTCACTCTTTCCCTGCTCAGGCTGCATTTCCCAGACACCCTTGTCAGCGGGCATCCAGCTGAGCTCAGCCAAGAGGAAGAGGCAGGATAGGAGGTTAACAAGAAAAAGGGAGAAGCCACGATTTTTCTGCCCTTCTTCCTCAGCTTCTCTAGCTTGCCTGATACAACCACCTCATCTGAAATAGCAGCCCCTCCTCACACTTTATCCCCTTTATCACATGACATTATTATATACTAGTGACCCGGTGCACAAAATTCATGCACGGGGGGTGGTGTCCCTCAGCTTGGCTTGCACCCTCTCCAATCTGGGACCCCTTGGAGGATGTCCAACTGCCGGTCCCTGTGGGATCGGGCCTAAACCAGCAGTCAAACATCCCTCTCTCAATCCGGGACTGCTGGCTCCTAACCACTCACCTGCCTGCCTGCTTGATTGCCCCTCACCACTCTGTCTGCTGGCCTGCTCGCCCCCAACTTCCCCCCCACTGCCAGCCTGCTCGCCCCCAACTGCCCTCCCCTCCTGGCCTGATCACCCCTAACCTCCTCTGTCTTGGCCCTGCCACCATGGCTTTGTCCAGAAGGAGGTCCGGAAGGTCTCCCGGAAGGTCTCCCAGTCTAATTAGCATATGACCCTTTTATTAGTATAGATATTTAAGTGTTGATATATTGTGTGTTTCCATTCACTAGCATGTAAAACTTCATAAAGGCAAGGACTATGTCTGTTTTGCTCACTGAAGAATTCCCAGTCCTTAAGACAGTGCCTGGAACAGAGCAGGCACTCAATAAAGACTTGTTGAAAGAGTGAATAAATTTAGCAGTTGAATAAAATACACACAAAAGAAGGGGGAAAGCCCTAAGGAATACCTGACAGGTATTCATAATCTGCATTAAAAGCAGAGAGGGCCCTGACTGGTTTGGCTCAATGGCTAGAGTGTCAGCCTGTGGACTGAGAGGTCCCAGGTTCGATTCCGGTCAAGGGCATGTACCTTGGTTGCAGGCATATCCCCAGTAGGAGGTGTGCAGGAGGCAGCTGATCGATGTTTCTCTCTCATCGATGTTTCTACCTCTCTATCCCTCTCCTTTCCTCTCTGTAAAAAATCAATTAAAAAATATATATTAAAAAAAAAAAAAAAGCAGAGAGGTCAGGTAACTTAAGTCACACAGTAAATCCTTCAATGACCTCAAACGCAGACTTCTTTCCATTCTGGGTTGGTAACCAGGTTTCTAAAAGATCCTTAGTGTAAGATATTTTTTGGATAAAAGAAGCAGAACTTGACATTCATTTAGTTAACAGGAAAACCTGAAAACAACTGAGAGTGAAAAATTAAGTTGCTAAGAAACCTCCGAGGATTGGGGAGAGGGTTGGAATTCATTGCTAGGCAAACTGGAAAAAGCTAGACAGGCAGGTTTGGCTATAAACACCTTCCTCCCACCCTTTCATAGGCTCCTACAATGCCAGGCTGCGTATGCTCTTAAAGACCTCTAGTCCAACCACCTAACTGTACAGATGGGGACACTGAGGCTCCAAAAGGCAATGTGATTGGCCCAAAGTTGCTCCAATTTCTCAACAAGAGCAAAGACAAATGGTATGGGAGGCCATTGTCATGGAGAGTGGCCTGGCATGGCTGAGGCAGAGTTTTAGAGCAGAGATGGTAGCTGAAGAAGAGTCTATAAAACACACTGCAAAAGGCCTTGAATGACAGGTCAAGAACTTTAGCCATTACCCTGAAGGTGGTGAATGTAGTGGGGAGCCACCGCAAGGTTTTCCATAATGGTCAGATTTGTGTTTTCAAAAGACCCCTTAGGTTTCAGTGTGGAGACTCTGGAGAAAGTCCAAATGCCTTCAAGGGCCTTCATGCTCTTGCCAGTCTATCTCCTCTCTCTCAATCACCCCTCCAGCCACAGCCAACTTCTTCTCATGTCAGCCTCTCTGGATGAGTCTTCCCACTTGCCTTTACTGGTGTCTGGAAAGCTTTTTTCCTTCATCTGAATCACCTCATCCTACTGTTCTAGTTATAATGGCTGCCTCTAAACTCAGTAGTGTGAATAACCACCTCTCATTATGCTCATGAGCACTATGGGTCAGGGACTGAAACAGGGCAAGAGGGGGTGGCTTTTCTCTGCTCCATGACGGCTGAGTCTCAGCTGGGAAGACTACAACAGCTGGGAGTGACTTGAATGACAAGGGGCTGGAAACACCTGGAGGCTTCTTCACCTACATGTCTGGCCCCTGAGCAGGTGCCTGCATACCTAGAGCACCTACACGTGGTCTCCCCATGTGTCTTGGGCTTCTTCCCCACATGATGGTCTTAGGGTCATTGGGCTTCTCACAGGGTAGTTGGGTGTGACCGAACCTTGGAAACTTACAGCATCATTCCACTGTATCCTATTGGGTACAAGTGGATCACAAAGGCCAGCCCAGATTCAAGGGTAAGGACATTCATGGAAGGAATGTCAACAAACTTGTGGCCATATTCTAAAACCACAACTTATTGAGGTCTCACAGTTTCAATATCCTGGAGGGAAAAAATATGTTTTGTGTTTTTTTTTTTAATTAAAAAAATATATCCCGGAGGAGGTGACCTGACCACACTCTGTTCCATGTCTGGACTAAGTGCCTCCTCTGTGTTCCCCCAGCCCTGCTGTCCATCTCCACCAGTGCATTCCTATCCCTGTGTTTATGTATCTTTCTCCTCCTCAGATCTGTCTTTTTCATCTTTGTATGTCCAGAGTCTGGCATAAGTAACCCCTTAACAAATGTCTGTTGAATGGGTGAGTGAATGAGAGATTGAATGACCTACGGCACAAGAGTCCAACGCAGAAGTCATTCCTTCCTCGTGAAATTTACATATTAATTGAAAAGACAGACACCGAAACCTGTATGTTCATGTTGACCAATGTCACCCCAATAAATTTCATCTAAAAAATAATTGGAAAGGTACAAAATAAAAACTATATGTGATAAATGCTATTAAGAAAAATAAAGCAAAGGAGATATTATAAGGGGTGGTGGTGATACTTCATATAAATGGTTGGGGAAGACCTTTTTGAGGTAATGACATTGGAGCTGACACATGAAGAAAGTGAGGGAGTGTGTCATGTAAATATTTTGGAGAAGAGCATTTCAACCGGAGTGAACAGCATGTACAAAGGGCCTGAGGTGGGTGGATGTGTGCTTGGCAGTTTTGAGGAACAGCAAGGAAGTCAGTATGGCTAGAGCATGGCAAGAAAAGGAAAAGGCAGTTGGAAATAAGTACCAGGATGAGCCACAGCCAGATCACATAGGGCTTTGGAGGACATGCTGAGGACTTTGGCTTTGAGCCTGAATGAGATGGAGACCATTAGAGAGAGTTGAGCAGAGGGAGGACATGGTCTGATTTATAGTTTAACCAGATCCCTTTAGCTGATGTATGGACAATAAGACTGTGAACAGGGCAGAGGAGAAAGCAGAGTCCAGTGAGGAGGTCAGTACAGGATCCAGAGACGATAGGAGCCAGGACCAGGAGGGTGGGCATGAAAGAGGTGAGAAGTGCTAGGACACAAGACACATTTTGAAGGTAGAGCCAAGGGATCTGACACCATGAGAAAAAGAGGAGCCAAGAGACAGAGAGGTTTTTGGCCTTTAAGTGATATTTGAAAACGTGGGTGGGACTAGGGAGCAGGCTTGGGAGCTTTGTGGAAACAAAAACTTACTTTCAGACACGCCAAGTTTGGGGGACCAATTAGATATCCCAGTGGAGATAACAAGAAGGCAGCTAGACAGACAAGTCTGGAAATGTTGGGATGGAGATACAAACCTGAGAACTCACAATTGAGATGAGCAGAATTCTAAGATGGCCCCCAAGATTCCTACCCCCTGCTGTGCATGCCTGACATAAGCTCTTCCCCAGTGTGGGCGAGACCAGAGAGCATCATAACCGTCAGTCTTGTGATTAGCTTAAAACAGCAAACGTGAAGGGATTTTGCAGATGTGACTCAGGTCCCAAATTAGTTGATTTTTAATTCATCAAAAGGGCGATTTTTCTCCGTAGCGTGATTGAATCAAGCACATCCTTTAAAAGAGAGCCTTCCTTGAGACTGGAAGCTGAGAAAGATTCTCCTGCTGACCTTGACAAAAGAAATTGCCATGCTGTGAGAAGGCCTATGAAGAAAGAAACTGTGAGCACGGGCTCTTAGGAATCAAGCATGGCCCCAGGTGACAGCCAGGAAGACAGAGACCCCATTCTTAAACACAAGGAACTGAATTCTGTCCACCAGCACGTGAATTTGGAAGAGATGCTGAGCTCCAGAAAGGAATGCAGCCCAGCCAACACCTTCACTGCAGCCTTTTGAGAACCTGAGCAGAGAACCGAGCTAAGACATACCTGGCCTCCTGTGAAACAACAAACACGTTGTTTTAGCTGCTAAATTTCGGCAATTTGTTATGTAGCAATAGATAACCAAGAAACCGGTGTGTGTCTTTAAGCCTTGGAACCAAGATGGCTCAAAGAACCCAGGCAAGGGACCTGAGTCAGTAACTGCATGAATGCAGTGAGCTTGGAGTTGGACACACCCCCAATTGCTTCCTACTCCTTGCAGCCACTAGGTGTCCCCAGAGTCCACACAAGCAGATCTCCCCACCTTTCTCAGGTCAGAATCCATTTCCTTCTGAAATGGAAGGAACCAAATGGTCTCGCCTCTATTCCTATCCCATCTCCTCCACTTTGCATATGAGGAAACTAAGGCCTGCAAAGGGAAAGAGCCTGGCCCAAGGTTGACGCACTATAAACAGCCAGGCATTTTACCCTCCCCGCCCCCCTCCTCTCTGCCTCCTCCCTGAGGATTCTGAAGGGCAAACGGACTGATGACGGCCCTTTCTCAGCTTTGACCAGGAGAGGGGGTTCATATGAGAATGACATCAGCAGAGGGCTCTGGAGTGCCTTATGGGCTGAAGCCGAAGTGTCCATGGGATGCCTACTGGAAAGGGTACAACCCTAAGGTTGGGGCTGTGTTGGTGGTGAGGTGAATAGAGTCCTCCTGACACCAACTCCCCGGGGGGTGGCGGGATCAGAGGTGCCAGGCCAGGGTTGCTGAGCCAGCTACCCAATGCCCTTTGTCCAGCCTCTCGAATCCTCCATTGCAGACTGGGTTCTCCAGAAACAGACACAGAGACTGAATTTGGGGTGCAAAATATTTATTAGGGATAAACACCTGTGAAAAGAAAAGGGAGGAAGCAGGATTGGGTATAGGAAGTCAAATGGCACTGCAGGCCTGGCAAAGCTCCCCCACCCTGGAGAGGCCTTGGGGGAGTATGGGGGAGGGGCAGTACAAGTACTGTCTGCCAGAGTCTGTCCCACCCTGAACTGAGATGGCCAGGCAGTCATACCTGATCTCACTCAGATACCAGACACAGGCAACCCTGAATGAATGGCGCTCTGCAACTGGAGCGGACCCTCAAAGAGCTGACAGGGAGAGGCTCTCCGCTGACCAGACTTCCCACAGCTGGCGAAGTCCTTCCTTGAAGGGGGTTATGGGGAACACCTGTCTTTGCACAGTTCCTTAGCTCTTTCTTATAGGACTTGGGGGGTGGGGTATCTTGTTTCCAATCAGAGAAGCCGAGAAACTCACTGTGATTTCTGCACTGCCCCAGACACACCCAGCCCTCCCAAACTGTGCTCTAGTCCCCCTTTAAATCACCTATGGGTATCCCAGTCCCCAAATACCCTCTCTAAATGAGGTCTGCACACTCGGCCTTGGTTCTTACTGGGGAAACAGGCTTTGTCCAACCTTAGGAATTCACATGATCTGGTAGAAGAATAATTAAGGTGCAGGGGTGTCTGGGGGACAAAAGAATTTTGAAAGGTTTGGTCTGTTTCCAAAACACATGGTGAGATTCTCAAGGGTAGGAATCATTGTTGCTTGCTGCTTTTCTTTACTCATTTAATAAATTTATACTTTGGGCCAATTATGTGCCAGGCACTGGGACCAACACCACCACTCCAGGCTGAGCCATATGCAGTTTCAAATAGGGAGAGGTAGCACCCTGAAGTAACACAGAGACCGACCCAAGATTTGGAGCCCTGTCTCTGATCTTGGTTGCTCTTCACCACTCTGACCCTCAGTTTCCACCTCTGGACAAGGGAGTAATACAATTTCTGGAGCATCATGTTATATGCTTCTCACTTGGAATTCCATTTCACCCTAGGAAGCAGGTACTACTATCATCCCCATATTACACATATGGAAAGAAGTCAGGGTCAAGTGAACTTGCTCAAGGTCACACAGGTAATGGAGTTAGGTTTTGAGCCCAACACTGCTTCTTAATCCTCATTAAGATCAGGGTCAAATGGGCCCCCCCTGGACCAGGTGTGTCTCACACATTTCATTTGCTCCACAAGGATTTAAAAATATGAGTCAGCTTTCATTTGGAAATTGAGATGATCATAAAAACAGCCACTTTCCAATTTTTCTTGAAAAATCTAGCCATCTAGCTACTGTGGGCTGCAATCCCACAGGGTCAACTGACAGGAGGTGAGCACCCTCTTCTACCCGCAGTAGGTCATGAAGCCCATGTTCACCCAGACTCTCATTCATTTATGTTACCTGCCTGGCCCCTGCAGGAATAAGTTCGCCATCCTTAATGAAGACCAGGGAGTCCTGAGATAGAGGGAGACAGTGGCTGGAGGGGCCAGGTGCCTTGCCCTGGAACCCCCCAGCTCTTCCTGTATGGTGCTAAATCAAAAGACTTAAATCTGGCAAACTCTTTGGGAAGGGTTGAGGAAAGGCACAGACATGTAGAACCACAGGGCGAGGTAGGGGCAAATACACTTTATTCAGTCCTGGCATCAGACTGGCATGAAGTCCTGCTGTGGGTGCCAGTGCCCCAGATGGGAGGGATCCCTCCCCTCAGCTACTAGACTAGTTCTCCAAGACCACAGACAATGACATCTCTTCACTCACATGACGTTTCTGGGTTTTTTCATTGTCTTTTTGTTGTTTTACTTAAAAAAAGAAAGAGAAAGAGAGAGAGAGAGCGCGAGAAAAGGCCCAGAGCCGGAGCACCAAGCGTAAAGGAGGCAGCTGGTGGCTTTGTCAGCGACGGGAACGCGTGGGGCAGAGACCAGCAGAGACCCTGGGCAGGGGTCCCGAAGGACTCTGGGACCGTTTGTTCCTGAGATTTGTGTGTGTGAATGAGAGTGTGTGCACACCTGGGAAGGTGAACACACGCCGGTGAGATACAGGTAGTGAGGGCAAGGGGAGTCGGGGGAGGCCGGAGGGGCGGGGCTTGAGCCAAGAATTGGAGTAACAGGGGTAACATCAGGGGCAGGGTCCCGAAGGCACCCGAAACTGGACACAACTTCCTCCTACAGCAGCTCTATTCCTATTTTTCACGGAAAAACTGAGGCGCACAGGGCACACCTTCACTGCTCTGACTGCCCTTCAGTCTCACTGGTCCAGTCGATGGTCGCTCTCAAGTCAGCTGCTTAAAAACGAGGCTCTTCTTTAAAACGAGGCTCTTGTTGCCACTCCATCTGCTATCATGCCTCAGTCTCAACCCCCAGTAGCTTCGTGCCTCAATTTCTCCCACTGAATACGATCACTGTGGGCACAGAGGAGCTTGGGTGATAGAATGGGGCTGTGGGCTTGAGGAGGAGCCCAGGCTGGGAGTGTGCCCTGGAGTGACAGGGCACTTCGGGGGGAGGAGGGGAGCAGCAAGGACCCTGTCCCCAAACAGCTTGGTATGTGTCTTGGTTCTGAGTTTTCTTGGGTAGGTAGCCCCTTTTGTCTCCTGGTGAATTTCCAGAAAAAGACTCTACCCCCAATTCCCAGGTAGGAGAATGAAAGAGGAGTTTCTGGAAACCAAAATAGGCTGTAGAGGCATTCAAGCAGTCGGTGTGTGTGTGTGGGGGGGGGGGGTAGTGGTAGTTGCATGTGGGTCTGGGCGACCCCCCGTAAGTGAAAGGGGGTTATGCCACTTGGAGCAGTTCCAAGTTCCAAACCAACACTTTCGGACCAGCTGGTCCCTTTCTCCCCCTTCTGAGTGCTCCTCCCCATTAAGGCAGTGACGCCCCGTCGGGTTGAAAGGAAGCCGCAGCTCCCGAATCAAAATATTTCTCAGGATAGCTCCATACCCACCCCGCTTCTTCCCAGCGCTGGACAGAGGGACCAGCCCCCTCCTCCCAAGAAGTATTAAGCATGCGCGAGAAGGGGGCGGGCCCCAGCGCTCCCGGAGAAAAAGGAGCGCGCCCCTCCCCCCGCCATGGAAGGGGAGGGGCCTGGGAGAAGCGCGCGCCCCCTCCAACAAGAGAGGAGGCGGGCTAGGAGAAGGCGGAGGGATCCCAGAGCAAGGGCAGGGGCGTGTCCTCCGGCCTCGAGGAAGGGCAAGTGCATAGTGGGGGAGGGGCACAGGTTTGTAGGAAAGGACAGGAGGTGTATCGGAGGGGGGCTGGCTGCTGGTGGCTGTGCAGGAGGGGGCAGGACGGGGAGGGGCTTGAATGTCAGGGAAAGGGTGGGGGTTGGGCTCTCTTGGGGTGTGTCTGCGGGGGAGGGGCATGTCTGGATTCGAGGGGGATGGGCACGTCTAGGAGGGGGGAGGCTGCGTGGGAGTTGGGGTGCCAGCCTCGGCCTCCGAGGGGCCCCAATACCTGATTCCTGTATGTAAACAGCTGGTTTGGGGGCTTGCGCGCCCCGCTGACGGTGGGCTCAGTAGGTGAAAACCAGGTCGGCAATGCTAGACGGGCGCCAGTCCCCCGCGATCATCTCGGTAACCTCGGGGGTGCAGTAGTCCGGGAACTCGAAGTGCGACGTGCCTGAGGGAGGCTGCAGGTCCGGGTCGCGGTCTAGGGCGCTGCAGTCCAGGCCGGCTGGGCACGGGGGCAGTTTGGACAAAAAGCCCAGCGTCTCCTCTCCGGTGGCCACCGTCTCTTCTTCGCCATCCTCCGCCGCCGCCGTTGTCTCCTCCTCCTCTTCCTCAGGCTCCTCGTCCTCCGACGGATTCGGGGAGGCGGTGGTGACAGCCGCCCCCTCGCCCGACGGCCCCTGGGCGCGCTCCGCTGGTCCCCGGGCAGCCCGCCCGGCCGGGACCATTTTCCACAGCTCCCGCCCGGGGGTCTCGACCAGGCGCACTTCTAGCAGCTCCTCGTCGTCGTCCTCTTCGTCGTCCTCGGGCGCCGCCGCGCCGCCCCCCAAAGGCCCTCCCGCCGCTCGGCGGCTCCCGCGGGCAGGCAGCTGCGGCCCGGACTTGAGCCGGCTGCCGCCGCCACCGCCACCACCACCACCACCACCGCCGCCGCCGGGGGGGCGGGGCCGCGCCTTGGCTGGCGCCCCCTTGCTCTTTTTGCGCGGCCGGTACTTGTAGTCCGGGTAATCCGCCATGTGCTTGAGGCGCAGCCGCTCCGCCTCCCGCACGAACGGGATCTTCTCCGAGTCCTGCAGCAGCTGCCAGCGGCGGCCCAGGCGCTTGGAGATCTCGGCGTTGTGCATGTCGGGCCACTGGTGCATGATCTTCCGCCGTTCGTGTTGTGACCACACCATGAACGCGTTCATCGGTCTTTTAATGTGCCCGCTCGGGGTCTTGCACCAGCCGGGCTCACGCGCCCCCTCTTCGGCCGGCCCGGGCCCCGGGGGCGGCGGCCCGCCGTCCCGTTTGGCCCGCGTACCCCGCTGCTGCACCATCGCGCCTGGGCCCGGGGCCGCTAGACGCCGCCGGGGGCCGTCCGCATCCTCCGCGGCTGAGGTGGGGGAGGAGGCAGCAGCGACGGAGGGGCGGCCCCGCCCCACAACTCGGCCCGGCCCCCGCGAGCTGAGGAGCGAGGAGCTGGGCGCTCGGGCCCAACGGACGGCGGGGGGAGATCAGCGGCTCAGTCTCAGGCGGGTTCGGCGCGCCCCCGCCGCCTCCCGCAAGTTGCGTCCCGCTGCACGCTACACATTGTTTTGCGGGGGCGGAGGAATTGTACCCCCCGGGCCCCCGCAGGCTCTCCTAGCAGCCTCCTGCTCAGCCGCGGCCCGCGCGCGCCGCTCCCCGCCCCGCCGCCTTCCAGTGTCTTTCTCCCCGCGCGGCCCCGCCGGCGCGCGCACCACCCCTCCCCCTCGCCGTCTGCGGGCCGCTGCGGCGCGCGCGGGGCCGCCCCGTGTAAACACCGAGGTGCCCGCTTGGGCTGCGGCCGGGCCACGCCTCGCGGTCGGGCGGCGCGTCACCCGTTGCTGGGCAGAAACCCGGTATTTGCATCTCCCAATCGCTGGCTGCCAGTGCAGGGCGGGACTGGGCGGTCTCGCGTCTAGGATTGGGGGTGTCGGATGAGATCGGTTTCCTTTCTTAGATTGGGGACTGGAGGGCGGGGGGGCGGCGCCGATCGTGCTTCCCCTCTGGCTCCGAAAGCTTGGCCCCGCCCCGCCATGCCTTTGAAAATTTAGCTTATTCGATGACACCTGCTGCCAGGTAGGACCTCTGCCCTCTCCTCTCTTGGGGCGTCTTTTTCGACTGTCCCAGAACAGAATGTTGGGGAGCCTAGCTTAGAAAAGCTCCTTAAGGGAACGATGACGTGCCATAGATGTAGTCCCTGCCAATACAGACAGGGTCCAGCCACTCAGGGGTTCAACAAAATGCTTTTGGACCCAATGAACCCTTTCATATTTCTTATCTTGTTCGAGGCGCCAGTATATCCTGAGAAAGAAGGGAATATTACGCTCACTCGATATACGGAACACTAAGGACGTGTGGAACACTAAGGATGTGTGGACTAGGGCTCGAAACCTAGGCTCGCGGTCTTTCCTGCTCAGCGCACAAGGGCCCAGGGCACCTCGCTACCAGCCAAATCCTGAGCAGGCGGACATTCCGCTTTTCACAGTCCTCGGGTGAGGTTCGAGGATGTGTGGGTGCCCATCACCACGTCACAGCACACATCGCAGCCCTTCTGCTGCGGGATAAGGGCGCGACGCACCTCTGAGGTCTGGAGTGGCGATCGCGTGCACAGGGGCGGAGCCAGACCAAGGGGCGTGGCGGGGACGCACGCTCGAGGCGCGTGGCGGGGAGGGGCTGCGCGCTCCCAGCTCACCACGTGTGAGCCCGCGCGGGCACTGCGGGGTGTGTGCTAACCCCGGGGGAGGTCACCTTCACGGCGACCCGCACTTGGGCGATGAGAGAAGGCGTTGAGGCCCAGCCCCTCGGAATCAGTCGCTGGAAGGGGTGGGAATTAGGGGCTCTAAAATGGCATTCTGATGGGGCGTAGTGGGTGGGCACCGTCCGGGCGGAGGGAACTTGTCCCCGGCTGTAGACCTCACCCTCCACTCGGCGGGATGGGGCTGAGAGCCCAGCCCGAGGGTGTGGGGCGTGGAGGAGGGGTTGCTATGCCGAAGCGGGCGGGGGCGGGATGATGCTCTGAGTGCCCGGGAGGGAAATTAGAGCATCGCGGGCGGGAGGGGGTGATTCTTAAAGGCACAGAACACGCCAAAGGAGGAGGGCCTGCTCTCTACCAAATGCTTCCTCCACCGATATACTGGATGACGATGAAGTCATGCTGTTCCCGAGTTTGAACATTCACAACGGCAGCCTGGCCGGTTCCATGTTCGATGGAGTCAGAATTACTGTATTCATATCTTGGTACCTCCTTTGCTTATCTTAAAATGGGAGGAAAGCAGTTTCTCTCTCATAAGGTTGTTTTACAAATTAATGGATAATGGATGTAAATACAAACACATCCCTGCCTGACCCCAACTAAAAGTATCAAAGAGTGATCGTGCGGAAAATAAAAGCTTTAAATTTTTTTCTAACACTTTTCCACTTTTCCCATTTAATATTAATTTTATTTTTAAATGACATGATGGATACACCCATCTTTTAAATGCTCAGGGCTTCTGAAATGTCTTACTCTGGTTTGTAGCTGCTATTGTTATTATTATTATTATTTACAAGCATACTGGCCTCCTGGATGTTCTTCAAAGACAGAAGGCTTGGACCCACTGTATGGCCTTTGTACACAGTCTCCTCTGCCCAGAAAAATTTTCACTCCTATCCCCACATGGCTGGACCATCTCATTGTAGCCTCAGTTTAAATAGGACTGTCCAGAGAGGCCTGTCCTGACCACTCTCTATTTGGTCTCCTTCCTCTTCTTACTTTTTGAAATGTTTTTCTTATATATTCTCTAGCTTTATCCAAGTATCATGCTCTGTGCAATATTCTGGCATTTACTTTCACGCTCATTATTATAGTGCTAAAATTCATCTACATTATCATACCTGTGTGGGGTACATTCATTTTCCTTCTGTGGGCTATACACGATTGGTGGAACTGGTGCATAATCAGATTGGGAGAAGGAAAGAGATGGTCACTAGATGGGAGAGAGAATTTTATCTGGATGGTGGGTCCCATCTGGTGATTCTGAAATCACACCCCATTGGGTCATATCTACATCTCCTAGAGTATAATCCTTACCCCCACCATCTGACTCTGAAATTCATTAGACTTTTCTCTTTGGGAGTGACCATATAATTTACCATAGAAGAGGACACTGTTAGTAATTATGCTGGAACAACAGAAATAAACTGAGACTGCCGGGGTAAAGGGGGAAGTCATCCTCACCTTACTGACTAAACTGTAGCGGATTCTCATCATTCTCAGAAGTCAAGAATGGAAATACTAGGCAGGGCTTTAAACAATCAAAGCAACCAGGATGTTAAGTCAAACTTTGTTTAGTGTGGTAAGTCTTTAGGGAGTTCCTTTATCTCATTTGGCTCAGTTTCCTCATCTGCAAAGTTGAAAGAGCATAATAAGTCAGGACATGGGATGTGGTAAAGGTGTAATGAGTAGTAGCTATAACAAAAATACTCTGTTGTGTGTCTTCTTTAAAAAAAAAAAAAAAAAGAAAAAGAGCCCTAGCCAGTTTGGCTTAGTGGATAGAGCGTTGGCCTGTGGACTGAAGGGTCCCAGGTTCGATTCCGGTCAAGGGCACATGCCCAGGTTGTGGGCTCAATCCCCAGTATGGGGTGTGCGGGAGGCAGTTGACCAATGATTCTCTCTCATCCTTGATGTTTCTATCTCTATCCCTCTCCCTTTCTCTCTAAAATCAATAAAGATAATTTTAAAAATAATAATAAATAAATAAAAATAAAAAAGAGAGTAAAAAGGCAAAATTATAGAGGCAGTAAGAAGATCTGTGGTGGTTGGGGTTTGGTGGGGAGAGGGTTGAATGGGTGAAGCACAGAGCATGAAACTTCTGTATGATGCTGTAATGGTAGGTAGAGGACATTATGCATTTGTTAAAACCCGTAGAATGTAATGCATGAAAAAATTTGAAAATCATTTAGGACATCTGGAGAACCCCAAAACAGAGGGTAGCATGTGACAAAACAAAATCAACTGTATTACAAAGGTATGAAGCAAACTCACTAAAGGGGATTGGGGAGAGGCTGCTGACTTGAGCAACTTAGAAATGAGTGGAGTGTATAAAACTACAAGCATAAGAAAGTGTCCAGTAGTATTATACTCTAGTTGATAAAATTTCCTATGGGGGTATGAGTTAACAATGCTGACACTGCTATATATGCGTACTGTAATTGAACAATTAAATTATAAATTAATGGATGGTGAGTTGGGGGAACCAGGTTTCTTACTGTTGGAGTAAGAATTTACTGATAAGCAAGAGATGGAGGCTAGAATGATTCATGTAGTAATGGATGCGAGTTGGAAATATAAATATGAACTGGTGTTTACCTTAATATAGATACAGGTGGTTACATACAGAAATATTTATAGATATGTGATAAATATGGATTAGTACATATATTTCTTTGTTCTGTACAGGGGTCCTCAAACTATAGCCTGCGGGCCACATGCGGCCTGCTGAGGACATTTATCCGGCCCGCCGGGTGCCGCTGCCTGTCCTGCTTAGCAGCCGACTCGTCCCGGGCCCGCAGTGCGCATAGGAATTTGTCCATAGTTTTTTTTTTAACTATAGTCCGGCCCTCCAACAGTTTGAGAGACAATGAACTGGCCCCCTGTTTAAAAAGTTTGAGGACCCGTGGTTTAGAAGGTTTCAAAGAAACAACACCACAACAATGAGCACACTTAGTGCTCAGATCTTGATTTCTAATGTCATTCTCCAATAGGAGGAATCAGGGCTGAATTCCATTGAGAAATGGCTGATTCTAGGACTGGGGCAGGAAATATGTAAGATGAGCCTGGGGCATCATATAGTGCCAAAAAGTAAGAGAATGCTAAGGAACAACAACAAAAAGAAAAAACACAGAAAGATGGGGGCATGTCAAAAGGACACAGGAGCCAAGTAAAAGAGCTCGCAAGGCCAAAGCTGGAACAATTCTTAAAAATACACATTTTTTATTGATTTTTTACAGAGAGGAAGGGAGAGGGAGAGCGAGTTAGAAACATCGATGAGAGAGAAACATCCATCAGCTGCCTCCTGCACACCCCCTACTGGGGATGTGCCCACAACCAAGGTACATGCCCTTGACCGGAATCGAACCTGGGACCCTTGAGTTCTCAGGCCAACACTCTATCCACTGAGCCAAACCGATTAGGGCTGGAACAATTTTTTTTTTATTATTATTATTGAATAGAGGCCCGGAGCATGAAATTCGTGCAGGGTGTGTGTGTCCCTCAGCCCAGCCTGCACCCTTTAATTTGGGACCCCTCCAGGGATGTCCGACTGCCCATTTAGACCCGATCCCAGTAGGATCGGGCCTAAACGGGCAGTCGGACATCCCTCTCAGAATCCAGGACTGCTGGCTCCCAACTGCTTGCCTGCCTGCCTTCCTGATTGCCCCTAACTGCTTCTGCCTGCCAGCCTGATCACCCGTTTAACCACTCCCCTGCCAGCCTGATTGATGCCTAACTGCCCTCCCCTGCCGCCTGGTCACCCCTAACTGCTCTCCCCTGCCAGCCTGGTAACCCCTAACTGCCCTCCCCTGCCAGCCTGGTCGCCCCCAACTGCCCTCCCCTGCAGGCCTGGTTCCCCCCAACTGCCCTCCCCTGCCGACCTGGTTACCCCTAACTGCCCTCCCCTGCCAGCCTCATTGCCCCTAAATGCTTTCCCCTGCTGATCTGCCCCCCCCCCCTGCTCTCCCCTGCAGGCCTGGGTCCTCCCCCCCAACTGCCCTCCCCTGCAGGCCTGGTCCCCCCCGAAACTGCCCTCCCTTGCAGGCCTGATCACCCTTAACTGCTCTGTCCTGCCAACCTGGTTACCCCTAACTGCTCTCCCCTGCGAGCCTCATTGCCCCTAAATGTTTTCCCCTGCTGATCTGCCCCCCCCCCCACTGCCCTCCCCTGCAGGCCTGGGTCCCCCCAACTGCCCTTCCCTGCAGGCCTGGGTTCCCCCCCAACTGCCCTCCCCTGTGGGCCTGGTCCTCCCCAACTGCCCTTCCCTGCAGGCTTGATCGCCCCCAACTGCCCTCCCTTGTAGGCCTGGTCCCTCCCAACTGCCCTCCCCTGCTGACCATATTGTGGTGGCCATCTTGTGTACACATGGGGGCAGCCATCTTGTGTGTTGGAGTGACTGTCAATTTGCATATTACTCTTTTATTAGATAGGATTTTAGAGAGAGAGATAGAAACATCAATGATGAGAATCACTGATTGGCTGCCTCCTGCATGCTCCTTACTAGTGATCAAGCCTGCAACCCGGTGGAATCGAACCAGGACCCTTCAGTCCGCAGGCTGATGCTTTATCCAGTAAGCCAAACTAGCTAGGGCCAAAGCTGGGACAATTTGAGCAACAAAATTTAGTACTGAGTTATAACCTAAAGTGTGAAATAAATACTTATGAGTCCATAGTGACATAAATAAAGAACTGAATAAATAAACAGAGGAAAAGACAAATCTTAAGTGTGGGCTAAGCATCATCACTTCCTTCCAAAGAGGATAGCATGAAAAAGGGTAAAAGAAAAGAACAGTGGAGAAACCTGACAAATACTGCCTTAGCCAAGTGATCAAGGTCAACACCAACAGGGATTCAGCCAGGAGGAACCTAAGGAGACATGAGATCAACACAATGTGGCATATGGATGGGATCCTGGGGTAGAAAAAGAACAGTAAGTAAAGAAATCTGAATAGCCCTAACCGGTTTGGCTCAGTGGACAGAGCGTCGGCCTGAGGATTCTAAGGGTCCCAGGTTCGATTCCGGTCAAGGGCATGTACCTTGGTTGCGGGCACATACCCAGTAGGGAGTGTGCAGGAGGCAGCTGATCGATGTTTCTAACTCTATCCCTCTCCCTTCCTCTCTGTAAAAAAAAAAATCAGTATAATATATTAAAAAAAAAAAGAAATCTGAATAAACTATGAACTTTTGTTAATACCAATGTATCAATATTGATTTATTGATTGTAATTAATGTAAAATGTTAATAATGGATAAAAAGGAATGGATGGAAGATCTAGGAACTTTGTATTATCTTTTTAGTGTTTCTGTAAATCTAAAAATGTTCTAAATGGCACAAGGTTTTTAAAAAAAGACATTTAATATATCTATACTTTAGAACATCAAAGCCATTACACGGCTTACCTTAAAAATGGAGTTTCTTCAATGGATTAAGAGAAATATTCATTTATCCTACAGTTTTAATATGCTTTGAATCCAGGAGTTAAATTGTCCAATAAAAGTCAGCTACCAATTACGTAGATCAATGTCTCATGAACTCAGCATCAACAACTCAGCAACTTTAATTTGTATGTATTTGAAATACAAACAAGGAAAGATAACTGGTTCTTTGATTATTTTAAATTAAATGAAAATACCTATAATGAAAGAAATCCATAGGACAGATATGGATTGCCTAAATGTCATTGCCTAAAATTGTTTTAATAGAGAATGACTAATATTGTGTAATTGGAAGTTTTGTTCTCCTTAAATAAAATACCAGCCAAAGATTATTCAAGGTACAACTGACAGAGGCGTTACTGCTAGTTTCTTCTAATTTGGAGAATTCCTTTTTTTGAAAAATCGAGTCTGTTGCTACTTTGAAGCTAGAGGGAAAGCAGGATCGAAGCTCATTGGTAATGTCCGTGGGCCGAGGGCGGGCTGTAAGCTAAGGGACATGCCCATTGGTGGGCTGCCCCGCAGCCGTAGGGCTGTGGGCCCGGGATGGAGTTTGGAGCCCGGGATGGAGCTCGGAGGCCATTGGCTGCGTCGCTGGAGGATGGTGTAATGGACCGCCAAAGCCTGTGCAGCCCGTTTCTACGGCAACGGAGTCTTGAAAGAGCCACTCAGATTTCGGCGTTCGCCCCTAACTCCCCCTTCCGGAGGGGGCAGGGCAGCCTGGATTTGAGGGCCGGTGCAGGATGCGTGGGGGCTGGGAGTTAAAGGGGACAGGGCCTTCTTCAAACTAATCTAGCCAAGCAACATTTGAACTGGGTTTGGGGAACCCGGCCTGCATGGTAACTGGAAAAAAGAGCCAAACAGGCATAAAGAAGAAAAAGAAAAATGACATGTAATTCCATCCTTTACTGCCCTCTGCACTGGTAACATTTCTCATATGAATGAACACAAAGCCTGGCACAGGGTAGTAATTTAATACTCCATGGGAGGGAGACAAAAAGGAAGAAAATGGGAGAGGGAGGGAGGGAGAGGGAGGGAGGGCCCAGGATGCGGGCAACGTGGCGTGAGACAAAGTGCCCGCCCCCTTGGGTGGAAAGTCCATAGACAGACCGCTAGACCTGACGGAGTATGACGGCCTTGGCTATGAGGGATTGAAGGAGAGAGGGGTCGCCTGTGCACTGCAAGGAGGGCGGCGGCGGCAAGGTATTGGGGAGACCTGAATCAATTGTAAGACTCCCTGGGTTCACATTCCCGCTAGCTCTACCACGTACCAGCTGCCAGTGCTTCAGCGCTCCAGATCCCAGTGTCTTTGTGTTTGGGGAGAAATAAACAGTACCTGCTTCATGTAGTTGGTGTCAGAACTGAATTGAGATAATGCATGTCAAGTTCTTAATACAATGCCTGAAACAGTAAACGTGCCCTCACTGGTAGCTATTATCATAATGGAAGAAGAGGTAGGATTTGACTATGTGGAGAGAATAGGGAGGTTATCATTGGTGTAGGTTAGGAGGGAGGAGCAGTGTGGAAACCCTACAAAAGATAGCAGTTTGGATGTCATGTCATACAGAAAAGCATGGGAGAGGATAGCCAGGGAGCAAGAAGGAAAAAATAACAATGATAGTTACTGTTTACTGAGGGCCTAGCCCTCTATCAAACCCTTTACATGAATTGTTTCATTTCATTTTTTTTTCACCAGCCCTGATGAGGCTGTTGCCATTAAACCCATTTTTCTGGTAAGAAAACAGGCCTGGAGAGGGTATGTGGCTCAGAAATGATACAACCAAACAGGGGCCCAGGATAAGAGTACAACTGGCGTCCCATATACTGTATGTCTCCAAAAAGAAGTTGTCTATCAATCTATAGCAATGTGTTAAGTGAAATATGTTCTACTCTCCTTGACGAATATACCTTCATAACAACCTGGAAGGCCAGGTTCAAATTAGAATTCCAGGATCCTTGGAGTTCTGGGCCAGAATGTGTTGACCTGAAACCGGACAACAAATGGGTCCGGGTTGCTTGTCACTACTGAGACAATTAAGCAGAGGCAGAGTTGAATCAGGGGTGAGCGTTTATTTCAATAATGCCAGCAGTATGGGAGAGCAGCAGGTTATTCATGAAGACCTGCTCTGCACTCCCCCATAAGTCAGCTGTTTGTATGAGGCAGAAGGAAAAGCTTACATGGGGAAGTAGGCAAACGGAATAGAATGGGTATAATGATTACAGATTACAGGCAATGTGGGTTGGAGGGTTGCAAAGGGCTGAAACAAGGTTGTTAATCTTTCCATGATAATAGGCAGTTCTTGGATAAGAATGAACCACATTTCAAGGTAAACTCCCAGATCCCAGCCAGATCATAATACGCTTTTTTTAATCAGAACAAAACAATCGTGGTTAACAGCATGATTAATATTTCCCATAATTACGTATAGCTAGTCCTCAGTATTCTATTTCTGCCCCTAACAAGCCCAGGAGAGCTACCCTCTGAATCCTGCATGCAACCTTTGTCCGGCTACTTCCCATCCCATCAGTGAGGGACATCATGTCCAAGCTGTCTTGCAAACAGCTACTTTGAGACCTAAGCCTCCGATCTATAAGGTGTGCATCAGGTGGTGCAGTTTGCTCTCAGCTGAGATAGACCAAGGAATGAAGCTCACGGTAGGCAGTTGTCTTGTGCCTCTGGGTAGGCAGTTGTGTTGTGCCTACAAAATCCTCTCCCTGTCCCCTAAAGAGAGTTACTGGGGACTCAGGGCAGGGGCTACTCTTGCTAGGGGTCAAGGAGTGTTGAACCCAGGCATTCAGAATCCAGAAGCCTGGTGCTCACCTCTGTGCCTCTTAGTGCCAGTGGACATGCAGGCTAAATTTCAGTGATATTCCCTCAGAGAAATAGGGGTTTGGGAGATGGGCCTGACCTCCCAGGCTGAAAGGAGCCTTACCAAAGGCGAGAAGACTGAAGGAGTAAATTAACTTTTTTAAATGAATGGATAAGTCCTTCTTCAGTATAGAGTCAGTGATGACTGCGCTTAAGGGTATTATTAAAGGACAAGTAGCCTACCCAGGTAGCTCAGTTGCTCAGAGCATCTTCCTGATACACCAAGGTTGTGGGTTCAATCCCTGGTCAGGGCACATACAAGAATCAATGAATGCATAAATAAGTGGAACAACAAAAATAAATGTCTCTCTCCCCTTCCTCTCTCTCTCAGATCAACAACTAAAAATGTTTGTTTGTTTTTTATAAGGAAAAGTAGACACGTCATGATCTGTAACCTCAGCTAAGTAATTCTAGATCATTCATGCCATAAATATGTATCATGCTTTCACTATGTGCCAGGCACAGTACTAAATGCTGGAGCTACAGCCAAGAGCAAAAAAGTCATGATTCTTGCCCACTCTCTCAAAGTTCAAAATTGAGAGACAGAGGCAGATATTAATCAAACCATGGTATAAATAAACTCTAACCCTAACAGTAACCTAAACTGTTGGAAGGAGAGGAAGATGCAAGAGAGCAGGTCTGGTCTAGAAGGTTAGGGAAGGCTGCATTTAGGAAGTGGCATTAGAACTGAGCATCAGGGAAGGTAAGGGTTAACCACATGTCAGGGAGGGTGAATTCCTGGAATGACTAGCAGGAGCCCAGCCAGGGTTAGGGGGTGAGACTGAGGAGGCAGGCCTGATGGGCCCCAGGGAGGACACAGAGTCTTTGAAGGTCTTCAAGCTGGGGAGTAAGTGATCAAATTTCATTTTGAGGACTATTTTTTTGGATTGAAGGAGACCAAGCTTGGAAGCAGGGGGACCAGTTTGTTGCTGTAGAGTATTAAACTTTCCTATTAACGTTTCTTATTTTTAAACATAGAGGAAATGGATTCCTGTGTTTGCAGAGTCTACAGGAATTTCTTTGAAGTCTTGTGTTGTGTTTTGCATTGATTTTTGTTACTAATTTTTTTTTTTGCCAGAGATAACATATGAAATAGTTAAAACAAAAACAAAATTAAAAAGCAAAATAAAAACTACAGGGATATGCCACGGAAAATAAGTTTCCTTCCATCCCAAACCCCAAATATGTAGATCTTCTCAGAAGCTACAACAGTTACCAATTTCATTAATAGCCTTCCAGAGTTATTTGTACATAAATAAGCATATATATATTTATTCCATCATTTAAAAATTGTAATACATGTATAAATAACATTGAACACTTTACATCTTTTTTTTTAATTTAATAAATCTTTATTGTTCAGATTATTACAATTGTTTCTCCTTTTCCCCCCCACAGCTCCTCTTCACCAGGTTCCCACCCCACCCTCTGCCCTTACCTCCCCCCACTGTCCTCATACATAGTGTACGATTTTTGTCCAGTCTCTTCCGGTGCCCCCACACCCCTTCCCCCTGAGAATTATCAATCCACTCCCATTCTATGCCCCTGATTCTATTGTATTCACCAGTTTATTCTGTTCCTCAGATTTTTAATTCACTTGATTTTTAGAGTCACTTGTTGATAAATATGTATTTGTTGTTCATAATTTTTATCTTTACTTTCTTCTTCTTCTTCTTAAAGAATACCTTTCATTTTTAAAAATTTATTTTTTTAATTTAATAAATCTTTTTTCAGATTATTACAATTGTTTCTCGTTTCCCCCCATAGCTCCCCTCCACCCGGTTCCCACCCCAACCTCTGCCCTTACCTCCCCACCACTGTCCTCATCCATAGGTGTACGATTTTGTCTAGTCTCTTCCTGCACCCCCCCATACACCTTTCCCCTGAGAATTATCAGTCCATGCCCTTTCTATGCCCCTGATTCTATTATATTCACCAGTTTATTTTGTTCCTCAGATTTTTAACTCACTTGATTTTTACGTTCACTTGTTGATAGATATGTATTTGTTGTTCATAATTTTTATCTTTACCTTTTTCTTCTTCTTCCTCTTCTTAAAGAATACCTTTCAGCATTTCATATAATCTTGGTTTGGTGGTGATGAGCTCCTTTAGCTTTTTCTTATCTGTGAAGCTCTTTATCTGACCTTCCATTCTGAATAATAGCTTTGCTGGGTAGAGTAATCTTGGTTGTAGGTTCTTGCTGTTCATCACTTTGTAGATTTCTTGCCACTCCCGTCTGGCCTGCATAGTTTCTGTTGAGAAATTAGCTGACAGTGGTATGGGTACTCCCTTGTAGGTAATTAACTGTTTTTCTCTTGCTGCTTTTAATATTCTCTCTTTGTCTTTTGCTCTTGGCATTTTAATTATGATGTGTCTTGGTGTGGTCCTCTTTGGATTCCTTTTGTTTGGGGTTCTGTGCACTTCCTGAACTTGTAAGTCTATTTCTCTCACCAGGTGGGGGAAGTTTTTGGTCATTATTTCTTCAAATAGGTTTTCAGTATCTTGCTCTCTCTCTTCTTCTGGCACCCCCATAATTCTGATGTTGGTACACTTGAAGTTGTCCCAGAGGCTTCTTACACTATCTTGAACTTTTTGGATTCTTTTTTCTTTTTGGTTTTCCAGTTGAGGGTTTTTTGCTTCTTTGTATTTCAATTCTTTGACTTGATTCTTGCGTTCCTCTAGTCTGCTGTTGGGTCTCTGTATAATATTTTTTATTTCCGTCAGTGCATGTTTAATTTCTAGTTGGTTCTTTTTCATATTCTCGAGGGTCTCGTTATATTTATCGGCCTTTTCTAGGAAATTCTTGAAAAACCTTATAACCGTGGTTTTGAACTCTATATCCAGTCGTTTGTTTTCCTCTATTTCTTTCGTTTGTGATGTTTCTATGTCTCTGCATTTTCGCTGCTTCCCTGAGTTGGTAGGGTGGCTTTGTGTGCTAGGTGTCCTATATGGTCCAATGGGTCGGCCTCCCAGTTACCTGAGGTGGACACTCTTGATGCACCCCTTTGTGGACTGTGTGTATAGCCTTGTTGTAGTTAAGTCTTGATTGTTGTTGGTGTCACTGGGAGGAATTGACCTCCAGGCCAATTGGCTGTGAGGATCCGCTGTGTCTATAATGGGAGAACTGCTGTGTTGGAGACACGCTTATGGGGCAGGACTTGTTTCAGTGGGGCTTTGGTGCTCACTGAGTCTGCCTCTTGAATGTGTCACTTATGGATGTGAGTAGTTGAAATCTGGTGTCTCACACTGACCACTAGGTACACTGGCTTCTGGATCTCCAATGGGGTGCAGGTCAGCTACTGTCTGAGGCCACCCAGCAGGAGCTACAGCGAGAGCTACAGTTTTCTCCTCTTTGCTTGGGGTTTGGAGGTTTTGGAGCTGTCTGACCAGTTTGTTAGGTTAAGCTGCGATAGGGCAGGCCATTTATATGCAAAAGCCGCTGTGTGGAGCTTGGGTGGGTTTGTAGATTGTGCGGGGCAGAGTCTCAGGGAATCACTAGGCTAGGGCGTGGCAAACAGTGATGGCTTCCAGTCAGCCGTCTCTGCGTTTCCACGTTTCCAAGTCCCTGCATTTCCAAGTCTCCACGTCCTGCACCCCAGTGCAGTAAACAATGATTGCTGGGTGCACCTCTGCAAGAAAGTCACCCTCACTTTCTGACCTGATGGCAGACAATCCAGCTTCTCCCCATAGGAGTTTGGGTCCCCAGCATCTCCCCAGAAACTGGAGTTTGGAGTATTCGGGAGCTTGTCTCCCTTCCAGTTGAAAACAGCAGCACACCCAGTCGCCCACCACCAGCCCGATTCGCGCGCCTCCGTACCTCAGCTTTTCAGCGCTTGTGCACAACTCAGTGCTCTTTTCTCTTCCCTTCTAGTTGTAGAACTTCCACTCAGCCAGCTTTCCTGTGGTTCTGGGTGATAGACGTTTTGTCTTTTAGTTGTAGTTTTGAAATTGTTGTGCGAGGCAACAGTTTAGCTGTTTACCTATGCCGCCATCTTGGTTTCTCCCTAAACACTTTACATCTTATGATTTTTTGTCAAGTATACCTCAATAAAACTGAAAGGTAAAATTAAAATGTAAATAATAATACACCATATCTTGCTTTGTTCACTTTAAAATGTATCTTAGAGCTCACCTGGCTGGCATGGGTCAGTGGTTGAGTGTCTAGGTTGCAGGCCCGATCACCAGTAGGGGGCATGCAGGAGGCAATCAATGATTCCCTCTCATCATTGATGTTTCTCTCTCTCTCTTTCTCTCGGAAATCAATAAATAATATATTTTTAAAAATGTTTCTTAGAGATTATTTCATATTAATACATAATATAATTGTTCCTTTTAACAGCTGCATAGTGTTCCACTATTTGGAAGTGCCATAGACTATCTAACTAGCTCCCCATTGCTAGACAATCAGATTTCTTCCAGTCTTTGGTACCCAAAGTAATGCTTCAGTGAACATCCTGGTAAACTGATCTTTGTTCACATGTCCAAGTTTAGCTATAAATGACTGCTGTGTTAAAAGGTTACGTGAATTTTAAATTTTGATATAGTGCCAAATTGCTTTCCAAAGATGTTACTCCATGTTTTAGTTTAAAATGCTGCAAATTTTCCATTTTCTATAATATATCTGTGTGTATTTTCTTTTTTAAAAATTTTCTGTATTTTCATGAAACCTGTCCTCCCCAAATATTCTTAGTTACACTGACAAGCCAGCAAATAGTGCTGTCTGGATGGATCTATTGGCTTTGCACATGCCTGGTACACTCTCATGGAACGCCACTTTCAACTTGGTATGATCTGACCATCACTCATCTTATGCCACTCCTTACTCCAGCATACTGAACTCCTCTGGCTGCCATACCTGCATTGACATGAAGAGATGTAATCGGCACTCTGGCTGAGCATGAGGTCCCAAAGGAGCCCAGGAGCCTCCTGTAAAAGGAGTTGAATTGACTAAAATTAGGAAGATTAGTTGTCCCTTAGTCTGTCTCCTGCTCCCATCATTCTGCTCTAAAAGGCCCTTGCCAATAACCTCCACATTACTCCATCCAATGGGTACTCTTCAATTCTTTGATATTTCTCAGTTTTACTTGACTTCTTGTAGCACTCAATACAGTTGTTAATTCCTGCCACTTGTAACTCTTCTCCCTGTTTATAAGTCTTTACACTTTTGTTTTCCTTCTCCCTTTCTGGCTGTCCCTTATTAGTTTGTCACGATATCCTTTTCCATCAGGGAAAACTCTCACATAGAGTTGCTTAAGGCACAATCCAAGTTGCTATAATTTTTTTCCCCTTTGCTTTCTCTCATGACCCATTAGGAGATTGTAAAATCAATTTAATGGGCCATATAAATATTTATAAAACATTGAAGCAATAGAATAAAAAATATCAGGGTACCCAGCCAGAGTGGCTCAGTTGGTTAAGCATCATTCCTATCTCTTGCACTGAAAGGTTGCTAGTTTGATTCCCAGTCAGGGTACATGCCTGGGTTGAGGGATTGATCCCTAGTTGAGAAGTGTACGTACGTAAGGCAACCAAGATCAACGTTTCTCTCTCTCATCAATATTTCACTACCCTGCTCCTCCACTCCTCCTCCTCTAAGCATGTTCTGGGGTTAGGATTAAAAAAAAAAAAATCGGGGTGCACTATCCACAGGGTTAGTATTATATATATATCAAGGGTGGGGGACCTTTTTTTCTGCCAAGGGCCATTTGGATTTATAATATAATTCACGGGCCATACAAAATTATTAACTTAAAAATTAGCTGGCTATATTTGGTCAAACATTTAATTAACTCACCTTGGCAGGGCCAGACCAAATTATTTCTTGAGCCTTATATGGCCCATGGGCCAGACATTCCCCACCCCTTATATATATAGTTTACATATTGTTTTATATATATATATATATATAAAACACACACATGTGCATACATGTCTTTGATGGCTGCAATGTAAAAAGTACATATTAATGTGGGGTGTAGATAAAAAGTGTGAAAACTATTGTTACAAGACTCATATATGTTTATTTCTCAAGCCCAGTACTTTTCTTAGAATTTAAGACGGTGCATATTGAACCACCTATTCCACACCTTCTCTTAGACATCCTCTATGGAGACCTCAAACTCAACACAAACTCAAGGCTTTCATCCCAATCTTGGTATTTTCTCCTTTGTTCTGCCTCTCAGGAAATGGTCCCACCATCGTTCCAATTGCAGAAGCGGGAAACCTGGGAGTCAATTATGGTACCTACCCTTTCCCAGCCCATGTCTATCTTGTTGACTTAAATGTCTAAATATATCTTTACCCTGACTGCTTTTCTCTATCTGCATCATCCAGGTCCAATTTGCCAGCATCTCTCTCTCATCTGGGTAAAATGGACATCTTTCTACTTGGGCTCCCCTCTGACCCATTCTCTACAATGTCCCATGAATGGTATTTAAAAAATACAGCCCTGATCATGTCACTTCCTTGCTTAAAAATCCTTCAATGGCTTCTCATCATTCCTAGACTCAAATTCTAGGTGTCTCTCTCTCTCTCTCTTTCCCTCTCTCTCTCTCTCTCTCTCTCTCTCTCTCTCTCCTTTTCCCAACCCCTTCCCCCAGGCAGGCACTTCTTTGCTTCTCTCTTTCTCCTAAGCTCCAAGGGCCCGGCCCTTCTTTTCTTTTGCCTCTGTAACTTGTTCCCTGAGTTCACTCATGCAGCTCAGCTGGCTCATTTCTTCTTCTTCTTTTTTTAAAATATCTTTTATTGATTTTTTACAGAGAGGAAGGGAGAGGGATAGAGAGTCAGAAACATCGATGAGAGAGAAACATCAATCAGCTGCATCCTACACACTTCCCTACTGGGGATGTGCCCGCAACCAAGGTACATGCCCTTGACCGGAATCGAACCTGGGACCTTTCAGTCTGCAGGTCAACGCTCTATCCATTGAGCCAAACTGGTTAGGGCTCATTTCTTAAAAAAATAAAAAAAATCTGAACATGGCTGACCAGATCCCATGTAAGATCTCCAGCCTTATTTCCTACCATCATCTCCCTCCCCGCCTCTGTATTATAGCCACACTGGCTGGGCTGGATAAGGTTGGTTGGCAGACAACATCCATTCCCACTCTGTTTATATGCCTTCCTGTGCTACACATTTCCAGACTTATTTTCAGGAGGGGCTCCAGCAATGAGATACACTTGCAAGAGATTTGGAAGGTGGAAAGCAGGCGGAAGTCACAGTTTTGGCTATTTTTGCTTGTAAGCTTGTGGAAACATCAGCTTATGGTCTCTGGCTTCAAGAACTTGACATTTCACTGTCCTGGCAGTAGGTTTCTGATCCTAGCATCCTGCCCTTGGGTGGCAGGTTCAGCAGTGTGTTCTCAAATTCAGCCTTTCCCGTGGTGAGCTCCTGGCTCCTTTCTGACTGTGAGAGAGGTAGCAGCTCCCCTGGCAGGTCCGTTTCTGTGGTGGTCTAGGAGTCATTCCTAATATCCAGCGGAGGCCCATCACTTTCTTCACTAACTAGAGTGGTTTCTGTTTCTAAACCTGGACTTCACTTGATTTCTAGATTTGGCCAGGGCTCCTCCCATTATAGGGTTATTATACTTGTTATCCCCTTTGTCTAGGCTAATACACCGTCATCCCTTTACCCTCACCCCATCTCTCAATTAACTCCTAATATATCCTTTCAATCTCAGTTCAAACATGTTCTCTGGGATGTTATCCCTGACCCTTAAGACCAGATCAGTTTTCCTCATTAAACATGGTGTCACAGCATATTTCTTTGAATGCATTATCACAGTTTGTAATTAATGTACCTATTTGTGTGATTCTGGAATTTGAGCCCCAGGGGACTTGACTATTTTGTTTTATTCCATTGCCTAGAAAGAGTTAGCGCCTAACATAACATGTTGAATGAATGAATGGAATGGAGGTGGCCAGGCTGGAGGGTGTTAAGACAAAATCAAATCTTTTAAATAGCACTGACAAGTCCCGAGCCATTTCCCCAACCACATCTTCTGTGACTTTCCAGACTGAACATGCTGTGTGTTCCAGGTCTCTGCACAGGCTGTTTCTGCTCATGGATATCTCTTCCTTCTTTACTGGGCTCTTATTCATCCTGCAGGTTTCAGAGGAGACATCGTCTCTGCTAGGAAGCGTGTACTTCACACAATTCTGAACGTTTTGTATTTCTTTTCAGAGTATTTAAAAGCACTTATTAAGATTGCTTGTTACTTATCTGTATCTCCTCCTGCAAGTGCACTGTCTTGTTCATGGCTACTGTATATGCAGAGCAGCGCCTTGCACAGGCCCGGCAGCTAGTCCGCCAGCCTCAGTCTAGGGATCTCAGCACACTCCCCTGGAGCCCATGAACAGTGAAGAATTGTGATTTGGGGGCTGCTAGATGGGGAGAGGAAGCTGGGGGAGGTTTGTTCCACTCCAACCCTTGGCTCAATCCCCAGAACGCTAGGCAGGAGGCCCTGGAGCGGATTCTGTGGGGGATGGGCAGGGAAAGTTTCTTCCTCTGCTCACTCCAGGAGAGTTGTAGGGAGGGGCGGGGAGAGGGAAGATCCTTCCTAAGAGGCTCATTGGCACAGTGCCTGCTAGGAAGAAGGGGGAGGGGAGTATGTTGAATGCAGGCTTTCTCCTGCCCACTGGCCTCCAAGCGCTGGGAGGGAGGAAAATGCAGGGCAGAGAAGAGAAAGATGAGGGGGAGGGAGAGAACAGGAGGGAGGAATCCAGGAGGGAAGGGTCTGTTTGCTTTGGGAGACAGGAAGGAGAGGGGCTGAGCTGGCTTTGAAAAAGAAAAAGGGTTCCCCAGAGCCAACCAGCCCCCAACTACTCCAGATCAGCTCTGTAAATATCCTGAAATCATTGACTCAGAATTAATACACTGGGAACTTTCTTAGAATCATAACGTCTCAGAGCTTAAGTCCTTCAGAGGTTTGGGTCTGGAGCGGAAGGGAGGGAATCTCCAGGATTATATCAGTTTGGAGGAGTGAGTCAGCTCTTCCAGAAGAGTCCTTGGACTCTCTCTTCCTCCCTTATAGCTAGAAGAGATGGCATTTTAAAAAAGCCCATGAATACTTTGTATTCAATTCCTGGCACTTAGAGCTGTAAGATGATGAAATGGGCATCTTCCCTCCCTCCTTCCCACTAGTTTGTAATTTCTCAAGGACAGAGTCCCTCTCACTCACCTTCAGTATCATTCACAACTGTGGCCTCAAAACTGGCCACCCATCAGAATTGCTTGGGGATGCTTGCTAAAAATGGTTTTCCTCGCTCCAGTGATTCTGCTTCTTTGGAGCCGAGTTAGGGACTTAAAACTTGAGTTTAAGGCAGCCCAGAGGTTGAAATTTTGGGTAAAAGACAAGGTATAGGGAGTAACAAGTACAAACCTCCCCTCCCCCAATTACAACTTGAGTTTTAAGCGTGTTAAGTGATTAGCACACTGGGTTTAGGGAGCAACTCCAAAGGGCCTGGTTCAACAGAGTAGGTGATTTAAGTGTTGGCCTGCAGGGGCTGGACCTGTATTTGCAAGGTAAACAAGGGGTGTGTAGGAGGAAGTATGGATTGAAATAGGGTCTGTGTACCCACGCACCTAATACTTTGAAAGGAAATAGCGCAGCAGTATTAGCAATACAAAAGATAAATATTTATTCAGAACAAAACTTTTAACAATGGATTTTACATTCCAAGCCACAAGGAAATAGCAAAACTTAATGCAAAGGGAAGACAAAAAACCCAACGTAGTGTATTGTCTATTCTCCTTTAACTTGTTAACAGTTGACCCAATGCTCTCTCGCATGGCCTATTTCACAAGTACATTTTAGAGTTAACAACTCACTTATAATTCTGGGTTAAAACAGCCTTTCTCCTGAGAGTCAGGAGTTTGCAGAATAACTCCATTAGCTGCTTCTCTGGGGTGTCTAACTAATGAGACTAAGGTGCAAATGTAAACCTTTACTAGGTTTCCTTACACAGGAGCACCCCAATTTCTCACTGGTGGCAACAAATGGAGAAGGGTAAGGCCCCCAAAGGACCAGGCACACTTTAATCCAGGTGTGATACCCCAGGGAACGAGTGCACCCTGGATTATGTCTCCCAAGTATTCAGAAGCCCCTGCTAAATCTTCTTTTTCTGCTTTCTGGCCCAGATGGCACATTATTCTGGAGAGATCAGACTTTCTGGGCCCTCAAGTGTTGAGGAAAATGTTGTGAAGTGTGAGAGGTAGTGGAATGAGCACTGGCCTTGGGGTCAGGGAACTCTAGGCTAGCTCCGGCACCAGACAGCTATGTGATTTTGACCCAGTCATTTAACCTCTCTGGGCCTGTTTCACTGTTGGAAAATCTGGGGATTGGTGTAAACCAATTTTTAGGTTCTTTCCAACAGGAAAACTCTTGATTCCATAATTCTGTGGCTCTTCTAAGCCACCGAAAGAGCTGTCACAAAGTCCATATATTTTAATGCCATAAAGAGAGGCCCTTGGCCACCATTCAGAGCTTATTGACTCAGATTACATACACTTCTAACAACACTGGTTTCACAAATTCTCAGACCACAAAGATTAGAAGCAGCAAATTATAAGGGGAAGGGAAAGAGCTGCACAAGCTAGACATCCTGACATAAGTCACAGTCAAAAATGTTTTCAAGTCAACAAACACTGATGGAGCGCAGTGTCTACCACGTGCTGGGCCCTGCACTTAGTGCTGGGACATCAAGATGATCAAGGCAGCCCAAAGGGTGAAAATTCGGGGAGAAGACAAGGCATAGGGAGTAACAAGTACAAACCTCCCCTCCCCCAATTACAAAAAACGAAAACAAAATTCAATAGAGGGACTGGCGACACATCTGCACACTAACAGTTGTCGGTAGTCATTACTAATGACAGTCACCAATTCAGAAAAGGCTGAAATGGAGTAAACTCGGTTTAAGAAGGCAGAGAGAGATATCTCTTGTTTAAAAAGATCTCTTTCAAACACGATAGAAAATGGTTTCAAAAAAAGTTTTGGCACTTAAGAGGGGTAAACTGGCTCTGTATTCACTCTGGCAGGCAGGCGGGTGTTCAGTGCCCAGCAGCACCGGGCAGCGGAGGTGCCACGGAATTGTGAACTGCTTTGGGACACTGAGCAAAGGCGTGCCCTCGCTTGCCACAGAGGTTGCACACGATGCCCTTTCGGCAATAAGGGCTCAGGTGCCCCTCCTCCCCGCACCTGAAGCACCTGTCCTGCGTGCAGCTGCCGCTCAAGTGGGTCCGGGAACCACATTTAAAGCACGTCTTGGGCTGCCCCTTGTACCAGCTGTAGCCCCGCTCGGCCCCCAGAAAGAAGGCCCCCGGAAGGTGCCGGACACCGCCCTCCCCCTGGCGCAGCTCGATCTCGCACTTGTACTCCCCGGTCCAGATCCCAAACCTGTCGGTCACTTTCACGGGCACGGCCAGAACATCGCAGTGGCGCTTGAGCCAGGTCACGATGTCCTCCACGTCCACGGTCTCGTTCCGGAAGAGGATGAAGAGAGTCTTCAAGCTGGACTTGCTCCGCCCCAGCACCACGAAGTTCTCCCAGCAGTCCTCCTCCTCGCGCTTCTCTTCGTAGACGCGCAGGAACAGGGCCAGCTTCTCCGCCGAGCGGAAGCTCACGTCGAACTCGCGGCTGCCGGGGATCTGGATGACGGCGTAGATGTCGCCCGGCTCCATGCCGATGGAGCGCAGGATGAGCGCGCCCACCACGAAGTCCCGGGTGGGGCAGGCGCTCTCGTCTCCCTGGAAACAGATGCGCACGAGAAAGCGGCCCTTGCTCGGGCCGGCCGCGGAACACGCCGCCGCCGCCCCCGGCCCCAGCTCGTCCTGGGGGGATTCCTCGGCCGGGTCCTCGGCCGCGCTAAGCCTGGACGGGGTCGCCATGGCCGCCCCCTCGGCCTTCTTCCTCCTGCCCGCTTCCGCTGCGCCTTTCTTCTTGCGGGGATCCGCCGCCTCACCGGTCGGCTCTCTCCGTCGGTCCTTCGGGTCCCCGCGGCTGGCCGGAGGGAAGTCGCCGAGACACGGCGCTGCCAGGCCCGCAGGGGCGCCGAGCGCGCCAGCCACGCCGCCGCTGCTCTCCTCGCGCCGCGGCGGCCGCGACTCGCGGAACTCACCCTTCTTCTCGGCCAGGTTCTTCACCACCTGGGCCCAGCCCAACTTCTCGCGGCCGCCCTCCTTCTCCTCGGCGCGGGCCGCTGGGCGCGCGGGGGGCAGGAGCTGCGGGCGCCCCCGCTTCCTTTCCTCCTCGGGGCCGCCGCCGGTGGCCATTTTACCTACTTCCCAGCATCCTCCACTCGCTCCCGCAGCCAAAGGGCGCCCATCGCGCGCAGTGCGATGGGTTTTGGATGCTTTTTTTTTTTTTTGAAATTTGATGCTGCTTTTCCCCGCCCCGCCAAAAATATTTACATGCGGCTCCTGGCGGCCGGCGCCGGCCCCAGGCCCTGGTAACGGCCGAGCGCGCTTCCCCGGGCGCGTCAGCCCCGCCCCCGGGCACCGCGCGGCCCGGAGCTTGGAGCGCGGCCCTGGCTTGCGAGGGTTTGGCAGCCTCGGCCTCGCTCTCGAGGATTTGGTGTTTCGCAAGCGGCCCTCGATGATTTCATTCAAGCCGGGTTACCAAAGGCCCGCAGCCCCAAGGCGGGACGAGCCGAGGATCTCGCCCATTTTGTCGTCTTTTTGTATACATTTTAGATTCCGACGAAACAAAACTTAGCTCTCGCTCCTCCCGAAGCGTACTACAATGCGATGTTTTTCAACGTTGGATTATTTCAAATATACAGGAAGTTGAATTTAACTGCGAACGTTTCACCTTTTGACTATTTTAACTTTCTAACATTAAAATTTTACTGCACTACACCTCTATCACACTACCCCTTTATCTATCAGTCCTTATTTTTTGATAGTAATGTTTTTTCAAGTAAGTTATATATCATTAAAAAAAAAAGATCTCCCGCATACTCATGATAACAATTTATAATACATTGAGCGCCGAAGCGCCCAGTCCTGTTCTAAGCACAGCGCAAGCCTTGTCACATGGAATCTTCCAAAACAATGCTGCAATTACCATTTTTCAGGACAGAGGGACTCGGAGATGGGGTTAAATTATGTGGCCCAGTGGCAGAGCTAATAGGGAGCTCGTAATTACAAATAGGTGGCTTATATTTATTTATTAAACCGCTTTGTTTCTGACATTGTGGATCAAGGACTACTTGCATCTGACTCTCCAGGAAACAATCTTAACACAGATTCCTGGCTCAAGTTAGCACCGGACAGAATCTATTCCTCTCTCATCTATCTCAACTGGTGTTTTGGAAATAAAACATTTGGGTGATTGAGGGGATGGGTTTCACATTACCCTTCTGTCAGTTTTGTCTTTTTTCTGCATATCTGTACATTTCAGGGTGCTTCAGTGACCTTTCCTACTTCAGTGAAAGAAAAGGTGGATTGTGGAGTCAGGGAGACAGACCCTCGTTAAATCTGAGTGCTTCACATCTCAGCCTTGTCCCGTGGGGCCAATGACTTCAGTTTTCATAGCTTCAATTTGCTCCTCCACAACAAAGGGATATTACTATCTACCGTCAAAGGAGGAATATGGGAGTTCAAGGAGACAACATGTGTTAAAGACCTTGATCCGTGGTGGGGGTTTTTATTTTTTTAAGTTTTTTAAAATATATTTTTATTGATTTCAGAGAGGGAGGGCGAGGGAAAGAGAGAGAGAAGCATCAATAATTGATCATTCCACAGTGGGTTTTCCAGGATTGGTTAATTTAATGCCTTAATGATGCTATCAAGGAACAGGTCCCCTCCACTTTCTCCTCTTCCATTCCGCCGTTTAGTTACCTACCCTCACAGTTCCACAATTCTGGGAATGCCACACACATATGACAGTATCTAGTAGCAGATGAGGAAATGTTTTTCTGCAATGTCTCTTTCTTTAAAAGAAAATATATATATATATATATATAATTTATTTCAGAGAGGAAGGGAGAGGGAGAGAGAAACATCAATGATGAGAGAGAATCACCTGTCCCCCCACTGCCCAATCGGGATCAACTGCAACCCAGGCCAGACCAAACACATAGGTCGAAGCTCAACCACTGAACTACTGGCCTGGCTGTAATGTCTATTTTTTTTTAAGTGTGATGAAAATCTTTCCCAAAAGTCTCTAAGTAGACTTCTCGCCCTGTTCTTTGGCCCGACTTTTATCAGATGCCTATGACTAAACCTAAAACTGGCAAGAGAAATGGACCCACCAAACCTAGCTTAGACCAATCATGACTTCTGGAGAGGGGGCTGGGGCCTGCCTCCTCTAAAGACAGTGCCTATCTGAGTAAGATCAAACTGAGATGCACAGGGAGAAATGGCGGTTGGGTAGGCAGCCACCCAAGTTTGCCACATATTGCTACCTCCTGCTTTTTAACTGTTTTGTGGTACAGAACTTCTCAGCTGGAGTTGTGGTCCAGTGGACTTTATAAATGGGGGTGCCTGACAGTGACTCCTTCAGCCCTAGGGGCAGCCAAGAAGATCCTGGATGGCCGGAGTACCCAGCTGATTGCTTTTACCATAGCAGTCTCTTCTGTTTACCATAGTGTGCAGTGCAATTTAAAACATTTTCCTGTGATTTTTAACCAGGGGAGAAGGTGGGGAGCTCTGGCCTAGTATTCTTTAGTAACATTCCCCTATTCAAGTTTAGGTGATTTCAAATTATATGCTCCCTCCAAATTATTTTTTAAACTGGAATGTACTTTTATTTTATTTATTTTTTTAATATTCCATGGATTGATTTGAGAGAGAGAGAGATTGATTTGTTGTTCCACTCATCCATGTGTTCATTGGTTGATTCTTGTATGTGCCCTGACCAGGGATCAAACTCACAACCTTGGCCCTAGCCAGTTTGGCTCAGTGGATAGAGCATCAGCCCATGGACCGAAGACTGAAGGGTCCTGGGTTCAATCCCTGTCAGGGGTACATACCTGGGTTGCAGGCTCTATCCCTGGCCCTGGTCAGGGTGCGTGCGGAAGGCACCCAGTTGATGTGTTTCTCTCAAATGGATGTTTCTGTCTCTCCCTCTGCCTTCCACTGTCTCTAAAAATCAATGGAAAAATATCCTCAGATGAAGATTAACGAACAAACAAGGAAGACACACTCACAACCTTGGCTTATTGGGACGATGTTCTAACCGACTGAGCTACGTGGCCAGGGCTGGAATGCATTTTTAAATTTATGCTATATAGCCCTAACCAGTTTGGCTAGGTGGATAGTGGACTGAAGGGTCCCAGGTTGGATTCTGGTCAAGGGCACATGCCTGGGTTGCGGGCTTGATCCCCAGTAGGGGGCGTGCAGGAGGCAGCTGATGGATGATTTTCATCATTGATGTTTCTTTCTTTCCCTCTTCCTCTCTGAAATCAATAAAAATATATTAAAAAATAAATAGCCCTGACAGGTTTGCTCAGTGGATAGAGCGTCGGCCTGCGGACTGAGGGGTCCTGGGTTCGATTCCGGTCAAGGGCATGTACCTTGGTTGCGGGCACATCTCCAGTAGGGGGTGTGCAGGAGGCAGCTGATGGATGTTTCTCTCTCATCGATGTTTCTAACTCTCTATCCCTCTCTTCCTCTCTGTGAAAAATCAATAAAATATATATTTAATAAATAAATTTATGCTATATATAGCAAATCTGGAGTGTGGAGAGAGAATTGGAGTGAGGCAAGAGTGGGAGCTGATACTGTAGTCCAGGCATGAGAGGAAAGCAGGGTATATGTATGGGTGACAGTAGTAAGTGGCCTGATTCCAGATATACTTTAAAGGTATTGCTGACAGATTTGGATGTGGGATGAAAGATGAGTCAAGGATGACTTCAGGAAGAGCTGTCATTTTGAGTTGGGTGAAAATGAAAGAATGCATGCTAATTGCCTAATGGTATCCAAATGGAGATATTGAGTAGACAATCGGCTGTATGTGACAGGAATTCAGGGAAGAGGCTGAAGATGTGAGGCTGGGAAGCATCTGGGTAGATATGGGATCTGAAGTCATATGACTGGAAGGGAGCACATGGAGTGAAAGCAGATATTGCTGGGGCAATCCAGTAATAAAGGGAGAAGAGGAGGGGCCGGCAAAAGACAAGAAAAGGAGGTAGGAAGGAACTCCAGAGAGTGGTTTCCTGGATGCCAAGTTTAGAAAGTGTGTCAAGGAAGGAGTGACCCATTGTGCCAAAAGCTGCACAGGCCAGGTAAGATGAAATTGAGCAAAGTGGAGATCACTAGTGGTATTGATTGACAAGGGGAGTTTCCATGGAGAGGGGGACAGTGAAAGCCTGGCAGAAGAGGCAGAAGGGAATGGTAAACAGAGTAGGCAAACCTCTGTAGGAGTTTTGCTGTGAAGTGATGCAGAAATGGGAGGGGAGCTGGATGGAAGTGGTCACTTACAAATTTTTTAAAAAAATATATATTTTTATTGATTTCAGAGAGGAAGGGAGAGGGAGAGATAGAAACATCAATGATGTAAGAGTATCATTGATCGGCTGCCTCCTGCATGTCCCACACTGAGGACTGAGCCTGAAACCGGGGCATATGCCCTGACTGGGAATTGAAACATGACCTCCTGCCATAGATTGACACTCAACCACTGGGCCGTGCTGGCTGGGCATGTTCACTTTTTTTTCAATAGAAGAAATTAAAATATGTTGGTATGACAATGAGAATAATACAGAGAAAAGAATGATGGGAGACAATGGGGTGAATTGCTGGGGAAATATCTTAGAGAAAGTAAGACTAGGATTCAGTGCATAATTGTAGGAATTGGTCTCAGTAGGCAATTTATACAGAGTCACAGGAAAGAGGCAAGTAGGTGAGTAAATAAGGTGATGTGAACTTTTGAGTTTACTGATCCCAAGATTTTCTTAGTGAAATAGAAAGCAAATTCAAGAGTAAGGATTTGTTCCTTCCTTTCTTTCTTCCCTTCCCTTAAAAAAAAAAAAAGTAAGGATGGGGAAGGAAGTAATGGAAGTTTGATGAGAGTAAAAATATGACATAATTTTTTAGGCTGTTGGGCAAAGCCAGCTGAAGGTAATTTGAAACCAAGTTGAAAACAATGTGTAGAGAGCTACATTTTGCCCTGCGAGATTAGTTCCTCTAGGCACTCCGTAGTCTGCGTCCGTTTCCTTGGAGACGTAGACCCAGATGAAGCGTCTGGTCTCTAAGGGAAGTTTGAGTGGCCTGAGTTACCACGCGATCCACGCTGAGACTAGGAAGTTGGAGAAGACGAATAAATAGGCATCCCAAGAGATCGGTGCCCCCGAGTCTTCTTCCATTTCCCCAATGACGCATGTCTTTCCAAAGTAGGTAAAAGGAGTAACGCGAGGTGGTGAAGTGCGCATGCATTTGCCTCCCACTCACGCTGGGGGGTTCTGCGCGGTCTTTTGGCCCCCCTCCCTTCGCCCGCATCTCCCGAGCCCCGCCTCTCCCTGGCGCTCTCTGGGTTCTGGCTTGGCTGCGCCCCTAGGAACTACGGTTTTGGATTCGAGACCCCACGCCTGTTTCATGTTTGCTGCTTGCATCCCATGGGTTGGAATGATGGAAGGTCTTTCCCGCCCTAACTGTTTTCTGACCTACCTACTCTAGGAGTCGCTCTACAATCCACAAGTACCAGACTCTGGTGAGTACGAGGGGGGTGGGGGTGGGGGAGGAAAGGGCTGGGGTGGGGTGGGGGAGGAGGGGAGAGGTTCGCTGATCCTGAGCCTGCAGCCCTCCTGCTCTCCATTCCGCTGAAGCGACAGTCTTAGGTGGTAGAGACCTGAGATCTGAATTCCAGGCCCTGCTGTGTCTGTCACACATTTGCTGTGGGACCGCGGCATGCCTTTGAACCCCAGTTTTCTTACCACCTTATCAGAATTAAGGGTGTGGGTATATTATGCTGCTCTCTTTTTTATCTGTGATTCTATTCTGGTTCCCTTTGGATCTTTTTCATGCCTTCTGTTTCTCATAGTTCTTAGCACCTCACAGCCTGGATGTGCTTAGTAAATTCAGGCTGGCTGATAAAAGAGTGATAGCTGACATTTATGGAGCACTTACCACCTGCTTTACAAATATCTCTCAAAATTCTCACACCAACCTATGGAGATAGGTTTATAATTAGATCCAGGTTACCGATGAGAAAATTGAGGCTCAGAGAGGTAAAGTCACTTGCTCAAAGTCACTGATATCTATAAGGAGTGAAGATGGAATTATTATTTTTTTGGGTTGATACTTTTTTCCAGTTAGAATAACTTGTCTGGCTGTTGAAATCAGCTAATCTCATTACTGCAAAAGGCTCCCTTAAATTTTGTTTTGGGAACAAACACATGAGCACACACACAGACAAACTGACCTCCGCCACCCAGTAAAAGCATATCAAGATGTTCTTCTGACCAGAATCCTCTTCCATTGGAATTTTTTTAAAAGGTATATATTTTTATTGATTTCAGAGAGGAAGGGAGAGGGAGAGAGAGAGAAACATCAATGATGAGAGAGAATTACTGATCAGTTGCCTCCTGCATGCCCCCTACTAGGGATTGAGCTCACAACCCCGGGGATGTACCTTGACCAGAATCGAACCTGTTACCCTTAAATCTGCAGGCTAACTCTCTATCCACTGAGCCAAACCGGTTAGGGCTGAAGCTGGAATTTGAACCCATAAGGCTGTGTGACTGATTTTGTTTTGTTTGGTAGAATTATGTTCCACAGCAGCGGTCCAAACATAAAGTCAAGCCATCCACTGTGCATCCAGTCCTACATACCAGTGGTGGTAAGAAAAGCAAAATGAAGACTTGGATTAGTGACCAGCCAGGTGAGCAGAGGCACTTTGGGCTGGTATGGGAGTTGGGGATCTGATAGAGTGAATGCCCTTGGCCCTTGGTGACTCCATTTATTTTAGGGGAGGCTCACTGTTTTAATACAGAAGTTTGTATCTAATATATGTCAAAGGACACTTGTGCATCTGGGCAAGAGGAGGTAATCATTTCTACATGATTATTTAGGGACCTAGACTCCTTTAGCCTTGTGGCTATAACATTTTGTAAGGCCTTAAAGTTCTCTGCTGGATACTTCTGCATCCAGCTGGCAGAGCAGGAGCAGAGAGAAAGCAAGAATATGGATGATTTTGTGAGCATTTTATTTTCCAGGGCCCAGATTTGAAGTGACACAATATCACTTCCAGTCAGTAGCCATAACTCAGTCATCTGACCACTCCTAACTACAAAGGAAAAGGGACATGTAGCCCAGCTGAGTGTTCAGGAGGAAAAGAAAATAGGGTTTGGTGAACTCAGGGTCATCTCTGCTACATCACTGTAATGCCTTCCAGGGGAGTTCTGAGGCCTTGGCCAGACAGACATGGCTTCAAATCTTGGCTCTGCCTTTTACTCTCTTGGGAAAATCATTTATTCTTCCTTGCTTACCTGATAGGATTGTTGTGAGAATTAAATGAGATAATCTCTTTAAAGCGTTGTTCAACCTTGCCACACTCAAAACTCCTTTTAATAACAAACAAATATTTTGTAATATTCCTTTAGTCTCCTGAAATAAATTTTATAGATAATATAACTTACCTACATATATAACAAATAATATAATACCCTAACTATAAAGAAAAAGTAAAAGTTTTTTTTTATAGTTTAATAATGTATTTCGCCCTAACTGGTTTGGATCAGTGTATAGACTGGATCGGCCTATGGACTGAAGGGTCCCAGGTTCAATTCCAGTCAAGGGCATGTACCTTGGTTGTGGGCACATCCCTAGCAGGAGGCGTGCAAGAGGCAGCTGATCAATGTGTCTCTCTCATTGGTGTTTCTAGCTCTCTATCCCTCTCCCTTCCTCTCTGTAAAAAAATCAGTAAAATATATTTTAAAAATAATGTATTTCAATATGTAAATGTTCAGGTTGGACTCCACTAGAAAATATGATAAAGTCATCAGAAGCTTACTTATAGATGTACAGCAAGCATGTAAAACTCAAAGGCTAACATGGGCCAAATAAACAAGTTTTAAGTTTATGTGGGCCACAAAAAAACAGAAGCTTCAAACCTAGGATTATTTCAATAGAGACATGCTGAATACAAAGGGCTGAAATAAATGAGTAATCGTTAACATAAGATAATAGTACATTTTAATAAAAATTAATATTTTTTCTTGAACATTAACTTACCAGACACTGAATAACTGCACAAATTAATTATGCAAATCTAGTCTTGTTTCCTGAAAGGGAAATATTTCCTGTTGCGCACACCAAATAAGTTAGTCCAAGACTAATGACGTGGCAATCGGCTGCTAAAATATTCACTGCTATTATTAGTGGAGAGAAATGGTGTGCCTGCGTGTAAGGTGTGTAAGGGAAATGAATGCAACATGATTATAGTAATCAGTCATCAGCAAATGTAGTTCGTTATTAATAATTATGTATAACAGGATATTGTAAAAATTAAGTTACAAAATACTTATTAAAACGGTTATTGGCTGGTCCGCAAAAATACTCGTTGTGGGCCACATGCGGCCCATGGGCTGCAAGTTTGACATGCTTGATGTAGAGAGTCCTGGTGAATGTAACAGTTGCAAAAGAAGGCAGACTAACATGAGGTAGGATACTGGAACTCTAATACCAAGGGGATTTTTCATTGCTGCCATGATTTACAAAGTGGTACCCATCTTTTGGTAAATTCCAAACAAAACAAAGCATGATCTTTCTCTTGATTGTAGCTGCTTTCTTGAAAAATTCTTTATTATAGTAAACCTATACAAAATATTCTCTCTCTCTCTTTTTTTTTGTCAATCCTCACCCAAGGATATTTTCCATTGATTTTTAGAGAGAATGGAAGGGAGGGGGAGAGACAGAGAAACATTGATGTGAAAGAGACACATTGATTGATTGCCTCTGGCTTGTGCCCAGATTGGGGTTAGGGATTGAGCCTGCAACCGAGGTACATGCTCTTGACTGGAATTGAACCTGGGACTCTTCAGTCTTCAAACCACTACTTTATCCAGTGAGCCAAACTAGCCTGGGTGCAAAATATTCTTTGTGTTTGTTTATATGTGACCCACAGTCAGGTTATGGGATCAAAAAATATAATAGAATCAGGGACATGGAAAGGGAGTGGACTGACATTTCTCAGAGGGAAGGGGGTGTGAGTGGTGCGGGAAGAGATTGGACAAAAGTCTTACTCCTATGGATGAAGACAGTGGCGGGGGGTAAGGGCATGGGGTGGGGAGGGGAATCAGGTGGAGAGGAGCTATGGGGGGGAAAAAAAGAGGAACACCTGTAATAATCTGAACAATAAAGATTTATTTTAAAAAAACGATACAAAAAACAACCATTATAAATAGCGTTTTCACCTACATCAATATCTGTTAGGACTTTGGAAAGTCAGGTAGAACATAGGAGAATTCTGTGTTCTATGGGGCTGTCCTGTTTGGGGGATGTCTAGCATCCCTGGCTCCTGCCCACAGATGCCAGTTGGGCCCCCCGATATTTGTGAAAACTCTGCCAAGGTATCTAAAACACCCCTTTTGAGAGTCATTGATGTAAAGTGATGAGCTTAAGGCCTGGTGGTGGTGATAGAATTTTTATCTAGAGCCCTAGACTCTATTCAGACAGCATCTTTATTTTATTTTTATTTAAAAAAATATATTTTTATTAATTTCAGAGAGGAAGAGAGAGGGAAAGAGAGATAGAAACATCAGTGATGACAGGGAATCACTGATTGGCTGCCTCCTGCACGCCCCCTACTAGGGCTCGAGCCGGCAACCCAGGCATGTGCCCTTGGCTGGAGTCAAACCTGGGACCCTTCAGTCTATAGGCCGACGCTCTGTCCACTGAGCCACACCAGCTAGGGCTCAGACAGCATCTTCAATGAAACTCTTGCCCTTTTCCTTCACTGAGAAGCCAGTGAGGTATATAACAGACACAACCACAACAAGAACTTATGTCAGGCACTTACTACACGTCAGATACTGTTCTCAGCACTTTATAAGTATCACTTCATTTAATCTTCCAAACAAATCTGTGAGGAGGGTGCTGTTATTTTCATCTCCTCTTACAGATGAGGCACAGACAGGTGTAACTCCTAAGGCCACTCAGGAGGGGCATAGCCAGGCTGTGACATTTGGCAGTTTGGCTTTTAGGACCCACAGTCTTTTTTCTTTTTTTGTTAATCCTCACCTGAGGATATTTTTCCATTGATTTTTAGGGAGAGTGGAAGGGAGAGGGGAGAGTGGAAGGGAGAAGGAAAGACAGAGAGAAACATCGATGTGAGAGAGACACATGGATTGGTTGCCTCTTGCATGTGCCCCTACCAGGGCTCAGGCTGGGGAGGAGCCTGCAACCAAGGTATGTGTCCTTGACCGGAACCAAACCTGGGACCTTTCGGTCTGCAATCCGATGCTCTATCCACTGAGCCAAACCGGCCAGGGCAGGACCCCCAGTCTTAACTATACATATATAGCTGGAGAGGGTGTGGGCACTGGAGAAATATAGACCTGAGTTGGTGGTCCAGTTTCCCTTCTTGCTGGCAGTTCCATCTAAGTTACCTGTCACAACCTCAGTTTCCTTCCCTGTGGAAATGGGCACAAATATTCCTGTCCTATGAAATAAACTGCATAAATAACGCTAAAAATAGCTACCATTTCCTGAGGATTTATTTTGTGTAAGGCTCTGTAGTAGAGGCCTCATTCATTCATTCATTCATTCATATATTCATTCTGCAGCAGTTTTTCAGAGCCCCCATGTGCCTGGCATTGTTCTGAGTGTTGTTGACTCCTGGTGAAGGAGACAGATTGGGTTTCTAGTCACTAAGAGCTCATGGTTCCAATCTCAAACATGTAACTACACAACACTTTATACTTGAGATAGAAGGAGATCATCATCTCGTTCATGCCTTACAATGACAGGAGATGATGTTATCACCATTTTACAGATGAGGAAACTCAAGCTTAGGTTGGTAACTTGTTCTGTGCAAAGTCGTGTCCTTGACGACAGTTTTGTGTATTCAAGAGAAATCAATCGTCTCTACCAAGATGGAGTAGCCCTGTTCCTTTCTATTCCTCCCCTTTACAACTAAAACATGTTGGATATAACACACAAACAGAAAGACTCTGAAAACTGGAAAGAAGAAGGTGGGCTGTTAGGGTGGTGAGCGTACACAATCATCTGGCGTAACAATGAATATGTGGAAACCAAATTTAAAACAACACATTTACAATCACTCTAAAGAAAATGGTTGGCCCGGCCTGCATAGGCATCGCTCAGTGGTTGAGCGTTGACCTGTGAGCCAGGAGGTCACATTTGGATTCCTGGTCAGGCCATATGCCTGGGGTTGCAGGCTCAATTCCCAGTGTGGGGCATGCAAAAGGCAGCTGATCAATGATCCTCTCTCATCATTGGTATTTCTATCTCTCTCTCCCTCTCTGAAATCAATTAAAAAAAAAGGAAAAAAATGATATTTAGGTATAAAATTAACAAAACATATATAGGATCTGTATGCTGAAAATTACATAATGCTGGTGAAAGAAATCAAAGAACTAAGTGAACAGAGAGACATACCCTGTTCGTGGATTGGAAGACTCAACACAGCAAAGATGTCAATTTTCCCCAAATTGATGTATATGTTTAATACAGTTCCTATAAAAATTCCAGCAATGTTTTATAGACAAAGACAGGTTTATTTTAAAATTTATATAGGAAAGCTAGGCCCTAGAATAGATAAGACAATTTTGAAAAAGGAAGAATAGCATGGGAGGAATCAGTTTACATGATTTTAAGGCCAGCTATATAGCTATAATAATAAAGACAGCATATTATTGGCAAGAGACACATAGGTCAATGGAACAGAATAGAGAAACCAGAAATAGAGGCACACAAATATGCCCAACTGGTTTTTTTGTTTGTTTTGTTAATCCTCACCTGAGGTTATTTTTCCCATTGATTTTTAGAGAGAGTGGAAGGGAGGGAGCAAGGTGGGAGGTATAGAAAGAGAGAGAGAAAGGGAGAGAGAGAAACATTGGTGTGAGAGACACATCAGTTGTTGCTTTCCACATGAGCCCTGACCAGGATCAGGGATTGAACCTGCAACCCAGGTACTGCCCTTGACCAGGAACCCTTTACCTTTCAGTGCATGGGCAGACACTCCAACCATTGAGCCACATTGGCCAGGACCCAACTGATTTTTGACAAAGGTGCAAAAGCAATTCAGTGGAGGAAAGAAAGCCTTTTCCACAAATGGTGCTGGAGCAATTGGACATCCTTAGACAAAAAAGGAACCTCAATTTAAGTCTCACAACTTACTCAAAAATTAACTCGAAATGTGAATGTAAAATGAAATAAAAATTAAATGTAAAAGTGTAAAGCTTTTAGAAAAAAATCATACTTAGAAAAATCTTTTAGCCCTAACCGGTTTGGCTCAGTGGATAGAGTGTCGGCCTGCGAACTGAAGGGTCCCAGGTTCGATTCCGGTTAAGGGCATGCACCTTGGTTGCGGGCACATCCCCAGTTAGGTGGTGTGCAGGAGGCAGCTGATTGATGTTTCTCTCTCATCGATGTTTCTAACTCTCTCTCCTTCTCCCTTCCTCTCTGTGAAAAATCAATAAAATATATTTAAAAAAAATATTTGAGCCAAGTAAAGAGTTCATAAACTTTACATAGACAGCTTGATCTATAAAAGAAAAATGAAATAATTGATAAATGTGGCCTCATAAAAAACATACCCTTTCGTTCTGTGAGAGACTTTGTTAAGAGGATGAAAGGACAAGCTTTTTAGACTTGGAGAAAATATTTGCAAACCACATATCTGACAAAGGACTGCTATATAGACTATATTAAGAATTCTTAAAATTCAAAAGAAAAACAATTCGTTTAGAAAATGGGCAAAAGCCATAAAGAGACATTTTACTGAAGAGGATATACAGATGATAAAACACATGAAAAGATGCTCAATATCATTATCCATTAGGAATGTGCTAATTAAACTACAAAGGGATGTCACTGCATACCTATCAGAATGGCTAAAGTGAAAAATGGTGATAACACTAAATGCTGGCAAAGGGAAGAAACTATATCATGCATTCATTGCTAGTGGGACGGTAAAATGGTGCAGCCATTCTGGAAAAGAATATAGCAGTTTCTAATGAAACTGCTCATGTAATTCCCATAATCCAGCAATTGCACTCTTGCACATTTATTCCAGAGAAATGAAAATTTACGGGGCATGAATGTTCCATAGCAGCCTTATTTATAATACTACCAAACTAGAAACAACCCAGATATCCTTCAGTGGGTGAATGGTTAAACAATCTATGGTCCATCCATACCATAGAATACCAGTCAGCAATGAAAAGGAAAGAACTCTTGATACCTTCAATGATTTGGCTGAATTTCCAGAGAATTTTGCTGAGGAAAAAAAGTTAATCCCAGATACATACCATATGATTCCATTTATATGACGTTCTGGAATGACAAAATTATGGAAATGCAGAACAGAATAGTGATTGCTAGCAGTTATAGGGACAGGTGGGAAGAGGATGGTAAGGCGAGGGAAGTAGGCGTGGCTGTAAACGGCAGCATGAGTGATCTTGTGGTTAGGGAACTATTCTTTATTTTGCCCTTTAAAAAGAAGACCCCGCATTGGGGATTGAGTCCACAACCTGGGCATGTGCCCTGACTGGGAATTGAACCGTGACCTCTTGGTTCATAGGTTGAGACTCAACCACTGTGCCATGCTGTCTGGGCTATCCGGCCCCCCCCCCTTTTTTTTTTAATCTTGCCCTTCTTAATGTTAATATCCTGGTTGTGATATTGTTCTTAGTTTTGCAAGATGCTACCATTGTGAGAAACTGAGTTAAGGGTACATAGGATTTCTCTGTATTCATAAAACTGCATGTAATCTGAACTTATCTCAAAATAAAAAGTTTAATTAAGCTCTAGCTGGTTATGCTTAGTGGATAGAGCATCAGACTGGGGACTAAAGGGTCCCAGGTTCGATTCCGGTCAAGGGCACATACCTTGGTTGCAGGCTCCTCCTTTGCCTGGGCCCTGGTCAGGGTGTGTGCAGGAAGCAACCAATCAACATGTTTCTCTCACTTCAATATTTCTCTTGTCTTTCCCTCTCTCTTCCACTCTCTCTAAAAATCAATGAAATATCCTTGGGTGAGGATTAAAAAAAAAGTTTAATTAAAAAGAAAAGATAAATCAGGGCTTCTACCATTAATGAAAAGAAATACCCATTATTAAAGCTACAGATCTTTCTAAGTACTTAAGTTCAATTTACAAATCTCATTATTTTTATAAATACTTATAAGAGGGATTTTAGAACTTGGTTAATTAAATTCCCCTATGTCCTTTAAGCCCAATTAAAAAATTTAGTATATTTAATTTCATTTCTAAATAGTTCACTTATCTGATTAACAAAAACCATTGGGTATTTAAACTTTTTACATCTAATAAATAAATTGCTAAATATGGGTAATCTTATGTTTTTTATACATACATAAATATACATACATATATTTTTTATTGATTTCAGAGAGGAAAGGAGAGATAGAAAGGTAGAAACATCAATGATGAGAGATAATCACTGATTGGCTGCCTCCTGCATGTCCCTTATTGGGGGGGGGGGGGCGGATTAGCCCACAACCCAGGCATGTGCTCTTGGTCAGAATCAAACCTGGGACCCTTTAGTCCACTGGCTGACACTCTATCCACTGAGCCACACCAGCTAGGGCACCATCAGAGATGTTTCTATCTCTCTCTTCCTCTCCTTTCCTCTCTGATATCAATAAAAATATATTTAAAGCAAAACAAAACAATAGTTACTACTAATAAAGTAGAAAAATCAGTGACAGGCAGCTGCTATGGTGAGTGGCAGCTACCTGGCTGGGTATTAATCATGTCAAGCAACTACAAGTGCCAGAGTATGTAGCAAGCTAGACTGTGTCGCAACACAGCTACGCACATGGCCATTTCCATGATAGGTAATAATAAGGGACAAAACACAATATGGTCTCGAATGGAAAGAGCCTAATTATTATTTTTTTAATATATATTTGTATTTATTTTTCAGAGAGGAAGGGAGAAGGAGAGATGGAAACATCAATGATGAGAGAGAATCGTGATCCGCTGCCCCTTGCACGCTCCACACTGAGAATCGAGCCCACAGCCCGGGCATGTGCCCTGACTGGGAATCGAACTGTGACCTCTTGGTTCATAGGTTGATGCCCAACCACTGAGCCATGCTGGCTGGGCGAGCCTAATTGTTTTTTAACCCCATATTTATTTACTTATGTTATATTTACTATGTCAATGCATACCAAAAAGTTTGTAGGAAAATGCAAAAAAAAAAAAAAGAGCCCCCTACAATCTGGAGGAGTTGGACGCAGAGTCAGAGGCCAAGGTGACCTCTGTCCAACCCATCCCTGACAGGTGGACACCAGACCTGTATGGGAACTGCTGCAGGGATGGGAGCCTGCCACCCACCAGTGTCTGCCCTCATGTGCGCAGCCCATTCTGGGTATAGACAGCCCTGTGATTAGAAAGATCTTTATTTTATTGAGACCAAGTTATCATTCCCTGTAATTATGACCTTTGGTTCATGATTTGCCTTAAGATTAGGTACATATGTCTAATCTTAAGTGTGTACATTCAGCTGGTCCTTACATAGCCAAGGATTAGCCCCTGAGGGACCTGAAAACCGGATTGGGTGATTTTCCTGAAAAACACAGAGAATGACTATGCTATGAAAAAAGAAAAAAAAAGTAGAACAATCAAACAATAAACTGTACTAAAAGTTATGTGAGTGTGGTCTCTCTCAAAATATTGACCCTTCTTGTGATAATGTGAGATGATACAATACCTACGTGATGAGGGGTAGCAAGGTGAATGAAGTAGGCTTTTCGAGGTAGCATTAGGCTACTCCTGACCCGATGATATGTGAGAAGGAGGATCATTGAGCCACGATGATATCATGTCTTCCACCCCCAACTTAATGCCTTTCCCATCCTGACTAAGCAGTTACCATGCACTGTGGCTGTACCTTGTGCAGTCTGAGGTGCGGCAGCAAAAGTAGCACAGATTTATTTTTCTTCATCAGTTTCATGGATAGAAGATGCGTTGTTATCATAGACCTTAGCAACCTCAGCATATGATTTTTTTTTCTTGTTGAGAATTTTCACCTTTTCACCTAAAGGAAGCACTGCATGGCTTCTCTTTGGCACATCTGAATTGGCAGCGTCACTTCCAGTGCTTTGGGGCCATAGTTAAGGAAAGTAAGGGTGACTTGAACACAAGCACTGTGGTACCTCCACAGTGGACCTGATAGCCCGGATGGCTGCTAAGCGACTACCAGGCAGGGAGCATATACAGTGTGGAGATGCTGGGCAAAAGGATGCTTCATGCCCTGGGTGGGATGGTCTGGATGGCATGAGATTTCATCACGCTTCTCAGAATAGTGGACACTTTAAAACTTATGAGTTGTTTATTTCTGGAATTTGCCGTTATGTATTTTTGGACCCTTGTTGACTGTGAGTAACTGAAACTACAGAAAGTTAAAACTGTGGATGGCGGAGGGGTGGGGGTAGATACTGTACAGGTAATTCCCAACGTTCACACAAAATTATTTTAACTTCATCACTTCAATACTTAATATTAAGCTCTCCTAGGGCTGAGGGTATTGATTCATTAAAGAAGGAGTATTTTCCTGAAGTGAGCTGTGTTGCACGGAGGCAGGGCCTCTGGTAGAGGCTGCAGCATTCCGGTCACTTGTCTCCTGCCCTGTGTGCAGGACATGCTGAGAGGATGCAGTGACTCCACATGTCTTATTTTGATCAGAATTATTTTCCCATATTCCTTTTCTGGCAGGACTACACAGCTTTTATAGGTATTTCAGAGACAGCCAGTTGGAGTTTTGTGTAGCTTCTGTACTGATGGCGTGGTCCTGATCCCAATTCTCAGGTCATTATAATAATAGCAGTGACAGCTAATAATATGTATTCAGTACTCAATGCATGTTTAGGTACTATTCCAAACACTTTAAAATGTAGTAACTTATTTAATTTCCATGACAACCCTATCAGGTAGGCATGATGATGATTTCTATTTCACAGATAGGGCCACTGAGGGACAGAGAGATCGTGATTCATGCCCAAGGTCACATAGCTGATATAAGGCAGAGCCTGGATTCAAACCCAGGCTGTCTGGCTCATTAGTTCTTGCTCTTGACCCTTACCCTGTTTGAGCTTGCCACTGTCCAGGTTGGTGGGAGAGATTGGGGGCACATGGCTATTTCCTGTTCCTCTCTCCCCGCTCTGTTCATACCCACAGTCACTGGGTATGTGGAAGTTCCCTGGGCTTCTCCATTCCTTATAGCAAGGCCCAGAGTGGGACTTGGGAGCTTACTGAGGGCTATGAATTTCATTCTTTGTCTCACTGTCACACATTATAAAGTTGTCAGTGGCTAGGGCTGGGGGTTGGACCATCTTTCATGGATGGTGCATTCCTTGGGACCTGACCCAGGCCTGCTTATACCCCCCAACTCTCTCTGCCCTATACCATGCCCTAGGGTATTCCAAGTCTACCACGTTGATGACATGCCAGCTGAGGAATCCACAAGACCTGTGCAAAGGGAAGCTGGACTCTGGGAAGAACAAGTTCCGGCTAATGAGGGTATTTGGAGAATCCTCCCAAGGTGCTGGGGCCCAGGGCAGGGGCATGGGGATGGCGGTAGCAAACACGAGCACTTGTGGAAAACAGTCAGAATCCCTTTTCATTTCAGTGTGTGAGGGACGCAATCTGTGGCTTACTCATTTAAAAATTTCCTGTAAATTCCTTTCATGGAATACACTGCATTTTGAAACAAGGCTTAGAAGCTTACTATTAATTTTTCTACATCAGCTGACACAATTTTGGATAATGAATTTTCTCATCACCCATTGTTTTTTGTTTCTTAAAAAAAATATATTTTATTGATTTTTACAGAGAGGAAGAGAGAAGGATAGAGAGTCAGAAACATCGATGAGAGAGAAACATTGATCAGCTGCCTCCTGCACATCCCCCCGCTGGGGATGTGCCTGCAACCAAGGTACATGCCCTTGACTGGAATCGAACCTGGGACCCTTCAGTCTGCAGGCCGATGCTCTATCCACTGAGCCAAACCAGTCAGGGCATCACCCATTGTTTTATATGGTTTGGGACAATGTGTTAAAGTATTTGAAATGACTGAAAGAAGGAGGGGGCTTTCATGTCTATAGCAAGAAGTAAAATACTAAGTACTCTAAATACTGTCGAATACTATAGAAGAATTCTTAACTTCTCCAGTAAAGTGTTTAATAGCTCAATGAGCAATGACTGCTGTATAAAGAAATAGGGGGAAATGTATTTGCTTTGAAACCTTTTTACCCCTTTAACCTTCAATTTTGCAAAATGATTTAGAGGCCGCCCAGCATTCTTAAAGGAGGAACTCATATTTCCGATGTTATTTTTATCCTGACTTTAGAAGGGTTCATGTATTTTTGTTTGATAAAAATTATGAATGTGGACAATTTGGCTCTAAAACCTGTGCTACCAATTTCTGATACTGTCTCTTGTAGTCATTCATTTGTTTACTTATGGAAACAAATACAAAATATTTATGGAACACCTATGTGCCAAGTCCTGTTCTAAGTGTGGGGATTCATCAGTGGTGTGGCCTCTGACATTAGGTAGCTCACATTCTACTGGGGGAGACAGACAATAAACAAGACAAATATGTAATACTAGAGGCCCAGTTATGAAATTCATGCATGGGTAGGGTCCCTAGTGCTGCCAGCTGCTGGCCGAGGCCTCCCTTCCCTGGCTGCTGGCTGCAGGCCAGGGCCTTTCTTCGTTACGTGCCGCGCCAGCACAGCCAAGGGTTCGGTGAGCCTGAGGGAGGGCCGGCGAAGGATGAAGAAAAGACAGATAAAGAGAATAAGCTGGGTCTGGGTGGATCTCCTGTGCCTGGCTGAGGCCACAGAACAGATCCAGACTGCAAGCTGATGCTTTATTTTATAGCCAGAGGTAAACAAGGTAGTGGTCACCATAGTTACAATGTTCTTGTGAGTTTCACTTGTTTTGGCAGGACTTGCTGCACCTCCTACAGCCCATTAGCTACCCAGGAAGGATCTAGGGAGCTTCATAAGGTCAAGCTTAATTATGCTAAAGAGGGCTGTACCCTCTAAGCTGGGACTTGTTTGTGGCTTTGCCAGCAGGTCAGTCCGAGGCTTAACCCTATAACCGCTACCTACATCTCACCCTTCCTTTATTTTTAAATGAAAGTAAAACTTAAACATTAAGGACAAAGCTCTGACTATTAATAACAAAACAATGCCGATGCAAAACCCAAACTACAAACATGTTAACATTTTAAAACTTAAACATCAAGAGCAAAACTCTGGCTATTAACAAAACAATGCCAATGCAAAACAGCAATAAGAGAAAAACCAAACTTCAGACATGTTAACGTTTTCAGGATATCTTACTCAGAGTCCTTAGATTTGGCAGCACAAGACTTTACAGAAGACTGGCAGCTAACCAATGCTAACATAGCCATAAACATGGCTGAAGGAGTAGCTTCCACTCCTTGCTTTTCTGCCATTTGCTGGGCCTCAGTTGTTAGCTTCTTCAGCTGACCCCATGTTGGCATCTCGGTCCCTTGCATGTGGCCTTCGTTATCTTCTTCCGCGCCGCAACTCTCAGTCTTTTGAACGGAAGGACAAGGAGCCTTTCTGGGTCCCCTGTGGCAACGCACGTCCTTCTGTGGCACCCAAATCAGCTGTGCTGCTCCCTCTGGATTCTGAGGATCAGGCTGCTTGGACAGTTGGCTTTGGGACTGAGTTGGCTGGAAAGGCTGCCGTAGGGTCAAGAATACAGTCCCCTCTACCTGGTGGGGCTGGGGCTGGCCCCGCTTGAAGTTTCCCTGCCTAGGGGGTATTGGATTATCATTAATATCAGTCCTGGAGCGGCATTCATTTACCCAATGCTTTCCTCTCCTGCATCTTGGGCACAGTCCAGGCTGCTTGTTTCCACTCTCGGAAGCCTTTTGACTTCCATTTTTTGCTTTACAGTTTTTAACAAAATGTCCTGGCTTGGCTTTAAGCATCCCTCTGACCAGGATTTCCACCCTTTGTTTTTATAGTTCCCAACTATCTCTTATTTCCTATCTCCTACTTTCTACTTTATTTTCTACCTATTTCTAGCTCCTCTTTCTACCGCTTATTTCTATCGCTTACTTTCTACCACTTACTTTCTACTGCTTATTTCTACCTCTATCTGTGAACTATAGGTAGGCTTGGCTGCTCCTGCCCAAACCTCCCTGGGTTGCAACCCCCATAAATTCCACACCCTAACTGAACCTGGTCTAGTGCCTCTGAGCAAACAAATTACCAAAATTTTACCTGTACTATCTTCTACTTCTAGTTTTCCACTTAATCTGTATCTGTCTTATTTTCTATTTTCTCCTTAAGAAATTTAAAAATGCTTCTACTTATTTTCTTCTTAAGAAATTGAAAAATGCTTCAATAAGCATTGTTTTTAGGGATCCCTTTCTAGGATCCTAAATTTCTCAACTTTTACACCTGACTATAACCACACCCCTACCTTATTTTCTGCGCGTGCTTTGGGGCCTCCTTTCACCTGACAATTGCAGTTCCCTCACACTCAGGCCCGCATTGAGTGCCACTTGGGCCGAACTCAGCCCCGCGTTGGGCACTTGTGCCGCGCCAGCACAGCCAAGGGTTCGGCGAGCCTGAGGGAGGGCCGGCGAAGGATGAAGAAAAGACAGACAGAATACGCTGGGTCTAGGTGGATCTTCTGTGCCTGGCTGAGGCCACAGAACAGATCCAGACTGCAAGCTGATGCTTTATTTTATAGTCAGAGGTAAACAAGGTAGTAGTCACCATAGTTACAATGTTCTTATGAGTTTCACTTGTTTTGGCAGCACTTGCTGCACCTCTCACAGCCCATTAGCTACCCAGGAAGGATCTAGGGAGGGTCATAAGGTCAAGCTTAATTATGCAAAGAGGACTGTGCCCTCTAAGCTGGGACTTGTTTGTGGCTTTGCCAGCAGGTCAGTCTGAGGCTTAACCCTGTAACTGCTCCCTACAGTTACGTGCCGCCCTCTGGTGGTCAGCACACATCATAGCGATCAAACTCCCAGTTGGTCAAACTCCCAAGGGGACACTTTGCATATTAGGCTTTTATATATATAGATGTGTGGTGATGCTAACTGCTATGAAGAGGCATAGAGATAAGGTTTTGGGGCTAGAGAGGCACAGAGGAGGGAGTGACTGTGACTGTTTCAGATGGGGTGGTCAGGGAAGGCTACTAAGGTGGTAATATCTGAGGGAAGAAGGTTCCAGGTAGAGGAACCTCAGTGCAGGGGCCCTGAGGTTGGTGTGAGGTCAGTGTGGCTGGAGCAATTGATGCCCTTGACCTGAATTGAACCTGCAACCCTTCAGTCTGTGGGCCAAAGCTCTAACCACTGAACAAAACTGGCTAGGGCGATAAATGAATGTTAAAAACCCAGAGAATAGGTCCTCATCAGTGTATTCAACTCATATCTCTGGAGATCTTGGTAATGTCCCATGTGCTGGCTGTGACATTTTATTTTATTATTTTTATTTTTTAAATACATTTTTTATTGATTTCAGAGAGGATGGGAGAGGGAGCTAGAAACATCAGTGATGAGAAAGAATCATTGACCGGCTGCCTCCTGCATGCCCTAAACTGGGGATCGAGCCCTCAACCCGGGCATGTGCCCTTGACTGGAATCGAACCCGGGAACCCTTCACACCGCAGGCCTATGATCTATCCGCTGAGCCAAACAACTAGGGCTGGCTGTGACATTTTAGTGGAGGACACAGGAAACAAGGTAATAAGAAAAATATCTGTCACGTTGATTGGTGGTAAGTCCTAGGGGAAAAATACATTGGAAAAGGGGAGACATAATTATAAACTATAATTAGTAATTACAGATTGGAGTAAGGCTCAAGAAGGAAGCAAAGAAGGGTTTCTACTCTAGATCTGGTGGTCAGAGAAAATCCATTTCTAGGGCAGAGGTCTATCGCGTATCTAAATCACTGGGAGTCCTAGCTGGTTTGGCCTAGTGGATAGAGTGTTGGCCTGAAGTGGGGTGTGTTAAAAGTAAGATACCTGGTGCCAGCCCCAGTGATGCTGGCTCAGTGGACCTGAGACTTGGAGACTGGCATTTTTCACAAGATGCTCTGATCCCTATGGGCCATATTTGAATATTTTGGTGTGAAGATGTGGAGGCAGGATAGTGGAGTGGGCCCTGGCTGGTGTTCTCGCAGGGGTCCTCAAACTTTTTAAACAGGGGGCCAGTTCACTGTCCCTCAGACCGTTGGAGGGCCAGACTATAGTTAAAAAACAAACAAACTATGAACAAATTCCTATGCGCACTGTGGGTCTGGGTCGAGTCAGCTGCTAAGCAGGACAGGCAGCGGCACCCGGTGGGCTGGATAAATGTCCTCGGCGGGCTGCATGTGGCCCATGGGCCGTAGTTTGAGGACCCCTAGTTAGAGCATTGGTGCATGGGTTTGATTCCCGGTTAAGGGCACATAGTGAGGTTGCAGGAACATCCCTGGCCCTGGTCGTGGCATGTGCGAGAGGCAACCAATCGACGTGTCTCTCTCACATAAATGTTGCTCTCTCTTTCTCTCTCTCTGTCTCTCCATCCCTTCCTTCCATTCTCTAAAAATCAATGGAAAAACTATCCTCGGATGAAGAGTAAGAACAACAACAAAAAGATTGTGGAGTGGTTAGGAGCCCAACTTCAAGGATAATAGCTCTGCTATGTGTGACCTTGGATAACTTACTGAACCTCTCTGACTCTCAGTTTCTGCTTCTATAAAGTGGGACTAATAATAGTGCCAAAGTGAGATAGTGGGTATAATGTGCTTAATACAGTTTTGGGCACATAATAAGTACATAGGTTTGCCCTATTACTCTTTAAAAAAAATACATTTTATTGATTTTTTTTTACAAAGAGGAAGGGAGAGGAAAAGGGATAGAGAGTAAGAAACATCGATGAGAGAAACATTGATCAGCTGCCTCCTGCACACTCCCTACTGGGGATGTGCCCGCAACCAAGGTACATGCCCTTGACTGGAATCGAACCTGGGACCCTTCAGCCCTCAGGCCGACACTCTATTCATTGAGCAAACAGGTTAGGGCTGCCCTATTACTCTTACTGTTATCTGAGGAATATGAAAGCTGAGGACTAGTAACGAATGGGGGTTCTAGCAAAGGACAGAGAAATAAGGAAAAAGAGAAGGAATGAAGAAGAGGGCACATAGGTATGGCAGAGGTGGAGGGTTAGAGCTGGTAAGAATAGTATCAGCTGTTCACTGAGTGCATGCTGAGTATGTGAGACTTGCCACAAAGTGGCTTGTTTGTGACTATGATCTCACTGATTTTTTTTACAGCAGCTCTCTGAGTGGGTAGTCGTTATCTGTGTTTGAAGTCATAGTGGGGCTCTGGGAGTCTAATTTGCCCGGTTTCCCTTAGGTGGTAAGTGCCACAGCTGGGAGTTCTGTTGTTAATCCTCACTTGAGGATATTTTCCATTGATTTTTAGAGAGAGTGGAAGGGAGGGGGAGAAAGAGAGCGAGAGCGAGAGGAACATTGATGTGAGAGTCACATTGCTTGGTTGCCTCCTGCAGGAGCCCTGACTGGGGGGCCTGGAATAGAACCTGCAACCCAGGTATGTGCCCTTGACCGGGAATCGAATCCAAGACCCTTCCGTGTGTGGGCTGCTATACTCTAACCACTGAGAAACACTGGCTAGGGCCAGAGCTGGGATTGGAAGCAAGGTATGTCTTGGCCTAACATCCACGTCTTAATCACTTTGAGGTTCAGCCACGCCTTGCAGCTTTAAGCCCATTCAGTTCCTTGTTTTAGTGTAGTGAAAAGACAGGCATAGTCAGAAGTCTGCCTTTCCAGTTCCAGTGACCTCACTTCTGGCTGTGTGACTTTGGGCAAGTCACTTAACCTGTCTGAGCTTACACCTATCAGTAAAATAGAGTTAGTAAACATAGGGTTGTTAGAGGATGAACTGATACCATGTGCCATGTACCAAATGAGGCACAATGTGCAACCCATAATAGGTCCTCAACAATTGTTATTGCTGTTATTATTGTGATTATTGTACTTGCTGGGGGTGACTTAAGCCCTTATACCCTCATTGTTTCCCCAAGGGCATTGTGTGAAATGAGAGATTACTTGGTTCAGCTGCCTGATGAAAAATGTTAGCAATCATCATCCACTCTGCCTCCTTGCTTCTCCAGACATGGCCCATTACCTCTGCCACCTCTTTACCTACCTGGGGCTTTTTCTATTATAATAATTATTACTACTATATTTCATTGATTTTAGGAAGCTACTGATGATAAACCGCACCTTTATTTTATTTATTCACTAATAAAATATTTGTCAATTATATTGAGACAGGCATCAACTGTAAGATGCAGTCCCAGTTCAGAGAAGTAAAATTATGGAAAAATGGCTATTTCAGAATGGATGAAATAGTTGGCGGTGCTGTGACCCGCTGACAATGGGGAAACGCCTCCCAGCAGGGGTCGCATTTAGCAGTCGAGACCACTAGGGGGCGAGCGTGCGACCGGAGGGATGTGGTCCTTAAGCTCAGGGATGCGCGGGCCGCCCCGCCCGGCGCCGCACCACCTCACATCCTCCTCCCTTCGCCTACAGACGTTGCTCAGGAGCCGGCGAACCTCACTCCAGGAGCTCTGCAAGCAGGAGGACTTTCTCATCAAGCTCAATCAAGACCTGATCAAGACCATCAAAGACATGGAAGACAGCTCAGCCCTGAAAACACGCGGGATGCTGCAGCAGCAGGACATCTTTGGGGTGAGGCTCCACCTTGGCCCTGCAGCCCCGCCTCTGCCCTCTGCGCCTCGGTCCCGCCCACCATGCAGCCTTCCTGGGCGCTTTGGCGCCCTCTCCTGATCTCCTGGCCGGTTGCACAGCTGCTGCTTCCATCTGGAAGATACATCTCTTACATACTTGGCCCCACCTACCAGGGCTTTGAAATCACACCTGGATGGGGGGGCTCATCCTAAGGTCAGAACTAATTAGCTGAGAGACTTTGAGTTAACCTCTGAGTGGTGTAAAATAAGGCTCAATAACACCCATTCCAAGGGGTGGTTGTGGTGTACTTGGTACACACACAGTAGATGTGCAGGAGAAAGTAGCTGCTGTCATCACCAGCAGCAAATACTTACACAGTGCAATACTAAGTGCTTTGTATATTCTCAAGTAGCCTTACAACAACCCTGTGGGCTGGGTATTATTATTATCTTTATTTTACATATGAAGAAATAGAAACATAGGCTAGGTGACTTGGTCAAGGTCAGTTTAAGTCACCCAGCTAGCAGGATCTGTGTTCCTTCCACCAGCTCTGATTACACTCTCATCCAGTGGTGGCACTTCTGGTCCATGGGTTAAGAATGAGTGGCTTTGCAGAGAGCCCAGGGAATGTCAGCCTCCTTAGGAGAGGCTAGGTAAGCTGCAGTCAGAGTCTGAAAGTTCACAGGAGACCCAGGAATTCAGGATGAAGAAGAGTCGGAGAAAATGGTTTAATGGAGAAGTGATTTTCCTCTCTTACTGCCATCTGCCCAGGGAGAAGAGGGAATGGGCTCACCTGAGCCTGTGAGGTGAAGAGAAAATTAAATCTTGTGAACTCAGTTGGTCTGCTCAGGCTGCCATAATAAAATACCACAGACCAGGTGGCATAAACAGCCATAATGTATTTCCTCATAGTTCTAGAGTCTGGAAGTGTAAGATCAAGATGCCAGCGGGGTTGATGTCTGGTGAAGTCTCTCTTGGGGGTATAGACGGCTGTCTTGCTGTTCTCTCACATGGCCTTTTCTCTGTGCTCACATGGAGTGAGAGAGGTCTCTGGCATTTTTTCCTCTTCTTATAAGGATACTAGTCCCATTGGGTTAGGTCCCCACCCTTTTGTTCATTTATCCTTAATTACTTTCCTAAAGGCCTTATCTCCAAATACAGTCACATTAGGGATTAGGGCTTCACTTTATGAATTGGGGGTGGGGTGGGGATACACAATTCAATCTATAACAGAGACCAAGGACATACAAGGTATTCGGCCCAAGGAAACTTAGTAGAATGTTCTCCATACCTAAAGTCATTGTCCCTCTCCTATGTCATGGATGGATTAATATATTTTTACATTAATTAATACATTTCCTTGAGTACTTGGGAAACAGTGATCAGTGGACCATCTTGTCCATCTCAAGCTCTCATTCTAGTGGGGTCCCAGGCAGTTAGAAAGCCATTTATGTGTACTGATGGGGATGAGGGACTCAGAGCTTAGTGGATCTCTCTAACCCAGACCTGGGAGGATCGGGAGGGCTTCCTGGAGGAAGTGGTGCTTGGATTGAAACATGCAGCCATAGGTATTAACTGGTAGAGAGCAGAAAAGTGTCCCAGGCAGAGGAAATGGGTATAAACGGCCTGGGGTGAGAAGTAGCATAGCCAACTTAAGGAGCCATGTGTGGCTAGACAGTAAGATGTGAGGAAGGGATCAGGGAGAGAGGAGGTTGGCCCAGGCTGGGGGGGGGAGGAGGGCTTTGCCAGACAAGGTAAGGAGGTTGGGCCTTATTTACAGGGCAGAGGGGAGCCATTGGAAAGTTCTAAATAGGAGAGGGACAAGGTCACTGTTTTTTAAAGAAAGATCATTCTGACTTCTGTGTGGAGCATCACTCAAAGGAGAGGACCAGTTAGGGATAGCTGTTGTCATATTTCAGACAAGAGTTGGAGAAAACTTATGATAGTGGCAGCAGGGATGGAGAGAAGGGCATGGCTGTGAGCGCTGTTTGGGATATAAAAGCCATACCACTTGGGGACATTTCGAGTGAGAGAGGAGAGTAGAGGCTGATGCCTGGGTTTGGGCCCATGTGCCTGGGTGTGTGGTAGGGCCATTGGCTGATTGGGTGGTAGGAAAGGGGAACGTTGGGAGGGGTAGGGTAGTAGGTGACTGCTTTCTAGCCTTGGAAAGGTTCCTGGGCCTGGGAGTAGGTCTGGGTTTGAGGACTCCTCGGAGGCAGTACTGAATTCTCTGAGAGGCCATGCTCTTGGGTCTGGAGGAGGCGAGCTAACCCCACCACTCCCACAGACCATCATCAACAGCTTGGGGTACTCAAACAAGAAGAAGCTGCAGCAGATGACGTGTGAGCTGCAGGAGTGGAAGGAGAAGGAGGAATCCAAGATGAGCTGTAAGAATCCATGAGGCAAATTCCTTGATCCTCCCCTGGCCCTCTGGGGAGGTCAGCTGCAGGGCACTCACCTTGTGCCTGCTGTTCTGGAACCAGCAAGCCCATCAGCCCCCTTCTTAGGCAGATGGAATTGTTAACATCCAGAGCTAATAGCTCGCTTATGGAGCGTTTAGCACTTCCAGGTCCCATGTGTCTTAATTTTTATGAGCACACTTTCAGTCATTACAACTATCTGTAAGGGAGGGAATATTCTCCCATTTTACAGATGAGGAAACGGAGGGTAAGAGAATTGAAGTAGCCTGCCGAAAGTTATACAGCTAGGAGCCAGAATCCAACCCAGGCCTGCCTCTGTTTCCTGCCAAGTTTGCTGTGGGAGTTGGGGCCTGGGCCAGGTCCCAGGTCTCCGGGTCTCTCTCCTGCTGAGCCTGTAGCTTCATTCCCCTGAACAGACTAGAAGCTTTCTCAGCAGAGGGACAGTGTGGTGTGTCAGAAAGCATCAGATAGTGGGGATCCCCTCCAAGGAGGACGGCAGGATAGACTTTGTCTTAATCCTACTGTGGCTGTGTCTTGGGAGCCAGTGTTGCCCCATCTTCCTGGGCTTGTGTTGTAGGTGTGAGTACGAGGAGACGAAAGTCCAGGGAGGGAGGTCTTGGTGAGGGTCACATAGCAAGTTGCTGATAGAGCTGGGACTAGTCTCGGGATCTTGCACCAGCTTAGTTTCTCTTTCCTACCCTGTGTTGCTTCTTCAGTGGGTGAAAGAGTCTCTGGGGCCTTAGCTTGTCACTACCTCCCAGCCTTGTGTGAGCTCGCTTCAGCTCAGAACCCAATCCATTGGCCAAGGAGAGCTTTGCCTCCTGGAATCCTGGGAGGGGTCCTTGAGGGAGGTTCCTGCCTCCTGTTCCCCCTGACTTCTCCAGACCTGAAGCAGCAGGTGGAGCAGCTGAATGACAAGATCAAGAAGACCCAGGAGGAAGTGAATTTCCTGAGCACTTACATGGACCATGAGTATCCTGTCAAGGTGGTCCAGATTGCCAACCTTACGCACCAGCTGGAGCAGGTGAAGGACAACCAGCAGGTAGGTGAGCCCCTGGCTTTGCCCTGATAGGACCAGGGGGGAGGCAAGGCCAGTGGCCAACATGCTCCTGCTGCCCCCCAGGATGAGTTGGATGACTTTAATAAGATAAGCAAAATGGTCCTGGAGTCTTTGTCTGATCAGATTCAGATGAAGAGAAAAAAGCTGCTGCGCTCTCTGGTGGCGGTGAGTAGCCAGCTCCGGCATACAGCCCTGCTTTCTTTCCCATCCTTTGCCTCCAGGCCCCCTGCGCCCCCACCAGCCTCTCCCGTGCACTGCTGCCCAGGAAGAGGCACGTGGGGGCCAGTCTCTCCTTCGTTCACAGAAAATCCAGCATCCCAGTCAGGGACTTCTTCTGCAGAAGACCTGGGAAAACCAGAGCATGGTGAAGTACATGGACAAGTACAGAGAAGTGAGTGGGCCAGGACGGGGTTGTCCTCCTGATGGAGCAGAGGGGTGGGCAGTCTCCAGCACCTGTGGGAGACAAGCTTGTCCTGATCTGGTGCTCAGGAGTCGAACTCCGGGTTGGCCTTTCTCCTTGTCAGTGCCATTACTGTCACTTGTTACTCATCTGAGAAGGGGATTTGTGGTGGCCTAGGCCTTGCCTCAGAAACCAGTATCACTGGGCACGACCCATTAGCAACATCACCAAGCATTGCCCACTCAACCATATTTTACTGTCACTAGCCACCCCTATCTTCACCCCTTAATTCTTATCATTGACCATCTCTCATTACCAGTGTTAATGAACTTCACCATCACCACCCTTTTGTGTTAATTTTCATTACCTTCACCAGTTAACTTCACCATCTCCGTCAGCCCTCATTAATCCTCATTATCAAGCACTGCCCTCTGCTCTGCAACCTGTATCCATTCTCCATGGCCCCCTGACCTTTCTCAGGACCACCAAACATTGTCACCAATTTGTGAGCCAGCCCTGCCCTGCCAGAGAAGCCACTCTCTGGAGTCCCGAAGTCCATGGGACAAAGCCCAGGCCATTTCCCTAAATGTCTTTACTCCTCACCCATTTTGCCCTTTTCTACCTTTGGTTGGGGTCATATGGATTCTCAGTTTCCCCTGCTGTCCCTCTCTCAGTTTGTCAATCAGTCTGAGGAGGAAATTCCCAAATTAAGGGCCGAGGTGGAACAGCTCCAAGTCCAGACCCAGGAACCCCGAGAGATTGTGTTTGCAGATGTTCTGCTTCGGAGACCCAAGTATGTGATCATTTTGCAGCTTCTCAAACTAGATGGGAGCCCCTGCCTCTTGCTACTGTGTGGAAAGAATAATGCCTGTTACTTAAGAGCATTTATTGCATGCCAGCCTGATTTCATTGTTCCTGCCAGTGACTGAGGTCGGAATTATTACCCTCCTTTGATCGAGGAAACTGAGGCCCACGTGGTGTCTGTCACATAGTGAGTGCTTGTTAAATAGGTGCCAACAGGAGGACTGAGGTTCTGAGAGGGCAAGTAGGAGGCTCAAGGTGACACAGAGCCAGGTTTCCAGAGGAGTCATCTGACTTCAAAGAGTGCTCTCCTTGAGGGGTCCCAGCACCTTGGAGCTGAGTTCCTGCTCCCTCTTGACCTTAGACCTCTGTAGGGGAGCATCAGTCCTGTCAAACCCATTCCTTTTTAATTTTTGACTGTTTGTGTGTGTGCATTCTTATATGGTTGGGCTGTGAGGTTACAGATGGGGCTCCCCAAATAAGTACCAGTGTTCTCAAGAGCAGGGCTCCCCTGAGGACATGCTTCCCCACCCTACAACTCTGGCGCCCCTACTTGGCCTCTCACACCTCTCGTTGCTCTTCCTTACCAGGTGCACCCCAGACATGGATGTCACCCTCAACATTCCTGTGAAAGAGCTGCTACCCTTCTAGATGGCAGGGCCATGGCCACCCTTCCCTCCCTGCTCTCTGCCCCACACCTGGAGCCTGGTCATCTCCCTCCAAGACCATATTCCCATTGGTACCCTCCTCTTCTGCCTCTCCTTTCCTCCCTCCGTCCTTTTGGTTTGGGGCTACCACTTGGGCCAGGTGGGAATTTCCAGTCAAGTCCACCATTTCCTTTTACCAATAAAGCTGGATCTGCATTTGTTCTTTGCCAGTGCCTGGGGGAATGGACTTTGTCTTAATATGAGGGCAGCTGTGCTGGCTGCATCTGGGGCTCAAAACTTCTGGAGAAATGCCAGACTGACCCCCAGCTTGAATCTCTGTGGCTCTGTGGCTCCAGGCCGCCCCCTTCCTGGTTCAGTGGAAGCCCAGGTTCCTCCCAATTTGTGCCCAGTCCTCTTAGGACCAGTGCCAGGGTGAGTTTAATACACTTGGAAACTTGCTGGGCCTTCATTGACAAATGAGCCCCAATAAAGCTAAGCATAACAAAAAGGCTAAGCATAACAAAAAGGCCATACAGTGACAGGCCTTCATTGACAAATGAGCCCCAATAAAGCTAAGCATAACAAAAAGGTCATGGTCATTGTGGCTGAATCCCACCATTGTAGGTGTGTGGGAAGGGGGTGTGGGGAAGGGAGTTGCCCATGGGTTAGCAGGAGTGTAGGTCTGGGTGACAGCACTTGGTAGGGAGGGACCGGCCCACATACATTTGAGGATATTTCTCATGTGTGTCCATTTTAAGCTACTCTGCCCACAATTCACTATTCACACCATATAGTTACCTCCACCTCCTGTGAAAGTTCATCATTATCAGCTCTGAGTTGGCTCTTATATCCGTGGAATTTTGGCAAAGTTTCTGCCTTAGGCAAATTAGGATTATCAGGATTCCAAATCAGCATATTTGGGATCATGGGGGTGGGGGTGGGGCACTAGATAATGAAAGGATCCCATCCTGTTATCTGTCCTTAGTCTGTCCACCATCCTTTATTGGCGGCAGGAATGAAAACGGCTGTACGGGGATGTGGAGGAGGAGGAGGGGAAAATCAGCTTGCTGTTACCTTTAATGGCAAGAACAGGTGTCTCCAGAGCATTTTGCAAACGTGTAGAATGCCCCAAATGTGGAAAATTTAGCATAATAAGGTTGTAGACAGGCATGACCCAGGCACTATTAGATGACCAGGCATTATTTTTAAATTTTAGTAGGGGATGTTTGAAAAACCTATTCTGGCATTGGGGCCAGCTAATTGAGTAAATGTAAGTTTCTCGTTCTAAGGCCAATTTCTGGTGTCTTGTGAAGTTCCTTGATCTAAATCTGGTTTAGGACACCAATAAGAATTAGGAGGGTTTTGGCCCTGACCGGTTTGGCTCAGTGGATAGAGCTTCAGCCTGCGGACTCAAGGGTCCCAGGTTTGATTCCAGTCAAGGGCATGTACCTTGGTTGTGGGCTCATCCCCAATAGGGGGTATGCAGGAGGTGGCTGATTGATGTTTCTCTCTCATCAATGTTTCTAACTCTCTCTCCCTCTCCCTTCCTCTCTGTAAAAAATCAATAAAATATATTTAAAAAAAAAAAAGGAATTAGGAGGGCTTTGGTATGGTCCTGGGCAGCAGAGTCACACAGTGTCCTGTTATGCCCATGTTGTGTGTAGACTTTGGTGTGGGCATAATGGAGTATAACCAGAAGATGGCAGTAAAGGGCTAATAAAATTAACCTGTCAACAACTTTAAGACTTGGCCCTGGGGAATGGATCCCCAGCTTTTAAATCTCCAGTGTATTTTTTTTTTTTGGGGGGGGGGGATATTGGGGGCCAGGCGGGAGCCCACCTCTAGTGGGAGGACTACCACCTGCTCTGGCTTTGCTATCCCTTTTATTAAGGTTATGGGATACACTCATTGCCCTTAGGCAGGTAATTCCAGTAACAGGCAGATTATTTTATTCAGTAAGGATTTACATGATTATTTGGTGGGGAAGTTGCTTCAGCTACCATTGTCTCCATTAGATAGGGAGTGGTTGGCTCTGACCTTTCAGAGCTTTAATGTTGACCAGCCTTCTGGGTTCCTTGTCTACACCTTTCTAATTAGTGAGACAATGGTCGGTTTCCGGCATTTCCCCCCCCCCCCCCATTTCTTTTCTTTAAAAAATCTTGTATCTGCAAACTAGAAATAAACATATAAGAACAAAAAATGAGACAAGCAATAATGGTTATGCTGAGAGGCAAATGAATCAGTCTGTAGTAAGTCTCTTTCTGGGCCTACAGTTTTTTTGAGTCCCAATTTCAATGTCCAATGGTTTTTGAGTCCCAGTTTCAATGTCAAACAGTTCCTTATGTGTACATGTCAGCAATGATATTTCAGTTCTGGATGGTGGACAAATGGTGGTAATGCAAGTCCGACCCTCTCTGGTTTGGTCCTGGGCAACCTGCAGCGACGCACAGCTGCTGACTGCTAGCATGGCAAAGCGTCGTCAGTGTCTTCCATCTCTGAACTGTTTCTCCTCTTGTCTTCATGGCTGGAGCAATTCCTCTCTGTTGCAGGAATCCACATGTTCTTGTTTTAGATCTCGACTCTGCAGTTAGTCCTTGGGCTTTGCGTGAGGTGAACCTCCCTCACTTTTTTCTCGGTGAATTTTCCACACCTTTTCTCGCTGTAATTTTTTCCTTCCTTCGCTCTTAGGCGAAAAATATCTTCTTCTCCAGATGTCCCGCGGTCAGGCGCCAGATGTGGGAACCCCTTTCACGTTCTGCGTGGTTCAGGGTTCCAGTTCAGGGTTCGAGTTCTGGAGAAGGCCGCACACAAATGAAAAGAGACTAGAAAAGTATTAATTTGGGAATATTGGGGGCCAGGCGGGAGCCCAGCTCTAGTGGGAGGACTGCCACCTGCTCTGGCTTTGCTATCCCTTTTATTCTCTCCAGTGTATTTTTATTGTAGAGTTCACAATTGGAGAAGATCCTTTTGGCCATCAGTGTGTGAATGGGAGGCCTTTGTTTTGCTCCTATTGCTATTCCTTGCTTCCTGTCCACCTGAGCTGGCCAGCCTCCAGCCTCATCTCACCAGTCTCCTCCTGTCCCTATTTCTTAGTCCAAGGAGCCTTCCTTACTCTGCCAAATGAGCTCCTTTCCTGCTCAGCCTTTGCAGTGGGTAGTCCCCTGCTCTGAAGACTGTTCTCCAGGTCTTCATGCAGCTGAGTCACCTTGCCTTCTGAGTTCAAGTTTCCTTTCTCAGGGAAGTCTTGCTTGACCATTTCTTTTCTTAAAAATATATTTTTATTGATTTCAGAGAGGAAGGGAGAGGGAGAGAGAGAGAAACATCAGTGATGAGAGAGAATCATTGATTGGCTGCCTCCTGCATGAACCCCAACCTGGACATATGCCCTGACTGGGAATTGAACCATGTCCTCCTGGTTCATAGGTCAATGCTCAGCCACAGCTGGCTGGGCTGTCTTTTCATTTTGTTGATGGTTTCTTTTGCTGTGCAAAACTTTTTAGTTTGATATAGTCCTGTTTGTTTATTTTTTCTTTTGAGTCCCTTGCCTGAGGAAGTATATCAGAAAAAATACTGCACCCTAGCTAGTTTTGCGCAGTGGATAGAGCATCAACCCGTGGACTGAAAGGCCGTGGGTTTAATTCCAGTCAAGGGCACGTATCTTGGTTGCAGGCTCCTACCCGCCCGGATTCTAGTCAGGGTCTGTGCAGGAGGCAACCAATCGATGTGTTTCTCTCACATCGATATTTCTCATTGTGTTTCCTTCTCTCTTCCACTCTCTCTGAAAAATCAATGGAAAAATATCCTCAGGTAGGGGGGTGAGGGCATGTATGGGAGTGGGGTGGGGAGGAAATGGGGGATATAGACATATATGTAATACCTTAATCAATAAAAAAATCAATTAAAAATATCCTCAGATGAGGATTAAAAAGAAAAAATTAAAAAAGGGAAAATATTGCTATGTAATATGCTCAGTAAAATGCCTGAGATTTTACTGCCTATGTTTTCTTCTAGGAGTTTTACGGTTTCGAGTCTTACATTTAATAATTTAATTCATTTTGAGTTTATTCTTGTATATGGTGGAAGAATGTGGTCTGGTTTTATTTTTTTCCACAAGTTTCTAATTTCCCCAACCATTTATTGAATAGAGCCATCTTCACAGAGGTGTGTCCCCTGTTACACATTACATCATTTTGTGCAGCTTTTTTCCTGGTTGGATTGAACCTGCAAATTGTCTCCTGAGGATACAGCAGCACCTAGTGTCCCATCTCCTTCTCCTTCCTACTCCCCACCCCCCACCTGAGCAGGATTCAGTTACTTCCATTTCCTGTGAAAGTTCATCATTGTTATTAGCTATGAGTTAACCCTAATGCTCATGGAATATTTTTAAAAAAATATATTTTACTAATTTTTTTTTTCCTTAATTAAATCTTTATTGTTCAGATTATTACAGGTGTTCCACTTTTTTTCCCCCCATAGCTCCCCTCCACCTGATTCCCCACCCCACCCCATGCCCTTACCCCCCGCCACTGTCTTCATCCATAGGAGTAAGATTTTTGTCCAATCTCTTCCCGCACCCCTCACACTTGCTTCCCCTGAGAATCGTCAGTCCACTCCCTTTCTATGTCCCTGATTCTATTATATTCACCAGTCCATTCTGTTCTTCAGATTTTTTATTCACTTGATTTTTAGATTCACTTGTTGGTAGGTATGTATTTGATGTCATTTTGTTGTTCATAATTTTTATCTTTACCTTTTTCTTCTTCTTCTTCTTCTTAAAGAATGCCCTTCAGCATTTCATGTAATCCTGGTTTGGTGGCGATGAACTCCTTCAGCTTTTTCTTGTCTGTGAAGCTCTTTATCTGACCTTCAACTCTGAATGATAGCTTTGCTGGGTAGAGTAATCTTGGTTGTAGGTTCTTGCTGTTCATCACTTTGAATATTTCTTGCCACTCCCTTCTGGCCTGCATAGTTTCTGCCGAGAAATCAGCTGACAGTCGTATGGGTACTCCCTTGTAGGTAATTAACTGTTTTTCTCTTGCTGCTTTTAATATTCTCTCTTTGTCTTTTGCCCTTGGCATTTTAATTATGATGTGTCTTGGTGTGGTCCTCTTTGGGTTCCTCTTGTATGGGGTTCTGTGTGCTTCCTGAACTTGTAAGTCTATTTCTTTCACCAGGTAGGGAAAGTTTTCTGTCATTATTTCTTCTAATAGGTTTTCAATATTTTGCTCTCTCCCTTCTTCTGGCACCCCAAAAATTCGGATGTTGTTTCGCTTAAAGTTGTCCCAGAGGCTCCTTACATTATCTTCATATTTTTGGATTCTTTTTTCTTTTTGTTTTTCTGGTTGGATGTTTTTTGTTTCCACATATTTCAGATCTTTGGTTTGATTCTTGGGGTATGTTGATCTACAGTTGAGTTTCTGTATATTCTTTATTTCAGACAGTGTATGCTTCATTTCTGACTGGTCCTTTTCCATTTTTTTGGCATTCTCATTAAGGTCCTTGAAGGTCTCACTAAGCTCCTCCTAAGTGTCATCAAGTTTCTCGGCAGTTTTTAGAAGATTCTTGAGTAACCTTATAAATGTGATTCTGAACTCTATGTCATCCAGTAGTTTGCTTTCCTCCGTTTCTTTCATTCGTGACATGTTTCTTTGTTTCTGCATTTTGGCTTCTTCCCTGTGTTGATGGAGTGGCTTTGTGTGGTAGGTGACCTATAGGGGGCAGTAGCTCAGCCTCCCCAATCACCTGATGTGGATGCTCTTGGTACACCCCTTTGTGGGCTGAGTGCAAAGTCTTGGTGTAGTTAAGCCTGAATTGCTGTTGGTACGCTGGGAGGAAATGACCTCCAGGCCAATTAGCTGTGAGCACTCCCTGTGTCTATAATGGAAGAAGTGCTGCGCTGAAGACACGCTTATGGGGCAGGACTTGTTTCAGTGGGGCTTTGGTGCTCACTGAGTCTGCCTCTTGAATGTGTCACTTATGGATGTGAGGAGTTGAAATCTGGTGTCTCACACTGACCACTAGGTACACTGGCTTCTGGATCTCCAATGGGGTGCAGGTCAGCTACTGTCTGAGGCCACTCAGCAGGAGCTACAGTGAGAGCTGCAGTTTTCTCCTCTTTGCTTGGGGTTTGGAGGTTTTGGAGCTGTCTGACCCGGGCTGCAAGTTTTCTAGGTTAAGCTGCTATAGGGCAGGCTTTCTTATGCTAATTGAGCTGCTTGGAGCTTGGGTGGGTTTGTAGGTTGTGTGGGGCGGGGTCTCAGGGCGTCACTAGGTTAGGGCGTGGCAAACAGCAATGGCTGCTAGTAAGCCCGCTCTGTGTCCCAACCGTGTCCTGGAATCCTGTGCCCCAGTGCCGTAAACAATTATTCCTGTGCGCAGCTCTGCTAGCAAGCCACTCTCACTGGCAGACAGTCCAGCTTCTCCCCGTAGGAGTTTGGGTCCCCCGCGTCTCCCCAGAGACTGGATTTCAGAGTAATCGGGGGCTTGTCTCCGTTCAGGTTGAAAAAAGCAACGCACCCAGTCGCCCGCCGCCAGCCCGGATCGCGCGCCTCCATACCTCAGCTTTTCAGCGCTTGTGCACGTCTCAATGCTCTTTTCTCTTTCCTTCTAGTTGTAGAACTTCCACTCAGCCAGCTTTCCCGTGGTTCTGGGTGATAGACGTTTTATCTTTTAGTTGCAGTTTAAATTGTTGTGGGAGGCAGCAGTTTAGGTGTTTACCTATGCCGCCATCTTGGATTCTCTCTATTTTACTAATTTTTTACAGAGAGGAAGGGAGAGGGATAGAAAATTAGAAACATTGATAAGAGAGAAACATCAATCAGCTGCCTCCTGCATACACACCACCTACTGGGGATGTGCCTGCAACCAAGGTACATGCCCTTGACCAGAACTGAACCTGGAACCTTTGAGTCCACAGGCCAACGCTCTATCCACTGAACCAAACCAGTTAGGACAAGTCCATGGAATTTAAGCAAAGCTCCTATCTTAGGCAAATTAAAATTTGCATAGGGGAGATAAATAAGGGGGGATAATGCAAGAAGGTCAAAAGATACAAGCTCTCACTGCTTCAGTCGGTGGTTTGGTTATTAGTCGACATCTTGGGACTGGGGTGAATTTTCTGTTAGTACAGGCATATTCAGTTATAAGTTAAAATGTTTAGATAACTATGTTTAACTTATGCAGATTTGTGTAGTTATGGGCAGAGTCATTTTGAACAAGCCAATGAAAACACTGCTATAATAGTGACTAAACATTTTTTCTTTTAAAATGTTTACTGTAAAAACAATTCTAAATTAAAAACAAATCTAAGCACATGGTGCTCATGGCCCTGAGTCATTCCTGAGAGCTGCAGGGTGTACTCCATCATGGTGCATCAGTGTGACTCTAGACTCATTCTCTAAGGCTGGCTCTAGCTTTGTTTTTGTTTTTAAATATTTTTTTTTGATTTCACAGAGAGGAAGGGAGAGGGAGAGAGAGAAAGATAAATGATGAGAGAGAATCATTGATTGGCTGCCTCCTGCACACCCCCTACTGGGGATCAGGCCTGCAACCCAGGCATGTGCCCTTGAATGGAATTGAACCTAGGACCCTTCAGTCCACAGGTCGACACTCTATCCACTGAGTCAAACCAGGTAGGGCTAGACAAATTTTTTTTTTTTTTTTTTTTACAAATGGTCCAAGTGAACGAAATACTCAAAAAAATAACCAACAGTATTTTTTGGCAATGATAAAATTCAAAGTGTATCCATCACTGAGTTTGAAGCTTCTCAGGTTTTAAAGACTTTTATGATAAATGGTGATATTAGTTAATATGATATTTTGATATGTATAATGAAACGTCAAAATCTGGAAGATCTGTATAACTCTGAATCAATATTTTCCAAGGGACCAGTGCAGGAAGTGACTAAATCATGGATGGGTAATAGATCCATTTAAAGAACAATATAGGCCAATGCATTTTAATGTAACAGAGTACAAGAAATTCCTTGGACATGGTTTCAAATTCCTTGTTGTAATTAACCTTTAAGAAACTACCACATGTTTGAGTTTTGATGTAATATCAAAGAAGACTATCTACAAATATCTGAAAAGGTTATTAAAATACTCCCCCCTCTTCCAACTTACACACATTTCAACCATAGCAACTTATGGCAGCAGGATGAATACAGAAACAAATATGAGAACAGTGATGTCTTCCATTACTAGTAAATGTATGAGATTTGCAGAAATTAAAATAGCCACTTTTTTTATTCATTTTTTTTCAAAATATAACTATTTTCATAATATATATTTGCATGTAATGAGTTTATTACTGCTATTTTTTAAAAAATATATTTTATTGATTTTTTACAGAGAGGAAGGAAGAGGGATAGAGAGCTAGAAACATTGATGAGAGAGAAACATCGATCAGCTGCCTCCTGCACACCCCCAACTGGGGATGTGCCCGCAACCAAGGTACATGCCCTTGACCGGGATCGAACCTGGGACCTTGAGTCCACAGCCCCAAGCTCTATTCACTGAGCCAAACCGGTTTCGGCTATTACTGCTATTTTAAAATCAATTAATAGCCCTGGCTGCTGTGGCTCAGTTGGTTGAGCATCGTCCAGTGCACTGAAAGGTCACTGGTTCGAGTCCCAGTCAGGGCACATACCTAGATTGCAGGTTTTTTTTTTTAATTTAATAAATCTTTATTGTTCAGATTATTCCAACTGTTGCTCTTTTTTCCCACCATAGCTCCCCTCCACCCAGTTCCCACCCCACCCTCTGCCTTTACCTCCCCCCCCATATCATCCATAGGTGTACGATTTTTGTCCTGTCTCTTCCTGCACCTCCCACACCTCTTTTTCCCTGAGAATTGTCAGTCCACTCCCTTTCTATACCCCTGATTCTATTATATTCACCAGTTTATTCTGTTCCTCAGATTTTTTATTCACTTGATTTTTAGATTCACTTGTTGATAGATATGTATTGTTCATAATTTTTTAAAATAAATCTTTATTGTTCAGATTATTACAGGTGTTCCTCTTTTTTTTCCCCCCATAGCTCCCCTCCACCTGATTCCCCACCCCATGCCCTTACCCCCCGCCACTGTCTTCATCCATAGGAGTAAGATTTTTGTCCAATCTCTTCCTGCACCCCTCACACCTGCTTCCCCTGGGAATCGTCAGTCCACTCCCTTTCTATGTCCCCGATTCTATTATATTCACCAGTCCATTCTGTCCTTCAGATTTTTTATTCACTTGATTTTTAGATTCACGTGCTGGTAGGTATGTATTGTTCATAATTTTTAAAAATAAATCTTTATTGTTCAGATTATTACAGGTGTTCCTCTTTTTTTTCCCCCCATAGCTCCCCTCCACCTGATTCCCCACCCCATGCCCTTACCCCCCGCCACTGTCTTCATCCATAGGAGTAAGATTTTTGTCCAATCTCTTCCTGCACCCCTCACACCTGCTTCCCCTGGGAATCGTCAGTCCACTCCCTTTCTATGTCCCCGATTCTATTATATTCACCAGTCCATTCTGTTCTTCAGATTTTTTATTCACTTGATTTTTAGATTCACATGTTGGTAGGTATGTATTTGATGTCATTTTGTTGTTCATAATTTTTATTTTTACCTTTTTCTTCTTTTTCCTCTTCTGAAAGAATACCCTTCAGCATTTCATGTAATCCTGGTTTCATGGCGATGAACTCCTTTAGCTTTTTCCTGTCTGTGAAGCTCTTTATCTGACTTTCAACTCTGAATGATAGCCTTGCTGGGTAGAGTAATCTTGGTTGTAGGTTCTTGCTCTTCGTCACTTTGAATATTTCTTGCCACTTCCTTCTGGCCTGCATAGTTTCTGTTGAGAAATCAGCTGACAGTCGTATGGGTACTCCCTTGTAGTTAGTTAACTGTTTTTCTCTTGCTGCTTTTAATATTCTCTCTTTGTCTTTTGCCCTTGGCATTTTAATTATGATGTGTTTTGGTGTGGTCCTCTTTGGATTCCTCTTGTATGGGATTCTGTGCGCTTCCTGAACTTGTAAGTCTATTTCTTTCACCAGGTAGGGAAAGTTTTCTGTCATTATTTCTTCTAATAGGTTTTCAATATTTTGCTCTCTCCCTTCTTCTGGCACCCCAAAAATTCGGATGTTGGTTCGCTTAAAGTTGTCCCAGAGGCTCCTTACACTATCTTCATATTTTTGGATTCTTTTTTCTTTTTGTTTTTCTGGTTGGGTGTTTTTTGTTTCCACATATTTCAGATCTTTGGTTTGATTCTTGGGGTACGTTGATCTACAGTTGAGTTTCTGTATATTCTTTATTTTAAACAGTGTATGCTTCATTTCTGACTGATCCTTTTCCATTTTTTTGGCATTCTCATTAATATCCTTAAAGGTCTCATCAAGTTTCTCGGCGGTTTTAAGAAGATTCTTGAGTAACCTTATAAATGTGGTTCTGAACTCTATGTCATCCAGTAGTTTGCTTTCCTCCATTTCTTTCATTCGTGACATGTTTCTTTGTCTCCGCATTTTGGCTGCTTCCCTGTGTTGATGGAGTGGCTTTGTGTGGTAGGTGACCTATAGGGGGCAGTAGCTCAGCCTCCCCAATCACCTGATGTGGACGCTCTTGGTACACCCCTCTGTGGGCTGAGTGCAAAGTCTTGGTGTAGTTAAGCCTTAATTGCTGTTGGTATACTGGGAGGAATTGACCTCCAGGCCAATTAGCTGTGAGCACTCCCTGTGTCTATAAGAACTGCTGCGCTGAAGACACGCTTGTGGTGCAGGACTTGTTTCAGTGGGGCTTTGGTGCTCACTGAGTCTGCCTCTTGAATGTGTCACTTATGGATGTGAGGAGTTGAAATCTGGTTTCTCACACTGACCACTAGGTATACTGGCTTCTGGATCTCCAATGGGGTGCAGGTCAGCTACTGTCTGAGGCCACCCAGCAGGAGCTACAGCGAGAGCTACAGTTTTCTCCTCTTTGCTTGGGGTTTGGAGGTTTTGGAGCTGTCTGACCCGGGCTGCAAGTTTTCTAGGTTAAGCTGCGATAGGGCAGGCCTTTCTTATGCTAACTCAGCTGCTTGGAGCTTGGGTGGGTTTGTAGGTTGTGCAGGGCGGGGCCTCAGGGCGTCACTAGGCTAGGGCGTGGCAAACAGCGATGGCTGCTAGTTAGCCGGCTCCGTGTCTCCGACTGCGTCCCGTGCCCCAGTGCAGTAAACAATTATTCTTGCACGCAGCTCTGCAAGCAGGCCCCCCTCACTTTCCGACCCAGTAGCAGACAATCCAGCTTCTCCCCGTAGGAGTTTGGGTCCCCCGTGTCTCCCCAGAAACTGTATTCCAGAGTAATCGGGGGCTTCTCTCCCTTTGGGTTGAAAAAAGCAACGCCTGCCGCCAGCCCAGATCACGCATCTCCGTACCTCAGCTTTTCAGCACTTGTGCACGTCTCAATGCTCTTTTCTCTTTCCTTCTAGTTGTAGAACTTCCACTCAGCCAGCTTTCCCATGGTTCTGGGTGATAGACGTTTTGTCTTTTAGTTGCAGTTTTGAAATTGTTGTGCAAGGCAGCAGTTTAGGTGTTTACCTACGCCACCATCTTGGATTCCTCTTCCTCCGGCTTTATAAAGCCAGCTGCACACTCAGCATCCCGTGCATTCAGCAGTCAGTCTTTAGAAAGCCAGCTGTGCACTCAGCCGCCCATGCACACAACCGCCCGTCCTCTGTGTGAGTCTCCGTACCTCAGCCTTTTGGAGCTCCTCTGAGTCTCAATGTGCTTTCCTCTTTTCTTCTAGTTGTAGAATTCCCACTCAGCCAGCTTTCCTGTGGGTCTGGATGGTGTCTGTTTTGTCTTTTAGTTGTAGTTTTGATACTGTGCGAGGCAGCAGTTTAGGTATTTATCTATGCCGCCATTTTGGTTTCTCCCCTAGATTGCAGGTTTGATCCCTGTTTGGGGCATGTATGGAAGGCACCTATCAATGTTTTTTTCTCTCTTCCCCCTTTCTCAAATCAATAAAAACATTTAAAATCAAATAAATACTTAAAATTTCTTAGTTTAACTTCAAACGTAGTAATTATTATTATTATTTTTTTAATTTTTATTTTTTTAAATTTTATTTTATTTTTATTGTTTTAAGTATTACAAATAGTAGTACATATGTCTCCTTTTTTTTTTTTCCCCTTTGATCTCTCCCCGACCTCCCCTACCCCCCAGGACATGCCTTCACCTGCCCACCCTCCCCCCCACCCCAGTGTCTTATATCCATTGGTTGTGCTTATATGCATGCGTACAAGTCCTTTGGTTGGTCTCTTACAGCCCTCCTCGCCCAACCACCCCTGTCTTCCCAATGTAGTTTGACAGTCTGTTCAATGCTTCTTTGCCTCTGAATCTTTTTCCCACCATTTCTTTCCTTTAAAAAGTTTTGCCTTTGCAGACTGGAAATAAACATATAATAACAAAACAAGACAAAACAAAAAAATGTTTGAGTCCCAATTTCAATGTCCAACAGTTCCTTATGTGTACATGTCAGCAGTGATATCTGGATGGTGGGCACATGGTGGCAATGCAGGTCCGACCCTCTCTGGTTTGGTCCTAGGTAACCTGCAGCGGTGCACAGCTGCTGACTGCTCCCATGGCAAGGCGTTGTCAGCGTCTTCCATATCTGGACTGTTTTTTCCTCTTGTCTTCGTGGTTGGAGCACTCCTGTCAATTCCTCTCTGTTGCAGGAATCCATCTGGTCTTGGGGTTGTTTTCTGAAAATATACAAATATATTCTTGACCACAAGTTAATAAAGGAATCTTTTCTATATAATTGATTTGGGAAAACGTAGTAATTATTGATAGGTATAACCTACATAAACAAGCACGATAAGGTCCCCAATAATTTTTAAGAGTATAAAAGGGTCCAGAGACCAAAAATATTTGAGACTGTCCTAGCTTATTTTAACTGATAGAACTGTAAGTTTTAGCTACATTGTTTATGTATTCTTTTATTTGGTCATTTATGTATTAATTCAACAAATATTCATTGAGCACCGCTACATGCCAATTATTCCAGGCCCTGGGATTTCAGCAGTGAATTAAAGACATAAGACCATTCACTTTTATGGAGCTTACATTCTAGTGTGTCAGGGAATAAAAAATCTCCCAAATAGACATGTAACATTTGTAACATGTTAGATAGCATTGAACCTGTGGAAAAGAGGATAGGAAACTCCTGGGATTAGGGTATTCGATTTTAAATATGAGCAGTCAAGGAAGGCCTCACATTCGATGGAAGACCTGAACATAGCGAGGAAGGGAACCATGTGGATGTGCAAGAAAAGGTCACTTTAGTAATGAGGAATTGTTACTATGCAAAGGCCCTGAGTAGGAGCGCCTGTGGGGTGTGTTCAAGGAATATGCAGGGACACAGTGCGGCTGTTGTGGTGTATTGCAATCAGCACGATAGGATAGATGTGGATCCTAACTGTATCTGGCATAATCGAGTGGATATAGGCTATTTTGCTGGATAATTTTGGTTGGTATTTTCAGAATGTGACCTATAATGTTTGTTTATTGCTCATATTTTAAATTATTACTCATATTATCTCAGACAGCAGGTATGTCCTAGTGAGGATTTATCCCTAACTATTTGCAAGGCCCTGTTCTAAGCTCTTGAGGTATATCTGTGAACAAAACAAAGATTCCAGTCCTCGGGAAGCTCGATTATTAAGTAAGGGGAGGTAGAGGCTAAGCAATAAATGTCACAAGTAAGTGAATTGTATGCTTTTTGTTGTTAATCCTCACCCGAGGATATTTTTCCATTGATTTTTAGGGAGAGTGGAAGAGAGAGGGAAACACAGAAATATCGATATGAGAGAAACCCATAGATTGGTTGCCTCCTGCACTAGCCCCCACCAGGGCCAGGGCTAGGGAGGAGCCTGCACCCAAGGTATGTGCCCTTGACTGGAATCAAACTTGGGACCCTTTGGTCCTCAGGCTGATGCTCTATCCACTGAGCCAAACTGGCTAGGGCTATGTTGGAGAAACTTATGGCCTTGATTGTGGTGATGTTTTCACGGGTGTGTACTTATCTCCAAACCCATCAAGTTGTATACATTAAATACCTACAGCTTTTTGTGTGTCAATTATACCTCAATACAGTGATTTTAAGAAAAGGGAACTGGTAAGTGCCATGGGAAAAAGGCAGAGTAGGGGTCCTGACTTAAGTCTTTGTATTTTTTACACATAAGATCATAATGAATCAATTTTTAAAAAGTTTGTGGCAAATGCTTTTTTACTTTTAAATTTAGACTCACATATTCTACCTAGGTAGTGACCTATGAGGGTGGATGTGCCCCCTGGTGGTTATCAGGCTAATTTTTTTTCTCTGTGTCTAGAAAATTTTAGTGCCTGTTATTTGACACTCTTCTTATACGAAGGAGAGGTTAGGATTGTAAATATTTGTCTCTATTTCTTGTCTCTTTATTGGTATTAGGTCATATAACAAACAAACATTCCAATTCAGCTGTTCAACCTCGTAGTTTACTTCTCAGATACATTCCAATCCATAGAGTGAGGTGTGGTTTGCTCCTCTGTGAAATTAGTCAGAGACCCATGCTGGTGGAGGCCCTGACATCTACACGTGTCCTCCAAGGTCACACTGGGCATTACCATCCCCCTGAAGGATATTCAGTGAGGGAGATCAGGATACTCTGCAGGAGGATTTTATAGATCACCAAGAAGAGGCATAATCATTTCCACTTACATTCTGTTGGCCAGAAAGAACTCAGTCACATGACCCCCTTAACTGCAAGTAAGTCCATGAGTTGTAGTGTAGCAGTGTATTCAGGAGAGAAAGAAATGAGTTTTGGTGACCAGCTACCCTGGTTCTATTTCTTTCCCTATGGAGAAAGATCACTGTCATATCTTTAGTAGGGAACAAAGGGCAGTGTGTTTTTTCTGCCCTAGAAGCTGTAATCTCACATTCAGCTGCCCTGTGGCCAAGACCGTGCTAGTAACTGGAGATGATGACATTTCATATGGTCAGAAGCTGCAGGTGGCTCTCGTCCCATGTAAAAAGGTTTGCCAACAAACTATTGGTTACAATTTGAAAAATTATCCAAATATTAAAGCTTATCAATTACTTTTTTCCCTTTTCTGATTTTCCTTAGTCTTTCTCTCACTCATAACTGGTATGACAATCTTAAATCTTAGTTACTACACTACACTTAATGTTAAGATAATATTACCTATATTGTCATATCAAAGTATGTTTAAATTGTAACATTATTTAAAACGACAATCTTAATTAAAAACAATTAAATCTAACTTAAGTATATTAAGATCTTTAGGTTTACATGGGTACTTACCATTATATTAAAGTCTCAAAAGGCATTTTTAAAATATCAGAAAATATAACATGCCAATGCAAAGAATATTAATGTTAAGAATTACTAGAAAAATGTTATTCTGCTAAATCCACACAGAAAATTTTAGTGGAATTTTAGTTCACAAATTTTTATAATATATTCTGGGTATAACCAATTTGTAAATCATTAATTCATAAAATCAAAACTCATTTTAGTTGGAAATCTGTATTGATTCCCAGTGCTGCATAACAAATGCCCACAGAGCTAGCAGCTTAAACACCACATATATTTGTTTGCTCACACATATATTTATTAGCTCATGGTTCTTGGGTCAGAAGTCCTGGTGGGCTCGGCTAAGTTCTATGCTTAGGGTGTCACAAGTCTGAAATCAGGGTGTCAGCTGGGTTGGACTCTGGGAAAGAGCTTCCAAGCTCGTTCAGGTTGTTGACAGAATTCAGTTCCTTGGGTAGGACGGAAGTGCTTTCAGCTTCTAGAAGCCACCCACATTCTTGGTCATGGGTCCTCTCCATCTTCAAGCCAGCAAGGATGCATCAGATCTTTGTCATACTTCAAATCTCTCTGACTCCTTCTACTAACCAGAGAAAACCCTGCTTCTAAAGAGCTCCCCTGAGGGCAGGCCCATACGGATAATCTCTGTATATTAAGGCCAATTGACCTGAGACTTTAATTATATGTCTGTATACTCCCTTCACAGCAGTACTTGGATTAGTGTCTGACTAACCAGGGGACAGGAATCTTGAGGATGGGGCAACGTTAGAATTATGCCTAGCACGAAACCCATGTTTACAGTACACTTATATGTCCTCAAAGTAATGGGAGATCTAATGCTTTATAGAAAGGCAAAGGGAATTAAAATGTTTACAGACAGATTTGCTTTGGTTTAAAAAACTCATAAAAAAAAAAAAATAACGTATGGCTCTTTCCCTGCCGCCGCGGAGTTGCAAGGAGGCGGAGGCTTGGGTGCGTTCAAGATTCGGCTCTACCCATAACCCACCGCCATGGCGGAGGAAGGCATTGCTGCTGGAGGGGTAATGGACGTTAATACTGCTTTGCAAGAGGCGCTGAAAACCGCCCTCATCCACGATGGCCTTGTACACGGAATTCGCAAAGCTGCCAAAGCCTTAGACAAGCGCCAAGCCTACCTTTGTGTATTTGCATCCAACTGTGATGAGTCTATGTATGTCAAGTTGGTGGAGGCTCTTCGTGCTGAACACCAAATCAACCTAATTAAGGTTGACGACAACAAGAAACTAGGGGAATGGGTAGGCCTCTGCAAAATCGACAGAGGGAAAACCCCATAAAGTGGTTGGTTGCAGTTGCGTGGTGGTTAAGGACTGTGGCAAAGAGTCTCAGGCAAAGGATGTCATCGAGGAGTACTTCAGATGCAAGAAATGAACAAATAAACTTGGCTTTTGCTTTAAAAAAATAAAGTATGTCATGTCTGTATTTTAAAATTTTTCTACATTATGTAATCAATGCACTATTATAAAAGAATTGAAGCAGGTCTATATTCATTCAAAACAATTTCAATTACAACTATGTACCAATAGATATTTTTATTTCTGCTAATTGGTAATATTAAGTATTGTAATTCCCAAACTGAGTGTTATGAACTGAATGTTTCTGTCTCCCCCAAATTCACATGTGTTGGTTCACAAACTTAAGAGTTCCCAGGGTGGAGTCTGAAATTGGCCTCCTGAACGTGGAGGGCAAGGAGAGATGGAAGACAGACGCAGACCACTTTAGGTTGGTGGGTGGCAGTTTATTTTGTTTTTTAATATATTTTTATTGATTTCAGAAAGGAAGGAAGAGGGAGAGAAAAATAAAAACATCAATGATGAGAGCGAATCACTGATTGGCTGCTTCCTGCACGCCCCACACTGAGGATCCAGCCCACAACCCGGGCATGTGCCCTGGCGGAGAACTGAAGAGCAACCTCCTGACTCAGAGTTGAGGATCAACCATAGAGCACACCGCCCAGGCTGTAGGTGGCAGTTTAATAACCAAGAGAACTTGCAAATGATGCTTGTCTTAGGGGTCACAAGATGAGACCCCTTCACCCAGCCGCCAGAATCTTAAACGGCTAAGATTCTGTTTAATAAAATAAATAGACGTTTAATAAACAGGGACCTTGCCCAGCTGGTGTGGCTTGGAGGTTGAGCATCAACCTATGAACCAGGAGGTTGCAGTTCGATTCCGGGTCAGGGCACATGCCCTGCTGGGGGCTTGATCCCCAGTGTGGGGCGTGAGAGAGGCAGTTGATCAATGATTCTCATCATTGATGTTTTTATCTTTCTCTCCCTTCCTTTCTGAAATCAATAAAAATATGTAAAAAAAAAATAGGGGCCTTAATGGGTTCAGTCGCTTATACAGTTCAGTTGGTCTGCGCAACACATTGCTCTTCCAAGGCTGTGTCCTGAAAAATGGTTCCCGCTATGGTTCCGGTGGGCGGAACGTAAGTCTCGAGGAACATACATTCCGAGGACCCTGCGGGGAGTGAGGACCCTCTGATTGCCGATGTCCAGCGTCCGGGTCAAGCTGGGGTCACGTCCTGGGATGAGGAGACGCTCTCTCTCCACCATTTGAGGACCCACAAACCAAGGAGAGAGCTCTCACCATAAGCCCACCCTGCCAATACCTTGACCCGGACTTCCAGCCTCCAGGACTGTGAGCAAATATATTTCTGTTGTTTACGCCCTCCAGTCTATGGCGTTTTGTTAGCCTGAGCAGACTAAGGCACTGAGAAATATTAAAATTTACAGTATGATTATTTTATTGTTTGCCTTTAAACTTGGCAGTAAGATAATTGTTAAAATTTAAAAATCAATCCTCATATAAGTTATACTACAAGAGTGGTGGTTTTATTCTTTTCAGCTTAATAATTAGGGCCATAAGATTTTTTTTTTTCTTCAAAAAAGGAAAAGAAACATTTTATTTTAAAAAGCCCCAGGATTTCAGCCTTGGAAAAGAATGTCTTGACAGAAGCTACTGTGCCTTTTTTTCTGGGCATAATGCCATGGTAAATACATTATTTTATCAACTTCATCCCTGTCTGCCAGTTTGCAGTTTTGATAACTCGCAAGTTCAGTTTCCCCTGTGAATACGATTATACTTTAGGATAGAATATTGAGGACAATTTAATTTCATAATAGCATTTGGTTTTATTGTTTAAAATTCCTGTTGAAGTGGGCTAATAGTACAACCTGTTAACACATCTCTCCTCTCTGTCTCTCTCCCACCGCCTGCCCCCCCCCCCTTTCCTTCCTGGCCAGGAATACAATCATCAGAAAATTAGCTTTGAAAGAACAAGACTCAGAACTGTTTTTCTTTTTCTTCTTTATAAGAAATAGGAGCAAGCTAAGCACATACCTATTAAAATAGTTATTGAGATTGAGCGTGTTTAAAGCTCTGTTTTCATCTTTTCCAGCATTACCTGCTCCTCACAATTACTGTTTCAGTTAAGCTTTAGAACTTCCTCATAGCAAAACGAGAATGGGAGAGGAAAAGAGAAGGAAAGAGTCATTCTTCTCATAGGAGAGTTGTTTACTTAAGTTATATGATGGAGTTTGTCATAGTTCTTGAAAGTTTAGATTTTAATATTTTATATTAACATTTTATGAGTCAAGTTTGTATAAATTAAAAGTTCTCTATTTTGATATATTGAAGAAATTTTTCCTGTGACAATGAGATTTTTGTGATTGTATTTTACTTTTTAACTTATAAAATACAGTAAGATGGACTATATTTTGGGTGGATGGTTGCATGAGTTTTTTTTTTTTTTTGACTCTTGTCAAAAAGGTTTATTAACATGGAATTACTTCAAATACAGATAAAAGCACCTTTCTGTTCAAGTTAGAATATTTTCAATATACAGGAATTTAAAAGAAAAAATTCTGAATCTTCATGTTGCAGTTTTATTTCATTTTAATTTTTACCTTTTAAAAAGGTATTGGCACTGCCTGGCTGTCATGGCTTAGTGGTTGAGCATTTATCTTTGAGCCAGAAGGTCACAGCTCAAATCCCAGTCAGGACACATTCCCGGGTTTGGGGCTCGATCCCTAGTGTGGGGCATGCACGAGGCAGCCGATCAATGATTCTCTCTCATCATTGATGTTTCTCCCTCTCTCTTCCTCTTTGAAATCAATAAAAACATATGTTTTTTAAAAAGAGTATTGGCACTACAAGGTTCTATAAAGAATAGAAGTGACGAATTTAAAACACATGAAAATCTTTTCCTAAATGAGTTTGAACTATCATGGAAATCAGAATGCAGAAGAGTTCTATCACCTCCCAAAATTCCCTTGGCATCCTTGACGACCACAGAAAGGAATTCTTGCCATCTCCTGCCCAGGAAATCGAAGTCTGGCTGGTAGCCTATTTAAAGCTGAGAAGGCGAAGGAACCAGCCGTCTTATAGTTCAATAGATGTGTTCTTTTTTTCCTTCTTTTATTTTTTTAAATTGAATTTATTGGGGTGACATTGGTTCACAAAACCATACAGGTTTCAAGTGTGTAACTCAACAAAACATCATCTTCACATTGCATCTTGTGCTCATCGCCCAACGCACACAGTCTCTTTCCGTTGCCAATTATCCCCCTTTACCCACTTCCATTTACTCCCACCCCCTTTCCCTCTGGCTATCACTATACTGTTGTCTGTGTCTATGTGTGATATGTATATATATTATTATTTTTGCTTAATTCCTTCACCCATCTTCTCTGACAGCTGTCAGTCTGTTTCATGTATTCGTGCCTCTGTTTCTAGTTTGTTTGTTAGTTTATTTTCTTCATTCGGTTCCATATATATGGTATGTGACAGCATATGGTATTTGTCTTTGTCTGGCTGGTGCATTTCACTAAGCATAGTAATCTCCAGGTCCATCCATGCTGTCGCAAAAGGTGTGTTTGTATGGCTTTCATTTGACCTGGTGTCCTTGAATCCAGCATCTCCTATTTATACTCTCAACGGAGAAGACATTTGGTTTTCTATTTATATTAATTTTTCTTATTTTGCTCTGAGTAAAGACTGTGTAGTATTGAATTTATGCTTTTAATTTTTAAAATTAATTAATTAATTGTTAATCCTCACCTGAGGATATTTTTCCATTGATTTTTAGAGAGAGTGGAAGGTAGAGGGACAGACAGAGAAAAATACCAATGAGAGAGAGAGAGACATCGATTGATTGCCTCCCATATGCCCCCAGCCAGGGTTGGGAGTCAGCAACTAAGATATGTGCCCTTGACCAGAATCGAACCTGAGACCCTTCAGTCTGCAGGCCGACACTCTATCCACTGAGCCAAACTGGCTAGGGCTTAATTTTACTTTTAAACATTTTGATTCCTACCTGAAACTTTGCTAATTTTTGTGACTCTTCCATAGGTTTTTGAAAGAAATGCTTATTTTTTCTAATCATGCAGAATCTTCTTTCTCTGTATTCATTACTTCAAGTTTGTTGATTGTTTAGTACAAGTTCTCTGTGTTCTTATTTTTCCCTCTTTGTACTTGATTTTTAATAAAATTGGAGGTTATTTACTGGACAAAATTTTAGGAGAGACATTCTGGCTGGGAAAACTATAAATATAAATATTACAGCACCTTTTTAGTATCCTCTCAATTCCGTCTTTCTCCCTTCTCTGTAGATGAAGGGGATAAAAGTGAGGTGTGGTATCGTATCTTTTCCAGGGGTTCTGTTTCATCCTTTGATGGTTCATCATTGATAGCACCTCAAATAATTTTTGGATTGCGCCTTGAAGAAACTATTCACCTAAATTTTATGTATCAATGGAACTGTTCCTTTTTATAATTATATTCTTTAATAAATTGTCTATGTATATATAAAAGGCTAAGCAACTGTCCAACCGGCCAGTAGCTATGATGCACACTGACCATGGAACAAAAAGAGTACCTGTAGATAGGGCCCCAGCATTTTGGGTATCTGACTGTGTGTGCATGTATTTTTATTATAAAATGAGATTAACCACCATGATTCTAAAATTTTTTTGAATGATAACATGACTATATTTCTTCTATATGATTGAAGGAACTCTAAACTTATATTTTTTAAAGCAATGCATAGCATTCCACATTATGAATATATTTATTTAACAATCCCCTCATATCTGGACATTTAGGTAGTTTTTAGTTTTTCATTATTTTAAACTATTTGCTAGGATTATGTTTGTGCATTATATTTTATATTGGTTCTGCTTATATCCTCAGAATATATTTATTCCTAAAATTAGAGTCTCTGAGCCAAAGAACATCAACATTTTTAAGTTTTTTGAAAAGTGTCTTCCAGAATTTACCCATTTACTCCTAATTAGGAGTGTTTGATGACAAGACTTGTTTCTGTTTATACCTTGTCAAACTTGGGTTTGCAAATCTTTTGACTCTCTGGAAATCTAATAGATAAAAAATGAGTTGTCATAGTAGTTTTAATTTGCATTTATTTCCTTACAAGTAAGACAGATTTTATTTTTTTGCCCATGTTTTTTGGGCATTTTAGTGGTTAAGTTGCTACTTCACATCACATTCATTTTCTACCTGAAGTTTCATGTTTTCCTTGTTACTTTATGTTAACTTGTTATGTTTTTAGGATATTAACACTTCATTTTAAGATTTAAAGAAAATTGATTTCAGAGAGGAAGAGAGAGGGTGAGAGAAATAGAAACATCAAATGATGAGAGAGAATCATCAATTGGCTGCCTCCTGCACTCTCCCAGGGCATGTGCCCTGACTGGGAATCAAATCATGACCTCATAGTTCATAGGTTGATGCTCAACCACTGAGCCATGCTGGCTGGGCTCATTTTTTTTTTTTTAACTATGACACTTTAAATTTCCTGTTTCACTTTGAGGTTTATTTTAATAGCTTTTATTGAGATACTAGAGGCCCGGTGCACAAAATTTGTGCACGGGTAGGGTCCCTAGGCCTGGTTGGCAATCAAGGCTGATCAGATTCCCTGCTTCTTCCTTCCCTTGCTATCCGTGTGCCGCCACCATGTGGTTCCCCCTGCCTCTCCACCTGACCCCCTCCTCCTTCCCTCGCTCCCTCAGTGCCCCGCTGCCTTTCATGTTCCACGCCACCCCCTGGTGGTCAGTGTATGTCATAGTGAGCGATTGAATTCCTGGTCTCCTGGTCAAACTCCTGAGGGGACACTTTGCATATTAGCCTTTTATATCCTATATAATAAAAGAGTAATATGCAAATTGACCATCACTACAACACACAAGATGGCTGCCCCCATGTGGACACAAGATGGCCACCACAAAATGGCCAGCAGGGGAGGGCAGTTGGGAGGAAACAGGCCTGCAAGGGAGGGCAGTTGTGGGCGATCAGGCCTGCAGGGGAGGGCAGTTAAGGGTAACCAGGCTGGCAGAGGAGGGAAGTTGGGGGTGACCGGGCCTGCAGGGAAGGGCAGTTGGGGGGGGACCCAGGCCTGCAGGGGAGAGCAGTTGGAGGGGACCAGGCAGGCAGGGGAGGGCAGTTAGGGGTGACCAGGCCTCCAGGGGAGGGCAGTTAAGGGCAATCAGGCTGGCAGGGGAGCAGTTAGGCATCAATCAGGCTGGCAGGGGAGTGGTTAGGGGGTGATCAGGCTGGCAGGCAGAAATGGTTAGGGGCAGTCAGGAAGGCAGGCAGGCGAGCAGTTGGGAGCTAGTAGTCCTGGATTGTGAGAGGGATGTCCGACTTCCTGTTTAGGCATGATCCTATTGGGATTGGGCCTAAACGGGAAGTCGGCCATCCCTCGAGGGGTTCCAGATTGGAGAGGGTGCAGGCTGGGCTGAGGGACACCCCACCCCCATGCATGAATTTTGTGCACCGGGCCTCTAGTATATAGATAATTGACATACAATAAACTGCACACATTTAAAATTTGGTAAATTTCTGACTTACTGGTACGTATATCCACGCTTAAGCCATCACCACAATCAAGACAATGAACATATCCATCATCTCTCAAGGTGTCTGATGCCCCTCCCGCCAGTTGTTTCTGCCTACCCTCATATCCACAGGCAATCTGCTTTCTGTCATTAGAGCTTACTTTGAATTTTCTAGAATTTTATATGTATGGAATCATATAGAATACACTGTTTTGGGTAGTTATTAAAGAAACACAAATTAAAATCACAATGAGATATCATTACACACCTATTAGAAAGGTTAAAATTAAAAAATTGTACCAAATATTGGTGAGGATGAGAAGCAACTGGAATTTTCATATGCTGCTGGCAGGAATGTATAGTGATATAACTCTCTTGGAAAACAGTTGGGTATTTTCTTAAAAGTTAAATATTCAACTACCATATGATCTGACCATTCCACGCCTAGGTATTTACCTAAGAGAAATGAAAACATGAATCCATACAAAGACTTATATGAACGTTCATAGACACTTTGTTTGTAATTGCTCCAAACTGTGACCAACCCAAATGTTGGTCACCAAATCAGCAGATAAAAAAATTGTGGTATATTTATACAATGGAATAGTATTCATAAAATAAAAAAAGAACTATTGATACATGCAAAAATATGAATACATTTAAAAATGATAACTTCTGACATATAGAAATTTATGCTATGTAATCAGTTTATTCTTACATGAGTTTTGCCTTTTTTGCCATACCTACTTAGAACTTCCTTGCTCCCAAATTAAATATTTAATTATATAATCTTTTAATACTTTATTTTTCAACCTTTCATTTTAAAACTACCTGGAATTAATTTTGGTCTTATAGGGAACTGGTAAATTATTTTTGGTATAGTTAGAATGTTTGCAGGATTGCTTTAAATTGTTTAGGCTCAAGTGTTCTGATTTGTTCTCAGGTTGAATTTGGTACCTGTCACACAAATGTTATACAACATTAATGGATAGCAAACTTTAAGAGGAAATTTATACATGATCTTGCTGTCCCATTAAATAAGGAAGTCATAATTTTCATGAGTTTCATTGAACTGCTTGGAGACAATTTTGCCATAATAGCAACCATATTATAAATGCTATTTTGAATAATATTACTAGTATGTATCAGTATTCTATAAGCATTTCTTTTCTATTTGTCCATAATTATACATGTTACTTATATATAATATTTTATCACTTAGAATGTTCTAATTTTCTTGCCATTTAAATAACATTGCATTGAACCCCTTTGTGCCCATAACTTTTTGCTTCTTTGGAATAACTTATGATGCATAGAGCCAGAAGTACTGTTAACTGTATTAAACAAATATAAGTTCTGTTTCTTTGTACTTATTTCCACTCTGCTTTCCAACAGGGTTATGCCAATTTTACATTGTACGTGGGCACATATGATTCACCAGCATCATTTCAGCCTTGCTTTCAGTGTGGGACAAAAGTAGATCTACAGTTGTTTGTATGGAAAATAATACAATAATTAATAAATAGTAATACAAGAATAAACTGTGTTTCATATACTCACAACTATAAGCCTACTTTTGCCCCATCCTGTATTTTGTCCAGTTTATTACATGAATGAGTAAATGAATACCTCATCAGTCAATCCACTGGTCATGTATACACTTTCAGCTCTTTTCTCTCTCTCCTAATGCTCTGTGGCAGCCACGAGGGTACACCACTCAGATCTCCCTTCAAGAGAACCTGTTGCCAGGATGTAATTGGTGGACAGCCCTTAGTTGCCATAACTCCAGAATTCCAGTAGCATTCACGCCAAGGCCATGCTTTCCCGGAGCTGCTCCCAGCTGGTGACAGTGGAATGCTAGGGTCTGGACATTCTTTCCCCTTGGTGGGGCTCCTCTGAGGGACAATTCTTGCTTTGGGCCTCCCCACCCCATCTCATGGCTGAGACTTCCTTAGATCTGCAGCCTCAGGCTCCTTCTATCCAGGCCTCCTCCTGTCCTCTCTCCTTGTATAAGTATCAGACCAGCATCGCAGTGTGAAGGCTCTCTTTGCCTACTGTTCCCTCTCACCTTTGTCCATCACAGGCATTTATCTTCAGTAAATCTTTCCAAGTCTAATTCTGTCTTGGCATCACTCTTGGGGGACTCAAACTGACATACCCTGTGGATGAATACACATGGCATAATTCCTGTAGGGCAGATAAAAACTCCAAATTCTTTTTTAAGTGAATGACAGAATGATGTAGAAAATAGGAGCTTTGAGGTTGGTCATAAGTTGAAGCCCCAGAAGGAGGAAGCCCCAACAATTCACTGGTAGGTGAGCTGATGATGTATTGTTCTCTGAGTTATTGGAGATGATAGTGGTTTTGGTGTTATACTCGTTCCTGGTGTTATACTTGTTCCTGGCTGCTGCTTTTTGCTTTTTGTGGTTTTTCTGCATGGGTGCCTATGGGCAGGTGGTGGCTTAATGGGCTCTGGCACCAAGCCATTCATGACACAACATAGTTTGTACCTGCCACACATGAACATCGATTTTTCAGAGGAGTGACATTGTAGCCTGCAGTGTCCGGGGACCTTACGCCCACATCTTGTTCCACCCCCACTGGCTGCAGGGAGAGAAAAAGACCAGAGAAGTCATAGTTAGAAGCAGCATAGGAACTACCAAGGGATAGGGGCCAGATGGGGACATTTGGATTTTTATTTTGAGATGTATGCTCGAGATATCTGGTGAATGAGACTTGGGAAGGGCAGTGAAGAGCCGATACAATCTTTCTTGATTGATGGCCTCTGGGAACTTTGGGGAGTTTTTTCTCTTTGCCAGTATCTGCATCTTTGCAGCTTTTTAAGACCTAGCTGGTATTGCAGAATGTATGGATGAAAATGGGAAGAAGGGGAAAGCCAGGTCATCATTGTCAAGGAGGCTCATGAACACAAATAAGGGGAAATTGGGGCTATTCCTACCCACCCAGAGTCTCCCCTTTTATGGTGTTTCTGCTTCATTTGTTCTCAGGGAATATAAAGTAAATATCAGTCAATCCGGGCCCAAAAACCCCACAAAAAAGTCATATCATTCTCCAAGAGCATTAAAGGGCAACTAATGGTAGCTACCAACAGCTTTTGTGTGTGTGTGTTTGCATTCAGACACTGCCCAGCACCAGAGACCATCTTCTAGTTAAACCTGGGACTTTATCTCAGCTGTGTCTGCCATCGGCTCACAGCTCTGGCGTCTTCTGAATACCCCCTCCTCTGGCTGACTTCACACCTATTGCCTGGCTTTCTGATCTCTTTCACTCTTTGGTTCTTCATTCTCTCCTTGTCCCAGGGTTTGAGCTGAGCATCTTGTTTGCCATCTCTTGTGGAGCTTGCCCTCTAAGAGGTCTGTCTCATCACCCTGCCTGCCAGCGTTCTGGATGGGACCCTAAGTCTCTTCCTCCCAGGCTCATTCTCACCTCTGAACACTAACCAGAGTTGGTCTCAAAGAATGAAAATTGTGAAGAAAAATGCCTTCTCAGAGTCTTAGGAGCTAAAGAGAGGGTGCAAAAAGTGAGGAAAGATATTTTAGATGAGGTTGAGGCCGACTTTTGCTTTAGAACAGGAGAAATATTTTGGGAAATGTGGTTTTTTATTTTTGTACAAGGTTGTATAGGATGGTGGCTGGGTATGGGGTATGAGGCCAATGGTGGATGTGGGGAGATCCTTAGCTTAAGTTGGAACTGAGTGGAGTGAGCCCTGCCTCCTTCCACCCTCACTTGTCTGTTACCAGAGTGACCACATCTAGTGTTTCTGGCCCCCAGGTCTCCTTTTCCCGCCTCCACCCAGTTTACCTGAAGTCACCAGGAATCCGAGGGCTGCAAAGACTAGCATCAGGAAATTCATGGCTGAAGGGATGGATGGCCTGGAGAGCAGGTGGAGTTTTAATGGAGGCAGGGACCTTTGTGTAATGTGCTTGGAGCTGCTGCCTTTATAGGATCCACATGATGCCAGGATACTTGGCAGTGAACCAGAGGGAGAGGTCTCTGCCACCTAGATCAATCAGATTAGATCAGAATGTCTACTAGTGGCAGCCTGGATTAATTTATTGGGCACCTGTATTCTAGGCTGTTAGGAGAGAGAGAGGCAGAACAAAGACATCAGTTCATAGTGCCCCATCTTTAAAACTATGCTTCCCAGCCAGTGATGGGGAGGGTGTGGGGAAACTGGTGTTCTCTTGCACTGGAGCTGGGAGTGTTAATTGGTAACAGTTTTAATTCTGGAGAGCAATTTGACAATATACATCAGAAGTAAAAAGTGCCTGCCTTTTTATTCAGAAACTTTATTCCTTGGACTTGTCTAATGGAAATAATAGAACAAGTACACAAAGGATTATCTCAATATTGCTTGCACTAGCAGAAAACCAAAGCTACCTAAATGATGGTATAACATAGATACAATAAACTATAACAGAACCCTATATAGTCATTAAAAATGATCGAAATGTAAAAATACAGGCTACAAGATAATACATCTAGCATGATTTAATATCTGAAAAAGAAACATCTGTGCTTCTGATCAAGATGGCGGAGTAGGTAAATGTGGTACTTTCATCCTTCCACAACCACATAAAAATTACAACTGAATTATAAAACAACCATCATTCAGAACCCCTGAAGTCTAGCTTAACAGAACTCCTATAACAAGGATATAAAGAAGGTACATAGAGACTGGTAAGAGGTGGAGACTTGGAATGGGCTGGTCATACACCCACATGTGGCTACTAAAAATCAGGAGGGATTTCTCAGCTGCAGAGACCCCTCCACCCACTTGAGGAGTGAGGAGTCCCAGCCCCACACCAGGTCCCCCAGCACAGGATTCCAGTGCTGAGAAGAGAAGTCCCCATAACTTCTGGCAATGAAAATCAGGGAGATTGTGGCTGAGTGAGACAGAGGGCTGTGGAGTCCCAGGCTTTCCCCTTAAAGGGACCATGCAAGGACTTACTTGCTCTGAGCCTCAGTGCTGGGGTAGCAGCTCAAAAGGCACCAGGGACATATGGGGAGAGACTGGATTATCTGGCATCAGGGTGAGGGCTTGAGGGGTAGCTTTCTCCCAGGCAGAAGTGCTGGCAGAGGCCATTGTTCCTTTGCTGAGCCCTCCCCTCACAGAACCAGCTGGCAGGCACCATATTTGAGTCTCCATCAACCTGGCTAACACCATTTGCCCCACCCTAGTGATTCCCTGAGACCCCACTCACCAAACTTGCAGGCCACTGAAGCCTTTCCAGTGGTTTTTTCATACAAGTGGCTTATCTTGGCTCAAGCCGTGGACTTTTCCTAAAATTTCTCAAACAAGCAGCATCTGGCCTCAGTGTGCCCTGTACCTTTTGCTAAAGTGGCCCCAGGACTGGCAGCAGCCAGTCTTGGTTTGCAGCTTGGCCTCTCTAGGGCACCTGTAAGCCTAGCACAAGTATCAGCCATTTGCAGATTGCTCTATAGCTCATGCTGGGTGGCCCTGGGCATGGCACAGGTGGCTGCTGAACTTGGTCTGCAGCTCCTGGGAGGCCCCAGAGCCAACATACCTGGTGGCCAGCTTCAGACCACTATAAGGCACCACCCAACCACTTCTATGAGTGACACATTCAAGGAGTGACCTTAGAGGGCATCAGAGCTCTATCTAACACATAGAAAGGAACACAGGGAGGCAGCCAAAATGAGGAGACAAAGAAACACATACAAATGAAAGAACAGAACAAATTCCAGAAAAAGAACTAAACAAAATGGAGGCAAGCCATATACCAGATACAGAGTTCAAAACACTGGTTATAAAGATGTTCTATGAACTTAAGGGAGGAGTGGATGAACTTAGAACTTTAACAAAGATATAGGAAACAAAAAATGGCGGTAGAAAACAAAAAAGAACCAGTCAGAAATGAAGAGTACATTAACAGAAATGAAGAATACATTACATGGGCTCAACATTAGAGTAGATAAAGCAGAGGATCAAATCAGAGGTTTGGAAGATAAGGAAGCAGAAAACATGTAATCAGAACAGCAAAAAGAAAAAAGAATAAAAAAATGAGGATAGTTTAAGGAACCTCTGGAACAATTTCAAGCCTACCAACATTCACATCATGGGGGTGCCAGGAGAAGAGAGAGAGCAAGAAATTGAAAACCTATTTGAAAAAGTAATGACTGGAAACTTTCCTAACCTGGTGAAGAAGTAATCATACAAGTCCAGGAAGTGCAGAGAGTCCCCAAAAAGATGAACCCAAAGAGACCCACACCAAGACACATCATAATTAAAATGGCAAAGGTTAAAAAAAATGCCAAAGGTTAAAGACAAAGAATTTTAAAAGCAGCAAGATGTAACAGGTAAAGTGAACACAGCTTTTTAACATACTTGCTTAAACATTCCAATTTTCACAATCTTATTAACCATTACACTTTCACATTCTTTTGATCTAATTGTAGCCTGAGTTAGGGCTTCACCAATGGATTTTTGGTACCATAGTTAATGGGATTTCTGTATCAAGGAGTTTTGAAAATTTCTCCACCTCTTAACTATTTTACCCATTCTTGTGCAAAACAAGAGTTGGAGCCAAGGGACCCTGTCCCCCCTCTTTTAAATAGAAAAAATTTGCTATTGTGGTTGTCTTTTTGTTGTTGTTGAGGGTTTGCTATTTATTTTTTAATAATTTTTAAATTTTCAAATACAGTTGACATACAATATTATATTAGTTTTAGGTGTATAGCATAGTGATTAGACATTTATATAACTTATTAGAGGCCTGGTGCATGAAATTTATGCACGGGTAGGGTCCCTAGGCCTGGCCAGCAATCAGGGCTGATCTGTGGGGAGACTGGCGGGGTGATCGGGGGGACCCTGCTGGCACCCACCTTGGAGGTGACCGGCGGGGTGATGGGGGGGGGGCGGTGGCACTGGCCTGCTTGCCAGCCGGTCCCATCCTCTGCCGCCGCCACCGCCGCCGGTCACCTCCCTCTGCGGGTGTGAGCACGGGGCCAGCATTGCCAGTGGTTGCAAGTGGGGCCGTTGCTGGCAGTGGGTGGGAGAGCTGGCTACCAGCCCTGATCTCCCCTCAGGAGCAGGGGGAGGTGGAGAAGCCCTAAGGGGTGATCAGGGCTGGCAGCTGCTGCTCGCACCTGTTGATGGCACTGAGCTATTGGGGCTGGCGCCGGGTGCCAGCAGTGGGTGCGAGTGGTGGCTCTGGTGCTGGCAGTGAGTGCGAGTAGGGCCGGCACTGGTGGCAGTTGCAAGCGCTGGGAGGGACTGCAGTGTGTGGGAGTGAAGAATTTTCAGTAACCACCAGAGGCTTGCCTTGATGACAGTGACTGTGCCCTGACTTGGTCTGGTGCCCCCGCTCACCTGCTCCAGTATCCTGCCGTGGCCAACACCTACATGTTCCGCACACACCCCCTGGTGGTCAGTGCATGTCATAGCGACTGGTTGTTCTGTTCTAGTTGTTCCACCGATTGGTCTATTTGCATATTAGCCTTTTATTATGTAGGATGTAAGACCCCAGAGGGGAAGTTGTGACAACAAATTTGATTTTTAGTTTTTTAGTTTTGCAACAATAAGATTATATGGGGTGTCCATGTGAAAGGGGCCCTCTTAACAGCATTTACCATGACCTGGATAAAGGGCATATTCAGCAGGTGACTATCCTGGTTATCATAAAGCTACTCCCACATGGCTTGCATACAAAGCATAGCAGCTGGTGTTTCATCTGGCATTCACAGGGGGAGAGGAATAGTCCACATTCTCAGGGTAAACGTGCCATACTTTTGTCCAATGTGTTAGGCTGGCTGTGCCATCAGGAATAACCTCCTGTGTGTTTGAAGCATATATAGCCATCTGTGATTGTTCCATAGTGAGCTGTGGATCCTGTACAAACCCAACATGCTTTTCTACTCTGCAGTATTCAAAACCAAAGACACAGCCCCCAAATTAGTTACTCCCACAATCCATTTTAGTAAAGGTTCTTCAGGAAGCTCATGATACTAATCCAAAATGAAACAACTCCCTCACACTAATACCCAGGTTTTTTTTCTCTTTCCGCATGTTGATTACCTTCTTGTTTCTGCATAATCGGGAATCAGTTTTGAGGCTAGTGGTGGAAGGTCAGACTCACTGAAATCTGAGCTTGGTCTAGCATGAAGATCTTATGCAACTTTTTCTTTCTTTCTTTTTTTTTTTGAGAGAGAAAGAGAGAGAGGTGAGAGAGAAACATTGACTGGTTGCCTTCTGTATGTGCCCTGACCAGGGATCAAACCCGCAACCTAGGTATAAGCCTTGGCTGGGAATTGAACCCAATAACATTTTGGTATACGTGATGATGCTCCAACTAACTGAGCCATCCAGCCAGGGTTTCTTAACTTTTAGTTTAGCTATTACAGATAACGATAACCAAGGGATTGAATATTTTGCTTATTTCTTATTTGTTTGCATTTTTTTATGCATCCAACTTCCCAGGAGTTGGAATCATCTCTAAATTCCATTGGTAACTTTTACCTTGACTGATTGCAGCTCAGCTGCTGCTCCATACCATGGGGCATCACATGGCCACCCAGGAATCAAAGGTTCCTCATCCCATGCCCTTTCATCCATTTTCTTCCCAAACTACATGTTTCCATGAGTTAGGATAGTTTGAGCATATCCCAATTCTGACACTGATTTGAATGTGTGTTTAACACCAACAAGCAGTCAACTCAATCTGACACTATCTACTTGGAGATAGCATCAGATCCCACAGTTTAAGAGCTCAGTCTGAAAGACTGGCCCACCACCCCCATCAGGCATCAATTGCAAGTCTAGGTTGTCGCTAGTGCTTCAGACAAACTGGCTAGACATCAGATGTTTCCACAGCCTCCTCCTTTGGTTCAATCAGTTTGCTAAAGTGGCCCACAGAACTCAGAGAAACATTTTGCTTACTAGATTACCAACCCCCATACCCCTTTCCCCCTGAGAATTGTCAGTCCACGCCCTTTCTATGCCCCTGATTCTATTATATTCACCAGTTTATTCTGTTCATCAGATTTTTTATTCACTTGATTTTTAGATTCACTTGTTGATAGATATGTATTTGTTGTTCATAATTTTTATCTTTACCTTTTTCTTCTTCTTCCTCTTCTTAAAGAATACCTTTCAGCATTTCATATAATACTGGTTTGGCGGTGATAAACTCCTTTAGCTTTTTCTTCTCTGTGAAGCTCTTTATCTGCACTTCAATTCTGAATGATAGCTTTGCTGGGTAGAGTAATCTTGGTCGTAGGTTCTTGCTATTCATCACTTTGTAGATTTCTTGCCACTCCCATCTGGTCTGCATAGTTTCTGTTGAGAAATCAGCTGACAATCCTATGGGTGCTCCCTTGTAGGTAATTAACTGTTTTTCTCTTGCTGCTCTTAATATTCTCTCTTTGTCTTTTGCTCTTGGCATTTTAATTATGATGTGTCTTGGTGTGGTCCTCTTTGGATTCCTTTTATTTGGGGTTCTTTGTGCTTCCTGGACTTGTAAGTCTATTTCTTTCACCAGGTGGGGGAAGTTTTCAGTCATTATTTCTTCAAATAGGTTTTCAGTATCTTGCTCTCTCTCTTCTTCTGGAACCCCCATAATTCTGATGTTGGTACGCTGGAGGTTGTCCCAGAGGCTCCTTACACTATCTTCAAGTTTTTGGATTCTTTTTTCTTTTTGCTTTTCCGGTTGAGTATTTTTTGCATCTTTGTATTTCAAATCTTTGACTTGATTCTTGGGGTCCTCTAGTCCGCTGTTAGGTCTCTGTATAATACTTTTTGTTTCAGTCAGTGTATGTTTAGTTTCTAGTTAGTCCTTTTTCATATCCTCGAGGGTCTCGCTAAATTTATTGGCCTTTTCTAGCAAATTCTTGAAAAACCTTATAACCGTAGTTTTGAATTCTATATCCAGTCGTTTGTTTTCCTCCATTTCTTTCATTTGTGATCTGTTTCTTTGTATCCACATTTTGGCTGCTTCCCTGATTTGGTAGAGTAGCTTTGTGTGCTATGTGTCCTCTAGGGCACAGTGGCTCAGCCTCCCCCAGTTACCTTAGGTGGACACTTTTGGTGAACCCCTTTGTGGGCTGTGTGCATAGCCTTGTTGTAGTTAAGTCTTGATTGTTGTTGGTATCACTGGGAGGAATTGACCTCCAGGCCGGTTGGCTGTGAGGATCAGCTGTGTCTATGCTGGGAGAAGTTCAGTGCTGGAGACACCCTTATGAGATAAGACTTGCAAAATTACAAAAGCCTCTGTGCTCAGCTTGGATGGGGCGGAGTCTCAGGGCGGAGCAGACAGTCTTGGCTTCCCATTAGCCCTGCCCTATGAGGCCCCTGGGTCTCAGTGTCCCTTGGTAATTGCTGGGAGCACCTCTGAGAGAAAGCCGCCCTCGAGTTTCGCCTGCTACTAGACAGTCCAGTTTCTCCCTGGATGAGTCTGGGTTCCCAGAAACTTGCCTGGAACTGGAGTTCAGCGCAATCGGGAGCTTCCGGCTCCCTCCCGCTTTAGAAAGCCAGTGGCACACTCAGCCTCCCGTGCATTCAGCAGTCAGTCCTCTCTGTGCGTGCGCGCCTTGGGACCTCTACCTTCTGCAGCTCCCCCAAGTCTCAGTGTGCTTTCTCTTTTCCTGACAGTCCAGATTCCCTCAAATGAGTCTGGGTTCCCAGAATCTTGCCCAGGACTTGAGTTTAGCGCAGTTGGGAGCTTCTGTCTCCCTCCCACTTGGGAAAGCCAGCCACACACTCAGCCACCCATGCACTCAGCCACCTGTCCTCTCTGCGTGCGTGCGTCTCTGTACCTCAGCCTTTCGCAGCTCCTCTGAGTCTCAATGTGCTTTCCTCTTTTCTTCTAGTTGTAGAATATCCACTCAGCCAGCTTTCCTGTGGTTCTGATGGTGTCCATTTTGTCTTTTAGTTGTAGTTTTGATATTGTTGTGTGAGGCAGCAGTTTATGTGTTTACCTATGCCGCCATCTTGGTTTCTCCCAACCATTGGAAAATTTTGCCTGATATAATCTCTACTCTGATGGTTTCAAAATCACTCAATCTACTTTTGATTGTGTTCAGTCTTTATGACTTACTAGAGGCCCGTTGCATAAAGAGATTCGTGCAATAGGCCTTCCTTCCCTTGGCTTCCAGCACCGGTTTTCCTTCAGCACTTGGGACCTAGGCCTTCGCTCCGGCTGGAATCTGCCATCTTTGTCTTCGCTGCTTCGCTGCAGACTCTGGCTGGAGTCTTCCATCTTCGTCTTTGCTGCTTTGCCTCAGACTCCGGCTGGAGTCTGCAGTCTTCATCTTTGTTGCACCGGAGTGCCACTCCTATAGATCCCTTTGGCACCCCCCCCCCCCCGCCTCATAGCAGGAGTCCTGCCCCACCCGGCCACTCCACACCTGGAGCAGCTGGGCAGCCACCATATTTGTCCTTCTAATTTGCATATTCCCTCCTGATTGGCTGGTGGGTGTAGCGGAGTGATGGTCAATTTGCATGTTTCTCTTTTATTGGTGTAGATGATCACAACCTTCATTTCCTTAGATTTCTTCACTCACATGTGAACATTAGAAGTTTATTTTTTAAATTGATTGATTTGAGAGGGAGTGAGAGAGAGACAGACCAATCTGTTACTCTACCTATCCATGCATTAATTGGTTTCCTCCTGCATATGCCCTGACCAGAGATGGAACCTGAAATCCCAGCACATTGGGAAAATGCTCCAACCAACTGAGCTACCTGTCCCAGGCCAGAAGTTCATTATTCTTTGAAGTTATGTTTCTGAAGAAACACAATTTAAGTCAGTTTACAAGAGTTATCAGTTATCATATAAGCAGAGAATAATAAAACCACTATCAAGTGAGGGCATCAGCAGTTGCCTGGATTTCTCCTATATTGGTAACCTAAATATGTGCCTCAGGAAAATGAATAAAGCCATAAATTGCAGGGTTGCCCACAAATTATGGAAGGAAAATTTTAATGTATGAATTTTAAGAGTAAAGTACCTCTGTACTTTTATTAGTAAAACCTAAAACGTCACTTCCTTTTTTACTGGCTACTCTTCATTCATAAAAACTCTAAATATTTTGCAAATGGGCTACTAATAGAAGTCTTCTTGTCTTCGTGTGGATTATTTTTAGATCAAAATCCATGGACATTTCAATTTTCTCTTCGTTGTGTTGGGTTCAGTCCATTGCTATAGCTAGTTGAAATTTCCAACTCTGTCTTCTTGTGTATTTATTATTCTTTCTAGCTCCATGTCATCATCAAATTTTGTAACCATGTTTATTCTTGCTTCTTCCAAAAAACTAGTTAAAAGTGAAATATATATATATTTCAGGCAGTTCTAAATGATGGTTCTGCATTTTAGTTGTAATTTTGATGTGGTTGTGGGAGGTGGTGAGTACTGGTGTTTACCTACTCTGTTGTCTTGGTTCTCCTTTCAATTATTTATTAAAAATTTTTTTTTAAAATATATTTTTATTGGTTTTTTACAGAGAGGAAGGGAGAGGGATAGAGAGTTAGAAACATCGGTGAGAGAGAAACATCAACCAGCTGCCTCCTGCACACTCTCTACTGGGTATGTGCCTGCAACCAGAGTACATGCCCTTGACCAGAATCAAACCTGGGACCCTTGAGTCCGCAGGCCGACGCTCTATCCACTGAGCCAAACTGGCTAGGTCTTCTTTCAATTATTTTAATTAGTTGTTATTTTTACCCAAATAATATATATTTTTAATTTCTCAGTTTTAAATTCTAAAAAATACTTTTGGAATCTCAATATATAAGTTTTTTCTCTCTTTTTTTCCCTCCTCTATCAAGACTGGTAGGAGGGGTAGAGTTGTGGAACAGGCTGGTCCGAAAGCCAAGTGTAGCATTTTCTTAATTGGGAGGGATATATCTGCTGTGGAGGCCTCCTGTGAGAAGCAAGGGGTCCCAGCCCCACACCAGCCCCCCAGCCCAGGGTTTCAGAGCTAGGAAGAGAAGTCCCTGTAACTTCAGGCTGTAAAAACCAGCAGCAGTTGTGGCTGAGTGACATGGAGGCTGCCAAGTGTCAGGCAATTCCTCTTAAAGGGCCAGTGCATGAACTTGCATGGATGGTCCTGCTCTCTCTGAGTTCCAGTGTTGGGCATTGGCTTTGGGGAATCCAGGGCCATACAGGGAGGAACTGGATTGTCTGGCATTGAAGCAAGAACTTGGAGGCAGCTTTCTCCCAGACAGGGGTGCTTGCAGGGGTCATTGTTCCAATGCTGAGACTTCTCCCATTGTAGAGCTGACTGGCAGACATATATGAGTTTCCATTAGCCTGGCTCACACTGTTTGCTCTGCCCAGGTGATTCCCTGAGATCCCACCCCATCCAGTTTGCAGCCTTAACCAAACTGTTGGCAGCAGTTTTTCCATAAGAATGGCCTATTCTGGCTCAGGTTTCAGACTCCTAAAATCTCCCAAAGAAGCAGCAGCTGGCATCAGTGTGTCCCATACCTATCAATAAGAGGCCTAAGACCTGGCACTAGCACCAGCTTGCCTAGATTAACAGCTTGGCCTCACATGGGGACTTCCAAGCTCAACACAACTGCTAGTCATCAGCAGATTGCTGTGTAGCTCCTGTTGGGTGGCCTCTAGCAGTGGCTGACTTTGCACCTCTCAGGAGGCCCCAGAGACAGTGCACCTGGTGGACAGCTTCAGGTCATACCAGATTACAACTCTACACATCCACAAGTGACACATTCAAGGGCAGACTCAGTGAGCACCAAAGCCCCACTGAAACAAGTACTGCTCCATGGGGTTGTCTCTTGCACAGCAGTTCTACTGTAGTCACAGCTGGTTCTCACAGCCAATTGGCCTGAAGGTCAATTCCTCCCAGTTATACCAACAGCAATCAAGGCTCAACTAAAACAAGACTGTGCACACAGCCCATGCTCAGCTAGAGTACCCAGCTCAGGTGACTAGGGAGGCTGAGTCACTGGGCCCTACAGGACACCTACTACACAAGGCCATTCTACCAATTCCAGGAGATGTAGCAGCTCTGCCTAATACATAGAAACAAACACAGGGAAGCAGCCAAAATGTGGAGACAAAGAAACATGTCACAAATGAAAGAACAGAAGAAATCTCCGGGAAAAAATGAAAAACTAAATGAAATGGAAGCAAGCAAACTATTGGATACAGAGTTAAAAAACAATGGTCATAAGGTTGCTCAAGGATCTAATGAAAGCTTCAAAGGACTTAGTGAAACTTTCAAGGATCTTAGTGAGACCTTCAAAGACATGAAAAAGGACCAGTCAGAAATTAAGCATACACTAACCGAAATAAAGAATAATTTACAGGGATTCAACAGTAGAGTAGAGGATTTTGAGAATAAAATCAATAATTTGGAATATGAGGAAGCAAAAAACACCTAATCAGAAGAGCAAAAAGAAAACAGAATAAAAAAATATGAAGATAGTGTAAGGAGCCTCTAGGACAACTTCAAGAGTTCCAACATTTGCATTAGGGGGGTACCAGAAGGAGAAGAAAGAGAGCAAGATATTGAAAACCTATTTGAAGAAATAATGATAGAAAACTTCCTCTACCTGGTGAAAGAAATAGACTTACAAGTTTAGGAAGCACAGAGAGTCTCAAACAAGAGGAACCCAAAGAGGCTCACACCAAGGCACATCATAATTAAAATTCCAATGGTTAAAGACAAAGGTACAATCTTAAAAGCAGCAAGAGAAAAGCAGCTAGTTACCTACAAGGGAGCACCCATATGGCTGTCAGCTGATTTCTCAACAGAAACTATGCAGGCCAGAAGTGAATGGCAAGAAATATTAAAAGTGATGAATAGCAAGGACCTACAAACAAGATTACTCTACCCAGCAAAGCTACAATTCAATGAGAGCTTCAGATTAAGAGCTTCATAGACAAGAAAAAGCTAAAGGAGTTTATTGCCACCCAACCAGTATTACATGAGATGTTGAAGGGTATCCTATATAATAAAAGCCTAATATACTAAGTGTCTGGTCATCCATTCAACCAAATCAAAGTGTAATATGCTAATGATATGCTAAGGCTGCTCACCCACTCGCTATGACATGCACTGACCACCAGGGGGCAGACTCTCCAACCAGTAGGTTAGCTTGCTACTGGGGTCTGGCCCATCAAGACTGAGTGAGTTGAGCTGGACATGCCCTGGAGCCCTCCCGTGGCCCTCCCGGTTGGCCAACCTCCCACATCCCTCCCTGGCCCCGATTGTATACTGGTGGGGTCCCTCGGCCTGGCCTGCTCCCTCTCGCAATCCGGGACCCCTCAGGGGATGTTAGAGAGCCAGTTGCAGCCCAGTTCTGCAGGCCAGGCCGAGGTACCCCACTTGTGCACGAATTCATGCACCAAGCCTTTAGTTCAGTGGTCGACAAACTCATTAGTCAACAGAGCCAAATATTAACAGTACAACAATTGAAATTTCTTTTGAGAGCCAAATTTTTTAAACTTAAACTTCTAATGCCACTTCTTCAAAATAGACTCACCCAGGCCGTGGTATTTTGTGGAAGAGCCACACTCAAGGGGCCAAATAGCCGCATGTGGCTTGCGAGCCGCAGTTTGCTGACCACTGCTTTAGTTCTTTAAAAAGAGGAAGAAGAAGGGGAAGGGGAAGGGAAGGAGAAGGAGGAGAAGAAGAAGGGGAGAAAGGGTCTTTATCTGACTGCAGCCATAAGGTAAACCAAGATGGGCACTTACAAGTACATCCAGGTGCTGTGGAAGAAGAAGCAGTCTGATGTAAAATGTGTTTCCTTCTCAGGTGCATTGCTGGCAGTATTGCCAGCTCTCTGTGCGCCATAGGTTCCCCCTTGGCCCAACTTGGCCTGAAAAAGTGTGCAGTGTGGTGGCTGCAAAGCTCTGTTCCTAAGGATGCGACCTACAGCAAGCCTGTCCATGTAGTGTTAACCAGCTAAAGTTTGCTCGAAGTCTTCAGTCTGTTGCCAAGGAGTGAGCTGGATGCCACTGTGGGGCTCTGAGAGTCCGGATTTCTTATGGGTTGGTGAAGATGCTACATACAAATTCTTTGAGGTATCCTCATTGATCCATTCCATAAAGCTATGAGAAGGAATCCTGACACCCTGTGGATCACCACACCAGTCCACAAGCACAGGGAGATGTGAGGGTTGGCATCTGCAGGCTGCTTGGAAAGGGCCTCAGGTTCCACTACACTATTGGTGGTTCTCATCGTGCAGCATGGAGAAGGTGCAGTACTCTCCAGCTCCACCTTTACCACTAATATAAGCAATGCTTGTAAAATTCTTACCTACAGAATGGCAATAGATACATATCTATCAACAATTTAACTTAAAAATAAAAATAAACAAGGGATCTAATGAACAAAATAAATTGATCACTAAAATAGAACCATGTCCAGCTGGTGTGGTTTAGTGGTTGAGCATCTACCTATGGACCAGGAGGTTCCAGTTCCATTCCCGGTCAGGGCATATGCCCCGGTTGTGGACTCGGTCCCCAGGGTGGGACGTTCAGGAGGCAGCCAATCAATGATTCTCTCTCATCATTGATGTTTCTATCTCTTTCTCTCCCTTCCTCTCTGAAGTCAATAAGAATATGTTAAAAATAAATAAAACCAGAGGCATGGAAACATGGAACAGACTGACAAATCTCAGAGGGGGAGGAGGTGGGAAGAGATTAACCAAAGATCTTATATGCGTATATGCATTACCTATGGACACAAACAATAGGGTGGTGAAGGCCTGGGGCGAGGTGGGAAATGAGTGGAGGGGGCCAGTGGCGGTGGGGGTTGGGGGGAATATCTGTAATATTCTCAACAATAAAGATTTTTAAAAATAATTGAAAGATTACAATGTGTACTAGCCATTTCTTAGACCATGCATGAGGCATGGTCACTGTTTATTTACAAATTCAGGACAATACAAACTACACCCAATATGCAGCCATTAAATAGCAATTGTAAGCTTATTGCACAAAATATTAGAATTTGAATTTAAGCAGGGAAAGAAATTTCTCAGTTAAAGAAGAAACTTCTAAAGAAAGATTAAAATTGTCCAGAATTAAAAAAAATATATGAGACCATTACATGGGTAAAATCAAGAACATGATTTTAATGAAAATAGCTATTTTTCAAAACAGAAAAGTTAGAATAGTGGCATTATTTTACATTTTCTCTAATCTCTTCAAAAACCTGGCTAAATAGCCCTGGCTCAGTTGGTTGGAGTGTCGTCCCATACACCAAAAGGTGGGTTTGATTCTCAGTCAGGGTACATAACCAGGTTGCAGATTCAATTCTTGAGGTGTAGGCGGGGGGTAACCCATCAATATTTCTCTTTCACATAGATATTTCTCTATTTCTCTCTTTCCCTTCCTCTCTCTCTCTAAAATCAACAAAAACATATCCTCAGATGAGGGTTAAAAAAACAAAACCAAAAAACAAAAACAAAAACAACCTGGCTAAATAAAAGACATCTGGATTCTCATAACCACTTCTGCATTATAATTGGTGGTGACATCATATGCCATGCAGTCCCTGGAAAATGCACAGGAAGAGGATGAGAGTGAAAATGACAAGTAATGTTTTAGTATTCTTATAAAAATAGTTTTAATTTCATGGGCCCCTTGAAAGTATTTTTGGAACCCCCAGGAGTTTCCAAACGAGACTTAGAAGAGAATTTTTGATTCATAAAGAAGAGAGGTCTGTCTTAGAAAGTATTACAGACATGCGTTTTGGATCAAAATATCAATGCTAGTCAGATTCATGCAAGGTCCACCAAGTTTTAAAGCTAATTGTACAAGCAATAAACACCAACTAGGAGTAAAAGAGATGAGACAGTGTAAAATGAAAAGATTCCTCTAGCACTCCAACGCCATATAGGCAGAAACAAGATAAGCAGCTGCAGACACTGGCCCTTCTTATATCTCATGGGGGGGAGTCAAGTGCCCAGGGTAAATCCAAGAGCAGAAGTGAAAAAGTGAATTAGGGAATCATTCCTAGGGCATGGAAGTGCTTACTAATCAGAGAATATTCTCTGTCCCCAGAGAACAGGGAACTGTCAATGTATGTCTGACTGGATTTAAGAATTATTTTGGACCAGTGACTGTTATGTATGTCCCCTCCTGTCCCCAACCTTCCCCTTTTGAACAGGAGTGTTAATTGTTGCTATTCCGTCCCTGTGTCTCCATAGTATTTTGGGTGAGATGTGTGTGGGGGGTGGGCAGATAACTTACTTTTTTAGTTCATAGGTCTCTGGATCAAGAGGGTCAAGTTGAAGGAGTTTCATCTATATTTGGACCCAATTTAGATGATGGGATCCTAGTCTTCAAACCTAAGCCCAAGGTCATGATATGATAAGAGTTGGGAGTCATGGGAGGGAGGGATTATATTTTGTATGAGAGAAAGATATGAATTATTTGGGGCTAGAAGAAAGAATGTAGACTGTTGGATGGTCTCCACTGAATCATGTCTCCCACTGTTCCCATCCTTGTGTTGTCACTCCAACATTGAGATCAAGTTCTGGCCCTGATGCCACAGACTACCACAATCTCAATGAGATATAGTAGATTTTCTTAAATAAATGCTTCTTGTATTTGCTGTATATACTTAGGTCAGTTTCCAGAGACTTTATGTTTATAATTCTCCCCCTCCTATAGATGTCCAAAAAATTTTTCTCTTCATTTTAAAATAGATGTATCTAATGCTTTTGTTTCTGTCTCCCCTCCCCTCCATCACTCTCTTCTCAATATGGAGAATTTCAGGTTACTTAAGGTCACTGAAGCCAGGAATAGGAGAGCAGTAAAAGCCAGAGGCAAGAACTTCATGCCTGAAGGACAGGGACATGCCTGGGGAGAGTGCAGTGGGTGGATGGCACAGAGCTACTTGTGTCACTTGCCTGGAGCTCTAACTTAGAGTTTAATTGAGATCAAAAGTTGGGCAGTGAGCCAGTGATGAAGCAGAAATTCCTGCCATCAGGCAAACAGATTTGGTCAGAGTATCTAATTGGCTATTGCACAAATTTACTGAGTACTTACAGAATACCTGAAAGTCTAGCACCCATTCTTTGAAAATAAGCTTCCTAGCTACTTTTGGCAAGGGTGAGGCAAAACAGGAACAACTGTGTTTGTGATTTTATTTTTTAAATATATATTTCTTTATTGATTTCAGAAAGAAAGGAAGGGATAGGGAGAGATAGAAACATCAATGATAAGAGTGAATCATCCATCAGCTGTCTTCTGCATGCCCCCCACTGGGTATCGAGCCCGTAACCCGGGTATGTGCCCTTGGCCGGAATCAAACCTGGGACCCTTTAGTTTGCAGGCTGACGCTCTATCCACTGAGCCAAACTGGCTAGGGCTGTGTTTGTGATTTTAGTATTTTTGGTACAATATATTTTGTCAATATATATTCAAAATCTGAAACAATTAAATAAAACAAAATTATGCTTGTCCTTTGACCCAGAATTAACACATAGAATAAATGGATAAGTTCACAAGGATATAAGAACTATAACCCCTTCTTATCGTTACTTATAACAAGGGTTTGAAAATCTCAGTGTTCATCAATACTTTGCTAATTTATGGTACATTAATTAGAATTTCATGCAGCTTTAAATGACAATTGAGGATTTAATGACATAAAAAGCCATCAATGATGTATTAAGTGTAAAAGGAGAGGAAGTATGCATTGCATGATTTAGTCTTTGTTATATATATATATATATATACACATATATATATGTGTGTGTGTGTGTGTGTGTGTGTGTGTGTGTGTGTATATATATATATATATATATATATATATATATATTTTAAAAAAATTTGGTAGGATAGATACCAAACATTTTAAGGGTTTTCATCTTTGGGAAAGATTATTTGTGATTTAAAAAATTGTATATATGTATATATATACACATACAGTATGTGTGTGTGTGTGTGTGTATATATATATATTTTTTTCTTTTTATCCTCACCCAAGGATATGTTTTACTTATTTTTATCTTTTTGAGAGGGAGAGATTGATGTGAGAGAGAAACATCGATTGGTTTTCTCCTGTACATGCCCTGACCAGGGATTGAACCGGCAACCTAAGTATGTGCCCTTGATAAGGGGAGAACACATAATAAGAACTGAACCACAGTTTTTAAAAAAATATATATTTTTATTGATTTCAGAGAGGAAGGGAGAGGGATAGAGAGATGGAAACATCAATGATGAGAGAGAATCATTTATCGGCTGCCTCCTGCACGCCCCCTCCTGGGGATTAAGCCCGAAACTGAGCATGTGCCCTTCAGTCCGGAGGCCAATGCTTTATCCACTGAGCCAAACCAGCTATGGCTGAACCACAGCTTTTTAATTATTGACCTTAATAACTATAGATAACAGGTTTTCTCACAGACCCTTGGAAACTGGAGGATGTGCTGCAGGAAGAAAAACAGGACTGTAAAAAGATTACATGCCTTGGAGCCCAGATGGGTCTATTACATAGGAGAAAAAAACTCATATTTTAAAAGTAGACCAAGGACAGTACATGCTTTGACTTGGTTGCTGTGCCTGGATTCTGACCCCCTCTGGGAGTTTGCCTCAGGAATGCTGACCGTTCTCCAGCCCCAGGAACAGGCTGAGCTCTTTGTAACATTATAGAAGATTAGCCACCTTGTTATCGGACTTCGAGCTCCTGGAGGCCAGACTACAGACCTTCCCTCCCCTTTCCCTGTTACACTTGGAGCTTGCAGCTGCATGTAGCTATCTTCCCTACATAATCAACCAGCTGGCAGAAAAAGGCAGAGCAGAATTTTCAGGATAATCTGAGGCTCTTCCCATGCTGCCGGCATTATTGGAATAAACATTTATATATGATTCAATCCTGTCTCTGCTTAATTTGACTTAAGTTGTGTCAGGCAGCCTCTGACCCATTTAATGTCTGATGTCACCCTGATGGGAATTGAACCTGCAACCTTTTGGTATATGGGACGACACTCCAACCAACTGAGCCACCAGGCCAGGGCTGTAATTTTTATTTTATCTGTAATAATTTTGTTTAATCTGAATGTTATAAAATGACTATATGTAACTTCATAATCAAAAAAGTCATCTAAGCTATCATGTAAGGAAAACATCTTGTTTAAAAGTTTTGAGATGCATATATGCACAGATAAATATTTGATTTCTTTTTCTGATGAACACAAAAGATTGATCAGATTCACAGGAATCAGAGATCTGTCCCCATATTTAGCATTAGTAATAATTGCAAAGCTGTAAGTAATAATGAAGCACAGGTAAAACATGCAGCAGGGTGGGTGTGCACACCACTTCCTAAGTCCGTCCTTATCTCATCAAAATGAGCTGTGGGTTGGAATTAATGTTAGATCCCTAAGTAATGTCTCAGGGATACACACATCACTTACAAAGATGGGGCTATTTCCGTGAGAAACTTCTCTATTTTAGTCTCTGAAAATTACATAGCTTGATAAATACATGACATTTCCCAAGGAAGCATGTCCTGGAAATCCGTAGTTTCTAGGTTTGTTTATCAGAAACAATTCTGGAGGGAGCAGATGCATCCTGCTAGAAAAAGGCTATGATGCTATGACATTAGTTAGTTTTCCAGCTCACTAATGTTTAGAAAGGGGATCTGATGGAGTCAACTTTGTTCTTTTCTTTCCTTTTAGAAGCAATGCTGGTAAAGGGAGAAAATTAACTATAGGGACTGTTGTCAACCTTTTCTTTCTTTAAAATGAAAGTATTGAGAGGTATTATCACTGAATTTATGACTTTTAAAGAGTGTGTGTGTTTTCTCTCTTTAACCGTGTTTTTATTGACTAGAGAGAGAAGAAGGGAGAGGGAGAGAGAAAAACATCGATCGGCTGCTTCCTGCACACTCTCTCCTGAGGATTGAGCCTGCATCCTGGGACCAGGAATCAAACCGGCAACCTCTCTGTACATGGGACAATGCCCAACCAACTGAGCCACACGGGCCAGGGTGTGTGTGTGTGTGTGTGTGTGTGTGTGTGTGTGTGTGTGTGTGTGTTTTAATGGGAATTTTTTAGTATTTTCATTATCATGGCTCCTACTCTGTACTCTAATTCCATCTGTCCTAAATTCCTTTTACAATGTGGTGGTCAGAAGCAAAGGCAAAATTCGAATGTGAGTAACCAGATCATTTAACTTTGGCAATTGCAGGAGTTGTGGAAGCCTGTCAGGCTAGGCATGCTCACTCCTCCTCCTCCTTACATTGGGTCACCAGCAGATGCAATAATCAAGTCTTCTAGAGCTTCTTCTAGATGGCCTTATTTTATATCTGGCACTGGGCAAAGCTGTTGCTCCAAAGCTGTTGCCACTGGGAGTCAAGGTGGCATGGCACCTAAGAGGCTCTGGTTTTAGACAGGCATGGATTTAAGTCCTGGTTCTACTTATCTGTGACCTTCAGCAGTTCAACTTAAACTTCAGTTGTATTAGGTATATAATGTGTATAGGGTTATTATAAGGACTAAATGAGATAATATATTTAAAGCCCTCAGTACTGTACTTAGCACTTAAAAAGTGCTCTATCAGTCTTAAATTTTTGCATTATTAATATTGCTTTTATATAGATCCTCATCCAGGTTGCTATTTTTTCTTTAATACCCCTTGGTATTATCATGAATCACTTATTAATTCATTGGGTTGCTTTTGAATTGAATTTCATATACTGAATTTGTTCACCAGGATCAATTTTCAATTCTCAGGTTTTCTGAGAATTAGAAGGCATCAGTGATAAGCCTTGGATATGTGAAATCCAGAGTTATTAAGAGGTTCTTTGTCATAGATGCATAGAATCTCTAGAGCCAAGGTCATTTCCCGATTAGCACCAAATGGTACTTTCATTATGATTATTTGTTAGTTTTGGGATTGTGCTCAAAAGTTGAAATCTGAGGTGGAGGACAGAGGGCAGAAAGCACAGTGAGTCTTGTTTCCTTTCTTTGCCGACTCACTCAAGAGAGGAAGCAGCAGCCCATGATATCAATTACGCATCATACAGTTCTTAAGCAAATTGTTTTCACATAGTAGACACTGCAGTATACTCTTATCATCTTGTCTAATGTTGTTTCCATAATTTGGATCCACAGGAAGCTTGACAATTTTATCAGCCCACAGAATATTAAACAGGTCCACAGTGAAGACCTGGTGAAGAGAAAGTTGTTGTACCCTAGTGACTGCTAGTTGTAAGCCTGAGGATGCCGCATAAAACTCCAGGAAAATAGTGGAACCTTCCATTTCAGCAGAGTTGTTGTAGATCCATAGTCTGGGGTTCAAAGAGAAACAATTGCCTTATCCTGTACACTTAGATACCAGCTGTGTCTTTTTGAATTTTTGAGGCACATGAGAATGTTCTCTGGCCTGTGCCTTCAAGATTTTACTGGGACCAAGAGCAGGCAAAAGCTTTTCAGCTGGTCCAGGCCACAGTCCAAGCTACTCACTTTCTCATTCCCACTGTTTTTTTGATCTGATCTATTGAATTGATCATTCTCTCCCATTTATGACAAACCAGCTAGGGTTCCTCTCCCTCTTGTTCTAAAGAGTTTAATGACTTTATTTTACATGTATACTTTCTGCATATATTTTTAGTTATATAAATGGCATTGTAGGTCTGCTTTTTCTTTTTCACTCAGAGCTGTAGTAGTTAAAATCCACTCACATAGCTATATGTACGCTGAATCTGTTGCTCCTAACTTATGCGTGGTATTCTAAAATGTGCATTCACATACTTTTACTGATCCAGTACTCCAGAATGGCTATCTAGATTGCCTTAGACTGATATTGGTCTTACCAATTGGGTAAGAATATCTGGGATATATTTAGTAGTAGAGTTCTTGGGTCATAAAGATAAAGTATCTAATGAATTTGACTAAATGGTAGCAGATAGTTCGCAAGAAATAGGAACTGTCCATACTTCTATATGCAGTATTAGGAAGGTTCCTATATTCTTACATCTTCCCTAATATGTGCCATTGTGCAGCTTTTATTATTATTATTTTTGAAATTTTATTAAATTTATTGGGGTGACTTTGGTTAATAAAATTATATAGTTCTATAATACATCATTTGTATGTTGTATTGTGTGTTTATCGCCCCAACTCAATCACCATTTATCCCCCCTTTCCCTCTTCTGCCTCCCCTAAACCCCTTTCCTTCTGGTACTCACCATACTGTTGTCTGTGTCTATGTGGTGTGTTTTTTTCTTTGCTTAATCCCTTCATGTTTTCACCCAGCCCCTCAACCGGCTTTGCAGCTTTCTAATTTTACCAATACCATTGTTGGTTTGATTTGCTTTTCTCTGATTACCAGTGAATCTGAGCATCCCTTCTCATATTTTGTTGCCTATAGGGTCAACACAATCCCTATCAAAATTTGAGCAGGACTTTTCAGCAGAAATTGACTAGCTTATCATTTATGTAACAAGGCAAAACATAATACAAAAATTATTTATTTAAAATATATTTTTATTGATTTCAGAGAGGAAGGGAGAGGGAGAGAGAGATAGAAACATCAATGATGAGAGAGAATCATTGATTGGCTGCCTCCTGCACGCCCCACATTGGGGATTGAGCCCACAACCTGGGCATATACAAATCGAACAGTGACCTCCTGGTCCATAGGTCGAAACTCAACTACTGAGTCATGCTGGCCAGGCAATAAAAACAATTTTATTTTATTTATTATTATTATTTTTTAAAGTTTTCTTTATTGTTTAAAATATTACATATATTAGTACATATATCTCCTTTTTTTCCCATTGACCTTCCCCCAGCCTCCCCTACCCGCTGTCGTATACCCTCATCCCACCCCCCAGTGTCTTGTGTCCATTGGTGTGCTTATATGCATGCATACAAGTCCTTTGGTTGATATATTCCTCCCTCCCCAACACTCCCCAGCCTTCCCACTGTAATTTGACAGTCTGTTTGGTGTTTTACTGCCTCTGTATCTATCTTTTTATTCATCAGGTTATAATGTTCTTTATTTTCCATAAATGAGTGAGATCATGTGGTATTTTTCTTTCATTGCCTCGCTTATTTCACTTAACATAATGCTCTCCAAGTCCATCCATGCTGCTGCAAATGGTAAAAATTCCTTCTTTTTTATGGCAGCGTAGTATTCCATTGTGTAAATGTACCATAGTTTTCTAATCCACTCATCTGCTGATGGGCATTTAGGCTGTTTCCAAATCTTAGCTATGTTGAATTGTGCTGCTATGAACATAGGGATGCATATATCCTTTCTGATTGGTGTTTCTAGTTTCTTGGGATATAATCCTAGAAGTGGGATTACTGGGTCAAATGGGAGCTCCATTTTTAGTTTTTTGAGGAAGTTCCATACTGTTCTCCACAGTGGCTGCACCAGTCTGCATTCCCACCAGCAGTGCACGAGGATTCCTTTTTCTCCGCATCCTCGCCAGCACTTGTCGTTTGTTGATTTGTTAATGGTTGCCATTCTGACAGGTGTGAGATGGTACCGCATTGTCGTTTTGATTTGCATGTCTTGGATAATTAGTGACTTTGAGCATGTTTTCATGTCTCTTGGCCTTCCTTCTGTCTTCTTTCAAAAAGATACGATTTAGGTTCGTTGCCCATTTTTTTATTGGATCATTTATCTTCCTCTTATTAAGTTGTATAACTTCCTTGTAGATGTTGGAGATTAAACCTTTATCAGTGATAACATTTGCATATATGTTCTCCCATACAGTGAGCTTTCTTGTTTTGTTGATGGTTTCTTTGGCTGTGCAAAAGCTTTTTATTTTGATGTAGTCCCATTTGTTTATTTTCTCTTTAGCTTCCATTGCCCTAGGAGTGGTATTGGTGACGAAATTGCTTCGGCATATGTTTGAGATTTCTCTGCCTGTGGATTCCTCTAGTGTTTTTATGGTTTCCTGTCTTATGTTTAAGTCCTTGATCCATTTTGAGTTAATTTTTGTGTATGGTGTAAGTTGGTGGTCTAATTTCATTTTTTTTGCATGTATCTGTCCAATTTTCCCAACACCATTTATTGAAGAGACTGTCTTGACTCCATTGTATGTTCATGCCTCCTTTGTCAAATATTAATTGAGCATAGTGGTTTGGGTCAATATCTGGATTCTCTATTCTATTCCATTGGTCTATATGTCTGGTCTTGTGCCAGTACCAGGCTGTTTTGAGAACAGTGGCTTTGCAGTACAGCTTGAAATCTGGTATTGAGATCCCACCTACGTTGTTCTTCTTTCTCAGGATTGGTGTGGCTATTCAGGGTCTTTTTTTATTCCAGATGAATTTTTGGAGAGTTCTTTCTAGGTCTGTGAAATATGCCATTGGTATTTCAATGGGGAGTGCAATGAATCTATAGATTGCTTTGGGTAGAATGGACATTTTAATGATGTTGATTCTCCAAATCCATGAACATGGTATGTTCTTCCATCTGTTTACGTCTTCCTCTATCTCTTTTTTCAGTGTCCTGTAGTTTTCCACGTATAGGTCTTTTACCTCCTTAGTTAAGTTTATTCCTAGGTATCTCAATTTTTTGGTGCGATGGTAAATGGGATTGCTTTTTTAGTCTTTCTGTAAGTTCTCTATTGGTGTATAGACATGCTATAGATTTCTTGGTGTTAATTTTGTATCCTGCTACATTGCCGAATTCATTTATTAAGTCTATTAGTTTTTTGATGGAGTCTTTTGGGTTTTTTATGTACAATATCATGTCATCTGCAAATAAGGACAGCTTCACTTCTTCTTTTCCAATTTGGATGCCTTTTATTTCTTCTTCCTGTCTAAGTGCAATGGCTAATACTTTCAGTACTTTGTCGAACAGGAGTGGTGAGAGTGGGCATCCATGTCTTGTTCCTGTTCTTAAGGGAAATGGTTTTAGTTTTTGCCCATTGAGTATGATGTTAGCTGTGAGTTTGTCATATATGGCTTTTATTATGTTGAGGTATGATCCTTCTCTTCCCACCTTGTTGAGAGTTTTTATCAAGAAAGGGTGTTGGATTTTGTCAAATGTCTTTTCTGCATCAATTGATATGACTATGTGATTTTACCTCTCAATTTGTTTATGTGATGTATCATGTTTATTGATTTGCGGATATTGTACCATCCTTGCATTCCTGGGATAAATCCTACTTGGTTATGGTGTATGATCTTTCTGATATACTACTGGATCCGATTTGCTAGAATTTTGTTGAGGATTTTGGCATCTATGTTCATGAGGGATATTGGCCTGTAATTCTCTTTCATTATGTTGTCTTTATCTGGTTTTGGTATTAGGGTGATGCTGGCTTCATAGAAGGAGCTTGGAAGTGTTCCTTCCTCTTGAATTTTTTGGAATTGTCTGAGGAGGATAGGTTTTAGTTCTTCCTTGAATGTTTGGTAAAACTCCCCTGTGAAGCTGTCTGGCCCCAGCTTTTGTTTGCTGGAAGCTTTTTGATGACTGCTTCAATTTCTTCCATAGTTATTGACCTATTGATATGTTTAGATTCTTCCTGATTGAGTTTTGGAAGGTTATATTTTTCTAGGAATATGTCCATTTCCTCCAGGTTGTCCAGTTTGTTGGAATAGAGTTGTTCGTAGTATTTTTTAACAATCCTTTGTATTTCGGTGGGGTCTGTTGTTATTTCTCCTCTTTCATTTCTGATTTTGTTTATTTGGGTTCTCTCTCTTTGTTTCTTGGTGAGCCTGGCTAGAGGTTCATCAATCTTGTTTATCCTTTCAAAGAACCAGCTCTTGGTTTTGTTGATCTTTTGTGTTATTTTTTTGGTCTCAATGTTGTTTATCTCCACTCTGATCTTTATTATTTCCTTCCTTCTGCTTACACTGGGCTTTTCTTGTTGCTCTCTTTCTAACTCTTTGAGTTGTAGGGTTAGGTAATTTATTACCATTTGTTTCTTGCTTTTTTGCAGAAGGCTTGTAGAGCTATGAACTTCCCTCTCAAGACTGCTTTCGCTGTGTCCCATAGATTTTGGATTATTGTTTTTTCATTGTCATTTGTTGCCATGATGTTTTTTATTTCTTCTTTGATCTCTCTGGTAACCCAGTCATTGTTTAATAGCATGCTGTTTAGTCTCCATGTCTTTGATTTTTTTTGGATTGTTTTTATTGTAGTTGATTTCCAGTTTTATGCCACTGTGATTTGAGAAGATGCTTGATATGATTTCTATCTTCTTGAATTTGAAGAGACTTTGCCTATGACCGAACATATGGTCAATCTTTGAAAATGACCCATGTGTACTTGAGAAGAATGTATATTCTGTGGCTTTGGGGTGAAATGTTCTGAAGATGTCAATTAATTCCATCTGGTCTAGTGAGTCATTTAGGATTGATGTTTCTTTGCTGATTTTTTGTTTAGAGGATTTGTCCAATGATGATAGTGGGGTATTAAAGTCTCCTACTATGATTGTATTGCTGTCAATCTCTCTCTGGATATCCTCCAGGAGTTTTTTTTATGTATTTGGGTGCTCCTGTTTGGGTGTGTATATGTTTATCAGAGTTATTTCCTCTTGTTGGATTTCTCCCTTTAGTATTATGAAGTAGCCTTCCTTATCTCTTGTTATGTCCTTCACTTTGAGATCTAATTTGTCAGATTTAAGTATTGCTACCCCAACTTTTTTTTTTTTTCATTTCCATTCGCCTAAAAAACCTTTTCCCATCCCTTCACCCTCAGTCTGTGTGCGTCTTTTTTCTGAGGTGGGTTTCTTGTAGACAGCAGATATATGGGTTGTGTTTTCTTATCCAATCCCTTACCCTATGTCTTTTGATTGGTACATATAATCTATTTACATTTAAAGTTATTATTGACAGGTACTTATTTGTTGCCATTTTTATTCTTTACCCTTGTGTTCCTTCTTCGCTTCCTATTTTTTTTTTTTTTTACAGCAGACCTTTTAGCATTTCTTGCATTGCTGGTTTGGTGGTAATAAATTCCCTTAGTCCTTTTTTGTCTGTGAAGCTCCTGATTTCACCTTCAATTTTGATTGATAGCCTTGCTGGGTACAGTATTCTTGGATTCAGACCCTTCCTTTGCATGGCTTTGTATATTTCATGCCATTCCCTTTTTGGCTGATGAGTTTCGGTTGAGAAATCAATTGCTAGTCTGATGGGGGTTCCTTTGTAGGTAACTTTCTGTCTCTCTCTGGCCACTTTTAAGATTCTTACTTTGTCATTGGTGTTTGCCAATTTAATTAAAATGAGCCTTGGTGTGGGTCTTTTGGGGTTCATTTTGCTTGGGACTCTGTGAGCTTCTTGGATTTGTGTGGGTTTTTTTTTCCCTGTATCAGGGAAGTTTTCTGTCATTATTTCTTCAAACAGGTTTTCTATTCCTTGCTCAGTTTCCTCTCCTTCTGGCATCCATATTATGTGGATGTTGTTTTGTTTCGTGTTTTCCCAAAGTACCCTTAGGCTCTCCTCCTTCTTTTTAATATTTTTTTTTCTAGAAGCTGCTCTACTTGGGTATTTTTTCCTACCTTGTCTTCTAGCTCACTGATGCGGTCCTCTGCTTCTTCTAGTCTACTCTTGATGCTTTCTATTAATAGAGTTCTTTACAGCAGCGATGTCATTTTTCATTTCTTCTTGGTTCTTCTTCATTTCCTCTTGGTTCTTACTCATATTGTTGAATTTGTCTCCCATTCTTTTCAGTCACCTTATGACCATTTCTCTGAATTCTTTCTCTAGCAGGTTGCTTGCCTCCATTTGTTTACTTTCTTTTCTGGTGATGCGTGCTTTTCTTTTATATGCGGGCTGTTTCCTTGTCTTCCCATGTTCTCTCTTCTCCGGGTGTCTCGTTATGTAGTTCTTCTCTCCTGCTTTGATTTAAAGGCACAAAATATAACACAACCAGGTACAACATACAAGGCATTGAACAGAAATGTATTCAGATATTAATAACCCCAAATAAAGGTGACCACCAGAGAAAGGCAAATTAAAGGATAGGAGAGAAAGAAGAAGAGAGAAAAAAAAAAAGAAAGGAAAGAAAGAAATGAGTGCAAAAATGAAATTGGAAAAAGGAAAAAAAAATAAGAGAGAAAAGAAAGAGAATGCAAACGAAGAGGGGAACAAACTATATACATGGAGAGAAAATTCCAATAGAACAGCCACTAATCCCAACAAATGCCAGCAACAAGTACCTGGAGATGAATACAAACTATAAGCAATAACTAATAGCAAGCAAGGTGAGGGAAAACAGAAGCAAAAAACAAACAAAAACAAAACAAACAATCAAAAAAAAGAATAAGCAGAACAATCTCACAAACAAGCTTAAAAAAATCAATATAATCAACATTCAAGCAAAAAACAACAAAAGGACAGAGAGAAAAAATTTTTTTGGATAGTGAAGACAGAGAAAAGAGAGGTGTGTTTGAACTTGGAGCAGGGGATTGGAAATGAGATATATAAGTAGGGTGAAATTTTAACGGGATGTAAAGAAAGAATAGGGAAAATCTAAAGCAGGAAAAGGGTAAGAGAAACAGGACAACAAAAGGGAAAAGTTAGGAAGAGAGTGATGGCATAAAGGTAAAGTTGAGATAGAGTAAAATGATGCTAAAGGGAAGATGAAAATAGAATGTAGAACACTAGTCCCAAAGTAAAATAAAGAGAAAATAAAATTATACTTTTTTTTAAAAAAAGGTAATATAGTAGTAGTAATAATACTGATTGAAAATAAAAATGTAATAATTAAAATGGTAAAATTAAGCGAGGAAAAAAATTAGTTTCTTAAGTAAAAGATGAAAAAAATAAAATGTGCAGTAGTGAAGGTCATTCACTTCCTCTCTTGTTCTGTTTGGCACACCTGTTTCCTAGTCAGGACAGTATTGCAGTTCCCTGCGTTCCACTGCTGCTCAGTGTTGTAAGCCAGTCCTGATTTTTAAGCAGGCAGTGTGTCTTAATTTCTTGTATTCCTTTATTTGTGTTTACACAAGAGTCAATTTGTGATTCAACCCCTGGGTGGCAGTGTTTCTGGATTGAACTCCGGGTCTATAGGTCCACTCTAGCCAGTGCTTAGATCCAGCTTTCCCTGTGGCATTCAATACCGGTTTGTGGGAGTGGTTGCCCCAGAACTGGTTCTCTGATGGTTATTCCCTGCTCTGATCCCCAGCTTCCAGAAAAACAACTTTCCCCTGCATTCTCTTATGGTGTCCCCAATTGGGTGATCCTATGTATTGGGCTTAGTAATCAGAAGCAAGGATTTAAAGGAAAAAGAAAAAAGAATAAACAAACAAACAAACAAACAAACAAAAAGAGCCAGCATAAGTGTGCGAACTCCAGGGCTGCATGCAAATCTGTGCAGTCTTTTTTCCCCCCTTGGGTCTAAGCAGCCAGCACACTTTAAAATTTTTTAGGCTGTCCTTTTGTGTCAGATCAAAATGGGTTGCTTTTAAGAGTTCCTTTCTGTTAGCAGCTCTGATGACTCCCTTCCACATTAATGGATTGCACCAGTCTCAACAGCCATGGATATTTCTAGGCGTAGACTTCCCCCGGTCCTCCAGCTCCCACAGTGAGCAGAGACCTCACCTTTTCCCAAGTGAAATCTGACTTTTCTGTGGTGGAGTGTAGAGCTCCTCTGAATCTGCGTGTTTGCGCCAACTGGGGACCGGTGCTCTGGGGTTCACAGCTGTTTGGTGGGTGCCGCAGTTGTAGATTTTCAGGCTTCCGATAACATCCACTTTCCCCTTCAAGATGGCGTGGTCTCCGTGTCCGAGCCAGTCTCTCCGGGAGGGAACCCAGCAGCAGTGGGGGCTGCCCGGTCAGGGAAGCTCCGTCCAGCAGTCCCCACCATCTCCTGGAGTATAGCTGTCCCTCAATTCACCAACAAACACTTCTCGTGCGACCCTCAGCTGTTCTTTCTATCTGCTCCGGGACAGGGCTCAGAACACGTCTGTCTATTCCGCCGCCATTTTTTCCTCCAATAAAAACAATTTTAAAAGTAGAACAAAGTGAGAGGACTTGCACTTTCTGATTTCAAAACTTTATCCTAGGTTTGAGTATAAAAATCCTACTAAGGTTGCTTAGCTTTGCCCAGGCACAGTGACTGACAAACCCAGAATGAAGGCAGAAGTCAGGGTGTTTCAGGAATCATCTGTTGTTCTTTCATCTTTTTACCCAGAACTCAGAAAAAAGGAAGAAAAGGATATCATCTCTTTTATGGCCTGTATTGGTCTGCTAGGGCTTAAACAACAGAAAAGTACTTTCTCACAGTTCTGGAGGCTGGAAGTTTAGATCAAAGTGCCTGCATGTTTGGTTTCTCCTGGGGCCTCTGCCTTTGGCGTGTAGATGGCCGTCTTTTCTCTGTGTCCTAACACAGTATTTCCTTGGTGCATTTGCAGTCCAATGTCTCTTCCTCTTCTTACAAGGAAACCAGTAATATTGGATCAGGGCCCACCCATTTACCTTATTTAACTTCATTTGCTTCTTTAAAGGCCTTATTTCCAAATATAGCTACATTGAGGGTTAGGGCTTCAATGCATAATTTTTTTTTTGAGGGACACAATTCATAACATGGCCCTTGGCTCATTTAGTGTGTTGTCAATGGAAGTAGACAACCCCTGTCTTCCACAGGAACAGGTCAGGCCAGGACGGTCTCTGAATAGATGAGCTGAGAGCAGGGAAGCTAGCTTGATGCTCTTTCTTGCTCAAATATTTACTTACTCAGTTGGATACAGGCTGAGCCTGGACAAGCCATGCCAGCTGCCATGTACTTCCCTTGTCCTACAGGACCCTCCATACTCCATTTACTTTCAGAGCCTCAGTATTGAAGATGGCTTTTACTTTATTGAAATTCACATTTTCCCTGGACATTATCTCCAGATCCCAACTTTTAATCTATAGGTTTGTTTTGTGTCCTTCTTTCCATCATCTTAGCTTATTTACGGGCCAACTTAATTTATATGTACTAATTGGCCTCAAACTTTACAATTTTGGGAGAAACCAAGATGGCGGCATAGGTAAGCACCTAAACTGCTGCCTTGCACAACAATTTCAAAACTACAACTAAAAGACAGAACGGACATCATCCAGAACCACAGGAAGGCTGGCTGATGGAATTTCTACAACTTAGAAGGGAAGAGAAAAGCTCATGGAGAATCAGAGGAGCAGCAAAGGGCTGAGGTACAGAGACACATGCACAGACAGGAAGGTCGGCTGAGTGCCTGGCTGACTTTCTCTGGCGGGAGGGGAAGGAAACCCCCGACTGCACTGAACCCCAGTTCCGACTGCACTGAACCCCAGATCCGGGCGAAACCCTGTGGACCCAGGCTCATACAGGGGGATTCTGGACTGTCAGGTAGAGAGAAAGGCACACGGAGACTCAGAGACTCGGGGGAGCCGTGGAGGGCAGGGGTCTGGAGGCGGGCCCGTGAGTGCTCCCAGAAAAGACTGAATGTGGTTGCTGCAGGCTTTCCCTAGCGGAAGGGAGTCAGAAGCTCCTGACTGCCCTGAACCCCAGTTCCAACTGCACTGAACCCCAGTTCCGGGCAAGCCCCTGGGGGGCCACGCACTTACGGGGGGATTCTGGACTGTCAGGCGGAAACTCAGGGGAGCCGCAGAAGGCAGAGGTCTGTAGGCACGCGTGCAAGGGCAGGGCTGACGGGAAGCCAAGACTGTCTGCTCCACCCTGAGCCTCCGCCCCATCCAAGCTGAGCACAGAGGCTTTTGCAATTTGGCAAGTCTAATCCTATAAGGCTGTCTCCAGCACCGAACTTCTCCCAGCGTAGACACAGCTGATCCTCACAGCCAACCGGCCTGGAGGTCAATTCCTCCCAGTGATACCAACAACAATCAAGACTTAACTACAACAAGGCTGTACACACAGTCCACAAAGGAGTGAACCAAGAGTGTCCACCTCAGGTTAACTGGGGAGGCCGACCCACTGTGCCATATAGGAAACCTAGCACACAAAGCTACCCTAACAACTCAGGGAAGCAGTAAAAATACAGAGACAAAGAAATACATCACAAAGGAAAGAAATGGAGGAAAACAAACAACTGGATATAGAATTCAAAACCAGTTTTTAGATAGAATAATTTTGAGAGTGGCCAGTTCTGGACTCTTTGTATAAAAGTATGGCTGTTCCATCTGGCAAATGTATTACTGGCTGGTCTTGGTCCAAGCTGGCATTAGGAGGATTCTACTACTGTAGTGAAAGGAGAAAGCAGATATTGGAGACTTACCATATTTGTTATGTGAAATTTCCCTGAAGGAAAAGGGTATTCCCCAGTATCAGTCATCCGGAGAAGAGATGATGGGTGAGTTCTCTGACAGGAAATGAGGATTCAAAAGGAGGCCTTAAACTTAGGTGAGAAAGGCACTTTCTCTTTCTGTAGGTAGACCATGAAGAAAGCACTCCAACTCTAGAAAGGTAGGCTGGACTTTCAAGAGTTTGGCTCAGTTGGTTGGAGCATCATCCCTACACTTAAAGGTTGCGGGTTCAATTCTCATCAAACCTAGGTTGCTGGTTCGATCCCTGGTTGGGGTGCATATGGAAGGCAACTGATGGATGTTTGTCTCTCACATTGATGTTCTCTCTCTCTCTGTATCTCTCTCTCCCTCTTCTTCCCTCTCTCTGTGAAATCAATAAAAACATATCCTCGGTGAGGATTAAAATAAAAAAGGAGTGTGGCAAATAGCTGTAGCAGGGAGGAAACCTAATGCCCATAAGATATACTTGGGTTCTTCAGGGAACACACATGTAGCTGGAGTTGAAGTTATTCTCTGCATAGCAACTTTTTTCTCTTGTACAAAAACTTCCAGGGACATAATTTAAAAAGTTGCACTGTAGTATCACTGTGGGGCATTGTGGGAAAATCTTTGCCTTTCTTGGGGTGACACTATAGTAAAGAATCAGTAGGTTAAGGAAAGATGGTCTTTAAATTGATGGAAGTAATATGTAGCAGAGAATAATACATTAAAAATTGGAATAGGGGCCCATGCCATTATAATTTGGGCAATAAAAGGAAGTGAGTGTGATCTGAGATATAAGGAAATGGATTCTGGGGTATAATATCTCTACATTTCTATTTTATAAATGAATAAACGGATGCTCATATATGGATAAGTGATATGTTCAAGGCCCACATAGCTAAAAAGTTACCAGAACCAGAATGCTAGCCCAGGCACAGCAGACCTGGATTTCTATATTCTTAATTCTATACTACAGCCCTCAGAAATATGGCTGCCTTCTCTAGGTTAGCTCATCCCCTTTACCTGTCAATACCTACATGTGCTCCAGAACTCTCCAACCAGGTGCTGTCCAATATGGTAGCCATTAGCCACATGGGACTATTGAGCATGTGAAATATGGCTAGTATGAATTGAAATGTGCTGTAGACATACTGAGATTTCAAAGCCTTAGTGCAAAAACAAACAAACAAACAAAAAGAATGCGAAAAACCCCAAATATTTTTTATATTGAGTACCTGTGGAAATGACAATGTTTTGGATTTATCACATCAAATAAAATATATTATTAATATGCATTCTACCTATGTCTTTTTACTTTTTATAATGTGGCTACTAGGAAATGCAAAGTTGGTTTGCATTATAGTCTGCATTCTGCATCTGTTGGAAGCACTGTTCTACTGTGCCTTCTCTCATATCCTCTCCTCCTTCCTCTATTCCTCCATATTCTTATCTTAAATGGCTTCATAAATTAGGTTATGATATTTTGTTGGGAATAGACCTGACCCTTCCATATTCCATTTTGCATATGGGCCTTTGCCCCCCAAAATGTATGAAAAAAGAAAATATGTCTCTTGATAGTTTCCTTCCCATTGCTTTAAGAAAAGAACACCATGTGAGAATAGTAAATCCTTGTTACAGAGGCCTAATCTGGGTCATCCATGGGCCAAATTCAATGCAGTAGCCACCACTCCGGGTGCTTGCTTTCTCTGGGGCATGTAAATGAAAATTCCATCCTTCTCCAGCTCTGTCTCCTCTGTGAGGCTCTGCGAGAATAAGATTGTGTAAACTCAGTATCTATTGAATGACTCATGACAGAGTAAACCGTTCTATGTCTTATTTAATAGGTAGCAAAGATAGAGAAGAACTTAGTGTTTTAAGGGAAAGGACTACATCCCTTGCTCATCTGTTTCCTCCAGCTCCATTTGTGGTATCAGCAGTGTCTATGGTGGTGGTGATGGTGGGGAGAAGTCAGTGGCTGAACCTCTGCTTTTTTTGGTATCACTCTTGGTAGAAGTAACAGGGTCTGTAATGTTTCCTAAGATCATGGCATTGGTGGTGGCAGGGTTCACAGCACTGGCATTTGAGATAATGGTAGTGTTGATGTTGGCAAAAGGGCTTTTGATTTTGGGAGAGAGAGATAAAATATATTTTGTTTGTATCACAGCCATAGAATTCTTGATAGGTTTTAGCTGTTTTGCGGAGTCCTCTTCATGTCCATGGGGCACTTCATTTTGCAGGTAGTTATTTATTAGTTGAAGTGTTTTTGGTCCAATACAACATTTTTTCTTTCTGCATTTCTGTACCTCTTTTTCATCCACGGTGCACTGGTTTTTGCATCTCCCCAAACCCATGAAACATTTTCTCCAGCCAAAGGGTTCTGTACAAAGAAAAAAACTACTGGGTTAAGTTAATAACTAGAGATAATCTTAAAGCTGTTGGAGGGAGAGAAGTAGAGTAAGAGGGAGTTTGTCAATGCTAAGCCTTAAGTACAGTGTTTAGGAACATTGATGAAGGTCCCTGGAAGACCGAGAGAGTCTCTGTACACCTGTGATGCCTAAAATAAATCTCTCTAGTCTCCCTCACTGAGTTACTTTAAACATCTAGGGCACACACAAGAGAGAAGAAAAGGAATCCAATTATTTACTTCTGGGTAAGATTTTCCACCTCCAACTTAGTATCTTAGACACTTGTAGGGAGGGCGTCACTATCGCTCCGCATGATCCTAGGAAATACCAACAGGAGTAAAATCTGTCATAAAACTAGTCCAGGAAAGAATTTCAAAAAAGAATCAATAGCACTTTCAGGAGTGCTGGCATCTTGCCAAATGCAGTGGTTTATGACCTTACCCTCCTTGATCAATGGCTTGACCTGTGTTTCCTGGGGCATGGAGTTCTATCATTTTCAGCCTCTCTGGACACTCTGTTCCTCAGAGGTCTTAGTTATTATCATAACCTCGCTGCTATCAAGATAATTCCCACATTGTTACCTGTAGCTCTAAATTCCCTACTCAGTTTAGTACCTCATCTTCATCTGCTGGATGATCTTTTTTTCCATCCCAGTGTCGCACCTTTTTATTTCTGAATCAAGAAAGTTTTTTCTCACTCATCTTAACAATTCAACTCACAATGTTCACATACATTCCAACATTGTTTCTCATCAAAGACAAGACAGTAAAATTCATGTATTTCAAGCAGCTACATTGATTAACCCAATTACACTCACATGGAATTTGAGGCTCAAAGTTGCTAAGCTATCTTACCCAAGATGACACAGTCATACTTGCTTATGCTACTCCCCTTCTCTTAGGATCCCGAGATAAAAACATTAGAAACATCTTGGACTCTTACTTTCCTTTCCCTGACCCATTGCCAGTTATTCCACATATCTGGATGATTCTTGTATTTTGAAACATATCTCAATGCTTTGCTTTTCTTGTCAAGTGACAATGGCCAATCCTGTTTCAACCTTTTGCCACAGTGTATTCCTAGATCAGTGGTTGGCAAACTCATTAGTCAACAGAGCCAAATATCAACAGTACAACGATTGAAATTTCTTTTAAGAGCCAGATTTTTTAAACTTAAACTTCTTCTAATGCCACTTCTTCAAAATAGACTCGCCCAGGCCATGGTATTTTGTGGAAGAGCCACACTCAAGGGGCCAAAGAGCCACATGTGGCTTGCGAGCTGCGGTTTGCCGACCACTGTCCTAGGTGCTCTTATAGGTAACTTGTGGGTTTCCAAGACAAAAAAGACTGAGAGAAGGGATGAAACTGTAAAAATCTGAAAAAGTTGAGATGGAGAACATAGATCTATTTACTGTATCCTAAAGAAGTTTTTTTTTTTTTTTAGCATAAGGGTAAGGGTCTCTTCCATATTATGCCAAAGTACAAATTGATAGGAATCTTTGCTTCAAGAAGTGATTTAAATTAGAAATAGAGCAAAGATGAAGGAGACTTGGGCTGAGTCCCACATAATTGCTCTGTAGGGGGTAGGAAGGCAGCTTTGTATGTTGGATAGTTTCTTTTTTAAAAAAATATTTTTATTGATTTCAGAGAGAAATGGAGAGGGAGAGTGAGAGAAACATCAATGATGAGAGAGAATCATTGATCAGCTGCCTCCTGCACACCCCACACTGGGCATATGCCCTGACCAGGAATTGAACCGTGACCTCCTGGTTCATAGATATACACTCAACCACTGAGACACACCAGCTGGGCTGTTGAATAGCTTCTGAGTACCCCCAAAAAACACAACCTGCTTTTGCTTTAGGGAGCTCCCGATGTGTCCCCATTAGACACAGTCTGGGGTTGGAGCCTATGGGGATGCATGAGGGATGGCACGTAACTGATGCAATAGGTAGACTCTACTACCATCTCTTTGGGCAACTCATATTTCAGCATCTCTTGGGGTTCCCATTGTCATGGACAACTAAGTCCCTGCTTCCTCACACCAACCCCTTTAAAACCTGGGATTCCACATTACCTGTGTTCACCTGTAACTGTAGCATAAGGCTGGCAAAGATAGGGAAAAGGAGCTTCATGGCTGGGTATCAGAGAAGAAGGCTTGGCTCTGGGTTGATGATCTTGAGTTTCAGTCTTTATTGGCCTCTTCATAGCCCTGGGCCATGAGCAGTGAAGTGCAACAAAGCTCACAGAAGTTGTGTTTTCTCTGATTCTGTTTGAGAACAACCTTCTCTGAACTCTTTATGGAACATATTTCCTGCTCTTGATCCTGGGGGGGGGAATATAAGGCATAAGATGTGAAAGAAGTGCAGGCCCTTTGCATCTCTCTTTCTTAAAGTTTGAGCAGGGGGTGAATATTGTATCTGCTTCACTATTTGTCAGGTAATTATGCCTAAGGCACTCAGTGTGTAAGAATCAGAAGAGCAGAAATTGCTATAAGCATGGACTCCTGGAGGGTAGAGACTGCTTTTTTGTACTGATGTCTCCAATGGCCAGCATGGCTACTAAATCAACATAAGAACTCAGTACGTGTTTGTTAAATGAATTTGTGAGAAGCATCTCTTGGCATAAATTTAACTTATTTTTTTATGGCGATATTATTGACATGTAACATTATATTAGTTTCAAGTGCACACAGTGATTCAATATTTGTATAAATTATAGAATGATCACCATGCCTAGTTAACATCCATCATCACACAGTTACAAATGTTTTTTTCCTGTGATGAGAACTTTCAAGATGTACTCTCTTAGCAACTTGGAAATAAGTAATACAGTATTATCAACTATAGCCACCCTGCTGTACATTACATTCACAGAGTTTATTTATCTTATAACTGGCCATTTGTGCCTCCTGACCACTTTCATCCACTTTGCCCCTCACCTCTGGCAACCATCAATCTTTTCTCTGTATCTATGATTTTTCTGTTTTGTTTTTAGGTTCTATATATAAGTGAGATAATATGATTTTTGTCTTTCTCTGTTTGACTTACATAATTTAGCATAACGCTCTTAAGGTCCATCCATGTTGTTGCAAAAGATGTGATTTCTTTCCTTTATGTCTAGAAAAAAAAATATCACATTGTCTTTATCCATTCATCTATCAGTGGACACTTAGGTTTTTGATGTTTGGCTATTGTAAATAATGATGCAATGAACATGGGATTGCATATATTTTTTTGAGATAGTGTTTTTGTTTTGTTCAGAAAAATACCCAAAAGTGGAATTTCTGAATTATATGGTAGTTTTATTTATAATTTTTTGAGGAACTACCATACTGTTTTGTAAGTGGCTGCACCAATAGCATTCTCATCAACAGTGCACAGGGTTCCCTTTTCTCCACAACCTCACGAACACTTCTTACTTTTTGGCTTTTTATTTTTAATTTTTTAAAATAAATCTTTATTCAGATTATTACAATTGTTTCTCCTCCCCCTCCCCATAGCTCCCCTCCACTCGGTTCCCACTCCTTCTGCCCTTACCTCCTCCCCACTGTCCTCATCCATAGGTGTACGATTTTTGTCCAGTCTCTTCCTGCACCCCCCCTTATGCCTTTCCCCCTGAGAATTATCAGTCCACTCCCTTCTATGCCCCTGATTCTATTATATTCACCAGTTTATTCTGTTCCTCAGGTTATTTTTTTTTAATTTTATTTTATTTTTATTGTTTTAAGTATTACAAATAGTAGTACATATGTCTCCTTTTTTTTTTCCCTTTGATCTCCCCCTGACTTCCCCTACCCCCCAGGACATGCCTTCACCTGCCCACCCTCCCCCCTCCGCCCCAGTGTCTTATATCCATTGGTTGTGCTTATATGCATGTGTACAAGTCCTTCAGTTGGTCTCTTACAGCCCTCCTCGCCCAACCACCCCTGTCTTCCCAATGTAGTTTGACAGTCTGTTCAATGCTTCTTTGCCTCTGTATCTTTTTCCCACCATTTCTTTCCTTTAAAAAGTTTTGCCTTTGCAGACTGGAAATAAACATATAATAACAAAACAAGACAAAACAAAAAAATGTTTGAGTCCCAATTTCAATGTCCAACAGTTCCTTATGTGTACATGTCAGCAGTGATATCTGGATGGTGGGCACATGGTGGCAATGCAGGTCCGACCCTCTCTGGTTTGGTCCTAGGTAACCTGCAGCGGTACACAGCTGCTGACTGCTCCCATGGCAAGGCGTTGTCAGCGTCTTCCATCTCTGGACTGTTTTTTCCTCTTGTCTTCGTGGAGCACTCCTGTCAATTCCTCTCTGTTGCAGGAATCCATCTGGTCTTGGGGTTGTTTTCTGAAAATATACAAATATATTCTCGACCACAAGTTAATAAAGGAATCTTTTCTATATAATTGATTTGGGATCCTTTTTATTTTTGTTCAAACGATTTTCCTTTGTCTTATTTAGACACCATGTGTGTTTTTAATGGCCGTCTTGCTGTTAGCATTGCAAATGAACCTTAATTTGGTAAAGTAAAAATTTTCTAGATGTAATTTACTTATAGGATATTTTTCCTTACATGATATTGCCCTACTATTCCCCCCCCCTTTTTTTTTAAATTTAATTTTATTTTTATTGTTTTAAGTATTACAAATAGTAGTACATATGTCTCCTTTTTTTTCCCCCTTTGATCTCCCCCCGACCTCCCCTACCCCCCAGTACATGCCTTCACCTGCCCACCCTCCCCCCCCCCCACCCCAGTGTCTTATATCCATTGGTTGTGCTTATATGCATGCGTACAAGTCCTTCGGTTGGTCTCTTACAGCCCTCCTCGGCCAACCACCCCTGTCTTCCCAATGTAGTTTGACAGTCTGTTCAATGCTTCTTTGCCTCTGTATCTTTTTCCCACCATTTCTTTCCTTTAAAAAGTTTTGCCTTTGCAGACTGGAAATAAACATATAATAACAAAACAAGACAAAACAAAAAAATGTTTGAGTCCCAATTTCAATGTCCAACAGTTCCTTATGTGTACATGTCAGCAGTGATATCTGGATGGTGGGCACATGGTGGCAATGCAGGTCCGACCCTCTCTGGTTTGGTCCTAGGTAACCTGCAGCGGTGCACAGCTGCTGACTTTTCCCATGGCAAGGCGCTGTCAGCGTCTTCCATCTCTGGACTGTTTTTTCCTCTTGTCTTCGTGGTTGGAGCACTCCTGTCAATTCCTCTCTGTTGCAGGAATCCATCTGGTCTTGGGGTTGTTTTCTGAAAATATACAAATATATTCTCGACCACAAGTTAATAAAGGAATCTTTTCTATATAATTGATTTGGGATCCTTTTTATTTTTGTTCAAACGATTTTCCTTTGTCTTATTTAGACACCATGTGTGTTTTTAATGGCCATCTTGCTGTTAGCATTGCAAATGAACCTTAATTTGGTAAAGTAAAAATTTTCTAGATGTAATTTACTTATAGGATATTTTTCCTTACATGATATTGCCCTACTATCCCCCCCCCTTTTTTTTAATGGAGGTTTTTGTAAATTTTATAATGCAGTCTTGATAACTTTAAATTTAAAAAAAAATTTTTTTTTTCCCCCCCACACATATGACTGCTTTAGGTTCATTGCATATTCAGGAATTTTACCATGAGATGAACTACCAATAGAAATTTTAGTTATTACTTTAAGAATAGCTTTTTGTCCAGTACTTGAATATTCACTTATTTCAATTAGCCTATTTAAATTAATCTGAAAACTCGATTACTATTTTACTGTCAAATTTAATGCTCTACCAACAATCTTAGTTTACCCTGTAAATATTAGTGGGAAGGATTATTTGCATTCTTGAGTGGGCCCTGAGCATTCCAAATGCTCAGCTGAATTTAGATATAGGGCAACTGCTGTCGGCCAAGTCTCTTGTCTGTTACCTGGGTCCCGATCTGAGCTGGGCCGGGTCTCTTTCTGTTACCTGGGTCCCGATCTGAGCTGGGTGTGGGAAGCGCGAAGCCGCCATGGGGGTAGGAGACCTCCTTTAGAAGGGGGTGAGGGTTCAAGCCCCTGCAATGTTGGGGGGGTGAGGGTCTGTGCCCCACTTCTGTTGCCCCCCCAAGTTCTCTCCTGATGGTCCCTCTGCGACTGTGCCTGTCTTAGGTTGTTCCTTCCTTGAGGAATCTTACCCGTCTCTGGCTAACCAGCCATCCTCCGGGGCCAAGCAGGGTGCTGTGAGGTTCAGTTCTGTCTCCTTGGTAGCCTATGACCCTGTGGCCTCCACACCCAGCACCTGCCTTGGGAACCCCTGGCCTGCTGGCAGGGTCCTGGTGCTGATCACATATCTCGGGGAACTCGGGTTTCTTCTCCAGTGAGGGCCCAGCTCACACAATTGGATGTGAGACAGATCCCTGGTACCAGCCCCCACGAGGCTTCAAGCTCAGCATGAACAGAAAGCTCAGGTAACAGCTGAGGGCAATTGGATTGTGAGAAGAGGGTCCCTCTTGGCACAAAGGGCAAGAGGGGCCAATATAGGATGTTCAAGTGCCTTCCCAGTGCCTTAATTCCTTCTGCAAGGGATTAAATCCTTTCATGTCCCTTTTTTTTTTAAATTGCTGCCCACCATTCAAAGAATTAGTTTGTAAGTTTGTTTGGGATAATTGTAAAGTATGCTGTTGTAAAATATCTAAGATTATAATGAGATTGTAGAATAATATCATGTAAGGATATTCTTTGCCCTAGGCCCTGGCAATTCCATTTCAAACTGGCTGTCAATTTCTTTTTGTAGCTTTATATAAACTTTGTCAGGGAGGCAAAAACACAAATTACTTACTTTAGTTCAAGAGGCCAAATATATTGACTTTCAATTACAATCCTTATGACTTTTGAAGGAAACTTCTCTTTGTTTCCTTCCAAAATAATTTTCAGTCTACAGAGAGTTTCATTTAAAAATTTTTGTCACATGAAAATAAAAAGGATCCCAAATCAATTATATAGAAAAGATTCCTTTATTAACTTGTGGTCGAGAATATATTTGTATATTTTCAGAAAACAACCCCAAGACCAGATGGATTCCTGCAACAGAGAGGAATTGACAGGAGTGCTCCAACCACGAAGACAAGAGGAAAAAACAGTCCAGAGATGGAAGACGCTGACAACGCCTTGCCATGGGAGCAGTAAGCAGCTGTGCACCGCTGCAGGTTACCTAGGACCAAACCAGAGAGGGTCGGACCTGCATTGCCACCATGTGCCCACCATCCAGATATCACTGCTGACATGTACACATAAGGAACTGTTGGACATTGAAATTGGGACTCAAACATTTTTTTGTTTTGTCTTGTTTTGTTATTATATGTTTATTTCCAGTCTGCAAAGGCAAAACTTTTTAAAGGAAAGAAATGGTGGGAAAAAGATACAGAGGCAAAGAAGCATTGAACAGACTGTCAAACTACATTGGGAAGACAGGGGTGGTTGGGCGAGGAGGGCTGTAAGAGACCAACCGAAGGACTTGTACGCATGCATATAAGCACAACCAATGGATATAAGACACTGGGGCGGGGGGGAGGGTGGGCAGGTGAAGGCATGTCCTGGGGGGTAGGGGAGGTCGGGGGGAGATCAAAGGGGAAAAAAAAAGGAGACATATGTACTACTATTTGTAATACTTAAAACAATAAAAATAAAATTAAATTTAAAAAAAATTTTTGTCACATGAAACAATTTTTCTTAATGCCCCGCCCCCTTGTTGTCTGTGTCCATTGATTAGGTTCATATGCATGCATACAAGTCCCTTGGTTGATCTCTCCACCTTACCCCCACCCTCCCCTACCTTACCTGAGGTATGATGTTCTGATTGACGTTTCTCAGCCTCTGGATCTGTTCTTGTTCATCAGTCTATGTCGTTCATTATTTTCCACAAATGAGCGAGATCATGTGATATTTATCTTTCTCTGCCTGGCTTATTTCACTCAACATAATATTCTCCATCTCCATCCATATTGTTGCAAATGGTAGGAACTCCTTCTTTTTTACCGCAGCGTAGTATTCCATTGTATAGATATACCACAGTTTTTAAATCCATTCATCTGCTGATGGGCATTTAGGTTGTTTCCAAATCTTGGCTATGGTGAATTGTGCTGCTATGAACATAGGGGTGCATATTTCCTTTCTGATGCCTGTTTCTAGATTATTGGGATATATTCCTAGAAGTGGGATCACTGGGTCAAATGGAAGTTCCATTTTTATTTTTTTGAGGAAACTCCATACTGTTCTCCACAGTGGCTGCACCAGTCTGCATTCCCACCAGCAGTGCAAAAGAGTTCCTTTTTCTCCGCATCCTCACCAACACTTGTTGTTTGTTGATTTGTTGATAAAAGCCATTCTGATAGGTGTGAGATGGTACCTCATTGTTGTTTTGATTTGCATCTCTCTGATGATTAGTGACTGTGAGCAGGTTTTCATATGTCTCTTGGCCTGCCTTCTGTCTTCTTTCGAAAAGTGTCTACTTAGATCAGTTGCCCATTTTTTGATTGGGTTGTTTATCTTCTTTTTGTTAAGTTGTATGAGTTCTCTGTATATGTTGGAGATTAAACCCTTATCATTGATATCATTGGCAAATATGTTCTCCCATGCAGTGGGCTTTCTTGTTGTTTATTGATGGTTTTCTTTGCTGTGCAAAAGCTTTTTATTTTGATGTAGTCCCATTTGTTTATTTTCTCTTTAGCTTCCATTGCCCTAGGAGTAGTATCAGTGAAGAAGTTCTTTCGGCTCCTCAGGTTATTAATTCACTTGATTTTTAGGTTCACTTGTTGATAGATATGTATTTGTTGTTCATAATTTTTATCTTTATTTTTTTCTTTTTCCTCTTCTTAAAGAATACCTTTCAGCATTTCATATGATACTGGTTTGGTGGTGATGAACTCCTTTAGCTTTTTCTTCTCTATGAAGCTCTTTATCTGACCTTCAATTCTGAATGATAGCTTTTCTGGGTAGAGTAATCTTGGTTATAGGTTCTTGCTATTCATCACTTTGTAGATTTCTTGCCATTCCCGTCTGGCCTGCATAGTTTCTCTTTAAAAATCAGCTGACAGTCATATAGGTGCTCCCTTGTAGGTAATTAACTGTTTTTCTCTTGCTGCTTTTAATATTCTTTCTTTGTCTTTTGCTCTTGGCATTTTAATTATGATGTGTCTTGGTGTGGTCCTCTTTGGATTCCTTTTGTTTGGGGTTCTGTGCGCTTCTTGGACTTTTAAGTCTATTTCTTTCACCAGGTGGGGGAAGTTTTCAGTCATTATTTCTTCAAATAGGTTTTCAGTATCTTGCTCTCTCTCTTCTTCTGGGACCCACATAATTCTGAAGTTGGTACGCTTGAAGTTGTCCCAGAGGCTTCTTACACTATCTTCAACTTTTTGGATTTTTTTTTGCTTTTTGCTTTTTTGGTTGAGTGTTTTTTGCTTCTTTGTATTTCAATTCTTTGACTTGATTCTTGCATTCCTCTAGTCTGTTGTTGGGTCTCTGTATAATATCTTGTATTTCAGTCAGTGTATGTTTAATTTGTAGTTGGTCCTTATTCATATCTTCGAGGGTCTCATTATATTTATTGGCCTTTTCTAGGATATTCTTGAAAAACCTTATAACTTTGGTTTTGAACTCTATATCCAGTTGTTTGTTTTCCTCCATTTCTTTCGTTTGTGATGTTTCTTTGTCTCCACATTTTCACTGCTTCCCTGAGTTGTTAGGGTAGCTTTGTGTGCTAGGTTTCCTATATGGCACAGTGGGTCGGCCTCCCAGTTACCTGAGGTGGACACTCTTGGTGCACTCCTTTGTGTACTGTGTGTACAGCCTTGTTGTAGTTAAGTCTTGATTGTTGTTGGTATCACTGGGAGGAATTGACCTCCAGGCCAGTTGGCTGTGAGGATCAGCTGTGTCTATGCTGGGAGAAGTTCAGTGCTGGAGACAGCCTTATAGGATTAGATCTGCCAAATTGCTAAAGCCTCTGTGTTCAGCTTGGACGGGGTGGAGTCTCCGGGAAGAGCAGGCAGTTTTGGCTTCCCCTCAGCCCTACCCTTGTGTGTGCGCAGGCTTCCCGGGCTCCAGAGTCTCTGCCCGAGAGTCCAGATCCCCCCCGCAAGAGCGTGGGTCAAGGAATCCAAGATGGTGGCGTAGGTAAACACCTAAACTTCTGCCTCGCACAACAATTTCAAAACTACAACTAAAAGACAAAACGTCTATCACCCAGAACCACGGGAAAGCTGGCTGAGTGGAAGTTCTACAACTAGAAGGAAAGAGAAAAGAGCATTGAGACGTGCACAAGCGCTGAAAAGCTGAGGTACGGAGGCGTGGGATCTGGGCTGGCGGCAGGCGTTGCTTTTTTCAACCCAAAGGGAGACAAGCCCCCGATTACTCTGAAATACAGTTTCTGGGGAGACGCAGGGGACCCAAACTCCTATGGGGAGAAGCTGATTGTCTGCCACCGGGTCGGAAAGTGAGGGGGGCCAGCTTGCAGAGCTGTTTGCAAGAGTACTTGTTTACTGTGCAGGGGCATGGGACACAGTCGGAGATGCAGAGCCGGCTAGCTAGTAGCCATTGCTGTTTGCCATACCCTAACCTAGTGACGTCCTGAGACCCCGCCCCACACAACCTACAAACCCACCCAAGCTCCAAGCAGCAGTTTTAGCATAAGAAAGGCCTGCCCTATCGCAGCTTAACCTAACCAACTTGCAGCCCGAATCAGACAGCTCCAAAACCTCCAAATCCCAAGAAAAGAGGAGAAAACTGTAGCTCTTGCTATAGCTCCTGCTGGGTGGACTCAGACAATAGCTGACCTGCACCCCATTGGAGATCCAGAAGCCAATATACCTAGTGGTCAGTGTGAGAAACCAGATTTCAACTCCTCACATCTATAAGTGACACATTCAAGAGGCAGACTCAGCGAGCACCAAAGCCCCACTGAAACAAGTCCTGCTCCATAAGCATGTCTCCAGCACAGCAGTTCTTATAGACACAGCAAGTCCTCACAGCCGATTGGCCTGGAGGTCAATTCCTCCCAGCGTACCAACAGCAATTAAGGCTTAACTACACCAAGACTTAGCACTCAACCCACAAAGGGGTGTACCAAGAGCGTCCACATCAGGTGATTGGGGAGGCTGAGCTACTGCCCTCTATAGGTCACCTACCACACAAAGCCACTCCATCAACACAGGCAAGCATCCAAAATGTGGAAACAAAGAAACATGTCACGAATGAAAGAAACGGAGGAAAGCAAACGACATAGAGTTCAGAACCACATTTATAAGGTTACTCAAGAATCTTCTAAAAACTACCGAGAAACTTGATGACACTTCTCAGGAGTTTAGTGAGACCTTCAAGGACCTTAATGAGAATGCCAAAAAAAGGGAAAAGGACCAGTCAGAAATGAAGCATACACTGTCTAAAATAAAGAATATACAGAAACTCAACTGTAGATCAACGTACCCCAAAAATCAAACCAAAGGTCTGAAATATGAGGAAACAAAAACACCCAACCAGAAAAACAAAAAGAAAAAAGAACCCAAAAATATGAAGATAGTGTAAGGAGCCTCTGGGACAACTTCAAGCGAACCAACATCCGAAATTTTGGGGTGCCAGAAGAAGGGAGAGAGCAAAATATTGAAAACCTATTAGAAGAAATAATGACAGAAAACTTTCCCTTCCTGGTGAAAGAAATAGACTTAGAAGTCCAGGAAGCGCACAGAACCCCAAACAAAAGGAATCCAAAAAGGACCACACCAAGACACATCATAATTAAAAAAATGCCAAGGGCAAAAGACAAAGAGAGAATCTTGAAAACAGCAAGAGAAAAACGGTTAGTTACCTACAAGGGAGTACCTATACGACTGTCAGCTGATTTCTCAACAGAAACTATGCAGGCCAGAAGGGAGTGGCAAGAAATATTCAAAGTGATGAACAGCAAGAACCTACAACCAAGATTACTCTACCCAGCAAAGCTATCATTCAGAGTTGAAGGTCAGATAAAGAACTTCACAGACAGGAAAAAGCTAAAGGAGTTCATTGCCACCAAACCAGGATTACATGAAATGCTGAAGGGTATTCTTTAAGAACAGGAAGAAGAAGAAAAAGGTAAAGATAAAAATTATGAACAATAAAATGACATCAAATACATACCTACTAACAAGTGAATCTAATAATCAAGTAAATAAAAAATCTGAAGAACAGAATGGACTGGTGAATATAATAGAATCAGGGACATAGAAAGGGAGTGGATTGACAATTCTCAGGGGGATGCAGGTGTGAGTGGTTCAGGAAGAGATTGGACAAAAATCTTACTCCTATGGATGAAGACATTGGCGGGGGTAAGGGCATGGGGTAAGGTGGGGCAGGGAATCAGGTGGAGGGGAGCTATAGGGTGAAAACAAAAAGAGGAACACCTGTAATCTGAACAATAAAGATTTATTAAAAAAAAAAAAAGAGCGTGGGTCCCCAGGGGCTCGCCTGGAACTGGGGTTCAGTGCAGTCAGAACCTGGGTTCAGTGCAGTCAAGAGCTTCAGAGTCCCTTCTGCTAGGGAAAGCCTGTGACAACCTCTGCAGTCTTTGTGCACACTTGGGCGCACTTCCAGACCCCTGCCCGCCGCGGCTCCCCCGAGTCTCTGAGTGCCTTTCTCTCTTCCTGACAGCCCAGACTCCCCCTGTATGAGCCTGGGTCCACGGGGTTTCGCCCGGAACTGGGGTTCAGTGCAGTCCGAACTGGGGTTCAGTGCATTTGGGGGGCTTCCTTCCCCCTCCCGCCAGAGAAAGTCAGCCAGGCTCTCAGCCGCCCTTCCTCTCTGCGCGCACAAAGACCTTTGCCGTACCTCAATCCTTTGCCCTTCCTCCAGTTCTCCGTGAGCTTTTCTCTTTCCTTCTAGTTGTAGAATTTCCACTCAGCCAGCTTTCCTGTGGTTCTGGATGGTGTCCGTTCTGTCTTTTAGTTGTAGTTTTAAAATTGTTGTGCGCAGCAGCAGTTTAGGTGCTTATCTATGCCGCCATCTTGGTTTCTCTTGGCTTTTTAATTATAGCTATTTTAACAGGTGTGAGGTAATAATTCACTGTGTTTTTGACTTGCTTTTCCTTGATAATTTGTGGTTTTGAGCACATTTTCATGTACCTCTTGGCCATCTGTATGTCTTTTTTGGAAAAAATGTCTATTCAGATCTTCTGTTCATTTTAAAATATATATTTTTATTGATTTTAGAGAGAAAGGGAGAGGGAGCGAGAGATAGAAACATCAGTGATGAGAGAGAATCGTTGATTGGGTGTCTCTTGCACACCCCCTATTGGGGATCGAGTCTGCAACCCCGGTTTGTGCCATGACCATGGATTGAACCATGATCTGGTTGATGTTCAACAACTGAGCCACCAGAGCCTGGCTCTTCCATCCATTTTTAATCAGAATTTTCTTTTTGCTATTGAGTTGTATGAGTTCCTTATATATTTTAGATATTAACATCTTATCATATATATGATTTGCAAATATTTTGTCTCATTTAGTAGGATGCTTTTTCATTTTGTTGATGGGTTCCTTTGCTGTGTAAAAGCTTTTTAGTTTGATGTTGTTCCATTTGTTTATTTATTTTTGTTGTCTTTGCTTTTGGTGTCAAATCCAAAAAAATCATTGCCAAGACAGATGAGAAAGTGCTTACCACCTGTTTTCTTCTAGAAGTTTAATGATTTCAGGTCTTATATTTAATCCTTCAGTCCATTTGAGTTAATTTTTGTGTACACCGTAAGATATTGATCCAGTTTCATTCTTTTGCATTTGGCTGTGCAGTTTTCCCAGCAGACTGTCCTTTCCACATTGTATATCCTTGGCTCTTTTGTCTTCAATGAATTGACCATTTATACTTGGATTTATTTCTAAGCTCTCTATTTTGTTTTACTAACCTGTGTGCCTGCTTTTATGCCTAAACCATATTGTTTTTTTGCTATTGCTTTGTAAAATAGTTTAATATCAGAAAGCATGATGCCTCCAGTTTTGTTGTGTGTGTGTTTTTTCCGGATAGCTTTGGCTATTCAGGGTCTTTCTTTTGTGTTTCCATACAAGTTTTAGGATTGTTTTATCTATTTCTAAGAAAAATGGCATTGGAATTTTGATAAGGATTGCATTAAATCATCAGTTTCTTATAGTTTTCAGTATAGGTCATGAATGTATAGATTACTTCTTTAGTTAAATTTATTCCTGTGTATTTAATTCTTTTTGAAATGCAATTTAAAATTGGGTTCCTTTCTTAATTCTTAGTCCCAACAGTTCATTATTAGTGTATAGAAATGCAACTAATATTTGTATATTGACTTTGTCTTATAACTTCATTGAATTTGTTTATAAGTTCTGGCAGTGTTTTGATGGAGTCTTTAGGGTTTTCTACATATAGTATCATGTTATCTGCAAATATCCTTATGTCTTCCTTTCTGAAATGGATACCTTATATTTCTTTTTCTAGCTAATTGCTCTGGCTAGGACTTCCAATATTATTTTGAATTAAAGTGGCATATATTGTGTCATTTGATGGTGTCTCAGAAGTTCCATAGGCTTTCTTCATTTTAAAAAATTATTATTTTTTCTTTCTTTATTGATTAAGGTATTACATATGTGTCCTTATCTCCCCACACCTCATTCCCTCACCCCCCCCCCCCCCGGTGTTTGTTTCCATTGGTTATGCTTATATGCATGCATACAAGTCCTTTGGTTGATCTCTCCCCCTTACCCCCACCCTCCCCTACCTTCTCTCTGAGGTTTGACGGTCTGATTGATGCGTCTCTGTCTCTGGATCTGTTTTTGTTCATCAGTTTATGTTATTCTTTATATTCCACAAATGAGTGAGATCATGTGATATTTATCTTTCTCTAACTGGCTTATTTTGCTTAGCTCTCCAGGACTATCCATGCTATTTCAAATGGTAGGAGTTCCTTCCTTTTTACCGCAGCATAGTATTCCATTGTGTAGATGTACCACAGTTTTTTAATCCACTCATCTGCTGATGGGCACTTAGGCTGTTTCCTAATCTTAGCTATGGTGAATTGTGCTGCTATGAACATAGGGGTGCATATGTCCTTTCTGATTGGTGTTTCTAGTTTCTTGGAATATATTCCTAGAAGTGGAGTCACTGGGTCAAATGGGAGTTCCATTTTTAGTTTTTGTGTGATAACTCCATACTGTTCTCCACAGTGGCTGCACCAGTCTGCATTCCCACCAGCAGTGCACGAGGATTCCTTTTTCTCCATATCCTCACCAGCACTTGTCATTTGTTGATTTGTTGATTATAGCCATTCTGACAGGTGTAAGATGGTACCTCATTGTTTTGATTTTCATCTCTTGGATGATTAAAAAATTTTTTTTTATTTCTCTGAGTGGATAATTTCAAATATCTGTATCTGAGTTTGCTAATTCTTTCCTCTGCTTGATAAAGTCTGCTGTTAAAGCTGTGTATTGAATTTTTCAGTTTAGTCATTTAAAAAAATTAAGACTTTACTTTTTAAATGCAGTTTTAAGTTCACAGCAAAATTATGGGAGGAGATACAGAGATTTGCCATATTCTCCTTGCCCCTGCACATGAATAGCCTTCACCATTATTGACCTACTCCACAAGTAGTTCACTTGCTACAATTGAAGAATCTACATTGACATATTATAATCGCCCAAAATTCATAGTTTGCATTATGGTTCCTTTTTGGTGTTGTACTGTCTGTGGGTTTGGACAAATGTATTATGACATGGCTCCATTGTTATGTTACCATAGAAATATTCACTGTGCTCCACATTTTCATCCATCCCTGCACTCCAGTCCCGGACAACATTAATCTTTTTATTGTCTTCATACAGTTTGTATTTTTTTGAGATGGGCTTCTTCCACTCTAATATGCATTTACATTTTCTTCACATCTTTTAATGGCTTGATAGCTTATTAACTTTTAGCACTGAATAATATTCCATTGTCTGGATGTACCACAGGTATGTCATTCATACTGAAGGACATCTTAGTTGTTTCCACATTTTGACAATTACAAATAAACCTGCTTTAAACTTCTGTGTGCAGGTTTTTGTTTTTTTAAATATATTTTTATTGATTTCAGAGAGGAAGGGAGTGGGATAGAAACATCAACGATGAGAGAGAATCATTGATAGGCTTTCTCCTATGTGCCCCCTGCTGGGGATCAAGCCCACAACCCAAGCATGTGCCCTGACTGGGAATTGAACTGTGATCTGGTTCATGGGTTAATGTTCAATCATTGGGCCATACTAGCTGGAGTACTCTTACGTATCTTTTGGTGCCTATTTCCTTCTGTAATAGACACTGACACTTTCTTTTAGCTGCCTAGTACCTTTCAATTCCCTCTCTGTTTACAGAATTCTACACCTGTGGCAACTATGGGACCTTTTCCCTCAAACACATGCTCTTCTTCCATAGTATACATTGTCACGTCCTATTCCCCTTGTGTCTACATGTGGTATATGATTTATTCTTACCAATGGAATGTGAGGTGAAGTGAAGTGATTGTCACTTTTAGGAAGAGGCTTTTAATAATGGTATGATTTCTTTTCGTTTCCATATATTTCCACAAATAGTCTTAACCTCATTGATCTGTTTATGAGAGAAACATAAAGCAAGTGTGTGAAGTTGTTGAATGATCAGGATTAAGGTCTCCTTGCACTGGGAGATGCGGATCCAGGTAAGGAAGGCTTTGATGTATATGATGGTGGCCTCTACAAAGTGAGATTCTTAAAATGCCTCTCTGCAATGTAGCTCATGTGAACCCAGTCACTGTGCTGCTGCACATGATAATCATCCTTGTTAGGACAGATTAGCAGAGACTCTTGTAGTAGGTAATAGAATGGCATATGCATTTTACAGGAACATAGTGCTTTGCAGTAATCTGCCAGCACATCAGGGAGCCCATGAGTGTCCAAGAGCACCCTCTAGAGGAGCCACAGGCTGTTTTACCCTGTTTCTTGTAGGATAAATCTATCATCTCTTTACTGTAGATCTTATTTTCCTAAGTGCTATGGGCAGCGTTGTTTGGCTTTCACTTTCCTAGTTGTATACTTCTAGATTAGTTTAATTTTTTATATAAAATTATAGAGTACTTTGCTATTTAAAAAACAAAACAGATTATACATAAAACTATAAAAAATATCACTCTGGTTGTTGGAGTATATGACTGGTGACAGGGAGCCCAGGGAAGAGAGGTCTGCAAATAGGGAGGAGGTGATGAGAGATGAACTAGAGAGGTGAAGGTGGAGAGTGGAGTATGTATGTGGAAAATTTGGGTGTGGACAGGAGGGGAAAGCTTAGGGTGAAACTTCTAGGTATCTGGTTCACTCACTACTGTATGTGATAGGGACACAATCCATATTCCCCCTCCCAGTGATCATTTATAATGATCTTCCTTCATTTATATCAGATGGAAAGAGGCCGTCTTTCCATCTGATATAATTTCCCTTTAGCCTAAAGAGCTTCCTTTAACATTTATTGTATCATAGTCTGCTTACTTTTCTTTTATCTGAGAATATATTTCAGTTTCATTCTTTTTTTAAAATTTATTTTTTTATTGATTTCAGAGAGGAAGAGAGAGAGGGAGAGAGAGATAGAAACATAACTGATGAGAGAGAATCATCAATTGGTTGCCTCCTGCACAACCCCTACTGGGGATCAAGCCCGCAACCCAGGCATGTGCCCTTGACTGGAATTGAATCCGGGACCCTTCAGTCCACAGGCCAACGCTCTATCCACTGAGCCAAACCAGCGAGGGCCAGCTTCATTCTTAAATGATATTGTTACTGGATATAGAATTCCAAGTTGACTGTTACTTTTTTCTTTCAGCACTTTATTTATTATTATTTTTTAAATAAATCTTTATTGTTCAGATTATTACAGGTGTTCCTCTTTTATTTTTCCCCATAGCTCCCCTCCACCTGATTCCCCACCCCACCCCATGCCCTTACCCCCCGCCAATGTCTTCATCCATAGGAGTAAGATTTTTGTCCAATCTCTTCCCACACCCCTCACACCTGCTTCCCCTGAGAATCGTCAGTTCACTCCCTTTCTATGTCCCTGATTCTATTATATTCACCAGTCCATTCTGTTCTTCAGATTTTTCATTCACTTGATTTTTAGATTCACTTGTTGGTAGGTATGTATTTGATGTCATTTTGTTGTTCATAATTTTTATCTTTACCTTTTTCTTCTTCTTCCTCTTCTTAAAGGATACCCTTCAGCATTTCGTGTAATCCTGGTTTGGTGGCAATGAACTCCTTTAGCTTTTTCTTGTCTGTGAAGCTCTTTATCTGACCTTCAACTCTGAATGATAGCTTTGCTGGGTAGAGTAATCTTGGTTGTAGGTTCTTGCTGTTCATCACTTTGAATATTTCTTGCCACTCCCTTCTGGCCTGCATAGTTTCTGTTGAGAAATCAGCTGACAGTCGTATGGGTACTCCCTTGTAGGTAATTAACTGTTTTTCTCTTGCTGCTTTTAATATTCTCTCTTTGTCTTTTGCCCTTGGCATTTTAATTATGATGTGTCTTGGTGTGGTCCTCTTTGGATTCCTCTTGTATGGGGTTCTGTGCGCTTCCTGAACTTGTAAGGTCCAGGTAGGGAAAGTTTTCTGTCATTATTTCTTCTAATAGGTTTTCAATATTTTGCTCTCTCCCTTCTTCTGGCACCCCAAAAATTCGGATGTTGGTTCGCTTAAAGTTGTCCCAGAGGCTCCTTACACTATCTTCATATTTTTGGATTCTTTTTTCTTTTTGTTTTTCTGGTTGGATGTTTTTTGTTTCTACATATTTCAGATCTTTGGTTTGATTCTTGGGGTACATTGATCTACAGTTGAGTTTCTGTATATTCTTTATTTTAGACAGTGTATGCTTCATTTCTGACTGGTCCTTTTCCCTTTTTTTGGCATTCTCATTAAGGTCCTTGAAGGTCTCACTAAGCTCCTCAGAAGTGTCATCAAGTTTCTCGGTGGTTTTTAGAAGATTCTTGAGTAACCTTATACATGTGGTTCTGAACTCTATGTCATCCAGTAGTTTGCTTTCCTCCGTTTCTTTCATTCGTGACATGTTTCTTTGTTTCTGCATTTTGGCTGCTTCCCTGTGTTGATGGAGTGGCTTTGTGTGGTAGGTGACCTATAGGGGGCAGTAGCTCAGCCTCCCCAACCACCTGATGTGAACGCTCTTGGTACACCCCTTTGTGGGCTGAGTGCAAAGTCTTGGTGTAGTTAAGCCTTATTTGCTGTTGGTACACTGGGAGGAATTGACCTCCAGGCCAATTAGCTGTGAGCACTCCCTGTGTCTATAATGGAAGAACTGCTGCGCTGAAGACACGCTTATGGTGCAGGACTTGTTTCAGTGGGGCTTTGGTGCTCGCTGAGTCTGCCTCTTGAATGTGTCACTTATGGATGTGAGGAGTTGAAATCTGGTGTCTCACACTGACCACTAGGTACACTGGCTTCTGGATCTCCAATGGGGTGCAGGTCAGCTACTGTCTGAGGCCACTCAGCAGGAGCTACAGTGAGAGCTGCAGTTTTCTTCTCTTTGCTTGGGATTTGGAGGTTTTGGAGCTGTCTGACCCAGGCTTCAAGTTTGCTAGGTTAAGCTGCGATAGGGCAGGCCTTTCTTATGCTAACTCCGCTGCTTGGAGCTTGGGTGGGTTTGTAGGTTGTGCAGGGCGGGGCCTCAGGGTGTCACTAGGTTAGGGCGTGGCAAACAGCAATGGCTGCTAGTTAGCCGGCTCTGCGTCCCCAACGGCATCTGCGAGTCCCGTGCCCCAGTGCAGTAAACAATTATTCCTGCGCGCAGCTCTGAAAGCAAGCCACCCTCACTGGCAGACAGTCCAGCTTCTCCCCGTAGGAGTTTGTGTCCCCCTCGTCTCCTCAGAGACTGGATGTCAGAGTAATCGGGGGCTTGTCTCCGTTCAGGTTGAAAAAAGCAACGCACCCAGTTACCCGCAGCCAGCCCGGATCATGCGCCTCAGTACCTCAGCTTTTCAGCGCTTGTGCATGTCTCAATGCTCTTTTTACTTTCCTTCTAGTTGTAGAACTTCCACTCAGCCAGCTTTCCCGTGGTTCTGTGTGACAGACGTTTTGTCTTTTAGTTGTAGTTTTCAAATTGTTGTGCGAGGCAGCAGTTTAGGTGTTTACCTATGCCGCCATCTTGGATTCTCTGTCCGTCTTTCAGCACTTTAAATATATTGTTCCATTCTCTTCTGGTCTCCAATGTTTCAGAAGAGAATTTAGCTACTAATCAGATTGTTATTCCTGTATGCAATATATTATTTTCTTTTCTTGCTGCTTTCAAGATTTTTTTTAATCATTAGATTACAACATTTTGACTATGACATGCCTTGGTGTGGGCTTGTTGTTTATTCTGCTTAGTATTTGATTAGAATCTTGTGACTGCAATTTTTATCTTTCATCAAATTAGGAAAATTTCAGCCATTATATCTTAAAATTTTTTTCTACCTCATTCTTTCTCCTACTTCTGGCATTTCAATAACATTCGTAATATGCTTAACTATTTGGTATTGCCTATAAAAGTTCATTCATTTAAAAAATAGTTTTCTGTTTTTCATAATTTTGGATAATTTCAATTGCTCTACCTTCAAATTCACCTCTCTTCCTCTCTTTTACCTATACAGTTGTTAGTTTTATCCAAGGCATTTTTTACTTTAGAAATTGAATTTTAATATTTATTTAATATATTTTTATTGATTTCAGAGAGAAAGGGAGAGATAAATATTAATGATGAGAGAGAATCATTGATTAGTTGCTTCCTGCACACCCCTCACTAGGGATCAAGCCTGCAACCCAGGCATGTGCCCTGACTGGATTTGAACTAGTGACCTCTTGGTTCATAGGTCGACTCCCAACCACTGAGCCACATCAGCCAGGCAATTTTAAAATTGAATTTAAAATTTTAATGTTCTATTTGTGTTTTTTTAAATTGTTTCTAATTTTTTTTTCTGTTTAGACATCCCATTTCTTCCTTCTTCTTTTTTTAAAAAAATCCTCACCTGAGGATATTTTTCCATTGATTTTTAGAGACAGTGGAGGAGAAAGGGAAAGACAGAGAAAAATATTGATGTGAGAGAAACACATTGATTGGTTGCCTCCTGTATGCACCCTGACCAGGGACTTGGCCAGGGAGGAACCTGCAACCCAACTGAGGTACATGCCCTTGACCAGAATTGAACCCTTTGGTCCATAGCTGACGCTCTATCCACTGAGCCAAACCAGCTTAAGCAAGACTTCCTATTTCTTGGTTGAGATTGTTATTCATAGAAAACATATTTTGTTTTGCCTCATTGCGGTTAGTTATAATTGCTTCAAACTCCTTGTCTATTAGTTCTAATGTCTGGTTTTCTCATGATTGGTTTCAGTTGATTTCTCTTAAGAATCTGTTCAATTTTAAAAATTCTTCATATGAAATTGTGTTCTGCACATTATGGATGTAAATTGTAGATATTTTGCATTCTGTTATTTTTCTCCAGTCTGTGTTTTCCTTTTATTTCAACAGTAATTCTCCTGGCTGGACTTGAGCCACAAACTCTGTTTCTTATGCAGCAGCTCCAGTCGCGTCTCATCTCTTCTCTTTCCCCTTCTTTCTCTTTAATGTCAATCACACAAGAAGGGAGAAATCAATTTACTACTTAGTAATAAAAGGGGGTGAATTATTGATACACAACATGGATTCATCACAACAGAACAGAAACAGACTCATAGATACAAAGAACATTTTGACGGTTGCTAGATGAGAGGGTGTTTGGGGAGGTGGGTGAAAAAGGTGAAAGTATTAAGAAGTACAAATTGGTAGTTACAGAATAGTCATGGGGATGTAAAAGTATAGCGTAGGGAATATAGTCAATAATATTCTAATAACTATGTATGATATCAGATGGGTACCAGATTTATCGGGATGACAACTTAGTAAGTTATATAATGTCTAATCTCTGGGGTGTATACCTAGAACGAATACAATATTGTATGTTAACTGTAATTTAAAAATGAAAAATGTTAAAAAAAGGATGAATCAAAAGAATTAAATAGAGTTAAATAAACCATACTAAAAAAGAAGTATATATTGTACAGTTTTATTTATATAAAATTCTATAAAATGCAAACTACAATGACAAGAAGATCAGTGGTTGAATGATCAGTGGGGAGGGTCAGGAAAGAGGAATTACAAAGCGGCAGAGGGAAACGTTTTAGGATGATGAATATGTTCATTACCTTGATTGCAGTGGTAGTTTATAGATGTATATATGTGTCATAACTTTGTATATTTCAAATAAGTGCAGCTTATTGTATGTTAGTTGTACTTTAACAAAGCACTTAAAAAAAAAAGACAGACTACTAGCATTACCAGCAGCAACAACAAACAAAACTTAGTGCACTAAAATTTTCTTAGAGGCATCTTCAATGTCTGTTTCTTAAAAGATTTACATTATTGTGCAGTCAGGTCAACTTTCTTCTTTATTTTTTTTCCATTTAATTAATTTCCCTCCAACCAATCCTTTTGTTTTTATTACATTTTACTAGAGGCCTGGTGCATGAATTCATGCACGGGTGGGGTCCCTTGGCCTGGCTGGCAATTGGGGCTGATTGGGCTCGTCAGTGGCGGGGAGGGGTCGTGGGAGGTTGGTGGGTGGGGGGAGGGAGGGGAGGCTAGCCAGCTGTAGGCGGTTGGCTGTGTGAGCACTCTGATCACCAGGGGGCAGCTCCTGCATCGAGTGTTTGCCACCTGTTGATCAGTGCGTGTCATAGCGACTGGTTGACCTGTTGTTTGGTCGCTTAGGCATACACACACACACACACACACACACACACACACACACACACACACACACACACACACTAGAGACCCGGTGCATGTGCACTGGTAGGGTCCCTTGGCCTGGCCTGCACCCTCTCACAATCTGGGACCCCTTGGGGGATGTCAGAGAGCTGGTTTTGGCACAATCCCCGCAGGCCCGATCCAGACAGGAGGGAGCACAATCCTTGCATGCCCAATCCAGACATGAGGGAGCCCAATCCTGTATGTTGAGCGTCTGCCTCCTGGTGTTCAGTGCACGTCATAGTGATCAGTTGAACAGTCTCTTAGGCTTTTATATATGTTATGTACTGGTAGATGTTTATATTTTTTGCTTTTTTATTTTAAAAATATTTATTTATTAAATTGATGGGGGTGACATTGGTCAACATGAACATATAGGTTTTAGGTTTGGGTTTCTGTGTTATAAATTCTGTATATTGCACCATGTGCCTACCACCCAAAGTCAAATCTTCTCCTGTCGCCTTATATTAGGACCCTCTTCTCCCCCTAGCTCCCTGCCCTCTGGCAATCACCACACTGCTATTTGTGTTCACGAGTTTCAGTTTTATATCCCACATATGAGTGAAATTATATAGTTCTTAGCTTTTTCTGACTGACTTATTTCACTTAGCATAATGTTCTCAAGGTCCATCCATGTTGTTGCAAATGGCGTTATTTCATCCTTTCTTATGGCTGAGCAGTACAGTACGTCCTTGGGTTACATCGGAGATTCGTTCCCATGGCACTATGTAATGTGATTTTCGCTGTAAGTTGGAACCCAGCGACATAAGCACCTATGTCACTCACATGGAACACATATACAGCAGTAATGAAGTGAAACAGTAAAAAAAAAAAAAAAAAAAAAAAAAAATGAAAGAAAGATAACAATTCCTGACCTTTGCTTGTGGTAAATAAATAATAAAAAACATAATGCACATATGTACATACGTTGCAATGATGGAACTTTTTTTGGTATAAATGGGAGATAGCGATGTAACCATGAAATGATGTATGTTGAGTCTGATGTAACCCAAGGACTGTCTGTATTTCAATGTGTATATATGCCACATTTTCTTTATCCAGTCCTCTATTGCAACCAATTCTTTTTTTTTTTTTTTGCAACCAATTCTTTTAAAGTATATTTTTGTTGTGAATTTCAGCTGCTTGGCTTTATTTGTTATAAGATGTGTATTTATTTCCTTCAAGTAAAATGTTTCTAATATAAACATATAATGCCTAATATAACTTGTGGTATATATATGGTGTCCAATAAATATTCTATTATTTGTAACACTTCTAGGTAAAATTTCAGTAAAAGAATAGCATTCTTATTAAATGGTGGCCCAGTATTTTATTTATTTATACACGCACTGACCACCAGGGGGCAGACGCTCAACACAGGAGTTGCCAAGCGACAGAGTGCCCTCTTGCATTCCAGAACCCTTCGGGGGATGTTGGACTGCTGGTTTTGGCCTGATCCGATCCCCACAGGCCAGGCCGAGGGACGCCACTGGTGCACGAATCCATGCACCGGGCCTCTAGTATTTTATTTATTATTTATTATTATTTAATTTAATAAATCTTTATTGTTCAAATTATTACAATTGTTGCTCCTTTTCTCCCCCATAAGTCCCCTCCACCCGGTTTCCACCCCACTCTGCCCTTACCTCCCCACCACTGTCCTCATCCATAGGTGTACGATTTTTGTCCAGTCTCTTCCTGCACCCTCCCATACCCCTTTCCTCCTAAGAATTATCAGTCCACTCCCTTTCTATGCCCCCAATTCTATTATATTCACCAGTTTATTCTGTTCCTCAGGTTTTTAATTCACTTGATTTTTAGGTTCACTTATTGATAGATATGTATTTGTTGTTCATAATTTTTATCTTTACATTTTTCTTCTTCCTCTTCTTAAAGAATACCCTTCAGCATTTCATATAATACTGGTTTGGCGGTGATGAACTCCTTTAGCTTTTTCTTCTCTGTGAAGCTCTTTATCTGTCCTTCAATTCTGAATGATAGCTTTTCTGGTAGAGTAATCTTGGTTGTAGGTTCTTGCTATTCATCACTTTGAATATTTCTTGCCACTCCCGACTGGCCTGCATAGTTTCTGTTGAGAAATCAGCTGACAATCCTATGGGTGCTCCCTTGTAGGTAATTAACTGTTTTTCTCTTGCTGCTTTTAATATTCTCTCTTTGTCTTTTGCTCTTGGCATTTTAATTATGATGTGTCTTGGTGTGGTCCTCATTGGATTCCTTTTGTTTGGGGTTCTGTGCGCTTCCTGGACTTGTAAGGTCCAGGTGGGGGAAGTTTTCAGTCATTATTTCTTCAAATAGGTTTTCAGTATCTTTCTCTGTCTTCTTCCGGCACCCCCATAATTCTGATGTTGGTACGCTTGAAGTTGTCCCAGAGGCTTCTTACACTATCTTCAACTTTTTGAATTCTTTTTTCTTTTTTCTTTTTCGGTTGAGTGTTTTTTGCTTCTTTGTATTTCAATTCTTTGACTTGATTCTTGCATTTCTCTAGTCTGTTGTTGGGTCTCTGTATAATATTTTTTATTTCAGTCAGTGTATGTTTAATTTGTAGTTGGTCCTTTTTCATATCTTCGAAGGTCTCGCTAAATGTATCGGCCTTTTCTAGGATATTCTTGAAAAGCTTTTTAACCGTGGTTTTGAACTCTATATCCAGTCATTTGTTTTCCTCCATTTCTTTTGTTTGTGATGTTTCTTTGTCTCCGCATTTTCACTGCTTCCCTGAGTTGTTAGGGTAGCTTTGTGTGCTAGGTTTCCTATATGGCACAGTGGGTCGGCCTCCCTAGTTAACCTGAGGTAGACACTCTTGGTGCACTCCTTTGTGGACTGTGTGTACAGCCTTGTTGTAGTTAAGTCTTGATTGTTGTTGGTATCACTGGGAGGAATTGACCTCCAGGCCAGTTGGCTGTGAGGATCAGCTGTGTCTATGCTGGGAGAAGTTTGGTGCTGGAGACAGCCTTATAGGATCAGACTTGCAATATTTCAAAAGCCTCTGTGCTCAGCTTGAATGGGGCGGAGTCTCAGGGAGGAGCAGACAGTCTTGGCTTCCCATCAGCCCTGCCCTTGCACGCGTGCCTACAGACCTCTGCCTTCTGCGGCTCCCCTAAGTTTCCACCTGACAGTCCAGATTCCCCCCGTAAGAGCGTGGGTCCCCAGGGGCTTGCCCAGAACTGGGGTTCAGTGCAGTTGTAACTGGGGTTCAGAGCAGTCAGGAGCTTCCGACTCTCTTCCACTAGGGAAAGCCTGCGGCAACCGCATTCAGTCTTTTCTGCGAGCACTCGTGGGCCCGCCTCCAGACCCCTGCCCGCTGCGGCTACCCCGAGTCTCCGAGTCTCCGTGTGCCTTTCTCTCTACCTGACAGTCCAGAATCCCCCTGTATGAGCCTGGGTCCACGGGGTTTCGCCCGGATCTGGGGTTCAGTGCAGTCGGAACTGGGGTTCAGTGCAGTCGGGGGCTTCCTTCCCCCTCCTGCCAGAGAAAGTCAGCCAGGCACTCAGCTGACCTTCCTCTCTGTGCGTGTGTCTCTGTACCTCAGCCCTTTGTCGCTCCTCTGATTCTCCGTGAGCTTTTCTCTTCCCTTCTAAGTTGTAGAATTTCCACTCAGCCAGCCTTCCTGTGGTTCTGGATGATGTCCGTTCTGTCTTTTAGTTGTAGTTTTGAAATTGTTGTGCAAGGCAGCAGTTTAGGTGCTTACCTATGCTGCCATCTTGTTTTTTTGGGGGGCCTCTGGTATTTTAAAAGGATTCAGTTATTTGGAATATTTTCTTTCCTTCTCCCCCTTATTTTTGGAACTTGCCTCATATTTTTTTCTGCAACATTTTAAGGTAAATTACAAGCATCATGATATTTCATTCCTACATATCCCAGTAAGCTCTTTTATTAAAAAAAATAAGAGTATTGTCTAACATAACCAACACAACATAATCACACAGCAAAGTTAATGACATTTAAAAAAAATATATATTTTATTATTTTATTGATTTTTTTTTTTTTTTTTTTTTTTTTACAGAGAGGAAGGAAGAGGGATAAAGAGTTAGAAACATCGATGAGAGAGAAACATCGATCAGCTGCCTCCTGCACACCCCCCACTGGGGATGTGCCCGCAACCAAGGTACATGCCCTTGACTGGAATCGAACCCAGGACCCTTCAGTCCACAAGCCGACACTCTATCCACTGAGCTAAACCGGTTTTGGCAATGACATTTCTTTAATAACAGTTATTACTAAGTCCATTTTCAAATAGCAATTGTCCCAAAGTGGTTTTTTTTTGTTTCTTTGGTTGTTTTGTTTGGTTGTTTTTACAACTGGCTTGTCCAAACTAAGATTCATTTCAGGACTGGTCAATTTAGAATTTTCTCTTAATATAACATTTGCTTGACATGGGTGTGCTAAGGATGTGGTTGGTACAACTTCCTGATCCATTGAAGTGATTTTTAATTTCAGAATATAATTTGTTGGGTTACCTACAAGGATAAAAATATAATAATCTCAGTCCTTGTGAATTTTTAAAGGTTTCCATCATATTAGAGAACTCTTTTGTTAATATTTTGAAACCTCTAGGTTTCCATGGTGTCCATGGACCATGCAGAGCAATTACAGAAGTGTGATATTAATAATTTCTGGGGAGCTATCTTGAAGTTTTAGAATGTTTGGGTAGCTAGTAGGTGGAGTTGCTGTGGCCACTAGATGGTACTTGAAATCCAGAAAAGCTGAATTTGACACTTGAATGGAAGACAGTGAAAACGGGGGCTAGCCATTCAAGGGGTTTATGATTGAAGAAAAGGGAAAATAAGCATGACTGTAATGGGTTTTGCAAGGGCTGCAAGAATTTGGAACAGAATATTCAACTGAGAAAACAATTCTTGTCATGGTCTGTTGTCTCTTGGTCTGATAGGAAGGGAATGAATTAAGAAGACAATTTTGTCTAACTTGAAAGTTTTTCCATACTTTCTGAGGTATATCAATTTTATTGCTACAACAATTTTACAGTTACATGTAACTATTTTTTTAGTTCTAAAATAATCAGAAGTAACTTTACTGGTATTTTGTTGAGCCTTCAGCTTCATACACAGTTTTCTCTCAATACATTGATGTGTTTTCAAGCTCACACTTTTACACCAAAATTATTATGATAAAAATTTTTTTTCTTCTTTTTTCTGAATATCTGAAGGTGTATGTGGAGTCCTTCTAGGAGCACGAGTTTTCCTCACTTGGTAACTGGCTTCCATATGTTAGCCTAGAGATACCTCTGATCTTTCTGTGATGTTCTATCAAAGGATGAAATGTGTCTCTGGTTTAGATTTTAAAACCTTGGGAAACTCTCAGAGAAAAATCCTGCAGCTGAGTCCTCACAGGGTTTACTTTCTGGGCTAGAGGATACCAGTTGTCCCATTTGAAGGAGGCTTCAGTTCAGGTTTGGAGGCTTATTGGCAAAGTCTATCCTCCCTGACAATACATGCTTTATTGTGATCATGTGGCTCAGTCACGGAACTGTTCTGCATCACTGTAAGGAGTGCTGACATCTTGACGTGAGGCTGAATACTGTACTAGTTTCTTATTGCTGCTATTACAAATATCAACAAATTTAGTGGCTTAAAACAACACAAATTTACCACCTTACAGTTCTGAAGTTTATAAATCCGAAATGACCTCACTGGGCTAAAAAGGTGTCAGCATGGCTGCGTTCCCTTTGGAGATGTGAGGGAAAGTCTTGTCTTGGCTTTCCCAGCTTCTAGAGGAGTGAATTATTTGGTTCATGGCCCTTTCCTCCATCTTTAAAGCTAGCCATGTACCACTGTCACATCTTTCTCTGACAGTGACTCTCCTACCCATTAAAATGACTCATGTTGTTACATTGGGTATGCCCAGATAATCCAAAATAATCTCCTTATTTTAAGGTCATCTGATAAGCAACTTTAATTCCATCTACAACCTTGATTCTCCCTTGTTATGTAATATAACATATTAACAGGCTCTGGGGATTAGAATGTGGACACCTTTAGGGGACCCATTATTCTGCCTACCATAAATATTATTAGCACACTTTATTTTTTCTACCTTTAGAACTGGCTCAACATTGTACATATAACATATTTATTGTTACTGTTGTCTATTTTTTTATTGTTGAGGGAATAGAAAAGAAATATTTAGTTGAGATCAACTTGGGTTTAGATATGTAGAGGCTGAAACATGAGGGCATCTGGCATATCGTTTGCTGATTGTCAGTGGAGTTCCTTAATAGTTATCTTTAACTAGAGTCCAAAGTACAAGGATATTTTGCCCATCTAGCCCTGAGCACAGCCCACCCATCATGGACCCGTACATGATTTTCTCTTAAGTCATACCAGAAACAGAGTCAATCTGAATCACCTAAGATGCTTTGAGCTTAACTTTTAAAAAATCACTTTAAACTTTTCAATCTTTATTTCTGGAGATCTTTTCCAACCACTGATAAGGCCAGTCTGCTGAAACTAGATTCACTAATTATGAATTAACCATTTATTTCTCATTACTAACATATGCTCTTTCCCTTTTATCTTGTGTACTGCTGACCTCTGGAGAAAATCATTTTGTCATCTGTATTGAGGCCACAGATGCTACTCTTCTATTTTAGATCCATCTCTCATGGTATTGTTTAACCATTAAGAAATGATAAAAAGAAATAAAACTTGGGATTCATTTTGACTTTTTTAGTAAAATGGTCTGAAACACACTGCAGTAGAGAGACAAAGCTATGAGGTTGTTTATACCAAATACTTTAATCTTTTAATAGCTCTGGAAAAAAAAGGAGAGCAATAGTCAAATGGCATCCTTAAAGCTAATTCACTTACATCTTTACTGTTTAAGCAAATACAATTTATGAGGCCAGGCTAATTCACACCCTAGATAGGCATTTTATGTTTTTGTGTGGTATTTAAAAATTATTGTCCAAACGCAAAAATAGAGGTTCAGCCCGGGCTGGTTTGGCTCAATTGATAGAGCATCGGCTTGGGGACTGAAGGGTCCCAGGCTCGATTCCGATAAGGGGCACATACATGCCTGGGTTGCCGGCTCCATCCCCAGTGGGGAACATGCAGGAGGCAGCCGATCAATGATTCTCTCTCATTATTGATGTTTCAATACCTGTCTCCCTCTTCCTTCCTCTCTGAAATCAATAAAAATATATTAAAACAAAATAGAGGTCCAAATGTGTGTTTCCTAAAATGTAAGACTTATTCCTAGTATATTTGGGTTTCTGCAATGCAGTGGATTGAGAAGGAATACTGATATATATTGAATTGCAACCCTAATTGGATTAAAAGCAGATTCTTTCAAAGGGAACATTATATTTCTAAATTTATATTAACCTTCTGAAAGAGGTGCTTACATGTTTTGTTATTATGATATCATTTACCTGTTTTCTACAAGGTCATTTTTCATTTTCTTATTGATTTGCAAACATTCTTTATATATCATGGATATAAATTATTTTATGGTATATAAAGAAGCATTTACAAATTTTATTCTACTCTGATTGTCTTTTTAATCATATACTGACTCGCACCTTCTCCTGAATGAATTTTGTTATGAAAATGTTGCGCATTTTATATAGTTAAATCTGTCACTTTCATAAAATGTAATAATCCTCGTTTGTCATCAGTATTAGCTTATTTCCTTTGAGGTCATTTATTCTTATTGTTCATTTAAGTTCTCTTTTACATTGTTTATTTTCCTAAAGCTATCTGATAAGGGGCACATGCCTGGGTTGCCGGCTCCATCCCCGGTGGGGAACATGCAGGATATATATATATCCAGATGCACGAAATTCGTGCAAGAGTAGGCCTTCACTGCCCTGACTGCCTTGACCCTTGCAGCTGCGGCTTCGTCCAGAAGCTCGTCCGGACAGTCGTTCCATTGTTTGGCCGTTTGGTCGATTTGCATATTATGCTTTTATTATAGATTCTCAAAAAAATGTATATATACACTTTGAATAGTATAAAGGCTGTGTTTATTAAAATACATTTCATTTTCAAAATTGAGCTATCAGCTGTTAAAGTGTGTATACTTTTTTGGGGATACCCGGTATATTTAGGCATAAAGGTAGATCAATAAAGGCAGCTAATATGGGGCTCCTCTGTATTGGTACATGTTTGTTTGCCAATAGGCCTATTTCTTGAATTGGAGGGATGAGGGTAGACTTTGTGTGTGTATGAGTGTGTGTGTGTGCTCAGGGAATGTTTGTTGACTAACACACTTTATTTTAAACTGAATGTATGAAACACAAGCAAGCTCTTTTGCTTTATCTTACCTCTTACCCGATTGTCAAAATAAATGACTTTGGGAGCAAAATATTTAGCAGGCTAAACACCAAAATGTTACCAGAGAGAGGTGAGATTATGAGTGGCTTCTATTTTCTCATTTTTGTTTATCTGTGTGTCTGATTTTTTTCTAGCATGAAATGTTAATTCAGTTGTTTCTCATTCCCTAAACAAAGAACAATAAAAGAATCTTGCCTTGATTCCCTCAGTCTTTGTAAAAGGGAATTAGTAATCCTATCTCTTGCTTAGATTCAGTCTGTCTAACCGTCTGGAAAGATAACATCTTAAGTAGAATTCAGACGATATTTCTAAGAAATGAAACATTTAAAATTCATTTATAACTAAGCCATTAAAAACAGTTTGTACTATTATGGACCACAATAGGAAGTGTAGTAACAAATGTTCATGGATGATTTTTTTTTAACTGACCATGGCTAAAAGGCAACATTTTATTACCCATCCCAGACTACTTGGGGGAAATCTATTGCTTAGAGAGCTTTGAAAACGAGAACATTGTGTGCTTACTTGTACCTGGTCAGGATTGCATAAAGACTCTCTGAGTTGACACAGTTAAACAGATAAACAATCACACTTAGGAATCTATTGAAGTAGGCAGGCAGTATTGCTTCCAGGATGTAATAATGCCATCTGTGGAAATCAGAAATACGAATTCTCTCAATACAGGCTGCTCTCGCAATATAGGTTGCTCTCTGAGTGGCGAGTAGGCCGTAAGCAGGTGGGTAGGGGGAAGATGTCCAGCCAAGTTCATGACCAACAAATTTTGTGAACAAAACAATATTATGTATTTGATTATTTTGTCTTCAATCTCCCAACGATTGACCCAAACAATGCAGCCGGAGAGGCAGATTAGAACAATGGCTAAGGCCTTTACTTTTAGGTTCATGAGACCTCTGTTGATCCTAGCTCATTTAAAAAAATTTTTATATGTTTTTATTGATTTTAGAGAGGAAGGGAGAGGGAGAGAGAGAGAAACATCATCAGCTGTCCCCTACTGGGTATAGAGCCCAAAACCTGGCCATGTGCCCTGACCGAGAATTGAACCTGTGACCTTTTGATGCATGGAATGATTCAACTAGCTGAGCCACACCGGCCAGGGTGATCCTAGCTCAGTGGTTGGCAAACTCATTAGTCAACAGAGCCAAATATCAACAGTACAATGATTGAAATTTCTTTTGAGAGCCAAATTTTTTAAACTTAAACTTCTTCTAACACCACTTCTTCAAAATAGACTTGCCCAGGCTGTGGTATTTTGTGGAAGAGCCACACTCAAGGGGGCAAAGAGCCGCATGTGGCTCGCGAGCCGCAGTTTGCCGACCACGGTCCTAGCTCATTCTTTGCATTGGGTACATGACCAGTTCCTTAAATTGTGGTTTCCCAATTTGAAAAAGAGTGGTGTTCTACTTCACTCTGCAGCCCCTGACTGCACTGAACCCCAGTTCCGACTGCACTGAACCCCAGTTCCGGGCGAAACCCCATGGACCCAGGCTCATACAGGGGGAGTCTGGACTGTCAGGTAGAGAGAAAGGCACTCGGAGAATCAGAGACCCAGGGGAGGGGGTCTGGAGACGTGTGCGCCAGTGTGCACAAAGACTGAGGAGATTGCCAAAGGCTTTCCCTAGCAGAAGAGAGTCGGAAGCTCCTGACAGCACTGAGCCCCAGTTCTGACTGCACTGAACCCCAGTTCCAGGCGAGCCCCTTGGGGACCCACGCTCTTGCAGGGGGAATCTGGACTCTTGGGCAGAGGCTTGGGAGCCGGGGAAGGCAGAGGTCTGGAGGCATGTGCGCACACAAGGGCAGGGCTGATGGGAAGCCAAGACTGTCGGCTCCGCCCTGAGACTCCACTCCATCCAAGCTGAACACAGAGGCTTTTGCAATTTGGCAAGTCTAATCTTATAAGGCTGTCTCCAGCACCCAACTTCTCCCAGCATAGACACAGCTGATACAGCCAACTGGCCTGGAGGTCAATTCCTCTCAGTGATACCAACAACAATCAAGACTTAACTACAACAAGGCTGTACACTCAGTCCACAAAGGGGTGCACCAACAGTGTCAACCTCAGGTAGCTGGGAGGCCGACCCACTGGGCCATGAAGGAAACCTAGCACACAAAGCTACCCTAACAACTCAGGGAAGCAGTGAAAATGCGGAGACAAAGAAACAGATCATAAACGAAAGAAATGGAGGAAAATTAACGACTGGATATAGAATTCAAAATCACAGTTATGAGGCTTTTCAAGAATATCCTAGAAAAGGCCGATAAATATAATGAGACCCTCGAAGATATGAAAAAGGACCAACTACAAATTAAACATACACTGACTGAAATAAAAAATATTATACAGAGACCCAACAACAGACTAGAGGAACGCAAGAATTAAGTCAAAGAATTGAAATACAAAGAAGCAAAAAACACTCAACCAAAAAAGCAAAAAGAAAAAAGAATCCAAAAAGTTGAAGATCATGTAAGAAGCCTCTGGGACAATTTCAAGCATACCAACATCAGAATTATGGGGGTGCCAGAAGAAGAGAGAGAGCAAGATACTGAAAACCTATTTGAAGAAATAATGACTGAAAACTTCCCCCACCTGGTAAAGAAATAGACTTAAAAGTCCAGGAAGCGCACAGAACCCCAAACAAAAGGAATCCAAAGAGGACCACACCAAGACACATCATAATTAAAATGCCAGGAGCAAAAGACAAAGAGAGAATATTAAAAGCAGCAAGAGAAAAACAGTTAATTACCTACAAGGGAGCACCCATAGGATTGTCAGCTGATTTCTTAACAGAAACTATGCAGGCCAGTCGGGAGTGGCAAGAAATCTACAAAGTGATGAATAGCAAGAACCTACAACCAAGATTACTCTACCCAGCAAAGCTATCATTCAGAATTGAAGGGCAGATAAAGAGCTTCATAGAGAAGAAAAAGCTAAAGGAGTTCATCACCACCAAACCAGTATTATATGAAATGCTGAAAGGTATTCTTTAAGAAGAGGAAGAAGAAAAAAGTAAAGATAAAAATTATGAACAAATACATATCTATCAATAAGTGAACCTAAAAATCAAGTGGATTAAAAACCTGAGGAACAGAATAAACTGGTGAATATAATAGAATCGGGGGCATAGAAAGGGAGTGGACTGATAATTCTCAGGGGGAAAGAGGTTTGAGGGGGTGCAGGAAGAGACTGGACAAAAATCGTACACCTATGGATGAGGACAGTGGTGGGGAGGTAAGGGCAGAGGGTGGGGTGGGAACCGGGTGGAGGGGAGCTATGTGGGGGAAAAGGAGAAACAATTGTAATAATCTGAATAAAGATTTATTTAAAAAATAAAATAAATAAATATCTAAGATATTCTTGGAAAAAAATAAAAATAAAGTGGGAATGCCCCACAGGAACCAGACATAGGACCAACCAACTTTGACCCAAATGGACTGATGACCCAGGTGAAGAAATCATTACTCCTGCTTTCTGGGAGCTCATATCCTGAGGAAGAAGAAGTGGGTGTCATGCGATGGAACGTTCTGTGCCTGAGAATTCCATATTTGGGACTGTAGGTGGGGATGGACTTGGATTTCCTGTTAATCCATGTGGGTTAAAACGAGAGCTCAGAAAGCTGATAGCACACAAAACTCTGGCTCATCTTGAAAGAGCCTGAGATTACTGGACAAAAAGATCCTGCTGCCTGTTTCTCTTGGGAAGTCTGTAATCATGAAGCTGTTTCTGATTCTCATTATTCTGCTCTTTGAGGTACCCACAGGTAACTTGTCCAAATGTACCATGAAATCTTAGGAGATATTCCTATCCATAGGAGTGGAATCAGGGCCTTTAAAATTACTGGTATCTTGCCAATTAATTAAAAGTACCCACTGTTCTGGGTGCCTAATTTGAGTCTGTGTCTTAGAAGAGAGCGTCTGGCAAGGTAACAAGAGATCAGGGCCATACTCTCAGAAGTCCTCTGCAGAGGTGGGAATGAGTTCATCATCTAGAATTACCTTTATCATGTATAAAACATTTTTACCCAGGAGCCTGGCTATCTCTTTTTAAATTCCAATTCATGTTCAGCCTATACTACAACAGCAATGAGAACAGTACAAGCTTTGGAGCCGTGTAGATATGAGGTTAAAATATGTCTTCATCATTGATTATTGTATTCATTGAGCTAATACTCACTTTGAACCTAGTTTTCTCACCTGTTAAATGAATAGAATGACTCAATTTCATAATAATTGTTTTCATGATCTTACAAATGTGAAGCACCAAGTTCTCCCTTGCTGCTGTAGGAAGGCATATGGTCTTTTTGTGGCTCTAAAAATGCTTTTTATACCTTCAGAGATGCTCCCTGGTTCTGGAATTTAGGATAAGGAGAACTGTGTCTTTGTTCACCTTTATTCCATGGGTTTGTCCAAAGTTGTGTACAGGGGCAAATAAAGATCTGGAAACAGGAGACTCAGGACCTCATAGAGAGGTCATAGAAACTGACTAAGGGAAGGCATTTTCTTTCTTTTTATTTTTTATATTTTTTACAGAGAGGAAGGGAGAGGGATAGAGAGTTAGAAACATCGATGAGAGAGAAACATCGATCAGCTGCCTCCTACACACCTCCCACTGGGGATGAGCCCGCAACCAAGGTACATGCCCTTGACCGGAATCGAACCTGGGACCCTTCAGTCCGCAGGCCGACACTCTATGCACTGAGCCAAACCGGTCAGGGCAAGGGAAGGCATTTTCAATGGCATTTATTGCTGAGACCCATGTGGTCTTGGCAGAGGTCTATTTCTACTGCCCACATCAGTGAGTGTGATGCTCAATTATATTGTTAATGTAAAAAGTCCTGTTTTTGATACTCTTTGAAAAGTTAATATGGCTCTGAATTGTGCCATGGTGACAAGCTGGTACTCTCTGGAGACAGTGGGCCGGGGTAGGCTCTGACTTAGGAAGACAGAGTCAGAGTCAAGGTCCTAGGGGTGGGACTAGCCTCACTCAATAGCCATAAATTGAGTTCTTTCTTCTCTTTTGTCACATAAATTCTAATGTTCTCAGAGACAATTGAGTATTGGCTTGGAGCTGCAGTTTTGGATGTCCTTAATTTGAGATGATTTTCAAGGAGGAGGCTCTGAGATTTCTTGTATCAGTATGAGGTTCACTTTGGGACCACGGGAGGCCATAGCTTGTGGGGAACCACATACCTCTTCCACTCTACCTCAGGAACTAATCTGGGTTTAATGTTGTTTCCTGTGCACAGATGCCGCACGACCCAAAAAATGCTTTGGTAATATAGCAGGCTACTGCAGGAAGAAATGCGGAGTGGGAGAAATACAAGAACAATCATGTCTAAATAGGAAATTATGTTGTATTAATGAAGCTGAAAACAAAAAATACCAGAGAGAGCAAGAGTTACTTCTATCTTCAATGCAGTCTGATCAGAAGCTGGACTATTCCATTTTACCCACCATCACACTTCTCACAATCCAACTATAAACCAAGTACTTGTTCCATTGGTCTCTCCTCTTTCTAAAATAAAAAATGCCACCTAATACAATAGGTTGGGGCAAGAGATTTTTACTTCTTTCTGTAAACTTGATTCTCCACATAATAAAGTCCTATGCTTTTCCCTGGATTTATTTATTAACATATTAACTCACTTTTTTGAACACTTCAAACATAAATGGTTATTATGTTCCAGACATTACAGTATACAGTGGGTGTTATAGAGATGAAGTGAACATATTGGTAGAGGTAGAAGTTAGTCCCTCCATTTTCACAGCATTTCAATTGTTAATCCTCTCTTTAACGATGTTTTCTTATGTCTAAGCAGATCTGAATGTCCTAATGCTCTTTGTGTAGGAATGAGTACTGAGGGTTTTTCTAACAGTTAAGGTTTCATTAGAGGAAGGCAAGACATTTGCACATTTTCATACGTTTTATTGGGGCATGTCTAATGGGCAGTAATGACAGCTAGTGACAATTTCATTGCATCATTTGAAACTCATTTAATGTGCATGCTTCATTTCCTTTTTTAGTAGCAATTAGAGCATCCAGTTGACAAAATATTTAGACGTATATTACTCTTAGCATCTTTGAAAACATTGTATATTCTGTTTCACTGTGTGGAATATACAAACTTTCTGCTATAAAATGAATAAGGTCTGAGCATCTAATGTAAAATATGGTGATTATAGTTGATAACACTGTATTGTATAATTGAAATTTACTAGGAGGGTAGAACTTAAATGTCTCCCCCTCCCCCCCAAAAAAAGAGACAGAAAGATAAATACATATATGAGGTGATGGGTGATGGTTGTGTTAACTAGATGGGGGCATCTTTTCACAATATATACATATATCAAATCACCATGATATACACTTTAAATATCTTACAATTTTGTAAGTCAATTATACCCCAATAAAGCTGAAATTAAAAATAAATTTAAAATAGTGTGAAATTTGAAGCCTTATAAATAAAGAAGACATATTTAAGAAGCTCCTCATGAGCTAAATACAATTTCAGAAGGTCCTGATGGTAGGAAAACTCTCCCGATGAACAGAACAGAACATTTTGTGGTGACATCCAGTGAAGTTGCTTGGTTCAAGAACAGGTCATACATAACTTTTGTGCATTAACATTTACTCATCTGGGATAAAGAAATCAACGGGCCTGTTCCTCCATGTGCAGCTCAGCATCTTGTGTCACTGGAAGGGCGGGAAGACAAATATTTAGATGGATATGTTAATGTTTTCAGAGCCTACAAGGACCTTCCTTTTAGTAGTTGAGGCTTTTGAGAATTCGGGAGAAGTATATAGGAAACAAGGACTGGTCTAGATTGCAAAATTTTCAATATTTTTTGTTGACTATTTCAGTACCAAGGAAGCTAATGGATAACTGTTTCAACCTAATTACTAGAAGGGTTTTAAAAAGGGCTCACATAGAAAGCCCTTTCTTTATTGCAACACTTCACAGGCTCCTGTCTTTTTTTAGTCTTCCATCACTGTAGATAACCAGGGGCATTTTTAAGGAGGGTCCACTTAGTCACTATGACATGAAAATTGTCTTTATTTATTTTTAAAAATATATTTTTATTGATTTTAGAGAAGAAGGGAGGGAGGGAAGGAGAGAGGGAGAGAAAGAAGGTCTACAGTCAACTACTGAGTCATTCAGACCAAGTTTGCCCATTGTCTTTAATCTGTATGTGTCCTCTATTCTATATGAGTCCATTGATAAATTAGATACAAGAACTTATTTTGGCTTAGTTAGTGTCAGATCACCCAGTGAAGTGTCTCCTGTGTTGGGAAGAGAGAGAGGTATAATGAATTGAACAGAAAATGAAGCCTTGAATTTTACTTTGGGTGGATCTAATCTTTCCTTTGACTTTTCCCCTATTATCCTCCAAACTCACAGGAGAAGTGGATGTGATTGGTATTATTAGATGTAAGTTTATTTGACCACCTTATTTATAAATGAAAACCCTGTATTTTTATTATGTGCTCTTTTAGTTCAGGCAGTATTATAGGTACCTTATTTTTTTTTATTGGATCTGTCTTAGAGCATTTTTAAAAATCTTACTCAGAGAAACATTTTAAAATTGCCAGAATGTTCTAGGTAATTTTCTACTACATAGCAGCAATTGGGGCCACTCATCTCTCTGGGGGTCTTGGAAAATGCTCACTAAAGGTGCCAGCAATATTAATAATTTCCCTCATCCCTTCTTAAAAAATTTGCCAATAGCTCTTCTTAGGGAGCTTATTTCTTTGGGCTCTGGCAAGAGAGTAAGAGGGCCCGATAACCCTGCTATCTTGGACCAGGATAGGTAACAGATGTATATGTAGAGGCTGAACCTACTTCCGTGGATGTCCAAGTTGGGTCCTGGTACACTTCTGAATAAGAAATGCAGGAGGGAGGGAGGAAGGAAGGGAAGGAAGGACAGAGATATTTCCAGTTTTTGGTTCTATTAGTTCTAGTCCCTAAGACCTCATGTGATTGTTAACATTTCTGATAATAGGTCTTCCTTTTCTGAAGTGAGTTTTAGTGGGCTTATGTTTCCCATGACCTCATATCTAAGACATGACAAATTGTGTACTGGACATTTTTTTTAGCACAGAGGTACAAATTAGTACTTAATTAGTAAAGACCAGGATAAGGATAGTGACAATAATTAAGATCCACTTCAAAATTTGGTTTTAGAGATAACCAAATATTTAAGATAGGCCATGATTAAAGCAACTTTATAATGACACTAGAGGCCCAGTGCATGAAATTTGTGCGTGGGTGTGTGTGTCCCTCAGCCTGTCCTGCACCTTCTCCATTCTGGGACCCCGCAGGGGATGTCCAACTGCCGGTTTAGGCCCAATCCCACAACCGGCAGTTGGACATCTCTCTAACAATCTGGGACCGCTGGCTCCTAACCGCTTGCCTACCTGCCTGCCTGATCACCCCTAACCGCCTCTCCCTGCCTGCCTGATTGCCCCTGACTTCCTCTGCCTTGGCCCCCGTCACCGTGGCTTTGTCCAGAAGGAAGTTGGACATCCGGAAGGTCGATCCGGTCTAATTAGCATATTACCCTTTTATTAGTATAGATGTTTTGTTCATAGATATGTTTGAATTTAGCCTCAATTACTCAGTGGCTCTTGGGAATATATTGATATTTATTACTAGTTTTGTACTTTTAAAATTTTCAAAAAATAACCAATTGATACTATTAGAAAACATGGATAAGCTAGTGAATAATATAAGAGAAGAGAAGTGTGGAGGCAAACAGAACAGTTAGTAGGTTGTTGCAATTATCTGGTAATATGATGCATGCTTGTTTGCAGGCAGTTTTGGAAGATATATGGAGTTAAGGTTGGAATTTATTTATTTTTGTTTTATGATTGTTTTATTTTTTCATTGTGGTATTTTTAAATTTAAGTATAGTTGGTGCACAATATATTAATCATATTAGTTTCACTTATACAGTATAGTGATTCAACATTTTTATACTTTATAATGTGATTACCCCACTAATTCTAGTAATTATTTGTTAACCACGCAAATTTATTACAATACTAGAGGCCCAACTGCATGATATTTGTGCACTCGGCAGGGGGCGGGCAGGTCCCTCTGGGAGGGTCCCTCAGCCTGGCCTGTGCCCTCTCACAGTCTGGGAGCCCTTGGGGGATATCTGACTGCCTGCTTAGGCCTGCTCCTAAGCGGTCAGTTGGACATCCTTGGTGCTGCGGCTCCCACCCCTACTGCTGGGCTCATCAGCTGTGAGCCCAGCTTCTGGCTGAGCAGCACTACCCCTGTGGGAGCACACTGACCACCAGGGGGCAGCTCCTGCATCGAGCGTCTACCCCCTGGTGGTCAGTGCGTATCATAGCGACCAGTCATTCCACTGTTGGGTCTATTTGCATATTAGGGTTTTATTATATAGGATTACTTTTTAAGTAATTAAAAATTTTTTTCTATTATAGTTGACATACAATAGTATATTAGTTTCAGGTATACAACATAGTGATTAGACATTTATATAACTTACGACGTGATCACCCCAATAAATCTAGTACCCATTTGATACCATACCTAGGTTCCCCTTCACTTTTTTCACCCACTCCTACAACTCCCTCCCCTATGGCAACCATCCCTACCTAATTAGAAGATAGAATCAACCAAATTTGTTGATTACCTGAAAGTAGAGGATGGGAGAGAGAGGTTCAACCAAATTTGTTGATTACCGGAAAGTAGAGGATGGGAGAGAGAGGACTTAAGTGTTCCTCTTAGGTTTATATCTTGGGTCACAGGGTGAATGCTTGTATAGGTCAGGAAATAGGGGATTCTCGAGGGTGTGCATACTAGTACAGTGCCTGTCATTTTTATAGTCCTCTTGCTGCTGTAACCATCCTGTTCATAACTCTCCTCTGGGAGGCGTCATTAGGTTATATTCTGCACAAGGGTGGGCACCTGAATCAATGCAACTTACCCAAAGGCTGTCCTAATAGTGGCTGGATGTAGAAAGTGTTACTTAGCTGAGACCATCAAGGTGGTTCCTTTTGAAATTTGGACTAGGAGTTAGAGTAAACTGCTAGTTGAGGATAGTGAGGGAACACAGCACTCACACTGATAAAAGTGAAATGCTTTGGTTCAAAATTGAGGACAGCTGTTTCTAAAATTTATATTTGAACTAAACAAGATCACAAATCGGCACCTGGAGAAAAACACTTTGGTCCCATGTAGAATTCCTTTTATTGCATTGCTTGACCAGCATTCATGGTTGAGGCTTTGTTCTGATTGCACTTTCAGGTTTATTGTGAGGAGACACTGCACTACAACCTATAGTGCTTGCTTTTTGAGAGGAAAAAAGGAGACCCTTATCTTAGGTCACTGTTTAAGGAAAAGAGCCTGTATTTCTCAGGGCAGCGTATCTGCCTCAAAGACCTACCTCACCCTGTATCACACCATATTCTCAGACATAGAGAAGACACAGTCTCCTTTCCAACGGAAAGTGGGCTAGATGAGGGGAAAGAGTGAATTGGGGCATGAAGTGACAGCAAGGTCAGTGGAATCTGGGGTGACGGAATAGATTACCTTGGGTGACTATATTGAAGGAAGTAGAATCAGCATCATTCTACAGCCACTTAAATAAAGGAAGATTTATTTGTAATTTTAGTGGTGATACTATATACATCAAATGTAGTATCCTACTGCCAGCTTTGTGTATTGTCAGGATCTTGCTGAGCATTCACTTATCAACTCTGTGTACCATAACTATTAAAATTGTACCCTGGTTCAATCCATGGCTTCCAGAATTCATTCAGAGCACTTAAATCAGCAGCTGGAATTCTGATTATGAAGCAAGACAAGGATATATATATATATTAGAGGCCCGATGCATGAAATTCCTTCCCCTGGCTACTGGCACCGGCTTTCCTCTGGTACCCAGGACCTGGGCTTTGCTCAGGCTGCCAGCAGACACCCAGGACCCAGGCTTCACTCAGGCCGCCGGCAGGCACCCGGGACCTGGGCTTCCCTCCAGCCCCGACTTTGTCTGGAAGGATGTTTAGAACGACATCTGGAAGGACATCCAATCTAATTAGCATGTTACCTTTTTATTATTATAGATACTAGAGGCCCGGTGCATGAATTCATGCACAGGTGGGGCCCGTCTGGGTGGCCTGCAGGGATAGGGTTGAAACCCACAGTCTAGTGCCGCCTGCAGCTCCTACCTGCCACTCCCATGCATCCCTGCCCCACTGGGCCTGCCATAGGCTCGCGTCCAATCATTCCCGATTGGGAGGGGCTTGTGTCGCCACGGCAGCACTCGCCAGCTGTGATCTCTGTATCTGGCACCCTCCTGAGGAGAGTAGCCTGCAGGATCGGGCTGAAACCGGGTCTCTGACATACCCTGAGGCGTCCCAGATTACGAGAGGGTGCAGGCCAGGCAGAGGGACCACACCAGTGCAAGATTGGGGCCAGTGCAAGTCATAGTGACTGGTCAACCAGTCAACAATCTGCCCCCTGGTGGTCAGTGCACATCATAGTGAGCAGTTGAGCGGCCTTAGCATATCATTAGCATATTATGCTTTCATTGATTGAACAATCAATTGATCACCGGATGACCGGACACTTAGCATATTAGGCTTTTATTATATATGACATATATCTATATAATAAAAGCCTAACTATTCATCTGACCATCTGACTGGCAGCTTTGACACACACTGACCACCAGGGGGCAGACACTCAATGCAGGAGCGGCCATGACAAGTATTGGACATTTAAAAAGAAATGGCACCGCGGACCTGGTGCTGACAAACCAACACTCGGCTTCCCGCAAGTGGGACACAGGCCCTGTCACCACCCTGGAGCGATACCCCACCTAATCATAGCCAATGCTTCCAAGACCCTGTGGAGCAAAATGCGGCCCACAGCCCAGCCCAGCCCAGCTCGGAAACGGTCACTGAGGGCACTGGGTAATGATGTCACATAGCAATGCCCGGCTTCCTCTCCCTTGGAGTTTCTTCAGCCCAGGAACATGACTTGCTTTATAGCCAGGTGTAAACATTTTACAGTTTAACCAAATGTCTGTAAAGCGTTTTCACATTCCTCATCTCATTTGATCCTCACAGAAGTCCTGAGTAGGTAGATAGGTGACTTGGTAGAATCCTATTTTCTTTTCATTAGCCGGAAAACGGAGATTTAGAAAGTTTAGAAACTTGACCCAACTGAAAAGAAGTAAGAAATGGTGGAACTTGAAAATAACTTCATGTTTTCTCACTGTGCAGAATATAGTCAAACACTGCTACAGTTAAATATTTTACCCTTTTTTCTCCCTGCATGATCTACAATAATAATCTGCTTCATGTTGATATTTACTGCTGTGTTGCTGACAATTACCTGAAAGAGAAATTGGGGTGCTTCACTGGGCTGGAAGATTAGCTAAATCAGAAAGCAGGTCTAATTAAGCAAGTTTATCTATAGATAAAGCTCTTGCTGGTGCCAATCACATGCGTATGTTTCGATCTGTCATTGTCGATTGTGGATTTGGTTGACATTTCTATTATAGAGAAAGGACAAATAGCGATATTAAAATATTTCTTCTAGTTAATTTCCTTTCAATATGCATGAATCCGTGCACTGGGACACTTCACTAAGTGACATTACCATCACATCACTCAGTTTCTCATGTCACTGTAGGCTGAAACCTGGGCATCACTCTCATTCCCACCACATCTGACGAATAACCAACTATTATAAATTATAGCTGCCAAATAATTCTCTAATCTACCCACTTTGTTCCCTCATTCTGGTCCAAACCACCTTTCACCTGGCCAATTGTAATACGCATTTAATCTCTCTCTTTTTTTAAAAAATAATTAAAAAAATATATTTTTATTGATTTTTTTACAGAGAGGAAGCGAGAGAGATAGAGAGTTAGAAACATCGATGAGAGAGAAACATCGATCAGCTGCCTCCTGCACACCCCCCACTGGGGATGTGCCTGCAACCCAGGTACATGCCCTTGACTGGAATCAAACCTGGGATCCTTCAGTCCGCAGGCTAATGCTCTATCCACTGAGCCAAACCGGTTTCGGCCACTTAATCTCTCTTTTCATATCTACTCCCAGTTTCAATGCATTTTTTTTTGCATTCAATATAGAGTGATTTAAAAGTGCAGGCAATCACATTACGTTCCAAGTCTGGAGGGGATGTTGGGAATCAAGCCACAGGAAAAACAATGAATGAATGAAAAGTGACCTCAGAAGATCCTGAGATGAAGGATAGGGATCTGAGGTGGGAGTGTGTATCACTGAATATGTGCAAGGTCTCCTGATCTTTGTACTGTCTCCATAGTTTTGCCCTTTCCTGAATGTCCTATAGTTGGAATCATACAGGATGTAACCTTTTTACATTGGCTTCTTTCACTTAGTAATATGCATTTACGGTTCCTTCCTGTCTTTTCATGACCTGACAACTCATTTCTCTTTAGTACTGAATAAATATTCCATTGTCTGAAAGTATCACAGCTTATTTATCCATTCACTTACTGCAGGGCATCTTGGTTTCTTCCAGGTTTTGGTAATTCTGAATAAAGCTGCTATAAATACTGGTGTGCAGGTTTTGTGTAGACAATTTTCAGCTCACTCGGGTAAACACTAAGGACTGCAATTGCTGGATTGTATAGTAAAAGTGTGTTTAGTTTTGTAAGAAACTGCCAAACTATCTTTCAAAGTGGCATGTGTAAGGTTTGAGGGGCAGGAAAGGGGAGTCAGAAACCAAGATACATTAAAAGGGAGGTTTATTCCTTACGGGGGTGGGGGGTGGGGGGGGGGGTGAGGGGAGAGAAGAAGGGGCCCAGCTGGACTGCTCCCTGCAGAAGGGAAATACAGTACACGTGCGTGGGTGGAGTGTCATTTTTAAGGGAAGGAACAGGAAGGGATTGGGCCCAGGGCAGAATGGGAAGGGGTGGGCCCCAGGGCACTCGGCGCGCACTGATTGGTGGTTCAATGTCCCAGTGGTTCAATGTCCCGGGATGTCATAACTCCACCCACCAGTTGGGGGGAGGGAGGATCTCACAGCATGTCCCATCTTTTAATGAATGAGAGTTTTACTCCACATCCTTGCCAGCATTGAATGTTGTCATTGTTTTGGATTTTGGGCCTAATATTGCAATTCAGACCAATTCCTAGGTCCTTTGCATTTTCTCTAAACTCCTAAGGGCCCCAAGCACCAGAAGGATGCTGTTACTAGTGGTAACACACAAAACAACAACAGAGGCCTGGATACATGGAGGAGACTGACAGCTGTCAGAGAGGAGTGGGGAGGGGGTGACTGGATGAAAGAAGGTGGAGGGATTAGCCAAAGAACATATATGCATAACATATATGCACACAGGCAACAGTGTGGTGAGGGCCAGAGGAAAGGGGTAGCAGGGGATAGGTGAAGGTGGACAAAGGGACAGGGATGGGACATCTGTAATAGTGTCAACAATAAAAATAAAGTTAAAAAAATAAACAACAACAAAGAAATTCCTCCTCCTTGGAATTATATATTTATGTCTGCCTCTACCTTATATAGTGAGCACCACCATAGTGGGAACCTATTCATCTCTCCCTTCCCAGTTCACTGATTTTACAAAGGAACTAAAGAAATTAGACTTTCCATAGTTCAACTTTGGTTGCTCTATTCTTAAATCAAAGTGCATGTATATCCTTATGAAATGTCCTGTCTTTTCTACTTTCCTTCCATTTGCTGATTTCAATCTGTTTACTCAAATCACTTTCTTTACTATCAGTCACCTGCTGATATCTGACACAGTTCACAAGGTACCACTTTTAACTCAATGGTGAATTTCCCCTGAATACTTGGCTTCACCATTTTCTCTCCAGAATTACATGTCTACTTTCCTGAGCTTCTTGTTTCAATTTTCCACATAGATTTTTTTTGTAGTGCACTGGTTATATCCCCTTTTCAAGGGGTTGTTCTGAGTTCTTATCACTTGGTATACTGAGTGTCCAATTGATGGTTAAAAGAAGAAATAAGCCAGAAAACTGGCAATGAACTTTATCAGAATCTGCTTTAAGGTCTACTGAGAATTAAGGAACCAGACAGGAAAAGATGTGGATTACTTCACCTTAGTTTATTAGAATAGGTTAAGAAATAAATGGATGGAGAATTGTACTTGATTTATGGAGAATTTGTCTTGGGACTTATATAATTTTCTACATATGTATCAGAATCTTGAGGTAAAGTTATTGCATATGTCATTGGCTTTGGACGAGTTGGCTTTGGTATTCTTTTACGTGCTTCCAGTTTCATGATATTGAGGCAACAATATCTCCCATTTTCACATAGTACTTCACGTGTTTCAGTTACTTTGCATATTTTTCTGCAGTTTCCTTGTATATATTGACCCCAGCATTTCTTAAGTTGTTCAGTTACTGTGCACATAAAAAACAATTGATCAAGGTCAGTGTTTGAGATTGAAAGGCAACTTTGGACATGGAAAGTATAGAAGAAGTTTGTAGGGATTAGGTGTCTGAGAGATTCACAAGGCAGATACCCATAATATCCCACAGAGGATGCCCCAAGAAGGCAAACCTCAGTGTTTATATCTATCTGATTACTCATATTTAGTTCCTCCAAGGCTTTGGGCTTCCAGTCAACATTTGATGGACTCCATCAAGAGCACCAGATCATATATAGGAAAACAAAGAAGTTGATTCCTTGATTTCAGGGCATGGCACTATACTCCATCAGGGAACCACATCAAATCTTCCTCTGTTTGAATGTTCCCAGGGCACTCATTTTTTTAAATAACTGCTCCACCTTTATTACCCAGAGTATAATAATTCTTTACTGTGTATTTATTTCTGGGTCAAATTATGTTCTTGGGTTCATACTCACTGCCATGGTCAAGAATGACTTTCTTATCCAGTCAGATTATTTTTTCCCCTTAATAATCTTCCTCCCTCCCCTGTTAATTCTTAGCACTGTCCATTTCTTTTTTCTTTCTCTTAGCATTGTCCATTTTTGCCAATGCCTATATTCCTTTGGCTTCTAAGTTATTACAATAATCTTGGACTTGTTTTATGCCTCTGTGACTCCTCATTCTCCCTCTACCTCCAGTTGCAAGAATTCAATGTTCAGTCCCAGACCTTTGCTCACCTTGACATATATTTTTTCCTTTAATGATCCTAAATACTTTCTATGACCTAAGAGTTAGGATGTTCAATTATTTGTTTCTGGGCTGGCACAACCTTCTAGAATAGGCCCCAGAGGAAGATTGAGAACAAAGATGCCTCCAACCTCAGGTTCTAGAACTCCTTTGATTGTTAGGAATTTAGGGACCCAGGGACATGCCATCACCATTACTATAATAAGAGGCAAATGTAATAGATGTGGTTTTGAAAGGAAATTTCAAGTTCTTAGTATGTGCCAACCCCTATGCTAGGTATTTCACAAATGTTATATCATTTAATAAGGCCCTCATGAGTCTGGTGTCATTATCTCCACCAATGAGGAAACTGAGACTTAGAGAGTCTTCACCATTTATCCAAAGCTGACAAACCAGTAGTAGACATCGAAGGCCTGTTTCTTAAACATGACTCCAAAGTTTGTGAATATTCACACTCTGTAGTAAAATAGACTAATATATATCTATTTCCACTCTTTCCCCACTGTTCACACTCTACCATATATACGATGGAAGACTATATGATTGGATGCCAGAGTAAAAACTGTATCCAAAGAAATAAGTGCATCCCTAGATATTGGGTGCATTACTTTCTACAATGAGACTTTCCCAGAGGAAATCATGGCTTCTTTTCAACTCTGAGGACTCCTTTTTAAGAATAGTACCATGGTAGAAGGCCTCAGGAAGAGGGAATCTCTAATGAGATTGGGTAGACTTCAGTCATCCTTAGGGGACCTATTTTCTTCTACTATGAATTATAAAATTATCTTGGGTTCTTAGAAATACTCCATCCCATTGTTGATTTGTGTGAGCCCCTGGAAAACTCTAGATTACCTGTGGGCTTCTGGAAAAGCAGAATTGCAATGATCAGGAAGAGCTTCATGGCCAGGCTTCCCAAGGGAGGTGGCAGCCAAAGCTCTCGGTCCAGTGAGATGCACACCATGTCACCTTCCTCAGAGACTTGGATTCTTATGCACTGAACCAGAACAGATGGTATGGTACAAAGTGTGTCCCCAAACTTCCGATCTGTGGATTTTGCATCATGTGGGCAGGCACCGGAAATTTAAGGTCATTCACTTTAGCCCTACATGGAATCAGACGCAGCATGTTCTATTTCATCATCCCTGATGCCATTCTGTGGGCTGAGGACTGCCGGGGAGAAGAATCTGTGCTTTCTCTACTTTGACTGTCTGCCCAGATAGACCAAGGTAGACATATACTCACTTCTAAGAATGAATGAGTTAATATAAATAATGAAGCCTATTCCATTTATTGCATTCAGCTAAGTGTCTAGGATCTCAGGGAGTTGTGTCTATCCCTTTAGTCCAAGTGGAAGCCAATTTTTATTTCTACATCTTAGATTAATTATCCACAGACAAGCAATATATAATGATGGAGGAATAATCATATGATTATAATAAAAATTTCATTTAGGATCAGCAAAAAAGGGAGAAAAGTCAGAGATAACAACATAAAGCATCGTCCTAATGGATAAGAACAGCAAAGTTTTTGTTTTCCCTGCCATTGTGAAGTGGCAATTGTCAACCTTTTGCATTTCATGGCACACATAAATTAATTACTAAAATTTTTTGTCACACCAAAAAGTACATTATATTTTTTGCCAATCTGACAAAAAAAAAAGTTATAATTTTGATCCATTCACACCCAGATGGCTATTGTTGTGTTGGCTTTTGTCTTTTTTTTTTTTTTTTTTTTTTTTTAACAATCTAAGGGACAAGAGCTCAGTGCCCCTGACTAAATAGTCAGGTGTTGCATATTTAAAAAAATGGTTGTGGTACACCAGTGTGCCTGCCACAGTTGAAAATTACTAGTGTAGAGAATTCTTTTGTATTCTTTCTGTTCTGATCTCTGTGAAGGTTTCCCTTGTTCTCAGTGGCCATACCTTGGAGGAGACTAGGGTGAGGGGATTCTTCTGGGAGCTCTGCTACTTTAGCAACATGTTTCCTGTTAGTGCAGGTTTAGGAAACGGTATGAATTATTTTGTTACCCAGACTCTGATTTCTATGGTATTATAACTCTTTAGAAAGATCAATAGACTTTATTTTGAATTGTTCTCAGTCATTTTCATGTCTAAGACATATCCAGAAATTCTTTTGAATCATGACAATTCATTTTAGATTCCAACCAGCACTGGTATCAATAAAACAAGCTTTTGGAGATTATACCATCTCTATAGCTCTTAGCTTCTCACTCAGGTTCTGATTTTATGTAGTTCAGTACAATAGTCTCTGGACAGCCTGGCCAGTGTTGCTCAGTGGCTGAACGTCAACTTATGAACCAGGAGATCACAGGTTCAATTCCCGGTCAGGGCACATGCCCAGGTTGCAGGCTCAATCCCAGGTGTGAGGCAGCCAATCAATGATTCTCTTTCATCATTGTTGTTTCTATCTCTCCCTCCCTCTCCCTTCCTCTCTGAAATCAATATATATGAAATAGCCTCTGGACAGTGTAGGTGAACTAATCGAGATTGATCACCATGTATTTATAATGGTATTAATATATGCTCTTGTGTAATGCCAATAGCAACACTGGTCTATCTACCTGCAGAAATGTACACAACAGATAGTTGGGTTAATACACAGCTGTGGTGTGCCCAAGGAATCAAATGACTTAAAGAAGAGAAACAAGGAGTCCTGGTTATTGGCTAGAGAGTTAGTGAAGTAAATCATTGACTCTATTCTTGATAAGAAGAGAAATATAAACAGGGAAAGGCTGATCAATTGGTCTTTGGGTTTTGAAGATTTATACTAACAAAACATATTGCTTGTGCAATGGAGAGAACATTCTGTATCTAACCTGCACTGTCTTCTTTTTTTTTTTTAAGGAGTTGCAATCCCATTGCATCTTTTTTTTTCCTAAATATATATTTTATTGATTTTTTACAGAGAGGAAGTGAGAGGGATAGAGTGTTAGAAACATGGATGAGAGAGAAACATTGATCAGCTGCCTCCTGCACATCCCCTACTGGGGAAGTGCCCGCAACCAAGTAGGTGCCCTTGACCGGAATCGAACCTGTGACCCTTCAGTCTGCAGGCTGGTGCTCTATCCACCGAGCCAAACTGGTTAGGGCTGCACTGTCTTCTTCACCAACTCCTTGATTAGAGAACTCACATTCCTAATAACATTAAGACTGTATTTTAGGAAAAAAATGGTGTCTCTCTCTATTCCTACTTCAGTAATGTATGTTTGCTTTTGCATGTGCATGTGCAAGTGTGTCTGTGTATGTCTTTTCTGTCTCCTGGTGTTGCAGAGTCTGTGGCTATATCTCCTAGATTGATCCCAGAGAGTCTTGTTTTCTTATTTATTATTATTATTTTAAAAACATTTTATTGATTTTTTTACAGAGAGGAAGGGAGAGGGATATAAAGTTAGAAACATCAATGAGAGTGAAACATCGATCGGTTGCCTCCTGCACACTCTCTACTGGGGATGTGCCCACAACCAAGGTACATGCCCTTGACCAGAATCAAACCCAGGACCCTTGAGTCCGCAGGCCGACGCTCTATCCACTGAGCCAGACCTGTTAGGGCTGAGTCTTCTTTTCTTGAAAATCTCTTAGAACTTAAACAGTAGGTGTTTCCACAGCAAGATGGGATGAATAAAGAACAGGATGTTTCTTAATGAGGAAGAAATCACCAGTCAGTACTTACTGTTAAATCTCAGGACCTCAAAAATTTGGGACTTTTGAAAGTACAAATTGTTTTAATGTACCATTTATAAAAGGACACAAGTAGGAGAGCAAATAACAGCTGAACAATGTGGAAGTTAGGGGGTCCAACTTACACACAGTTGAAAATCCACCTACAGCTAGGTATTTGATTATTTAAATGAGCCATTCAGGGAAGTTGTATTTGTTTGAAAGATTTTGTTTAATTTTTCTTTTTATGTCAATTAAAAACAATATTTAAAAATAGTTTTGTTGTATAACGTGCTTTATTGAGAAGAATCAGGAAATATAAAAACAAAGAGAAAAAAAGGCAACAACAGCAGCAGAAAACATCTGGAAACATGTTGTATAGCATTCTAAAATTTTTCTTCAATAGAATGAATATTAGCTTATGGGATTTTCCCGATTAGTAGGAAAGTGTAGTGAAACTGTCTCACACTTCCACCAACTGCATGGCTTTTGGAAATCTAGGGTCCTTAGCCCTCTGCTAACTCCAGAGATGTTTACATTCTCAGGAATCCACCGGCCTTCAGAATTCTGTCTTCAGGCGCTAACTCTGACTTGTACCATATTTATCCTTCCTGGTGCAAACCTCTCTCTTAACTTCCAACAAAAATAAAATTACACATACTAAGCATTTAGGAGTTTAACAGAATTTACACAAGAGTTTCGGAAGGAGAATTACCTGGAGTAACACAATCAAATTTCAAAATGCCTGGAAGACATCAGTGATCTTAAATGAAATTTCTTCATCCCAGTAATGGTGAATTATTTTTTTTTATTGTTTTAAGTATTACAAATAGTAGTACATATGTCTCCTTTTTTTCCCCCCATTGATCTCCCCCCGACCTCCCCTAACCCCCAGTACATGCCTTCACCTGCCCGCCCTCCCCCCCGCCCCAGTGTCTTATATCCATTGGTTGTGCTTATATGCATGCGTACAAGTCCTTCGGTTGGTCTCTTACAGCCCCCCTCGCCCAACCTCCCCTGTCTTCCCAATGTAGTTTGACAGTCTGTTCAATGCTTCTTTGCCTCTGTATCTTTTTCCCACCATTTCTTTCCTTTAAAAAGTTTTGCCTTTGCAGACTAGAAATAAACATATAATAACAAAACAAAAAAAATGTTTTGAGTCCCAATTTCAATGTCCAACAGTTCTGAGTCCTCGTTTCAATGTCTAACAGCTCTTTATGTGTACATGTCAGCAATGATATCTGGATGGTGGGCACATGGTGGCAATGCAGGTCCGACCCTCTCTGGTTTGGTCCTAGGTAACCTGCAGCGGTGCACAGCTGCTGACTGCTCACGTGGCAAGGCGTTGTCAGTGTCTTCCATCTCTGGACTGTTTTTACTGTTGTCTTTGTGGTTGGAGCACACCTGTCAATTCCTCTCTGTTGCAGGAATCCATCTGGTCTTGGGGTTGTTTTCTGAAAATATACAAATGTATTCTCGACCACAAGTTAATAAAGGAATCTTTTCTATATAATTGATTTGGGATCCTTTTTATTTTTGTTCAAACAATTTTCCTTTGTCTTATTTAGACACCATGTGTGTTTTTCATGGGTGTCTTGCTGTTAGCATTACAAATGAAAATTAATTTTGTAAAGTAAAAATGTTCTAGATGTAATTTACTTATAGGATATTTTTCCTTACATGATATTACCCTACTATCCCCCCCCTTTTTTTTTATTAATGGAGATTTTTGTAAATTTTATAATGCAGTCTTGATAACTTTAAATTTAATTTTTTTTTTTTTTTTTTTGCCCACACATATGACTGCTTTAGGTTCATTGCATATTCAGGACTTTTTACCATGAGATGAACTATCAATGGAAATTTTAGTTATTACTTTAAGAACAGCTTTTTGTCCAGTACAATTAACTTTACTTGAATATTCACTTATTTCAATTAGCCTATTTAAATTAATCTGAAAACTTGATTACTATTTTACTGTCAAATTTAATACTCTACCAACAATCTTAGTTTACCCTGTAAATATTAGTGGGAAGGATTAATTGCATTCTTGAGTGGGCCCTGAGCATTCCAGATGCTAGGCTGAATTTAGATATAGGGCAACTGCTGTTGGCCAAATCTCTTGTCTGTTACCTGGGTCCCGATCTGAGCTGGGCCAAGTCTCTGTCTGTCACCTGTATCTCGATGTGTGCTGGGCCAGGTCTCTTTCTGTTGCCTGGGTCCCGTTCTGAGCTGGGTGTGGGAAGCAGGAAGCAGCCATGGGGGCAGGAGACCTCCTTCAGAAGGGGTGAGGGTTCAAGCCCCTGCAATGTTGGGGGGGTGAGGGTCTGTGCCCCACTTCTGTTGCCCCCCCTAACATTAGCTTCCCATTAGCTCACTGGCTTTTAAAATTATTTTTTCTGTTCCATCTCCTTCACTCAAGCTTTCTTTTAAAAATTGCCCCCAAACTCTATTGTGGAGTAGTTTTTAGTGTCTGCTAGCCACGTGAGTATTTCCTTGGCATTAATTCTTTTCTTTTAAATTTCTTTATTGATTAAGGTATTACATATGTGTCCTTATTCCCCCATTACCCCCCACCTCCCATTCATGTCCCCACCCCCCTGTTGTCTGTGTCCATTGATTAGGCTTACATGCATGCATATAAGTCCTTTGGTTGATCTCTCCCCCTTACCCCCACCCTCCCCTACTTTCCCTGAGGTTTGACATTCTGATTGCTGTTTCTCTGTCTCTGGATCTATTTTTGTTCATCAGTTTATGTTGTTCATTATATTCCACAAATGAGTGAGATCATGTGATATTTATCTTTCTCTCTGGCTCATTTCACTAGCATAATGCTCTCCATCTCCATCCATGTTGTTGCAAATGGTACAAACTCCTTCTTTTTTACTGCTGTGTAGTATTCCATTGTGTAGATGTACCACAGGTTTTTAATCCACTCATCTGCTGATGGGCAATTAGGCTGTTTCCAAATCTTAGCTATGGTGAATTGTACTGTTATGAACATAGGGTGCATATATTCTTTCTGATTGGTGTTACTAGTTTCTTGGAATATATTCCTAGAAGTGGAATGGGAGTCCCATTTTTAGTTTTTTGAGGAAACTCCATACTGTTCTCCACAGTGGCTGCACCAGTCTGCAATCCCACCAGCAGTGCAGGAGGGTTCTTTTTTCTCCGCATCCTTGCCAGCACTTGTCGTTTGTTGATTTGTTGATAATAGCCATTCTGACAGGTGTGAGATGGTACCACATTGTTGTTTTGATTTGTATCTCTCTGATGATTAGTGACTTTGAGCATGTTTTCATATGTCTCTTGGCCTTCCTTCTGTCTTCTTTCATAAAGTGTCTATTTAGATCAGTTGCCCATTTTTTGCTTGGGTTGTTTATCTTCTTTTTGTTAAGCTGCATGAGTTCCCTATAAATGTTGGAGATTAAACCCTTATCATTGATACCATTGGCAAATATGTTCTCCCATGCAGTGGGCTTTCTTGTTGTTTTATTGATGGTCTCCTTTGCTGTGCAAAAGCTTTTTATTTTGATGTAGTCCCATTTGTTTATTTTCTCTTTAGTTTCCATTGCACTAGAAGCAGTATCCGTGAAGAAATTGCTTTGGTATATGTGAGAGATTTTTCTGCCTGTGGATTCCTCTAGTATTTTTATGGTTTCTCGTCATATGTTTAAGTCCTTGATCCATTTGGAGTTAATTTTTGTGTATGGTGTAAGTTGGTGGTCTAGTTTCATTTTTTTGCATGTATCTGTCCAATTTTCCCAACACCATTTATTGAGGAAACTGTCTTGACTCCATTGTATGTTCATGCCTCCTTTGTCAGATATTAATTGAGCATAGTGATTTGCGTCGATTTCTGGGTTCTCTATTCTATTCCATTGATCTATATGTCTGTTCTTGTGCCAGTACCAGGCAGTTTTGAGAACAGTGGCTTTGTAATACAGCTTGAAATCTGGTATTGAGATCCCACCTACTTTGTTCTTCTTTCTCAGGATTGCTGTGGCTATTCGGGGACTTTTTTATTCCAGGTGAATTTTTGGAGAGTTCTTTCTAGGTCTGTGAAATATGGTGTTGGTATTTTAATGGGGAGTGCATTGAATCTATAGATTGCTTTGGGTAGTATGGACATTTTAATGATGTTGATTCTCCGAATCCATGAACATGGTATGTTCTTCCATCTGTTTACGTCTTCCTCTATCTCTTTTTTCAGTGTCCTGTAGTTTTCCACGTATAGGTCTTTTACCTCCTTAGTTAAGTTTATTCCTAGGTATTTTAATTTTTTTGGTGCGATGGTAAATGGGATTGCTTTTTTAGTCTCTCTTTCTGTAAGTTCATTATTGGTGTATAGAAATGCCATAGATTTCTTGGTGTTAATTTTGTATCCTGCTACATTGCCGAATTCATTTATTAAGTCTATTAGTTTTTTGATGGAGTCTTTTGGGTTTTTTATGTACAATATCATGTCATCTGCAAATAAGGACAGCTTCACTTCTTCTTTTCCAATTTGGATGCCTTTTATTTCTTCTTCTTATCTAAGTGCAATGGCTAATACTTCTAATACTATGTCGAACAGGAGTGGTGAGAGTGGGCATCCCTGTCTTGTTCCTGTTCTTAGGGGAAATGGTTTTAGTTTTGCCCATTGAGTATGATGTTAGCTGTGAGTTTATCATATATAGCTTTTATTATGTTGAGGTATGATCCTTCTATTCCCACCTTGTTGAGAGTTTTTATCAAGAAAGGGTGTTGGATTTTGTCAAATGTCTTTTCTGCATCAATGATATGACTATGTGATTTTTATCTCTCAATTTGTTTATGTGATGTATCACGTTTATTGATTTGTGGATATTGTACCATCCTTGCATTCCTGGGATAAATCCTACATGGTCATGGTGTATGATCTTTCTGATATACTACTGGATCCGATTTGCTAGAATTTTGTTGAGGATTTTGGCATCTATGTTCATGAGGGATATTGGCCTGTAATTCTCTTTCATTATGTTGTCTTTATCTGGTTTTGGTATTAGGGTGATGCTGGCTTCATAGAAGGAGCTTGGAAGTGTTCCTTCCTCTTGAATTTTCTGGAATAGTCTGAGGAGGATAGATTTTAGTTCTTCCTTGAATGTTTGGTAAAACTTCTCCTGTGAAGCCGTCTGGCACCGGGCTTTTGTTTGTTGGAAGCTTTTTGATGACTGCTTCAATTTCTTCCATAGTTATTGGCCTATTGATATGTTTAGATTCTTCCTGATTGAGTTTTAGAAGGCTATATTTTTCTAGGAATATGTCCATTTCCTCCAGGTTGTCCAGTTTGTTGGAATAGAGTTGTTCATAGTATTTTTTTTTAACAATCCTTTGTATTTTCGTGGGGTCTATTGTTATTTCACCTCTTTCATTTCTGATTTTGTTTATTTGAGTCCTCTCTCTTTGCTTCTTGGTGAGCCTGGCTAGAGGTTCATCAATCTTGTTTATCCTTTCAAAGAACCAGCTCTTGGTTTTGTTGATCTTTTGTGTTATTTTTTTTGTCTCAATGTTGTTTATCTCCGCTCTGATCTTTATTATTTCCTTCCTTCTGCTTACACTGGGCTTTTCTTGTTGCTCTCTTTCTAACTCTTTGAGTTGTAGGGGTAGGTAATTTATTACCATTTGTTTCTTGCTTTTTTGCAGTAGGCTTGTAGAGCTATGAACTTCCCTCTCAAGACTGCTTTCGCTGTGTCCCATAGATTTTGGATTATTGTTTTTTCATTGTCATTTGTTGCCATGATGTTTTTTATTTCTTCTTTGATCTCTCTGGTAACCCAGTCATTGTTTAATAGCATGCTGTTTAGTCTCCATGTCTTTGATTTTTTTGGATTGTTTTTATTGTAGTTGATTTCCAGTTTTATGCCACTGTGATTTGAGAAGATGCTTGATATGATTTCTATCTTCTTGAATTTGAAGAGACTTTGCCTATGACCGAACATATGGTCAATCTTTGAAAATGACCCATGTGTACTTGAGAAGAATGTATATTCTGTGGCTTTGGGGTGAAATGTTCTGAAGATGTCAATTAATTCCATCTGGTCTAGTGAGTCATTTAGGATTGATGTTTCTTTGCTGATTTTTTGTTTAGAGGATTTGTCCAATGATGATAGTGGGGTATTAAAGTCTCCTACTATGATTGTATTGCTGTCAATCTCTCTCTGGATATCCTCCAGGAGTTTTTTTTATGTATTTGGGTGCTCCTGTTTGGGTGCGTATATGTTTATCAGAGTTATTTCCTCTTGTTGGATTTCTCCCTTTAGTATTATGAAGTAGCCTTCCTTATCTCTTGTTATGTCCTTCACTTTGAGATCTAATTTGTCAGATTTAAGTATTGCTACCCCAACTTTTTTTTTTTTCATTTCCATTCGCCTAAAAAACCTTTTCCCATCTCTTCACCCTCAGTCTGTGTGCGTCTTTTTTCTGAGGTGGGTTTCTTGTAGACAGCAGATATATGGGTTGTGTTTTCTTATCCAATCCCTTACCCTATGTCTTTTGATTGGTACATATAATCTATTTACATTTAAAGTTATTATTGACAGGTACTTATTTGTTGCCATTTTTATTCTTTTTTTTTTTCCTTTTTTTTAAAAATTTTTTTTTATTTTTATTGTTTGAAGTATTACAAATAGTAGTACATATGTCTCCTTTTTTTTTCCCCCTTTGATCTCCCCCCGACCTCCCCTACCCCCCAGGACATGCCTTCACCTGCCCACCCTCCCCCCCCACCCCAGTGTCTTATATCCATTGGTTGTGCTTATATGCATGCGTACAAGTCCTTCGGTTGGTCTCTTACAGCCCTCCTCGCCCAACCACCCCTGTCTTCCCAATGTAGTTTGACAGTCTGTTCAATGCTTCTTTGCCTCTGTATCTTTTTCCCACATTTTTATTCTTTACCCTTGTGTTCCTTCTTCGCTTCCTATTTTTTTTTTTTTTTACAGCAGACCTTTTAGCATTTCTTGCATTGCTGGTTTGGTGGTAATAAATTCCCTTAGTCCTTTTTTGTCTGTGAAGCTCCTGATTTCACCTTCAATTTTGATTGATAGCCTTGCTGGGTACAGTATTCTTGGATTCAGACCCTTTGCATGGCTTTGTATATTTCATGCCATTCCCTTTTTGGCTGATGAGTTTCGGTTGAGAAATCAATTGCTAGTCTGATGGGGGTTCCTTTGTAGGTAACTTTCTGTCTCTCTCTGGCCACTTTTAAGATTCTTACTTTGTCATTGGTGTTTGCCAATTTAATTAAAATGAGCCTTGGTGTGGGTCTTTTGGGGTTCATTTTGCTTGGGACTCTGTGAGCTTCTTGGATTTGTGTGGGTTTTTTCTTCACTATGTCAGGGAAGTTTTCTGTCATTATTTCTTCAAACAAGTTTTCTATTCCTTGTTCAGTTTCCTCTCCTGGAACAACCCCTATTATGTGGATATTGTTTTGTTTTGTGTTGTCCCAAAGTTCCCTTAGGCTCTCCTCCTTCTTTTCAATATTTTTTCTAGAAGCTGCTCTACTTGGGTATTTTTTCCCACCTTGTCTTCTAGCTCACTGATGTGGTGGTCTGCTTCTTTTAATCTACTCTTGATGCTTTCTATTGAGTTCTTTACAGCAGCGATGTCATTTTTCATTCTTCATTTCCTCTTGGTTCTTACTCATATTGTCAAATTTGTCTTCCATTCTTTTCAGCCACGTTATGATGATTTCTCTGAATTCTTTCTCTGGCAGGTTGCTTGCCTCCATTTTGTTTACTTTCTTTTCTGGTGATGTCTGCTTTTCTTTCATACACGGGCTGTTTCTTTGTCTCCCCATGTCCTCTCTTATCCGGGTGTCTGGTTATGCAGTTCTCTCTCCAGCCTTGATTTAAAGGCACAAAATACAACACAACCATGTAGCACACACAAGGCACTGAACAGAAATGTGTTCACAATATTAATAACCCCAAATAAAGGTGACCACCAGAGAAAGGCAAATTAGAGGATAGGAGAGAAAGAAGAAGAGAAAAAAAAAAGAAGAAAGGAGTGCCAAAATGAAATTGGGAAAAGGAAAAAAAAGTAAGAGAGAAAAGAAGGAGAATACAAAAGAAAAGGGGAACAAGCTATATATATATGAGGGGGGGCAGGGGGAAACTCCAATAGAACAGCCACTAATCCCAGCAAATGCCAGCAACTAGTACCTGGAGATGAATACAAACTATAAACAACAATATCAAGTGAGGCGAGGAAAACAGATGCAAAAAAAAAAAAAAAAAAAAAAAACACAAAAAAAACCAACAACAAACAAAAACAAAGCAAACAAAAAGAACAAAACAGAACAAAAAAGAATAAGCAGAACAATCTCACAAACAAGCATAAAAAATCAATATAATCAACATTCAAGCAAACAACAACAAAAGGACAGAGAGAAAAAATTTTTTTGGATAGTGAAGACAGAGAAGAGAGAGGTGTGTATGAACTTGGAGCAGGGGATTGGAAATTAGATATATAGGTAGGGTGAAATTTTAACAGGGGTTAAAAAGAAAAAATAGGGAAAATCTAAAGTAGGAAAAGGGTAAGAGAAACAGAACAACAAAAGGGCAAAAGTTAGGAAGAGAGTGAAGGCATAAAGGTAGAGTTGAGATAGAATAGAATGATGCTAAAAGAAAGGTGAAAATAGAATGTAGAACACTAATCCCAAAGTAAAATAAAGATAAAATAAAATGACACTTAAAAAAAAATAGGTAAAATAGTAATAGTAATAATACTGATTGAAAATAAAAGTGTAATAATTAAAAAGGTAAAATAAAGTGAGAAAAAAGAAAAAAATTAGTTTCTTAAGTAGAAGATGAAAAAGAAATAAAAATAAAATAAAATAAAATGTGCAGTAGCGAAGGTCATTCACTTCCTCTATTGTTCTGTTTGGCACACCTGTTTCCCAGTCAGGACAGTATTGCAGTTCCCTGTGTTCCACTGCTGCTCAGTGTTGTAAGCCAGTCCTGATTTTTAAGCATGCAGTGTGTCTTAATTTCTGGTATTCCTTTATTTGTGATTACACAAGAGTCAATTTGTGATTCAGACCCTGGGTGGCAGTGTTTCTGGGTTGACTTCCTGGTCTATAGGTCCTCTCTAGCCAGTGCTTAGAACCATTCTTTCCCTGTGACATTCAATACTGGTTTGTGGGAGTGGGCTGCCCCAGAGCTGGTTCTCTGATGGTCACTCACTGCTCTGATCCCCAGGTTCCAGAAAAACAACTTTCCCCTGCAGTCTCCTAGGGTGTCCCCAACTGGGTGATCCTATGTATTGGGCTCAGTAATCAGAAGCAAGGAATCAAAGAGGAGAAAGTGCGAGTGTGCTAACTCCCAGACTGCACTTAAGCCTGCGCAATCCTCTTTTCCCCCTTGTGTCCAAGCAGCTGGCACACTCCCAAAATTTTTAGGATGTCCTTCTGCATCAGATCAAAATGGGTTTCTTTTTAGAGATTCCCTCTGTTAGCAGCTCTGAGGACCCCCTTCCACATTCACGGATCACACCAGCCCCAACAACCAAGGATTTTTCTAGGTGCAGACTTCCCCCAGTCCTCCAGCTTCTGCAGTGCACACGTTTCTCTTACCTGCCGGGACCAAAGACCTCACCTTATCCCAGGTGAAATCTGACCTTTCCATGGTGGAGTGTAGAGCTCCTCTGAATCTGCGTGTTTGCGCCAATTGGGGACTGGTGCTCTGGGGTTCACAGCTATTCAGTGGGTGCCGCAGTTGTAGATTTTCAGGCTTCCGATAACATCCACTTTCCCCTTCAAGATGGTGCGGTCTCCATGTCTGAGCCGGTGGCTCTGGGAGGGAACCCGGCAGCAGTGGGGGCTGCCTGGTCAGGGGACCCCGTCCAGCAGTCCCCCACTGTCTCCTGGAGTATCGCTGTCCCTTAACTCTCCAACAGACACTCCTCGTGCGACCCTCAGCTGTTCTTTCTATCTGCTCCAGGACAAGGCTCGGGACACGTCTGTCTATTCTGCTGCCATTTCCAGAAGTTCCGTGGCATTAATTCCTAGAGGTGATTAGGTGGATTAGTGGACAGGACTTTTCTAAGACTTTTAGTAAATTTTGTCAATTTGGTTGTACAAATTTTACAATCTATCTGTAGTTGAGGAGAGTATGTTTTCTTTCTTTTTTAAAAAAATATATATTTTATTGATTTTTTACGGAGAGGAAGGGAGAGGGAGAGAGAGTTAGAAACATCGATGAGAGAGAAACATCGATCAGCTGCCTCTTGCACACTCCCTACTGGGTATGTGCCCGCAACCAAGGTACATGCCCTTGACCAGAATCAAACCTGGGACCCTTGAGTCCACAGGCTGACGCTCTATCCACTGAGCCAAACCAGTCAGGGCGGAGTATGTTTTCTTGTCAGCACTCAACATTATCATTTCCTGTTCCCTATAGACTTTTCTAGGGAATAGTTTTAATGGCTAAATTGGTTCAGATAATTCAGATGGAGGCCTCCTGCCAAAGGATATTAGTGTATCTCAACCTCATTGATTTTTCATAACAATAGTTTTACATATGTCCAATCCAATTCTGAGGCAGCAACTTTAAGAACTAGACTGAGACTGCTGGTGTGGCTCAGTGGTTGAGCGTTGACTTGTGAACCAAGAGGTCACTGGTTCAATTTGCTGTTAGGGTACATACCTGGGTTGAGGGCTAAATCCCCAATAAGGGTGTTTAGGAGGCAGCTGATTGATGTCCATCTCTCTCTTTCCTTTCCCCTTCCTCTCTCTCTAAAATAAATAAAAACATATTAAAAGAAAGAATATTCTTTTTTTAAAAAAAACTCGAATTAATTTAATGGAGTGATTTCTCAAACCTGGGTAAGATATTCGCATGGATAAAGGCTAATTACGAAAGAACCATAAGTGCTGCTCCTTTCATCAAATAAATGCATTTTCTCTTAGCTTAGGCAAAGCATCACACTTATGCCTGAGCAATGAGAGTCCCTATCCTTGGCCTTTTGCTCTAGAGAGCCATATTCTGGCCTTCATCTGGCTGCATCCCTTCCTGTAGTGCAAAATGTCACTGAGGCCAAAGGGATATGTTAACCTAGAAATTGATTTCACCGCTTCATCCTTCTAGACTGTGCTCTGGGTAACTGGGACCCAGAATCCATACCCAAACTGTCTGTAGCCTCTTAATCTTTTATTGATTAAGGTATTACATATGTGCAATACCCCCCTCCCCAACCCCCCACTCATGCCCTCACCCCCCTGGTGTCTGTGTCCATTGGTTAGGCTTATATGCATGTATACAAGTCCTTTGGTTGATCTCTCCTCCTTACCTCCACCCTCTCCTACCTTCCCTCTGAGGTTTGATGGTCTGATAGATGCTTCTCTGTCTCTGGATCTGTTTTTGTTCATCAGTTTATGTTGTTCATTATATTCCACAAATGAGTGAGATCATGTGATATTTATTTTTCTCTGACTGGCTTATTTCACTTAGCATAATGCTCTCCAGTTCCATCCATGCTGTTGCAAATGGTAAGAATTCCTTATTTTTTACCGCAGCATAGTATTCCATCATGTAGATGTACCACAGGTTTTTAATCCACTCATCTGCTGATGGGCACTTAGGCTGTTTCCCAATCTTAGCTATGGTGAATTGTGCTGCTATGAACATAGGGTGCATATATCCTTTCTGATTGGTGTTTCTAGTTTCTTGGGATATATTCCTAGAAGTGGGATCACTGAGTCAAATGGGAGTTCCATTTTTAGTTTTTTGTGGAAACTCCATATTGTCTTCCACAATGGCTGCACCAGTCTGCAATCCCACCAGCAGTGCAGGAGGGTTCCTTTTTCTCCGCATCCTTGCCAGCACTTGTTGTTTGTTGATTTGTTGATGATAGCCATTCTGACAGGTGTGAGATGGAACCGCATTGTCGTTTTGATTTGCATCTCTCAGATGATTAGTGATTTTGAGCATGTTTTCATGTGCCTCTTGGCCTTCTATATGTCCACTTTCAAAAAGTGTCTATTTAGGTCCTTTGCCCGTTTTTTGATTAGGATTTTTTATCTTCCTTTTGTTAAGTTGTATGAGTTCCCTATAAATTTTGGAGATTAAATCCTTATCAGATGTACCATTGGCAAATATGTTCTCCCATGCAGTGGGCTCTCTTGTTTTGTTGATGGTTTCTTTTGCTATGCAGAATCTTTTTATTTTGATGTAGTCCCATTTGCTTATTTTCTCCTTTATTTCCCTTGCTCTAGGACAGTGGTCAGCAAACTCATTAGTCAACAGAGCCAAATATCAACAGTACAATGATTGAAATTTCTTTTGAGAGCCAAATTTTTTAAACTGAAACTATATAGGTAGGTACATTGTTATTAACTTAATTAGGGTACTCCTAAGCTGGCCTTTGCTAAAAATGTCCTCAATCTGATTGAGATACATTCAAGGGGCCAAAGAGCCGCATGTGGCTCGCGAGCCGTGGTTTGCCGACCACTGCTCTAGGTGATGTGTTGCAAACATATTGCTAAGAGGGATGTCTTAAATTTTGTTGCCTATGGATCCTTCTAAGATTTTTATGGTTTCCCATCTTACGTTTAAGTACTTTACCCATTTTGAGTTTATTCTTATGTATGGTGTAAGTTGGTGGTCTACTTTCATTTTTTGCATTTATCTCTCCAATTTTCCCAACCCCATTTATTGAAGAGACTGTCTTTACTCCATTGTATGTTCTTGCCTCCTTTGTCAAATATTAATTCAGTATAATGGTTGATTTCTGTACTTTCTGTTCTGTTCCATTGATCTATATGCCTGTTCGTGTGCCAGTACCAGGCTGTTTTGATTACAATGGCTTTGCAGTATAATTTGATATCTAGTGTTGTGATCACGCCTACTTTGTTCTTCTTTCTCAAGATTGCTGCAGTTTTCAGGGTCTTTTATGGTACCATATACATTTTTGGATTATTTGTTCTAGAGCTGTGAAATGTGCCATTGGTATTTTAATAGGTATTCCATTGAATCTATAGATTGCTTTGGGTAGTATGGACATTTGGATGATATTAATTCTTCTAATCCATGAACACTGTGCATTCTTCCATTTGTTTGTAACTTCCTCTGTTTCTTTTTTCGATGTCCTGTAGTTTTCTAAACACAGGTCTTTTACCTTCTTGGTTACGTTTATTCCTAGGTATCTTATCTTTTTGTTGTTGTTGTTGCAATGGTAAATGGATTTTTTTTTTTTTTTTTTAGTTTTTCTTCCTGAAAGTTCATTATCGGTGTATAAAAATGCCATTAATTTCTGGATGTTAATTTTGTATCCTGCTAACTTGCTGAATTAATTTACTAAATCTGTTAGTTTAGGTAAGAAGCTTCTTGACATTGAACTGAGCAATTATTTTTGGACATAACACCAAAAGCACAAACAACAAAAGGAAAAGTCAGCAAGTGGGCCTACATCAAACTAAAAGGCTCCAGTACAACAAAAGAAACAGTCGACTAAATGAAAGGCAATCTACAGAGTGGGAGAAGAGGTGCAAACCATATATTAGACAAGGGATTAAAGCCAAAATATATACAAAACTCATACAACTTAATAATATAAAAAACTGCAATTCAAATTTAAAAATGGACAGAGGAACTAAAATAGACATTTAAACAGAAAATGACAGATGGAAGCCACTCATCAGTAATTACTTTAAATGTAAATGGATAAAATTCTCTAATAAATTAAATAATGGATATTGACAAAATTGATTTTAAAAAATCCCCAAATATGTTTCAACTATATGTTGCCTAAGAGAGACTTGCTTTAGTTCTAAAGACACAAAGAGGTTGGAAGTACAAAGATGGAAAAACATATTCCATACAAATAGTAACCAAAAGAGAACTGGTGTGTCTATACTAAGTATGACAAAATAAGTAAAAAACTGTGATGAGGCAGAGTGGGACATTATCTATGAATAAAAGAGGTAATTCGTCACAAAGTTATAAAAAATGCAAATCAAAATCTAAATGAGATAATACTTCACACCTACTAGTATGGTTAAAATTAAAGACAAAGGAAAATAGCAAATGTTGGTGAGGATGTGGAGAAATTGAAACGAACCCTCATGCATTGTTGATTGGAATATTAAATCATGTAGCCATTATTGAAACACTTGGGCACTTTTTCAAAAAGTTAAACAGAATTACTATATGACCCAGCAATTATACTGGTATGTACCTAAAATTTAGGTATGTGCCTAAAAAAAATTTAAAACAGGATGCTAGTGGATACTAGTGCATGAATGTGCTTAGAAGCAGAAATTTATAATAACAAAAAGTGGAAATAACCCAAATTTCCATCAACAGAAGAATGGATAAGCAAAATGTTATATATACATACAATGTAATATTAGTCAGACATAAAAATAAGTGAAGTTCTGATTGCTTGCTCCAACATGGGTAAATCTTAAAAATACTCTGCTAAGCAAAATAAGCCAGATACAAAAGGACAAATATTATATGATTTCACTGATATAAAACTTCTAGAATAGGCGAATTCAGAAAGACTGAAAATATATTAGAGGTTTCCAAGACCTGAGGTAAGTGGAAAATGGAGAGTTATTCTATCCTAGATAATAAAAGGCTAATATGCAAATTGTCTCCTCGGGAGTTGGACAGACCAGGAGTTTGACCGCTTGCTATGACGTGCAATGACTACCAGGGGGTGGCACAGAATGAAGGAAGGCCCTGGCCGGCAGCTGGCAGCCAGGGGAAGGAAGGCTCCGATCAGCCCTGATAGCTGGCCAGACCTGGAGACCTTACCTGTACACGAATTTTGTGCACTGGGCCTCTAGTTGCTTAATGATTGGAATTTCTGTTTGGGGTGATGAAAGGGGATTAGACCAGATAGTGGTAATGGTTGCACATTGTGAATTTATTTATTGCCACTGAATTGTACACTTAAAATGGTTAAAATGGCAATTTTATGTTCTATATATTTTACCACATTTTGAAAAGAGATGCAGGAGGGTGTGTGTGTGTGTGTGTGTGTGTGTGTGTGTGTGTTTTAAATCAGGTGTAACTTGTCTTTGAGAAAATTATTTTGAAATTTTAATTATTCTGTAATATATTTGACATTATTTTATCTTTGTTGTTCTCTGTGCTTTTGGTGAATTCAGTAATATTCCATATTATTGAAATGTGTATGCATGCAAGCATGCATGCATGCTTGAGTGAGTGAGTGTGTGTGTGTGTGTGTGTGTTGTGTGGTGTATCTTGGGTAACTCAGGTATCTGACTTACACTATATCAAAAGAATCCACTAGAGGGAGATACTTAACTAAATTATCCTTAGACATTGATTTCATTTTTCAAAAAATTTCAACCCTGTGAACTATTGATATGCACACCAAAAATAAATAAATAAATAAGTAAATAAATAAATAAATAAGCCAATTGGCTTGGATGGGTAGTCATCATTCAGGTCATACAGTGGTTTATCATGGAAATATTTTTTATGTCAAAAGAAATCGACATGGAAGAAATCCTTATTGGAGGCAAATGTAAATTTAAATTACCTCTGAGGTCCCAAGAATCATCTCTCTTCACCATGAGCCTTTACAGGAAGACTAGGCTTAAACTAGTCTTACTGTTTAAGCCTAGTCTTCCTATGGACATGCTTTTCTTTTTTTTAAATATGTTTTTATTGATTTCAGAGAGAGGAAAGGAGAGGGAGAGATAGAAACATCAATGATGAGAGAGAATTATCGATCGGCTACCTCCTGCATACCCCCTATCGAAATGCAGGCATGTACCCCAACTAAGAATTGAACTGCGACCTCCTGGTTTACAGGTCAGTGCTTAACCACTGAGCAACACTGGCCGGGTGACAGGCATATCTTCTGTATGTGGCTCACTGTGGAATCACCTATAAGCATCAAATAAAGAATTAGTTAAGTGAGCAGTCAGGAAAAGTATATAAGACTGCATTGTTTAAGTTTTATTTCTGAAGGTTGTTGTTAAGTTAATAATAATAAATAAGCATATGCATAGGTATTAATAGTGAGGATAAATCACATTTATGTAAAATATAGATACTTAAAAATAAATGTATAATATTCATATCAGCAGGAGATCTAGCTAGTGAAAACTAAGATATGAGAAATAAATGGGACATAACCAGAGGGCAGGAGAAAGTCCTAATATACCAGTAGTTATAATATATATATGTATCACTTGTTTGTCTCTTTTCATTACTGAGTAGTATTCTTGGCATGTATGTACATTGTTTAAACATTCACTTACTATAGGACATTTTGGTTATTTCTAGTTTTTAGCTATTACATATAAAACTGCTATGAATATTATGGACAGTTTTTTTTTTAAGTGGACATGATTTCATTTCTCTGGGATAAATGCTCAGGAGGATTTCTGGTTTATGTAATAAATGTATATTTTATTATTTTGGGAACCTATTAAACTAGTTACCAGAGTGGCTAAGCCATTTTACATCACTACCAGCAATGAATGAAAGATTCAGTTTCTCCTCATCCTTACCAGTACTCCAGGTTGTCACCATATTTCATTTTTGCTCTTTTGATAGGTATATAATGATATATCATAGTGATTTGATTTGCATTTCCCTATTTGCTAGTGATGTTGAATATGTTTTCATGTACTTGTTTGCCATCAGGATATTCTTTTTGGTGAAATATCACATGTCTGAGACTATTTTTGAACTGAATGGTTTATTTTAAACTGTTTTAAAAATGGAAACATAGGAGGAGAAACCAAGATGGCGGCATAGGTAAACACCTAAACTGCTGCCTCGCACAATTTCAAAACTACAACTAAAAGACAAAACATCTATCACCCAGAACCACAGGAAAGCTGGCTGAGTGGAAGTTCTACAACTAGAAGGAAAGAGAAAAGAGCATTGAGATGTGCATAAGCACTGAAAAGCTGAGGTACGGAGGCATGCGAATTGGGCTGGCGGCGGGCGACTGGGTGCACTGCTTTTTTCAACCTGAAGGGAGACAAGCTCCCGAATACTCCAAACTCCAGTTTCTGGGGAGATGCTGGGGACCCAAACTCCTATGGGGAGAAGCTGGACTGTCTGCCATCGGGTCGGAAAGGGAGGGTGACTTTCTTGCAGAGGTGCGCCCAGCAATCATTGTTTACTGAGCTAGGATGCGGGACATGGGGACTTGGAAACTGGCAGCCATTGCTGTTTGCCATGCCCTAGCCTAGTGACTCCCTGAGACCCCGCCCCGCACAATCTACAAACTCACCCAATCTCCATACAGCGGCTTTTGCATATAAATGGCCTGCCCTATCGCAGCTTAACTTAACAAACTGCAGCTCCAAAACCCCCAAATCCCAAGCAAAGAGGAGAAAACAGTGGTTCTCGCTGTAGCTTCTGCTGGGTCACCTCAGACAGTAGCTGACCTGCACCCCATTGGAGATCCAGAAGCTAGTATATCTAGTGATCAGTGTGAGACAACACCAGATTTCAACTACTCACATCCATAAGTGACACATTCAAGAGGCAGACTCAGTGAGCACCACAGCCCCACTGAAACAAGTCCTGCCCCATAAACGTGTCTCCAGCGCAGCAGTTCTTCCGTTATAGACACGGCGTGTCCTCACAGCCAATTTGGCCTAGAGGTCAATTCCTCCCAGTGACACCAATAACAATCAAGACTTAACTACAACAAGGCTGTACACACAGTCCACAAAGGGGTGCACCAAGAGTGTCCACCTCAGGTAACTGGGAGGCCGACTCACTGGGCCATATAGGGCACCTAGCACACAAAGCCATCCTACCAACTCAGGGAACCAGTGAAAATGTGGAGACAAAGAAACAGATCACAAACAAAAGAAATGGAGGAAAACAAACGACTGGATATAGAGTTCAAAACCATGGTTATAAGGTTTTTCAAGAATTTCCTAGAAAAGGCCAATAAATTTAACGAGACCCTCGAGGATATGAAAAAGGACCAACTAGAAATTAAACATACACTGACTGAAATAAAAAATATACAGAGACCCAACAGCAGACTAGAGGAATGCAAGAATTAAGTCAAAGATTTGAAATACAAAGAAGCAAAAAACACTCAACCGAAAAAGCAAAAAGAAAAAAGAATCCAAAAAGTTGAAGATAGTGTAAGGAGCCTCTGGGACAACCTCAAGTGTACCAACATTGGAATTATGGGGGTGCCAGAAGAAGAGAGAGAGCAAGATACTGAAAATCTATTTGAAGAAATAATGACTGAAAACTTCCCCCACCTGGTGAAAGAAATAGCCTTACAAGTCCAGGAAGCACACAGAACCCCAAACAAAAGGAATCCAAAGAGGACCACACCAAGACACATCATAATTAAAATGCCAAGAGCAAAAGACAAAGAGAGAATATTAAAAGCAGCAAGAGAAAAACAGTTAATTACCTACAAGGGAGCACCCATAGGATTGTCAGCTGATTTCTCAACAGAAACTATGCAGGCCAGATGAGAGTGGCAAGAAATATTCAAAGTGATGAATAGCAAGAACCTACAACCAAGATTACTCTACCCAGCAAAGTTATCATTTAGAATGGAAGGTCAGATAAAGAGCTTCACAGAGAAGAAAAAGCTAAAGGAGTTCATCACCGCCAAACCAGTATTATATGAAATGCTGAAAGGTATTCTTGAAGAAGAGGAAAAAGAAGAAAAAAGTAAAGATAAAAATTATGAACAACAAATACATATCTATCAACAGGTGAATCTAAAAATCAATAAAAAATCCGAGGAACAGAATAAACTGGTGAATATAATAGAATCAGGGGTATAGAATGGGAGTGGATTGATAATTATCAGGGGGAAAGGAGTGTGGGGGGTATGAGAAAAGACTGGACAAAAATCATACACCTATGCATGAGGACAGTCGGGGGGAGGTAAGGGCAGAGGGTGGGGTGGGAACTGGGTGGAGGAGAGCTGTGGGGGCAAAAGGAGAAACAATTGTAATAATCTGAACAATAAAGATTTATAAAAAAGGAATAAAATAATAAAAAGAAAAAAAAGGAAACATATTTGACAGGTAACACTGTGTAAGTTTAATGTGTACAACATGTTGATTAATACATGTATCTATTGTAATATGATGGCTATGTAGGATTAGCTAGCACCTCTGGTTACTTGCTCCAACATGGATAAATCTTGAAAATACTCTGCTAAGCAAAATAAGCCAGATACAAAAGGACAAATATTATATGATTTCACTGATATAAAACTTCTAGAATAGGCGAATTCAGAAAGACTAAAAATATATTAGAGGTTTCCAAGACCTGAGGTAAGGGAAAATGGAGAGTTATTCTATCTTATATAATAAAAGGCTAATATGCAAATTGTCCTCTCGGGAGTTGGACAGACCAGGAGTTCGACCGCTTGCTATGATGTGCAATGACCACCAGGGTGTGGCACAGAACGAAGGAAGGCCCTGGCCAGCAGCTGGGGGAAGGAAAATACCACATCACCTAATTACCATTCTTTTTTCCTGGTGGGGATAATTAAGATGTAATCTCTTAATAAGTTTGGTGTCTGTAATACAATATTATTGTCTATAATCACAATACTGTGCATTAGATCTTTGGGGTTTATTTATCTCCTAGTTGTACTAATAAGTTTGTACTCTTAAAAAGTCTTCCCATTTCCATCATCTCTGACAATTCTGTTTTTGTTTTGTTTTTTAAATCCATCAGCCACTCTGTGCCTTTGGTGAATTCAATCCATTACATTTAGAGGAGTTATTGTAATGTAAGGACTTACTTACTACTACTATTTTATTGATTGATTTCTGATTGTTTTGTATTTCTGTTGTTTCTTTTTTTGCCTCTGTTCCTACTTACCTTTGAAAATTGGTGATTTCTTGGTGGTGTGTTCTGTTTCTCTTTTAAAAAAAATCTTTCGTAAATCCATCTTGGATTAAAAGAATATTTTTATTGATTTCAGAGAGAAAGGGAGAGAGAAGTACCAATGATGAGAGAGAATCATTGATTAGCTGCCTCCTGCATGGGGTCCCCTACCAGGAGACCAAGCCTGCAACCCGGGTACGTGCCCTGACCTGGAATCGAATCTAACCATGACCTCCTGGCTCATACGTCAATGCTCAACTACTGAGTCACACTGGCTGGGCTATCTTAGATTTTTGCTTTGTGGTTATCACAAGGCTTACATAAAACATCTCATAGACAAAACTGTTTATTTTATGCTGATAGCAACTTACCTTTGTTTGCCTAGAAAGCCTCCACCCTTTTTCTTCTCTTTTATATTTTTAATGTCACAATTTACATCTTTTTATGCTGTATATTCATTAACAAGTTATAGAAGCTATAGTTATTTTATTTTTTTAATGCATTAAAAACTTTTTTTTTAGAGAGAGAGAGGAAGGGAGAGGCACAGAGACACATTGATGTGAGAGCAGAACTTTATTGGCTGCCCCCTGCATGCTCCCAACTAGGGAATTAAGCCAACAACCAGGGAATGTGCCCTGACCAGGAATTGAACCAGTAACTTTTTGGTGCATGGGACAGCACTCAACCAACTGAGTCATACCAGCTAGGCTGCTATAGTTATTTTTAATACTCTTTTCCTTTAACCTTTATCCTATAGTTAAGTTAATTTAACACACAATCCTATTGCAGAATTAGTTTTCTAAATCTGACTATATATTTTTTACCTTTAGCATTGTGTTGTATATGTATTTTCATGTTGTATTTAGCATCGTTTCATTTCAGCTTGAAGAATTCCTATCAGCATTTCTTGCAAGGCAAGTCTAGAGACTATTAGACCTGCCTAATAGTGGTGATACATGTCCTCAGCTTTTGTTTCTGTGGTAAAGCCTTTATTTCTCCTTCATATCTGAAGAATAACTTTGATGGATAGAGTATTTTTGGATGGCAAGTTTTACCTTTCAGCACGTAATATGTCATTCCACCATCTCCTAGCCTGTAAGGTCTCTGCTAAGGAATCTGTTGATAGCCTAATGAGGGTTCGCTTATAAGTTATACTCTTTTTTCTCCTAGCTGCCTTTAGGATTCTTTCTTTCTTTCTTTTTTTCACATTCACATACTTTTATTACAATAGAATCCTGTAATTGTTCTATTTTATTATTAGTTACCAGAGGCCCAGTGCATTAAATTCATGCATGGTGGTGGGGGGGGGTGGGAGGAGACATCCCTCTCACAATCCAGAACTGCTGGCTCCCAACTGCTCTCCTGTCTGCCTGCCTGATTGCCCCTAACCACTTCTGCCTGCCACCCTGATCACCCCCTAACTGCTCCCCTGCCAGCCTGATTGCCCCTAAAGGCCCTCCCCTGCTGGCCTGGTCACCACTAACTGCCCTCCCCTGCTGGCCTGGTCGCCCCCAACTGCCCTCCCCTGCAGGCCTGGTCGCCCCCAACTGCCCTCCCCTGCCAGCCTGGTTGCCCCTAACTACCCTCCCCTGCAGGCCTGGTCACCCCAAACTGCCCTCCCCTGCCAGCCTGGTTGCCCCTAACTACCCTCCCCTACAGGCCTGGTCACCCCTAACTGCCCTCCCCTGCTGGCCTGGTCACCACTAACTGCCCTCCCCTGCTGGCCTGGTCGCCCCCAACTGCCCTCCCCTGCAGGCCTGGTCGCCCCCAACTGCCCTCCCCTGCCAGCCTGGTTGCCCCTAACTACCCTCCCCTGCCGGCCTGGTCGCCCCTAACTGCCCTCCCCTGCAGGCCTGGTTGCCCCTAACTACCCTCCCCTGCAGGCCTGGTCACCCCTAACTGCCCTCCCCTGCCAACCTAGTCACCCCTAACTGCCCTCCCCTGCCGGCCTGGTCACCCCTAACTGCCCTCCCCTGCTGGCCTGGTCGCCCCCAACTGCCCTTTCCTGTAGGCCTGGTCGCCCCCAACTGCACTCCCTTGCTGGCCCGGTAACCTCCAACTGTCCTCCCCTGCTGGCCTGGTCACCCCTAACTGCCCTCCCCTGCAGGCCTGGTCCCCCCAACTGCCCTCCCCTGCAGGCCTGGTCACCCCTAACTGCTCTCCCCTGCAGGCCTGGACCCCCCCAACTGCCCTCCCCTGCAGGCCTGAACCCCCCACCCCCCGCAACTGCCCTCCCCTGCAGGCCTGGACCCCCCCCCCAACTGCCCTTCCCCGCAGGCCTGGAACACCCCCCTAACTGCTCTCCCCTGCAGGCCTGGTGACCCCTAACTGCCCTCCCTTGCAGGCCTGGACCCCCCCCCCCAACTGCCCTCCCTTGCAGGCCTGGACCCTCCCCCCAAATGCCCTCCCCTGCAGGCTTGGTGACCCCTAACCGCTCTACCCTGCAGGCCTGCCCCCCCCCAACTGCCCTCTCTTGCAGGCCTGGTTTCCCCCAACTGCCCTGCCTTGCAGGCCTGATCCCTCCAAACTGCCCTGCCCTGCTGGCCTGATTGCCCCCAACTGCCCTCCCCTGCCAGCCATCTTGTGGTGGCCATCTTGTGTCCACATGTGGGTGGCCATCTTTGACTACATGGGGGCAGCCATCTTTGACCACATGGGGGCGGCCATCTTGTGTGTTGGAGTGATGGTCAATTTGCATATTACTCTTTTATTAGATAGGATTGTTGTTAATCTCTCACTATAACTAATTTATAAATTAAACTTTATCATAGGTATGTATGAAGAGGAAAACATTATACATATAGGGATTGGTACTATAGGATTCTTCCTTTATATTTAATTTTTATAGTTTTATTATAATATATCTTGGAAGAGATCATTTTCCATGGAGATAATAGGGTGACCTGTTAGCTCCATGAACTTGGTTGTCCAAGTTTCTTCCCAAGTTTGCAAAGTTCTCAGTTATTATTTATTTAAATAAACTTTATGTCTCCTTCTCCCTCTTTTCTCCCCCTGAAATCCAGATTATTTTGCATGCTTTGCAGAGCTCATTCTTGAGGCTATACATATGGCGACGTAAAAGGACAAACTAAAGAGGTAGAGGTAATCTTTGAGGATGTCTTAAGGATTAGCATGAGATGAGTAGAGATGTTATGTCCTTGGAGCAATCAGAACCATCTTTGATAAGTGATTGTTTTTATTCAAGATCCTCTTCTCCATGAATCTCAGAATTTTTATATTTTAAGTGGGAAAATTTAGACCTCCTCACTAAGCCTCCATAGCTTACCTTTTTATGGATTCAGAGACTGAGATGCCGCATATGCCTTACCTATTTGATTTTTTAGACTTATTCTCCGAAGTAGTAGGTGTGTCATTATATCTTACCAATGAAGAAATTTTGATAGAGACCACATAATAAGTAAAAGTAGTAAAGGAAGGAACTAGGTATGTTTTCCTCCAGTTTGCTCAGCTTTAACGATGGTATTGTAATTATCATATAATGCTTGCTTCCGTTTCATGAGGTTGTGCATCAGTGTGCTTGGCCCATCATGGGTTCTTATACAGTAAAGGTCCCCATTCTCCCACCAATTTCGCAGCAGGGAATGGTTATTTTCCACCTAATTTCAAGCATGGGATGAAGAAGAAATGGATATAAGGCAAGAAGACAGGAAGGTTAAGTTTCAGGCTTCAGCATTGAAATTATATTCCTCATCCGTAATGACAGTGCTCACAGCTCTAAGATGTTTTCAAAGTGGTGATCCAGGTGATTAGTGAGGAGAAAGCACAGTGAGTTCTACCAGGAGCCTTTAAAACTCCACCTGGCTGTTCAAAGAGATCCTATTATCCTAATCTCTGTCACATTCTTCCCTGCATAGTAATGAGCTTTCCCCCAGGTGAAGCATGGCTTATAATCACCCATAACCTTGCAGAGCAGCCTTGATCCAGTGGGCAGGGCCCTGGGGAAAGGTACCTTTCTGCCCTCTATCCAAGAATCAGCAACCTGCTAGCTAAGTCCCTGTGATGTAAGTAAATTTGAAGATACTACTCTAGCAACCCTCACAATAGCCTGAGTGGGAGTAGATATTTTCTTTATTCCCCTACTTCAGACACTTAGGCTTAAAGATGGGAAATCAGTTGTCCTCTGTCTAAGACTGAATACATGGTGGGACCAGGAAAAACCTCGTATATATTTGGCACAAAGTTTATGACTTTTTCTACTATTCTTCTCTGCTGACGTGACCAACTCTGTCCTTCCACCTTCCTGTGTGTATTCATGATTTCTACCTACAATGATAGCCATGAGTATAAAAGGCAATGATATCCTACTGGTTGGGTCTACCCACTGCTCCCATGTCTTCTTCTAGATAATGACATAGATCATAGATGTGTTTCTGGAAGGAGGCAGAAGCCATCCTTTTGGAGAAGATCTAGATCTAGAAAAAAATGAAGCTGAAATTTCAGTAATATCTAGGTCCTCAAGCTTCCATTTTATTTAATCAAGTATTGCTATAGACTCCAGTTGGAGGATGATAGGAGAAAAAGAAATGGATAAAGTTATTTTCATTGACTACAGCTTCAAAGTCTAGTAGAGGAGAAGACATACAAGCAGACATATAGAACATGATGTGACATGGTGACAATTCTGGATAGGTCATGATAGTAGAGAACGAGAGGTGGTGGTAGTTCTGTTTTAGCAGAAACGTGATTATCAATGTTTTCTAGAAGAGAATGAAGAGTTAAGGCAGGCAGGTTTAAGCAGAGAGAGAAGCATATGTACAAAAACTTATTTTCCAGAACCAATCCAATGAGTTCAAATTAATTACGAGTAAGTGTGTAGTATGAGGTGTAGGATGTTCTGTGGGAGAATGACAGGTGATGAAACTGGAAATGCAATGTAGGGTATGAACATGAAGAGCAATGAAGTCTGTACTGGAATACTGGCTAGGATGCTTTCAACCTTTAGAAGGAAGCCTTCCATCATTCCATATTATAGGCCAGTGGTTTGGCAATGATGCCAGAGGTGAGTTTAATGATTAGTTTTGCATGAGAAAAGTGATTGGCTATCAATGTGGAGGGTGGATGTGTATGTGTGTGAAAGGAATGCAGTGATCAATGGGAAGGCTACTGCAATAATCCCAGGGCAAGTCATAAGAGCTGAATCTTTCCAGTAGCGGTAGAGATGAAGTGATGGCACATATTAGAGGTGGTAGATGCACGTGGACATATTAGTAGCTGGATGTTACTAATTGGTAATCAAGTGAAGAAGGAAAAGGGTTTTGTGATGGCACTCACGGACTTGTATTTTATAATGGAGATAAGCCTTCCAGCAATGTTTTCTCCCAATGTTTTTAGTGTTTTCTCTGTATTATATCTTTGGTCTCTAATGAGGTCAAAAGTGAATTGACCCCACAAGGCATAAGCTAAGCTCATATTTTTAGAATCAGAGGATAGCAGCATGACAAGGTTGAGGAGAAAGACATTTGACCCAACTCTGTCATTCCATAAGTAGGAAAACTGAGACTGACAAAAACATGGCTACCATAGGTGTCCAGAAAGTGATGGCAACTGTGTTTCTTATTCTCCCCATCCAGGTATCAAGGGAAGTGGGCCTGCGGCATAAATGGATAACTATTATGTGCCATATTCTCTTATTGGTACAGGAAGGGCTCTTAAGGGGAAAATCTTACGGCTTAAGGTGAGTGTCTAGCCCAGTCTTTTAGGTCACGCGGTGGAGATCTTGATCTTCCATCCTATGATTGATGTCTATGATTGAGAATTTCCAGTGAGAGGAGGAAACTGGACATCAAGATATAGTGACAGAATGCTCTCAGAAGTCAATTAAATCTGTTTCAGTTCTAATGCTTATACATCAAGTTTCTTCTTCTCTGAAGTGAGATCATAATATGTACATTCTGAAGTTGTTATAGGAAAGCTAATAAGAAAATAACTAGCTAAGCACTCTGTAGGAATGCTTTTGTTTCACTAACCACATAAAAAAATACATAGGAAATGCTTTCAACCTTTAGAAGGAGGCCTCCAGTCATTCCATATTCTAGGCCAGTCGTTTTCAAAGTGTGTTCCCTAGACAAGAAACATCAGCATTGCTTGGAACTTGTGAGCAACGCTAATTCTCAGGCTCTACCACAGAATCAGAAATTGGTGGTGAGGCCCAGAAACCTGTATCTTAGCAATCCCTCCAGGTGTTCCTGATGCACTTTATAGTTTGATAATCACAGCTACAGGCAGATTGTGGACCCATGGGCTGGGAACTGTCTTCAGTGGTGACATCGTTCCTATCCACCTGTCCTTAATGTGTCCTTTGGACTAACCCTCACATGGTCCTGGCCTCTATCTTGTTTACATCCCTACCCTGGAATTGTGGGTGCTTTAGAGATGTGATTCCCTTCCAAACCTTGAGAGGAGAGAAGGTGAGAAGTAGTGAGTAGACTGACACCAAAATAAGGCCCTTTGCTTTAATGAACCAAGGATCCTGTCTCAGGAGACAGAGGGTGGAATGCTCAAGGTTTAGCAGTAGTGGGTGCTCCTGTTGTTGTCTTTGCCACTGTCACCTTTGCCACTGTCACCTTTGCCACTGTTGACTTTGCCTTTGTCTTTGCCCCCATTGTTGCCGGTGTCATGCTAACCGTCATATTTACTTCAACTTCTGGGGCATTTGTAGTTATTGGACCTGCAGTTGATGTCATTAGGTGACCACTACAGAGAATAGGATTAAACTCTTTGCCATTCAGAACACAGCACATTTTTTCCTTGCTGCACATCCCAGTTGGAGGGTTTATTAGTAACTCTCCAGGTTTGCACTGGCGCCTGCAATTTCCACTTTTGTTTGCACACTTTCTCACATACCAACTACCTGTATAAAGGAAATATATAAATCATGTAAGTCAGAGATCTATCATGATAGGTAAAAATGACAGTCATTTTTTGAACACTGATTATTCAAGTCCCTTGCCAGTTGCTTTATTATACCTTTCCTAGTCATGAAGACCTGCTGTGAGGATTAAATGAGATTTTATAAACATATGCACACACATAGATTATTTTTTATATATGTATGACCCTTTCTGAAACCAAAGTTCTGCATTAAAACACATGGCAGGTGTCTATTTTCCATTTTAAGCAGAAAACTATATGACATGATTACTTATGAATATAAAACTGCTAATCAATTAAAAAAATGCAACTAAGCACACCTAAATAGAAGCTTAAAACTATAATTTTAAAATATATAATGCTCAAATCATACTGTAATGCATCCCACTGTTATGAAACACATATGGCATTTATTGATGCCTGGTGAGATTTTTAAAATGCCTACACATTTCTCAGGTCCTACAAACTGTATTTGAAATATATGTCTGGATTTTTCTTATATATTACTTGATAAATATAAATATATATTTTTCATATATATATGTACTTAGAAATATAGCTATAACTATGTATTATTGAGGTATCAATATATTCTACAAAATTTTGGAAATAAAAAACCCAAAGCCAGTCTACAAGTAATATATTCATTAGGGATACATTTTGTAGGATATGGCTATATATGTGTACATATTACTATATATATATATATATATATATATAGTAATATATATATAATAAATAATATATATATATAGTAGTATATATATATATACTAAATTCTCTCATCACATGGTATATAACACACAGAAGGCCCTGAAGAGATGCTGAAACTCTTTCTCACCTTGTTCTACATTACTTAACTCATTCCTCTTCATTCAACCAACAAATATATAGTGAGTTCCTAATATGTCAAGAACACTGCAGGATGATGGGAATAAACAATGCACAGAAAGACAAGGTCTGAGAAGCTTATATTGGAGAAGGGGAGGAAGAAAAGAACAAGTAAATGAATAAACAGAGCAACTACAGTTTGTGTTAAGTGCAACAAATTGAAAAAATAATGTGATGTAGCAGAGAGTAATCATTTTTGAGTTCTGACTGTTAACACCACTATTATCCCTTGTCAACTGCTTAATCCTCTCTGAAGATTAAATGAGATTTTGCATGCATACTATTTATATACATGCATTTATACACATAGATTTCTAGATCTATGTATGGGCCTCTAACTACTATTACCAGAATTCTGTGTGGGGGTCATTGAGGAAAGTATCCCTCAGGAAAATGATATTCAACCCTAGACATAAAGGATGAAAAGGCTCTAACGATATGACAATCTAGAAAAGTGTTTAAAGAAGAAGGAATAACATGTAAAGGCCATGAGTAGTGGAAGAACCTCATACTTCTGAGGAACAGAAAGATTTCTTGACTTCTTTGTTTTCATGATTTTTCTTACTCTATTTCTTCTTTTTCTTCTTTTGTATTTGCAAGGGCTCTCTATAATGCTCCTTAGGCTTCAAATTACACTGCACTCCTTCCACAATTCCCTTCTTTTTCAGGATCCCAAATATCTCCATAAACATAACATTCAAGTGTTTTTCTTCATGAAGCAAACTATGTGAATGGAAACCACAGATCAAGGTTCCCTCCTTTCTATCTTGATCTTCTGTGGGCACTGGCATTTTACTGATTTTTCTTTCCAAATGTCCTTTCTAAAGCCTCAAGATCGTGGGTTAGAGTTAGATAATCTTACAGAATAATCCTGAATTGCTTATGTTTATATAGAAAGAAAAACTAAGGGGTTTTCTTAGGACCTTTGGTTTAGAAAGGGGACACCATGCAAGTATGTGATATATGTCATTAATGTCCTAGAGACAGAGTGAGAAATCATGCAGTCTAAACGCATAGGATTTCAAGGATGGAATAGATCTGAAACAATTTCTGAGACAACACTCATAATATTATTAATTTCCTCTTGAACAGTTCTGCAAATTCTAGAGAACATTCAATACTATTCGTAGAAGCAGCTGGAGAGATATTATACAATTTCCATTAAGAAATTGTACCTCAAAAAGATCGATTCTCACTATGTGCCATATGTAAAATATGGGAATGTGTTCAATGTAAAATAAAAACAAAACTGCACAATAATAAAACCTGTAAAAGAAGTTTCAATAAGCAGAATTAATTAAAATGATTTAAGCTATTATTTATTCAAGAGAAATTGACAAAAGTGGCAATTCTCTCAATTAAAAGTGAGATAAGGAGAGAAACACATTTTGAAAATATTGATGAATTTGCTTTCATTGAAGCTAGGAAAGTAAAATTATAAATAAACTATTTAAACTTAAAAAGAAAACAAAGAAATCTGTAAGCATGGTGAATAAACTGTTAGCATGCAGAACTTTCTAAGTTAGTGGAAGACTGCAAACAAAATACCAGTATATTTTCCATATGAAAATGAAATTTTTGTGTCTCAAATAAATTAATACATTTTTTAGAAGTCACCTATATATTTAAAATATTTGCAAGAAATGTGAAATAGAAAGTTTGAAAACAGTAACAAAATAGTATCACTTGGCTATACAGTATATGCTAGTTTTTTTTCCTTATGACCTTTTGATAAACCAATGGAACTTCTAAAATTTACCAATATAAGCATGGGATCTTACAATGTTATATTAACAAAGTTGTACAATGTTATTTGTAATAGTGACACACTGGAAAAAACAATCCAAATAACACACAATAAGGGGCTCTTCAAGGTATTTTTGGTACAAGAAATGTGAAAATAATAATAAGCACCTACTGTAAATTGTATATTCAAGGAATACACAAAGACTTGGGAAATTTCTTCTATGTATTCTTAAGTTTCAAAATGCAGATTATAACTTGTTCATTAGTTGGTCACAATTTTTAAAGTGTAAGCATTTTACATGAAATGGTGGCCAATTTCTTTACTTCTTAAATGCTTTCAGTGTTCCTGTCTTAATTGTGTAAATATAAACTATGGAATTAAATAAAAGGAAGGAATGCTTATAGAAGCAGAGCTGAAATCTGATACAGGACTTCCAAGTGGCTTGACTCCCCCCACCTCTTCACTCAGAATATTTTTCTTTCCTTTTCCAACTTTAGGTTCTATTAACTACATCCAAGAATTTAAAAAATGGGGAATGTTCTCTGTAAGACCAAGAAAACTGGGAGAAGTAATATTTTAGAATTGTTGCCATATAAAGTGAAGCGAGGCAGGGCTGGACTGCTCTGGCCCTAAGTGATAGCACAGGGAAGTTTGGGGTGTCATGATCATGTCAGTCCTGGGCTTCTCATTATTCTCCCTCAACACCAGTTATGGACATTGTGAGAGCATTGAGGTCTCTTAGTGGTGTTTTGAAGAAGTAAGGCAAACCTCAGCCCCACTCCTGTGGTAGCCCTGCCCCTACTCCCATAGCCAGTTTGAAAACAGGGACTCCATGTGCAGGACCCTGTCCTAAGTTGGTGTTTCTTCTTCCCCAATATTCTATTTACCTGAGACCAACTGGGCCAGGAGCAAAAAAATTGCAAGAGCGAGTAATAGGTACTTCATGACTCCTGAAAGACAGTAGGCAGGCAGTGGGTTCTATGGAGTCCAGAACTGTGTATTCAGTGTGGCTCTGCACACGGGTCTTTATTGTCCTCCCTAGGTGGGGTTGGGCTCAGCCAGTGAACCAGAAGGATATAGGACACTGTGCCAAACATGACTTCAGTCCATTGGCCAGCAGCTCTAATTGGGGCATCACTGTTCAAGAGGCCTGTTCTAGGCATGCCTTGGGGGAAAGAGAAAGATAAGAGAAAGTGTAAGACCTGCTGAAGTGTATGGCAATTTAGAGAGAAAGACACAGAGGAATTTTTGTTGATTTCCCCAATGCTGGGTACGCCTACCTTTTTCCCACGGTCTCCTATGTTGGTGGTTCTACCAGAGTATTTATCTTACTGCATTGTGACAGTCTGTTCACCTGTATGTCTCTCCCCCTAAAGTAAAATGTATTGTTTGAACACTGACTATATGTACATTTTTTTAATATTAGTTCTGGGCATGGAGGAGTACCTAAGCAATTTTTTGGTGAGTGAAAAATTTCCTTGGTGATAATCTGTCAACTTAGGAAATCCTTTTTAAAGAAATAAGTCAGTGCTCCAAGATATATGTACAAAGATGTCTTTAAGGGAGTAGAGGGAAGTAACAAGAGTTACTGGTGTTAGCTGGGCCTGGAACCATGGATCTGTGTGAACTCCTGAGCTACCAGATGGTAGTGGAGTAGGTGGATCTTTCTTGCACCTCTTCTAAACTGGATATAAAATTAAATTGGGGAACATTCATCCTGAATTACCACCTGAAGAGTAGCTGAAGAGGAAACTTTTGACAAGGAAGGGCAGAAACTGCCTCAAGACTGCTCCTGCACAACGGCTTATATGACATGGTCAGGGTTGAGATTCACAGCCGGCCAGCATGAGGGGGGAATCCCACCCACAAACAGGACAACAACAATCAAGACCCAGTTACAACAGGAGATCCCAAATAACCGACACAGGGGACATTCCTAGAGCATCCAGCTTAGGAGATCAAAGAGACTGCACCACTGGGTCCCACAGGACCCTTACTGCATAAGGCCACCTCACGAAGACTGGGAGGCATAGCAATTCTAATATATAGAAACAAACAGAAAGGGACAGCAAAAATAGGGAGACAAAGAGACAACCCTCAATTGAAGGAAAAGGAGGAAGCTCCAGAAAAAGAACTGAATGAAATGGAGGCAAGCAATTTATGAGAGATAGAGTTCAAAGTAATGGTTATAAGGATGCTCAAGGAACTTATTGGAAATTACAATAAAGCATGAAAAGGAAAATAGAAACCTTGAACCAGAATCAGTTGGAAACAAAGAATACCATATGTGAGTGACATGAAGAATACACTGGAAGGGGGCAATCCAAGATGGCGGCGTAGGTAAACACCTAAACTGCTGCCTCGCACAACAATTTCAAAACTACAACTAAAAGACAAAACGTCTATCACCCAGAACCACGGGAAAGCTCGCTGAGTGGAAGTTCTACAACTAGAAGGAAAGAGAAAAGAGCATTGAGACGTGCACGAGTGCTGAAAAGCTGAGGTACGGAGGCGCGTGATCCGGGCTGGCGGCAGGCATTGCTTTTTTCAACCCGAAGGGAGACAAGCCCCCGATTACTCTGAAATCCAGTCTCTGGGGAGACACGGGGGACCCAAACTCCTACGGGGAGAAGCTGGACTGTCTGCCAGTGAGGGTGGCTTGCTTTCAGAGCTGCGTGCAGGAATAATTGTTTACTGCACTGGGGCATGGGACTAGAGCCATTGCTGTTTGCCACGCCCTAGCCTAGTGACACCCTGAGGCCCCGCCCTACACAACCTACAAACCCACCGAAGCTCCAAGCAGCAGATTTAGCATAAGAAAGCCCTGCCCTATCGCAGCTTAACCTAGCAAACTTGCAGCGGGGTCAGACAGCTCCAAAACCTCCAAACCCCAACCAAACAAAGAGGAGAAAACTGTAGCTCTCACTGTAGCTCCTGCTGGGTGGCTTCAGACATTAGCTGACCTGCACCCCATTGGAGATCCAGAAGCCAGTGTACCTAGTGGTCAGTGTGAGACACCAGATTTCAACGCCTCACATCCATAAGTAACACATTCAAGAGGCAGATTCAGTGAGCACCAAAGCCCCATTGAAACAAGTCCTGCCCCATAAGTGTGTCTTCAGCGCAGAAGTTCTTCCATTATAGACACAGAGAGTGCTCAGTGCTAATTGGCCCGGAGGGCAATTCCTCCCAGTGTACCAACAGCAATTAAGGCTTAACTACACCAAGACTTTGCACTCAACCCACAAAGGGGTGTACCAAGAGCATCCACCTCAAGTGATTGAGGAGGCTGAGGTACTGCCCCCTATAGATCACCTACCACACAAAGCTACTGCATCAACACAGGGAAGCAGCCAAAATGTGGAGACAAAGAAACATGTCACGAATGAAAGAAACGGAGGAAAGCAAACTACTGGATGACATAGAGTTCAGAACCACATTTATAAGGTTACTCAAGAATCTTCTAAAAACCGCCGAGAAACTTGATGACACTTCTGAGGAGCTTAGTGAGACCTTCAAGGACCTTAATGAGAATGCCAAAAAAATGGAAAAGGATCAGTCAGAAATGAAGCATACACTGTCAGAAATAAGGAATATACAGAAACTCAACTGTAGATCAACGAACCCCAAGAAGCAAACCAAAGATCTGAAATATGTGGAAACAAAAAACTTCCGACCAGAAAAACAAAAAGAAAAAAGAATCCAAAAATATGAAGATAGTGTAAGGAGCCTCTGGGACAACTTTAAGCGAACCAACATCCGAATTTTTGGGGTGCCAGAAGAAGGGAGAGAGCAAAATATTGAAAACCTATTAGAAGAAATAATGACAGAAAACTTTCCCTACCTGGTGAAAGAAATAGACTTACAAGTTCAGGAAGCACACAGAACCCCATACAAGAGGAATCCAAAGAGGACCACACCAAGACACATCATAATTAAAATGCCAAGGGCAAAAGACAAAGAGAGAATATTAAAAGCAGCAAGAGAAAAACAGTTAATTACCTACAAGGGAGTACCCATACGACTGTCAGCTGATTTCTCAACAGAAACTATGCAGGCCAGAAGGGAGTGGCAAGAAATATTCAAAGTGATGAACAGCAAGAACCTACAACCAAGATTACTCTACCCAGCAAAGCTATCATTCAGAGTTGAAGATCAGATAAAGAGCGTCACAGACAAGAAAAAGCTAAAGGAGTTCATCACCACCAAACCAGGATTACATGAAATGCTGAAAGGTATTTTTTAAGAAGAGGAAGAAGAAGAAAAAGGTAAAGATAAAAATTATGAACAACAAAATGACATCAAATACATACCTACCAACAAGTGAATCTAAAAATCAAGTGATTAAAAAATCTGAAGAACAGAATGGACTGGTGAATATAATAGAATCAGGGACATAGAAAGGGAGTGGACTGATGATTCTCAGGGGAAGCAGGTGTGAGGGGTGGATGAAGAGATTGGACAAAAATCTTACTCCTATGGATGAAGACAGTGGTGGGGGGTAAGGGCATGGGGTGGGGTGGGGAATCAGGTGGAGGGGAGCTATGGGGGGAAAAAAAGAGGAACATCTGTAATAATCTGAACAATAAAGATTTATTTAAAAAAAAAAGGAATACACTGGAAGGAGTCAGAGAAAGACATGTATCACATGATTTCACTCATATATGGAACCTTATGAACAAAATTATCTGGTTAACAAATTAGATGCAGAGATATAGAAACAAAGAATAGATTATGGAATCTCAGATGAAAGGCGTGGAAGGAAAGGTCTGTGTGAAGGGATCAAACAAAGAATGTGTATGTATATATGCATAGCCCATGGACACAGCAAATAGGGTGGTGAAGGTCTAGGGTGAGGGGTAGGGCAAAAGGGTTAAATGGGGGGGAGGGGAGGGAGGGGAACATATGTAATACTTTCAACAGTAAAGATTTAATTTAAAAAAGAGTATAAAAGAATATGCTGGAAGGAATAAAAAGTAGATCTAATTTAGCAGAGAATCAAATCAGTGATTTGGAAGATAAGATAGAAAAACACACACCCAATTAGAGCATCAAAAAGAAAAAAGAATGATAAAGCAGGAGGTGAGTTTAGGGGAATTTTGGGATAATATGAAATAACATTAGCATTATATGCGGTACCAGAAGGAGAAGAAAGTGAGTAAGGAATAGAGAACCAGTTAAAGAAATAATGACAAAAAACTTTCCTAACCTGGTGAAGGAAAAAGTCACGTAAGTTCAGGATTCACAGAGAGTCCCAATCAAGATAAACCCAAAGACACATCATAATTAAAATGGCACACATTAAGACAAAGAATCGTAAAAGGGGGGGAGGGGCAGAGAGAGAGAGAGATAGAGAGAAAGAGAAAGTTACCTACAAGGAAGTTCCCATTAGACTGTAAGCTGGCTTCTCATCAGAAACATTTCAGGCCGGAAGGGATTTTCATGAAATATTCAAAGTAATGACAAGTAAAGACCTGAATCCTAGAGTACTCTGTCTAGCAAGACTATCATTTGAAATTGAAGGTGAAAAATAGAGCTTCCCGGAGTAAAAAAGGCTAAAGGAGTACATTATTACCAAATGAACATTGCAAGAAATGTTAAAAGGACTGCTTGAAGAACAAGAAATCCAGAGAGAGAGGAACATAGGTATAAAGGGAAAAAATGGCAATAAGTACTGATCCATAATAACCTTAAATGTAAATAGAGTAAATGCTCCAATCAAAAGACACAGGGTAGTTGACTGGATAAAAAAACATGACCCATATATGCTGTCTTCAAAAGACCCACCTCAGAAGAAAAGATTCACATAGATTGTAAGTGAAAGGCTGGAAAAAGTAGTCCATGCAAATGAAAATAAACAAAAAGCTGGGGTAGCAATACTTATATCTGACAAAATAGACTTCAAAATAAAGGACATTTCAAGAAACAAAGAAGGTCACTACATAATACTAAGGTGATCTATCCAACGGGAATATATAATCCTCATAACATGTACATACCCTACATAGGAGCCCCTAAATATATATTAAAAAATCTTGGTGGAATTTAAGGGAGAGGTTGATAGCACAACAAGGAAGGGCAGAAACCACCTCAAGACTGCTCCTGCACAATGGCTTATATGACATGAGGGGACTTGAACAGCCCCTACTGGCCTCACTGGATAGATCTTCCAGACAAAAAATCAACAAGGTAACACTAATCTTAAATGCACACTAGATCACATGGATTTAATGGATATTTACAGAACATTTCATCCCAAAACATCAGAATATACATTCTTCTCAAGTGCACATGGAATATTTTTGAAAGGTAAAAAGTTTTGACATGTTTGGACACAAAATAAGTTTTTAAAAAATATTTTATTGATTTTTTTACAGATGGAAGGGAGAGGGATAGAGAGTTAGAAACATCGATGAGAGAGAAACATCGATCAGCTGCCTCCTGCACACCCCCTACTGGGGATGTGCCCGCAACCAAGGTACATGCTCTTGACTGGAATCGAACCTGGGACCCTTCAGTCCACAGGCTGATGCTCTATCCACAGAGCCAAACCAGTTAGGGCCACAAAATAAGTTTTAACAAATTCAAGAAGATTGAAATCATATCAGGCATCTTCCTGGATCACAATGGCATGAAACTGGAAATCAACTACATTAAAAAATACTCAAAAACATTCAAACACATGAAGGCTAAGTAGCATATTATTAAAGGATTACCAATGAGATCAAGGAAGAAATAAAAACTTCCTCCAAACAAACAAAAATGAACACAACAACCCAAAATCCCTGGGACACAGCAAAAGCAGTCCTGAGGGAAGTTCATAGCGTTACAGACCTACCTCAAGAAACAAAGAAAAGCTCCAATAAACAATCTAACCCTATAACTGAAATAATTAGAAAGAGAACAGGAAAAGCTCAGAGTAAGTTGAAGGAAGAAGATAATAAAGATCAGAGTGGAATAAATGACAGAGACGACAAAAAGAAAAAGAAATCAAGAAACCAAAAGTTGGTTCTTTAAACAGATAAACAAGATTGATGAACCTTTAGCCGGACGTATCAAGGAACAAAGAGAGTGGACCCAAATAAATAAACTCAGAAATAAAAGAGGTGAAGTAACACCTTAACAGGTTTGGCTTAGTGGATAGAGTGTTGGCCTGTGGACTAAAGGGTCCCAGGTTTGATTCCGGCTAAGGCATATACCTGGGTTGTGGGCTTGACCCCTACTCCTAAGCAGGGGGCTTGCAGGAGACAGCCAATCAATGATTCTCATCATTGATGTTTCTATCTCTCTATCTCTCTCCCTTCCTCTCTGAAATAAACACACACACACACACACACACACACACACACACATTAAAAAAAAAGAGGTGAAGTAACAACTGACATCACAGAAATACAAAGGATTGTAAGAACATACTTTGAACAACTACATGCCTGGATAACCTGGGCGAAATGGACACATTCCTAGAAACATAATATTCCAAAACTTAATCAGAAAGAATCAGAAAACCCGAATAGGCTGGTAACAACTAATGAAATTAAAGCAGAAAGAATAATAAGAACCAATTCCCAGCAAACAACAATCCAGGACCCGATGGCTTCATAGAAGAGTTGCACCTATTCTCCTCAAACTATTCCAAAAAATTTAAGAGGAGGGAGGACTTCCAAGCTCTTTTCATGAGGCCAGTGTTAGCCTAATTACAAAACCAGATTCCAAAGACACTACGAAGAATGAAAATTACATGCCAATATCCCTGATGAACATAGATGCTAAAATCCTCAGCAAAATATTAGCATGTCAGATACAGCAACACATTAGAAAGACCATACACCATAACCAAATGGGATTTGTTCCAGGGATGCAAGGCTGGTACAATATTTGCCATTTAATAAATGTGATGCATCACACAAACAAAATGAAGGATAAAAATCACATGATCATATCAATAGATGCAGAAAAAGCATTTGACAAAATCCAGGATCCATTTATGATTAAAACTCTCAGCAAAGTGGGAATAGAGGGATTATACCTCCGTATCTCATCATAATAAAGGCCATACATGAGAAACCTACAGTCAACATCATTTTCAATGGGCAAAAACCTAAAGCACCTCCCTTAAGATCAGGAACAAGGGATGTCTGCTTTCACTACTCTTACTCAACATAGTTCTGGAAGTCCTAGCCATAGTGATCAGAAAAAAATAAAAGGCATCCAAATTGGAAAGGAGGAAGTAAAACTGTCATTATTCACACATGACAAGATATTATTGTACATAAAAACCCTAAAGACTCCAGAAAAGAACTGCTAGGTTTAGTAAATTAATTCAGCAAAGTAGCTGGATACAAAATTAACATTCAGAAATCAACAGCATTTTTATAGACCAATAATGAACTCTGAGAAAGAGAGTAAAAAAAACAATCCCATGTACCATTGCAACAATAAAAACGAAGCTATCTCGGAAAAACTTAACAAAGGAGGTTAAAAACTTGTATTCGGAAAACTATAGGATATTGAAAAAGGAAATAGAGGAAGATACAAACAAGTGGAAGCATATACTGTGTTCATGGATTGCAAGAATTAACATCATTTAAATGGTCATACTACCCAAATCAATTTATTAATTCAATGCAATCCCTATTTAAATACCAATGGCATATCTCACAGTTCTAGAACAAGTATTCCAAAAAATTATGTGGAACCAAAAAATACCCTGAATAGCCTCAGCAATCTTGAGAAAGAAGAACAAAGTTGGAGGGATTACAATACCGGATACCAAGTTATACTACAAAGCCATTGTAATCAAAACAGCTTGGTACTGGCACAAGAATTGGTATATAGACCAATGGAATGGAAAAGAGACCTCAGAAATCAACCCATGTCAATGTGGTCAATTAATATTTGACAAAGGAGGCAAGAGCATAAAGGAATAAAGACAGTCTCTTCAATAAATGGTATAGGGAAAATTGGACAGGTACATGCAAAAAAATGAAACTAGCCCACCAACTTATACCGCACGCAAGAATGACATTCTTTAAAGATGAAACTAACCAAAGAATGACCCTTTCCCCTCTATACATTCATTTTGATGAATCAACATATTGAAGGACATATCTAGAAAACTAATAAATATTCTGTCAAGACCTTCCCCTGAGACCCCTAGGGTTCCCACCCACACATCTACACTAATAAAAGGGAAAGATGCAAATTGACTGTACATCCACAATGCCCACCAGCCAATCAGAAGTGAGTATGCAAATTAACCCAACAAAGATAACGGGTTAATTTGCTCACGCAGGTGCCCAGCTGCCTGGATCCCGGGAACATCCTTGGAACCCAGGCCGCTCAGAGCCTGTAGGCCCTGAGCGGCCGGGGTCCCAGAACGCCCGTGACCACTCCTGGCCTATGGGCCTTGACGCCAAGTGGCGTGGGGCAGGGTGGCAGAGGCTTGAGCAGGGCTGGAATGGACCCAGGGGGCCCTGCCCAAGCCACAGCGGAGGCTTGAGGAGGGCCTGAGCGGGCCGGGGGTACTCTGCCCAAGCTGTGGCAGAAGCTTGAGCAGGGTCTGAGCAAAGCTGGGGTTGGGGGGGGGAGGGGGGCTCTGCCCAAGCCACAGCAGTGGCTTGAGCAGAGCTGGGGGGGCCTGGCCCAAGCAGCAGTGGAGGCTTGAGCAGGCCTAGAGACTGGGGGGGGGGGGTGGGCGGGTGCCAGCCTCAGCTTGCCAGCAGTCCTACCTCTGCGTGTGAGCTGCAGAGGAAACACCTTTTCTGATTGCTCATTGGCTAAGCTCCCTGTATGCCACTGGTAATGTTCTTGGTAACTTGGGTAATAAGAATGCAAAAAGGTGTTCTAAGGTTTTTCCACCACACTCCTGGAGGAAAAAAACTAAGGTCTGCTGCTGGAGGGCTAAGAAATGTCATATCCTGCCCTAGCCCATTTGGCTCAGTGGATAATGCCTCGGCCTGCTGACCGCAGGGTCTGGGCTCAATTCTGATCAAGGGCATGTCTTAGGTTGCAGGCTCCTCCCTGGCCAGGGCCCAGGTCAGGACTCATGCAGGAGGCAACCAATCAAAGTGTCCCTCTAACATTGATGTTTCTCTCTGTCTTTCCCTCTCTTTTCCACACACTCTAAAAATCAATGGAAACGTATCCTCAGGTGAGGAAGGAAGGAAGGAAGGAAGGAAGGAAGGAAGGAAGGAAGGAAGGAAGGAAGGAAGGAAGGAAGGAAGGAGAAAGAGAGAGAGAGAGAGAGAGAGAGAGAGAGAGAGAGAGAGAGAGAGAGAGAGAGAGAGAGAAGGCAGGAAAGAAAGAAAGAAAGAAAGAAAGAAAGAAAGAAAGAAAGAAAGAAAGAAAGAGAAAGAAAGAAAGAAAGGAAGAAAGAAAGGAAGAAAGAAAGAAAGAAAGAAAAAGATCATATCCTATGAAAGACACATCTTGAAAATGCCTAAAGAAAGTTGTCACTTTTTCATGGTGAAGGAACTGCAGTCCGTGTTGATGAAAACACCTTGGCGGTTGTGGTGGCTGGCAGTGGCTGCAGTAGTGGGGTGATGGGGCTGGCGCCTTTCCCTGATCAGCCTGGTCGCCTTCTGCAGAGGGAGGCCAAACTGTGGCTTAGGCCCGCTCCCTGGGGAGCGGGCCTAAGCCGTCAGTAGGACATCCCCTGAGGGCTCCAAGTCTATGAGAGGGGGCAGGCTGGGCTGAGGGGACCCCCACCCCCAGTGCACAAACTTTGTGCACCAGGCCCCTAGTACAAAAATAAAAGCATGAAGACAACCCAGCACAGGCTCTTTGGAGCACACCTATACCTTTTCTCTGGCATGACTTTTTGTTTTCTTTCTCTTAGACACTTAAGTGTCCCTGTGAGACTTACAACCAGGGGAGCAGCAGGCAGAGGCAGCTAGTTCCAGGATAACCCTCTGAACCTGTCTCCAAGACTTCCCTTTTCTCTGAGTTTCCAGTGAGCTGACAGCAGTCCCACCTTGGCTCACTTCTCTCACTGTGACTTTTACTTCTCATTGAATTCATGCAGCCCAGCATTCTTTCCTATAACATTGTAGAGAGCCACAGTAGCCCTGCCAAGGCTCTCTCCTGTTGCTGCTTCTACCCTTAGCACTTCCTTTGTTTCACTGTCCCTAGCTTTAAGAAATGTACTCTCAAAATCACCTGGACTCATGTTGTGAAACCTTTCCCACACAGTCAAGAACCCACACATGATAGGTCAGCTCAAGGCAGATCCACTCTGAGCCAGGTCCCCATCTGTTAACATAGCCACTATTTTTTTACACCTGAAACTAATATAAAATAATATTGAATATCAATTATAACTGAAAAAATATTTGCTTTGTGTTTTATAAATTTCTTCTTTTCATGTCGACTATTTTATTTGATGTATTAGAGTTTGATGTGCTAACCATTCTCTACTGGTTTAATTTGAACCTTTAATAATATAGTATTTTCAAATTTTCTCTTTTCCTAATGTATGGATCAAGTGACATATGTTTCCCTCTAAGAACTAGTTAGCTGATATGTTAAATCTCTAATATAATTTAGTTCAGAATATTTTATTTTTCAGTTTTATTGAGATAGATTGATAAATTAAAATTGTATATACAGTATATTAGGTATACCACATGATGTTTTGATTACCAAAATCAAAGTAATTAACATAGCTATCAGTTCACATAGTTACAGTGTGTGTGTGTGTGTGTGGTGAGAACACTTGCCATCTATTTTATTTTTTCCATTTTATTGAATTTATTGGGGTGACACTGGCTAACAAAATTATACATGTTTCAGGTGCACAATTCTACAACATATCATCTGTTCACTGTATTGTGTGTTCACCACACCAAATTACATCTCCATCCATCACCATTTATCCCCCTTTCATTTTTTTCACCCCTCCCCCACTCTCTGGTAATTACCATATTGTTGTCTGTGCTTATGAGTATTTTTTTCTTTGCTTAATCTCTTTACCTTTTTCACCCAGACCTTTAACTCCCCTCCCCTCTGACAGTTGTAGGTCTTTTTATTTGTATCTATGAGTGTTTTTATTTTGTTAGTTTATTTTGTTCCTCAGGTTCCACATATAAGTGAAATCATATGGTTCTTGTTTTTCTCTGACTGGCTTATTTCACTTAGCATAATACTTTCCAGGTCCATCCATGCTGTCTCAAAGGGTAAAATTTCCTTCTTTCTGAGCATTTCATAGGTGCCAGACACTGTGCTTCATATTCAATGTGCCTTACTTTATTTTTCTTATTTTAAGTGGTGATAACTTATACCTCACTAAGCCTACATGTCTTAGAGTTTAATGGGTTCCAGTTTTATCTGTTGTCCCATATGCCTCACCCATTTTAATTTTTAAACTTCTCCTAGGAAATAGGTATATGATTATATCTGCCTTATTAAGGAAGAAATTTTGGTAGCGACCACATGATAAGTGAAAGTAGTAAAGGAAGAACCTAAATATGTTTAGCTCCAGTTTCCTCAGCTTTAACCATGTTATTGTAATTACCACATAATGCTTCTGTTGCATCAATGTGCTTGGCCCATTATGGGTTCTTATACAGTAAAGGTCCCCATTCTCCCACCAATTTCACAGCAGGGAAAGGTTATTTTCCACCTAATTTCAAGCATGTGATGAAGAAGAAATGGATATGAGGCAAGAAGACAGGAGGGTTAAGTTTCAGGCTTCAGCATTGAAATTATATTCCTCATCAGTAATGTCAGTGCTCACAGCTCTAAGATGTTTTCAAGGTGGTGATCCAGGTGATTAGTGAGGAGAAAGCACAGTGAGTTCTACCAGGAGCCTTTGAAACTCCACCTGGCTGTTCAAAGAGATCCTATTATCCTAATCTCTGTCACATTCTTCCCTGCATAGTAATGAGCTTTCCCCCAGGTGAAGCATGGCTTATAATCACCCATAACCTTGCAAGCAGCCTTGCCTTACCATTTTTATAAGTTCAATAAAAAGTATGTAATATATGGTATCAATTTTCCAGAGGCCAAGAATGGGCAGGGCCCTGAGGAAAGGTACCTTTCTGCCCTCTATCCAAGAATCAGCAACCTGCTAGCTAAGTCCCTGTGATGTAAGTAAATTTGAAGATACTACTCTAGCAACCCTCACAATAGCCTGAGTGGGAGTAGATATTTTCTTTATTCCCCCAGTTCAGAAACTTAGGCTTAAAGATGGGAAATCAATTGTCCTCTGTCTAAGACTGAATACATGGTGGGACCAGGATTAACCTAGTATATATTTGGCTCAAAGTTTATGACTTTTTCTACTATTCTTCTCTGCTGACGTGACCAACTCTGTCCTTCCACCTTCCTGTGTGTATTCATGATTTCTACCTACAATGATAGCCATGTGTATAAAAGGCAACGATATCCTACTGATTGGGTCTACCCACTGCTCCCATGTCTTCTTCTAGATAATGACATAGATCATAGATGTGTTTCTTGAAGGAGGCAGAAGCCATCCTTTTGGAGAAGATCTAGATCTAGAAAAAAATGAAGCTGAAATTTCAGTAATATCCCCAAATTTTCTAGGTCCTCAAGCTTCCATTTTATTTAATCAGGTATTGCTATAGACTCCTGTTGGAGGATGATAGGAGAAAAAGAAATAGAAAAAGTTATTTTCATTGACTACAGCTTCAAAGTCTAGTAGAGGAGAAGACATACAAGCAGACATATAGAACATGATGTGACATGGTGACAATTCTGGATAGGTCATGATAGTAGAGAACGAGAGGTGGTGGTAGTTCTGTTTTAGCAGAAACGTGATTATCAATGTTTTCTAGAAGAGAATGAAGAGTTAAGGCAGGCAAGTTTAAGCAGAGAGAGAAGCATATGTACAAAAACTTATTTTCCAGAACCAATCCAATGAGTTCAAATTAATTACGAGTAAGTGTGTAGTATGAGGTGTAGGATGTTCTGTGGGAGAATGACAGGTGATGAAACTGGAAATGCAATGTAGGGTATGAACATGAAGAGCAATGAAGTCTGTACTGGAATACTGGCTAGGATGCTTTCAACCTTTAGAAGGAGGCCTTCAATCATTCCATATTATAGGCCAGTGGTTTGGCAATGATGCCAGAGGTGAGTTTAATGATTAGCTTTGCATGAGAAAAGTGACTGGCTATCAGTGTGGAGGATGGATGTGTATGTGTGTGAAAGGAATGCAGTGATCAATGGGAAGGCTACTGCAATAATCCCAGGGCAAGTCATAAGAGCTGAATCTTTCCAGTAGCAGTGGAGATGAAGTGATGGCACGTATTAGATGTGGTAGATGCACGTGGACATATTAGTAGCTGGATGTTACTAATTGGTAATCAAGTGAAGAAGGAAAAGGGTTTTGTGATGGCACTCACGGACTTGTATTTTATAATGGAGATAAGCCTTCCAGCAATGTTTTCTCCCAATGTTTTTAGTGTTTTCTCTGTATTATATCTTTGGTCTCTAATGAGGTCAAAAGTGAATTGACCCCACAAGGCATAAGCTAAGCTCATATTTTTAAAATCAGAAGGATAGCAGCATGACAAGGGTGAGGAGAAAGACATTTGGCCCAACTCTGTCATTCCATAAGTAGGAAAACTGAGACTGACAAAAACATGGCTACCATATGTGTCCAGAAAGTGATGGCAACTGTGTTTCTTATTCTCCCCATCCAGGTATCAAGGGAAGTGGGCCTGCGGCATAAATGGATAACTATTATGTGCCATATTCTCTTATTGGTACAGGAAGGGCTCTTAAGGGGAAAATCTTACGGCTTAAGGTGAGTGTCTAGCCCAGTCTTTTAGGTCACGCGGTGGAGATCTTGATCTTCCATCCTATGATTGATGTCTATGATTGAGAATTTCCAGTGAGAGGAAGAAACTGGACATCAAGATATAGTGACAGAATGCTCTCAGAAGTCAATTAAATCTGTTTCAGTTCTAATGCTTATACATCAAGTTTCTTCTTCTCTGAAGTGAGATCATAATATGTACATTCTGAAGTTGTTATAGGAAAGCTAATAAGAAAATAACTAGCTAAGCACTCTGTAGGAATGCTTTTGTTTCGCTAACCACATAAAAAAATACATAGGAAATGCTTTCAACCTTTAGAAGGAGGCCTCCAGTCATTCCATATTCTAGGCCAGTCGTTTTCAAAGTGTGTTCCCTAGACAAGAAACATCAGCATTGCTTGGAACTTGTGAGCAACGCTAATTCTCAGGCTCTACCACAGAATCAGAAATTGGTGGTGAGGCCCAGAAACCTGTATCTTAGCAATCCCTCCAGGTGTTCCTGATGCACTTTATAGTTTGATAATCACAGCTACAGGCAGATTGTGGACCCATGGGCTGGGAACTGTCTTCAGTGGTGACATCGTTCCTATCCACCTGTCCTTAATGTGTCCTTTGGACTAACCCTCACATGGTCCTGGCCTCTATCTTGTTTACATCCCTACCCTGGAATTGTGGGTGCTTCAGAGATGTGATTCCCTTCCAAACCTTGAGAGGAGAGAAGGTGAGAAGTAGTGAGAAGACTGACACCAAAATAAGGCCCTTTGCTTTAATGAACCAAGTATCCTATCTCAGGAGACAGAGGGTGGAATGCTCAAGCTTTAGCAGTAGTGGGTGCTCCTGTTGTTGTCTTTGCCACTGTCACCTTTGCCACTGTCACCTTTGCCACTGTTGACTTTGCCTTTGTCTTTGCCCCCGTTTTTGCCGGTGTCATGCTCCCCGTCATAGTTACTTCAGCTTCTGGGGTATTTGTACTTGCGGTTGTACTCATTAAGTGACCACCACAGAGAAGAGGATTAAGCTCTTTGCCATTCAGAACACAGCACATTTTTTCCTTGATGCACATCCCAGTATGACGTTTTATTTCAAACTCTCCTGTTCTGCACTGGCTCCTGCAATTTCCACTTTTGTTTGCACACTTTTTCACATACCAACCACCTGTATAAAGGAATTATATAGATCATGTAAGTCAGAGAGCTATCATGATAGGTAAAAATGACAGTAATTTTTTGAACACTGATTATTCAAGTCCCTTACCAGTTGCTTTGTTAAACTTTTCCTAGTCATGAAGACCTGCTCTGAGGATTAAATGAGATTTTTAATGAGATTTTATACATATATACACATGTAGATTATTTTTATATATGTATGACCCTTTCTGTAATCAAAATTCTGCATATAAACACATGGCAGGTGTCTATTTTCCATTTTAAATGAAAATATATATAATATATGATTACTTATGAATATAAAATCCTTAGTGAATTTAAAAAATATAACTCAGACACACTGAAATAGAAGTTTAAAACTATAATTTTAAAATATGAAGTTCTCAAATCATTACTGTAGTGCTTCCCACTGTTATTGAAACACACATGGCTTTTGTTGATACCTAGTGATATTTTAAAAATCTCTTTGCATGTTTCTGAGGTCCTACAAACTGTATTTGAAATATATCTCTGGATTTGTCTTATATATTACTTGCTAAATATAAATATATATATTTTTATATATCTATACTTAGATATATATTCCTATAACTATGTATTATTGAGTTATAAATATATTCTACACAATTTTGGAAATAAAAAACCAAAAGCCAGTCTACTGGTAATATATTCATTAGGGAGGCATTCTGTAGGATATGACTATATATGTGTACATGTTATATACATATATACTAAATTCTCTCATCACATGGTATATAACACACAGAAGGCCCTGAAGAGATGTTGAAACTCTTTCTCACCTTGTTCTACATTGCTTAACTCCTTCCTCTCCATTCAACCAACAAATATATAGTGAGTGCCTAATATGTCAAGAACGCTGCAGGATGATGGGAATAAACAATGCACAGAAAGACAAGGTCTGAGAAGCTTATATTGAAGAAGAGGAGAAAGAAAAGAAACAAGTAAATGAATAAACAGTAATTACAGTTTGTGTTAAGTGCAACAAATTGAAAAAATAATGTGATATAGCAGGGAATAATCATTTTTGAATTCTGACTATTACCACTCTTATTATCCCTTGTCAACTGATTAATCCTCTTGGAAGATTAAATGAGATTTTGCATGCATACTATTTATGTACATGCATTTACACACATAGATTTCTAGATCTATTTATGGGCCTTTCACTACTAAAATCAGAATTCTGTGTGGGGGTCATTGAGGAAAGTATCCCTCAGGAAAATGATGTTCAACCCTAGACATAAAAGGTGAAAAGGCTCTAATGATATGACAATCTAGAAAAGTGTTTAAAGAAGGAATAACATATGCAAAGGCCATGAGTAGGGGAAGAACCTCATACTTCTGAGGAAAAGAAAGATTTCTTGACTTGTTTGTTTCATGATTTTTCTTACTCTATTTCCTCTTTTTCTTCTTTTGTATCTGCAAGGGCTCTCCATAATGGTCCTTAGGCTTCAAATTACACTGCACTCCTTCCACAATTCCCTCCTTTTTCAGGAACCCAAATATCTCCATAAAGATAACATTCAAATGTTTTTCTTCACAGAGCAACCTATGTGAATGGAAACCACAGATCAAGGTTCCCTTCTTTCTATCCTGATCTTCTGTAGGCACTGGCATTTTATTGATTTTTCTTTCCAAATGTCCTTTCTAAAGCCTCAAGATCGTGGGTTAGAGTTAGATAATCTTACAGAATAATCCTGAATTGCTTATGTTTATATAGAAAGAAAAACTAAGGGGTTTTCTTAGGACCTTTGGTTTAGAAAGGGGACACCATGCAAGTATGTGATGTATGTCATTAATGTCCTAGAGACAGAGTGAGAAATCATGCAGTCTAAGCGCATAGAATTTCAAGGATGCAGTAGATCTAATACATTTTCTGAGGCAACACTAATACTGTTATTAATTTCCTCTTGAACAGTTCTGCAAATTCTAGAGAACATTCAGTACTATTCGTAGAGGCAGCTGGAGAGATATTATACAGTTTCCATTAAGAAATTGTACCTCAAAAAAGATCGATTCTCACTGTGTGCCAGATATAAAATATGGGAATGTGTTCAATGTAAAATAAAAACAAAACCCCACAATAATAAAACCTGTAGAAGAAGTTTCAGTAAGCAGAACTAATTAAAATTATTTAAGCTATTATTTATTCAGAAGAATTGTCAAAAGTGGCAATTCTCTCAATTAAAAGTGAGAGAAGGAGAGAAACACATTTTGAAAATATTGATGAATTTGCTTTCATTGAAGCTAGGAAAGTAAAATTATAAATAAACTATTTAAACTTAAAAAGAAAACAAAGAAATCTGTAAGTGTGGTGAATAAACTGTTAGCATGCAGAACTTTCTAAGTTAGTTATTGGATGTAATTAATAGACTGCAAACAAAATAACAGTATATTTGCCACATGAAAATGAAATTTTTCTGCCTCAAATAAATAAATACATTTTTTAAGAAGTAACCCATATATTAGAAAATATTTGTAAGAAGTTTGAAATAGAAAGTTTGAAAACAGTAACAAAATAGTATCACTTGGCTATACAGTATATGCTAGTTTTTTTTTTCTTATGATCTTTTGATAAACCAATGGAACTTCTAAAATTTACCAATATAAGCATGGGATCTTACAATGTTATATTAACAAAGTTGTACAATGTTATTTGTAATAGTGACATACTGGAAAAAACAATCCAAATAACACACAATAAGGGGCTCTTCAAGTTATTTTTGGTACAAGAAATGTGACAAAATAATAAGCATCTACTGTAAATTGTATATTCAAGGAATACACAAAGACTTGGGAAATTTCTTCTATGTATTCTTAAGTTTCAAAATGCAGATTATAACTTGTTCATTAGTTGGTCACAATTTTTAAAGTGTAAGCATTTTACATGAAATGATGGCCAATTTCTTTACTTCTTAAATGCTTTCAGTGTTCCTGTCTTAATTGTGTAAATATAAACTATGGAATTAATTAAAAGGAAGGAATGCTTATAGAAGCAGAGCTGAAATCTGATACAGGACTTCCAAGAGGCTTGACTCCCCCCACCTCTTCACTCAGAATATTTTTCTTTCCTTTTCCAACTTTAGGTTCTATTAACTACATCCAAGAATTTAAAAAATGGGGAATGTTCTCTGTAAGACCAAGAAAACTGGGAGAAGTAATATTTTAGAATTGTTGCCATATAAAGTGAAGCGAGGCAGGGCTGGACTGCTCTGGCCCTAAGTGATAGCACAGGGAAGTTTGGGGTGTCATGATCATGTCAGTCCTGGGCTTCTCATTATTCTCCCTCAACACCAGTTATGGACATTGTGAGAGCATTGAGGTCTCTTAGTGGTGTTTTGAAGAAGTAAGGCAAACCTCAGCCCCACTCCTGTGGTAGCCCTGCCCCTACTCCCATAGCCAGTTTGAAAACAGGGACTCCATGTGCAGGACCCTGTCCTAAGTTGGTGTTTCTTCTTCCCCAATATTCTATTTACCTGAGACCAACTGGGCCAGGAGCAAAAAAATTGCAAGAGCGAGTAATAGGTACTTCATGACTCCTGAAAGACAGTAGGCAGGCAGTGGGTTCTATGGAGTCCAGAACTGTGTATTCAGTGTGGCTCTGCACACGGGTCTTTATTGTCCTCCCTAGGTGGGGTTGGGCTCAGCCAGTGAACCAGAAGGATATAGGACACTGTGCCAAACATGACTTCAGTCCATTGGCCAGCAGCTCTAATTGGGGCATCACTGTTCAAGAGGCCTGTTCTAGGCATGCCTTGGGGGAAAGAGAAAGATAAGAGAAAGTGTAAGACCTGCTGAAGTGTATGGCAATTTAGAGAGAAAGACACAGAGGAATTTTTGTTGATTTCCCCAATGCTGGGTACGCCTACCTTTTTCCCACGGTCTCCTATGTTGGTGGTTCTACCAGAGTATTTATCTTACTGCATTGTGACAGTCTGTTCACCTGTATGTCTCTCCCCCTAAAGTAAAATGTATTGTTTGAACACTGACTATATGTACATTTTTTTAATATTAGTTCTGGGCATGGAGGAGTACCTAAGCAATTTTTTGGTGAGTGAAAAATTTCCTTGGTGATAATCTGTCAACTTAGGAAATCCTTTTTAAAGAAATAAGTCAGTGCTCCAAGATATATGTACAAAGATGTCTTTAAGGGAGTAGAGGGAAGTAACAAGAGTTACTGGTGTTAGCTGGGCCTGGAACCATGGATCTGTGTGAACTCCTGAGCTACCAGATGGTAGTGGAGTAGGTGGATCTTTCTTGCACCTCTTCTAAACTGGATATAAAATTAAATTGGGGAACATTCATCCTGAATTACCACCTGAAGAGTAGCTGAAGAGGAAACTTTTGACAAGGAAGGGCAGAAACTGCCTCAAGACTGCTCCTGCACAACGGCTTATATGACATGGTCAGGGTTGAGATTCACAGCCGGCCAGCATGAGGGGGGAATCCCACCCACAAACAGGACAACAACAATCAAGACCCAGTTACAACAGGAGATCCCAAATAACCGACACAGGGGACATTCCTAGAGCATCCAGCTTAGGAGATCAAAGAGACTGCACCACTGGGTCCCACAGGACCCTTACTGCATAAGGCCACCTCACGAAGACTGGGAGGCATAGCAATTCTAATATATAGAAACAAACAGAAAGGGACAGCAAAAATAGGGAGACAAAGAGACAACCCTCAATTGAAGGAAAAGGAGGAAGCTCCAGAAAAAGAGCAAGCAATTTATGAGAGATGGAGTTCAAAGTAATGGTTATAAGAATGCTCAAGGAACTTATTGGAAATTACAATAAAGCATGAAAAAGGAAATAGAAACCGTGAACCAGAACCAGTTGGAAAGGAAGAATACCATATCTGACTTCAAGAATACACTGGAAGGAGTCAGAGAAAGACAAGTATCACATGATCTCACTCATATATGGATCCTAATGAGCAAAATTAAGTGGTGAATGAAATCGATCCAGAGATATAGAAGCATAGAATAGATTATGGAATCTCAGAGGAAAGGTGGGGAAGGGAGTGTGGTTGGGAAGAGATCAACCAAAGAACTTGTATGTATGTATATATACATAACCCATGGACACATGCAATAGGGTTGTAAAGGCCTAGAGTCGGGGGTGGGACAAAAGGGATTAAAGGGGGGAAGAGGGGAACATATGTAATGCTTTCAACATTAAATATTCAATTTAAAAAAGAGTATAAAATAATATACTGGAAAGAATAAAAAGTATATCTAATTTAGCAGAGAATCAAATCAGTGATTTGGAAGATAAGGTAGAAAAAACACCCAATTAGAGCATTAAAAAGAAAAAGGAATTAAAAAGCAGATTAGTTTACGGGAACTTTTGGGCAACATGAAATAAAATTTGCATTATATGGAGTACCAGAAGGAGAAGAAAATGATTAAGGAGTAGAGAACCTGTTAAAGAAACTTTCCTAACCTGGTGAAGAAAAAAGTCACACAAGTTCAGGAATCACAGAGAGTCCCATTCAAGGTGAACCCAAAGACACATCGTAATTAAAATGGCACACATTAAAGACAAAGAAAGAATCTTAATGGCAGCAAGAGAGAGAAAGAGAGACAGAAAGATACATGTAAGGAAGTTCCCATTAGACTGTCAGCTGATTTCTCATCAGAAACATTTCAGGCAGAAGGGGTTTTCATGAAGTATTCAAAGGAATGAGAAGTAAGGACCTGAATCCTAGACTACTCTATCTAACAAGATTATCACATAAAATTGTAGGTGAAATAAAGTTTTTCCCAGAATAAAAAAGGCTAAAGGAGTACATTATTACTAAACTAACGTTGCTAGAAATGTTAAAAGGACTGCTTGAAGAAGAAGAAATCCAGAGAGAGAGGAACACAGGTATAAAGGGAAAAAATGGCAATAAATAATTACTGATACATAACAACCTTAAATGTAAATAGACTAAATGTTCCAATCAAAAGACACAGGGTAGTTGACTGGATAAGAAAACATGACCCATATATGCTGTCTACAAGAGACCCACCTCAGAAGAAAAGATTCGCATAGATTGTAAGTGAAGGGCTAGAAAAATAGTCCATGCAATTGGCAACAAGCAAAAAAAGCTGGGGTAGCAATATTCATATCTGATAAAATAGACTTTAAAATAAAGGACATATCAAGAGATAAAGAAGGTCACTACATAATACTAAGGAGATCAACCCAATGGGAATATATAATCTTCATAACATGTACATACCCTACATAGGAGTCCCTAAATATATATTAAAAAGTCTTGGTGGAATTTAAGGGAGAGATTGATAGCACAACAATCATAACAGGGGAATTTAACACTCTTTACTGAGATCACTGGATAGATTTTCCAGACAAAAAATCAACAGGGAAACAGTGACCTTAAATGCACACTAGATCACATGAATTTAATGGATATTTACAGAACATTTCATCCCAAGCGTCAGAATATACATTCTTCTCAAGTGCACATGGAACATTTTTAAAGACAGACCACATGTTTGGACACAAAATAAGTTTTAACTAATTCAAGAAGATTGAAATCATATCAGGCATCTTCCTGGATCACAATGGCATGAAACTAGAAATCAACTACATTAAAAAATACTCAAAAACATTCAAACACATGAAGGCTAAGTAGCATATTATTAAAAGATTACCAATGAGATCAAGGAAGAAATAAAAACTTCCTCCAGACAAAGGAAAGTTAACAGAACATCCCAAAATCTCCGGGACACAGCGAAAGCAGTCGTGAGGGAAGTTCATAGCGTTACAGACCTACCTCAAGAAACAAGAAAAAGCTCAAATAAACAATCTAACCCTACAACTGAAATAATTAGAAAGAGAACAAGAAAAGCCCAGAGTAAGTTGAAGGAAGGAGATAATGATCAGAGTGGAAATAAATGACAGAGACAACAAAATATAATTTAAAAAAATGAAATCAACCCAGTTTGGCTTAGTGGATAGAGTGTTGATCTGTGGACTAAAGGGTCCCAGGTTGGATTCTGGCCAAGGGCACTTGCCTGGGTGGTTGTGCTTTTGATCCCGCTTCCTCCCCTCACACAGTAGGGAGCGTGCAGGAGGCAGCCAATCAATGATTCTCATCATTTATGTTTCTATCTCTCTATCTCTCTCCCTTCCTGTCTGAATCAATAAAAAAATATTTTAAAAAAGAGGTGAAGTAACAACTGACATCACAGAAATACAAAGGATTGTAAGAACATACTTTGAACAACTACATGCCTGGATAACCTGGGCGAAATGGACACATTCCTAGAAACATATAAGCTTCCAAAACTCAATCAGAAATAATCAGACAACCTGATTAGGTTGATAACAACTAATGAAATTAAATCAGAAAGCATAATAAGAAAAAACTCCCAGCAAACAACAATCTGGGACCAGATGGCTTCATAAAAGAGTTGCACCTATTCTCCTCAAACTATTCCATAAAATTTAAGAGGAGGGAGGACTTCCAAGGTCTTTTCATGAGGCCAGCATTATCCTAATTACAAAACCAGATTCTAAAGACACTACAAAGAAAGAAAATTACATGCCAATATCCCTGATGAACATAGATGCTGAAGTCCTCAACAAAATAGTAGCACATCAGATCCAGCAATACTTTAGAAAGATCATACACCACAACCAAATGGGATTTATTCCAGGGATGCAAGGCTGGTACAATATTTGCCATTTAATAAATGTGATATATCACACAAACAAAATGAAGGATAAAAATCACATGATCATATCAATAGATGCAGAAAAAGCATTTGACAAAATCCAGGATCGATTTATGATAAAAACTCAGTAAACTGGGAATAGAGGGATCATACCTCCATACTGCAACATAATAAAGGCCATACATGAGAAATCTACAGTCAACATCATTTTCAATGGGTAAAACCTAAAGCACCTCCCTCCCTTAAGATCAGGAACAAGACAGGTATGTCTGCCTTCACCACTGTTATGCAGCATAGTACGGAAAGTCCTAGCCATAGTGATCAGAAAAAATAAAGGCATTCAGATTGGAAAGGAGGAAGTAACACTGTCATTATTCACACATGACAAGATATTGTACATAGAAAACCCTAAAGACTCCAGAAAAGAACTGCTAGGTTTAATAAATTAATTCATCAAAGTAGCTTGATACAAAATTAACATCCAAAATTCAACAGCATTTTTTAAAACATTTTATTGTTTAAGGTATTATAAATAGTAGTACGTATGTCTCTCTCTTCCCCCCCCCCCCCCGCACTGACCTCCCCCCCCGCCCCTGGCCTCCCCTACCCCTGCCACTTGCCCTCATCTCCCTGTCCCCAGTGTCTTGAATCTGTTGGTTACGCTTATATGCATGGATACAAGTCCTTCGGTTAATCTCTTACCCCCCGCCCAAGCCTCTCCTGCCTTCCCGCTATAATTTGACAGTCTGTTTGATGCTTCTTTGCCTCTGTCTATTTTTGTTCAACAGTTTGTAATGTTCTTTATTATCCATAAATGAGTGAAATCGTGGTATTTATCTTTCACTGACTGGCTTATTTCACTTAGCATAATGCTCTCCAGATCCATCCATGCTGTTGCAAATGGTAAGAATTCCTTCTTTTTTACTGCAGCATAGTATTCCATTGTGTAGATGTACCACAGTTTTCTAATGCATTCATCTGCTGATGGGCATTTAGTTTGTTTCCAAATCTTAGCTAGTGTAAATTGTACTGCTCTGAACATAGGGGTGCATATATCCTTTCTGACTGGTGTTTCTGTTTTCTTGGGATCTATTCCTAGAAGTGGTATTACTGGGTCAAATGAAAGTTCCATTTTTAATTTTTTGAGGAAATGTCATACTGTTTTCCACAGTGGCTGCCCCAGTCTGCATTCCCACCAGCAGTGAAGCAGGGTTCCTTTTTCTCCGCATTCTCTCCAGCACTTGTCATTTGTTGATGATAGCCATTCTGACAGGTGTGAGATGGTACCTCATTGTTATTTTGATTTGCATCTCTCAGATGATTAGTGACTTTGAGCATGTTTTCATATGTCTCTGGGCTTTCTGAATGTCCTCTTTCAAACAGTGTCTTTTTAGGTCCTTTGCCCATTTTTTTTGATTGGATTGTTTATCTTCCTTTTGTTAAGTTGTATGAGTTCCTTGTAAATGTTGGAGATTAAACCCTTATTGGACATAACATTGGCAAATACATTCTCCCATGCAGTAGGCTTTCTTGTTGTTTCTTGATGGTTTCTTTTGCTGTGCAGAAGCTTTTTATTTTGATGTAGTCCCAATTTGTTTATTTTCTATTTAGTTTCCATGGCCCTAGGAGCTGTATCGGTAAAGATATTGCTACAACAAATGTCTGCTATTTTGTTGCCTATAGCTTCTAAGATTTTTATGGTTTCCCATCTTACATTTAAGTCCTTTATTAATTTTGAGTTTATTTTTGTTTTTGGTGTAAGTTGGTGGTATAGTTTCATTTTTTTGCAAGTATCTGTCCAGTTTTCCCAGCACCATTGATTGAAGTCTGTCTTAGCTCCATTGTATGCTCTTGCCTCCTTTGTCAAATACTAATTGAGCATACTGGCTTGTGTCGATCTCTGGGTTCTCTGTTCTATTCCACTGGTCTATATGTTGTTCTTGTGCCAGTACTAGGCAGTTTTGAGAACAGTGGCTTTGTAGTATACCTTGATATCTGGTATTGTGATCCCTCCAACATTGTTCTTCTTTCTCAAGATTGCTGCAGCTATTCGGGGGTCTTTTTTTATTCCAGATGAATTTTGGACAATTTGTTCTAGGTCTTTGAAGTATGCCATTGGTATTTTAATGGGGATTGTGTTGAATTTATAGATTGGTTTGGGTAGTATGGATATTTTAATGATGTTGATTTTACCAATCCATGAACATGGTATATTCTTCCATTTGTTCATGTCTTCCTCTCTCTCTCTCTCTCTCTCTTTTTTTTTTTTTTTAGTGTCCTGAAATTTTCTGAGTATAGATCCTTTGTCTCCTTGGTTAAGTTTATTCCTAGGTATCTTAATTTTTTTTGTTGTAATGGTAAATGGGATTGCTTTTTTAATTTCTTTTTCTGTGAGTTCATTATTGGTGAACAGAAAAGCCATAGATTCTGGGTGTTAATTTTGTATCCTGCTACATTGCCAAATTCACTTATTAAGTCTAGTAGTCTTTTGATGGAGTCTTTGGGGTTTTCTATGTACAATATCATATCATCTGCGAATAAGGACAGTTACTTCTTCTTTTCCAACTTGGATGACTTTTATTTCTTCTTGTCTGATCTCAATGGCTAGTACTTCCAGTACGGTGTCAAAGAGGAGTGGTGAGAGTGGGCATCCCTGTCTTGTTCCTGTTCTTAGGGGAAATGGTTTTAGGTTTTGCCCATTCAGTGTGATGTTGGCTGTGGGTTTGTCGTATATGGCTTTTATTATGTTGAGGTATGATTCTTCTATTCCCACCTTGCTGAGAGTTTTTATCAAGGAAGGGCGTTAGATTTTGTCAAATGCTTTTTCTATGTCAATGGATATGATTATATGGTTTTTATCTCTCAGTTTGCTTGATTTGTGGATGTTGTACCATCTTTGCATCCCCAGGATAAATCCCACTTGGTCATGGTGTATGAACTTTTTAATATAATGCTGGATTCGATTTGCTAGAATTTTGTTCAGGATTTTTGCGTCTATGTTCATGAGGGATATTGGCCTGTAATTCTCTTTCTTTGTATTGTCTTTATTTGGTTTTGGGATTAGGGTAATGCTGGCTTCATAGAAAGAGCTTGGCAGTCCTCTTGAATTTTTTTGAATAGTCTGAGGAAGATAGGTTTTATTTCTTCTTTGAATGTTTGATAAAACTTCCCTGTGAAGCCATCTGGTCCAGGGCTTTTGTTTGTTGGAAGTTTTTTTTTATTACTGCTTCAATTTCCTCCATAGTTATTGGCCTATTCAGATTTTTTTTATTCCTTCTGGTTGAGTTTTGGAAGATCATATTTTTTTAGGAATATGTCCATTTCTTCTAGGTTGACCAGTTTTTAAAAAATATATATATATTATTGATTCTTCTACAGAGAGGAAAGGAGAGGGATAGAGAGCTAGAAACATCAATGAGAGAGAAACATTGATCAGCTGCCTCCTGCACACCTCCCACTGGGGATGTGCCCGCAACCAAGGTACATGCCCTTGACCGGAATCAAACCTGGGACCCTTCAGTCTGAAGGCTGACACTCTATCCACTGAGCCAAACCAGTTAGGGCAGATTGACCAGTTTTTTAGAGTAGAGATGCTCATAGTATTTTATTATTATTATTATTTTTTTTTACGATTCTTTATATTTCTGTGGGGTCTGTTGTTATTTCACCTCTTTTGTTTTTGATTTTGTTTATTTGGGTCCTCTCTCTTTGCTTTTTGGTGAGCCTGGCTAGAGGTTCATCCATCTTGTTTATCCTTTCAAAGAACCAGCTCTTGGTTTCATTGATCTTTTGTATTGTTTTTTTGGTCTCTATGTCATTTATTTCTGCTCTGATCTTTATTATTTCCTTTCTTCTGATCACACTGGGCTTTTCTTATTGCTCCCTTTCTAATTCTTCAAGTTGCAGAATTAGATGTTTTATTACCAGTTTTTCTTGTTTTTGTTTTGTTTTGTATTTTTGAGGTAGGCCTGTAATTCTATTAACTTCCCTCTCAGGATTGCTTTCACTGTGTCCCAAAGATTTTTTTAAATTTCTTTATTGATTATGGTATTACATATGTGTCCTCATCCTCCCATTATTCCCCCAAACCCCCACTCAAGCCCTCACCCCCCTGTTGTCTGTGTCCATTGGTAAGGCTTATATGCATGCATACAAATCCTTTGGTTGATCTCTCCCTCTTACCCCCACCTTCCCCTACCTTCCCTCTGAAGTCTGATGATCTAATCAATGCTTTTCTATCTCTGGGTCTGTTTTTGTTCATCAGTTTATGTTGTTCATTATATTACATAAATGAGTGAGATCATGTGATATTTATCTTTCTCTGACTGGCTTATTTCACTTAGAATAATGCTCTCCAGATCCATCCATGCTGTTGCAAATGGTAAGAATTCCTTCTTTTTTACCGTTGCATAGTATTCCATTGTGTAGATGTACCACAGTTTTTTAATCCACTCATCTGCTGATGGGCACTTAGGCTGTTTCCAAATCTTAGCTATGTTGAATTGTGCTGCTATGAACATAGGGGTGCATATATCCTTTCTGATTGGTGTTTCTAGTTTCTTGGGATATATTCCTAGAAGTGGGATCACTGGGTCAAATGGGAGTTCCATTTTTAGTGTTTTTTTTTTTGTGTGTGTGTGTGGAAACTCCATACTCTTCTCCACAGTGGCTGCACCAGTCTGCATTCCTACCAAAGATTTTGGATTGTTGTGTTTTCATTGTCGTTTGTTTCTAGGATGTGCTTTATTTCTTCTTTGATCTCTTTAGTAACCTACTCATTGTTTAATAGTGTGCTATTCAGCCTCTAAGTATTTGAATTTTTGTGATTGTTTTTACTATAATTGATTTCTAATTTTATGCCATTGTAGTCTGAGAAGATGCTTGATATGATTTCAATCTTCTTGAATTTGGAGAGACTTTGCCTGTGTCCCAATATGTGGTCTATCTTTGAAAATGTCTCATGTGCACTTGAGAAGAATGTATATTCTGTCGTTTTGGGGTGGAATGTTCTAAAGATGTCAATTAAGTCCATCTGATCTAGTGAGTCATTTAAGATTGATGTTTCTTTGCTAATTTTTTGTCCAGAGGATTTATCCAGTGGTATTAATCAGGTATTAAAGTCTCCTACTATGATTATGTTGCTGTCAATCTCTCCCTTGATATCTTCCAGAAGTTTTTAAATGTATTTTGGTGCTCCTGCATTGGGTGCATATATGTTTACCAGAGTTATATCCTCTTGTTGTATCGATCCATTTAGAATTATGAAGTGGCCTTTATTGTCTCTTGTTATGGTCTTCACTTTGAGGTCTAATTTTGTCAGATATAAGTATTGCTACCCCAGCTTTTTTTTCATTTCCATTTGCTTGATAGATATTTTTCCACCCCTTCACTTTCAGTCTGTGTGAGTCCCTTGTTCTGAGGTGGGTCTCCTGTAGACAGCATATATATGGGTCATGTTTTCTTATCCTTTTACTCACTCAGTGTCTTTTGATTGGAGCATTTAATCCTTTACGTTTAATGTTATTATTGACTAGAGGCCCGGTGCACGAATTCATGCATGGGTTGGGTCCCTCTGGGCGGCCTGCAAGGATCGGGCTGAAACCTGCAGTCCAACACAGCCTGCAGCTCCTACCTGCCGCTCCCCCTCATCCCAGCCCCACTGTGCCTGCCGCGGGCTCGCATCCAATCAGTCCTGATTGGGAGAGGCTCGTGCTGCCACAGCAGTGCTTGCCAGCCATGAACCCTCTGTCTGGCACCCTCCCAACATCTGACATCTCCTGAGGGGTCCCGGATTTTGAGAGGGCACAGGCCAGGCTGAGGGATACCACCAGTGCACGATCAGACTGGGGAGCAACTGTGGGAGGGCTCCAGGGCATGTCTGACCCATCTCGCTCAGTCCTGATTGGCCGGACCCCAGCAGCAAGCTAACCTACCAGTCGGAGCATCTACACCCTGGTAGTCAGTGCACATCATATTGAGTGGTTGAGCAGCCTTAGCATATCATTAGCATATTACACTTTGATTGGTTGTTCTACCGTTTGGTCTATTTGCATATTACCCTTTTATTATATAGGATAGGTACTTGTTTGTAGCCATTTCTGTACTTTATGCCTGTGTTCCTTCCTCCCTTTCTATTTCTTCTTTTTACAGCATTCCCTTTAGCATTTCTTCCATTGCTGGCTTGGTAGTGATAAATTCCCTTAGCCTTTTTTTGTCTGCAAAGCTCCTGATTTCCCCTTCAATTTTGATTGATAGTCTTGCTGGATAGAGTATTCTTGGAATCAGTCCTTTGCTTTGCATCACTTTGTATACCTCCTTCCATTTCCTTCTAGCTTGATGTGTTTCTGTTGAGAGATCATTTGATAATCTGATGGGGGATCCTTTGTAGGTAACTCTCTGTCTCTCTCTTGCAGCCTTTAAGATTATCTCTTTGTCATTAACATTTGCCATTGTAATTATGACCTGTCTTGGTGTGGGTATTTTGGGATTCATCTTGCTTGGGACTCTCTGTACTTGTGTAACTTTTTTCTTCCCCATATCTGGGAAGTTTTCTGTCATTATTTCTTCAAATAGGTTGTCTAATCCTTCTTGTCCTTCTGGCAGCCCTATTATACATATGTTACTTCATTTCGTGTTGTCCCAAAGCTCCCTTAGGCTCTCCTCCTGCTTTTTAATTTTTTTCTCCAGTTGCTGTTCAGGTTGAGCTTGTTTCTCTACCTTATCTTTTAACTCATTAATTTGGTTGTCTGCTTCTTCTAGTCAACTGTTGAAACCTTCCATGGTGTTTTTTGATTGTAGCTATATCAATTTTGATTTCTTACTGATTTTTACATAGCTTGTTGATTTTGTCATCCATCTGGTGTATGGACTGTATGACCATTACTCTGAATTATTTTTCTGTCATGTTGCATGCTTCCATTTCACTAATTTCCTTTCTTGGCAACTCCTCATTTTCTTTCCTCTGGGGATTGTGTTGTCTCCTCATTCTGACTATCACCAGAAGGCTCAAACATTGAGTACTGTGGCCCTGGGCCATGTGCATTGGGAGCTTCGCACCACCCGAGTGTCACTGAAGAGCTCCAACACCAAGACATGTGGCTGCTGTGGGTTGGTGGGAGCCACGCTTGCCCAGGATAAGAGTCACTGGCGCTCAGTGTGGCCTTGTGTGCACATCTAGAATCAGGGACCCCCCCTGCTCCTCGCTGAAACAGAGACCCTGCTGGCGTGTGCCAAAAATATGCGTTCCCTAGTATGTGCCAGGAGTCTGAGTTCCCCTGTACCCACACCAACAATGGAGTATTAGAATCTCTATTGCTTGGTTCAGCCTCACGCCGAGAATCAGGGTCCCTGTGTGTGCATGCACCAAGAATTGGAGTCACTGGCTCTCAGTGTGAATGCACTGTGATTCAGGGATCCCAGACACATGCAATGAGAAACAGAGTCAAGTCACTGGTGCCCAGTGCTGCCTCTTGCCCAGAGAATCAGGGTCAGCTTGGGGGACCGGGTTGCCCAGTACCACTGTGTTGGCAGGAGGTCCACTCCTGCACTGCGGAAAACAGACTTCCGTGTGTGCTTGCCCAGAATCGAAGTCAGGTGGCACTGCTGCCCTGTGTGGGCATGGGGTTTGGTTGCCTGATTGCGTTGCAGGGAACAGTTTCCAGTGTCTGCACACTCCCAGGCTCAAATTCCTGTAGTGGTGCTGCGGCCCTGTGTGAGGGGTGGGACTAGCAGTTCCTATGGTGCTGCTGCAAGCCTCTGGGGAGGGGATGGGCTCTGTGACTCACAGAAATCTGCGGCCAGGATGTCTAGATTCTTGGTGTCTGTGGGTCTGCAGCTGTGGTCACAAGTCTCTGTCCCCAGTGGCTGTAGGGTCCCCATTTGCATCTGAGACCAGACCGGGTGGTGCTGAGGCCAGGATCCTAGTCTCAAGCAGCTCTGTTTTTCAAGATGGTATGGTCTTTGTGCCTGTGCTGGCCACCCCTGTAGTGTCCACAGTAGCAGCGGGGCTCCACCGTCTAAGACTGCCCAGTTTGGCAGCCCCTTGGAAGACCTGCAGGATCTAGCTCATACACACACATACCACACACATCCACACAGTCCTCTATCACTCCCTCACTCTCTCACACTCTCCCCCTCCCTACCTTCTTGCCACTCACCATCTTCAGCCCCCCAAAAAAATCTCAATAGCATTTTTGTATACCAATAATGAGCTCTGAGAAAGAGACTGAAAAAACAATCCCATTTACCATTGCAACAACAAAAACTAAGATATCTTGGAAAAAACTTAACCAAGGAGGTCAAAGACCTGTACTCGGAAAACTATAGGACATTAAAAAAAGGAAGTAGAAGAAGATACAAACAAGTGAAAGCATATAATGTGTTCATGGATTGCAAGAATTAACATTTAAATGGTCACACTACCCAAAGCAATTTATGAATTCAATGCAATCCCTATTTAAATAACAATAGCATATTTCACAGTTCTAGAACAGATATTCCAAAAATTTATATGGAACCAAAAGAGACCCTAATAGCCTCAGCAATCTTGAGAAAGAACAAAGTTGGAGTGGCCACAATACCAGATATCAAGTTATACTACAAAGCCATTGTAATCAAAACAGCTTGGTACTGGCATAAGAACTGGCATATAGACCAATGGAACAGAAAAGAGACCCCAGAAATCGACTCATGCCAATATGGTTAATTAATATTTGACAAAGGAGGCAAGAGTATACATAGGAATAAAGACAGTCTCTTCAGTAAATGGTGTAGGGAAAATTGGACAGGTACATGCAAAAAAAATGAAACTAGCCCACCAACTTATACCACACACAAGAATGACATTCTTTAAAGATAAAACTAACCAAAGAATGACCCTTCCCCCTCTATACACTCATTTTGATGAATGAACATATTGAAGGACATACCCAGAAAACTAATAAGTATTCTGTCAAGACCCTCCACGGATTCCTCCCCTAGGGTTCCCACCCACACATCCTAATATATAAAAACCCTGGGTCCATCATGACCAGAGGCTCAATCAACCAGAAGCCAGTCCTGCAGTCAGCGTTGGGTTGCTGCGGCGACTCAGCACTTCCTGCTGCTGCTGCAGGCATGGTGACCCAGGACTGACTGCTGAGGGGGCTGCAAATCAGGCCCAGAGAGAGGTCTGAAGACAGAAGCAGAGTCTGATCCATAGCCTGTGTGGCAGCTGTTGATCAGCACTTGCCTCTCTCTTTCTCTCCAGGACGGGCCAGCAGCCGCACCTCCATTTCTCTCCAGGCCTCCACCTGGGCTTCTGATCAGCCCCGCCTTTCTGATCAGGCCCCATTGATAGGCCCATATATGCTGACTGGCATAGAAACCGACCAATAGAACCAAATCTGGGTGAAGTGTGGGGAGCCAATGGCTGCCTAGGAGGCAAAACTTTTGAGGCTGATTGGCATAGAAACTGAACAATCAGAACCAAATTGGCCAGGAGAGGAGGGAAGTTGGGGGTGAGATCAGGCCTGCAGGGGAGGGCAGTTGGGGGCGAGATCAGGGCAGCAGGGTAGAGTAGTTGGGGGCAAGATCAAGCCAGCAAGGGAGGGCAGTTGGGGGCAATCAGGCTGGCAGGGAGGGCAGTTGGGGGCAAGATCAGGCTGGCAGAGAAGGCAGTTAGGGGTGATCAGGCAGGCAGAGGCAGTTGGGGACGAGATCAGGCCGGCAGGGGAGGGCAGTTAGGGGTGATCAGGCAGGCAGGCAGATAGGTTAGGGGTGATCAGGCAGGAAGGCAGAGGGGTTAGGGGCAGGCAGGCAGGCAGAGGCAGTTAGGGTGATCAGGAAGGCAGGCAGGTGAGCAGTTAGGAGCCAGCAGTCCCAGATTGTGAGAGGGATATCAGACTGCCGGTTTTGGTCCGATCCCTGTGGGTACTGGCCTAAACCGGCAGTCAGACATCCTTCAAGAGGTCCTTGATGTGAGAGGGTGCAGGCTGGGCTTAGGTAATCCCCCTTCCTTGCACGAATTTCATGCACCAGGCCACTAGTACAAAAATAAAGGCCTGAAGACAAAGAACCCAGCAAAGGCTCTCTGGAGCACACCTACACCTTTTCTCTGGCATGACTTTTATTTTCTTTCTCTTAGACGCTTAAGTGTCCCTGTGAGACTTACAACCAGGGGAGCAGCAGGCAGGGGCAGCTAGTTCCAGGATAACCCCCTGAACCTGTCTCCAAGGCTTCCCTTTTCTCTGAGTTTCCAGTGAGCTGACAGCAGTCCCACCTTGGCTCACTTCTCTCACTGTGACTTTTACTTCTCATTGAATTCATGCAGCCCAGCATTCTTTCCTATAACATTGTAGAGAACCACAGTAGCCCTGCCTAGGCTCTCTCCTGTTGCTTCTTCTACCTTTAGCACTTCCTTTGTTTCACTGTCCCCAGCTTTAAGAAATGTACTCTCAAAATCACCTGGACTCATGTTGTGAAACCTTTCCCACACAAAGTCAAGAACCCACACACGATAAGTCAGCTCAAGGCAATCTACTCTGAGCCAGGTCCCCATCTGTTAACATAGCCACTATTTTTTTTACAACTGAAACTAATATAAAATAATATTGAATATCAATTGTAATTGAAAAAATATTTGTTTTGTGTTTTATGAATTTCTTCTTTTCATGTCTACTATTCATTTTATTTGATGTATTTGAGATTGATGTGCTAACCATTCTCTACTGTTATAATTTGAACCTCTAATAATATAGTATTTTCAAATTTTCTCTTTTCCTAATGTATGGGTCAAATGACATACATTTCCCCCTAAGAACTATTTAGCTGATATCTTAAATCTCTAATATAATTTAGTTCAGAATATTTTATTTTTCAGTTTTATTGAGATAGATTGATAAATTAAAATTGCATATATATATATATTAGGTATACTACATGATGTTTTGATATATGTATACATTGTGAAATGATTACCAAAATCAAAGTAATTAACATAGCTATCAGTTCACATAGTTACAGTGTGTGTGTGTGGTGAGAACACTTGCCATCTATTTTAGTTTTTCCTTTTTATTGAATTTATTGGGGTGACACCGGCTAACAAAATTATACATGTTTCAGGTGCACAATTCTACAACATATCATCTGTACACTGTATTGTGTGTTCACCACACCAAATTACATCTCCATCCATCACCATTTATCCCCCCTTTAACTTCTTTTTTTTTAAAATATATTTTATTGATTTTTTACAGAGAGGAAGGGAGAGCAATAGAGAGTTAGAAACATCGATGAGAGAGAAATATTGATCAGCTGCCTCCTGCACACCCCCCACTGGGGATGTGCCCACAACCAAGGTACATGCCCTTGACCAGAATCGAACCTGGGACCTTTCAGTCCGCAGGCCGACACTCTATCCATTGAGCCAAACCGGTCAGAGCCCCCCTTTAACTTCTTTCACTGCTCCCCCACTCTCTGGTAATTACCATACTGTTGTCTGTGCCTATGAGTATTTTTTTCTTTGCTTAATCTCTACCTTTTTCACCCAGCCTCTTACCTCCCCTCCCCTCTGACAATTATAGGTCTGTTCTTTGTATCTATGAGTCTGTTTTTATTTTGTTTGTTAGTTTATTTTGTTCCTCAGGTTCCACATATAAGTGAAACCATATAGTACTTGTCTTTTTCTGACTGGCTTATTTCACTTAGCATAATACTTTCCAGGTCCATCCATACTGTCACAAAGGATAAAATTTCCCTTTTTCTGAGTATTTCATAGGTGCCAGACACTGTGCTTCATGTTCAATGTGCCTTACTTTATTTATTTATTTTTTTGAGTCTTAAAAAAATTTTATTGGAAAATTGTTTTAAATTTACAGAAATGTTAGCATAATAAGAAGTGCATAGAATCCCTGTATGTACTTTATCCAGGCTAACCAATTATTAACATTTTCCCCCCATTTGCTTTAGCATTTGATTGCTCTCTCTTTCCCTTTTTTCTTTGTATGTGTATATGTGTGTGTGTAATTTATTTTACTTTTTAATTATTTTTTTAAATTTACTAAATCTTTATTGTTCAGATTATTACAATTGTTCCTCTTTTTTCCCCCCATACCTACCCTCCACCCGGTTCCCAGCCCACCTTCTGCCCTTACCTCCCCGTGACTGTCCTCATCCATAGATGTACGCTTTTTGTCCAGTTTCTTCCCGCACCTCCCACACTCATTTCCCCTGAGAATTGTCAGTCCACTCCCTTTCTATGTCCCTGATTCTATTATATTCACCAGTTTATTCTGTTCACCAGATTTTTTATTCATTTGATTTTTAGATTCACTTGTTGATAGACATGTATTAGTTGTTCATAATTTTTATCTTTACCTTTTTCTTCTTCCTCCTCTTCTTAAAGAATACCTTTCAGCATTTCATATAATACTGGTTTGGTGGTGATGAACTCCTTTAGCTTCTTCTTTTCTGTGAAGCTCTTTATCTGACCTTCAATTCTGAATGATAGCTTTTCTGGGTAGAGTAATCTTGGTTGTAGGTTCTTGCTATTCATCACTTTGAATATTTCTTGCCACTCCCGACTGGCCTGCATAGTTTCTGTTGAGAAATCAGCTGACAGTCGTATGGGTGCTCCCTTGTAGGTAATTAACTATTTTTCTCTTGCTGCTTTTAATTTTATTTCTTTGTCTTTTGCTCTTGGCATTTTAATTATGATGTGTCTTGGTGTGTTCCTCTTTGGATTCCTTTTGTTTGGGGTTCTGTGCACTTCCTGGAGTTGTAAGTCTATTTCTTTCACCAGGTGAGGGAAGTTTTCGGCCATTATTTCTTCAAATAGGTTTTCAGTATCTTGCTCTCTCTCTTCTTCTGGCACCCCCATAATTCTGATGTTGGTACACTTGAGGTTGTCCCAGAGGCTCCTTGCACTATATTCAGATTTTTGGATTCTTTTTGCTTTTCCAGCTTAATGTTTTTTGCTTCTTTGTATTTCAAATCTTTGACTTGATTCTTGGGGTCCTCTAGTCTGCTTTTAGGTCTCTGTATAATATTTTTTATTTCAGTCAGTGTATGTTTAATTTCTAGTTGGTCCTTTTTCATATCTTTGAGGGTCTCGCTAAGTTTATTGGCCTTTTCTAGGAAATTCTTGAAAAACCTTATAACCATGGTTTTGAACTCTATATTCAGTCATTTGTTTTCCTCCATTTCTTTCATTTGTGATCTGTTTCTTTGTCTCCGCATTTTCACTGCTTCTCTGAGTTGGTAGGGTAGCTTTTTGTGGTAGGTGTCCTCTAGGGCCCAGTGGCTCAGCCTCCCCAGTTACCTGGGGTGGACACTCTTGGTGCACCCCTTTGTGGACTGTGTGCTCAGCCTTGTTGTAGTTAAGTCTTGATTGTTGTTGGTATCACTGGGGGGAATTGACCTCCAGGCCAATTGGCTGTGAGGATCAGCTGTGTCATGTTGGGAACACTTCTGTGCTGGAGACACCCTTATGAGACAAGACTTGCAAAATTGCAAAAGTCCCTGTGCTCAGCATGGATGGGGCATAGTTTCAGGGCAGAGCAGACAGCCTTGGTTTCCCATCAGCCCTGCCTTATGAGGCCCCTGGGTCTCAGTGTAATCACTGCAAGCACCTCTGAGAGAAAGCCGCCCTCGAGTTTTGCCTGCTGCCAGACAGTCCAGTTTCTCCCCGAATGAGACAGGGTTCCCAGAAACTTGCCCGGAACTGGAGTTCAACACAGTCGGGAGCTTCTGTCTCCCTCCTGCTTTAGAAAACCAGCCGCGCACTTAGCCTCCCATGCATTCAGCAGTCAGTCCTGTCTGTGCGTGCTCGCGCCTCCAGACCTCTGCCTTCCGCTGCTCCCGAGTCTCAGTGTGCTTTCTTTTTCTTGACAGTCCTGATTCCCCCCGAATGAGTCTGGTTTCCCAGCTTCTCGCCCAGGACTGTAGTTCAGTGCAGTAGGGAGTTTCCTTCTCCCTCCCGCTTTAGAAAGCCAGCCGCGCACTCAGCCGCCCATGCACACAGCCGCCCTTCCTCTCCACGTGCAAGCCTCCATACCTCAGCCTTTTGTAGCCCCTCTGAGTCTCAATGTGCTTTCCTCTTTTCTTCTAGTAGAATTTCCACTCAGCCAGCTTTCCTGTGGTTCTGGATGGTGTCCGTTTTGTCTTTTAGTTGTAGTTTTGATATTGTTGTGCAAGGCAGCAGTTTAGGTGTTTACCTATGCCGCCATCTTGGTTTCCCCCTCCTTACTTTATTTTTCATATTTTAAGTGGTAATAACTTATACCTCTCTAAGCCTACATGCCTTAGAGTTTTATGGGTTCCAGTTTTATGTGATGTCCCATATGCCTCACCCATTTTAATTTTTAAACTTCTCCTAGGAAATGGGTATATGATTATATCTGCCTTATTAAGGAAGAAATTTTGGTAGCGACCACATGATAAGTGAAAATAGTAAAGGAAGAACCTAAATATGTTTAGCTCCAGTTTCCTCAGCTTTAACCATGTTATTGTAATTACCACATAATGCTTCTGTTGCATCAATGTGCTTGGCCCATTATGGGTTCTTATACAGTAAAGGTCCCCATTCTCCCACCAATTTCACAGCAGGGAAAGGTTATTTTCTACCTAATTTCAAGCATGTGATGAAGAAGAAATGGATATGAGGCAAGAAAACAGGAGGGTTAAGTTTCAGGCTTCAGCATGGAAATTATATTCCTCATCAGTAATGTCAGTGCTCACAGCTCTAAGATGTTTTCAAGGTGGTGATACAGGTGATTAGTGAGGAGAAAGCACAGTGAGTTCTACCAGGAGCCTTTGAAACTCCACCTGGCTGTTCAAAGAGATCCTATTATCCTAATCTCTGTCACATTCTTCCCTGCATAGTAATGAGCTTTCCCCCAGGTGAAGCATGGCTTATAATCACCCATAACCTTGCAGAGCAGCCTTGCCTTACCATTTTTATAAGTTCAATAAAAAGTATGTAATATATGGTATCAATTTTCCAGAGGCCAAGTGTGGGCAGGGCCCTGAGTAAAGGTACCTTTCTGCCCTCTATCCAAGAATCAGCAACCTGCTAGCTAAGTCCCTGTGATGTAAGTAAATTTGAAGATTCTACTCTAGCAACCCTGAAAATAGTCCAAGTGGGAGTAGATATTTTCTTTATTCCCCCAGTCCAGAAACTTAGGCTTAAAGATGGGAAATCAATTGTCCTCGGTCTAAGACTGAATACATGGTGGGACCAGGAATAACCTCGTATATATTTGGCACAAAGTTTATGACTTTTTCTACTGTTCTTCTCTGCTGACGTGACCAACTCTGTCCTTCCACCTTTCTGTGTGCATTCATGAGTTCTACCTACAATGATAGCCATGAGTATAAAAGGCAATGATATCCTACTGGTTGGGTCTACACACTGCTCCCAAATCTTCTTTAGATAGCGATGTAGATCATAGATATGTCTCTTGACACAGGCAGAGACCTGTCTCCTGGTGAAAATAGAATAAATGAAGGTGATATATTATTCTGATTATCTTCTGTGACCCATGTGGGCAGAATTCTTAAGGGAACAGCCCTATGGCTAACCATGAATGCTTATCCCATTTTAGGTTGCACTCCAGAGCCCTTGATCTCCTTTGTAACCTCTCTAAGTTGGCAATTTATGTGAATTTAGATTTATAGGTAGAGAAAGGAATTGGATAATATCACAGTGTATTGACTGAGTTCTCTTAGACATCTGTCTCAATCTCAGTTTTGATGCCTACAAATCAATATTTCTCTTCTCTGAAGTGAGGTCATCCTACAGTTTTGGGAAATCCAATAAGAAAATGAATATGAAAACTCTGTAGGAATGCTTTTGTATCAATAACCACTTCAAAAATATATAGCAAATGCCTTCAATCTGTATGAGGAAGCCTTCAGTCATGCCATATTGTAGGCCCATGGCTTTCAAGGTGTGCTTCTTTCACCAGCAACATCAGTATCACCTGGGAATTTGTAATGCTAATTCTGAGGCTCTACCTCAGTGAGAACCAGAAATCTGTGTTTCAGCATTCCCTACAGATGTTTCTGATGCAAATTAAAGATTGATAATTATTGGTACAGGAAGGCTGTGGGCATATGGACTGGGAAATATTTTCAGTGATGACACCACTTCCTTCCATCAGTCCTTAATGGGTGTTCTGGACTAACCCTCACTTTGCCTGGCCGTTACCTGGTTTACATGCTCCCCAGAACTTCACGTGTTGTGAAGAAGTGATGACCTTCCAACCACTGTTGAATGGAGGGAGAGTTGGAAGGTTGATACAGAGCGAAGACTGACCCAGAATAAGCCCCTTTGCTTTAATGAACCAGGAGACAGAGGCTGGCATGCTCAAATAGTAGCAGCAGTGGTCACCATTATTATAGTTTTTAGTTTTGTAGTAGCTGACAGTTGTCAATTCTCAGTCTCTGGCAGATAGATTTTATTACTGGAACTTAAAGGTTTAATGTCTCTAAGCTGAGCACAGCACCGCATATTTGTGTGACATTTCCATTTCGAAATATATTTTCTATACTCTCCACGTTTGCAGATCTTCCTGCAATATCCATCATCGTATTCACACCTTGTCAAAAACATAACACCTGCATAAAGGAATTATGTAGATCATTAAACTAAAGATATTTATCACAATAAATTTAAAACAGCCAGTTTTTGAGCATTGACTATCCAGGTCTTTACCAGTTGCTTTGATATATTTGTTCTAATAGTCAAAACCATTTCTGTGGAATAAATGAGATTTTATGCATATATAAACATATTTATGGGTATATGTATGGACTGATCATTCCTGAAGTCAGAATTCTGTATGCAAACTTTCACCAGAGTCGTAGTGCTTATTTTTTTTTAAATGGGAAAAAATATGACAAATCAATACAAAATCCCCACCCAATTTCCTAAAATGTAACAAAAAACCCATTTAAACATCTAAAGAGAACTAACAAGTTATCACTTTAGAATGTGAAATGCTTAAATTAGTGTTGTAATGCTTCTCAGCATTACCCAAAACATACATGGCTTTTATTGAGATTTTTAAAATGTCCTTTCATATTTCTGAGGTCTTATAAATTATATTTGGAATATAACTGTATGCTTGCCTTATAAATTTGTATTGTTCAAAATGTTGTATTGACTTACAGACACGTTCCTATAAACCTTATATACAACAATGAGATATTCATATTTTTTATAATTTTAGGAATAAAATACACGAGGCATTGTACTAAGATAACATTAATCAGAGAGCCATTCTTCAGGGTGTGCCTGTATACATGTAGATATTATATACTTACATAAAATCTCCCATCACATATAGAAGACCTTGAACAATGTTACAACTCTTCTCCATCTTGATCTATGTTGAGCCATTTTTTTTAATTCTACCAAAAAATATATAACCAATGCCTACTGAGCAGTACAGACAAGGTTAGGGACTTATACTGGTATTAGAGAGGAGGAAAAAGAAAATAAAACAAATAAATGACTACAGATTGATATAAGTATAATTAAGGAATGAAATAATGTGATGTAATAGACAGAAACTGAATAGAGCTACTATTGACAGGGCAATGTAGGAAATTCCTCCTCAAAAAGTGACATACAAGGCTAGACATGAAAGATAGAAAGGATTCAGCTATGTGAAGAGCTAGAAGATTGTTAGAAGCAAAGGGAATAGCATATGCAAAGCCATGAGCTTGTGAAGAGCTTGATGTATCTATGAAACTTCTGTTGTTTTCATGATTCTTCTTCCTCTTATTCTTCTCCTGAATGCCTCAGGGACTCTCCATAATAGTACCTGGACTTACACTTCCTTTCCAGCCATTCCATCTATTATCTTTCCTCACTGTTACACCTCTCCTCCATAGGCATGATACTCAAATGTCTCTCATTTCGGATATGTTGGGGGAAGCCTCAGATTGAATAATTGTTGCCTTCTTTTAATTCCTGATGTTCCATGCTTCTTGGTGTTCTGTTGGTTCTTACTTCCACATATCCTTCTAGGTGTTCATTTCTAATGCTACCAGGTCTTGAATAATCTGAAATTGCTCTAGTATTTGTCTAGAAAGAGAATCTGAGTTTTCACAGGGCCCTTCAGTTTAGAAATAGAACACTATGAAAGTATGTAATATATGGTATCAATTTTCCAGAGGCCAAGAGAAACAATGTAATCTAAATTTATAGAAGTTCAAGGATACAGTAGACCAGAAACATCTTCTGAGGCAACTTTCATACCATTATTAATTTCTTCTCATCCATAAACTTGAATAGTCTGCTATTGATAGAGAGCAAAAACTACTATCTCTAGAGGCAGGCTAAACAGTTATTATAATACTCTCTGTTTAGGAATAAATTCCTAAACAGAGAGTATTATAATTCCAAAAGTTATTTGGCCCTGGATGCTGTGGCTTGGTTGGTTGAGCGTTGTTCCATGCACCAAAAGGTCAGTGGTTTGACTCCATGTCAGGGCATGTGCTCAGGTTGCTCTCTCACTTTATCTAATAAAAAAAAAAATGCTTTAAAAATTAAATATTGTTAAAAACATTTAAAAATTTAAAAAAGTTAGTTTGTCACTTTATTTCATTTTAATTTGAAAAATTATAGATGAGATATAGTCCAGTGTAAAAAAATTGAACCAGAGAAAATATGAAGCATGTATGAATAACTTCTCAACATGGGGAGAAACATTCTAAGCTAATGGAGAATGCAAAGAAAAAATATCAATAGATTTGATACGAAAATGAAAAGTGTATGCCTCAAGTAATAAATAAAAAAATTATAAGGTGATCAAAAGTGATTTGCCTTGGGCTGGTGGGGCCAAGTGAGGAGTGACTGCTATGAGTACAAGGTTTCTTTTTAGGGTGATGAAGCGGTTCTAAAGTGAGATGATGATGGTTGCACGACTTTCTAAATATACTAAAAGGCATTGGTTTCTGCATTTTAATAGATGAACTAGCTGGGAATCCAAGATGGCGGCATAGGTAAACACCTAAACTGCTGCCTCCCACAACAATTTAAACTGCAACTAAAAGACAAAACGTCTATCACCCAGAACCACGGGAAAGCTGGCTGAGTGGAAATTCTACAACTAGAAGGAAAGAGAAAAGAGCATTGAGACTTGCACGAGTGCTGAAAAGCTGAGGTACGGAGGCGCGTGATCCGGGCTGGCTGCGGGTGACTGGGTGCATTGGTTTTTTTCAACCTGAATGGAGACAAGCCCCCGATTACTCTGAAATCCAGTCTCTGGGGAGACGCGGGGGACCCAAACTCCTACGAGGAGAAGCTGGACTGTCTGCCAGTGAGAGTGGCTTGCTTGCAGAGCTGCACGCAGGAATAATTGTTTACGGCACTGGGGCACGGGACTCCAGGACGCGGTCGGGGACACAGAGCCGGCTTACTAGCAGCCATTGCTGTTTGCCATGCCCTAACCTAGTGACGCCCTGAGACCCCGCCCCACACAACCTACAAACCCACCCAAGCTCCAAGCAGCTCAATTAGCATAAGAAAGCCTGCCCTATCGCAGCTTAATCTAGAAAACTTGCAGCCCGGGTCAGACAGCTCCAAAACCTCCAAACGCCACACAAAGAGGAGAAAACTGCAGCTCTCACTGTAGCTCCTGCTGAGTGGCCTCAGACAGTAGCTGACCTGCACCCCATTGGAGATCCAGAAGCCAGTGTACCTAGTGGTCAGTGTGAGACACCAGATTTCAACTCCTCACATCCATAAGTGACACATTCAAGAGGCAGACTCAGTGAGCACCAAAGCCCCACTGAAACAAGTCCTGCCCCATAAGCGTGTCTTCAGTGCAGCACTTCTTCCATTATAGATACAGGGAGTGCTCACAGCTAATTGGCCTGGAGGTCAATTCCTCCCAGCGTACCAACAGCAATTCAGGCTTAACTACACCAAGACTTTGCACTCAGCCCACAAAGGGGTGAACCAAGAGCATCCACATCAGGTGATTGGGGAGGCTGAGCTACTGCCCCCTATAGGTCACCTACCACACAAAGCCACTCCATCAACACAGGGAAGCAGCCAAAATGCAGAAACAAAGAAACATGTCACGAATGAAAGAAACGGAGGAAAGCAAACTACTGGATGACATAGAGTTCAGAATCACATTTATAAGGTTACTCAAGAATCTTCTAAAAACCGCCGAGAAACTTGATGACACTTCTGAGGAGCTTAGTGAGACCTTCAAGGACCTTAATGAGAATGCCAAATAAATGGAAAAGGATCAGTCAGAAATGAAGCATACACTGTCTGAAATAAAGAATATACAGAAACTCAACTGTAGATCAACATACCCCAAGAATCAAACCAAAGATCTGAAATATGTGGAAACAAAAAACATCCAACCAGAAAAACAAAAAGAAAAAAGAATCCAAAAATATGAAGATAATGTAAGGAGCCTCTGGACAACTTTAAGCGAAACAACATCCGAATTTTTGGGGTGCCAGAAGAAGGGAGAGAGCAAAATATTGAAAACCTATTAGAAGAAATAATGACAGAAAACTTTCCCTATCTGGTGAAAGAAATAGACTTACAAGTTCAGGAAGCGCACAGAACCCCATACAAGAGGAACCCAAAGAGGACCACACCAAGACACATCATAATTAAAATGCCAAGGGCAAAAGACAAAGAGAGAATATTAAAAGCAGCAAGAGAAAAACAGTTAATTACCTACAAGGGAGTACCCATACGACTGTCAGCTGATTTCTCAACAGAAACTATGCAGGCCAGAAGGGAGTGGCAAGAAATATTCAAAGTGATGAACAGCAAGAACCTACAACCAAGATTACTCTACCCAGCAAAACTATCATTCAGAGTTGAAGGTCAGATAAAGAGCTTCACAGACAAGAAAAAGCTAAAGGAGTTCATCGCCACCAAACCAGGATTACATGAAATGCTGAAGGGTATTCTTTAAGAAGAAGAAGAAAAAGGTAAAGATAAAAATTATGAACAACAAAATGACATCAAATACATACCTACCAACAAGTGAATCTAAAAATCAAGTGAATAAAAAATCTGAAGAACAGAATGGACTGGTGAATATAATAGAATCAGGGACATAGAAAGGGAGTGGACTGACGATTCTCAGGGGAAGCAAGTGTGAGGGGTGCGGGAAGAGATTGGACAAAAATCTTACTCCTATGGATGAAGACAGTGGCGCGGGGTAAGGGCATGGGGTGGGGTGGGGAATCAGGTGGAGGAGAGCTATGGGGGAAAAAAAAGTGGAACACCTGTAATAATCTGATCAATAAAGATTTAATTAAGAAAAAAAATAGATGAACTATATGATAGATAAGTTCTCTATCAATAAAGGTGTTAAAAATAACCAACAAAATTTACAATATACAATATGCTAAAGGTAATATGTCTGTCATGTAAAAGTAACAAATTAGTAAGAAAGCACTAATACACTAAGAGTAACCATTTAAAAATGTATGCCAGTTCCCTTAAAAAATAATACGACAGATATGAATTTATATATAAATAAAGGTATTAAAAACCAGCACACAATATTTACAGTAATATCAAATATGCTTATCAGGTGAAACTTAAACAAATTAGTAATAAAACACTAACAAACTAAGAGTAACCATTTGAAAGTACTGTATATGCCAGTTCCTTTAAAAGAAATGATATGCTGAAACTTGGAAATGGAATTTCTAAAATTTCTTTATATATATGTCAGAAATCTCACAATGATTTATGAACACTGTTTATAATACTGACACATTGGAAAAATCACTTAAATGACACAATAGAGGTCTTTTCAAGTAAATATTGGTACAAAAGTAGAATAGCTGATGACATGATACTGTATATAGAGAACCCTAAAGATTCCACCAAAAAACTACTAGAACTGATATACATGAATTCAGTAAAGTAGGAGGGTACAAAATAAATATCCAGTTGCATTTTTTTTAATCCCCACCTGAGGACATGCTTAGAGAGATGAAAGGAAGGAGGGAGGGAGGGGAGAGAGCGGGGGTGGGGGTGGGGGGGAGAGACATCAGTGTGAGAGAGAAATGGATTAGTTGCCTTCCATACGTGCCCCGACAGGGGATCCATCCAGCAACCTTTAGCTGCACAGAATGATGCTCAACCAACTGAGCCACTCCGGCTGGGATCAGTTGTATTTTTATACACCAATGATAAACTACCCAAAGGGATAACTAAGGAAACAATCCCATTTACCATTGCATTAAAAAAGTATCTAGGAATAAATTTAACCAACGGTGAAAAAGACCTGTACTCAGAAAGTTATAAGATACAAAAGAAGGAAAATGAAAATACAAATATGTGGAAGCATATGCTGTGCTCACAGATAGGAAGAATTAACACCATTAAAATGTCAATAATACCTGCCCTGGCTGGTTTGACTCAGTGGTCAGAGTGTCAGCCCATGGACTGAAGGGCCCTGAGTTTGATTCTGGTCAAGAGCACATACCTCCTGTTGCAGGTTCAATCTCTGGCTGAGGTCAGGGGCGTGTGTGGGAAGCAACCAATCAATGTGTCTCACATCAGTGTTTCTCTCTCTTTGTTTCTCCCCCTCCCTTCCACTCTGAAAACCAATGGAAAAAAATATATCCTGAGGTGAGGATTAACCAGAAAAAAAATTTCCATACTACCCAAGCAATCTATAGATTTAACACAACTCTTATAAAGATACCAATAGCGTATTTCACAGAACTAGAACAAATATTCCAAAAATTTATATGGGACCACAAAAGACCCACAGCAATCTTGAGAAATATGAATGAAGGAATCACACTACCTGATATTGAACTGTACTACAAGACTATAGTAACCAAAACAGCATGGTATTGGCATAAAAACAGATATATAGATCAGTGGAACAGACTAGAAAGTCCTGAAATAAACCCACACCTTTATGGTCAATTAATATTTGATAAAGAAGACAAGAACACACATGGGGTAAAGAGAGTCTATTCAATAAATGGTGTTGGGGAAATTGGACAGATACGTGAAAAAAAAAAGAATAAACTAAAAATGGATTAAAGACTTAAATGTTAGACTCGAAATCATAAAAATTCTAGAAGAAAACATAGGCAGTAAAATCTTGGGCAATTCTTGTTGCAATATTTTTTCTAATATATCTACTCAGACAAGGGAAACAAAAGAAAAATAAACAAATGGGACTACATCAAATTAAAAAGGTTTTGCACAGCAAAGGAAACCATCAATAAAATGAAAAGACAACTCACTAATTGGGAGAACATATTCACCAGTGATACATCTGATAAGGGGTTAATATCCAAAATTTATAAATATCAATGATGAGAGAGAATCATCATTGATCTGCTGCCTTCTGCACACCCCCTCTCTCTCCTCTTGGAAATCAATAAACATATAAAAAACAAAACAAGACAAAAACAACAAGCAAGTGTTGGCAAGGATATGGAGAAAAGGGAATCCTTGTGCACTGTTGGTGAAAATGCAGACTGGTGCAACCACTGTGGAAAGCTATATGGAGTTTCTTCAAAAAATTAAAAATGGAACTGCCTTGTGACCCACTTCTGAGAATATATTTGAAGACACCCGAAACACTAATTTGAAAGAATATATGTACCTCTATGTTCAGTGCAATATTATTTATTTGTTTGTTTGGTTAATTTATTTTATTAAATAATTTTTAAAAATAAATAATTTTCTTGGGATCGAGCCTGCAACCCAGGCATGTGCCCTTGACTGGAATCAAACCCAGGACCCTTCAGTCTGTAGGCCGATGCTCTATCCACTGAGCCAAACCAGCTAGGGTACTGCAATATTATTTATAATAGCCAAGATTTGGAAGCAGTCCAAGTGCCCATCAGTAGATGAGCGAATAAAAAAGCTGAGGTACATTTACACAATGGAACACTACTTGGTTGTAAAACGAAGGAAATCTTACTTTTTATGACAGCATGGATGGGCCTGGAGAGTATTATGCTAATTGAAATAAGCCAGTAAGAGAAAGACAAGTACCATATGATTTCACTCGTATGTGGAATCTAAAGAACAAAACAAGCCAGCAAACAAAATAGAAATAGACTCATAGATACAGAGAACAGACTGGCAACTGTCGGAGGGGTGGGGTGTTGGAGGTCTGGGTGAAAAGGGTAAAGGGATTAAGCAAAACATCCCCAAAAACTCATAGACACTGACAACAGTATGGTGATTACCAGTGGGAAAGGTGGGTGGGGAGAAGGTGAGGAGGGTAAAGAGCTGATAAATGGTGATGGAAGGAGACTTGACTTGGGGTGGTGAACATACAATACAATATACAGATGATATATTATAGAATTGTATACCTGAAACTATATAATTTTATTAACCAGTGTCACCTCAATAAAAATTAAAATAAATTAATAAGCATCTATTTAAAATCCAATTTCCAAGGAATATTTAAAGGTCTGCATTTTAAAAAATAAAATGTTGTTAAAAATCAGTTTAGAAATATGCCTATAACTTGGTCAAAACTTAGGCAATATAAGGGGTAATAAAATTGTAGCCAATTTTCTATTTCCCAAACACTTCAGTGTTCCAGTGTTAATTTTGTAAATATAAACCATAAAATTAATTAAAATGAAGGCATGCTTACACAGGTAGGGCTGAAATATGACACAGGATTTCCAGCAGTTCTGGATCCTTTCCCAGTGTCCACCCAGAATAGTTTTCTTCCCCTTTTCACCTTAGAATCCTATAGGTATTTAGAAAGAGCTTCACCTGACCTGTTCACCACATCCAAGACCAACAACAATAAAAAAAGGAATAAAAGGGAGACCTTCTCTGTAGAATCAAGAAAACTGGAAGAAGTAATATTTTAGAATTATTGCTTCAGGAGGTGATACCTGGTGCCATACAAAGTGAAGTGAGGCAGGGCTGGACTGCACTGGCCCTAAGTGATAGCACAGAGGGAAGTTTTGGGGTGTCATGATCACGTCTGTCCTTGGCTTCTCATTATTCTCCCTCAACTCCAGTTATGGACATTGTGAGAGCCTTGAGGTGTTTTGAAGAAGTAAGGCAAACCTCAGTCTCCGTGTTGTAACCCCCAGTCTCATAGCCAGTTTGAAAACAGGGACTCCATGTGCAGGACCCTGTCTTAAGTTGGTGTTCCTTTCCCCCCAATATTCTATTTACCTGAGACCAACTGGGCCAGGAGCAAAAAAATTGCAAGAGCGAGTAATGGGTACTTCATGACTCCTGAAAGACAGTAGGCAGATAGTGGATTCTATGGAGTCCAGAACTGTCTATTCAGTGTGACTCTGAACACAGGTCCTTATTGTTCTCCCTAGGTGGGGTTGGGCTCAGTCAGTGAACCAGAAGGATATAGGACACTGTGCCAAACATGACTTCAGTCCATTGGCCAGCAGCTCTAATTGGAGCACCACTGTTCAGAGTCTTAAACTATGAATGCCTTGGAGAGATCTAAAAGACAGAAGAGAAAAACAAGAGTGGTATGGTAATTTGGAGAGAACAGAGGCGGACAAGAACAATTTATTTTGATCCCTCAAGCCTGGATCCTCCTACCTGTTTTTGTTACAGCCTCTTGTGTTGGTTCTATCTATGTTTTCTTACTGCTCCTGACAGTCCATTTGTCTTTCTCTTCCCCTAAAATGAGATATTCCTCAAGACACTGATCATATATGATTCTTTTCTGTTTACCAGTGCTGGGCACAGAGAAGTACCTACACATTTGTTTGTTGGATGAACAAATTAATGTTTTTTTGATAATAAATATTTTAAAAGTCTTTTTTAGAGAAATAAATCAGTGCTCAAAGGTATATGTGCAAATCCCTTTTTGGAGTCCATCAACAGAATATCATTAAATGAAGCATATCTACATGATTTAATACTATGCATCTGCTAAAAAGAGTGCACTGGATATACTCAAGCATAAATAAAATGATTTTCTAGTTCAAAACAACCTACTAAATGAAAGAAGATATTCACCAATCATACATCCTATAAGGAGTTACTATCCAAAATTGATAAAGAACTAATACAACTCAACACCAAAAAAGCAAACAATCCAATATAAAAATGGGCAGGAGACCTGAATAAACATTTCTCCAAGAAGAACATACAGGTGGCTAATAGACACATGAAAGGATGCTCAGAATTACTAATCACCAGAGAAATGCAAATTAAAACCACAAGGAGATATCATCTCATACCTGTCAGAATGTCTATCATCAATAAATCAACAAACAAGTGTTGGCAAGGATGTAGGGAAAAGGAAACCCTCATGTACTGTTGGTGGGATTGCAAATTGATACAGACACTATGGAAACAGTTTGGAGTTTCCTCAAAAAATTAAAAATAGAACTACCTTATTATCCAGCAATAACACTTCTGCGTATTTATCCAAAGAAATCCAAAACACTAATTCAAAAAGATATATGCATCCCTATGTTTATTGCAGCATTATTTACAATATCCAAGATATGGACACAACCCAAGTGCTGATCAATAGACAATTGAGTAAAAAAGATGTGGTACATATATACAATAGAATATTATGCAGTCATAAAAAAAGAAATCTTACCTTTTGCACCATATGGATGGACTTAGAGATTATTATGCTAAGTGTTACCTTTTCACTACTGAATGTTTGGGTCTTTTTCTAGACTCTCTATTCTGATATATATGTCTATCATTATGCCAACATTAACTTTCTTAATTACTGGGGTTTTACAATAATTCTTGAATTTAGGTAGTGTATGTGTGTTTTTTTTAACTATGTTCTTCTTTTACAAAGTATTTTTTTTGGCAATTTTAGGTCATTTGTATTTCCATATAAATTTTAAAATCAGCTAGTGAACTTTTACAAAGTGGCTTGCTAGGACTTGGGTTGGGATTGCACTCACTCTATAGGTCAATTTGGGGAAAACTGACATTTTAATATTTCAAACCATGAGTATAGTTTATATACTAGGTCTTGATTAATTTCTCTGTGATTTTTTTTTAGTTTTAAACAACTTTTGTCATATTTATGATGAAGTATTTCCTATCTCTGATGCTGATGTATATACTAGTATTAATGTTTTACTATTAATTGTTGGATTGCATACAAAAATAAAGTTGATTTTTGTATATTGACCTTCATATTGAAACCTTGTTAAATTTGTCATTTTAGTTCAACAAGTTTTTATGTAGATCCCTTAGGCCTTTTCTACATGGATTAACATGTTGCCTATGAATACAAAGAATTTTCTTTCATCTTTTCCAAGTGAATGCCTGTGTTTATTTTTCTTGCCTTAATGTACTGGTAAAAACATACAGTACAATTTTGAACAGACATGGTAAGAAGAGACATCTTTGCCTTTTTGCCAAATATAGGAAGAAAACATTCAGTTTTTTACTATCAGTAGAATATTAGCTGCAAGTTTTTCATAGTTGTCTTTTTACTTTTTTTTGGACAGGATTTTTAGCATTTTAATGAGTTCAAGGCCTAGACCAAGTATGTCAAATTTGCAGCCCATGGGCTGCATGCAGCCCACAACAAATATTTTTGTGGCCCAGACAATATAACATTATGTAAGAAATATTTTAATAAAAATTTTGTAACTTAATTTTTATGATATCCTGTTATACATAATTATTAGAAGCCCAACACGTGAAATTATGTGGCCCCGCCCACCCGCGCGGCCTCTCCGTGCTCACAGCCCTGTCCACCCACGCCGGACTTTAGTTGTTATGGCATTAGGGCCACTGGGTTTTTATAATATAGATTATTAATAACGAACTACAGTGTTCGCTAATGACTGATTACTATAACTGTGTTATATTTACAAAATTAACACTGGAACACTGCAAGTGTTTGGGAAATAGAAAATTGGCTACAATTTTATTACCCCTTACGCACCTTACACGCAGGTGCACCATTTCTCTTCACTAATACTAGCAGCGAATATTTTAGCAGCCAATTGCCATGTCATTAGTCTTGAACTGACTTGTTTGCTGTGCGCAACAGGAAATATTTTGCTTTGGAGAACAAGGAGAATAGGTTTATTTGCTTATTAATTTACGCTTATTAATTTGTACAGTTATTCAGTGTCTGGTAAGTTAATATTCAAGAAATAATATTAATTTTTATTGAAATGTTCTATTATTTTATGTTAATGATTACTCATTTATTTTAGCCCTTTGTATTCAGCATGTCTCTATTGAAATAGACCTTCGTTTCTATGAAAATTGAAGCTTTTATTTTTTTGCGGCCCACATACACTTACACCTTGTTTATTTGGCTTGTGTTAGCCGAGTTTGATATGCTTGGCCTAGACAATGGTGTTCTAGAAATCAGAAATATTTTGTAAATTGAATTATGCCCTCTGTAGGTTTTTTGAGGAACTCTCAATATGACACTTGTCCACATTTTTTTAAAAAAAATCTTTATTGTTGAGAGTATTACAGATATCCCTCTTTTTTTTTCACCCCATTGCTTTCCTTCACCCGGTTCCCACCTTGTCCCAGGCCTTTGCCACCCTATTGTCTATGTCCATAGGTAATCCATATGTATGCACATAAGATCTTTGATTAATCTCTTCCCACCCCCACCCCCCTTTCCCTCTGAGAATCGACAGTCTGTTCCATTTCCATGCCTCTGATTCTATTTTATTCCACCAGTTTATTCTGTTTATTAGATTTTTTATTCATTTGATTTTTAGATTCAATTGTTGATAGAAATGTATTTATTGCCATTTTATTGTTCATATTTTTTATCTTCTTTCTTTTTCTTCTTCTTCTTCCTTTTCTTAAAGAATACTCTTTAACATTTCATGTAATACTGGTTTGGTGATATGAACTCCTTTAGCTTTTTCTTGTTTGTGAAGCTCTTTATCTGACCTTCAACTCTGAATGATAGCTTTGCTGGGTAGAGTAATCTTGTGTAGGTCCTTGCTATTAGTCACTTTGAATATTTCTTGCCACTCCCTTCTGGCCTGCATAGTTTCTGTTGAGAAGTCAGCTGACAGTCATATGGGAGCTTCCTTATAGGTAACTAGCTGCTTTTCTCTTGCTGCTTTTAAGATTGTCTCTTTGTCTTCAACCCTTGGCATTTTAATTATGATGTGTCTTGGTGTGGTCCTCTTTGGATTCCTCTTGTTTGGGGTTCTGTGTGCTTCCTGGACTTGTAAGTCTATTTCTTTCACCAGGTGGGGGACGTTTTCTATCATTATTTCTTCAAATAGGTTTTCAATATCTTGCTCTCTCTTCTTATGGCACCCCCATAATGTAAATATTGGTGGGCTTGAAGTGTCCCAGAGGCTCCTTACAATATCTTCATATTTTTTTCTTTTTGCTCTTCTGATTGGGTGTTTTTTCCTTCTTCATATTTCAAATTGTTGATTTGATTCTCAGAATCCTCTGTTCTACTGTTGAATCCCTGTATATTATTCTTTATTTCAGTCAGTGTATGCTTAATTTCTAACTGGTCCTTTTCCATGTGTTCGGCATTCTCACTAAGATCCTTGAAAGTTTCACTAAGTTCCTTGCAGGTCACATGAAGATTCTGAGAAACCTTATAACTGGTTTTGAACTCTGTATCTAGTAGTTTGCTTTCTTTCATTTCTTACATTTGTGACATATTTATTTGTCTCCACATTTTAGCTGCTTCCCTGTGTTTGTTTCTATGTATTAGGTAGAGCTGCTGTATCTCCTGGAGTTGGTAGAGTGGCCTTGTGTAGTAGGTGTCCTATAGGGTACAGTGGCTTAGCCTCCCAAGTCACCCAACCTGGGCACTCTAGGTGTGCCCCTTTGTGGGCTGTGTGTACACTCTTGTTATAGTTGAGCCTTGATTGCTGTTGGTGTCACTGGGAGGAATTTACTTCTAGGCCATTTGGCTGTGAGGACCAGCTGCGACTACAGTGGGGAAACTGCTTTGCAGGAGACACCCCTATGAAACAGGACTTGCTTCAGTGGGGCTTTGGTGCTCACTGGGCCTGCCCCTTGAGTGTGTCACTTATGGATATGTATAGTTTTAATCTGGTATGGTCTGGCGCTGTCCACTGGGTGCACTGGCTCTTGGGTCTCCAGGTAGGTGTAAACTCAGCCACTGCCTAGGGCCACCCAGCAGGAACTACAGAAAGATCTGCAGATTCCTCCCATTTGTATCAGGTTTGGAAGTGCCTAGGCGAAGCCCTGCTGTGAAGCAAGGCAGGCTGGTGCTAGTGCCAGTCTTGGGCCTTTTATTGATAGGCTTGGGGTATGCTGACTCAGCTGCAGCTTGTCTGAGAGATTTTAGCAAAGTCTGAAGCCTGAGCAAGGAGAGGCCATTCATATGCAAAAGCCACTGCACACATGTTGAGTGGGGCTGAAAATTGGATGGGGCAGGGTCAGAATGAACAGATATGGCTGCCAGTCAGCCCTGCCACTGTGGAGGTCCCAGCACAGGAACAATGACCCCTGTGAGCACCCTTGTCTGAGAGAAAGCTGCCCCCGAGTTCCTGGCCCAATGCCAGACAATCCAGTTCCTCCTCGTATGTGTCTGGGTCCCCCAGAGTCTTGCCTTGGTGCTGGAGCTCAGAGGAAGTGAGACCTTGTAAGTTCATTTAATGTGCTGGCCCTTTAGGAGGAACAGCTGGGGCTCCAGCAGCCTCTGTGTCACTGATCCCCAATCTCTGCTGGTTTTTAAAACCCATAGTTGTGGGGACTTCTTTTCCAAGCTTTGGGAGCATGGGCTGGGGTTTTGGTGTGGGGTTGGGACCCCTTGTTCCTCATGGGGGGCCTCTGCAGAGACCATCTCCCTCCCAATTAAAAAAGCAGCACACATGTGGGTGCCAGTCCAGCCTATTCCACACCTCTGCCCCTCCTACCTGTCTCAATGTGATTTCTTCTTTACTTCTCTAGTTGTAGGACTTCCACTCAGCCAGTTTTCAGGCAGTTCTGGATGATTGTCATTCTGTATTTTAGTTGTAATTTTGATGTGGTTGTGGGAGATGAAGAGTACAGGCATTTACCTACACTGCCATCTTGGTTCTCCCAAAGTTGTCTTTTTTCATACTGGGGAAGTTCCATCCGTTTTCAGTTTGCTTATCATTTTTATTATGATTCAATAAAGAAGTTTGTTCAAAAAGTTTTTCTGCTTCTTCTGACAGGAGCATATTGTTTTTCTTTTGGACTGTTAAAATGTTCAATTACATTGCTAGAGTTAAAGTAAACTTGAATTTCTGTAATGATTTCCAATTATTCATGCTTTTATATTTTGGCCATTGTAAACAATGCTGCAGTGAACATGTGCATGATAGATATGTATTTATTGCCATTTTATTACTCATATTTTTTATCTTTCTTTTTTTTCTTTTAAAGAGGATCCTTTAACATTTCTTGTAATACTGGTTTGGCAGTGATGAACCCCTTTAGTTTTTTTTGTTGTGTTTTTTTTTTTTTTTGTCTGAGAAGACAAAGACAAAGATAGCAATTACCAATATCCAGAATGAAAGAGGGAGCATCATTAGAAATCCTACAGGAGGTTCTTATGAACAACTTTATGCCAGTACATTTAATGACTTAAATGAAGTAGCCAATTATCTTGGAAACCACTAACTATTAATACTCCATATTAGAAAGGAAGAAATAAATAACATGGGTTACCTGTATCTATCAAAGAACAGGGAATTTGTAGTTAAGGACTTCCCCATAATAAAAACTTTAGATCAAATGATTTCAGTGGCCAATTCTACCAAGCATGTAATGAAGAAATAATAACAAGTCTAAACCATTCTAGAAAATTGATTAAGAGGAAATATCCTAATTCATTCTCTGAGGCCATCATCACTCTTCTCCCCAAATTAGACATTAGCATTACAATAAAACTACAGATCAATATCCTAAATAAACCTGAATACAAAAATATTTAACATTTTAGAAAATAAAAAAAAATGTTAAAATGTCAGACACAGAAAGGTATGATTTCACTTATATGTAGAATATAAAGCGCAAAGTAAACAAACCAATGAAACAGAAATAGACTCTTAGGTACAGAGAACAAACTGAGGGTTGCCAGATGGGAGGGTTCTGGGGGAGCTGAATGAAAAAGGTGAAGGGGGTAAGAAATTTATAAAATAGTCACGGTGATACATAGTATAATACAGCACAGGGAATATAGTCAATAATCCTATATAATAACAAAGGAATATGTTAATTATCCATTACACCTTGAGGTATAATGACCAACCCAGATCATGGACCTTCAGGAGGGTGGGGCAGTGAACTACAAGCAGGTGGCGAAAAGCTACAGGAGGGGACAGAGCAGCAAGCTATGAGGATGAGGGAGTGGAGAGGAGGGCGGGGGGAAGTGCAGGAGGGTGGGGCAGTGGGCAGAGAGCTACAAGAGGGCGGCAGAGAGCTACTGGCCCCATCACACTTCTGCTGCTGCCACTGCCGGCAGCGCAAGCCTTGGCTGGCCCTGGTTACCTGAGCCTTGGGTGGCCCTGGGTGGCTGGGGGGCTGAGGGGACTGGGGGACTCTGCAGGCCGATGCGTGGAGCAGCTGGGCCCACCTGGGGGCAGGCCCAGCCTTGCCGTATGCCTGCCGCCCCAGTGGGGCTGAGTGGACTGGGCGCTGCCATCTTGTGGATGTAGGCACCATCATCTTTGAGGGCAGGGCAATCAATTAGCATGTTCCCTCTTTATTGGCTGTGAGCGCCTCCATCTTTGCAATGGCATGAGGGTCAATTAGCATATTCCCTCTTTATTAGATAGGATGATAGAGATGTTAGGTAACACTACAGTGGATATTGGCATATATATACAGGGTGTCCCCCCAAAATGTATATACACATTAAACTGATAGCTCAATTAATGATTCTTTTCAGAGTTAACTCAATGGAATTAATAAATTATTCAAAGTGTGTATACATTTTGGGGTACACTCTGTATATATATAATATCTCCATTCTGTACAACTTAGACTTACACAATGTTATATGTTAATTTTTTAAAGGCTTAATATTTTTATTATATATATATTGATTTCAGAGAGTAAGGGAGAAGAGGGAGAGAGAGATAGGAACATCAGTGATAAGAGAGAATCATTGATTGGCTGCCATTTGCACACCCCACACTGGGGATTGAACCTGAAACCCGGGCATGTGCCCTGATCTGGAATCGAACTGTGACCTTGTGGTTCATAGGTTGATGCTCAGCCACTGAACCACGCTCTCTGGGCTGTCAATTTTATTTCAATAAAAAGATCAAGAAAAAGATATAACTAATAAGTCAACAAAAGAGATAAAGTGGAATAGTAAGAAATACTTTACTCACATAAAAGGTGTCAGAAAGGAAGGAAAACAAAAGAAAGAACACCTGGGATAAAGAGAAAACAAATAGCAAGATGCTAAATTTAAACACAATATATCAATAATAAAACTTAAATGATCTTAACATTTCAATTAAATGGCATAGATTATTGAATTGCATAGAAAAGCAAGACCCAAGTATTTACTAACTATAAAAAATATTCACTAAATAAAGTATGTAGAAGAACTTGAATAGCTATATTGATAGCAGACAAAATAAATTACAGAGCAAAAAATATTGTCCTCAATATTTGGCTCACTGGGTAGAGCATTGGCTTGGGGACCAAAGGGTCCCACATTCGATTCCTGTCAAGGGCACCTACCTCAGTTGCAGGCTCCTCCCTGGCCTGGCCTCTGGTCAGGGCTTGTGCAGGAGGCAACCAATCGATGTGTTTCTGTCACATCAATGTTTCTCTCTGTTTTTCCCTCTTTGTTCCACTCTCTTTAAAAATCAATGGAAAAATATTCTCGGGTGAGGATTAACAACACAACCTGTTTATATATATGCATAAACAGGTCATTCCTATAATAATTAAGGTGTCAATTCATGAAGAGATCATAGAAATATAAATGTTTAGAGACTTAATACCAAAGTTTCAGAATACATGAAGGAAAGCCTAATAAAATTTATGAAGAAAAAAGACAAATTCACAATTATAGTCAGATATTTCAAGAAGGCTTTCTCAATTATTCATGGAACAAATAGAGAGGGGAGAAAAGTGGAGAACTAAACACACTATCAACTAATTTGACCCAATTTTTGACATTTATTAATCATCATACTCAATAATGGACATTCTTTTTAATTGCATATGGGACACTAACCAACACTTTTTGAGAAGATCAATAAAATTGATAAAACCTAGCCAATATGATCAAGATGTGAATGTTGTTCCAGAGGTCTTTTAAACTATTCTCATTTATAAAATTCTTTTTTCCTTTGTGCTGTTTTGAGTAGGTGTTTTCTGTTACTTTGTCTTCCAAATTGCTGACTGGATTCTCTGCTTTTTGAAATCTGTTGTTGATTCTTTCTAGTGTATTCTTCATTTCTCACTGGTTCTTTTTTATGATTTCTATGTCCTTTTTTATGCTTACTATTCTTTGTTGAAGTTATCATTAAGTTCTTTGAGCATCCTTATAACTAGTGTTTTAAACTCTGTATCTAGTAGATTTCATCTTCCCTTTTCATTTGGTTCTTTTTCTGGAGATTTCTCTTGTTCTTTTATTTGGAACATGTTTCTTTGTCTCCCCATTTTGGCTGCCTCTCTGTGTTTGTTTCTATGTATTAGTCATATCTGCTATATCTCTCAAGATAATGCTAGTCTTGGCAGTGTGGCTTTATGTAGTAGTTGTCCTGTGGGGCTCAGTGGTGCAGTCTCTCTGATCACCTGAGCCAGGAGCTCCAGGAGAGTTCATTGTGTGAGTTAATGTGCCCTCTTGTTGTATTTGAGCTTTGATTGCTGTTGACACGTCAGTGGGTGAGAACCTCAGGCTGACTGGCTGTGAGGATTGACCATAACTACAGTGTATGAGCTGCTGTGCAGGAATTGACCCCATGAAGCTAGATTAGTCCCAGCAGGGTCTGGTGCCTGCCAAGATCTCCCTTGGGATGTGCCACTTGTGGAGCTAATCAGGCAGTGCTCTATTGGGGTCTGAAGCTGGCCTCAGGTGTGTTGATTTTGGGGCCTGTTAGTGGCAGAGGGCTTCAGTGCAGGTCAATGTCAGATGCTGCCTGTGACTGGCCCAGAGCTATCCGTTAGGAGCTACAAAGTGATCCATGGTTAATAGTTTCCTGTGCTGGGCCTGGATGTGCATGGGTGAGGCTGAGCTGCAAAGTGAGTCCAACTGCCACTAGTACTGCACCTGGGACAGGTCAGCAGAAGGTCCAAGGAACCCCAAGACCTGCAGCTGCCTGAAGGCTGCCAGGCAGTAGGCTAGTTGGGTAAGGCAGTGTCTCAGGAATTCACCAGTGTGGGGTGTGTGGAATTCACCAGGTTAATACAGATTCAGATTTGGTGCCAGTGCTGAGCCTGAGGCCACTCAGCAAAAGTCTCAAGGTACACTGAGGTCACCTGCCACTTGGCCTGGGGCCTGCAGATCTATGTGATGTGGTGGGGTCTCAGAGAGTCATCAGGGTGGAGCTAGTGGAGTTAACCCAGCTAATAAGGAATCAGACTTATCTATGTTGGGGGAGGACTCAACACAGAGACAATGGCTGTCCCTCCAGCCCTCAATCTAAAGTCACACAACTCAATTTCTCCCTGTATGTCTGTGGCACCCCTTGTCCATGGGCCCTTTAAGAGTACTCTTGGGTTTCCAGCAGGCTTCTGTCTCATCCAGACTAATGGAATATTTGCTGATTTATCACATCTTTATCCATTTATCCATCAGTAGAGATTTATGTTATTTCCATACTTAGCTATTGTGAATAATGCTGTGATACATATGGGAGTACAAGATATTTTTTTATATCCCATTTCCTTTCCTTTGGGTGTATATGTAGGTGGAATTACGGGATCACATGGTAGTTCTATTTTTAATTTTTTGAGGAAGTTTCATATTATTTTCCATAGGGGCTCTACCAATAGTGCACAGGCTTCTCTTTTCTTCACATCCTCACCAACATTTATTATTTATTATCTTCTTGATGATAGCCGTCCTAACAGGTATGAGATAATATCTCACTATGGTTTTGATTTGCATTTCTCAGATGATTAGTGATGTTGAACATCTTTTTTATGTCCCTGTTGGCTATTTAGATGTCTTTTCTGGAGAAATGTCTATTCAAGTCTTCTCCCAGTTTTAAATTAGTGATTGAGTTCTTTATATATTTTGGATATTAACTCTATCATTATGTGGTTTGTAAATATTTTCTCTCATTCTGTAGATTGCCTTTTTTTATTTTGTTGAATAGTTCCTTTTTTATTTTGTTGAATAGTTTTTGTTGAAAGTCTTTCTTTCTTTCCCACATTTCTAGCATGTGCTTTTGCCCTATAGTTATGAGATGGTTGCATTGCCTCCAGCATTATGGCCATGTAACATGCAAAAGGAAGTGTCATGGCAAAATAATGGGTACAAGCCACTTGAATCTCTGCACCCTCCTGTTAAGTATCTTGCCAAATACTCCACCAAAAATATCCTGCTTATTATCATTGGCCATAATTGCATTACATTTCACCACTGTGTATTTGCAAAATTTGGAAAAAGTATTTATGTGTGCATATTGCTGCACTTAAACCATCATTCAGACACAATAAGCTGTAATAAAGAGCAAATAAAAGGGACTATCCAGAGCATACTCACTCCTGGGCAGATGTTAAGTAGCACACAGAATTCCCCAAGAAAGATGGCAGACCCCACAGGGGTAGTTAACGATCCCCTTCTTGGAACATCAAGATCTAACTGTGCTGGCAGCCTGTGGGCACACCCACAACCTGAGTTCTGTGGACCATCACAGAGGGCAGGAGAGGACCTGCATGTTCACACCACCATCCGTGAAAGGAGCAGCTAGATGTGGGGCAGATAGAAGAGCTCTGCATAGGTGACCAGTGCCCCTCCTGATGATTTGAGTCAGCTGATGAATTTTGGCAACTGATATTAGCCTACAGCTCCTGGAACACTGGGGGCTTCTCAAAAAGCTTCTCATACTAGGACACAATATATGCCCAGGCAGCACGCTTAGTGTTGGTGAGATGGTATTCAATGTTACAATCTTTTCATGCAAGTTGCCTATTGCCCTGTTCCCTGTCCAACTCAGTTACCAACTAAGTTATTTTTTGGTTTTTATTTAGCAAATAATTCATATAGATAGGCTAACTAGCTTCCAAAGTTTAATAATCAGAAAGTGATTCCTTTGATTCCCATGTAAAGATACTTTAAGAAAAATGTAACAAAAACCCCACATATATACATGTCATAAGCAGATCATCTAATATATGTCCCAGAAAACTAATGCCACAAAACAAAATGAATATTAGATGGCTATTATTTAATAACTAATGACTATAATTGGTCTACTTTAGACACCATTTACATAATATCATTCTGTGGTAGATGAGGGTGTATCTCACTTATACCTTATCTCTGGCACCTTATTATTGCTTCTACAATGTGAACCAGTTTCTTGCTATACAGGCTAAAGATATGTCATCCTAGACTTTTGAATTATATAACTCCTGAGTTGGCATAAATTTTTGGATGCCATGTTTTCATCTTATTTTTAATTACTCCGTCTTTCTGCTTAAGTACATTTTATAAAGAAAATGAAGGTGCAGTTCCTCTCCTGCCCTCTGTGATGGTCCACAGAACTCAGGGTGTGGGTGTGCCCACAGGCTGCCAGCACAGTTAGATCTTGATGTTCCAAGAAGGGGATCGTTAACTACCCTCTGGGGTCTGCCATCTTTCTCGGGGAATTCTGTGTGCTACTTAACATCTGCCCAGGATTGAGTATGCTCTGGACAGTCCCTTTTATTTGCTCCTTATTACAGCTTATTGTGTCTGAATGATGGTTTAAGTGCAGCAATATGCACATGTAAACAACTTTTCCAAATTTTGCAAACATACAGTGGTGAAATGTGATGCATTTATGGCTAATGATATTAAGCAGGGTGTTTTTGGTGGAATATTTGGTGAGATACTTAACAGGGAGGGTGCAGAGATTCAAGTGGCTTGTACCCATTGGATTTTTGCCATGCCACTTCCTTTTGCATGTTACATGGCCATAATGCTGGAGACAATGCAACCATCTCATAAGTATGGGACAGAGGCATATGATAGGAATATGGAGAAAGAAGGAAAGACATTGCCTGGAGCCTGATGTTATTGTGAAGCTCTCATAGCATAGCTTTACTTGGTGTCATATGCGAAGCATAAAACTCTAATTTGGATAAGCTGCCTTTTTGCCCATCCTTTTTGTTTCGCATTAACAGCCTATTGTAATTGGTCATGTATTACAGATGGAATGTGATTGAAAGACATAGCCAGCCCTCTCTTAATGATCTATAGATGTAGTTTTCTTCCTTATTTTTCAATTACGGTCTCCAGTTGAATGTGAGGGCAATTTATTATATTAGGCCACTTTTATCTGGAAAATTGCAACATGATATTGACTGGAGAAATGTAGACAGATAACTCTAAGAAGAGCACCATCCCGATTTTGAAAACAAACAAACCAAAACCCCATAAAACATAAATCAGAGATTTAGAGTATACTTCTTGAAGTCATGGAATGGAAGTTTAACCTTCACAAAACCAAGGATTATTTCTGTTTTTCTCACTGCTCTGTCTCTAGATCCTTCACCAACACAGGCAGAGAGCAGGTGCTATTAAATATTTGTTGGAAGAATAAATGCATGAAGGTATTCATCATTTTCTACACAAACACTCACACATGCACATACACACACCCAAAAAATTCTACATTAGGGTGAAAACAATACTTTGGGATGAGTTCCTAAATTTCGGCATATGAGAGAGTGCCACAGTGGGAAATAGGGAAGGGCTCTATCCAGGAGATTATACAGATCTGGAGAGGGAGATGCCCTGGGACAGCCAACAAGGAAACTGACTGGAGCATTGCCTCAGGAGCAGCTGTCGTTTAGATTCAGCATGTAATGCCTTCTTTGTTAGACCCTGCACTAGGTGGAGAGAGGGTAGCATCTGTCTCCAAAAACAGATTGTGTTGGACCTCAGATGGTTGATAAGCCCAGAAACACAGGTCTCAGGGAACATCACCAAGCAGATTTTATTTCTAAGTCCCTTTTACTAAAAACACCACAGAATGCAAGAATCAACAGTAGCTCCTACCCTTTCTATCAAGCATATAATGAATATAATTAGAAGAACAAGAGGATAGCACATCCATGAAATGAAATAGGTGTTTATGCAAAGGAACAACTGGAGATATGAGTGATGAAAAACATAACTGTTTATATGTAATCTTCTTTTCACTGTATATTAATATTGTAATGAACCCCAGTAGAGAGTAGCACAGTAGTTTGAAAGCACTGGATAGAAAATGCTAGATTGCAATTCTAGATAAAAACAAGGAAATGGAATAGAGAGTATGTGTGTGTGGAGGGGTGTATGTGTAAATGTTAAGAAATGTGAGGAACAGACCAAGAAATTCCAAAATCCACTTAATAACAGTGCCAGGAAGGCCATGTCTTTTAGTGTAAAAGCCCTGGCCAGGGTGGCTTAGTTGGTTGGGCGTTGTCCCATGCACCAAAGGTCAGGGCATATGCCCAGGTTGCAGGCTCCATCCCCAGTGGGGGTGTGCAGGAATCAGCCAACCAATGTTTCTCTCTCCCTCTTCTTTCCTCTCTCTAAAATCAACAAAAACAAATATAAAATAAAATAACATTATAGAGTGTATGGGGAATAAAAAGACAGAATGGAATGGAATAAATACTGAAGGAACCAAAGAAAAGAGAAAAATTTAAAGATATGAAAAATGAGTTCTCTTATTGGAGGTGCCCACTAAAAGTCTGGTAAGAAAAAGCAAAACAAAAATAAATAGAATTGGCTTCCAATTCCGCAAAGATTGAGTAGCCCATTTCTCCCAGGTTCTCCTTGTTACATCTAAAAAACTCTAGACTTACTGTAACAGGATGGAGGTAAGAAGGTGGACTATCAATACTGCTCAGGACTTGCACTATTACATGGGGCTGAGATCCCTGGGTGTCCTTAATGCCCCATATACCCAAGGCAGGTGCTACAAAATATTCCAGCCTAGAACAGAAAAAGGTGTCCCTTTCTGTGCTTGTTGTCCTAAGAGGCTTTGACAAAAGAGCTAATATTTATATAACCAAAGCCCAGAAGGAGTGGAGAGAGAAAGTTGGGCTGTTGTAATATTTGAAGAAAAACTCCCAAGTGTGGCAAAAGATACCGTAATAACTTACAGTCAAGAAGCTGGGTAAATCTCAAATGAGATAATCTAAAAGAAATCCTTGCCAAGACAAATTTATTATAACATTTACATTAAAATACATGGCCTGCCTGGCCAGTGTTACTCAATGGTTGAGTGTAGACCCATGAACCAAGAGATTCCCGATTTGATTCCCTGTCAGGGCACATGCCCAGGTTTCTGGGCTCAATAATCCCCAGTAGGGGGTCTGCAGGAGGCAGCTGGTTGATGTTTCTCTCTCATCGATGTTTCTACCTCTCTATTCTTCTCCCTTCCTCTCTCTCTAAAAAACAAAAAACAAAACTTTAAAAATAAAAAGAGACATGGACCCTAGAATAATTAAACCATCTTGACAGAGAAGAATAAAGTGGTAGGTATCAGTCTATCCAATATCAAGGCTTAGGTACAGTATTCAAGGCAGTGTGGTATTAGTAGAGTGATAAATATATATCAGTAAAATAAATGAGCCTAGAAATGGACCATAAAATTATGCTCAACTGATTTTTGACAAGGTCCAAAGTAAATTAAAGGAGGGACCCTTGTGCTGATGAAGCCATTTTGAAACTCTGGTGAATACATGAACCAACGCATGTGACAAAATTGTATGGAACTACAAACACACACACACTATCACAATACACACATACACAAATTATAACCAGTAAAACTGGGGAATTAGAATAAGATTGATGGGATGTATCAATGTTAATATCCTGGTTGTTAATAGTGTAATATAGATTTGTAAGGTATTACCACTAGGGATTACAAGATAAAAGGTACACAGGATCACTCTAAGTTATTTCTTACAATTATATGTGAATCTACAATTATTTCATCTAAATAAGCAACCCCCTTGGTTGATTCTTTTTTTTAAATTTTCTTTATTGATTAAGGTATTACATATGTGTCCTTGTCCCCCTCCCTACCCCCCCCCCCCCACCCCGTTGTCTATGTCCATTGGTTAGGCTTATATGCCTGCTCTCCCCCTTACGCCCACCCTCCCCTACATTCCCTCTGAGGTTTGATGGTCTGATCAATGCTTCTCTGTCTCTGGATTTGTTTTTGTTCATCAGTTTATATTGTTCATTATCTTCCACCAAAGAGTGAGATCATGTGATATTTATCTTTCTCTGACTGATTTTAAGTAAGTGTTTAATTTCATTAATGAAAGGTTTGGGGTTGGGCCAGGGTCACACAGAACAGACTCAAGGCTCAGTGTAATCAAAGTGATAATTTATTTCAGGCACCTGGGTGCAGGTGGTCTGACTCCAGAAAGAGCCAGCGGTGAACTGGGGAGGGAGCAGGCTTTTTATGCGTTCAGGGAGAGCTACAGATGGGGCTTCAGCTTGACACGTGAATCATGTCCATAGTTTTACAGCCTTGCCCTTTGTCCTGCTGGCGCCACACGTCCTTTCTCAGGGGGCTGTGCAGGGCTTATAATCTTGAGGAATTTCTGTAAAATAACCACTCAAGGGGAGCATGTTTGTGCAAGGCGTAGGCTAGCAGAACGAGCTTTCCCTTTGACATTTGTTAGATTTTGTAAGGCTCAAGCCTTGTGTTCTCCAGTTAACCCTTTCAGTTAAAACTATTAGCTGATAGAAATGGGTAATATGTTAAAAGAATTAAAATCATGACCATTTGGGCTTTGTTGTGTGTTGAAATACAGTTAAATATTTGAAAATCATAAATACCAGCCACCACTTTCACTCCAGGAAGCATGCTCTGTCTCTCTGCAACTTTGAGTTGGAAAATACCATCCCTTCTCCAAGACCCACCGGTTGTGGACTTTGGGTCCCTTACCTGCCTCATTTAGACTGTCACCTCCTCGGTAAAATGGGGCTGATTATAGTGCCTACCTCAGGGTTGTGAAGAATGCTAGTCATGCTCAATATGGGTGCAGAGCACAGTGACTGGCGAGCATTAAGACTTGAGTACAGCCCTGGCCGGTTTGGCTCAGTGGATAGAGCGTCGGCCTATGGACAGAAGGGTCCTGGGTTCGATTCTAGTCAAGGGCACATGCCTGGGTCACAGGCTTGATCCCCACTAGGGGGCATGCAGGAGACGGCTGATCCATGATTCTCTCATCAATGATATTTCTCTCTCTCTCTCCCTCCCTCTCTGAAATCAATAAAAATACATATATTTTTTTAAAAAAAAGACCCGAATGGCTATCACCATGGCTCTCAGCTCAGAGGCCTTGAGGTCATTAGTATAGGTATGGCAGCTGCCCTCAGGAGCCAGCATTAGATCAGATGCTGTTTACATAACAACAAGTTTAATAGCTTGAGAGGTTCAGTGCTTTATATAAGATCACATATTTAACATTACCAAATATTAAGGGGGAGGAAAATGCTTTAATTACGTAGGAGATGGCAAATGATTGGAAATAATTAGGGAGCGAGTGGGAAATAAAGTGATTAAACATCTATTCCCTTTCCTATAAAAACTTTTTTCTCTGGTCTCTTATCAGAATGATTTCACTAAATTTCCATCATCCAGATTCAAAGCTCAAAGCCCTCTCTTTGTCTCTATCCACCAGTGCTCCTTTCCACTCCTTGGTCCCCTTCCAGTTACAGATAAAATACTGACTCCAGCCTTTAGAGCATTAATGTATGATAGATACTTAATAAATATTAAGCCATTTAACTGAGCAGCTTAAAATAAATTCCTGGTTCCTTACTGACTATGGAATAAATTTGATTTTGCCTGAAGATGAAAGCAGACTCCAATTTACCTTTCTTTTTTTGTTGTTCTTTTTTTCTGTTAATACTCATCTGAGAATTTTTTTTTCTTTCTGAGAGAGAGAGTGGAAGGGAGGGTGGAAGAGAGAGAGAGAGGGAGAGAAACATCAATGTGAGAAAGACACATTAATTGGTTGCCTCCCACACATGCCCCAACTTGGGCTGGGAGTCGAACCTGCATCCCAGGTACATGCACCTGACCAGGAATCAAACCCATGACCCTTTGGTCCATGGGTGATGCTCTAATCTCTGAGCCAAACCAGCCAGGGTTCCAAAGATTTCATTAATTAATTAAAAATAAAATAAATAAATAAATATCAGCCACCAAATTATCAGACTAAGGAAAAAATATCATGTGATCATATTATAAATAACATTTCAATGAGTTCCATATACGTTCATAATTTTAAAAAACTCTCAGAAAACCAAGAATGGAGAGAAACTTTCTCAACTTAATAAAAAAAATCATCTACAAAAAACTTCCAGCTAATTTAATGGTAAGAGAATGAATACTTCTAAGGTAAAAAATGCAAGGATATTCACTCTCACCACTCTTATGTAATACTAGAGGCTTGGTGCACGAAATTCATGCATGGGGTGGGGGTGGGCGATTGTCCCTCAGTCCAGCCTGCACTCTCGCAATCTGGGACTGCTGGCTCCTAAGCACTCACCTGCCTACCTGTCTGATCACCCCTAACCCCTCTGTCTAATCGCCCCTAACCTCTCTGCCTGCCTGCCTAATTACCCCTAACTGCTCTCCCCTGCCAGCCTGACCCCCCTAACTGTTTTCCCCTCCCGGCCTGATCCCCTTAACTGCTCTCCCCTGCTGGCCTGCTCCCCCTAACTGCTCCAGAAGATGTCTGATCTAATTAGCATATTACCCTTTTATTAGTATAGATATTTGGAAAATAATACCTAGCATAATAAGACAAGGAAATGAAATAAAAGGCATATAGGTTGGAAATGAAGGAAAAAAATTGTCTCCTTTTGTAGCTGATGTTTTAGTCTGCATAGAAAAGACCAAGGCATCTACAAAAAACCTTTTGGAACTAAAATGTGAGTTAAGCAAGGTCCAAGCTACAAGATCAAAATGAATTTTAATGACATAAAAATGAATTGTTTTGCTCTATACTAGTAAGGATATGTGGATATTAAAATTAAAGTTAAAAATACTTAGGTATAAATAGGAAAAACACTTTAGGTCTTATACTCTAAAAACTAAAAAATTACAAAACACTGATGAAAGAAATTGTATTTATCTTTTTGAAAGAAATTAAATGAAGTGACATAGACACACATGTTCATTCCTTGAAAGACTCAACATAGTAAAGAAGTCATTTCTTCCCAAACTAATATGTAGGTTTAACTTCATTGCTATCATAATCCTAGCAAGATCTTTTGTACAAATATACAAGATCATCCTACAATTTTTGTTGAAAGACAAGGCTACAACAATTTTTAAAAAGAAGAATAAAGCAGGGAAAATCGCTACACTATCTCAAGACATACTATGTAGCTATAGTAATCAACACTATATGATATTGACAGCAGAATAGGCACATAATCAATGAAACAGAATAGAGAACCAAGTACAGCCAGATAATTTTTGACAAATGTGCCAAAGTAATTCAATGGAGGAAGAATAGTACTTTCAACAAATGGTTACTGCAACGAATAGATATCCACTGTTAAAGAAAAATCCATCTCAAACAAAGTTTTATACCTTATACAATAATTAATACAAAATGGAGCGTGGCAATCACTCAAGTGGAAAGGAGGATACTCGACTGGATGTCATAAGCTATTGGTCTGAAAAAAATGGGATGTTTACATAGCATTCTGCTGTCATTGAATATACAGTATATGGTGCTACCATCAGAAAGGCCCCATCTAGGGTTAAGGAGGACTTCCTTTGGGAATTATTGCTTTCCATTAGACCCCTCACTTCCTCAGAATTATAACTCATTTCATAAGGCCTCAGTTTCCTCTTACAGTTTCTAGAACAGAGCATTATTTTGTCATGCACACTCAATGGTGCAAGTTAATGGTCTGGTGTTCTGAGTGGCATAGCATTCTGCCCATCTCTGATTCGTCACCCATGATAGATCAGTACAGGTGACCACTTAGATTCCTAGCTGTCCAAAATGTTTTGGGTTCCTCAGCATACAGAGCTTCCTCTCTTTCAGAAGCCATGAATTTCCTGATGCTGACCTTCATTATATGTGGGTTACTAACTTCAGCGACCAAAGGTAATGGAACCCTAGAATATAAGGATGAAGGAACTAGGATGAATTATTGACATTGAGCTCCTAGGTGTCACCAAGAGGGGAAAGGATCCACTGGAAAAATCTTGGGCCAATAAAGAGTAGCAAAAAATGCTCTTATTATGGCAGCTCCATATCCCTACTCTCTAAAAAATTGTTAGAGGCACCTATCAAGCTGGGTGTCTCCTGAGACATTTCTCCAAAGGCAAGGATTTTCTCAATCTTCTCAGCAGCCTTATATGTCTCTCTATGTAACTAACAGTGTTAACTCGGCCTCACGTCACTTCTATTTGAATGATTTCATTGTTGTACCTGTCTCATTGTTGTGCCCTACTAGTTAAACTCTTACTACCATCTTGAATTATCTTTTCTCATGAAAGTACCTTCACAGGAATCTTTTATTTTTATGTTCGGAGATATGGCGAACAAGTTCATCACACTGTTTATAGATTCGGCAGAGCTATCATGAGAAAGAGACAACAAAAAATTTGAGTTATAAGGGGGATAAATTAAGACAGAGATAAAGACTAATATACAAGACCAATGGGGAGCTTCTATGATATTAGATAAAAATGAACGATTTTGTTCCTCTTGAATAATGCTACTACTGAAAATTATCTTCGATATTTTTAGCTGTGGCATCCATATCTATCAGAAAGTCTGTTACATCTACCTGCAGATTATATCCAGAACCAACCAACCTCATCACCTCCACTGCTACCACTCTAATTCAAGTTACTGTCATGTCTAACCTGTTATAGCTTCCTCACAGGTCTCTGTCCTATCCTTGGCTTGTGCAATCTACTGTCAAGATAGCAGAGAGTATGATCTGCTCACCCTGGAAGTCAGATTATATATATTTTCTGTTCAAAACTCTGCAATGGCTCCCCCTTCTTCACTCAGAGCAGTAACCAGGGTTCTTATAGTGACCCACCTGGCCCTCCATGATTTGGTCCTTAGGATGTCTCTCACCTCATCTCTTTCTATTCTAGTCCTTGCTCACCTTGCTAGAGCAACACTGGCCTCAATGCTGTTCCTCAAACATGCCAGGCTTGCTGGACCCTCAGAGTTCTGTTTGTTTCTTCTAGTTAGAATGTACTTGCCCCAGATATCAGTGTGGCTAATTCCCTTACCTCCTTCAAGTCACCGTTTAATTGTCACCTTCTTTCAGACCTATGCTAACTGCTGTTTAAGAAATTGCAATCTGGCCCCATGATATTGCAAACAGATTCCACTTAAATCTGTTCTCTCTTATTTCTGTAAACCACTTATCACCTTCGCATATACAAGATAACTTACTTGGTTGTTTATTTTTATTGTCTGTATTCCCCTAAATTACATATGATTTTGTCTGCTTAGTTCACAAATGTACCTCAAGTGTCTAGAATTGAGTCTGCACCATAGTTAGGGGCTCAAAACTGTGTTAAATGAGGGATTATGCCCTAAATTTTTACTCTGGAGGGAATGGTTAAAAAGGAGTAGTGAGTAATGCAAGTGGGAAACAATTTTGATAAAAACCTGACAGACCAAGATGATTTAAAGAGTTTAGGAGGGATGAACTAAGAAATTTCTGATTTCAAGTATGGATACCCTGGAGGAAAAGAAAAATAATCTGTGTAGAAGTGAGGAATGGAGACGCAATGATAGATTTTGTCTTGGATGAAGCAAGTGAAATGTCTACATTTTAAAAATTTTCAATTACAGTTTACATTCAATATTTTGTATCAGTTTCATGTGTACAGTATAGTGGTTAAACAATTATATAATTTTCAAAGAGTTTCTCTCCATATTTCCAGCACCCATTTGGTACCATCAGACTCATAGATCGAGAGAACAGACTGCTGGCTGCCAGATGGGAGGGGGGTTGGAGAGTTGGGTAAAAAAGGTGACGTGATTAAGAACTATAAATTGATAGTTACAAAATAGTCATGGGGATGTAAAGCACAGCATAAGGAATACAGACAATCATATTGTAATCTACATTTTAAACTTACAGAAAATTCTATCATGAACCAAGTAAATTTGGGCCAGTAAAATAATAAGGGGATGAATCATTGGAGAAGTGAAATAAAGCCAACATATTTCAGAGGAGGCAATAGGATCCAAATTATTTTGAGCTTTATAAATGCCAACCCAAGAAAGGTGCTTTTCATCCATGATCAAATCCAATCCAAAAGAGGTTGTTTTGAGAATTACTTGCTCTTCCTCATATATACCAGCCTTCCTCCATCATAGAACCTTTGCTCTAGCTGCTTCCTTTGCCTAGAATACACTGACCTTGGTACTTCTCAGGGAATTTGCTGAGAAAAATGGTCATGTAGTTTGCTTGATAAAATATCATACAATGGACTGATGAGTTTCCTTTAGATTAATATATACACCTCAACTGAATTATCACGCTGATGAGAAATCTCCCTATATTTCTCTTGTAAGCTCATCGTCCCTCTTTCCTAGACAGCTTTTTTAAAAGGGTTTTAAAAATATATATTTTTTTATTGATTTCAGAGAGAAAGGGAGAGGGAGAGATAGAAACATCAGTGATGAGAGAGAATCATTGATTGGCTGCTTCCTGCACGCCCCCTACTGGGGATCGAGCCTGCAACCTGGACATGTGCCCTTAACCAGAATCGAACCCAGGACCCTTCAGTCTGCAGGCTGACCCTCTGTCCACTGAGCCAAACTGGCTAGGGCTTTTAAAAAGATTTTTAATTGATTTTTAGAGAGAAGGGAGAGAGTGAGAAACATCGATCAGCTGCCTCCTGCATGCTCCCTACCAGGGATTAAGAGCCCACAACCCAGACGACATGTGCCCTGATTAGAATCCAACGGGCAACCTTTTGGTGCATGGGACGATGCCCAACCAACTGAGCCACACTGGCCAGGGCAGTAGACAACTATTTTGTACTGACCTCTCTTTCATTTTAACTCTCCTGCTCCACTCCTCTGCGTCACTCTCTGCCCCAGCTTATGACTATACCCCACATTTCATGATTTAAAAAATTCAAAAGAACTTTTTGTTTTTATCACTGCCAACATTCCTACCAGTAGGCCTTTGCATCCATCTTGTCTTTCCCCCTAGACAGGCTGAGGAAGTGTGCCTTCTCCATCTCAGTCACTCTGCTGTACCTTATTTTAATCTTTGTCAACTTGTCAAGGTTATGCCCTTCTGTCATCTCATTTTCCTCTTGTACATTAATCTCTCCCTTTCTACTTGTTTCTTCTTAATTGTTTGAAAACATGCTGTTATTTCCCATTCTTTTAAAATATTTTTTTCATCTTTTTATTTATTTATTTTTCTTAATTAAATCTTTATTGTTCAGATTATTACAGGTGTTCCTCTTTTTTCCCCCCATAGCTCCCCTCCACCTGATTCCCCACCCCACCCCATGCCCTTACCCCCCGCCACTGTCTTCATCCATAGGAGTAAGATTTTTGTCCAATCTCTTCCCGCACCCCTCACACTTGCTTCCCCTGAGAATCGTCAGTCCACTCCCTTTCTATGTCCCTGATTCTATTATATTCACCAGTCCATTCTGTTCTTCAGATTTTTTATCCACTTGATTTTTAGATTCACTTGTTGGTAGGTATGTATTTGATGTCATTTTGTTGTTCATAATTTTTATCTTTACCTTTTTCTTCTTCTTCTTCTTCTTAAAGAATACCCTTCAGCATTTCATGTAATCCTGGTTTGGTGGCGATGAAGTCCTTTAGCTTTTTCTTGTCTGTGAAGCTCTTTATCTGACCTTCAACTCTGAATGATAGCTTTGCTGGGTAGAGTAATCTTGGTTGTAGGTTCTTGCTGTTCATCACTTTGAATATTTCTTGCGACTCCCTTCTGGCCTGCATAGTTTCTGCCGAGAAATCAGCTGACAGTCGTATGGGTACTCCCTTGTAGGTAATTAACTGTTTTTCTCTTGCTGCTTTTAATATTCTCTCTTTGTCTTTTGCCCTTGGCATTTTAATTATGATGTGTCTTGGTGTGGTCCTCTTTGGGTTCCTCTTGTATGGGGTTCTGTGCGTTTCCTGAACTTGTAAGTCTATTTCTTTCACCAGGTAGGGAAAGTTTTCTGTCATTATTTCTTCTAATAGGTTTTCAATATTTTGCTCTCTCCCTTCTTCTGGCACCTCAAAAATTCGGATGTTGTTTCGCTTAAAGTTGTCCAGAGGCTCCTTACATTATCTTCATATTTTTGGATTCTTTTTCTTTTTGTTTTTCTGGTTGGATGTTTTTTGTTTCCATATATTTCAGATCTTTGGTTTGATTCTTGGGGTATGTTGATCTACAGTTGAGTTTCTGTATATTCTTTATTTCAGACAGTGTATGCTTCATTTCTGACTGATCCTTTTCCATTTTTTTGGCATTCTCATTAAGGTCCTTGAAGGTCTCACTAAGCTCCTCAGAAGTGTCATCAAGTTTCTCGGCGGTTTTTAGAAGATTCTTGAGTAACCTTATAAATGTGATTCTGAACTCTATGTCATCCAGTAGTTTGCTTTCCTCCGTTTCTTTCATTCGTGACATGTTTCTTTGTTTCTGCATTTTGGCTGCTTCCCTGTGTTGATGGAGTGGCTTTGTGTGGTAGGTGACCTATAGGGGGCAGTAGCTCAGCCTCCCCAATCACCTGATGTGGATGCTCTTGGTACACCCCTTTGTGGGCTGAGTGCAAAGTCTTGGTGTAGTTAAGCCTGAATTGCTGTTGGTACACTGGGAGGAACTGACCTCCAGGCCAATTAGCTGTGAGCACTCCCTGTGTCTATAATGGAAGAACTGCTGCGCTGAAGACACACTTATGGGGCAGGACTTGTTTCAGTGGGGCTTTGGTGCTCACTGAGTCTGCCTCTTGAATGTGTCACTTATGGATGTGAGGAGTTGAAATCTGGTGTCTCACACTGACCACTAGGTACACTGGCTTCTGGATCTCCAATGGGGTGCAGGTCAGCTACTGTCTGAGGCCACTCAGCAGGAGCTACAGTGAGAGCTGCAGTTTTCTCCTCTTTGTGTGGCGTTTGGAGGTTTTGGAGCTGTCTGACCCGGGCTGCAAGTTTTCTAGGTTAAGCTGCGATAGGGCAGGCTTTCTTATGCTAATTGAGCTGCTTGGAGCTTGGGTGGGTTTGTAGGTTGTGTGGGGCGGGGTCTCAGGGCGTCACTAGGTTAGGGCGTGGCAAACAGCAATGGCTGCTAGTAAGCCGGCTCTGTGTCCCCGACCGCGTCCTGGAGTCCTGTGCCCCAATGCTGTAAACAATTATTCCTGCGTGCAGCTCTGCAAGCAAGCCACTCTCACTGGCAGACAGTCCAGCTTCTCCCTGTAGGAGTTTGGGTCCCCCGCGTCTCCCCAGAGACTGGATTTCAGAGTAATCGGGGGCTTGTCTCCGTTCAGGTTGAAAAAAGCAACGCACCCAGTTGCCCGCCGCCAGCCCGGATCACGCGCCTCCGTACCTCAGCTTTTCAGTGCTCGTGCACGTCTCAATGCTCTTTTCTCTTTCCTTCTAGTTGTAGAACTTCCACTCAGCCAGCTTTCCTGTGGTTCTGGGTGATAGACGTTTTGTCTTTTAGTTGCAGTTTAAATTGTTGTGGGAGGCAGCAGTTTAGGTGTTTACCTATGCCGCCATCTTGGATTCCTCTCTCCTAAAATATTTTTTATTGATTTTAGAGAGGCAGAGAAAAGGGGAGAGAGATAGAAACATCAATGATGAGAGAACATCATTGATTGGCTGCCTCCTACACGCCCCCTACTGGGGAATCGAGCCTGCAACCCAGGAGTGTGCCCTGACCTGGAATAGGTCCATGCTCAACCACTGAGCTATGCAGGCCAGGCTGTTTCCCATTCTTAAAAACAAAGGCGAAGAATCCACCCTTAATCCCATATTGTCCACCAAGAACTTCTCTGTTTCTCTGCTCTTTCTTTCAGATAAACTTGTTTTGTCACTAGATGCTACTTCCACTTCTTTTATTGACATTTCAACCAGCTTTACTTTTGTTTCTTTTCTTCCTACCACTCTGAAACCACTCTTGTCAAAGTTCCCTGTGACACTCATCAAGTTAAATGCAGTGGACATTTCTACCCTTATCTTACCCTCTCAGCACTAATTGCCTACAAATATGGACTCATTTCTTTAAGAAACATTTTCCTCTCTTGCATAATCTAGTCACCTCTGATATAACTTTTGTGGTATCCTTTGGTATTTTCCATTTATATGCACACCAGCTTGAGCTGCACTGGCAGAATCCCCAGAGCATGGTTGATTGTGTGGGAAAGATCCCTGTTCAGGACAATCTAGAGATGACAGGGGATTATCAGCTTCCTCCAGGCTCATCTATCAGCTATTGGCTGGCAGGCCAGTAGATAAATATTCCTGCTCATTTGACCCTCAAGAAGGATTACTCTGATGCTTGTTTCATACACTGGCTGCCAGAGTTCCCCATGGGGTTGTGCTTTAGTCAACCACAGTGATAGCTAACTGTACAGTTCACTTCTATTGGCTTTATTACTTCCCTAACTTCCCCATTCCAAATTGATTTTGGGGGGTGGGGAATGCCTCTTAACATAATTATTGTACTGACCCCCCACCCCCAATTCTGCTTTGGGTGGAACTGATCTAATCTCTAGTGTTTCATTCTCCTGATTTGCTCTGATTTATCTGGTTGTTCCTTTTGAGTCTTTTCCTCTTTTCTGAGCTCTCAATATTGATACTCACCAGAATTTAACTAGGTCCCCTTTTACCTCAGATTATTCCAACTTAATATACTTTATCTGTTACTGTAGTTTCTAATACTATCCATAAGCAATGATTCCAAAATTTACATCTAGAGTCCAGACTTCTACTGAGATCTTACAGGTATATACCACTGCCTTGTCGACATTCTAGATACATTGTGCTGTTTGCTCCAAAGCAAATACTTGAGCCCACCTTTTTCTTTTCCCTCCAAATCTTGTTCTTTCCTCAGTTTACTATTCTGTTAGTGGTAAATATCGCTAATCTCCCCATCTCAGTTCAGGAATGTAGTGATGCATCTTCCTCTGACCTTGTATCCAAACATCCAAAGTCTTAAATTTGTCTTCCTTCCACTACTCTCACAGCCCCAGTATGTCTGACCTGGCCAAAGCCTCTAACATATGTGTCCCTAATTCTATTCTTCCCTTTCTCTAATATAATTTTCACATGAATTCTAACTAATTGTCTAAATTATAAAGTAAATAAGCTCACATTATGTTTTGAAATAAACAAAATGCTTAATAGTAGCCTAAAGTGACTGGGGAGAAGACATTACTACTTCAAGCTCATTTCATCTTGTGGTCCTTTGCTCTTTATACATTACTAGAGGCCTGGTGCATGAATTCGTACATGGGTGGGGTCCCTGGAGGTGGCCTGCGGGAATTGGGCCAAAACCCACAGTCCAACACTGCCTGTAGCTCCTACCTGCTGCTCCTGCTCATCCTGGCTCCACTGCACCTGCCACAGGTTCGTGCCCAGTCAGTCCTGATAGGCGAGGCTCATACTGCAGCAGCAGCAGCAGCAGCAGCAGCAGCAATGCTTGCCAGCTGTGAGCCCTGCATCTGGTGCCCTCCCGAGGGGAGTGGCCTGCGGGATAGGGCCGAAACCGGCTCTCTGACATTCCCTGAGGGGTCCTAGATTGTGAGACGGTGCAGGCCAGGCTGAGGGACCCCACCAATGCATGATTCGGGGTGAGGAGGGACCGCGGGAGGACTCCAGGGGGGGTCTGGCCCTTCTCGCCCAGTCCCGATTGGCCAGACCCCAGCAGCAAGCTAACCTACTAGTAGGAGCGTCTGACCCCTGGTGTTCAATGCACGTCATTGCTACTGAACGACCAGCCAGCTGTCTGCCCCCTAGTGGTCAGTTCATGTCATAGCGAGTGGTTGAGAGGCCTTAACATATCATTAGCATATTACACTTTAATTGGTTGAACAGTTGACCTGTCACTGGACAACCGGACATTTAGCACATTAGGTGTTTATTATATAGGATACTTCAGACTCATCAGCCTTCTCCAGATACACTATGCAGTTTCTCAACACTGGGACTGAACAATTGCCGGTCCTTTCCTGAAATAATCTTTGCCTCCAATGTACCTTGCTGGCTCCTTTTATCCTTCTTGCCTTCTTGTTTTAAATACCAGCTCTTACAATGCCTACCCTCTCTGTCTCTTCTTCCTCCTTTTCCTTCCCTTCTCTCCTCCCCCAGTTTCCTAGGTTCCTTGGTGGCATATTTTTAATGACAACACTTTATTATGTTGTTGAACTGAAAACTTGACCTACTTATTTACTCCTTGCAGCTGGCTGGAGAGTCAAACAATGCTGGAAGAATAATGTAGGACACTGCAGAAGACGATGTTTACATACTGAAAGGTACAAACTTCTTTGTATGAACAAGCTAAATTGTTGCACTCCCATAAACTTCGAGGAATACACTAGAAAGCCACTACCTCCCCTACTCCCTACAGATTTTGCCATCAATGTTACTTGGGGTGTTTTTCCTACTTTCTCTGGAACTCGGCCCAATGATGCAATAACATTTAACCCAGATGAAGGTAGCTCGGTAACTGAGACCAGAACTTCCAGGAAGAAAGTTTCTACATCGACTTTGGCACATACTCCTAAGAGAAATGATGGTACAACTAAGTAACATTTCCTCCTGGGTATGGGACACTAGAGATAACTATTGGGAATAATATCCAGGAAGCCACTTCTACTTACCTTATTTCACCGGGGACAATTCTGTTGGGGATTGGATGACATGGAGATGGACATAATGCTACTGCCAAGACAAGAGCCAAGAGAGTTACCTTAGAAATGTGGAAAGAGAAGTATATAACAGGGATTCTCTTTACTGGGCTTAAGTTCTTTGTTTTTCTCACATGTATTAAAATATATGGTCTAATATTTGGCCTCAAGTGAACATTTGTGTGTGTGTGTGTATTTTCCCATGTCCCCTCACCCCAAATGAAGGCCACAGTGTGAAGATGCCTTTTTGGTCGAGATGAAGATTTTGATTTTAATGATGCATGAACCACCACTATCATATATGGGAGAATCTATGAAGGCACATAAAAAGTTCCAGACCAGTATTCCCTTCCCAATTCTTCTACCTTTTATTATGAGCTCTGACTTAAATCCCTGTCTGAATCATGAGATCAACTTTTGTTTAAGGCTTCAACTAGGAACTCACCCAGCTAGAGTTAGAAACTATCTAATTGTGCACAAACACCGATTTAACTAGATAGAGATGAAAGTGGAACTTACCTTGGGAGCACATCATATAAAATGAAAAGCTATATCACAAGGTCTACTTATCTTTCCAATGTCCTTTCCTTTCAAAAGTCCGACTACCAGCTAGAGTGATCTCAGCATGCCTCTCTGGATCTTCATTTTGTCTGTGAATACTAGTTAGGTGTAGGGTATCTATGTTTGTGTGCCTATATGCATGCAAGTGCTGTTTATATGACAACTAATGGGTCAGCAAGTTTGCTCTCTGGTATCACAGAGAGGGTAAAAATTGTAAAGTTGATTAATTATTAACCTGTTGGGCTAAGGCTACCAAGAACCAGAGTCTCAGATGCCTAAATGTTTCAAAATCAAAATTTTTATTTTTGTCTAGATCAATCTGCCAGTAACCATGGCTGTAGTTTGGACATTAGCTATCAGATTGCTGATCTTTCAGTAGACCTCATATTTCAATGGATCTCAGACCTCCTGTTAGGGAGACAAACCATCCGAGTGTGCCTGGGACTGAGGATCTTTCCAGATCCTGGAAAGAAGAGTACCAAAATCAAGAAAGTCATTAGCAAACTGGGACAAATTACCTTCCAAATGTACCTCAGCCTAAATTGCTCTTCTCCATTTCTTTGTATAGCTGACACCTCATCACATAGGTCACAGGTCAATTCTTCACAGAGGCATTCTTTCACCATAAAAACCTCCCCAGACAACCAGTCTGCCTTAAAAGTTGATTAATTATTCTTTTTCCTTATCTTTGCCTCAAATGTCATATCCTTAGAAATAATCCTTGGCCATGAGATCACTCCTTACCCTAAGTTGTATTATTTTCTTCCTATCACTTAAACTCTTGGAAATTATTTTGCATATTTTTTGCTCTCCTTCTGAATTACTGAGTAATTTATTTATTTATGGCCAATCATAACTGCCATAATGCACATATAGTCCTGATACCTTAATCTTGCTCATGGCTGTGTCCCACACTGTTAGACCAGTGCCTTGTACATGGTAAATGCTCAATAAAAATTTGAAAACATGTTAATGCAATTATTCCTATAAATTAAAAAGAGAACTGCCATGTATGATCCAGCAATCTCACTTGTGGATATATATCTGCATGAAATGAAATCATTATCCTTAAGAGTTATGTGCACTTCTATGTTCAATGCAGTATTTACCATGATAGCCAATGTATGGAAACAACCTAAATGTCTGTTGACAGATGAACAGATAAAGAACATGTTCCATACACACATAGGGGGATATTAATCAGCATTTCTTAAAAAAGGAAATCCTGCCACTTATGACAACATTCATGAACCTGCAAGACATTAATTATGCTAAGGGAAATAAGCCAGATGAAGAAAGAAAAATCCTGCATGAGCTCATTTATATGTGGAATCTCAGTAATGAAACTCACAGAAGTGGAAAGTACACAGTGGTTACCAGGGGCTCTGTGGAGGAGGAAATGGGAGTTGGTCAAGGGATATAAAGTTTGAGTTATGCAAGATGAAAAAGTTCTGAAGATCCATTGAACAACAACGTAACTATAATTAACAATGTTTTGTTGTATACTACAAATTTGGTAAAATTAAGTACTTTTACCACACACACACACATGCACAAAAGAACAAAAACAAGGTAACAAATTTTTAAAAAAGGATTAAAAGAACAAACAGGCTGAGAGATATTATTTGCAAGCTCCATATCTAACAAAGAACTGAAATATAGAATATATAAAGAACTCTCAAAATTCAACAATTCAAAACAAATAATTTACTTAGAAAATGGGCAGATAAACAGACATTTCACCAAAGAGGATATATAAATGGCAAATACGTGCATGTAAAGATGTTCAACATCACTAGCAATTAGAGAAATGCAGATGAAGACCAGGATGAGGTACTACTACATAGATATTAGATCAGCTGGAATTGGAAACCATGACAATTCAAATGTTGATGAGGAGAATCTTTCATACATTCCTGGTGAGGAGTTAACCTCCCTCAGAGCCTTTGCTCTTGCTGCTCTCTCTGCCTAGAAGATTCTAGATATACACGTGCCTAACTTCCTCAGTACATTTAGGTTGCTATTCAACATCACTTCCTCAGAGAATCTTTTTTCTTCTTTTAGTAATCTGTTCAAAACACATGCACACACCATATTATTCTCTATCCCTTACCCTACTTTTATTTTCCTTTATGGCACTTGTAACCATGTGGCATTGTATGTTTGTTGTCTCTCTCATTAACCAGAATGGCAGGACTTGGCTTTTCCTCCTCTTAGACCCAGTGCCTAGAACTGTGCCTGACATATAGATCCATATTCAGCCAGTTCAGCAGTCCTAAAGAACCTGAGAGAAGTGGTCATGCAGACTCAGTTCATAGCATTTGGACACAGGAACCACCATTTCTCCCGAACAGTCCAATCATTTCCAGATGGTTCCATTCATCAGAGTTCTTTCCAATTAGTTTAAAACTGCCCTCCTGCAATTTCCACCTAAGACTATATATATATATATATATATTTCAGAGAGGAAGGGAGAGCGAGACAGAGAGAGAGAGAAACATCAATGATGAGAAAGAATCATTGATCCACTGCCTCCTGCATGCCCCCTACTGGGGCTCAAGCCCACAACCCTGGCATGTGCCCTGACCAGGAATTGAACTGGCACCCTCCTAGTTCATAGGTCGACTCTGAACCACTGAGCCACACTGGCCAGGCTCCACCTAAGACTTTTAATTCTACCCTCTAGGCCTGCATAGAGCATATCTTTCAGAAGATAGCAACTATAACTCTCTTCAGCCCATTACTACTTGTTAAACAGGCCTCCCTTTCCATCATTACTCAGGCATAGTCCTCTGAGATGATAGAAAGAACATGTGCTCTGAGGACAGGTAAACTAGGTCAGAACCCAGACCTCATTTGTAAGCACTGCGTCACCTTGAGCAAATCACACCTGCCTATTAGGGATCCTTCGAGGATCCTAGGGGTCATGTATGTGAGAGTTCAGTACCTGGATTCATGCTCACTGTTTTTCTGAAGAAGGTTCTACCACGATATCAAGGGCAAATCAGATTTTCTGAATCTCAACATGCTGTCCCTAATACTTGCCGAATGTAGGAAGAAGAGAGTAGAATAGAAGAGTACTGGACCCATCAAAAGGAGTAAAATAACTAAGAGACTACAGGCCCAAAAAAGAAAATTCAGAGGACTCACAAACTTCCTGCTGGAGCCCAGGCAGTTCTCCCTTCCACACCCTCTTTGTTGGAGAACCCACCTAAAATGTTTTTGCTCTATTCTTTGAGGCTGGAGTCCAAGAAAGGCCCAGAAGCAGCTAACATTAAGGAGTTGGAGTAGGAAATAAGGAGGGAAATGCAGAGTTGGAAAGAGCTGAACTAGGACTTGGATCATGAGGGCTCTCTGTTTCTTTCTTTCTTACTCACAATGTGACCCTAGTCAAGACTTTTCTACTCTCTGGGCCTGCATCTTGTCAACTGAGAAATGCCAATTCTAAGATCTATCAAGATATGAGTGAATACTATACATGCATTCATCCATTCACTGGTTTCAACAGATGTTCAGTACACACTCTGGATGTTCAGACATCCCAGCATTCAGGGGTCCCTACTGTCAGGGGGTCTCACTGTCTATTAAAAGTTGCCCTCAATAGTGTTAGTACAATAGGGAAGATGACCTAAGTAACAAAGGTCTGGGTTCTGGGTTCTGACCTAGTTTACCTGTCCTAAGTAGCAAAGGAAGGAAGGAGAGGGGTTGTGAGAACATAAGGGAGGAGGTTAACGACCCAAAAAGAGGAGCAATAAAGGCTCCTTGGAATGTGGGTCCACATTCCACAATGCCACAACTTGTGTAGGACTTGAGCATACTCAGCTAATGCCTTTCACTGTCTCAGATGATGTCTAGAGAAGGACTCTAAACACTAGATGATCCATTTATACTGTTGACCTGCAGGCTGATGTTCTGGGTGGTGAAACATTGTGCTCTTCTCTGATTTATTGTCCATGACTCAGCCCTACCCTAGTCAATAAAATGCAGAGTAAAGATCTACCTTCCCTAGGACGTTCAGTATGCTGCAGGATCATTCCTCACCCCTCTCAAGATACAAACTCTTGTTCCTGGCTTTAGCTGTCCTTGTGGTTCTGGCTCAGGCTTCCCCAGGTAAGTAAACTATGGAGAGGAGGGAAAAGGGAGTAAGAATGGGGTCCTACTCATAAAATCATTGGAAAACTGAACATGTGTACGAGTTAGAATAGCCCAGGGATGACTGAGATTTGGTGAAAAGCCTTACAATGAATATGCTCCGTTAATAAGGGCAGTCTGTCACCCGACCATGATGATGCTTCCTATTAGGGAACCTGGTGAATATCAGCAGAAGCCAGGGTGTCCCTTCTATCTGCAGAAGCAACCCCATGTTCTTAATATCCTTGGCCCAGATGTTCATAGAATCTCATCCCAGGCTCCTTTCACTTCAATTACACTTCCAGTTGATACTACCTCTTGCAGTAACCAGTCCAATTACTTCACCTCTCCATAGTTGTTTGTCTTTGAATGCTCCTTTGAAGCAATCAGAGGAGGCATCTTGCTATTGTCTTAGAACATAGAGTGGAAAAGATGTAGGTTGGTGTTGGATATCTACAATTTAAGGTGGTGCTGGAGTTAGGGCAGAAGATTCTGGATTCCAAATTAAACATGACCAGAACTCTCTAACAATACAACAGGTTTCATGGCCAAGTGGTGAATAACTTTCTAATAGAAATGTTTCCACTTAGGCTTCCTGGTGATTCTAAAGTCGGTGATTTTTTTTTTAAATTTTAAATAAATCTTTATTGTTCAGATTACAGGTGTTCCTCTTTTTGTTTTCCCCTTATAGCTCCCCTCCACCTGATTCCCCACCCCACCCTACCCCATGCCCTTACCCCCTGCCACTGTCTTCATCCATAGGAGTAAGATTTTTGTCCAATCTCTTCCCACACCACTCACACCCGCTTCCCCCTGAGAATTGTCAGTCCACTCCCTTTCTATGTCCCTGATTCTATTATATTCACCAGTCCATTCTGTTCTTCAGATTTTTTGTTTACTTGATTTTTAGATTCACTTGTTGGTAGGTATGTATTTGATGTCATTTTGTTGTTCATAATTTTTATCTTTACCTTTTTCTTTTTCCTCCTCTTCTTAAAGAATACCCTTAAGCATTTCATGTAATCCTGGTTTGGTGGCGATGAACTCCTTTAGCTTTTTCTTGTCTGTGAAGCTCTTTATCTGACCTTGAACTCTGAATGATAGCTTTGCTGGGTAGAGTAATCTTGGTTGTAGGTTCTTGGCTGTTCATCACTTTGAATATTTCTTGCCACTCCCTTCTGGCCTGCATAGTTTCTGCTGAGAAATCAGCTGACAGTCGTGTGTGTACTCCCTTGTAGGTAACTAACCATTTTTCTCTTGCTGCTTTCAAGATTCTCTCTTTGTCTTTTGCCCTTGGCATTTTAATTATGATGTGTCTTGGTGTGGTCCTCTTTGGATTCCTCTTGTATGGGGTTCTGTGCGCTTCCTGGACTTGTAAGTCTATTTCTTTCACCAGGTAGGGAAAGTTTTCTGTCATTATTTCTTCTAATAGGTTTTCAGTATTTTGCTCTCTCTCTTCTTCTGGCACCCCAAAAATTCGGATGTTGGTACGCTTGAAAAAATTCGGATGTTGGTACGCTTGAAGTTGTCCCAGAGGCTCCTTATATTTTTGGATTCTTTTTTCTTTTTGTTTTTCTGGTTGGGTGTTTTTTGTTTCCTTATATTTCAGATCTATGGTTTGATTCTTGGGGTACGTTGATCTACAGTTGAGTTTCTGTATATTCTTTATTTTAGACAGTGTATGCTTCATTCCTGACTGGTCCTTTTCCATTTTTTTTGGCATTTTCATTAAGGTCCTTGAAGGTCTCACTAAGCTCCTCAGAAGTGTCATCAAGTTTCTCAGCGGTTTTTAGAAGATTCTTGAGTAACCTTATAAATGTGGTTCTGAACTCTATGTCGTCCAGTAGTTTGCTTTCCTCCGTTTCTTTCATTCGTGACATGTTTCTTTGTCTCCGCATTTTGGCTGCTTCCCTGTGTTGGTGGAGTGGCTTTGTGTGGTAGGTGACCTATAGGGGGCAGTAGCTCAGCCTCCCCAATCACCTGATGTGGACGCTCTTGGTACACTCCTTTGTGGGCTGAGTGCAAAGTCTTGGTGTAGTTAAGCCTTAATTGCTGTTGGTACACTGGGAGGATTTGACCTCCAGGCCAATTGGCTGTGAGGACTCACTGTGTCTATAATGGAAGAACTGCTGTGCTGGAGACACGCTTATGGTGCAGGACTTGTTTCAGTGGAGCTTTGGTGCTCGCTGAGTCTGCCTCTTGAATGTGTCACTTATGGATGTGAGGAGTTGCAATCTGGTTTCTCACACTGACCACTAGGTATACTGGCTTCTGGATCTCCAATGGGGTGCAGGTCAGCTACTCTCTGAGGCCACCCAGGAGGAGCTACAGTAAGAGCTACAGTTTTCTCCTCTTTGCTTGGGGTTTGGAGGTTTTGGAGCTGTCTGATCCGGGCTGCAAGTTTGTTAGGTTAAGCTGCGATAGGGCAAGCCTTTCTTATGCTAAAGCTGCTGCTTGGAGCTTGGGTGGATTTGTAGATTGTGTGGGGTGGGGTCTCAGGGCGTCACTAGGCTAGGGCATGGCAAACAGCAATGGCTGCTAGTTAGCCAGCTCTGTGTCTCCGACTGTGTCCCGTGCCCTAGTGCAGTAAACAATTATTCTTGCGCACAGCTCTGCAAGCAATCCCCCCTCACTTTCCGACCCGGTGGCAGACAGTCCAGCTTCTCCCCATAGGAGTTTGGGTCCCCCGCGTCTCCGCGGAAACTATATTTCAGAGTAATCGGGGGCTTGTCTCCCTTTGGGTTGAAAAAAGCAACGCCTGCCGCCAGCCCGGATCACTCGCCTCCGTACCTCAGCTTTTCAGCACTTGTGCACGTCTCAATGCTCTTTTCTCTTTCCTTCTAGTTGTAGAACTTCCACTCAGCCAGCTTTCCCGTGGTTCTGGGTGATAGACGTTTTGTCTTTTAGTTGTAGTTTTGAAATTGTTGTGCGAGGCAGCAGTTTAGGTGTTTACCTACGCCACCATCTTGGATTCTCCTCTGTCCCAATTTCAAACGACGGACTGGGAAACAGAAGCAAGGCGACAAGGAGACTTTCAAAAGCACTATGGATGGAGAGCGGTGCCCATTGTGGAGGAACACAGGTGGGGCAGGGCGTTGGTGATTTTTAATTCCATGGTTTTTCTTTGGGTCATTGCTGTTGGAAGTTGCATCTTCTTTTGGATCAGCTTTTCAAACTGAAAGTCTTTGCCAATCACTCAGTTGTTCTAAAAGCAAAGGAAGGTAATTCTGAACTAACCCTGATTTGATTTCAGACTCCCTTAAACTCTGGTGAGGGCAACTTGAGTAGATGAGAGAGTTGAAAATGCAAAAGACACTTTGGAGAATGAATCTGCACATTGGTCATCTTGACTCTGATTTTTTTAGTCTGAACATCCTGGTGAGAAAGAGAGAATTGGAAATTCTCTACCAGGAGGGGTGTTTGGGGGAAAAGAAGTAGAGGGAATCTGTCATTTAAGCCAAAATACTATGATATCTCAACTGGACTCAGTGTGCTGGGGACGCTGGGTCAGCCCTTTGTGTTTTATTGACTAGGTAGGGCTGGGTCACAAACAATAAATCACATAAGGGCAGTGTTACACCATCCAGAACATTAGCCTGCAGGACAGCAATATGAATTGATATTTTGTGTTCAAAGTTCCTCTCTAGGCATCATCTGGGGCACTTGAACAGTGCCTGGTACATGGTAAGTGCCCAATAAATCACTGTTGAGTGAATAATGAAGGGAAGGGGGAAACATAATTGAAGGTGTAGGCCCACTCCCTAGATTTGGGGATAAGGAGGAACCAGTGTTGATGAGACTGTGAAAAAGTTATGGAGATGGAAACATAAGTATAGAAATAAAGTCCAACTGAAGGAAGAGAGATAACCAATCATATCTAGTAAACGTTAAGACCAGCAGGAAGCATTCTACATGCACCATTATTACAATTACCAACATCTTTAGTAAAATAGTCCTCACTCTTTTCATGTATTTGTTTCTTAATTTCTGTTTATTTTGATAGATGGGTGGTTCCAAAAGTGCAATTATTCAGTTGGCCAATGCAGGATAGCTTGCAAAGAAAATGAGAAGATGAAAGGAAAATGTGTGGGGAACAGATTTTGCTGCCTCCCTGTAAAAAAGCAGAAATCATCAGCCTTCCCAAGAAACAAGAAATGACATGTAAGACTATGGCAAGTGCAACTAACTTTCTATTTAAGACTCGTGACAAAAGCATTTTAACAGACCTTATAATGAGTCAGTGAAATGACTATGTAGGCACCTGCCTGGTTCTTAGATTTTAGATACCTACTGGGTATTCACGTGGTCCATTAAAGAAAATATGCTCATTTCAGCTATTATATCTTGTCTCTCTAGTCCTCTATAGCCTAACATCTCTAGGTTGTCCCAGGATATGACTAATAATATTGGTTCTCATGGTAAGATAATTTTATAGGATCTGGATCCTGAATTCCTAAGCCTCTGACCAGGTGCTACTAGGTCTCTGAATGTGGATGTTTTCCACACTTAATGCAAATTCCACCTTGGCCACACATTTTAATCTGATGTCTCATCCTGGACTATTGAGATAGGCCAGTGTGATCTAGAGATCTTCTTTTGCCTGTTTAGCTCAAGGATTAGCCCAAGGCTCTGCCTCATGATCTCACTCTTAAAATGTATCCCTTACCTTAATCTATAATCACACTTTGCTGCCCAAAGATTGGCATGCCCTCTGACCAGGAGGCAACCATTTCTGCCCCAACCACATGGGAGGGGGAAGTAGTAAAAACAAAACAAAACAAACCCCCTCAGCATTTACTGAGAATTTACTGTGTGCAAGACCTTGTTCTAAACACTTAACATATATAACTTCATTTTATCCAACAACTGTTCCATGACGTTGTTACCTCAGAGGTACGGCAGTTTCAGTTCCCAACCACCTAAACAAGCCGAATAGTGCAGTAGCAAGTCACATTTTTTGGTTTCCCAGTGCATATAAAAGTTATATTTATACTGTATTACAGTTTATTAATAATACAATAGCATTGCGTCTAAAATCCATGTACATACTTCTAATTAAAAAAAATACGTTATTACTAAAAAATGCCAACCATTATCTGAGCCTTTAGCAAGTCATAGTTGTTTTGGTGGTGGTTGCCACAAACCTTCAATTCATAAAAGAAATTTAAAAAAATAACAATATCTGTGAGGCACAATTAAAGCAAAGCATAATAAAACAAGGTATGCCAGTATAGTGTATTATGTTCCTTTTGCAGGAGAGGAAACTAAGTCTCACAGAGTTTAAATGCCCTGCCCCAAAAGGCACAGATATCTGGTTCAGTGGCAAGACTTTGAACCCATAGTGACTGAATAAGACATTAAGGTTCCTCAAAGTGAAAAATGATTGTTGCAATAAGAATAGCTTCCCTTGAGTGGGAGCGGCTGGGGAGAGGTCAATGGGGAGAAAGGAGACATATGTAATACTTTAGACAATAAACAACTTAATTTCAAAAAAATTCAGATACGAGAAAGAGAGAGAGAGAGAGAAAGAAAAACTTCCCTTTACTCTTCCTACACAGAACCCACTTCCTTAATGTAGAAGGTGTGGTGAAAGGGAAAGCTTTGTGAGCCTCCCTGTGGTTAAAATAAGTAACAAACCCAGCACTAACTGTTGTATCCAAGCACAAATATAAATGATCCTGTGTTCCAGTTAAAGAAGAAGTTGTACCCACTTAGCAGGCAGTCTTAGTTCTGAGGCCAAAGCCAATCAGGTCTAAAGTTGAACACAGTCAAAAGACAATGTGAAAAATCATCACAATAATTCCAGCTTCTTATTTTTCAACCCATTTCTCAAAGTATGTTTACATTGATTCTCTCATTTACCCCACTGCAATACCATGAAGTAATATTTATATCCTAAACCTAAGAGGCTGTCCTTGGGATATCTGGAGAATGGATCAGAGTCTAGATCTCAGATTACCTAGACACTGTGATTCTAATGAATAGTTCATCTTCAACCCAGACCACACCAATGGCTGCAGAAAATCCTTAGAAGCTACCTGTTCTTGTACCAAGAGTTTTTGTATATGTTTTGCTTGAGAAGTTATGCCCACAAAGGAACCCAGGAGTCTCAGAGAGTTGGGAAAACATGACTCCAGGTCTTTAATCCTAAAGAAGTGAAAGGGTGCAGAGGAAATGCAGATGGACTAATAGGATATGACTAAAATCATCTTACTACTCTAGGCCTCAGTTTGCCCATCCCCAAAATGGAAATGTTGGACTAGATTATAAGCTCCATATATCTTTCAAACCTTAACACCTTCTTCATTCTTGAAATTACGGTGAAAATCTACGCTCTACCTGAGACTTTAAAAGATGCCACCTCAGAAAGCAAAGACATGGACGATGAGAGAGATTAAGAAACAGGAAAGTGGCCTCAATCTAAGTACTCAAATCATAATCCTAAAATACATCTTAGATAGCTTTTTGTTCCTCACTGATCCCCATCATGCCAGCCACAATGACTTTCCAAGACTGCCTCCATAGCACCTGTTCTCCATCTCTGCCTCTACTATTCTATATTCTAATTCAACCATCTTTCCTTACCAGTAATTACTGGCTAAACTGTGTCCCCTCAAAATTCATATGTTGAAGTTCTAATCACCAGTACCCAAGAATGTGTCTGCATTTGGATTCAAAGAGGTAACTATGCTAAAATGAATCATTAGGGTGGGCCCTAATCCAGTAGACTGGCATCTCTATAAGAAGAGGACACAAATACACACAGAAGGGAAACCACATGAAGACAGAGAGAAGATGGCCATCTACAAATCAAAGAGAGAGACCTTCAAAGACACCAACTCGATCAATACCTTGATCTTGGACTTTCAGCCTATAGAATTGTGAGAAAATAAATGTGTTGTTTAAGCCACCGAGTCTGTTGTATTTTTGTTATGGCAGTCCTAGAAAATTAATGTGCACAATACTATAACACTTGCATCTTCTGGGTCTCTTTGTCTCCCATTATGGCCCTGACTCACTTTAATCTTTCTATACACTTGCCAGGGGATTAATCTAAAACCCATCTAACATTTAAATGTTTCCTTTTAAACCCTTCAAAAGCTGTACAGTGGTCAAAGGAATCAATTCTAAACTCTCTTTATGATAAATCTCCTGCCCACCTTGGTAATCTCCCTTTCAATTCCCATCATGGACCTCACAAGCAACTTGTGTTCTTGGGAATTAATCTATTTCACACACACACACACATCCCACTTAAAATATTTTTAAATATTTCAGAGAGGAAGGGAGAGGGAGAGATTGAAACATTAATGATGAGAATCATCAAATGGCTGCCTCATGCATGTCCCCCACCAGTGATTGAGCCACAACCCTAGCATGTGCCCCAATCAGAATGGGACCGTGACCTCCTGATTCGTAGGTTGATATTCAACCACTGAGCCACCACAGCTGGGCTCTCTCCCCCTTTTCAAATACGCTTCCCTTTTGTGGGGAAGATTCTTTTTGCAAACCAGATTTATGATTCTCTCTAATCAACATCTAAATATAAAAATAAAAATGTCTTGCCCTAAGCCATGCACATTCATTCCTTTTTCTACCCAGAGAGACCTTTTTATTTACTTTGTTGTCTTTCTTTTTACAAATAAAAGTTGTATCATTTAAGGAATGATGACTTTATAGACAACGTGATGAGTTGATATACGTATACATGCTTTTATTATGTATATGCTTAAAGTGAGTATGGTGAAGCAGATGTTCAATTTTTCACTTATATACCTATGAGCAGATGAGAGAGCCAGTTCTTCCACATCCTCTTCACCACAGGGAATTGGCATGTTATGAGCCATTTCAGCATATGCTGAGTAACATCTGACTGAGGTTTTATTGGCTTTTCTTTGTTTAGTGACCATTTGTGTATCCAATTTTGTGAAGTGCCTACCCATGTCTTTTTCACACTCTGATAAGCAAGGTAAAATATAATTTTCCTTCCTCTGTATTATCTATGTCTACTGGACTATCTCAGCATTTTATTTGCTTTCTTGACTGGAGCCATTTACCAAATTCAATGGCTCCCACCCAATTTCCCTCCTCCAATCATGAATCTTCATAGAATAAAAGACAGATACAGGAGGCTGGATGCAATTTTATAGTGAAAATATTTGACAGGAAGATTTCCAGAAGGGGAAAAGGTTGAGAACCTTCAGTACGAAGGTTGACTTGAGGTGGTAAATTTTAACAATTTAAATTCCTCAATTACAGGAGAAATAATGGTTGAAGATGAATCCACACAGCACCGTTGATTGTTTTCAGCACAGTAATGTAATTCAACTTCTGATTGTTTGCATTTCTTTCTGCAAATTCCTTTGTCATCCTCACATGTAATTGCAAATTTCATTGGCTTAATTCTGGGGTATAATCTTTTCATGCTTCCTGGGGAAAAAATATGGCTATGGTTAGACTCTATGCACAAGAGATGGAACCAAAATCATCTAGATTCAAACCTGAGCTCTGTTATTTGCTAGATCTTGGTCTTTGGAAAGTGATGTCAGCTCTCTGTCCCTTTGTTGCTTTCATCTGGACAATGGCAGTAATAAGAAAAGACTACTTCTTTCAGTTATTGTGATTATTAAATGAGTTCATATATGTAAGTTCTTAGAATAATGTCTGGCACTTATTAAGAGGTAACTAAACATTAGGTTTTGTTGTTATAATTGTTGTTGTTCCCATTGTTATTATTATTAGATAAAGGTATTTTTCCAAGAGTTTATGACTACAGGCTTGGGCAAGTTCCCATTTGCCTGAATAGATACATGTTCTCAATGCTCAGCTTGTTCGAGATAGCCAGGGTTTATTACAAATTAGGACATACACATGTTTATCAGTGCCTCCGTGTTTTGAAATAATAAGCATGTACTACACATGACACCTTCTGTGCCTTGCATCCCACAGAAATAGTACTTATACCAATGGACACAATAGCAGGGACACATGCGTACAACTCAATTTATTCCAAGATCTACAAACACACACAAACCCTACATGGACATGTGTGTGTTTGCAATACATACCCATAATTGTGTATTCACAACCTTTTTATCAATGCACAGGCAAGCAAACCGGTCACTCAGATTATACATGTGTATCCAAGCCTTTTGCCTGAAAACACATTAGTAACACAATTCCTGGCATACAGCTAGCATGTCTATCAGCACTAATTAGTAGCAACAGCTGGATTTCTCAAAAAAAAATAGTAATAAGGCCTTTAGAAAGAAAATAATAACTACTAGCAATCATTTAACACCACTTGTGTCAAGAATTTTTATATGTTACTTCAATGAAAACTATCATTATATCTTTTTTTTTTTTTCCAATTAAGAAAACTGAAGCACAAAGAGATACCATTTTTCTGCTGAGGTCCCCAAATTGGTAAGGGAGGGAACCAAGATTTAGTTTCTGGTCCACATGACTCAGAAATCTGAAGTGACATCATCAGCAAGATGGTAGACAAGAAAGTTTCAGGTCCTCATTTCCCTTACAGAAGAAACCAAATAAACAACATGTGGACCAAAGTAGCTTTGTGAAAAGGAACTCCAGAACTAGTTAAGAAGCTGCATTAATCAAGCAAACACCTAACAACAACAACAACAAAATTCACACTCAAGAATGTTAGGAACATTTATGGCATTTTTGCTCTTTTTCCCCATATACTTTTTGGTGCAACATGGCATGATCAAGAAGAAGCCACCCAATTCTCAGCTCTTCCATCAGGATGGAAAGAAAGAGTGGAATTTGCTTACAATATTCTGGGTAGTGTTTAAGCCACCTGAGGAACTAGTGTCTGCCTTATTTGACTCAGAGAATTGAAGAAAATGGGGCATAATTTGGACATCAGATTGGAGGCTGCTGAAAGCAATGGTGGGCACTATAGCTTGTGAGACTATAGTCTCATGGGAGCCTCAGAATAAACTCCTAAATATAGGGAGCAAAAATTGACAGAATTTAAGGAAGAAACAGACAGTTTTCGTGGTTCCAGATGGTTCCCACTGCACCAGGTGGCACCCATGACACCAGTTTCCCAGTGGGCTTCCACAAATCCAGGTCCCCAGCTCACCCCGGCATCTGCAGGCTCCATGGCCCTGGGCATCATCCACAGCACCAGGCTCACAGGAATTGAGCTGCTCTCTCCCCCCTCCCCCATCTCCTGGGCTCACTCTGAAGCCTACTGGCTCTAGTGGTCTCAGGAGGCTCCCAGGCCTAAGGTAGCTCTGGCAGCACCAGGCTCCCAGAAGACTCCTGCAAATCCAGGCCACAACTCACCCTGGCATCTACCAGCACTAGTGACCCAGGCATCTCCAGTGGCTCCAGCTGGCTTCCTCAGTCCAGGCTCTCCATGGGCCCCTCTGAACCCAGATGCCTGTCAGCTCAAGTAGCCCTAGTAGCTCAGCTGTCCCAGGTGCCTACCACAGCTCCAAGAAGATTCCTTGGCTCCAGGGTCCTAGAGGACCTCAATGAACCCAGGCCTCCAAGCTACCATAGCATCTTCTGGCTCCCATGGCTTCAGGTAGCTCCTGTGGCCCCACAATCCCAGTGGGCTCTGACAAACCCAGACTCCTATCCTACCCCAACACTGGGCACTTCCATGGAATCAAGATTCTGGTGGGCTTCTATAAACCCATGCTTTTCACTACAATACCAATTGGCCCTTGAGACACTATTCTTCCAGTGCATCCCAGAACTGACTAGTTCTTGCAGATATGGGTGCCTCCTAAAGTCCCAAGCTCCTCCTGCTGCCAAAAACAACAACAACAACAAAAAAAACCCACCACTAGCAAACCCAGGCTAGAGAGGGGCATCTGTGAGCACAGGATTCTGATGGGACCCAGTACCAGGCTGACTTCTGCCATCCCAGACTTTTGACAGCCAAACTAGCCCATCCCAACACTAGGCCATCCCAACACTAGGCCATCCAAAATTCTAGCATTAAGCCTTTCTGTGAACACCACTGTATGGCCCACCCAGAAGGGCTGATTGGTGAAAGGTGTTGCCTTCTAAAGTTAGTCTGTAAAGACTTTTCAAATGCACAGACACCCAAGCAAATACACAAGGATAATAAATAATGAAGGAAACATGACACCACAATAGGAAACTAATAAAATTCCAAAGATTGACCCTAAAAAATAGAGATCTATGAACTGTCAGACAAATGATTTAGAATAATTCTCAAATTTAGTGAACTATAAGAAAACAGACAACTAAATGAAATTAGAAAAACAATGAATGAACAAAATGAAAAGTTCAACAAAGAAATATAAACCATTAAAACACACGCACACACACAAACACACACCACACCACACACACACAGAAATCCTAAAGTTGAAGAATACAATGACTGACCTAAAGAATCCAGCAGAAACCTATAACAGCAGATTTGACCTAGCAGAGGAAAGAATTAATGAACTATAAGACAGGTCATTTAAAATCATGCAGTCAGAGGAGCAAAAAGAAAATGAATGAAAAAGAGTGAAGAAAGCTTGCATCAATTGTGGATTACCAGTAAGAGATAATCTATGCATTATTGGAGTCCTAGAAGGAAAAGAGAGAGATAGAGAACAGAAAGCTTATTTAAAGAAACAGTGGATGTGAACTCCCCAAATACAGGGAGAATTAAACATTCAAGTCCATGAAATTAATGTCACCCAAAAGTTCAACCCAAAAAGAACATTATAATAAAACTGCTAAAATAAAGACAAAAAGAAAAATTTTTAAGCAGCACAAGAATTTTTTCACACATAAAGGAACCCCCATAGGGCTATAAGCAATTTTTCTTAGAAATTTAAAAACAAACAAACCGACAGACAAAAAATATTACTGGCCAGGGCAGTGTGGATGATATATTCAAATGCAGAAAGGAAAAACTACTAACTAAGAATACCTTGCCCAGCAAAATTTCTTTCAGGAATGAAGAAAAGAGAAAGCTGAGAAAGTTCATTGCCAAGATCACTTAAAAGGATGCAGAAAAACCCAGTTGTCTCATTCAAGTCCAACAGCCCCATCCCAAGTTTAACCAAACTCTATCCATATCAACCTCACATTCACCTTTCTTAAAACAAACACCTGACAAAACTTGACTCCAAATCCCAACCTTACTTCCATCCTATGCTATCCCAAGACAAACACAACAATAATCAAGACACTCAGCACCAATATCCAGCTTCAACTCAACAATAAACCCAAATAGATACTCCATCTACTCCAATTCCAAGCTTCATCCAACTTCACTGCAAGAGCCATTCAACCACAAATAGTGTTCCCAATCCTGCCCATTCCAAACCCAATCTAATTTCATAAATACAATCTCTCACTTTCAGCTAATTACTATTTATTCTTCTACCATTACCCCAACCAAAAGGTCTTATCCTCTCCTCACCAAATTCACTTCCCAATCTCCAAAGTAACCCTTTGATTGATCTTATAAATTCTCAATTAGGACTTAATTCCACAAACATAATCCATGTCCAAGCTTTCGTCCCAATAACATTGCTACCCTAATATGCTCTATGCTAAATAGTTTCTACCACTCCTTCACCCAGGAACACCAAACCTTTCAATGATCATAGCAGTATAAATCCATAAGATCCTGGCATAATATGATCCTGAAGTTAACATCCCTAAGCTGTCTGACATTAGGTTACCAAAGTTGCAGAACCACATGCAGTATCCCAGAACTTTTGGGAGTGCCTTGAGTTACCTGAAGTCTTATGAACCAGAATCAGAAAGATGACAATGGTAATTAAATAAGCCTTCATAACTGACAGATTCTGAGAGAATGAAGGCATACACAGGGGACAGAATAGAGATATTTGCAGCAGGACAATGCTCTGCTTTATCAGTTTCAGAAGTAGGTTAGGTTGTGGGCAGTGATCTAAGAAAGATGGGACATACTTGAGGTCATCCAGGCAGAAAGATAACATGTATTACATATGTCATCAGGGCACTCTGTGTGAATGTAGGAGCTTTGCCAGCACCCACACCAAGGTGGGCCTTCCCAGTAAGAGACAAAGTAAAATTAAAGCCAGTTTGTATATCATGTAAATTGGAAAGAAAAATTAGAATGAATGAGTTAATCAGCACAATAATGAAAAAAGACCTAATAAGTAATCCTAAGAAATAAAGAAACTTAAAAAAAATAGTTCTTTATACTCCTGTCAGAAGTACACCACATTAATCAGTAGCACTTATTGTATATACTAGTATAGCCGTGTACTAGCCATCAGGATAAAAGAAAAAACAAACAAACACGATGTGGGGAAATTGAGGGATGGGGGATAGAAAAAGGAAAAAAATATGGGAAGTAAAAAACAAAAATTAGGGAGTAATGGTGAGATAGCAAACTAAGAGATCTCACTTCTCCCCCCATCCCCTCCCCACACACACACATAAAAAAAAAATTATCCACTGATGAAAGTAGTTCTGGAAGAGGTTCAGAGTACAAGAAGAATCCACAGCAACCCAATGGAGTACAAAAAACAAGATTGGCTGCATTGAAAAGTGTTGGAAGCATTTTATCAACATCACCCCACCCCAGCCTAGCAAAGCTCAGCACCAAGAGAGATCCCCTCATGAGTGAACTCCATCTGCACAGGAAAAGGAGAGAAAAAGAACCCCAGAAACCTTTGCCACCAAGGAACCAAACAGTCCTCACCATTGTGTCTCTCTCACATCAATGTTTCTCTCTGTTTCTTTACCTTCCTTCCACTCTCTCTAAAAATCAATGAAAAAATATCCTTGAATGAGGATTAGCAACAACAGAAAGACACTACAAAGAAAGAAAAGTATAGGCCAGAATCCCTGATGAACATAGATGCCAAAATCCTCAACAAAATATTAGCACATCAGATCCAGCAATATATTAAAAAGATCCTACACCATGACCAAGTGGGATTTATTCCATGGATTCAAGTCTGGTACAATATTCACAATCAATAAATGTGATATATCACATAAACAATTATAAAGATAAAAATCACATGATCATATCCATAGGCACAGAAATGATAAAAACTCTGCAAAGTGGGAATAGAGGGATCATACCTCAACATAATAAAGCCTATATAACAAACTGACAGCCAACATCATACACAATGAACAGAAACAAGACAGGATGTCTGCTTTCATCACTCCTATTCAACATAGTACTGGACGTTCTAGCCATAGCGGTCAGACAAGAAGAAGAAATAAAAGGCATACAAATTGGAAAGGAGGAAGTAAAACTCATTCACAGATGATAGTTTTATATAGAAAACCCTAAAGACTCCACCAAAAAACTACTAGATTTAATAAGTGAATTCAGCAAAGTAGTGGGGTACAGAATCAACATCCAGAAATCGTTGGCATTTTTATATACCAATAATGAATTCTCAGAAAGAGAAACTAAAGAAACAATCCCATTTACCACTGCTACAAAAAAGTTAAGATACTTAGGAATAAACTCTAACCAAGGAAGTAAAAGACCTATATTCAGAAAACTACAGGGCATTGAAAAAAGAGATAGAAAAGATATAAATAAATGGAAGGATATACAGTGTTCATGTATTGGAAGAATTAACATCATTAAAATGTCCATACTATCCAAAGCAATCTATAAATTCATAGATCTAGAACAAATACTCCTAAATTTATATGGAACCAAATAGCCTCATAAAAAAGAACAAGGTTTGAGGGATCACAATGCTGAATATCAAGTTATACTAAAAGCCATTGTAATCAAAACAGCCTCGTACTGGCACAAGAACAGGCATATAGATCAATGCAACAGAACAGAGGCCCCAGAAATCGACCCATGCCATTAGCATACAATAGAGTAAAGACAGTCTCTTCAATAAATGATGCTGGGGAAAATTGGACAGGTACATGGAAAAAAGGAAGAAAGGAGAGAGAGAGAGAGGGAGGGAGGGAGGGAGGGAGGGAGGAAGGAAGGAAGGAAGGAAGGAAGGAAGGAAGGAAGGAAGGAAGGAAGGAACTAGACCACCAATTTACACCATACACATGAATAAATTCAAAATAGATAAAAGACTTAAAGGTAAGTCATGAAACCATAAGCATCCTAGAAGAAATCATAGGCAGCAAATCTCAAATATCTCACATAGCAGAATTTTCACCGATACATTGTCTAGGGCAGTGGTCGGCAAACTGCAGCTCACGAGCCATATGCAGCTTTTGGCCCCTTGAGTGTGGCTCTTCCACAAAATACCACGTGCGGGTGCGCACTTACAGTGCTATTGAAACTTTGTGGCCTAGCCAAAACCGGTTTGGCTCAGTGGATAGAGCATCGGCCTGCGGACTGAAGGGTCCCAGGTTCGATTCCGGTCAAGGGCATGTACCTTGGTTGTGGGCACATCCCCAGTGGGAGGTGTGCAGGAGGCAGCTGATCGATGTTTCTCTCTCATTGATGTTTCTGACTCTCTCTCCCTCTCCCTTCCTCTCTGTAAAAAATCAATAAAAATATATCTTTAAAAAAGAAAGAAAGAAACTTCGTGGCCCATGTGCAGAAGTTGGTTTTCGGCTCTCAAAAGAAATTTCAATAATTGTACTGTTGATATTTGGCTCTGTTGACTAATGAGTTTGCCAACCAGATCTAGGGCAAGAAAAACAAAGGAGAAAATAAACAAATGAGACTACATCAAGCTAAAAAGCTTCTGCAAAGGAAAAGAAGCCATCCTCAAAATGCGAAGGGGATCCACTGTGTGCCAATGATACATGTAATAAGGAGTTGATTTCCAAAATATATAAAGAACTTAACAAAAGGAAGACAGACTATTCAATTAAAAAAATGGGCAAAGGACCTGAATAGACACTTCTGTAAAGTGGACATACAGATGGCCAAGAGATATGTGAAAAAATAATCAATGGCACTAATCATCAGAGAGATGCAAAATTAATCACCTCACACCTGCCAGAATAGCTACTATCAATAAATCAATAAACAACGCGTGCTGGCAAGAATATGCAGAAAAGGGAATCCTAGTACACTGCTGGTGGGAATGGAGACTGGTACAGCCACTAGGAAAAACAGTGTGGAGTTTCCTCAGAAACTTAAAAATGGAACTGCTGTTTGACCCAGTGATCCACTCCTGGGAATATATCCTAAGAATCCCGAAACACCAATCAACCTCTCATAGAAATATCAGTAAAGAAGAGAATTTAGAATTTTTATTTCCTTTTGTAAACCTTTTCCCACAAAATACCATGACTAATTTCTGGCCAAAATGGGAGATTTCCAGGTTTTTCTCTTAGATGTTTTGATCATCTTTCCTTTAGAATAAAGTAGGAAACCGACACTAGTTTGGAGGTAATCTCTGGTCACCAATTCCACACTTTTCTGAGTGATACTATAGTAGTTTAAAATAAGCTAAACAGAGATGGAACTTCCTTTTTGACCATTTGACTGCAGATCCTGCAGAGTAAGGTCTAACTTAAAGAATAGGAGCACTGGTTTTTCTCAAGTATAGACAGTAAGGGTTAACAGACAGGCAAAAAAACACTTTCCATGGTCCCTACCTGAGGAACACAGCATTTCTGAGCTCAGGCTTGGAGCCACGGCATCTCAGGCCACAGAAGGGAGATAATGGAGGAGGATCTGAAAGTTAGGCCATGTGTGCATTCAGTCCACATCCTGTCCTCCACCTCCACTCTTCTTAGATCTTAGAAACTATGCCAAATTGCTGCACAAGAATGGCCAGACTCAACGTTTTAAATCAATGCTTGCTATTCACTAGAACTGTTTTTCAGGAAGGAAGGGGGAGACTGCCTATCAGCCAGGGGCTGGGAATCACTTCACCCCCATTGTTCAATACATCAAAATTACATGCTTTCTTTTACAACTTAATTTACCTTAAAAAAAATCCATATAAGAGGCAATCAATCGATATGCCTCTCTCACATTGATGTTTCTCTCTCTGTGTCTCCTCCCTTCCCTCCCACACTCTCTAAAAATCAATGGAAAAATATCCTCAGGTAAGGATTAACAATAACAACAACAAAAATCCCTATAAGATTTGTGTTGATAAGCAGTGGGAAAAGTGAAACTCGAAAAGGAAATATGAGAGACACTGATGTTGATGAGAATGAAGGAGATCTTATAAAATAGCAAACTTAAAAGACACTATTTAATGGGAGTACTAATAATAAAATAAAGATAGACAGATATACATTTGAAAACAGAGGAAATCACATTACTTTCTTTGGGGGGGGGGAAGGGACAGGGGGGTGACACTGAAGATCCCTAAAGGAGTAATAATGTACATTCAAGGGAATAATACATTAAGGGTTTCTTAATTAGTTGGGAGGTTTCACTTTCAGAACAGTGAATCCTCCATTTAGGATTGTGCAAAGGCTGATTTCATCATTAAATTAAGGTGAGTTTAAAAGTTGGAACTAAAACACATTTTAATGGCTTCGACATGGTAACTTGAGATAAATTGGGGGGATCAAGAATGACTCGCTCCCAAATTTCTGAATTGAGCAGCAGAATGAACTGTACATATCAATTACTGAAAAGGGAAGGCAAAGGAAAAGCCAGGCAAACAGATTTAGAATCCAGTTTAGGACATTCCGAGTGTGAATTAGATAAGAAATATAGGAGAACATAATCAATATGTAATTTAATATATGAGTTTGGACCCAGTCTCAGGTTGAATACAGAACTTACCCAAAATCAGACAGCTTCTGAGCAGTGGTGGGGAGCAAGAGACAAACCCTTCTGTCTCCATATTCATGTTTCTTTCTCCAAGACATGTAGAAACTAGAGAAGTGGGAAGCTGCTTTAAATATAGAATTCCACAACTATCATCTCTCTAAAAATACTGCTTAGAGTAGAAGGTCTAGAAATATTATATATTTCAACTACAATGCTGAACCCAGAACTGACACGTTCTTCCAAATATTTAAATGTGTGTCTAATCATGCTACTTATGCCAAAAGTTTTCTGTGACTCTTCTTGAAACTTGCCTTCTGCCAAGTCCCTATCTGCTACCTGACAAACACATGAGTGTCAGTGAATCTCAAAAATATAAGCATCTTTAAATTTTCCCATCAGACTTCTAAGTTCCATGAAAATTCAAATCCAGCTGTATAAGTCTGCTGTTTAGTTCGTGGCCTTTGGTCATTGGTTTGGTCTGGAATTGTCATTTGTCTAATAATGAGAAATGCAGGTAGAATGTCTGTGATGAAAAGGAGATGCTGGAGGCTAATTCCAGCAGGTCATAAATAAAAGAAGTTCATCAAAAGGTTGATGAACCTTGGGGCTTCAGCAGGCCTGAAAATCTGCATGTTATTACCTGCTGCTGAACAGCTGTAGGAAATTCCCCCAACCTGATAATACTTTATTGCTTACCAAACCTTACCTTTGATATGTATATCTACTTTGCTGTAGGGCAAAATGTGTGAATAAAAAGCCTTGGGCCCAGAGATTTGGAGAACTTAATTACTAGAACTAAGCCTCCTCTGACTCCCCCAAATTCATATTTTTTTTCCTCTGGCCTCTTTATTAATTTACATCGCAACCCCTTCTCCAGATTCCTGAACCCTAGTAGATGTGGATAAGACCCCGGCAAGGAGAGAAAGAGAAAATAGGGAAGATGACAAATATGGGGTAGATGGCAGAAGAGGAAACCCCAAAAGGAACTGATAATGAACACCCAAAGACCAAAATCTAAGGCAAACAAGTATTTCAAGGAAGAATTGAGAGCAATGTAGGGGAAATGGTAGCTAGAGGCAAAGTAAATGGGAAAACCTAAAGACTACTCACGGTTTTCAACATTAGTGTGCAAAGCCAGGGCCATTGCAGTGACGTGATAAGCACAAAATTGAGACTTCTCTAAGTGGAGGTGAAATTAGGAACATAAAACTTGGAGAACTTACTTGGAAACACTTGTTCTATTAGTTTGGATCCAAAGAAGGGGAGAGATAAGACATTAGCCATGGAAGAGAAATATACATAACATGATGAAAATTTCATAGCTTGTCAAATATTAGTTGTGACTAAGTTTGGAGTGGAAAAACAATATTCTTCAATTCTCAGGAATGAAAAGGACCTTAAAGGTTATCAAGTACAATGTCCAGCTTCTGTTCTATATCCCTAACACTGTGACCACCCTCATCTCTGTTCCACATCCAGAAATGGTCTCAAAACTATTTATTCCACATGCCTGTTCCACTTTCCAACAAAGCTCTACCACCTAGAAAATGTTGCCCTCATCTGTCCATCAGATTTCTACACTCTGTTTTATCCATCCATCTGTTGGGTTCTGGTTCTTCCTGAGGACACCACATCACACCAAACAGACCAGGAAGGCTCTCTGGGTGTCAAAGGCAACCTTATTGTCTCTGTCCTTATCCTACACTGTTTACTCAGTGATTTCCTCTACACATTCACTGGACATCCAGACTTGATCCAGTTGTCACCTTCTTTCTGTGGTCTCCATAACAAATCACAAGCTGAGCAGAAACATTATCTCCTCCCTTCCTTGGCATCCTCAACATCTACTGAGCTTTTATTCTTGCATCCTGTTTGCCTTTTTTTTTTTTTTTTTTTTTGGCCAGTGCTCTTTTCTATTCTCCGTGGCTCTCCAACTCTCAACCTAAACTTCCCCTGTCCAATGATGATCCAATGATGGCTACTCACAGATGAAAGACACACACATGAGAAGGAATGCATTTTTATGGGGAGAATATTCCAGAATGGGAGAGGAATTGCTCCAGGAGGGGGTAAGGTTGGTGATATTCAAATTTCAGAGTAGCGTTAAGTGTTTATAACTGACAGGTTGGCGTTGGAGTCGGAGTTCTCCTTCACATTGTTAGAAGTGGTTATTTTCTCAGAAAATTTCAGGCAGCACTTTTGATTATTGGGGCAGGTTAAGTATTGAATTTCATGTTTTCTGCAGGTGTTTCTGCACATGCCATGGTAAAGTTGGCATGGACTCCAAGGCTCCTTGCTCTTGCCAAAGAAGGATCTGAACAGGCCACCTGGGAAAAACACAGCCATGTTTAGTTTCTCCGTAGCAATGAAAACAGGAGTGCGGGAGCATGATTTAACAGAATAAACCCTGAGCATATTAAGAGCACAGGATCTGGATACAAAACCACCTCAATTCAAATCTGCATTCTGTCATTATAGCTCTTCATCCTTAAGCAAGTTACTTAAGTTCTTGAGCCCACCATTGCATCACCTTCGCAAGACATAATAATTAAACCAACTTCTTAACATTTTTGTGATGATAACATTAGCACATATAATATGCTCAGAAAAATAACAAAAAATAAATATTAGGCAGTGTTGTTGACATGAGAGTCTTTTCCTTGGGTTCCAGGACTTTAAGGGCTGCCACTGTGAGCACCAATTGGACTTGTCCCAAGTGCCCATACAGATGTGTGCTCCTCACACACAACTCCCATCAGAGACTACCAGGATCTGCTCTGAGGCTGGGCACATGTATTTGAGCTCATGCATTACCTTTTGTACTTTGAAATACTTGAGAAAACATGTACCATAAGTGCTCACTGTACAAATATCTACACACATTTTTCTACATATGGCTAAAGCCCATTTGTGAGTATTAATAGCTATGTATTAGTCATCCAGATATGTCCATGTATATATGGGCTCATCAGCTGAAAACATTTATTGTCAGGTTATAAATATTAGTCATCAACTAGTTACTCATTGAAACTTTCAAAGACAAAGGGGGCATTAGAAAGGAAATAATACTGCCCTAGCTGGTTTGGCTCAGTGGATAGAGTGTCAACTAGCAGACTGAAGGTTCAGGGTTTGATTCCGGCCAAGGGCACATGCCCGTGTTGTGGACTCATCCCCAGTAGGATCCCTCCCTTCCTCTCTGAAATCAATAAAACTATATTAAAAAAATTTTTAAGGTATAATACTAACAATCACTATCATATATTTGGCATCTTCTACATATCAGGCGTATTACAAGTAATATTTCACCAAATCCTTGCAAAAGCCTGCTGTTATCTCCATTCATTAGATGAACACACTGAGACTCACAGAGAGACTTTATTCTGTATGTATTCTCATAGCTCGTGCTTGACCAAGCTAGGATCCTATTTCTAGTCTACATGATATTAAATCCATGCTCTTTCCTCTCTGTCACATTTCCTCTCTATGTGATAGAATTTCTAGGAAAGAGTGGCATATTATTGTGTGATGTCTGTAGACACTGGGCCTTCTGCAGTTTTCAATAGTCCAAAATTCTTAGTTTAGCATTCAATAACTTTTCAACCATCCACTCATCCCCTTATTCCACACCCACTTATCAGCACCTACTCTGTGCCAGGCCCTGTACTCAGTGTTAAGCATGCAGAGGTCTCAATGCCCCACCCACATTAGTAAAAACTGGACAAAGCAAGTTTGATGTTATTTCCTTCATGGAAAAACAAACAAACACAACTTTGTTAGTTTTTTGACAAGACAAAGTAAAATTTTCCAAGTTTAAGGAAAGTCAGAGTACCGGACGGGAAAGAAAGAATAGAGCTATTTCATTAGCAGACATCCTATAGCATTTAGGAGCTGGTGTGTATTTGAACTGCCCCAGAAACGGGCACCTGGAGCCCGAGGAGGAACTCAGCTGGTACTACACCAGCCAGCCTGCCTCTTCATCCATGCTCCAGCATCATGGTACCACTGCATCCCCTACATTAATCCTCTCCTTCATCATAGCAAGAATTAATGAGAACTGCCACTTATGAACCAATCTACTTGTAGGAAAGGGAGATCTGCAGGGGCCTTCCCAGCGTGACCGCCATGCCCACAGGACTTTCTTCTCCTCAACACAATGGATGGAAGCCAAGGCACCAGGATTTCCTCTTCATAGTCACCAGAAGATGGATAGGAACATAGATAACAAGAAGAAGGATCAGGCAGACTGCCTTTTCCTCACTCTTTCCACATGGGAAGCAGATCAAGACAATCCCAGGAGTATTCCGCTTAAGGTGGATAAACAAACAAACAAACAAACCCTGTATTGTCTTGTGTCATAACAAACTGTAACACCCACATCAAGTTCATGTCACTTTTGATGATCCTTCCATCTTCAAAATGAAGTCAAAGGGAGAGCGAGGGGGGCGGGGGCCGGAAGCAAAAAACAAAACAAAAAAAGCAAAATGAAGTCAAAGGAGACCTGCTCTCGAGCCCCCATATTGCCTCTGATCCTCTGGTCCTCTGGACCTAGCCTCCCTGTGGGAGAAATGGAATGGGAGTGTTTGCACCAGATCAAAAAAATCCCAGTTGTGTTTGTGAAGGAGGAGGTTACCAAGGTGTGTCATGCTTTGTAATAACCTAGGGAATTTTTAAGTATCCTCACATCAAGTCTCCAGAGACTGATTTTAGAAATCTGGGGAGAGGCCAGAGCAAGAATGCTGTGCAAGAGTTTATGAGAAAATACTCATGGGCTTCTGCTAAACGTGAGAGCCACAATCCCACTAACCTTCTAACATTCACCCAGACACTCATTTTCCCACATTGGACTTGTTTTAAGAGCAAATGAAAACATAATAAATTTGAAACCAAAGCATATGCTCCAGAGTCTATCAGCTCCAACCAGAGACCAAAATCAATGTGATATATGATTTATCTGCCATCTGTGCAGCGCACATATGATCCTTTCCCATCCTACTTCTAAGGTTCTTCCTACCTATATGTACTTATTAGGTCATTTATAAATTCATTCACTCAATAAACATTTACTAAAACCTACTATGAGGAAAACACTCAATTCAATACCAGGAATACATAAATGTAAAAAGCAGAGTCTTGGTTTTCAAACAGTTTAATTTCATTTGTATATGTTTGGGTGATGAAAGGAAAAGATGACTTTGATTGTCCCAGGAAAGGTTGCCCAGAACAGTTCCTGCCCATAAATTCCGCCAAGTGAAAGTATTAAGTAATTATTAAGGAAGCAACACTATGTACAATTTTTGAAGCGTAGAGTGTCATCTTCCTTGTTGTTTTTGGCAAACCCACCTGTGGTTTTTATTACTATTCTAGCACGGGAACTGAGCTTTCCTGGACATGAGAAGGATTATCTCTCAAGTAAAGAAGATAAAACAGGGTGAGAAATAATGGGTAGGAGAATGTGAAGTAGGAAGAAGATGGGAAAGGAGAGGGAGGAGAAAGGGAAGGAGGAGATAGCACTAGATAGTAACTCTGAACTCAATCCCAGAAAGGAGAAGCAAACTGAGTTTTCTATAAGGCTGGGTTGAGACTACTCCCATGTCTCTCTGTAGATGCCAAAGTTTGACAGAGACATTGAGGATACTCCAGACTTCTGATTTCATTTATCCTCTCTACTTATATCTATTGTTCTTCAGTGCCCCTGAAAATTACACTAAAGAAACTTTTTTAAAGAATTTGAAAATATTACTGGATACTTTTCATCCAGCATTCATTCTCCCCATTTCAACAGCCACAGCTCTGCTGTGATAAATTTGACTGTCTTACTCAAACTTAATAACCCCCAAACCTAGGCTAAGCCAACCACTTCCCAGATAACACCCATGTAATGTCCTGCTGGAATAAGACACCTAACTTGACCAAATATCTTACTCCAACTCCCAGCCCTATCTCTCCTGATAACCACCCAAGGCTCAATTATAAAACTTAATACAAACATAAAACTAGCCAAACCACTCAATCCTAATCACAACATCAAGCCAAAACACAGACCAACTACAAACTTCACTCTCCCCTAACTCCCAGTTCTACCCAACTCCTTCCTCAGCTCCATTCAATGAAAAATACTGTTCCTCTCCAGACTACATTAAAACATTGGATGAGTCCAGTTTTATAAACAGATTCTCCCCCCCATCTCTTCTTATTTTCCCAATATTACTCTAAGGTTCTATACCACCCCCACCGCAACTCACTCTCCAAATTCCAAACTATTGTTGAATTCTCCTATAGCTCTCTCATGCCTGATACATGAGTCAAGCTTCCATCCCAATAATAACACTTCTGAAAATGCTTCATGCTTCAACACTCCACTATCCTAGGAACAGCAACCTCTTAAGTTTGTCTTGGCAGAGCAGGAACAAGGGAGATCTTAACATGAAATGGAGCTTGGAATTAACATCCCACACCTACCTGAGATGAGAAAAGGCTTTAGGCAGTGCCTACTACATGTAGTTATCTCAGAAGTCACCAAGATGTCAATAGCACATGGAAGACCCCAGAACTTTTGAGGGAGGCCTGAATTACCTGGAGTCTTATGAACCAGGATCAGAAGGATGGAAATGGTCATTAAATAGGGCTTCATGACTGACATGTCCTGAGAGAATGGAGGGCTGTGTAGCAGGGGACCAAATAGAGATCATTGCAGCAGAACAGTGTCCTGCTTTAATTTGTTTTGGAAATAGGCCAGGGTTGTGTGCAGTGAACTAAAAGGGATGAGACATCCCTGGGCTCAGCCAGGCAGAAGGATTATATGTATCACATATCCCAACTGGCACTCTATGTGTGGGAAAATTGCCAGCAGCATCATGTCTAGGTGGGCCTTCTTCCCAGGAAGAAGCAGACTAGAGCCAGTTGAATGAATAGATCAACTGTTCAATCAATCAAACAGCAATGAGAAGACTAGTACATATTTAAGAAATCGGAAATCTTTTAAAACACATTGGTCTTTATCCTCCTGATAGTAATCCTGTACTAAACATCAGGGACTAACAAAAAAAGAAAAAGACAGTGATGAAAGAAGAGATGGGAAAGAAAAAATTAAAGAGGAAGTATAACTGGAGGAAGGGAGGGAAAGACATGAGGTAAAAATAATGGTAATTCATATTTACCATGACTCCACCATGTGTCAGTTTCTGTACTAAATGCTATGGGGTAGATATGAACACTTATCACAACACTGTGAAGTTGGGTGGTATTTCCTAATTCACAGATGAGGATGAGAAAGCTTGAAGAGATGTTGTAACATTCATATGCCGCACATCTAATAAGGCATAGGGCCAAGAATTCAGTATTCATCCGTTAAGAAATGGAAATAACATGATTTTGTAGAGGACACCACATTGACTTTTTACTCTAGTGAATTAATGTGGAAGATGGGTGGCTGGTGTCTACGTCTTTCAAATGAAAGTGAGGAAGTGAGTGAAAAGGCTCTTTGGAAAATCTAGGCTAGGATTTCCACATCTTATCATAACAAGGCAAATGGAACTAGACTTATCATGTCACTCAAACGTATGGACTGAAAAGTATATTTAAATGTACATCATTATTCTTTTTGTTATGTTATTTAGTTGATGTTTTTAAGACAGAAAAACCATTTAAAATGTGTGATATGAATATATATAAAGTAACAGTTAATGTTAAAAATTAGGTATCTTATTGTGCTTTATGTTTTTCTCTCTCATAGGTAAAGTGTTGATAGAAGATAATCAGGTCATTGATCCCATAGTTTTCAATCATACAAGCACATGAACAAAACCAACAGGTATGGATCCTTCAGCCTACATGTGACAGAGTTTCCAAGAAAATGAAAGGAAGTGATTCAGATCCATCCCAGTAAGTGAATTTGTTCCTTTAACCCCATTAAATCTTTTATTCTGGCACTTTTCAGTCCAACTCTGAAGGTTATTAGGTATCCAGGAGGGTCAAGTGGAATCATGTTGGAGACTGGGAAGTCCAAGACAGAGGTACAGGCATGGCCCGTTTCGGGTAAGAGCTCGCTCCTAGCTTGTTGATGGTGGGAAGGGAGAAAGAAGGTTGATTTGAAAATTATTAGCATGATTAGATGAGAAGATTGTGCTTCCCCTTAAGTTATATAGTAAATTGTTGAATATTATAGAGTTTATATAGAAACTAGAAGGGAACATATTTAAAATATCTGATCCCTATATTGACTTATATATTAACCTATACTATTATACTTATTGTTAAGTATTTGCAGGATCACACCTTGGTACAAATCTTGATAATACTTGTGATACAATGAAAATAGGAGAAATATGTATTCATATACAAGTACATTTATGTATGTAAAATGTGTGTACTTGAGGAACAATACTCATTAGGCAAGACTCTACCTTTCCTCTTCATTCTCAAGTTTGACTTAGCTAATTATGAATCTTTACTATTTCAATCAAATCTTAAGAAAAATGTGTTGAGTTTGCCTGGAAAAACTAATTTGGAATTTGCATTAGGAATGTATTAAACTCATAGATTTATTTGGGGGAGATGGATGTTTTATGTCATCTTATCCTGGAGCATGAATGTTTCATTGTCTCTGTCCTTTGTCAGTATGTTAAAGTTTTCCCTGTAGAAGTCATATATGTAGGATCAAAATAAAGTCTAAAGACTTTATAGACCCTGCTAATGAAAATTATATCCTATTTTATATTGTCTTTTCCATTTAATCATTGGTAACATAGAGAAATGCTATTGATTCTTGTAAATTGATCTTATATCCAGAAAACCTATGGGACTTTCTTTTGAATTTTATTGGTTTGTCTTTAAAAATAAAAAATTTATTTTTATTGTTGAGAGTATTACAGATGTCCCTCATTTTTCCTCCTTTGCCCCCCTCCACACGGCTCCCACCCCATGCCAGGCCTTCACCTCACTATTGTCTGTGTCCATGGGCTATGCATCTATGCACATAAATTCTTTGGTTAATCTCTTCCCGCTCTGCCCTCTCCCTTCCCTCTGAGATCTGTCAGTCTGTTCCATGCTTCCATATCTATGGACTTATTCTGTTAGTCAGTTTATTTTAGATTCCACATATAAATAAGATTACATAATAGTTGTCTTTCTCTGACTGGCTTATTTTGCTTAGCATAATAATCTCCAGGTCCCTCCATGCTGTCTCAAAAAGTAAGATATCCTTCTTTTTACAACTGCATAGTATTCCATGGTATAACTGTACCACAGCTTTTTTATCCACTCATCTGCTGATGGGCACTTGGGCTGTTTCCAGATCTTAGCTATTGTAAATAATGTTGCTATGAACATAGGGGTGCATATATTCTTTCTGATTGGTGTTTTGGGCTTCTTAGAATATATTCCCAGAAGTAGGATCACTGGGTCAAAAGGCAGTTCCATTTTTAGTTTTTTGAGGAAACTCCATACTGTTCTCCACAGTGGCTGCACAGTCTGCATTCCCACCAGCAGTGCACGAGGGTTCCTTTTTCTCCACATCCTCGCCAGCACTTGTTTGATGATTTATTGATGGTAGCCACTCTAACAGGTGTGAGGTATTAGTTTGTCCTTTGGTTGATTCTTCATGTAAGTGACTGTATTATCTGTAAGCAATGACATTGTATCTCCACCTTTTCAGTCTTTTCACTTAATTCTTATTTTTCCTAATAGCATGGGCCAGGACCTCCATTGTTACTATAAACATCTGAATGTTAGTGGGAATCCTTGTTTTCCTTCCAATTTTAAAGGAAATGCATCTAAAGTTCCTTGAAAATATATAACACTTGCCCTAAGAGTTTGGCATTTAATATTTAGCTTGTTTTAGTAAGTTCTCTTCTATACTTAATTTCTTAAGATATTCTACTATAATTGTTTTTTTGAAATTTATAAAATATTTTCTCTAGATCATTTAAGGTAATTATGTAATCCCTTTTTCTATTAAAGTAGAGAATTGTATTGTTTCTGATATTATATCATCACATTTTTAGATATATCTTAACTGATTATAGTATAGTTTTAACACATTATTAAATTTAGTTATTTACAATTTAATATGGAATTTTGGCACATTCATGCAGAGGAGATATGGCTTATAGTTTTCTTTATTGTTCATATCTGTTTTTGAAGTCAAGATAATATTAACCTCCTAAAATCATCTGGGTAGCTTTTACATGTCTCTTTCTTCTGAAACAACTTGTGTAGACAGGAATTAACTGTTCCCTCAAAGTTTGCAACCTCTGCCCTAGCTGGTTTTGCTCAGTAGACAGAGCATCTGCCTCCAGACCAAAGGGTCCTGGGTTCCATTCTGGTCAAGGCACATACCTTGGTTACAGGCTCCTCCCCCAACCCGGGCCCTGGTAGGGGCTTGTGCAATAGGCAACCAGTCGTGTTTCTCTCACATTGATGTTTATCTGTCTTTCTCTCTTCCACTCTCCCTAAAAGTCAATGGTAAAATTGTCTCCGGTGAGGATTAACAACAAAAAATGTTTGCGACATCTGAGGTGACCGTAAATTCATCTGTAATGAATGTAAACAGGACACATTCGAGAATAAAGAAGAGCATTATTAAAATTATGCGGTGGCAAAGAGGGTGAACAAGGGCTATTCTAAGCAGATCAAACTAGAACTCAATGTTAATACTTTGTGAGTGTGGGACTTAGTGTGAGGAGGAAAGGTGCTCAGTTCCATTCAATGTCTTCATGCTTCGCAGATCTCCTTAGGTTTGGATTTCTTCCAGTGCTACTCTTGATGGATGGTTTGCTTTGAAGTATTTTTCATATTTATTGTGCATATTTGCTCATCATAGAGCAGGTATTCTGTAAAGCGCACATGGTCAAACACTGTATGTGATTTTATACCCCTTCAACCTCTGTCAATCTAGCATACACTGACTTGTCCTATGGGGATATGTTGAAGACATTCGACCAGCTATTCTTACGGTGGTCCCCTTTCTGTTCTGTCTGCTTTTCTGTAGCTTGTTACCAATATACCATGTAAATAGGAGGTTAGCTGTAATGATTTTATTGATTCAGGTTATTATTTTTAACAAAATTGCATCAGAGGTGATGCTGTGTTGTCTATATTGCAACCCATCAGGACTCACTTACTATGTGGCTATCCCTTTATGTGCAGACTCATAGCTGAATCAAAGTGATGACTGCCTGATCTTTCTATTGAACAGTGCTGGTTTTCCCCTTCTATATGCAAAGTAATCTGTATGGTGCAGCTTTGACTATACAGACGTCTGGTACCATACCGATCATTCAATTAGTGGTTTTAACACAAATTATAGTCCTTGCCTGAGACAATAAATTCTTTAGGAGTTGTAGGATACAATTCAATAAAATAAAACTTTCCCTTATCACTAGAGATACTTGGTTACTGTAAACACAGCTCCTACTGGAGAGGCAGGATAAATACTTAATTTATTCAAATTAGTGACTGGTTATCACAGGAAACAGTTTGCTTAGTGGGTGCCTCAAAAAGTGACACAGGAGTTTTTCTGGTTATCCCATCTCTAGATATTATTAGATAATCATGTCTTTCCCCTGATTCAATGTACTTCAATCTGTCATATTTAACTCTATTTTGATGTTCAAATTCTCATAATATTAGCACGTATACATTTCTTCCAGCTGGATCCTGTTCTTTTTACATGACCTCAATACTTTTTTATATCTTGAAATAAAATTATAAATATTTATTAGTGTCTAAATGATAACTTTAAGAAGCTGGTCTGATAATTAGTGCAGTTTCAAAACAGGGTAAGCATAAACGATATCTCAAGATATATTCAAAAATCTTTAATATGATACAAAATTATTTTTATTTCTATTGTGATAAAGTCAGAAGACTAGACAGTATTAATGAATGTGTTGCCCACATTTATAAATTAAGGAAATGTTTAAATTTCAATTAGAGGTTAATGATAGCAAAGACATTATTTCTCCATTTGTGTACATAGTCCTCAATTTATGAGCATGGAATGGTGGGAAAAGCTTTGATCTCAGAGTGGAAAAAACCTGATTTGGCAATCTCGTGCTGCCACATTCTTTTCCCCCCACCAGTTTTATTGAGACACAATTAACATGCAACACTGTATTAGTTTAAGGTGTACAACATAGTGATTTCACACACACACACACACACACACACACACGCACGCACACACGCGCGCGCTCCACAATAAGTTTAGTTAATATCCATCACCTGACAGCAGAGCACGGCTGAGGCCTTGACCAGCCCCAAAGCCCAGACTGCATCCCCACCAGAACATGGATTCCAACCAGAGGCACCATCCAGCCGGGAAGCACACAGCCTCTCACAGCCGAGTACAGAAGGTTGAACTTGAAGCTGAAAGAAAGAGGCAATTGCATAAGTGCCAGCCGTGGTGACTCTGACACATGCCCAAACCTTTACCATTTGACCCCTGCAGCAGTACTAACCTCTTAAATCTTTCTTGACAGAAAATAGCCAGAAAGAGATACTAACATGACATAAACATGGGGGCAAATTCACCAAGCTCTCTGAAACCCAGCTTCAGTTGCTGGCCACCATAATATAAAATTGGTATCCTAAAACAAGACCAGATTGGACCAGGTTCCCTCCCGCCCCGCCCCCCTAACAAAGATCAGGATATGTAGCCCCATGGCTATAGGGTCTCAGGAGTCTGTGGATGATTCATGAAAATGAAATCATTTTAGCAGCAGGGCTGAAATCTGACACAATTAGCTTCTGAAACATGATAGTTTTTGGTCATATAAGGCATTTATTGAGAAGTATAGGAGAAGGAAACTGATCTGAAGTTGACGTGGCAGAGAGACAATGCTTAACATTTATCCCAGCTAGACACTTCTTCGGAAAATGCGGTTCTGGCCAACATGCATAACAAAAGTGTAATCTTCCTCCCGGTAAGGCAACGAAGCAAATTAAACTATTTATCTTCTTGTGTGAGACACAAACAATAATGGAAATATTTTCTTTAAAAAAACACGTTTTTTTAATTTATTTATTTTAGAGAGAGAGGAACGGAGATGGATAGAGAGATAGAAACATTGATAAGAGAGAAACTGATCGGCTGCCTCCTGCACGCCCCTTACTGGGGATTGAGCTCACAACATGAGCATATACCCTAACTGGGAATTGAACCAGGGACCTCCTGTTTCATGGGCTGACACTCAACCACTGAACCACGCCAGCCAGGCTGGAAATATTTTTCTTAAGAAAATGTCAACAGTAAGAAATGTCCCAATCTGCAGAGAATTTTTATAAGAGTTTATTTGAACCAAACTGATGATGTATAGGAAAGCAAGATGTCAAATGTGAATGAGTTTTGCAGTTCTTTTTATACATTTGGAATCAGGGAGAGAACATAAGAAAGATTACACAAAGGGGTGAGAAAGCAAGGTGGGAAAATATCTATGATTGGATTATCAAAATAACTAATAAGATTTGGGGTCCCCAGAGGGTGGTTATACCTCTGAAGGGTCTGGAAAAGAGGATAACTCTGGCATTTTGAGGTGTGTCAGCCTAGATGGACAAGAACAATGAACAGGGCTTGATCAAGGGAAAAATAAAGCTCTTATAGGTCTGGGGCATGACTACCCACCGCGACCTACCCAGTTAGGAATTTATGATCAAATTACCCCATTGTTATAGGGAAACCCCCAGTGGGTTCAGGCTGCCTGTCACAATGTCCAATAACAAAGGCAGTGTTGATTCATATAAGGCGTTTATTGAGAAGGCCAGCCAACCAATAAGACAGGGAGCTTACAAGCATCCAAAACCTGTCTAACAGCAAGGTGCGGGGGATCTATATATATAAAACCCTAATACGCAAATAGACCGAACAGCAAAAAAAAACGAACAACCGGTCACTATCAGGTGTGCTGACTACCAGGGGGCACGCACAGAACATGGCAGGCATCAGACACTCTGGGATGGTGGAGCAGGTGAGGGGGCGCCAGACCAAGGCGGGGGCACCAGTCGCTGTCATTGGGGTGAGCCTCTGGTGGTTACTGAAAATTCTTTGCTCCTGCGTGCCACAGTCCCGCCCAGTGCTCACACCTGCTGCCAGTGGCAAAGCCGCTGCTGGCACCTACTGCTGGCACCTGACACCAGCCCAGATTTCTCGGCACTGTCAGTGGGTGTGAGCAGCAGCTGCCAGCCCTGATCACCCCTCAGGGCTTCTCCAGCTTCCCCTGCTTCTGAGGGGCAATCGGGGCTGGCAGCCACCTCTTGCACCCGCTGCCAGCGATGGCCCTGCTCACACCTGCTGTCAGTGACAGAGCTGCCACTGGTACCCGCTGTCCGCTTGCACCCACAGCTGGCACTGGAACTGCTGCTCGCACCCGCTGCCAACGCCCAGTGCCAATCCTGATCGCTCAGTGCCATCAGTGGGTGCCAGTGGTGGTTGCCGGCCCTGATCGCCCCTGAGGGCTTCTCCACCTCCCCCTGCTCCTGAGGGGCGATCACGGCAGCAGCCACCAGTCACATCTGCTGATGGCACCAGCCCCGCTCACACCTGCTGCTGGTGCTGGCCCCAATTGCTCCGCACCATCAACAGGTGAGAGTGGGGCTGGCGCCATCAGCTCATGGGAGCGGCGGTGGTGGCAGGAGCAGGGCTGCCGGCAGACAGAGGGCCAGGGGCCATGGCGGGAGAGGCCGGGCAGGGGCATGAAGAATGGGCTGAGATCTGCCCCTATGTCCACCACAGCCTCATGGCCCACAGTTCCTTTCAAGGTGCACAAATTTGTGCACAAGGCCCCTAGTCCTATATAATAAAGAGGGAATATGCTAATTGACCATCACTCTGTCACAAAGATGGCTGCACCCACAGCTGAGGCCAAGTTCCCATAAGGAGCCTTAACGAGCAACCAGCAGGGACCTGAGGCTATGCCCTCCCCCACCCCTGTGGAGCTTGACAGGGGACTTCAGGCCATGTCCCCTACCTGGCAGGGCTTGACAGGAGACCTCAAGGTGTGCTTCCCATCCTGGTGCTGGGCTAGGGGACCTCAGGCTGCACCCCCCCCCAGGTGGGGCTTGACAAGGGACTTCAGGCCACGCCCCCTACCTGGCGGGGCTTGACGGGGGACCTCAAGGTGCACTTCCCGTTCTGGTGCTGGGCTAGGAGACCTCAGGCTGCACCCCCCGCCCCAGCGCCAGGCCAGGGGGCCTCAGGCTGCGCCCCCACCTGGCAGGGCTTGACAGGGGACCTCAGGCCATGCCCCACACCTGGCAAGGCTTGATGGGGGACCTCAAGGTGCACTTCCCATCCTGGTGCTGGGCTAGGGGACCTCAGAATGCTTCCCCCGCCCCAGAGCCAGACTGGGGCACCTCAGGCTGTGCCCCCCACCAGGTGGGGCTTGACAGGGGACTTCAGGCTGTGCCCCCCACCCTAGCACTGGGCCAGGGGACCTGAGGCTGCACCCCCCTGCCTGGCTGGACTTGACAGGGGACCTCAGGCCGTGCCCCCCACCCAGCGGGGCTTGATGGGGGACTTCAAGGTGCACCCCCAGTACTGGGTCAGGGGAACTCAGGCCATACCCCCGCCCAGCAGGGCTTGACAGGGGACCTGAGGCTGAGCCCCCCACCCAGCGGGGCTTGACAGGGGCTCTCAGGCCATGTCTCCCACCTGGTGGGTCTTAACGGAGGACCTCAAGGCATGCTCCCTGCCCCGGTCTGGGCTGGGGGACCTCAGGCCACGCCCCCCATCCTGGCACTGGGCCAGGGGACCTGAGGCTACACCCCCTGCCCAGCAGGGCTTGACAAGGATGGGACTGGCTGGGTCTGAATCTAGCCCAAGGCCGGGGGGGTGGTGGCGGCTGGGTCTGGGTCTCATGCCATTTTGAGGTGCATGTGGGTGGGTGGGAACTTGAGTCTGGGTCCCATGGTGAGCCCCAGACTCTGACAGGAGGAAGGTTTTCATATACATTTTACTAATTTTCTTTCATCTCTGATATTTCTATTATAGAGGAAGGGCAATAGCAATATTAAATTATTTCCTCTAATTAATCCCCTTTTAATGTGCACGAATTTTGTGCACCGGGTCATTAGTAGGATTACAAAGGAGTGTGGGCTAGGGCAGTGGTTGGCAAACTCATTAGTCAACAGAGCCAAATATCAACAGTACAATGATTGAAATTTCTCTTGAGAGACAAATTTTTTAAACTTAAACTTCTTCTAACGCCACTTCTTCAAAAGAGACTTGCCCAGGCCATGGTATTTTGTGGAAGAGCCACACTCAAGGGGCCAAAGAGCCGCATGTGGCTCGAGAGCCACAGTTTGCCAACCACGGGGCTAGGGTGAAGCTGGGAATGGAATGCTGCTGCATACACCCCTGGAGGGCCAAAGAATTCAGCTGTTGTTCTTGGTCATCAGGTGATGAGATGATGTCTTGACTCCTGGTGAGTTTGGCCTGACCATTCTTAATGTTTCTGCTTGCTTGCTGGGTACATTGTACATTGTCCACAACTGAGTCACCTCCTCAATCACTTTGCCAGGGATCAAAGGGAGTATGCAGGTGCATCGGCCTAAGAAATGATTCTTCTTCAAAATAATTTAGGTGCTCTATCTATGAGATTATAAGTCCTTCCCTCCCCGCCCCACCATCACTATGAGGTTACTTTTAGTCACTGGGCTTGTCAGATTTATTACATAGCCCCTTTTTCATTCACAAAAAGGGTAATTTTAAATAATAAATCGTCCTTATTATATTTGTAATATCTTCTCTTTTCTTAAGATAAAAAGCCAGAAAGGGGTCACTGGACCTTCCAACTCCTCTCATAAAATGAGTTATTACCCTAACCCCTAACCCTAACCCTAATTCTAACCATCCAGTCAAGAAAGAGTTATGGAGCACTCCTCATACATTCAGGCTTGTGCTAGGAACAAAGAAGGCAGAGAGGTGGGAATAAAAATTGAAGGAAAAAGGAAAAGAGGGAACAAGGGAAGGTGGGAGGGTCAATTAATATTTGTCAAGCACCATTTTGTGCCGTTCTTTGTTCTTTACAACAACATGTGCAGAAACAAAAATGGAAGTTCAAATTAGGGTGTTTACTTTCCCAAGGTCACGTATCCCTGAGGACAAGGATGAGATTGCAGATTTATCTAAAGTCTCAAACAAAGTACATCTTCCTCACAGAGACGGGATGTGGAGGAAGCCAGTAGAAGAGATACTAAAATTTTTCTTAATAGTCATTATTAATTTAAATACATCCAACTTTTGCTTTAGACAAGAAACAAGTCATTTTACTCATTTGTTTCATTTTATGAGAGGAGTTGGAAGATCTGGTGATCCCTTTCTGGCTTTTTATCTTAAGAAAAGATAAAATATTACAAATATAATAAAATATTTCAAATATAATGAATATGGCAACCAATTGGGAATTACAGCCCTCATGGAGGTTAAGATTAATTTCATAAGACATAGCAACAGACTTTGAAGTCTGCATGTTTACAAAACTTCTTTGTTGACATTGATCTTCATGAGAATAGTTGTATCAAACGGGATATTATCCGCTTTCTTAGCAGACTGCACAAGAGAGGGGAACATTCTCTTCTTTTCTTGTTGCAATTTATTTCACCAACAGTGAGTAGGATTTATGGTTTCTAGGACAAGTGCTGGAATCTGATGATTACTAAGAGGGGAAGGAGAAGCAAGTTTAAAACACAGAGACATATGGAAATTTTTACCAAATAAAATATGGAGAATGTAATATTTTACATTCACAATTCCTTTTCCTGTTGCCACTGACACTTCATCTTAGACTTGAATTTGCAAAAGATGCCCTTAACTTCTTTTTTCCAGAATGCACTACTCTTCAATATCGTTGAAGAGAAGACACGGGCCCAAAATGGCATCACTTGCACTAAAGCCCATGATAGGTGTAATACCTGACCAGGTTGCTAGTTCAGCTTCTCCCAGAAATCTAAACTTAATCAGCCAGTCTGAAATGTTCTGGTCAACACCAATGAGGCAATCTGTCACTTGGGTTCTCTCCATTTCCCCACCTCCAACCCCATAGAAAGAAGAGGTAATATGCCCGGGTGGCGTGGCTCAGTGGTTGAGCATTGACCTATAAACCAGGAGGTCATGGTTTGAATCCCGATCAGGGCACATGCCTGGGTTACGGGCTCGATCCCCAGTCTGGGGTGTGCAGGAGGCATCCGATCAATGATTCTCTCTCATCATTGATGTTTCTATTTCTCTCTCCCTGTCCCTTCTTCTCTGAAATAAAAATATACTGTATATATTCAAAAAAAAGAAAGAAGAGGTAATCTGCATGATAAAAACATTTGCCTTGGTCCCTTCCCCCCAAAAGAAGATGTCCTACTCTAAAAATAATCCTTTATTTTCTTTTGTCTATAGCTCCCTTGCTCCATCCACCCTTCTTCTTATAAAAACCTCCTATTTTGTACAACCTCTCTGAGAGCCCTTCTAGTTGCTAGGTGAGATGCTGCCCAATTCATGAATTACTTAATAAAGCCAATTAGATCTTCAAATTCACTCGATTCAATTTTGTTTTTAACACTATCCATGTGAAAACATTTGTTATTTATTAGTTAAGGCTGCAAATTACACAACATTCCAAAAATGTCACTGTGAAATATAAAAATGTTTCTTCTAGCAATATTATTATTCTGTACACTTTCAAGTCAAGAAAACATCGATAGAGAAAAGTTAAGTGTTGGATTTTTAAATTCCTTTTTCTTTTTTTTAAACTGCTTATCCATCCAAATACTCAGAATCTCCTATATAGACTTTTCTTTTACCAGACCTTTTTCTTCAGGGGCAATTCACACTTCTCTTTTCCTCCTCCATTTTCCCTTTGATGCACTCAAACATTCCTGAAAACTTCTTAATTCTCTTAACTGGGAATAAGGGTCACTGCAGGCCTCTTATTTGTATGTGAATTTGTACAAGAGATCAATTAACTTCAAGCCTCCATCCTCCTTGCAGACATCCATTCTGGGTGAGGATTTATAAACTGAGCCTTCAAAGCCACTTATCATCTCCAAACCTGGCATCTCCTCAGTCCAGCCAACGGAGTAATACTTAATAAGGCATTGCATGCATTTAAAAGGAAAACAGAGTCTAATCGTTGTAACTCAATTTCTGCCCTTGGTCTTCTTCCAGGCTCCAGGACAGCACAAGTCTTGACCATTCAGTTTAACCACAGTTTTTTTTAGAGTCCACTAGATTTACTTGGCCAACATCCAGAGGTGTCCAAAAAGGTCACAAACTATACATCTCCTGGGATACGCTGTGGTGCATCACCTAGAATCCCCGTCAGGACTGAAACCTTCATTCCCCTGGCTGCCGGGAGGGCTAGCTGCTGGCATCTCTAGGATTTGCCCTCAACTGAAAGAAGCCACCATTCCCAAAATAATGTTTTATGTTAATTATACCTCATTATAATGAATTAATTAATTTTAAAAGTGAGGGATGAAAGCTGTTCTAGTAAAGAGACTTTGGTACAAAAAAAAAAAAAAAAAAAAAAAGAGGAAAGAAAGAAAACATTTACCTGGACCACGCTTCACACGTATAAAAATCTGTTTAAATAGTTACACTAGGCCTTCAAATGTACATATGAGCTGATTTCTTTGCCTGAACATTGTAAAAATAAACCTGATGCCATTGTCACAATCTGGTTATTATTTAACAGGAAAGAAGTAAAGGGGAGACCAGATAATATAGGCATGCCATTTATACAACTTTGCCAAAAAGCTGCATTTAACACTCTCCAAGTTGGTGCTCCACTGGTGGATGGGGGAAGGGACTAGACAAAGACAGTTTAGACCAAGTGTGTTAAACTCACGGCCAGATGCCTCACTCAAATAAACGCCCAATAAGATCTGAGCAACAGAAGGTGCCTACCTGGGAGCTAGTCACATCTGGGAGCTAGTCAGTGGCCAGAATAGGTGTGGCCACTGCAAGCATGTGAAACCTAAATGTATCTAAACTTTTAAACAAAGAAACACACTCTCCTGATTTTCACTCTCTTGGCAGCGGGAGGCGCTCCCCTGCGCCCATGTGGCTCATTGTCATACGAACTGATGGACTTTAGCTTGGATGCTGAACTCCATGCGACACTGGCCTTGCCTTTGGCCCTGCTGGAAGCCCAGCTGAGCCCCTTTCAGGACAGGCTAAAGGAGGGGACTTTAGAACCTAAGGAATGTAACTTCACACACATGAAGCCGTTCCCCAAGTCTTACTCTCCCAGAGGAATCGCAGAAATTTCTTTTTCTGAAGATATCACATGGACCTCAACCCCACTCTCACAAATGAGGGAGGAATTTTATTCTCCAGTAACAAAACTACTTTTATAATACTGTTAAGCAATTCTGAAAGAATCTAAAACATACTAATCAAGTCTAATTAATGCTAAAACGTTCTTTCTTTCTCTCTGTGTGTCATGCCATAGATTACATAAGCAAAGTAAGAGAATAAATCTTTGGTGCAAACAAGCAATTACCCATGAATACCAAAGCTGGGCTACATACAAAAGATGACTGTCAGTCTCGGACTGAAGGTCTAAATTTGAGTCCTGATTTTGGACCAGGATGACATCTGTGAGCACTGTGATGGGACGTTGGTCAGCTGAATATCAGAGCATAGGGGCATGAGATCAGAGAAGGCCACAGTCTTGCCTGCGTGAATAACTGGTCATGATCTTTTAGAATCACTACTGTACATGTTAAGAGAATGATCATTAGAAATATAAGCTTACTCCAGAAGTGAGGGAATCCTTATTATTTTTATAATTGTCTAAGTCATAAAATACCTTAAATGCACAAGAGTCAAGTTCTTGATATGAGGAAACACACTTAATGAAGGGAGAAAAGTCTACCAACTGTACCAAATACACAGAATGCAAAAAATATTTGCCTGCTGATTCTGAGAACAGACCACATACTTTGAGTTCAACTTTCTTTTCTTTGATATACCAGTCCTTTCTCCTCAACTTAATTCAAATTTTTCATTAATTAAAAAATATCTTGATTTGTACTTGCATGTACATATGCAGTATATACTTATGCAAATAATGATTAAATGACAATGTAAATTTTAATGTTCAAAACATAAACTATCTTATTAAGTATAATTTAAGAGAATGTACATATAATTTGATTGATAAGGAGAACCTTAACTAGGTGGTTTGAAGATCAAATTAATTGACATCAATTAATACCTAAGTTTCACAATAATACCTTAGGTAAGAATACCTAAGTTTCTTACTTAGGTAAGAATACCTAAGTTTCACAATAAGAGATATGTGGTAAGTATAGACTTTATTTTCTCTGTATCTCCAAATTTTCATTTTTTTAAAGTATCAAAATAAAGATTTATACTTGATTGCTATGATAGTGAATTGTTTTATAGATCCTAAAGTTAAAGGGACAATGAAATCACGGTTCATAATAACAATTTGACAAAAAAACAAGGACATCATAAAACTGACCTATGTGGTATAAGTGGTGAAACTATCAAGCCATAAATGGAACATTATCTGAAGTTTTCAAGAACTGAATTTATAAACACTAAATGTTTTAACTTATGGCTTATTTAGTTGAAGACCTAAGTTTACATTTTATATCCATAAATATTATTATAATTAATAAAAACCTATCAGACCTACAAATTATAGGGAATTTAGGTATTTAATGTAATCATTTTGTAAAATAATAAATAAAAAGTCTTGAATAAACTAAAAATGTCATGTTTATATTTTTATTTTCCACTGGGATAAATTACAGGAGAATAAGTATAGAGTTCTTTTAATCCAACGTCATAAAAAAATAATAATGTTTTCCTTGATTGGGAGTATTTATGGGAACTAGATGTAACTATAAAATCTCCCAACCAAGTAATGTTACAAACTTTACAGAACGTTTCATAATGTTCTTTTATGATAACTCATTATTAGCCTACAGTCAATTTGAATATATTTTGTTCCTTATATTGTACTCAGCAGTAAACACTTAGATTATTTAATTAAATTAGTCTTTCCTTTTCTCACCCAAAAATATTATTAATTGAAAGGATATATTTTAGAACACTGGAACACCATTTAAATCATCTTTAAGAAACTCATGATTTTGCAGGATTCTTTATACATTTTTAGTTATATATATATATATATATATATATATATATATATATATTTATTTCTGAATGAGTATAGTATCCTTTCTGACCAAAAGATTTTAAACAATTCAACACTTTAATTCCTTCACTCGCAGAAAGCCTTTTCAAGTAGGAAATAGTAAGATTCAGTCTTCTGAAGACAGTTTTCTTTAATTTATTTAATGTACTTCCATGTGTTACAAAGTTTAATTTATGACTGAATTCCTCAAATGCTTGCCACTTTCTCCAAGACTGGAGGGCTATTTTCTTGAAGTGCTAGTAGATGTAAAGTATTAGAATTGGGGTTGATTTTTTTAAAAAATTCCTGGGTATTTATAAAACATTTACACTTTCCAATAACCTCCTTAGGCAGCCTCACCTGTTTAATGTAGAGATACCTTTTATTTTTTTGTTAATCCTCACCCAAGGATATGTTTTCCATTGATTTTTTAGAGAGAGTACAAGGGAGGGAGGGGGAGAGAGAGAAACATCGAAATGACCTCACATTGATTGGTTGTCACTCCCACCTGCAACTAGGTAGGTGCCCTTGATCTGGAATTGAACCCTTGACCATTTGGTGAGCAGGACGGCACTCTAATCAGTGGGAACACCAACCAGGGCATGTAGAGATCATGTTTAAGGGAGTGGTCGGGCGAGGGAGGAGGAGGAAGGTGAGTCTTTGTGCTGGATGAGGCCAGTTTTAATCAAAAGGAAAGACAGGAGAAAGTTCATTTTAAAGAAATAAAGTTTCTGCTCAGTTACACTTGAATTTTTCACTCTCGGTCTCTCATATGGTCTCACACTGAGGAAACTATAAATTCTTGGGCAAGATGGAAATTGTAGAGCAACCCTTATTTTTCGAGGAAAATGAACACCAATCCTATTCAGAAAAGAAAACACACTAAGCTGCTTTGAGATGCCTGTGAATCAAACCTTGACCTCCAGGGGGCAGCAGTTCCCTGATACTGAGGACTGGTCATTTTAAAATTTGATTTTATTTATTATTATATATTTTTAGATTTTTAAAATTTTTCATCATCATTTATCCCCTCTATACCTTCTTCCACCTCCACCCACCCCTCATCCCCCACACAATCACCACACTAGTCCATGTCCATGAGTTCTCTCTTTTTCTTTTTTGCTCAATCCCTTCACCCCCTTCCCCCGACAAAGCCCCTTCTCCCCACCACCACCACCACCTGCCAGAGCTCATCTGTCTGCTCTCTATCTGAGTCTGCTTGGTAGTTCAGTTCATTAGATTCCACATACAGTTGAAATCATATGGTACTTGTCTTTCTCTGACTGGCTTACTTCATGTAGCATAATGTTCAACAGGCCCAACTATGATGTCGCAGAGTAAGATTGTCTTCCTTTTTATGTCAGAGTAGTAAATGTACCACATTATGTAAATGGACCACAGCTTTCTTATCCACTCATCTACTGATGGGCACTGATTGTGGACTTGTGGCTTTTGCCTGTGTCTATTAGACTATAGGTAGAGTTTTAGTTGAGAAGCCATCAGCAATGTTCTCAGAGGAGGGAGCCCTGTTTCTGTCCTCTTGCAACGAATGTTCGTATGTCTCAGTGTTGATTAGTTTAGAATTGTATCTGCTTCCAGACAAATGAGTTTTCTTCCTTTGTGCGAATACACCTCAGTGTTTTCTCAGCTTTAGATCCTAATTCCACACTGAAAACCGAATCACCCATTACGGCTCATGTGCTCTCACCAGCAGTCTTGAGAGTATGGCCTTATGTTTAGCGGGTCCAGCATTGGAGGCAGTTCCCCGAAGGGACATACTGTGCAGATGAAAACAGTTTATTCCTACTACATTCTCACTGAAGCAAAACTAATAGAAAAATCAAATAAAATTTAATCTTTAACATAATGAAGCCCTTCAAGGAAACAAAAATGAAGCACAAAAAAATGGCTATAACTCAAAGCAATATGGTCAGTTAAAAATTGTATTAAAATTGTATTGAAGTAAACAAAGGATGGTCACAACAAGAGCTAAACTGGTGATCTATGTGATGACATGGAAGTGACACTTCACAATGCAAAACTAAATACAGTGAAATGAAAATTGCTATCTGGGGGGATGCTTCCTGCAGTTTCCTCATGCTTTCATGCGAAGACTTAGCTACACACTCCAAGAGGGGAAGTATTTTAAAGAACATTCCCATGATGCCTCTCCAAATAATGAGCTCAAAAATTAAAAGGGGAACATGTGGAAATTATAGAGACATAATAGAAGGAAATTTCTCAACACTGAAGAAAAACGTGTGAAAGAATTCGCCAAGTTCCAGGCACATTTATGAGAGAAAGCACATATTTAGACATAAACTGGTAGAACAAATTAATCTGCTTTCCCAGGGTAGACAGGCAATATCAGAAGCTTCCAGGCAAAGAATACAAGATACCAACAAAGAAAAGAGAGTCAAACTAGCATCAGACTTCTCATCTGCAATTCTGGAAGTTGACAGTGCAATACAATAATTTTATAGACAATTATTTTTATAGGCAGTTACATACAATTTGTATGTTAACACAGAAAAGTTAAAGTGGAATTCAAGGGCAAGACAAAGTAAAATGTTATGTAAAAGTAAATGTTACAATCCATAGAGAAGCTGTGATAGTTGTAAAAATTGATGTAGCCCAGCCAGCATGGTTCAGTGATTGAGTGTCGACCTATGAACCAAGAGGTCCCAGTTCAATTCCTGGTCAGGGCACATGCCCGAGTTGCAGAATCAATCCCCAGTAGGGGTGTGTAGGAGGCAGCCAATCAATGATTCTCTCTCATCACAGATGTTTCTCTCTCTCTCTTGTCATCTCTGAAATCAATAAAAATATATTTAAAAAATAAAAAATTGATGTATCATTTATAACATAAAATTTAATATAAGGAGAATTTTTTTAAAAGCTTAATCACATTTAGGGGATTTAATACAATTATCTGAGTATTTCACCATTCATATAAATAGAATTTAATTAAGAATATTTGAGTTTGGGTAGGAGAGTAAAAAAAGTGGTTATTATATAATAGGGGACATTGTCCCAGATCATACCAAAGAACCCAATTCATTGACAGAAAAAAATCATTACAGTAGGCTCCCCTTATCTGTGGTTTCACCTTCCCAGGTTTCAGTTACCAACAGTCAACGGTGGTCCGAAACTATTAAATGGAAGAGTCTAGAAATGAACAATTCATAAGTTTTAAGTTCCATGCCATGCCGTTCTAAGCAGCATGCTGAAATCTCCATCCCGGTGTTTCATCTATAAAATAAGGAAGTTTAACCTGCTTGATTCCAAAGATCCTGACTCTAAGAGTCCCCAGGATGCACATTTGTATAAAAATATGTTTATCCCCTTCATTATATGTTATTTTCTTTATTTAAGCCCCTGGCCCTGGAAACACAGTAAAGACAGAATTTTTGCCCACAGAAAGTTTTCACCTGGTCCCAGGGCAGTGTGATAAGGACTAGGATACAGGGTAGGGACTATGAGAAGAGAGATTGCAACACTACCATGAGTGGAGTGGGATAAGGAACCAGGAAGACTTCCTAGTGTGTGATCCTCTCTTTATACACTTCCATGATCTTTTTATCAACTCCTCTATAAGCTTCTGCCTCCCCTCTGAGTGCAGAGCTTTGAGCAGTGAATAATAAATTAATGCTACTGGCCAGAGCATCAATGTTATTTTATACTTTTCTTTGTTTCATGGCCCATGACCCGCCCCCTGAACCCCGTCCCATGGAAGTAAATAAAAACTTGAGTCCAGAGCTCCATTGCAGAATGTTCTGGACTCCTGGATCTGCCACAACCTTCTCAAAGACCATGAAATTCTTGCTTCTGACCCTTACTGTGTTTTTGATCCTGTTCCAGATGTTGCCAGGTAACCAGAACAAAAAAAATAAGGAAAAGAGAGCTAGGATGGGGAACTGCCTATGGAAGATTTAGTATCTTTCTGTCAATTCAGACAAGGTTTTCAGGGCTGCCTGAAATCTGCTTGATCTTACCAGAATATACTCCCAGGACAGATCTGAGGCTTCATATTGGGAAGTTGTTTCTGGCCAGGATCCTGAGAGCCATCTAGTAGGGCAGGGTATCTTCCAAGAAGTCCTTCTCATCCTCAGGTGTAACCTCAGCATCCAAAGTACCTTTGGCACTTTGCTCCAATCAGTGTCCCAAGGACCCACTGAACAGCTGCATGACTTCAGTTATCTTTCCAGTCTCTACCAGATCATGAGTCCTCAAGCCTTCCTTAGACATGAAGTTCTAGTATCCCTTCATATGAAGTCCCTGTTCTCCTAGTCTGGGATGAGAGTATCTGCAGAGCAGACATGTGGAAGAGAGCAAAGACCTTTCCAACTACAAAAGCCTGTGATTTTGTTAATGATTTATAATAACATTTTACAAATATGTGCCCAGAACTTTGAAACTACTGTTTATGAAAGGCTGAGTAATTCTTAGACAAGATACCATTCCCTTCATCTGTCTGATATTTGAAACTTTTTCCTATACATATGTAAATGCATAGAAACATGTATGTGCCCATAGTTTTTAACCAAAAAAGTAACTTTCTATTGTTCTAAACTGTTTTTTATTCAACAATATATAGTAGACATCTTCCTTGTAAACACATAAAAAATGACCTCATTGCTTCTAGAAGTCACCATTCATCGTATGGCTAGATCATAATTTGTACATATAATTCCTATTGAGAGTAAAATGTAATCTTCCCAGATCTTTGATAAGACCAAAAATAAACTGCAACTGGCTTTTACACATATTTTTTTTTACTTTCTTAGACAAAAATTTCTGAATAAATTCCTACATGTTAACTTGCTAGGTAGACTAAGTTTATAATTTTGTTTTTTGTGAGCACTTTCTCTATGTCTCCTGGATCACACAGCCAGAAGAAATCACTTGTCTTTCAGGTCAAAAAAGTTTTAGAAAACCCAAATGAACTGTTTTTTTTGTTTGTTTGTTTTTACATAAACCCAGAAAAATCAGGGTTGTGGCAACTTTTCAACTATGACACATATGAAAAAATAAAGACTTTAAATAGTGAAGGAAAATAACTCCAAACCTAGAATTTTATATCCATTTACACTGGTATTTAAATATAGGAGTATAACAAGAATACTCTCAAGCATAGAGGGCCTCAGAATATTTGCCACACAAAACACACTTTGAAAACACTCTTGAAGAACTCAGCTAAAAAGAGAAACAAATCCAGAAGGGTATTGGAAAATATATGAGAGGTAAGAATTATCAATTAATTTGTAATTCTGTAATTGACTTTAAAAAATTAGACTATGGGGGTGGGGGAAGTAGACAAGGAGAAAATATATTTCATAATTTTCATAAATTTTAGGTAATCAACATAAGTAGGGAGGGGATGGCCAGAGCTCAGTGGAGAGAAAGCCAAGAAATATGAGAGCACTGCTGAGATACTTGCCTTATTAAGGGATAAGATATAATTATAGACACGTTCCAAAAATCAATAAAATAGATTATCATGGACATGGGCTAATCACATAAAAATAAAATGAGTACATTTTAAGCCAACCAAAAAACCCTATTTATCTAATTAAAATTAGTACTGTAAATAGAAAATGTAAAGTAAGATAGTGGAAATAAGCCCAAATATAATTTTAATAACAATAAATGTAAAAGAATTAAACTTACTAAATAAAGGCTTTTGCTGTCAAATGAAAAAGATCAGATAATATGTTCTCTAAAAAGATACAGACATGCTTGATATAAAAGATATTTTAAAAATCAAAATAATGAAGTACCATACTAGGCAAATATAAGCTAAAAGAAAGCTTAAGTAGCAATCTTAATATGTGACAAAAAAGAATATGAGGCAAAACATATAATAATTAACAAAGAGATGGGTTATACTGGTAAAAAAACACTGAGCTACAAGAACCTATTGGCACTACAATTTCACCTTCCAAATTTTAATAAGAAAAAATGACAATACATTGGAGAAAAATAGTGAAGTCAAATAGTATTTGGAGATCTTTAACGCAATTTTAATACTTGATTAATCACCACACGCTACATATTTGACCAATGTATTGAATAAGCTTAAGCTATGATAGATAAATAGATGATAGCTAGATGATAGATAGATAGATAGATAGATAGATAGATAGATAGATAGATAGATAGATGAGGATATTTCTATACCTAACAGAGAGTAAGCATTCTTATGCGCAATCATCAAAATTTTATAAAAATATCCCACAAATAAGACCACAAAGAAAGCTACATTAAGCCAAATAATATCATAAAGATCATGTTCTCCAACATAATCAATAAAACTAGAGATCAATCATAAAATATATCAAATAATTTATATATTTGGAAACTAAATAACACATTGCTAAATAAACTTTGACCTAAACAAGAAATAACATTTACTAACAAGTGAGTCACATGGACATACAAGAGTCAAATGGTGGAGCACATCTCTTCAACCATAATGGAGAGCATCATAAAATTATACAGCAAAGGATGTGGGTCTGAGACGGGATGGATATTTGGGGCCTTTTTACAGTCAGGATGGGATTACTTTGGAGGGAAGGAGAACTGCTAGTGACTGTAAGAGGCCATGAAGGGGTCTTCTAGTGCTGGTTACATGAGTAGTTTTCGCTATGATGATTCATCCAGTTGCACATCAGTAATTAGTGCATGTTTCAAAGTATGTATTCCATTGGTCTATGTTTCTGTTTTTATGCCAGTATTATACTGTTTTGATTACTATAGCTTAGTAATACAATTTGAAGTCAGGAAGCACGATGCCTCCAACTTTGTTCTTCTTCCTCATGATTGCTTTGGCTATTTGGGATCTTTTGTGGTTCCATAGGAATTTTAGAATTGCCTTTTCTATTTCTGTAAAAAACATCATTGGAATTTTGATAAGAATTGTATTGAATCTATAGATGGTTTGTGGTAGCATGGAGATTTTAACAATATTAATTCTTCTGTTCTCTCAACATGGGATATTTTTGCCTTTACTTGTGTCTTTTTCGGTTTTTTTCATCAACATCTTGTCATTTTTAGAAATACAAATTTTCAAGCCCCATCCCAGGTATACTAAATCAGAAACTCTGGAGGTGGGGCCAGCAATCTGTGTCTTAACAAGCTCAAGTATGAGAAACTATAATAATCTACTTTAGCTGTGTTTCTGAGAACTAAAACATTAACTGTATTGCATTGTTGCCTGTTAGAACAATCATTTTTTGTGACAGTTGTGTATCCAATTGAAGTTGAAATTCCTATACCAATGATGTGGCAAATACAAATAACTCAGCTGAGGTGAAATTAGTAAATGAACCCACTCTGCTCAGCTAGTTTCACATCATCACAAGACTTCTTACCAAATAGTAGCTGGCAAGTTCCTTTGACGTTGATGATAAATGCTTAGAAATACAGTATATACCAAACATTGCTTTGCTTGCATCAGCTTCCTTAATAAACACAGGGTGGTTGTGAAGATTACAGATGGGGATCACCCTAATTGTTGTGACTATGAGCATCAGTATCTTGAGATTATTGCCTTTCTTTGCTCTTTTCAGTCTGCAGGGGCCGAAAATCTTGCTGGCTCACAAAAGGACATTGCAGGGAAAATTGTAAATCTAGTGAACAGGTGAAAAAATCTATGTAAAAATGGTGACTATTGCTGCATTCCAAGCAAGACAGATTCTCAACCACACGGACCAACCCCAGCACCTATCAGGAAGTCCCAAACTTTTGATAATTATTTGAGGGAAAGAGATATTTGGGGGACTATACCAATAATCATCAGGAGATCAGCAAGAATTTAGAATGAAGCAGAAAAACCGGGGGCTTCTGGAGTCTGGGGATTTGTTAACTCCAGTCTCTTTGCTATGGGCTCATGAAAGCACATGACCTTGTCTCTGCTGTCCCCCCAAGGTTGAATTAAGACCTTGAGATGCCCAAAGCACTGACATTACCATGGTGTTCTAAACAAGACAATGAAAAACGAATAACATAGTTAGAAGGAAACCCAGAAAATGTCCAGTGTTTCCCCTGAAAACGTTCTCAAAAATTTTTGTAGCATCAAGTATCAAATTATTTCACCTAAGAAAAACACTTTTCCATTTCTTTCATTTCTGCTTTGCTACTATCCCATGTCAGTTGCATCATTTTCTGCACCTGAGTCATTGCCTTCCCCAAAAGAATTTGGGAAGCCTCCGGGAAATTCCTTGTTTTATACTTCTCCTCTGATTCAACAAAAGTAGCTCATTGGCTTTTTGACCAATAGCTACCAGGACTCCCAGCAGCGTGGCTCAGTGATTGGGCATTGACCTATGAATCAGGAGGTCACAGTTCAATTTCCGGTCAGGGCACATGCCCGGGTGGCAAGCTCGGTTCCCAGTGTGGGGTGTGCGGGAGGTGGCCAATCAATGATTCTCTGTCATCACTGATGTTTCTCTCTCTCTCTCTCTTCCTCTCCCTTCTTCTCTAAAATCAATAAAAAATATTTTTAAAAAATAGCTACCAGGACACAAGTTTTCTTTATGAAACAGAAAATACATCAGATAAATGTATCAGTTTTATTATGAAATCATGTTTTGTTGTAAACTTCACTCTGACATAAAAACAGAATAGAACAGAATAAACAGACCATAATTAAACCCCCACATACATGTTCAACTAGTATCTAACAAGGGAGCTAAGAATACTCAATGGGGAAATAAAAGTCCCTTCAACAAATGGTGCTGAGAAAACTGGATAATCACATGAAGAAAAATGAAATGGGATCCCTATCTTATAAAACTCACAAGTTAACTTAAAATGGATTAAAGATTTAAATTTAACTACAAAACTCCTAGGAGAAAGCTTAGGGTAAAAACTCTTTGAGTTTTTGGGTTAATACCCAAAATATATAAGGAACTCATACAATTCAATAATAAATCTATAATAATAAAAGCATAATATGCAAATTGACCAAACAGCCAAACAGCAGAACAACCAACCATCTGTATAACCTTCCGGACGAAGTCGGGGCTGCAAAGGCCTACTCTTGCATGAATTTCGTGCATTGGGCCTCTAGTAAGTAAATAATTTCATTAAGAATGGGCAAAGAAATTGAATAGACATTTTCCCAAAGATATACAAATGGTCAACATAAGCATGAAAAAGTGCTCAACATCACTAATCATTAGGGAAATTCAAATAAAAACCATAATGAGATATCACCTCTCACGTGTTAGAATGGCTGTTACCAAGAAGACAAAAAACAAGGGTTGTCGAGAATGTGGAAAAAAGGGAATCTTTGTGTACTGTTAGAGGGACTGTAAATTGGTTCAGTCACTATGGAAAACAAGATGAAGGGTTCTCAAAAAATTAAAAATATGCCCACTTCCAGGTATATATTCAAAAGAAATGAAAACAGGATATCAAAGAGATATGTGCACCCTAACTGGTTTGGCTCAGTGGATAGAGCGTCGGCCTGCAGACTCAAGGGTGTCAGGTTTGATTCCGGTCAAGGGCATGTACCTTGGTTGTGGGCACATCCCCAGTGGGGAGTGTACAGGAGGCAGCTGATCAATGTTTCTCTCTCATCAATGTTTCTAACTCTATCCCTCTCCTTTCCTCTCTGTAAAAAAATCAATAAAAATATATTTTTAAAAAAACAACAATGAAGAGATATGTGCACTTCCATGTTTATTGCAGTATTATCCACAAGAGCCAAGATATGGAAACAACCTACCCATCAAGGAATTAATGGATAGAATTAGTCAGCCATAAGAAAGAAGGAAATCATGCCATTTGCAACCACATAAATGGGCCTTGAGGACATTATGCTAAGTGAGAGAAGTCAGAGAAAGACAAGTATTATGTAATATCACCTATATATGAAATCCAAAAAGAGTCACACTTGTGAAAACAGAGTAAAATGGTGGTTACCAGGGGCTGGGGGTTGGGGGCTGGGGGAATAGGAATGTTGTTTCAGGGTACAAATTTGCAACTACTATATAAATAAGTCTTGGAGATCTAATGCACAGTATAGTGAATATAGACAATCCTATATAATAAAGAGGTAATATACAAATTGACCATCACACTTCTCACAAGATGGCTGCCTACGACCAGGCCGGCAGAGGGGTTAGTGAGGGACGACCAAACGATTGAACAAGCAGGCTGCGTGGAGCAACCAGGCTGTGAGGGGGGCTGTGAGGGGCAACCAGGCCAGCTGGGGGGCAGTTGGGGGTGACTAGGCCAGCAGGGAGGGCAGTTGGGGCAACCTGGCTGGCAGAGGGGAGCTGTTGGGGGGACCAGGCTGGTGGGGGGGTGCCATTGGGGGTGACCAGGCCGGCAGGGGGGACAGTTGGGGGCAATTAGGCTGGCGGTGGGGAGGGGGGGCCATGAAGGGTGACTAGGCTGGGGGGGGGGACAGTTGTGGGCGACCAGGCCGGTAGTGGGGGCAGTTAGAGGTGACTCTGGCAGCAGAGGGCGGCAGTTGGGGGCAATCAGGCTAGCAGGGGGGTGCAGTAAGGGTTGACCAGGCAGGTAGGAGGGGCAGTTAGGAGCAACCAGGTGGGCGGGGGGGGGGGGGCAGTGAGGAGCGATCAGGCCAGCAAGGGGGGGGGCAGTTAGAGGCAACCAGGCAGGCAGGCAGGTGAGCGATTAGGAGCCAGCGGTTCAGGATTGTGAGGGTTATCCAGGATCGGGCCTAAACCAGCAGTCAGACATCCCCTGAGGGGTCCCAGATTTGAGAGGGTGTAGGCTAAGCTGAGGGGATTTCCCCCTCCCCCCCCCCCACCCCGTGCACAAATTTCATCCACTGGGCCTCTAGTAAAATTATAATAATCAAACTTGATAAGAGATTAGATTTTAATTATTCCCACCACAAAAAGAAAAAGAAAAGATAATGTGGATGAAAGGAGCCACAAGGGGCCACATGCTAACCTGACAAACTCAGGGAAGGCCTGCATAGCAGTCTTGCAAACTCAGAGACCTAAAGCAACCACAAAGGATGGTCTGAAATTAAACTTTAGTTAAACATAAATGCCTGGATGGAACTAGAAGAGCTATTCTTTATCCTATGGAGAAATTCCTCTTATTTTATCACTTAGCGTCAACCTGACAAAACCCGTTACAGAATACCCTAGACCTCTCTGAGCAGCCATTCCACAGTAAAGGAGCTCTGCCTGTTAGGAGGTATTAACCTAAAAATAGTTTGAAGATAGCCCATACTGGACACTCCAGTTTTCTCATCCACATGGCTGCCCTGCTAATTCCTACTGTCTGTTCTTACAGGTATGGTCATCAATCCCAGAAAAGGAAAATCAGTACTTTCTTCTGAATCTTTCCTGGGACTTTAAGGATCAAGTAAACAAGAGGCAGCAAGAGTTGGTATAGGATGAAAACAGTGCATGACGAGGCTTTCTCTTGAGGTCACATTGGGGCTCTGCATCCCAGAGGCCGATCTGAATGTCAAGGCTTTTGCAGATGATCCCAGAGCTTCAGTGGTCTTCAGGGCACCCGTGTCAAGAGTAATATCCCAAGTTACTGTGGGGCTGCTTTGAGTAGGGTGCATTTCTACTTTTTTTTTAAATATATTTTTATTGATTTAAGAAAGGAAGGGAGAGGGAGAGAAATAAAAACATCAATGATGAGAAAGAGTCATTGATTGGCTGCCTCCTGCATGCCCCCTACTGGGGATCGAGTCCACAACCCGGGCATGTGCCCTTGACTGGAATTGAACACTGGACCTTTCAGTCCGCAGGCCCATACTCTATCCACTAACCCAAACCAGTTAGGGCAGTAGGATGCATTTCTGTTGACTGGATAACATCCCACTTTGAGTCCTATTATAAATTATCTCCCCCAAACTCTGCAGCAAACCAGCTCTAATACCTTGGGCAATTCACTTCCCTGGTGGACACAAATGTAAGATTCTTGGACTATAGATTGACATGTGTTTTATTTCCACAAACCTTCACTAGAATGTACTTTGTGCCTTGGGGTTCAAAAATGAGAGATACAGTCCTTATTCTCAGGAATCTCACATCCAGTGGGGGTAAACACACAAGTAAATAGACAGTTTAAAGCAGGCGTATGCTGGGGTGAGAGGAACTGTGAGCAGAGAAGGCAGGTCCCTTATGAGAGGTCTGGGGAAACCAGGGGAGAGGTCACTCTTCATATCTCCAATCACACCCTGAAAGCCCGTGACTTCTAACCAGCTGCTTGACCTCCAGTGCCTGTATCAGATGCTCAATCCATGTGCCAGCCAATAGACTGCTGTTCCACATGAATTCGCTTTTATCTGTCCAGTTTAGTGCCCGGAGAGGACAATAAAACTCCAGTTCAGATTCACACTGTACAAAGTGTTCTGGACTCCCGGATCCACTGCTGCCTACTTCCCAAGGACCATGAAACTCCTGCTTCTGACTCTGACTGTCCTTGTGTTCCTACCACAAGTGATCCCAGGTAATCAGAACCTCAGGAAACTTCAGAAATGGAGGTAGAAGGGCCTCTGGCCCTGGAAATTCCAATGTGTTACTGTACCCCTCAACATGGGACCATGTCCCTGGAAGGTGTAGAACCTAAGGAAGGGTAGGACAAACCCTTCTTTACTAGACAGAGGCGTCTTTGGGTAACTTAACATCCAGAGGTGTCTTTGGGTAAATTCCAAGTTGCCACCTACGAAACCAGATGAGAGTTTAACTGCTTTAGTTCTCTTTCCAGCTTGTATCAGCTCTTGAAAATGATTCCTAGAGCCACTTTTCTGTTTTTCTTGGTCCTAAAAGTCCAGTTATAGCTTTAAGTGAAGTTCTTTTTTTTTTTTTTTCATATTCTAGAATGAGGCAAACAGGTCAGAAAATATCTGCATAACTGTATTGAAATATAGCAATGAAACTCTAGGGTTTTAATATCACTGCTTTTTGAAGTATATCTGAAGTCATGCCCAGACCTGTGAAATTGCTGTTGAAGTGGACCTGAATAGTTTCTTATTTAAAGTATTCCACTTCCTCTTATGTTGTATATTTCTCAAGATACATTTCAATGTATGAACAAAGTCATATAAAAATGAACCTATGTTTCTGTTCTATAAAAGAGTAACATGTGTCCCACTGGTGTGGCTCAGTTGTGGTTGAGCGTCGACCTATGAACTAGGAGGTCACGTTCAATTCCCAGTCAGGGCACATGCCCAGGTTGTGGACTCAATCCCCAGTGGGGGGTGTGCAGAAGGCAGCTGATCAATGATTCTCTCTCATCATTGATGTTTCTATCTCTCTTTCCCTTCCTCTCTAAAATAATATATATATATATATATATATATTTAAAATAACATGCTATATACATGGTTATGCAGCATTCTCCTTTCACTTAATAACATTTTGTGACCATCTTTCCATGTTAACAACTAAAGATCTGGCTTATTCTTTGTAAAATTTCACTGTATGATAATTTATGCAAAGTAATTTTGGTAATTTTCTAACAACACATCAGTGAACATACTTATTAAGTATCCATACATATTTGGACAAGGGTTTATATAGAATAGAGTCCTTGAGGTCAAAAGGTCAGGGTAAGTGTAAAGTATTTTATTCCATGAAGTCCTCCCTTATAGATCTTTCAAGACACTGACAGTAGAAACTGTTAGCTGTTAGTGTTTTGAGTAATTTTTCTGTCAATGTGGGATTGGTGGTGTTTGCTTTCAGTTTTCATGGAGGTGTTGAGACTAGGAAAGAGACAGAGGTACAAGATTTTGTAAAAACAATCCTTGAATCATGGAAACTCAGAGCATGAGGGTAGTGAAGGAAATATTACATATTCTGGGGTTTCAAGTCTGACTGTTCTGGTAAGAGATATAAATTTGGGGCAATCCCCTTGGAGAGAGTAGTTGAGATGATAAAAGAAGCATAAAGTCTTCATATTTTATCTTGGACAGCCCCTACACATAAGGAAGAAGAATAAAAATCAATGCCATTTACAAGGACAGGGAAATTTCCTACCTCTCACCAGTAGTGCACAAGACTTACCTTGTCACCACAATCCCTCCAACACTCAGCATTTTTACCAGTCTGATGGCTATACAATAGTACACTGTTGTTTTCATTGGCATTTCTCTTATCCTGTGATCAAAATATCTGAATGGCTTCCTTCAATGACTTGCAAGACCTTCTGTGATCTCAACCTCCATTATATTTCTTCAATTATTTTCCACATTATTTATTGTACAGTCACCACAGACACCTTTTTATTGTGCAAAATCTCTGGGCCTTGGGCTTTCTCTGCCTGGCGCACTCTTTCCCCAGTTAATCTCATAGCTCACTCCCTTCCTTCTTAATGAGCTCTTTTATTACTTCCCTTCCAATCACAAACTTTGCACTGGGGATTGAATCCACAACCTGGGTATGTGCCTTGATGGGGAATTGAACAGGCAACTTTTTGGTGCACGGGAAGATGCTCAACCAACTGAGCCACACTGGCCAGGGCAGGAGTTTTTTTATCTCTTGTATTATTCCCTAGTCATCTTTAGTAACTGGGCATATTGTTCCCAGATCTGTCATGAACAGTCTATGAATTTTGCCCAGGATATGTCTGTCCTTCGTTGAACAAAGATACATAATTCTGATCTAATCAAATTCAACATTGCCTTGGTGGTTTTGTTAAAGTTCTTCCCCATTCTTTTGTCTCAAAGGAAATCTCTGACATTATCTTCCAATAACTTTTTAGCTTTGCCTTTCATGTTTAGATATTTAAGACACCAAACAGAATGTATAAAGTCACTTTTATTTTTCTCATGGATTGAGCCAGGCTTCGCAATACCATATGCTAAATAATAGATGCTTTCTCCATTGTTATTGCATATTAAGTTCCCCATTTAAGCATGTATCTGTTTCAAACTTCTATTCTGTTCTACTAGTCTACTTGTTCTTGTAATAATGCTTTATTTTTTTGTAACAGACTTTATAGTCTGTCAATATTTAGAAGGACAAGCCTTTGTCTTGCTTTTTATTTTATTGTTTAAGGTATTACAAATAGTAGTACATATGTCTTCTTTTTTTTCCCCCCATTGACCTCCCCTCAGTCTCCCCTACCCCATGGCACTTGCTCTCCCTCCTCCCGCCGCCCCCGCCCCGTGTCTTGTTTCCATTGGTTATGCTTATATGCATGCATACAGGTCCTTTGGTTGTCTTGCTTTTTTTCTTTTTAATATATTTTATTGATTTTTTACAGAGAGGAAGGGAGAGAGATAGAGAGTTAGAAACACTGATGAGAGAGAAACATCGATCAGCTGCCTCCTGCACACTGCCTACTGGGTATGTGCCCACAACCAAGGTACATACCCTTGACCAGAATCAAACCTGGGCCCTTGAGTCCGCAGGCCAACGTTCTATCCACTGAGCCAAACCGGTTAGGGCTGTGTTGCTTTTTAAAAAAATAATAATAATCTTAGCTATCTATGGTCTTTATTCTTCATTACAAATTTTAAAATAAAATAATCAAGTCTCCCAAAAAAAGTCCCACTGGGATTTTGATTAGCATTGCATCACATTTATGGATTAATTTAAGGAAAAGTGAACATATATAAATAATTAAGGCATTCCATCCAAGATCACATTTTTCTGTGAGAGTTTTAAAATATATCCCATAGAGGTCTTAGATATCCTTCATATCTAAGATACTTCATAGCTATGCCATTTTATTTTCTAGTTAGTTATTGTTGGTGTTGAGAACTGCTATTGATTCTTTTAAGGTAATATTGCATCTGACATAATTACTGAACTCATATTTATTATAATAATTTGTTAGTCCCTTTTTAATATTATAATCATAATTGCTAGAATGGATGACAATTTTATCTCTTCCCTTCCAATCCTCATACTTCTGTTTTCTTTTGTTTTTTCCTTTAAACACTGACCAGGTTCACCACTATTATTTTAAAGAATAGCAATAATAGAGAGTATTTTATTTTTCTGGCCTCACTGGATATTATTTTCTTCATTAAATAATGTTAGTTTTAGAATTTCTATTAGTTTTAGAACTCTGTTCCTGCTTTGCATAGAGTTTTCATCATAAATAAGCATTGAACTTTATCAAATAATTGTTCTGTATTAAATAACATAATTCTATTATTTATCTCGTTAATTCTGTAAAGGTGGTGAATCTCATTAAAATATTTTCTAATGTTGGATTGTTACAGAAGGCTGGAGAAAAACCAAGCAATGCTTAGGGAAAGGGAGTTACATTTTATTATGCGCAGGCCCAGAGAAAATTGTGTCTTTCAAATTCTGGGCCCCCCAACATGGAGGAAACTTTCTCTATTTATACTTTTCCCAGTCTTTTGTCTCCCAACTTTGGAATGAGACTTCCAGGCCTTCTGAGAAAGAAGGCAGGCCTTCTGAGAAAGAAGGCCTGCATGCTGGGAAGGGGCCCTGAGACTATCTCAAGGCCTGGCCTGGTGACAGCACTGACAACTCTGTCTGGGGCATAGTTTATGGCCTCTCTGGAATGGGAGTAGTCTTATTTTCCTTATTATTTAAGCAAGCAAGCATTTATAGAAGCCAAATAGCAGGTTAAAATTTCAAACAGTAGTTTTTATGTAAGATGGATGCTTCATTCCCCACTAGTTTTATGTACATGAGTCAAATCATTGACTCTTTTGGGTCTTTGTTGGGGAGGGAGTTATATGACCCCTGAGGACTATAAGCTTGATAAAATTAATTCTCTGCCAAATAAAGTCAGTAAGCCAGTTTATAAGATAAGGGCCCGGAATGAGAGCCAGGAGTAATCTTTAGAGAGTCCAAAGTGTCCTGGGCTCTCTATTTTTCCTGGGCTGTCTTAAGCCAGGTGTGATGAAGCCATGTCGAGATCCCATCAACCTTGACTGCCATGGGGGTAGTCCTTTCTAGGTAGGAGGCAGTTCCTGAGTGGCAAATTTCTTTACCCAAACAGAGTCACCTGGTTGGAAGGGATGGACCGGATCCAAAGTTGGTATAAGCAGAGCATCTTGGATGTGCTTCTGGACTGCTTTCTGGGTGGACTGTAAAGCCTGTAAGAACTTGAGTAAAGATTGGTTATAGAGTTCAGCTTTTCTAGATTGGGTTTCCATGTAAGCTGGTGAGGTGGGTAGGTCAGGGTCTGGAAGAGTCACTAGAATCTGTAGAGGCCCCACTGGTTTTAGGGAAGCCTCCTGGCTGCTTTATCTGCAGCCTAGTTTCCTCTTGCTTCTGGGGAGTCCCCTTGTCTCACATAGGTAGAGGTGGAAAGACTTAGTTACATTTGGTAGTGCTAGTTGGCCCATCGTCTTTGCTCTGCTCATATCTGTCTAACTGCCTAATATATTACCTCAAGGATCCTGGCTCTGAATTCTTTTAGGGAAAATGGACATTGGTGGGCTTCCTCTGGATACTTCCATGCTGAAGTGGGGCGGAGTTTTCTTTCAAAGACAAGAGATCCTTGCTGTCTGTCAGAGGAACGATGAGGCCTGGGCACAGGAGGTGGGCTTGTGACCTGGTGGAGACAAACTGTAACAAATGGTCCAGTAGAAGGAAAAGAAAACATTTCATTTTAATAACCTCCATTGAAATAAAATTTTTCTGCTTAAAATGATCCCTATGTTTATTAAAAGAGCTAAATTAAGACCAATTTATCTATTGTATTCAATTTGGCCTGATTGTTTGCATAAACACAACCGGAATGGTAACTGACTACCTTTGCCGGAATTTCATGATTGAACCTTAATGTGCCCCATAGGGCCAGAAAGCCAAGCCATCCAGCTTCCATCAGGCCTGCCTGCAGTATCTGCTCGGTTAGGTGAATTCCTCACCTGCAGTAGCTCTGCCCAGGCCCATGCCCTAGGCTTTAAGGCCCTTCTTAGCAGTCCTCCTACTCGTCGTGGCCCAGAGTGAATGAGGGGTTTTGCAGGGACACAGAGGTGCCCTTATTGCTCCCCTTCTATTCTGACCAACTGCCAATGATGGTAGGTATGGGCCTGACACTCCAGCGCCAGTTATTTTCAGGGCTGCCAAGCAGGATACCAGGTTTTCTCCATGACACTCTTAATGGCTTCAAGTCTTCAGAGTTCAGACAGGGCTCTTTAAAACATGATACTCCAGTCAAAGTTTTCAGTTAATAAAACCACTGTTGGAAACCAGTCTTATTGAATTTATGTAAAGAAATGTATTGCCATGCTTTATTTATTAAGTATTGCCAAATTTTGGAGGAATTATATAAGGAGAAAAATATACTGACCTGCCTTAAGATCTTCTGATTTTCCTTGCTAGTCCTTTTTATGGACTCTCTAGAGTAATATTTAGTATTATAACAAAACAGTAACTGTTGGATTTCTTTGATCAGTCCCCCCTAAGTACTTTGGTATAACTATTTACCCTCTGTTTAGGGAGGCAGAATGTAAATTATTTACTCTTCCTGGCTTACTGGCCTGTATCATTTAATTAATTTTCTTTTAACATTTATCTTCTCCTTCTTATTACATACACAATCTTTATAAATTTTATACTTTCAATTAGCCTTTAACCTTTCTATGTCCTTTAAAAATGCATAACCATGCCTTAGACCTTCTACTCAGTAATTCTTATTCTTAGAAACCTCAATTCTTTAATGATTACTAAAAAGTAAACAGTCAGCATTTCTTAGATTAACATTTATGAACACACTTTAAATGTACTTTTTCAAGAAAATATACCTAGACCTTCTGTGATAAAAATAAGAGCAGGTAAATTAAAACTTGTCTAGTAAAAACTGCTACATTCTTCCTTATGTAATTTCAAGTATATTGTATCAGTCTAATTTAGTATTGGAAGGGTTAAAAAGCATAAAACAGGGCAGAGAAAGATCCACTGTGCTTTTCAGAAAGCTTGCACTCTTGATCCTAGCACAGCCCAGATAAGTAAGCCAACCAAAACCTATCTCTCCCTGCTCTCCCCGCTGACACCCCTTCCTTTCTGCATTAATCATTTACTCTGTCCTTAGCAGGGGAAACAAGACAAGTGGGATAAGATCCTACATATCCAGGCTTGTAACAGCTGCTCTCCCTCCCAGATTTTCCTTCTTTACTCTAAGCCCCAGAGGATCTCAAATCCTCCTCCTCCTCCTTTACCAATTTTGATCTCTCCAACCACATCTCCATGTCCCCCAGCCTAGGGCTTCTCCATCTCAGTAGGGTGAGAGCCTACTACCCTACCCAGCAAATCCCACTGTCACTACCCCATCTCACATCTGCTCCGGAGCAGTTTTCGGCTCTCTTCCTCCCCTACTCCAGCACTAGCTTTAAAGTGCCCCCTTTGAGAGATTGCTGGTGCCAAACCTGGCTTCATGCCCCAGGCCACGTAGACACCCTCCACTGGTGCACCTCTTCCCCCCCCCCCATCCCAGTCAGAGCAGGTGCTGTCTCTGACAGAGATCCAAAGTAAATCTATCAGGAAGGGCAGCAGGTCACAGGTCTCAGGACTACATGATAAAAATCCGGCAGTCCCTCTCCCTCGCCCTACACGGGCCATGAGAAAATGTACTAATCTTAACCCAACAAACCTTTGTTTAAATTTCTATGGGTTGCAACCTTCACAAATTTTATACCTTTGAATTAACCTTAGAATTCTAAAATTTTAACCTAATATAGCAAAATCACAAATCAGGGGAAAGCAAGTTAAAAGTTCTCTACTGAACAAACATAGACAGAAATTTCATAGCTAAGCAGGCCAATTCCCTCCGTGATAGAGAGCAAGAAGGACCTTGAGAAAAAGAATTCCCATCAGTTGCTTGGGACAACTGCAGTCTGTCATAGTGTTCAGCTTTACTATGCACAATTAGGCTTCCCCCTAAAGCGGGGTTGCCCTATCTTTAAACAAATTAAACAACAGAAAGAGATAACAAATACTCTCATGTGTACAGCCAGATGGCACAAAGTAGCTTTCACTTCACACAGACTCTCACACTTACATTTATACACCAGACAGTCTGAGTTTTTTACTTCTACCAGATATTTACTCAGAGTTTAAACAGTCCACCTGATTCCTGATTAATCTGCCTGAGGAAGTCATATGACTTCCGGGGAGGTGATCAAGCTCCCCCTTCCACTCACTTGAAGTGGGCCCCTATCAGTCAGTGGGCCCCTACCTTACCGATTCTGTCAACAGGTATAGAAGTGTCCGTCCACTCTCTCCAGGTGCCGGCCAGATCCTAGGATGAGGTCCGGGAACACCCAGAGTCCCCCATTTCAATTTTGCTAAATCAGCAGAGCAGCACCTCCCGAAGGCCTATCAGGGCCCCAAACCCGATCTGCTCACCCGAAGCCAAAAAGACCAGCATCTTTGGCCTTCTTCCAGTTCAGGGAACCATTAATGTTACAGAAGACCAGAGAAAAAACAAGCAACGCTTAGAGACAGGGAGTTACATTTTATTATGTGCAGGCCCAGAGAAAATTGTGTCTTTCAAATTCTGGGCCCCCCAACATGGAGAAAACTTTCTCTATTTATACTTTTTCCAGTCTTTTGTCTCCCAAATTTGGAATGAGACTTCCAGGCCTTCTGAGAAGGGGCCATGAGACTATATCTCAAGGCCTGGCCTAGTGGCAGCACTGACAACTCTGTCTGGGGTATAGTTTATGGCCTCTCTGGAATGGGAGTAGTCTTATTTTCCTTATTATTTAAGCAAGCAAGCATTTACAGAAGCCTAAATAGCAGGGTTAAAATTTCAAACAGCAGTTGTTATGTAAGATGGATGCTTCAGGACGGTAGTTTACATTCAGAGTAAAACCTGCTTGATCATGATGTGGGTTTTTTGTTGTTGTCATTTTTTGTTAATCCTCACGTGAGGATATTTTTTCCACTGACTTTTAGATAGAGTGAAAGAGAGGGAGGCAGTGGAAGAGAGAGATAGAAAAACATTGAAGTGAAAGAGACACAGACTGATTGTCTCCCACACATGCCTCAAGTAGGGCAGGGGATCAAACCTGCAACCCAGATATGTGCCCTTGACCTGGAATCAAACCTGTGACCCTTGTGCCCAGGCCAATGCTTTAACCATTGAGCACGCCAGCCAGGGCAAGATGTATACATTGTTGAATTCAGTTCACTAATACTTCATTTAGGATATTTAAAATATTCATTTATAAAGAGATTGGACCTATAATTTTTGGTTTTAGAACCAAAATCCCCCCACCCAAAGCCCCAGATATTTTCTGGAACCTTTTGTGTATGACCTCCTGTGAAAGTAGCAGAAAGTACCTTTAAAGTCATCCAGGGTAACAGCATTATTCACAATAGCCAAAAAGTGGAAGCAATCCCAATGCCCACTGAGTGATGAATGGATAAACAGAAAGTGGTATATTTTTGCAGTGGAATATTATTTAGCCTTCAAACGGAAGCAAATCCTGATACATGTTACAGTGTGGATGAACATTGAAGACTTAATGCCAAGTGAGACAAAACAGTTACAAAGGGACAAGTACTATATGAGGGGATCACATAGAATAGTCAGATTCATAGGGACATAAAGTAGACTGGTGATTGCCATGAATATGAGAAGGGTGATTTTTTGTTGTTAATCCTCACCCAAGGATATTTTTTTCCATTGATGAGAGAGAGAGAGGGAGAGAGAGAGAGAGAGAGAGAGAGAGAGAGAGAGAGAGAGAGAGAGAGAGAGAGAGATTGGTTGGTTGCTTCCTCATGCACCCCAACTGGGCCTGGGGGTCGAACGGTGACCTTTCAGTGCTCTGGCCAATGCTCTAACCAATTAGCAACACTGGCCAGGGCAAGAGGGTTATTTTTTAATGGGTACAGAGTTTCAATGTAGCAAGATGAAAAAAGTTCTGTAGATGGATGATGGTGATGTAACATAACAGTGTGGGTACATGTGATACCCTGAACTTGATACAGGTATTTTTTTTAAAAAAGTAAAAATCATCCAGGGCTGAGGCTTTCCAGAAGAGGTGTTTTTTTGTTTGTTGTTTTTGTCCTTTACCATTTCAATTTCCAAACACTTCTGATTTATTTAAGTTTGTATTTTTTTCCTATGCTATCCCTGGATATTTAAGAATTTGTACATTTCATCTAGCTTTTCAGTTTTATTTGTGTACAGTTGTTGATAATTCTCTTCTGTTATTTTTAATATGATGTATCTTCTTTTATTTCACTATTTCACTATGGATGTTATTTTTCATTTTCTCTTAATTGGGCTTTCCCAAAGTGTCCTGATTTCACTATTTCTAACTTTCTCACTACTCTTCTAATCTAAGTTTTATTTTTTTACCCTCTTATTTAATTTCCAACTACATAGAAGTTTTAATTCTACTTTTTTTGCATTTGTTTGGAAAATATAGGATATTAAACACATGGAATTTAGTGAGGTTTTTTATGTCTTAAAACCTTGCTACATAAAATCTAGTCTGTGGACTAGAAGTATTGGCATCCCCCAGAGAATTGTTAGAAAAGCAGAAACTCAGACCCTACCCCACCTACTGAAGCAGAATCTGCATTTTAACAAGACATCCACCTGATTCCTAGGCACATTTCTGGCCTAAGCAGCACTGACTGAATACCTGAGCAAATGAAGCTCTCAGGTAGGAATGCCTACACTACTCTCAGGTTCTAGCAAAGCTCTATTTCTTTTTTTTCTTTTTCTTTTTTTTAAGGAAACTTTTGTTATTAATATATTTTTATTGACTTCTGAGAAGAAGAGAGGAGAAAGAGATAGAAAGAACAATGATGAGAGAGAATCATTGATTGGCTGCCTCCTGCAGGCCCCCTACTGGGGATCGAGCCCACATCCTGGGCTTGTGCCCTGACTGGGAATTGAACTGTGACCTCCTGGTTCATAGGTTGATGCTCAACCACTGAACCATCAGAGCTGGGCACAATGTTCTATTTCTTAATTAGAATGCAAACACATGGGTATTCATTTTATTGTTTGATGTTTTTTAAAACTATGCACATTTGTTTTATATACTCACTAGAGGCCTGGTGCATGAAATTCGTGCACTGGAGGGGTGTCCCTCAGCCCAGCCTGCACCGTCTCCAATCTGTGACCCCTCAGGGGATGTCTGACTGCCAGTTTAGGCCCAATGCTGGAGAGATTGGGCCTAAACCGGCAATCGGACATCCCTCTTACAATTTGGGACTGCTGGATCCTAACTGCTCACCTGCCTGCCAGTCTGATCACCCCCTAACTGCTCTCCTGCTGGCCTGATTGATACCTAACTGCTCCCCTGATGGCCCAATCTCCCCAACTTCCCTTCCCTGCTGACCCAATCACCTGCAACTGCCCTCCCCTGTCAGCCCAATCGCCCCCAACTTCCCTCCCCTGCTGACCTGATCACCCACAACTGCCCTCCCCAGCAAGCCATCTTGTGGCGGCCATCTTGTGATGATGTGGGGGTGGCCATCTTGTAGCGGCCATCTTGTGATGACGTGGAGGTGGCCATCTTGCAACAACATGGGGGTGGCCATCTAGTGCTGACATGGGGACGGTCATCTTGTGGTGGCCATCTTTTTTTTTTCCTTTTTTTTGTGTGTGTGTGGTGGCCATCTTTTGAGGATGTGGGGGCAGCCATCTTGTGATGATGTGGGGGCAGCCATCTTGTGACAACGTGGGGGCAGCCATCTTGTGACAACGTGAGGGCGTGACAGTCACCTAGGCTTTTATTAGTATAGATTGGAATGTATATTTTGCAATAGAATGTATTCAAGGAAGTTTAACCACATAGGATATTGCCAATGTAAATAGCTCAATCACAGTGACAATGAGATGAACTTTATGTGGATAGCTTCACACAGGCCCTGTAGCTTCCTTAAAACTGGCTCCCATTCCTTGTGACTGGCAAGTTTCTTTTCTTTTATGGTAAGATTCATCTCACCTTCAGACAAGAATTTTGGCCAATAGGAGGTTTGGGAACAAGTATTCTTAGAAACATGATATTTACCAACCCTGAGCTTTAGCCATGGTCTAATTATGACCCATGAAGTTGTTATGGGATGTCAAATATACTGGCATGCTTGTAAAATGGTCTTTCATTTTATTATTCAGTCTTTGGTACAAAAAAATGCCGGAAACAAGACGGGCGCTGCAGAAAAGGCTGTGATGCTAATGAAGAGATAAAACCAGGATGTAAATACCAATTCGGTCGAGTCTGCTGTGTTCTCAAAAATAAAGACCTGGAGGAACTGCTCATTCGCACGGTGCCTAGGACTTCTCCCACACCAGAATTTTTTTTTTTTAACACAAATCCTATGGATTACATTGCAACAGTACCACCCCATACACGTGTGTACAACTATTACAGAGATACAGAAAATGAACTATCTGACCAGGCAGTGGAATCTTAGGTGACTCGCCCACCAGTTCATGACTTCCTCTCGGCTGTCACTCACATGTCCTCAGAGTGATGGACTAAGGCCTATAGATAAAGTATTTGAAAATACCACGGTGACACACTCTGCCTTCCATCAGTGTGTAATTCTAGATTAAAAAAACAGCTGTGTAAGGAAGTCCAAAACTTCCCAATACTGTCAATGATAAACTCCTCAGCACTTTTCTTGAAATGTCTGATTATTTCCATGACAGGTTTGAACCATTTTTAGTGCCCTTTGTCTGCTCTGTGACTTACTAGTATGTACAGCCTTAATAACTTAGTTAAGTATTCCAACCTTAATCTTTCCATTTGTCCTTCTGTCTTCTTAGCAAGTGGATTGGGATTCCAGAGGCATCCCTTGTGTCAGTCCTGCCTCTTGATGGCAGCATAAATTGTCACAATCGAAATTCTAAATCCTTGCATTTATGAGAGTAGTTTTTAGAACTCTAAGAGTTTTCTGTATAGCAGCAGAAACCTCAGGTGAAAGCTAACTTTGGCTCCAAATCCCTATATTATCACTCACTATAGGAAACTGGCCCGGGTATGAGCCCTAAGGACTCCTTTTCCCCCAGTTGCTTCAAGGTTGGAATAGAAACTGTTGAAAGGCTGGCCTCATAAGCACATTTCTTTGGTCAAGAATGTGACCACTTTGATCACACATGGACATCTGAATGTAGGCCTCTTAATGGTAGGTGAAGGATGGGCCATTTTGTCCACCTGGCTTCTGAGAACTTCATTTGTCTTTCTGATGGCATAAAAATATCAAGTACAAATTGTTTTTTACAAAATAGTCAGGGGGTTGGAAAGTGCATCACAAGGAATATAATCAATAATATTGTAATAACTTTGTATGGTGTCAGGTGGATACTAGACTTATTGAGGGGATCACTTCATTAATTTTAAATGTCTAACCACTATGCTGTACACCTGAAACTAATATAAAATAATATTGAATGTCAACCATAATAGAAAATTTTTTTAATTTAAAAATTAAATTTATAAATTTTTTCAAATTAAATATCTTCATACCCAAGCTCTTCAGAGAGGTCCATTCACATAACTCTTCCACACACCTCATTGCTATAAATCTTATCTTGTCCTTTCTGAGACCCCTGACCAACCCAACAGTCAACCCGTTATCACTGTCCATGAATTACTGTGGATCCATACCTTAGGCCATCCCTCTTTCTCTGGGAAGGATTTTCCTTAGTCACTGTCAAATCTCAGGGCCCCTCTAAACCAGGCTGTTAACGCAGCACTTCTGGCTGATGCTGGCGTCATGTAAACTACTCCGCAAATATGCTCTTGCTTTTTCCTCCTCTGTTCACTAACCATAAGTTCTCCTTGTGGCCCCATTAGTGTGTGGTGAAAGGCAGTAAAGCAGGCACTCTGAGCATCTAAGCCACCTGGTTCTGCAGTTTATGCTTTGCAGACCTTGAGTCTCAGTTTTGAACATATCATTTCTATCTAACATTGAGGTGCTTCTTTTTTTTCTTTTTTTTTAATAAATGCCTATCTTTTTTAAATATATTTTATTGATTTTTTACAGAAAGGAAGAAAGAGGGATAGAGAGTTAGAAACATCAATGAGAGAGAAACATCAATCAGCTGCCTCCTGCACACCTCCTACTGTGGGGATGTGCCCACAACCAAGGTTCACGCCCTTGACCGGAATTGAACCTGGGACCTTTCAGTCCTCAGGCCGATGCTCTATCCACTGAGCCAAACCAGTTAGGGCTTGGGGTGCTTCTTGACAGGGGTCAGATAATATTTAATTGATGAGAAATTTAAATCCCATGAATTCATTTTTTCAAAAGCTTATTAATATTACTAATACTTCTAATATGTGAAGCCTTTGAACATCTGAATCTCTGGTCTGTGGTTTCTGCTATCCTTAATTCATGGTGCCTCATTGCCTTGCATGTTTTCTGATCTGTGCATTTTTCTTGGAATTTTATCTGAGTAAAGTAATTGAGTCCTGACCTCCGGAACTACCTCTTCATTTACTTCTGTCAGGTATCTTTGGCACTACTGTTGGGACAATTTTAAACTAAATCATCAGCTGGATTTTTTAAAATTCTTTATTGTTGAAAGTCTTACATATGTCTCCTTTTCCCCCACTGACCTCTCCCAGCCTGCCCTGCCCTCCAGCACAGACCTTCACCCTCCTTTTGTCTGTGCCCATTGGTTATATGCATGCATACAAATCCTTTGGTTGATCTCTTACCCCCGCACACACCCTCTACCCTCCCGTGCCTTCCCTCTGAGGTTTGATGGTCTGTCCGATGCTACTATGTCTCTGAATCTATTTTTGTTCATCAGTTTATGTTGTTCATTATATTCCACAAATGAGTGAGGTAATGTGATACTTATCTTTCTCCGACTGGCTTATTTCACTTAGCATAATATCAGCTGGGTTTTTCCCCAGACCATTCATATACCATGAGTTTAGGCTAAGAGACTATGTGAAAGCCAGCTGGCAGTTCTAAATTCTTAGTGGAGATTTTTTTCTGCATACTAAGTACGAAGTTTCAAGGCCAGGCAATTGTCCTTGGAACATCTGGTGAAGGAGGAGTGTTGTGTCTGTTTTATCCTTACACAGCACTTATAACACTCTCAGGACTGAGGTTTATGTAGAAGTCTCCTATCAGACTCAGTTTTTCAGACCCTTGGCACTGTCTCCTCTCCCCTGCCTTCCACCTCTACCCTGGCCAAAGCCATGGAAACCAACGCTCAAGTTCACTTGACTCAGCAAATGCTTCAGTTATTGCCCTCAGAAAAGCACCTGGCTTCACTTGACTATCATTCTTTACTCTTTTTGCAAGGTCAGGGATACCTAAGAAGTTGCTTTGTGTCATTCAAGTAAGTTATTTTAGACTTAGATATTTCAATGGGAGGGCTAATTTGGGTTTTAGACCACTATTCTGGCAGAAACAAAGGTCAGAACCAACGCTTGTCTCCAGACCCTAAGCTTTGCTGTTGGGAGAAGATGGGTGGAAGCAAGGAAAAAAGAAGAAAATTGTCAAAGGATAAAATTATCACTCGATGTCTGAAACCAAAATGATGAAATGACCACTTTCTTAAATAAAAGAAAGTCATGCTGGTCAGGCATGGGCTCATTAAGCAGAGCAAAGAGCTGAACTTATACAACATTTGGGGGGAAGCATCTTAGAAGGGTGGTATTGGTTACAGATGTGGAGGTGGGTTGATGACAACTTAGAAGTGTGTTCACTTAGGTGAACCCAGAGCCAACTGACTGGCTTTCAAAGCATAATGCTGTCACTGATAATTTGGTTTTCAGAAGTGTGTTCACTGATCAAGTTCCACTGATCAAAGTGAGAGGTTCAAAACCATTCAAGGAATTTACTTGTTACCATGGCTATAATACTGTCAGTCTTTTCCTATGAATGTGAAGAGTTTTTATTCTCACAAGAGAATAGAAACTTCAGGGGAATGTAAAGAGACCAATAACAGAAGAACTCCAAAAGATAATGGAGAAGGAACCGCCCAAACGTTAGGAGGAAAACAGAAAGACGTCACAGAAGCCAAACAAGTTAAGGTTTTCAAGGAGGGAATGAACTAGGGTTGAAAATGCTACCAAGAGGCAGAGTAAGATATTAGTTGTGCAATAGACATAAACTTTCAAAAAGGAGTCCCATTGATGACCTTGGCCGGAGCCAGTTCAATAGAACAATAAGCACAAAAACAAACTGTACAAAGTTGCAGAGAGGCAGAGAAATAGAGACATATAACTTTCCTTTTGACAAAATGTGGAACTAAAGATAGAGAAAGAAATAAGATATTAGTGGAGGTAAGATAGAAAGAGTAAAATTAGAATGTTATCTTAAAAAGCTAGTGTTGGTTGTAATTAGGGGCACAAGCCTCCTAGATTTTCAGGAATTAAAAGAACTTAATCATCAAAAAGAACAACAGCATTCAATGTTCCAGTTCCTTCCCAGATAATGACCTAACTTGAAACCTTGCCAACTTATTCTACATGTCAACAGCTAGTTAGGAAGTTCTCCCATGGGCTAAGACAGATTTGTCTACAAGACCTTCACCCACTGTCCTATGGCTGTATCTCACTAGTTTTCTGGTCTCCCTCTGAAACCTACGCAGCACGGATAAGGTCATAGTTCTGCCTAAACCCTCAACCTTCCCTCAGTGAATTCAAGTACATTCTCTCCCTATTTTCACTAACTTATCTAGATGCTTTCATTTCTTGTCACTGGTTTTTTAGTCTTCTCTCTCACAGGACTGGATCCAGAAGGGGGCAGATATCTTGTCATGCAAAACTTAATCTCACCGTGATTTGCAATAGATGAAAGACTAGGCTATCAGGTACATGACTTTTAATGAGTGGTATTAACAACAGGTTGAGGATGATGATCACCAGTGCTCAGGATATTTTTGGCCAGCGGGTCACTTTGTTCTGTTCACGTTTGTCCTCTTTGCTAAAAACATTTATCTCCATGTAGGATTGGAGGCAGCATGCTTTATAATTTCTACAATAGAGGTAGGGACGTTCAGCCTTTTTGCAAGACGTTCTACAAATTCCTGTGTTACCCATGCATCGGAGGATGTGTTGTCTACCTGATCAAAAACACAACAACAAACAAAAACCAACAGTTAATTTCCACTTAGCAGTAACATAGATATAGTGAGCCAGGGAGAATAGTAAAAACCCAAAGGGCTAAAACAATAGTGAGATAGCATTATTAGAAGGACCAAACCTAAAACACTGAAAACACGAATTTTGGCAAGAATGTGGAGCACCAGGAACTCTTATACTTTGCTGGTGGCAATGAAGAGTGGTACAGGCACTTTGTAAGATAGTTTGGTGGTTTCTTGGAAAACTAAACACACTCTTACCATACAAACTAGCAATTGTATTTCTTGGCATTTACCCAAAGGACTTGAAAGCTAATGTCCATGCAAAAATCTGCACACAGGAGTTTATAGTGCTTTTATTCATAACCCCCCAAATTTAGAAGCTACCAGGATGCCCTTCAGTGGGTGAATAAATAAACTCCAGTACGTCCAGATAATGGAATATTATTTAGCACTAAAAAGAAATGAGCTATCAAATCATGAACAGGCATAAAGAAAGCTTAAATGCATATTACTAAGTGAAGAAATCAATCTGAGAAGGCTACATAATGTATGATATTCTAGAAAAGGCAAAACTATAGAGACAATAAAAAGAGTAGTTGTCATGGGTTGGGGTGGGGTAGAGATAAATAGGTAGAGCACGGAGGATTTGGGTGGCAGTGAAAATACTCTCTATGATACTATAATGATGGATTCATGTCATTATACATTTGTCTGAATCCATAGAATGTACAACACCAGAAGTGAGCCATAATGTAAACTATGGGCTTTGGGTGGTTTTGATGTGTTGATGTAAGTTCATCAGTCGTAACAAATGTACATTCTGGTGGGATCTATATATATAAAAAGCCAGCGACCCTAACGCCATAACAAGCAGAATGATCACTCGCTATGACGCCTACTGTGGCCAGCGAACCAGCCGGATCAGAGGGTGGGGCCGGCCAGCCAACCTCCCAGGGCCCCACTCCAGATTGGCCCCCCCACCCTGATCAGGGGCAGGGCTGGCTGGTCAACCACCCATGGCCCCTCACCCAGGCCACTGGCCCCCAGTCCACACTCCCCACCTCATTCAAAGGCAGGTCCAGCTGGCCCACCACCCACAGCCCCTCCCCATAGCTGGCCCTGCCCCCAATCAGCACCCCCAAACCCAATCAGGGGCAGGGGCCACCAGCCGATCGCCTACAGCCCCTCCCCCAAGCCGGCCCAGCCCTGATCAGCCCTGATTAGGGGCAGGCCACTGGCCAACTTCCCACCATCTCCTCCTCCCGACAGGCCCAGCCTCAATCTGCCCCAATTGGGGCCAGGCCGACCGGAACCCACCTGTGCACAAATTCATGCACTGGGCCTCTAGTATGTTGATAACAGGAGAGGCTGTGCCTGAGTAGGAGCAGAGAGTATAGGAGAAATCTCTGTGCCTTCTTCTCAATTTTGCTGTGAACCTAATACCAGTCTAAAAAAAAAGTATTTTTAAAAAAGGAATCCCTTCGAGAATCCAAGATGGCGGCGTAGGTAAACACCTAAACTGCTGCCTCCCGCAACAATTTAAACTGCAACTAAAAGACAAAACGTCTATCACCCAGAACCACGGGAAAGCTGGCTGAGTGGAAGTTCTACAACTAGAAGGAAAGAGAAAAGAGCATTGAGACGTGCACGAGCGCTGAAAAGCTGAGGTACGGAGGCGCGTGACCCGGGCTGGCTGCAGGCGACTGGGTGCGTTGCTTTTTTCAACCCGAACGGAGACAAGCCCCCAATTACTCTGAAATCCAGTCTCTGGGGAGACGCGGGGGAGAAGCTGGACTGTCTGCCAGTGAGGGTGGCTTGCTTGCAGAGCTGCGCGCAGGAATAATTGTTTACTGCACTGGGGCACGGGACTCGCAGATGCCGTTGGGGACGCAGAGCCGGCTAACTAGCAGCCATTGCTGTTTGCCACGCCCTAACCTAGTGACACCCTGAGGCCCCGCCCTGCACAACCTACAAACCCACCCAAGCTCCAAGCAGCTGAGTTAGCATAAGAAAGGCCTGCCCTATCGCAGCTTAACCTAGCAAACTTGCAGCCTGGGTCAGACAGCTCCAAAACCTCCAAACCCCACGCAAAGAGGAGAAAACTGCAGCTCTCACTGTAGCTCCTGCTGAGTGGCCTCAGACAGTAGCTGACCTGCACCCCATTGGAGATCCAGAAGCCAGTGTACCTAGTGGTCAGTGTGAGACACCAGATTTCAACTCCTCACATCCATAAGTGACACATTCAAGAGGCAGACTCAGTGAGCACCAAAGCCCCACTGAAACAAGTCCTGCCCCATAAGCATGTCTTCAGCGCAGCACTTCTTCCATTATAGACACAGGGAGTGCTCACAGCTAATTGGCCTGGAGGTCAATTCCTCCCAGCATACCAACAGAAATTGAGGCTTAACTACACCAAGATTTTGCACTCAGCCCACAAAGGGGTGTACCAAGAGCGTCCACATCAGGTGATTGGGGAGGCTGAGCTACTGCCCCCTATAGGTCACCTACCACACAAAGCCACTCCATCAACACAGGGAAACAGCCAAAATGCAGAAACAAAGAAACATGTCACGAATGAAAGAAACGGAGGAAAGCAAACTACTGGATGACATAGAGTTCAGAACCACATGTATAAGGTTACTCAAGAATCTTCTAAAAACTGCCGAGAAACTTGATGACACTTCTGAGGAGCTTAGTGAGACCTTCAAGGACCTTAATGAGAATGCCAAAAAAATGGAAAAGGACCAGTCAGAAATGAAGCATACACTGTCTAAAATAAAGAATATACAGAAACTCAATTGTAGATCAACGTACCCCAAGAATCAAACCAAAGATCTGAAATATGTGGAAACAAAAAACACCCAACCAGAAAAACAAAAAGAAAAAAGAATCCAAAAATATGAAGATAGTGTAAGGAGCCTCTGGGACAACTTCAAGTGAACCAACATCCGAATTTTTGGGGTGCCAGAAGAAGAGAGAGAGCAAAATATTGAAAACCTATTAGAAGAAATAATGACAGAAAACTTTCCCTACCTGGTGAAAGAAATAGACTTACAAGTTCAGGAAGCTCACAGAACCCCATACAAGAGGAATCCAAAGAGGACCATACCAAGACACATCATAATTAAAATGCCAAGGGCAAAAGACAAAGAGAGAATATTAAAAGCAGCAAGAGAAAAACAGTTAATTACCTACAAGGGAGTACCCATATGACTGTCAGCTGATTTCTCAGCAGAAACTATGTAGGCCAGAAGGGAGTGGCAAGAAATATTCAAAGTGATGAACAGCAAGAACCTACAACCAATATTACTCTACCCAGCAAAGCTATCATTCAGAGTTGAAGGTCAGATAAAGAGCTTCACAGACAAGAAAAAGCTAAAGGAGTTCATCACCACCAAACCAGGATTACACGAAATGCTGAAGGGTATCCTTTAAGAAGAGGAAGAAGAAGAAAAAGGTAAAGATAAAAATTATGAACAACAAAATGACATCAAATACATACCTACCAACAAGTGAATCTAAAAATCAAGTGAAGGTGAAAGCTTTGGCGGAAGGAAAAGTACAGCAGCAAAATGCAGAGCTGGAGCCGGGTATACTGTTCCTTGGCCAAGAGAGGCCATTTCAGTCGAGTATCTCATGGCCTACAGGGAGTTTCTGCAGTGCCTCTGAGAACTTACGCAGATCAGCCAATTGATGCTGATGTAACAGTGGTAGGCTCTGGTCCTGGAGGATATGTTGCTGCTATTAAAGCTGCCCAGTTAGGCTTCAAGACAGTCTGCATTGAGAAAAATGAAACACTTGGTGGAACATGCTTGAATGTTGGTTGTATTCCTTCTAAGGCTTTATTAAATAACTCTCATTATTACCACATGGCCCATGGAAAAGATTTTGCATCTAGGGGAATTGAAGTGTCTGAAGTTCGCTTGAATTTAGAGAAGATGATGGAGCAGAAGAGTACTGCAGTAAAAGCTTTAACAGGTGGAATTGCCCACTTATTTAAACAGAACAAGGTTGTTCATGTACATGGATATGGAAAGATAACTGGCAAGAATCAGGTCACTGCTACGAAAGCTGATGGCAGCACTCAAGTTATTGACACAAAGAACATTCTTATAGCCACAGGTTCAGAAGTTACTCCCTTCCCTGGAATCACGATTGATGAAGATACAATAGTGTCATCTACAGGTGCTTTATCTTTAAAAAAAGTTCCAGAGAAGATGGTGGTTATTGGTGCAGGAGTAATTGGTGTAGAATTGGGTTCAGTTTGGCAAAGACTTGGTGCAGATGTGACAGCAGTTGAGTTTTTGGGGCATGTTGGTGGAATTGGAATTGATATGGAGATATCTAAAAACTTTCAACGCATCCTTCAAAAGCAAGGATTTAAATTTAAATTGAATACAAAAGTTACTGGTGCTACCAAGAAGTCAGATGGAAAAATTGATGTTTCTATTGAAGTTGCTTCTGGTGGTAAAGATGAAGTTATCACTTGTGATGTACTCTTGGTTTGCATTGGCCGACGACCTTTTACACAGAATTTGGGACTAGAAGAACTTGGCATCGAACTAGACCCTAGAGGTAGAATTCCAATCAATTCCAGATTCCAGACTAAAATTCCAAATATCTATGCTATTGGTGATGTGGTAGCTGGTCCAATGCTGGCTCACAAAGCAGAGGATGAAGGCATTATCTGTGTTGAAGGAATGGCTGGTGGTGCTGTGCACATTGACTACAATTGTGTACCATCAGTGATTTACACACACCCTGAAGTGGCTTGGGTTGGCAAATCAGAAGAGCAGTTGAAGGAAGAGGGTGTTGAGTACAAAATTGGGAAATTCCCGTTTGCTGCTAACAGCAGAGCTAAGACAAATGCTGACACAGATGGCATGGTGAAGATTCTTGGGCACAAATCAACAGACAGAGTATTGGGAGCACATATTCTAGGAGCAGGTGCTGGTGAAATGGTAAATGAAGCTGTTCTTGCATTGGAATATGGAGCATCCTGTGAAGATATAGCTAGAGTCTGTCATGCACATCCGACCTTATCAGAAGCTTTTAGAGAAGCAAACCTGGCTGCATCATTTGGCAAACCAATCAACTTTTAAATTTGAAGATTATATTTTTCTGAAATTTCCTGAGAGTGTTTAGAGATCACATTTCTGAACAGGATATGCTCAGCTCCAAGAAATTCTAGGACTGAAATTATGAAACTTTTGGAAGGTATTTAATAGGTTTGGACAGAATGGAATAATGTCATATCTGCATTTTAAATAAATTTAATATTTTGTTTTTAGTACATTAATATTGCAAAAGAAATGCTACTTATAGTAGCACTCTGGAAAAATTTTTAACGCATATTTCCATGCTATTTGTATAAGGTTCAACCTCATTGAATTTGTTAGCTTTTGTCCCTGGTATAGTAAAGTTGGATTTACTTATTACATGGATGGAGCTGCAGTATGTGAACAGCTGTGTTTGAAGCAAGGTGATCAAGTTATTTTAAACTTTATTTTCAATATTGGACATAAGAGTCAGTCATTAGAATAAGATTTAAATATGTATAAACTGAACTCATGTAAATAAAAAATGATCGTCTCTCAAAAAAAAAAAAATAAAATAAAAATCAAGTGAATGAAAAATCTGAAGAACAGAATGGACTGGTGAATATAATAGAATCAGGGACATAGAAAGGGATTGGACTGACGATTCTCAGGGGAAGCAGGTGTGAGGGGTGCGGGAAGAGATTGGACAAAAATCTTACTCCTATGGATGAAGACAGTGGTGGGGGGTAAGGGCATGGGGTGGGGTGGGGAATCAGGTGTAGGGGAGCTATGGGGAAAAATAAAAGAGGAACACCTGTAATAATCTGAACAATAAAGATTTATTTTAAAAAAAAAGGAATCCCTTCAAAATTAAATAAAGTTGCTGTGAACATTCATCTACACATTTTTTAAACTACATTTTTATTTCTCTGGAATAAATGACCAAGAGTACATTTGGTGAGTATATTTTTCTGTTTTTTGTGTGATTTTTAAGAAACTGTTTGCTACCCTGGCTGGTTTGGCTCAGTGGATAGAGCATTGGCCTGTGGGCTAAGAGGTCCTGGGTTCGATTCCAGTCAAGGGCCTGAGTTTTGGGTTTGATCCCCATTAGGGGGCATGCAGAAGGCATCCAATTGATGATTATCTCTCATCATTGATGTTTCTATCTCTCTCCCTCTCCCTTCCTCTCTGAAATAAATAAAAATATATTTTTTAAAAAAGAAACTGTTTGCCAATCTATTTTTCATAGTGGTTGTATCATTTAACATTCTCACCAGCAATGTATAAAAGATCCAGCTTCTTTGTATCCTTGCCAACATTTACTGTTGCCACTATTTTCAATCTCAGCTATTCTAATAAGTATGTAATGGAATCTCATTGTGGCCTTAATTTGCATTTCTCTAATTGCTAATGATGGCGAACATCTTTTCACATGCTTATTTGCCTGCCATCTGTATATCCTCTTCAATTAAATATCTTTTCAAGACTTCCTTCTAATTGGACTGTTTGTTTTTTACTGTTGAGTTGTGAGAGTTGCCTATATCATCTAGATACAAGTCCTTTGTCAAATATGTGGTTTGTCTATATTTCTCCCCATCTGTAATTTGTCTTTTCATCTATCTTTTTCACAGAGCCCCTCCCAGAGTAAAAGTTTTAACTTTTGACCAAGTCCAATTCATTGATTCTTTTTCTTTTATCGATTGTGCTTTTCACCTACATTTGAAAGTTTCCCCCATGTTTTCTTGTAGAAGTTCTATACTTTTACATTTAAATTTAAATCTGGTATACGTTTTGAGGTTCAGATTAGGGTGTTTGTGTATTTGTGTGTGTGTGTGTGTGTTTAGTTTTGTTGTTGTTGTTGTTTTACCTTCAAATTCCAATTGCTCCGGCAACATCTGTTGAAAAGGATATCTTTCTTCCATTGAACTGCTTTGCCCACTTGTAAAAAATCAGTGGGTGGTACTTGTGTGGGGCTATTTCTGGGTTTTCTATTCTGTTCTATTGATCGCTCTGTCTATTTCTCCACCAGTATCAGTATCTTGATTACTTTAGCTGCATAAGTCTTGAAACTTTGTTTTAGCTATTCTCATGTCCTATGAACCTCGGACAAGAATCAAAGATGAGCCCTCGCTGGTTTGGCTCAGTGGATAGTGTTGGCCTGCAGGTTAAAAGGTCCCAGTTTCAATTCCGGTCAAGGGCACATACATCCTCCCCAGGGAGGGCTTATGCAGGAGGCAACAAATCAGTGTTTCTCTCACATCGATGTTTCTCTCTATCTTTCCCTCTCTCTTCCACTCTCCCTAAAAATCAATGGAAACATAGCCCCAAGTGAGGATTAACCACCCCCCCAAAAAAAGACTCAAAGATGAATTCTTCATCTAAGTATCAAACGCAACTTAGATTATGGGCACTGGTGCACAGAACCAGAGGCTGGATTGAGGTTCAGCTACCTCAGCAGCCCCATGTATAAGTCCAGGGAAAGGTCCAGGGCAGGTGCCAGTCTACCCTGCTTTGGCTCACAATACTTTTATAACTGTCAAGTCAACCTCCCTCCCCAAAGGGGTTTGCTACTCACTGCCAATGTTTCTACCTACCTTCACACCCCTCAGCCTAGCCTATAAGGAAGCATTATTAGAGTAAAAACCACACCCTTTCTGTCACATCCCCAGACATGAGGTCCTTTCCCATCTTTCCTGGAAAGGACAGTGTGAGATTTGCATCCAAGAGAAGAGTGAACAGAAGTGCACACTTGAGGTGGCAGAGCAGGCCAACAAACCTGTTTCAAACCTTCCCCCTGGAGAAAGGCCATGGTACCTGCAGAAAGGGGTTTCAAAGGTGCCCAGCCTAACCCCAGCTTTTGTCAGGAGCTTTGCAGCTCCTAACACCTGCCCTCTTGTAATGCCGGTGGTCTTGATCCGGCATCTAGAAGGACTCAGCAATCTGGAGAAGGCACTGTGCATAAATTAAATAAGAGTCCAGAGATGAAACATAATTTTGAAAGGCATTTTGGGGGCCAGAGAAAACTTAGCTAAAGGAACTAAGTTCTCCTTGTCTCAGGACCCCTTGCTTTTTATTAACACAAATTGTCCTAAGGCAAGGTGGAGATATACACATCAAAGGGTAGGGTTTTGTCTACAGAGTCCATTGTCAGAATGTGGGAGGTTCAAGTGTTTGGCCAAGAGGAGGCAATAACATGTAGATTAAGATGCTCTCAGCTACCTGGCAGCAAGCAATCAATTTATACATCCTTTTCAGGTTTAGGGAAATGCCCTTTTTGCCATTCCCAGATGATTCAGCCCTGCTGACATGCTGGAATTGGCTTCTGGCACTCCCGTGGACCCCAATTTGCTCTCTGTCACCACTCACTGTAACACCCACATTGACTTTATATCATTGTCAATGTTCCCTTGGCCCCTCACCAGAAGTCAGAGCAGACCTGCTTATTACTCCCAGCATTGTCTTGGCCTATTTATGAACATAGGTCACTTTTCTTCCTTTGGCCTCAGTTTCCCCGTCTGTGAAATGGAAAAGCAGGAGAAAGTTACCTAAATCAAAAATTCTCAGTTTGAGGGCTCTTGGAAATGAAGAAAATCTGGCAGGGGAATTGGGGGATGTGACCTATCTCCCAAAGGAATAATCTGAGGTCATTTTCAAAACTTCACAAGTCCAGACCCTAAGTTCAGAGATTCAGACACACAGTTAAGTATCTTCTGAAAACTTACTGTGTTTCATCAACGAGTTCCAACCCCTTTTCTCATCCCATCATTCCATCACTCCCAAGAGTTGTCTGTCTGAGTGCCTGCCCCATGTAAAGCCTGGAGGAGTTTCATAATAAATGTGTTGGCTGAGTGAATTGGTAAGGCCTCGTATGAGTTGATTTGGTGGGGGCATGAATGGCTGTGAGAGGAGAGGTTAACACCAGGCCTCAGTTGGGGAATCCTTGGACTCTCAGGCCACCTCCCATACTGGGAAATCTATGTGTTTTGAGAGCAAACTAACTGATGAGTAAGAACCAACTTGAGCAAGGCCCGTGAGCTGCTCTACAGCCTTCCTAACACTGCCAACCAGAGCCAACATCTGAGGCAGTGGTCCTCTGATCCCGCCACCCAGAAAAGATCCCTCCCTGATTCATGTCTGGTGCATTAGCCGTTTGTACCCACCTCCCAATGCACTTACAGTTTCAGATATGCATTCATTCACTCAGGAAACACCTCACTAAGTGGCATCTGTGCTGAGCACGGGGCTTGACCTCAGGCATGTAGACATAAATAAGATGCCTGGTATGTGTATGTTTGGGGGATTGGTGCCTGAAGTAATTACACAATAACCTGATATGAACCATACCTTCTTAACAGTGACACTTTGTGAAGCCAATAAGAACTCACTTTGAATCCCTGTTCTATCTTCATCTTTTGTGACACCCCTGCCTAAGGATGCACACACAGTGAGCCCCACCCTCCAGGGGTGGATCTAAGGAAAGGTCTCTGGGAGCAGGCATGGGGGTTCTTTGGGTAGGAAATTGCAGGTCCCAGCTACCCTGGCTAATGCACCGGGCATGAATCAGGGAGGGATCTTTTCTGGGTGGCGGGATCAGAGGACCACTGCCTCAGATGTTGGCTCTGGTTGGGAAGGCTGCAGAGCAGCTCACGGGCCTTGCTCAAGTTGATTCTTACTGATCAGTTAGTTTGCTCTCAAACACACATAGATTTCCCAGTGTAGGGGGTGGTCTGAGGAGAGTCCAAGGATTCCCCAGTACATAACCATACACTGGTGGGTCCTGGAGCAAATACAAATGGAGGCTCATAAATCATACTAGTATGTCTGAATATTTAACAGTTATGAATCAAGTTAACAAACACAATAAATAAAAGATATCCTATGGCCCTTTATGAAATATCCCTTCGTGATCACTTGAAAGGTCAGATCTGAATTTACAGTCCTTGGATTCTTCAGAGTTCCATGCAGGAACATGGAAGCATGAAGGAGCTGACTCAGCCCATTGCCCCCTTCTCTCCTTGTCCATCCCTCCTTTCTCCCCATCCATCCCTCCTTTCTCCTCGTCCATCCCTCCTTTCTCCTCATCCATCCCTCCTCTCTCCCCATCCATCCCTCCTCTCTCCCCATCCATCCCTCCTCTCTCCTCATCCATCCCACCTCTCTCCTCGTCCATCCCTCCTCTCTCCTCGTCCATCCCTCCTTTCTCCCCATCCATCCCTCCTTTCTCCTCGTCCATCCCTCCTCTCCCCTCATCCATCCCACCTCTCTCCCCATCCATCCCTCCTTTCTCCCCATCCATCCCTCCTCTCTCCCCATCCATCCCTCCTCTCTCCCCATCCATCCCTCCTCTCTCCTCGTCCATCCCACCTCTCTCCTCGTCCATCCCTCCTCTCTCCCCATCCATCCCTCCTCTCCCCTCATCCATCCCACCTCTCTCCCCATCCATCCCTCCTCTCTCCCCATCCAGCCCTCCTCTCTCCCCATCCATCCCTCCTCTCTCCCCATCCATCCCTCCTCTCTCCCCATCCATCCCTCCTCTCTCCCCGTCCATCCCTCCTCTCTCCTCGTCCATCCCACCTCTCTCCTCGTCCATCCCTCCTTTCTCCCCATCCATCCCTCCTTTCTCCTCGTCCATCCCTCCTCTCCCCTCATCCATCCCACCTCTCTCCCCATCCATCCCTCCTTTCTCCCCATCCATCCCTCCTTTCTCCTCGTCTATCCCTCCTCTCTCCCCGTCCATCCCACCTCTCTCCTTGTCCACTCCCAGCTCTGCCCCACACTGCAAGGATTCTCACATGCACAGACATGGACACCCAAGCCTGAACATCCAAGATCTGCCACAGACCCTGACACTCCTCCTGCCTAAGGATCCACAGTGAGCCCCACTCTCCAGGAGTGGACCTAGAAAAGGCCCATACAGTCCCTAAAGCAGGCACGGGAGTTCTTTGGGCAGGAAATTTCAGGTCCCACCTACTCAAATCACAGTCTAGGAAGCAGGGTAGGGGCATGGGGAGTCCACAGTTCCTAGGAAGATGTATCTCTCTTGCCCCCCATTAACCCCTCAGTCTATGGGAAGGGACTTAGCTGGAGGAAGCCTAGAGTAAGATCAGGATTAGAGAAGGGGGGTCTCTCTCTCTGGAGTCTGAGGGTGGAAATATTGAATTAGGAGGAAATTATCTCCATGGATCAGAGTGAACTCCTCTGTCTCTCTGTCATGCCCCATGCTTTACAGAACACTCCGTTCTCTGAGCTCACTGCTCAAAACACTGCACTGCTTGTTCTCTTGTTAGATAAATGAAGCCTAGAGAACTGGGTTTAGGATAACAATGCCTGGAAGACACCTCTAGAATCTTCTCTATTCCCAGTCAGAATTCTTGAATGTTCCCCGTGGGTGAGCCTTCTCTTAGTTCAAATGAAACAGGCTTTTATGTCCCTCAGAATCTAACACCATTGGAAGACACACAGCACATACTCATTCCTTAAATGCCTTAAATCAGTGCACAACAGCAGCAACTAGCATTTTCTGACAATGTACTATGTACAGGGCACTGTGCTTTACATTTTCTCATTTCATTCTTACCCCACCCTGAGATAGCATCCATCATTCCAATTTTACAGGCAGGGAAGCCGGCATTCGGAGAGGTGCAGAGAGCCTGACAGTAGCAAGTGGCAGAGCTGAAGTGAATGAATGAATAACTGAATCCATGACAAAATGTAAACAATAAATAACAGATGCATTTATAAATTAGTAAATTGGTATACTTTATCATTTTTTAGCACTTAGAAACTTTAGGATCCTTGGGGCTGTGGGCTCTTGAGCATTCAAAGGCATCTCAGTCAACTTACCCAGAAATCCAAGCATTAGGCTCTATTCAGTCCCTGTTCATCCCCAGTCCATTCATCCCCAGAATGGATCAACTCTCCCAGCCCAAGGATTCTCCCACGCTCTAGGTACCTGCTGTGTCTTTAAATCTGTTTTCCATGTGTGCTGCTCAGTCCCTTCCTGACCCGATACCCCTTCCTGCGGCTAGAAGATGAGGAACCATCTTTAAAACTGTAATCATCACTCCATCACTGTGGCCCAGCCTCAGTGATGTCTCTCTGCCACCTATCGGTCCCTCCCGTGCCATCTCCTCACCCTCAGTCCATCTGGAGCATCATTTCTCATGATTGACAGGCACAAGAAACAGATTTGTGAGTTTTAATGGAATGTGAAAACTAACAAACAAAGCAAAGTCATTTCAACCCACAATTTCCATTTATCTTCCAATTCTGTGTCCAAGTCTGGACTTAGGTTTTTTTGGTGTTCTGGTCAGCATAGGAGTGGTCCAGGGATATATTCCATCAATTGTTACTGGTTCCATTGTTAGGTAACGACTAAGGATACAGCACCGCTTACGATTTGAGCAGCGTAGGACATTCTCTTCATCATCTTTACACATCAACCGGCATTTTCCATTCATCCAACACTCTGCCACTCGCTCTAGGAACAACCATGTTAGTATCCCTCAAGAGGAGAGACAATAGGAAGCATAGAAGGACAGGGGGGAAGGGAGGGAGAGGGTTGAGTCAGTAATGCTGGAGCCATCCCCAGGAAAGGAGAGTAGAGACCTTAAAAGGGGACAGAACTGAGACAATTGTTCCCAAATTGGGAATGCCAAGGTGTTTGTTTTTTTTAAGCCTTTTTTAGACATCCCACCCTTCTCTCTTCCTGTCCCCCAACCTCCTACTCCTAATTTTGGGATCAATTGCTGCCAATGGCACTAATGGAGCTTGGAGATGATGGAAAAAAGGACACAAACAAAAAAGCAAAACCTATAATATTAGGGGATGAAGGGGACCCACTTACATTTCAATAGATCTGGCTCTTTATCAATACTCTAGCCCTACCTAACTTAAGCCCAATGAGCCCCAGCTCCAGCTACAACCCAGTCTGCAATTCTCCTTGACCCCATATTCACCCATTTCAAACTCAAAACCCAGCCCAATCTTAATTAGAACTCTCAGACTCACCCAGCTCAATGCCCCTTGGTCCCCAACTCCAAGCCAAACCCAAATCTAATCAAGTCACCAGCCTCAGTTCTGAGCAGCAGTCCCTCACCAAGCCGAAGCTCTAATAAACTTCCTGCACCATCCAGTACCAACTCCCAATTTCAGCCTAACCCCCATCTTACCCCCAACACCAGCCCCACACACCCCAAATCCCCTCCCCTCTCCAGCCCACCCCAAACCTCAGCGAAGCCCAACTCCTCACCTCCAGCTCATCTGAATCTTCCCACTCTCACTCCACCCCTAAGGTCTTTCTCCCCCATCACAGCTCACCCCCAGCCTTCAATCTAATCTCCCAACTCCCCAAAAAGTCCTCAACCTACACCAAGCATGTCAAACTCACGGCCCGCCGACCACATGCCTCGTTTATTTGGCCCGTGTTAGCCTTTGAGTTCGACATGCTTGACCTACACCCAACCCTTCACTCCTGATCCCACTCCCAAGATCCCACCCGCACACTATCCTGCCCTTCAGTGCCAGATGCTCCAAACATCTATCTTCCCACCACCTTGGCAAAAAAGCATCAGGGAGAGGTGTAGACGTGAGAGGATTATGGGAAGACCGCCCAAAGCCGCATGAACCGAGGAAAAGCTACGGATGCTGCCCACAGTGAGGAGGAAGGGGAAGCAGAGAAGTTCATGACCCGGATTCTTGAGAGAGACCCACGCTACCTGATACCACTGGCTGGATGGCCAGGAGAATGACAAGCAGGAATAGAGCCTTCATGACTGGCAGGTCACAGGAGAAGGAGGCGGCTGTGTTGCCGGGGTTGGAAAGAGTTCTGTGCCGCCGGATGAGCCTCGTTTTTATGGGCAGTGCCGTGGGCAGCGGAGTGTGGCAGGAGAAGATTTATATGAGGTCAGCCAGGCCAAAGGACAGTGTGTAGCAGATGTAGCAGCAAAGCACAGGATGAGCGCGTGGGGGACTGGCCAGCCCCGTGCCCCAGTGGCTTTCCCTCCTGCAAGGAAATGGGCTTTGTGAGACCCACAAGGGAATTATTTAATTAATATGTAAATGCATATCAAGAAACATCTACTTTAAAGAACAAAAACATTCTCAGCTTCCTTTTCAAATTAATTAATTACTTTATCGTCGACACAGTCTCTACTTTCTAACAAAAAGATGCACACGTGTATCCTTCCTGAATTGGGGTTGCTCGGCTCACGCCCAGTTCAGGGAGTTTGTTCTTCTGCAGCGTCGTCCTGCGGACCGCCCGTGGCTGGCTTGCGCTCAGCGTTCAGTCTCCTCCCGGCGCCCCTCCTTGGAGAGGCGTTCCTGGTGCTCTGCAGCAGCTCTGTAGCAGAGTAGCTTGTTTCGTGACCTTCAACGACTTCCCATTTTTGTTTTGTTTTGTTTTTACATGTTTAGTCTTTGTCTCTCCCATCAGAATGTCAGAAATTTGCCTTGGGATGCCAGTGCCCGTCACATCAGCTGGTATCAGTAAGTGTAACTAGAGTATAATTGAGATATTAATTTAACTGTTTCAACCAATATTTTTTTCCCAAACAATGATTCCAAAAGGCAGACACTGGCTTCTTTCTCATGTAAAAGTCGGGGCAAGCAGTTATGGGTAGCAGCGTCACCATTCAGCAGGAGCAAGATCTCTTCTGGCTGGATGCTCTGCCAACCTCACAGCCAGCTCCCCGGGATGAGCCTGGAGGGCTGCTCCATTCCCACCATCAAGTCCCCATGGCAGCCTTCAGGGGAGGACAAAGGAGGAGGACAGCCGTCAGGGGGAGGACAGAGCGCACACCTTCCCCCCTCCCCCCCCTCCCAGGGCCCCAAGAGGAATCGCCACACATCAGTCACTTCCACTGCAGGCCATTGGCCTGGCTCACACAGTTGGCCACACCTAGCTGCAAGGTAGGCTGTAAATCTTTTCTTTATTCTGGGCAGCCGGCTCGTTAAATTCAGGGGTTACCTCACTAAGATGGGGAAGACAGTTGCTGAAGAACAGCTAGAAATCTCTGACACACCTGGCACATTACATGTTCTTAATACGTATTTGTAGGCTGAATAAATAACAGGCATTTAGTTAGGCTATGAGAAGTGTTCTAACAAGGAGGCAACCCCAGTCCTCAGAGTATAGAGAAAATGGGAATTGTGCCCATTCTGCTAAGCTTCTGAAAAACCTGGGTAAGGGCTGGGCCTCAGATAGAACGTAAGATACTTTGAGAGGAGACAAAGAAAGAATTCTAGAATCCTAAAATACTAGAATTGGAGAACAGGTTTTGGTATCAAACAGATTGGATTTGAGTGTTGGCACTTGGTAGCTGTTGAGCTTGAGTGAGGTAAATTGTCTGAGCCTCCTCTGAAGAAATACAGATCATAACTGTACCTGCTGGGATAACTTATGTACATTGCTTAGTCCCTAACACATAGTTGGTGGTGAATAATTATTAACTGTTATTATTGTTGTTTTTCATTGTATTTATTTTTGTCATCCACATATTTGTCATTATTATCTTCAGAACAATCCTCAGAAGCAGAAATCATAAACCTTCAACTCGCACATGAAAAAACTGAGACTTAGTCAGGGAAGTGAGCAGCTCAAGGGCCTCCTGGCAGGGAGAAGAATGGAGAATAGAAAGCAGACTGCCATAGAGGAAGGTCAGGACAATGGTCAGTAAACAGCTGTAGCTGTGAATATTGGCGTCAGAAGGGGAGACTTTGAGGTAGGTGAGGCAGACACCATGTCATCATGGGAGGGAATCAAACCTGCAACCTGGGTATGTGCCCTGACCAGGAATCTACCCGTGACCTTTCAGTCACAGGATGACACTCAACCAACTGAGCCACACCGGCCAGGGCAGATGCTGTTTTTTCACCCAGAAAAATCACTCGGATAGCTGGTACTGAAGGTAATTACCAGAGTGAGGGAAGATTGTAATTTCTCTCAGGAGAAATTACAAGGCCTGCATTGTAGCTGAGAGAGCATACACATAAAGGGTGTGAGAAGAAAACCATCACTAAAAGCTGGAACCCTCAGAGGAGATCCCTCCCGGACCACAGTAACCAGCTAAAGAGAGCTGACTCTCTGCTAGGTTTGGTGAGAAGTATTTCACAGGTATAGTCTCCTCTCCGTCTCACAATCATCAGAGTTTTCCCCCTTTGAGCTGATTTGAAAACTAAAGTTCAGAAGAATTAACGTTTTGCCCAGGTGACCATTTGAGGAATCCAGGATTTGAACCCAGGTCGACGGCCTCCCAATTGCGGTGCTTCCACTCCCCACCCTGTCTCCTGCTGTTTCGTCAGACTTGGGCTAGCAGGGGTCCCAGATCCATGAGGAAGCCAGTCTGAAAGAAGTCTCTAGGGATTCTTGCCTAGAAAAACTTGAGGAGGCTCTACAGAGAGAAGGTCAGGGTAAGGTCAGAGTCACGCTGGTTTGTACCTTCGTTATTTTATAACAGCTTTGTTGAAGTTACATGCTATAAAATCCACTCCTTTGGTGTACAATGCAATGCCTTTTTGTAAGTTTATAGAGTTTCATTACCATCACTACAGTCCAATCTTAAAACATTTTCATCACCCAAAAAATATCTTCCCATACCAATCTGTAGTCACTACTCATCCCACCCCCGCCGTGATGGAACTGATGTTTATGATAATACCATCGACCATGTGTTGAGCATTGTCTGGGGTTAATTCTCACAAGGAAATATGTCCGACTAAGGAGGAAACTGTGGCTCAGAGAGGTGAAATGGCTGAGCCAGGGTCACTGAGAGGGTCAAGATCCAAACCCAGGACTCTCTGGGCCCAGAACAAGGAGAAGGTTCTGAGGAAATGTGTTTGTAAAGATGTGGGAGATGTAATACTGTTTAAGCTGAGGAGAAATACACTGTATAAACAGAGATATTGAAAATATAGAAGAGAGTAGGATTTGTTGATAGAGAAAATTCCATGGAAACAGAAGGGAGTGGAGTAAACAAATTAAATGGGAGCACTGGACTTCAATAGAGAGAACTCTCTTGTAAGAGGATGGGGATTTTATAGAATGACTGCATAGCACTGACCTTAAAACTCAAACTTTTATGTCAAACAGATCTGAATTCAAATCCTGCCTCTGCTACCTGTGTGGCTGCTATAAATATTTATCTGTTTTGTTTTGTTGTCTGCCTACCATCTGTATCCACCTTCCCATTTGGGAGAAATCCCCTCACCATCACAGTCTTGAGGAGGGGCAGTGCCGACTCTTAAAGTTCAAGTACGTGTTTTCTTGCCCCTCTTGCAGCTAGGATGTGAGCACATGGCAGAGGCTCAGCCAATCAGATGCCCCCATTCTGTGTGTTGTTGTTTTTTTAAATCAGATGCTCATAATTCCAGGAAACAGGAACACTGGAGAATTTATTTCAGCAAAAGAGCCCACAGAGATATCCAGTGTCCAGAGGCAGCAGGGAAGCAGAACAAGCAGAAGTGGAGCTCAGGGTCCCAAGCAAAGGGGTTTGGTGGCAACTGTATATTCCCTGAACTGGGTCTTAGGGTGATTTTTCCTTCTGGTTCTACCTACCCACCTCCCAGCCTATTTTTTAAGCCTGATTATGCAGCCCCTGAGCTGGCAGATAGCCAAAGGGTTTCCTTGCTAAAAATTCTAATTGATACAGTGACCATGGGCAAGTTGTTTAATGTGGGGGATAATAATAATGTCTGCCTCATGCTTTCTTTTTTTAAAATATGTTTTTTATTAATTTTGTTTTGTTTTGGGGTTTTTTGGAGAGAGAGGAAGGGAGAGGGAGAGAAACATTGATGTAAGAGAGAAACCTACTAGGAATCAAGCCTGCAATCCAGGAATGTGCCCTGACCAGAAGTCAAACTAGTGACCCTTTGGTGCATGGTATGGTGCTCAAAAAACTGAACCATACCAGCCAGGGCTCATGATTTTATATGACATTTAATTGATAATAAAATGCCTATCTTGTGTTTAGCACAGTGCTGGGCAGAGAGTGCTCAATTCACTTTAGTTACAATTTCTTTGTTTTGAAGGGTCAGAAAAGGGAATGGGAACCTTGAGTAGGTTGAACCTCTATTGTCTCACTGAGAGTAGAGCTAAGTTCCTTTGTTGGGTGGAGGGATGGGGCTTGGAGAAAATGGACAGTCTAGGAAAGCCATTCTGGGTGACACAAGAGAATCACCCATAAACACAGAGCTGAGAGGTGGAAACCTGTGATCAGGACTGGAGGGCCCAATAAGAAAACTGAATGTGCTCAGGACCCCAGCAGGGCATGGGTCAAATTAAAGTCAGAAAATCACCAAGAACCCATTTTAACTTTAGCCTACAAGAATGCTTTGTATCATCCTATATAATAAAGAGGCAATATATAAATTGACCCTCACACAAGATGGCCGCCCCATGTGGTCAAAGATGGCCGCCACAAGATGGCCAGCAGGGGAGGGCAGTTAGGGGTGACCAGCCCTGCATAAGAGGGCAGTTAGGAGTGACCAAGCCTGCAGGGGAGGGCAGTTAGGGGCAATCAGGCTGGCAGGGGAGCAGTTAGGTGTCGATCAGGCTGGCAGGCGAGTGGTTAGGGGGTTATCAGGCTGGGAGGCAGAAGCAGTTAGGGGCAATTAGGCAGGCAGGCAGGCAAGTGAGCGGTTGGGAGCCAGCAGTCCTGGATTGTGAGAGGGAAGTCCAACTGCCCGTTTAGGCCCAGTGGGATCAGGCCTAAATGGGCAGTCGGACATCTCTCAAGGTGCCCCAGATTGGAGAGGGTGCAGACTGGGCTGAGGGACACACACACCCCCATGCACGAACTTCGTGCACCAGGCCTCTAGTCTTTATATATATAAGCCTAAGCAACTGACGCACTAACTGAAAGACCAGTCGACTGGTTGCTATGATGCGCACTGACCATCAGGGAGCAGACACTCAGTGCAGGAGCTGTCCCTGGTGGTCATTGAGCTCCCACAGCCACAACAGGATTGTCGCTCCAATGACCGAAACGTGACGCCAGATGCAGGGCTGGCTGGCGAGCACCACTGCAGTGGCCTGAGCCTCTTCTGATCAGGACTGACTGGGCATGAGCCTGCAGCAGGCGGGAGCGTCAGGCAGGAGTGGCAGGCGGCATTGGACTGCCAGCTTCAGCCCAATACCCTCAGGCCACACCGAGGGACCCCACCGGTACACGTATCCATGCACTGGTCCTCTAGTTTCGCATAAGTAAAATTTTATTTCAGAGTTGAGTGTTGTTTTATTTTGAATTCTACTTGGGCAGCACTGTAAACCTCTCTGTGTTTAAGGTCACTCACTCAAAGTGTTTGCAAGGATTTGATCTGTGTGCAGTGTTGCTGCCCAGGATGAGGGAGTTTGGAGTCACCACCCAAAAGTGCCATGGAGGTGCCAGGTGTTTGGATTGGTCCAGGGTTGAGGGAGCCACGTGCCCTTGACTATCTCATTCAGTGTCTGCAGGACTCAGCGTCGAATGAGACAACATAGCACAATGTTGATAAGCCTGTATTCTGAAGTTAGTCTCCTGCCAGTGTTACTTTGTTTTGAAAATTAATTAACTCTGAACCTATTTCCTCAGCTATATTTTGGAGGTAATAATAGTGCTTACTTCATAGGGTTGTTAATGTGGATCCAATGAGTGAATACACATAAATCACTAAGAATAACACCTGACACTGAGTGACTGTAATGTTATCATTGCAATAAACTAGAAATTCCCAATCTGGAGATGTCAGACCCTTTCTTATTGCAACTCTTTGCAATGTTTCATAAGCCCCCTTATGAAGCCTTATATGCACAAATTGCCCAAAGAATGAGAAATGGCCTTGATTGAAATAAGGAAAAATGGAAAAAGATTGTTTTGTGTTAGTTTTTTGTTGTTGTTAATCCTCATCTGAGGATTTTTTTTTTCATTGATTTTAGAGAGTGGGAGGAAGGGGGAGAGACAGAGAGAGAGAAACATCGATGTGAGAGAGACATATTGATTGGTTGTCTCATGGGGATCTGGGGCCTGGGACTGAGCCTGCAACTGAAATACGTGCCCTTGACCAGAATCGAACATGGGACCCTTCGGTCCTTGGGCCGACACTCTATCCACTGAGCCAGACTAGCTAGGATAAAAAAGGTAGTTTAATTGCTATAGCACATTTATGTTTAGGTGCCTGGGTCTATATTTGTATTGCACTTTGTTTATATGTACTTGTGTGTATATGTGTAAATTTTGCATATCTGTATATGCTCAAATTTGTATGTCTTATGTATATTTTGTGTGCATGTATTATTTGTATGTCGTTTGTGTATGTGAGTATTTGTATGTATATGTGTAAGTATTTTATACTTACATGTAGTTGTGTGTGGGCATGTAATTGGTGTGTGGGTGTGTGTTTGCATATTTTTGAGTACATATCTGCATGTATATTTGTTCTCAGTTCCTGTGTTCCCCTCTCTCCCCTACATTCTATGACTGGAACATGGCGGTTGCATAGTGATTTTTCTGTTAAGCTGGGAGATCTGGTCCAAAGCTAAGATAAGTGCCTGAAGGGGAGCAAGGAACAGGAGCTACCAAGGTAGTCAGTAAGTAGAAGCCACTGTGAGCAGAGGGCAGGAGACAGGGAAAGCGGCAGGCCTGGTGGGAGAGCCAAGTTGTCCCCTGGCTCTCCCACTGTGTGATATCTCCTGGGACCCACCAAGACCAGAACAGACTGTAGCCTCCACCTTTGTAATGCCTCCCACATGGGCACAGCCTGGCCTGGCCAGTTCTCTAAGACCAGCAGCATTCACCCCCTGAAATCTGTGCAGTTGTTTTTTTAAGTTTTTAAAGGGCCACTCATTCCCTGCAGCCTGAACTCCTCAGTGGGGTTAGAAACTAGTTATCAAGTTCCCAGATGGGTCCCACACAGGCCAGGTACTTTAAAAAAATATATTTATTTATTTATTTATTTTTAAATATATTTTTTATTGATTTCAGAAAGGAAGGGAGAGGGATAGAGAAATAGAAACATCAATGATGAGAGAGAATCATTGATTGGCTGCCTCCTGCATGCCCCACACTGGAGATCAAGTCTGTAATCCAGGCATGTGCCCTAATGGGGAATCGAACCATGACCTCCTGGTCGATGCTCAACCACTGAGCCACGCAGGCCAGGCTGGCTGTTTTAAAGTCTGTTTTGTCTGGTATAAGTATTACTAGCCCAGCTTTTTTTTTTCCATTTGCATGACATATCTTTTTCCATCCCTTTACTTTCAGTCTGGTGTATCTTTTGATCTCAAGTGGGTCTCCTGTAGACAGCATATGTACAGGTTTTGTTAACTTATCCACTCAGCCACCCTGTGTGTTTTGATTAGAGCATTTAATCCATTTGTATTTAAGCTATGGTGGGTGCTGCAAAGGAGAAGTGCAGGGTGCAACTGGCAGGGTCAGGTCTAGGATGAGGCAAAGGGAGTGCTCAGGGTGCAACATTAAAAGAGGCACTTGCACGACACTAAGAGTGAGTGCCTCCTTAGATGCTATGTCACAGACACCTCTCTCTCCTCACCCTAGTCCTGCCCCTGGCAATCAGAAAGGTCAAAGTGGAAGGAAAAACAGTCCAGGTTAAAGGAAAGGCTTCAGGGGCAGTATTCCCTGGTAGCGGTCATCTGTACCCTGATGGACACTCAGCATCTGAACCCCTTTCCATCTGGGAGTAATTCTCTATTCTTTGTGTCTTCATGGAAAGGAGCACTGACCACCCATTACAAAAATCACTGAAGACAAATATTCTTCTGTGCCACCTTGGGAATTAGCAGGCAGGCACACGACCCAAACTCGGCCAACTGGACACTCTAACAAAGGACTTTGAATTTTAAAAGATTAAATCCAAACCACAGGGAAGGTGAAAAAGAATATTCACATTAGCAATGGCAAGAGTTCAGGTGTGATGCTATTGTCCAGTGGTAGGATGGCCCTGCTGGTGGTGGAGTCCTGGTAGGTTATTCCTGCTGTCCACTCTCCCTTGGTCCTGCCAAGCCCAATTGTCCAGACTTCCAGTTAGTTCTATGAACTACATGCTATCCTTTTAAGAAATTCCCTTTCTGCCCTTTTTGTCTCTGACAAATTCTGACCATCACATCCAATAATGAAAGAGACACAGCAGGCTAGGAGTGGATTCCTATGTTCGTCACACATTCTTCTGGCCTCCTTGACTTCCTCTAAAATACCCAGAGACTGAGCCTCATAGCCTGCCTCAGCCTTACAGACTCTAAAGCTACACTGTCCAATATGATAACCACTAGCTATATACATTTAGCGATATACGTTTAAATATAAATTAATTTAAATTAAAAATTCAGTTCACCAGTCATACTAGCCAAATTTCAAGTGCTCACTAGCCACATGTGGCTAGTAGTTACCATAGAGGGCAACACAAATAGAGAACACTTCCATCGTTGCAGAAAGTGCTCTGTGCTGGCCTAGAAAATGGATAGAATGAACATTCCTTATTTCTATCACCTGGGATCAGCTGTGAGGACCAGCAGGGTAGGAGCCATGTGCAAGATTGAGATTATTACCACCCACTGGTCTATCCTGTTTCCTTAATACCCTCCCCCTCCAACACACACACACACACACACACACACACACACACACACACACACCTTTCTTCCTTTCTATTTATTTCTAAGTACACTTGGTGGAACTGCCAGACACAAACAGGTTAAGCCAAGAATGATTTAATAGAAATGTGGGATCCAGGGATGTTAGACTCAAGGTTGGCTAGGAGCTGTCGGGCTGCAAAGGTTATCCCAGGCTTCCAGCTGAGTTTGAGGATTTAGTGTTGACAGGCACGTACTTCGGATTCACACAGCACTTGGCCTCAGCATTGCATAATATGTAGAATACTTCACCCTCTTCACATGTGGTTCTGCAAATTCCCAAACTACCCCAACACTTCATGACTGAAATTAAAAGGGAAAGAGGGGGCAAGCTTAGTCTTGAAGTAAAGCAGAGAACTGGGGAAGTGGGAGGCCAAAGTAGAGAAGACAGTAGTAAGGGAAATAGGACATATGTGGAAAGAAGCCCTCTTAAAGCATCTTTCAGGTTTAGGGGAGATTATAGGTCACTATCCTTTTTTTTCCCAATTGTGTCCCCAGTCACAGCCTCCAAGTCCTCCTCACTCAGTGGCCTGGAACCTCCATTGGGGCAGGCAAGAGGTCCCCCTCTCTCCAGGGTTTTATCTCTCTCATATTATAATATAGCCAGGTGCCCAGTATCAATTAGTTCCAATTCCCTTTGTCCTTCAGTACCTTTCTGACCATGTTAGTGAAAAGGGACAGGAATTGGAAATACACCATCTGGACATCTGCAAGTCACACTTCCTTCTCCACAACATCCTGGGGCTTTTTGCTGCCAACATCATTAGGAACAATTGTTCTGGGGAACCTACTACCTAAAGGAGAAACATTAAGACTGCCTAAGAAAGTGGCATCAGAATCCTCAAACAATCGGAAATTCAGGAACCATTTTCATGGAGGCAATGAGAAATCAAAATTCAAAGCCCCCAAGGAATGTTTCAGAAAAACTCCTATTTTCTCTGTACTCCATGCACTAATCTCTCTCCTCCTTGTACCCTGCTCCCCCACACCCCAACCCCAGGTCATGTTCAACTTCTTCTAAGCCAACCAGAGAGAGCAGTTCAAGATGGTCAAGTAATGGCACCAGAAAAATCAGTTGGTACCAGAGAACCCAAACTTCCCCTTAGCTAGAAAGATCATCCAAAGGCCTCTGTGGAGCCTGCCCAGCCTTCCTCCCAGCCCAAGCTGTTAGAGCCCCAGTGTTCCCTGAATAGGCGCTAGGTTCCCTGAGCCACTACCCCTGGGGAGAGAGCCTGATTACCTTTGGTGGCCTGGGCCAGTGTCAGGATAACGATCAAAACCAGAAGAATGAGCTTCATAAATGATAGAAGATAGGAGGCTTCTGGGCTGGCAAGTCCAGCAGCCCAGACTGGTATTTATTTCCCCAAGGAACAGGGTAGAGCCATGGCCAGTGAACCAGAAAGGGAACAGTCGTTTAAGATTACATAGGCAGACAAGTAATCAACCACACTTCCAGAGGAGGCCGGGGAGTGAGGGGGTGGAGGGAGGTGAGGTGGAAGAATGGTTAGCAAAGAGAAGACACAGCCTTATCTTTGAAAAGTTTTATAATGCAACTAGAGAGTGAAGGGGGGAATGGATTTTTTTTATTTTATTGCTGAGAGTATTACAGATGTCCCCCATTCTCCACTCTTGCCCACTTCCATCCATTTCCCAATCCCCGCACCCAGGCCTTCACCTGCCTATTGTCTGTGTCCATACATGCTTGTAAGCTCTTTGATTAATCTCTTCCCGCCCGCCTTCCCTCTGAGATCTGTCCATCTATTTCACGCTTCCATGTTTGTGGTCCTATCTTGTTCATCTACTTATTTTGTTCCTTAGATTCCACCTATAAGTGAGATCATGTGATATTTGTCTTTCTCTGACTGGCTTATTTCACTTAGCAAAATGTTCTCCAGGTCCGTCCATGCTGCCTCAAAGGGTAAGAGATCCTTCTTTTTCACAGCTGCATAGAGTTCCATTGTATATTTCCTTTAAATGTATCACAGCTTTTTTTTTTTTTTTTTTACCCACTAATCTACTGATAGGCACTTGGACTGTTTTCAGATCTTAGCTATTGTAAATAATGCTACTATGCACATAGGGGTGCATATATTCTTTCTGGTTGATGTTTCAGAATTCTTAGGCTATATTCCTAGAAGTGGAGTCAAATGGGAACTCCATTTTTAAGTTTTTGAGGAACCTCCGTATTGTTTTCCACAGTGGCTACACCGGTCTGCATTCCCACCAGCAGTGTGCTAGAGTTCCCTTTTCTCCACATCCTCACCAGCCATGGTCATTTGTTGATTTGTTGATGGTAGCCATTATGACAGGTGTGAGGTGATACTTCATTGTGGTTTTAATTTGCCTCTTTCTGGCGATAGTGATGTTGAGCATTTTTTTTCATATGTCTGTTAGCCATCCGTATGTCCTCTTTGGAAAAGTCTCTATTCAGGTCTTTTGCCCATTATTTAATTGGATTGTTTGTCTTCTTCTTGTTGATTTGTATAAGTTCTTTGCATACTTTGGAAATTAACCCTTATCAGGTATATAATTAGGAAATATGTTCTCCCATACCATGGGTTCCCTTTTCATTTTGTTGATGGTTGTTTTTTGTTTGTTTGTTTGTTTTTTTCTGTGCAGGAGCTTTGTAGCTTGATGTAGTCATTTGTTTATTTTTTTCCCTTGTTTCTTTTGCACTAGGAGATGTACTGCCAAAAATTCTGTAAGTGAGATATCTGTGATTTTACTGCCTATAGTTTCTTCTAGGATTTTTATGGTTTCATGATTTACATTTAAGTTTTAGACATTTTGAATTTATTCTTGTGTATGGGGTAAGTTGGTGGGCTAGTTCATTTTTTTTTTGCATGTACCTGTCCAATTTTCCCAACACTATTTAGTGAGGAGACTGTCTTTACTGCATTGTATGTTCTTGCCTCCTTTGTCAAATATTAATTGACCATATTGGCGTGGGTCGATTTCTGGGGTCTCTGTTCTGTTCTATTGGTCTATATGCCTCCTTTTGTGCCAGTACCAGGCTATTTTGATTACCATGACTTTGTAGTATCATTTGATATCCGGTATAGTGATCCCTCCAACTTTGTTCCTCTTTCTCAAGATTGCTTTGGCTACGGGTCTTTGATAGTTCCATATAAATTTTTGGAATATTTATCCTAGTTCTGTGAAATATGCTGTTGGTATTTTATAAGAATTGAAATATATAGATTGCTTTGGGTAGTATGGACATCTTAATGATGTTAATTCTTCCAATCCATGAACCTGGTATATTCTCCACTTGTTTGTACCTTCCTCTTTTTTTTCCCATCCCCTATAGTTTTCCAAATACAGGTCTTTTTTACCTCCTTGGTTAAGTTTATTCCTAGGCATCTTATTTTGTTGTTGTTGTTGTAACCATAAATGGTTGTGTGTTTTTTGTTGTTGTTTTTTAGTTTCTCTGGAAATGTTTTTATTATTAAATCATTTTTGTTAAATGAGGGGGGAGAGAGAGAGAGGAGATATTTCACTGTTCCTTGGGTTCTTTCTAGCAATAAAGGCATCTTAGGGTGTCCCAAATATTAGTGGTTCATTCTAAGAATACTGAAGGGTAGAAGCAGACAGAAACACCTTGTTAGCTCCATGGCCGTCACCACTGGAAACTAACATGTCAGCATTTGTGGAGTCAGATATGCAGGAGGGCCACAGACCTTGCTTTTCACAGTGCATGTTTATTAAGAACAAGTAGCATCCTCCTAGAGGGCAAAGGACAAGCCTTTTACTGCAATTGTGACATTGTTTTATAATGTATGGTAGACTGCATTATTGACCCCAATTCTTCACCTCTATTTGAATCCACATTTTTGCCGTGGTCTCATCCTAGGAGGAATGTACTTCCTGTCCCCTCAGTTTTGTCTTGGCTGTGTGACTCCCTTTAGCTAGTGCTATATGGGCAGCAGCAACAGTGTGCCAGTTCTGAGCCTAGGCTTTAAGAGATGATGACTGTTTCACTTGTCCTTTTGTGCCTCTGCCATCTCATCACCATGAGAAGAACATGTCCCAACATAGAGCTGAGCCATCCCAGATGACCCACAGGTCTACAATGAGAAACAGAGCTGCCCCTGACACCCCAGACTCAAACAGAGCAATCTAGCCAGATTCAGTTTACCTGCTGACACATGAGCGACAATAAAGGATTGCCATTTTAAGCCACTGAGTTTTGGAATGGAATGTTACATAGTCATGGTTTATTAATACATAAAACCAGCAGGTAGATCAGGAAAGAGCCAACTGCTTTTTTAGCACAATAATGGCAAGGTCTATTATTCCAAAATGGGCTGAAACAAAGGCATACTAACAGGAGAAATATCTTCTTTCTGATATGGAAGAAGACTATTGTCTCCAAGAAAAATTAATAGTCCAGACCAGGTTATCTGACTTTTTCTGTAAATACCCAGATAGTAACTATTTTGGGGTTTGCAAGCCCTACAGTCTCTGTCACTACTACTCACCTATATGCATCTGTAGCATGAAAGGACCGTAGACAGTATGTAAGCAAATGGATGTGGCCGTGTTCCAATCAAACTTTCACAGACACTGAAATTTGAACTTCATATAATTTACACACGTCACTAAATATTATTCTTTTGATTTTTTTCCAACTATTTAAAAATGTAAAATAAACAAACAAACAAAAAACATTCTTAGCTCCTGGGCCATACAAAATCAGGCAGCAGCCTGAATCTAGACTGACACGAATTAGAAAGTTGAGCAATGCTAAATAATCTCAGAAAATAAGAATAAATACTCATGTGCTGCTGGAGGGATGTAGATCAGAGGCAGAATGACTGTGAATTTCATGAAGGTTCAAGGTTCCTCACTTGCTTGGACCCTTATGAGTGCTAGGAATTCTAGAATGTTCTAGGTAAGAAGAGGAAACCACGCTGCAATCAGGAAACAATAGTAAGAAAAAAGTGTTTCCGGTCAATTAAGAGATCCCAGCAATCTGTTGTTATTTCTTAGTTTGTATTAAATAAATATTTCCTTTTGGACCTAAGCTTGAATTTGTAATTTTGTGTTCTTCTTAAAAAGAATCTTAATATTGTAAAAGTGTCAGGCCCCACAAAACCTGGATCTTCCTTTGAGAGGGAGGCAGCCATTCTGGGGAGGAATCTGATAACATTTAATCCAAGTAAGTGTAAGCACTAGTTCTGACCCAGGAATTCCACTCCTGGGCACATATCCCAAAGGAATCCCCGCACAGGTCTGTAAGGGAATGTGCACACGGATATCTAGTAAAGTAAGGCCCGTGGTGGCAGGGAGTTGAAGACAAACTGAACTTCATCTCTGGAGCGTTGAAGGTTAAATGTGGCGGTTGCACATCATGAAGTATTATGTAGCTATCATAAGCTAGAGAAATAGGTGTATATAAGTAAATATTGATGGGTGTTTAAAACCAGTGCTGACTACAATAGTGTCATCATTTTGGGAAACAGTTTGGTAGTTTCTTTTTTTAAAATATATTTTTATTGATTTCAGAGAGAGGAAGGGAAAGGGAGAGAGATAGAAACATCAATTATGAGGGAGAATCATCAATCGTTTGCCTCCTGTGCACCCCCTACTTGGGATCGAGCCCACAACCTGGGCATGTGCCCTGACATGGAATTGAACCATGACCTCCTGGTTCATAGGTTGATGCTCAACACTGAGCCACACTGACCGGGTGACAGTTTCTTACAAAGTTAAGCATGCATCTACCATACAACCCAGCAATTCCAGTCTCAGGTAAGTGATCCAAGACATACACCAAAAAATGTACATAAATTCTCATAGCAGCTTTATTCATCATAAGTAGAAACATGTCCATTAAAACTAGTGCTAATTTTTAAAAATAAGCAACAGAATGAAGCATAAAACAACTTACGTAAAATAAAAATATATACACATTACAAAGACACAAATTGCCCTGGCCAGTGTGCTCTGTGGTTAGAGCGCCTCACTTACAGGTCCCCTCCCCACACCCGCTCAGGGTGTGTGTGGGAAGCAACCAGTCCATGTGTTCACTCTCACATCAATGTTTCTCTCTCTTTTTCTCTCTCCTGCTCTGTCTTCCTTCCTTCCCTCCCTTCTATTCTCTGAGAAGCAATGGGGAAAAAATATCATCAGCTGAGGATGATCAACAACAAAAAAGATACAAATTAAAGCATTGCGAGTTGTCTGTGCAGGACATAGATAAGAGTTCATTATAGGGATAAAACTCAATAAAGCAGCAAAATAAAACAAGAAAGAGACTTTGCATAAGACCAACAAAGACAAATTTGTCATAAATAATTAACTCAACCCCTGGCAACAGAAAACTAAAAAGAAAGAAAACAAACTGCCCTATTAGCAAGGGGCTCACCTCCAAGATTACTAGTGAGGAAACCAGCCCTGGGGGCTGGAACTCATTTCCTCCCCTTCCCCACAGGGCTGCAGAAAACAAATCTGAAGGGCCATTGGTGCTCACACGGCCCAGGGCAAGGCCAGAGGGCACAACTTCACCCACTCTGGAGGAAGGAGAGTATTTCTAATTAGAAGATTAGGGTGTTGGGCTGAGAGTCCTGACCCGCTGAAGAGAGAGAAGAGAGCAACTCATAGGAGCACTATTCTTGCAGAAGCCTTCGTCTGAAAGGACTCCTTTGCACATCCAAAGAAGCCTTAGTGACCCCAGGTTCTCCTACATTGAACTCCTATTCAGACATCCACTTCTCCTCCAGTACAGAGCTCCATCACAGCTCTTCATGTTTGCTTCTGGTGGATGCTGATGACCAGAGTAACTTTAAGTGGCCAGAGGAGGGGATGACCTGGTTCCATTACGTGCATTCTTGAGCAGAATCAGCAATGGTTTTATATAGTAGAGGAGACTCCTTCCCATCTGGCACAAGGTGCTGCAAGACAAAATGCCCTGGTTGCTCTCCAAGCTAAAAAGGGCTTCCCCCCCACCCAAGCCAGATTTATCTGCATCTTTGGGGTGTCTTAAGATTTAGCATCTCCACCTCCACACTTTTGCTTCTATTCATAGTCAACTATTTTGCCATGGCTCTCATTCAGAGCTCTCCAAGAAGAGAATCAATTGGCTACAAAGAATCTGATTCATTAGCTAATACAGGTAAACATTTGTAAAAGGTTCAGAAAACTATGGCACCATCTCCCTTACTGATATCTGCAAATTTGAGCTTGTTTTTGTTGCCAGGCATGAAATATGCACCTGTCATTAAGAACAGAAAAAGAGCAAAGAAAGTTATGAAAGCAGAGCAAGAAATATAAGGAATAAAGAATTGGGTAGGGTATGTGTGGTTTTCAGACAAGATTACAGAATTGGCCCTGGCTGGTTTGGCTCAGTGGATGGAGTGTTGGCACGCAGACTGAAGGGTCCTGGGTTCAATTCCCGGGCTCAGGAAAGGACATGCATCTACAGGCCACTTCTCTATAGGCTTTGGGGTGGGGACATGGGGGGGAGAGGGTGGTGAGAAAAGAGGACGAAGCTACTGGCCCAAATAAGCTTGGAGATTTTCCTGGTTTCTATTACATTCCAGCTCTCTGGCTCCTGGTGATGGCCATGCTGAGGCTTTTTCTTCAAGTTATTTGAAATAATGTTTAGCAATCTATCACCAAAGGACATAAGCTTTGAAGCCAAACATCTGGATTAAAACCATCACTTTGCCACTATTAATTAAGTGACCCTGAACAATGTCTCTGGACTTCAGTTTTTCCTTCTCTAGCATGGAGACAATACTGCGGACACAGAGATTAGCTGTGAAGATTGTATGCGGCCATGCACTGCCGGGGAAGCCCCTGGTGCCTGGTCGCTGCTGGTGTTTACTATGAACTCACTCTCCTCACCTTTGGAACATTTGACTGTTGACCTCTTTCCTCCCTAAAGCTCTCCTGACCGTCCTTGCATGTCAACATAGTCAATATTCAAGAAAAGGAACAAGGATGGTCAGCGATTCAGAGACTTCTCTGATCACTGTGTTTCTTCAAGTCAAAGTTGAAAATTTCAAACCTTTGGGTCTCAACTCTGAGAGCCAGCATGCTTACCCTGAATCCAAGCTCAAGGACAGACCCAGCTCCTCTGTGCCTGTTGTGCACACAATGTAACTCTGTTTGAGCTCTGGTGAGAGATGATAAAGAAGGTCCCAGCTTTGTATGGGAGCATGTTTCCAGCTTATCGCTGTCCTAGCTCTCCTTGTGCCTCCCAGGATGTCTTCCCGGCTTCTTATCTCTGCTGTTGCCTAAACTCTCTAGAAGCGGTTCTTTCCCCGAGTCCTTCGTTTAATGTGTCTACTTACCCAGCAACCAGCCATTGCTCAATCCCTGTTGGTCATGTCTCCATCCCTCCTAGAATGTCCTTCTCTCACCTCCCCTCCACTTCCAAAACCACCCAAGCCTTTTAAGTTTCCTGTGGATCAAGGACTGAGGTAGTGGCAGATTCACTGTCTAAAGGGTTTCTGCCCTTGAAATTCTTACGGCTTCCTTAGAAAAGGAAAAGCACCAATTTTTAAATAAGCTTTATGTGTTCCCAAAAACACTCAAGAAATGTTTGCCAAATAAATCAGATCTTGAGTAAGTATCTACTACGTGCCCCTAGTCTATTGAGCACAAGAAATACAGAGAATGATAGGGTACAGTCCCCTATTAGTCGGCTATATTAGGATAAACCCAGTTATGAAGCAGTAACAAAGAAAGGAATCTCGGTGGGTTATAAGAACAAAAGTTTACTCTTCACACATGCTGCAGTATCATTGCAGGTTGGCTGGAGATGCTGCCCGAATCTCCTCATCCTGGAACCAGACTGACTGAATGGCCACTCAGTTGCTGCTCATCATCACAGCAGAAGAAGAGAGAGCTCTGACGGGTCTTGAACTGGCCATCATATATGTCCTGACCTTGGAAGGGACGTGTAGCTCATAACTCACTGGCTACATGGTGACATGGCCCCATTCCACCACAAGAGGGCCAAGAAGTGCAATTCTACCACAGGCCTAGAACTCAGAAAGCCAGAAATACTTTATGAATAGCCTTAATGACCTCCAAAAAGACAAGTATAGTTGTCAGGCAGAATGGCCACATGAATAAAAACAATTCAAAGTAGCCTGTGACTCATCAAAATAAATTAAAAAAAAACATATTGTAGTAGAATGAAGTGTGGGGACAATCACCAAAGGCCAGGGTGGATCAGAGAAGGTTGCATGGAGGACCTTCTCAAAAACTTGAAGGAAGATAGACTTCAGAGAGATGGCAGAGAGAGGGAGGAGGTGAGAGCATATTCCAGTTAGGAGAGCAGTGTGAATAGAGGAGTGGTGGCAGAAATGTTGGTAAGCCAGTCCAGTCTCTGGACTTCATAATCAGGTAGGCCACTGGCTGTGTGCCACCTTCGGGCAAGGTTACTGACCAAGTCCTCTGGTCAGGAGAGGCCTCCAGATGTACGCCACAGTTGGGTGGGACCAGAGACAGTGCTCCATGGTTGGGTGGGGTTACTGTTTGGGCTCCCTTGTGGGGCTACAAGCTGTTCTCTGTGATTGGGTGGGGTCACTGGCTGGGTTTCAGGCCAGAGTGAGGCAACAGGCTGTGTTCAGCAATTGGGCAAGGCCATAGGCTGGGCTGGGCTCCAGGGCAGGGCTGAGCACTGAGTTCCACTGTTGCATGGCACCACAGGTTGATTTCCAAGGCTGTGCGGGATCACTGTTCAGGCCCTCTGGTTACGCAGGGCCAGAGGCTATACTTAACAGCTAGGCAGGGCAGTTGGCTTGGCTGCCCAAGTTCCTTGAGCAGGTGGCCTGGTCGGCAGGACTCAGGCTATCCTCAGCAGTTGTGCAGGACTGCACATCTGCTTTCCTGTCTGGGCAGCCATTAAATGGGCATCACAGTTCATTGTCTGGGGACTCAAATCTGCCTACTGAGCTCTCAGCCAGACAGGGTCTCCAGCTCAGCTCTGCAGATGGGTAGAGCTGATGGCTGAGATTCCTGCTGAGGCTATGTTGCAGTCAGGGATGCGGTCCACCAAGATCTGAGCATCGGTTGCTGCAAGCCCTCTCTCTGTTCTCCATCTCTGTCAGATTTTTTGTAGTCAAGCCCAGCAGATTCCCCCGGTGATCATCCTTCTCCTTTCCCAGAAGATAGCTAGAGCTTCATTATCTCAGGAGACTAGTACAAAGGGTCTCTGGGATAAGGGACAGGATGCCAGTGGGAGAGTTAAGTGATGTTTTATAAATTTAATGTTAAGACCCAGCCTTGGATCCGAACCAAGATGGCAGCATAGGTAAACACCTAAACTGCTGCCTCACACAACAATTTCAGAACTACAACTAAAAGACAAAACATCTATCACCCAGAACCACGGGATGTGAGGACTTGGAAATGCGGAGACGCAGAGACGGCTGACTGGCAGCCATTGCTGTTTTCCACACCCTAGCCTGGTGACTCCCTGAGACCCTGCCCCGCTGAGTGGAAGTTCTACAACTAGAAGGAAAGAGAAAAGAGCACTGAGACGTGCACAAGCACTGAAAAGCTGAGGTATGGAGGCGTGCGAATCGGGCTGGTGGCAGGTGACTGGGTGCACTGCTTTTTTCAACCTGAAGGGAGACAAGCTCCCGATTACTCTGAACTCCAGTCTCTGGGCAGACCCTGAGGACCCAAGCTCCTACGGGGAGAAGCTGGACTGTCTGCCATTGGGTCGGAAAGTGAGGGTGGCTTTCTTGCAGAGGTGCACACAGCAATCATTGTTTATAGCGCTGGGGCACGGGATGCGGGGACTTGGAAACGCGGAGCCGCAGAGACGGCTGACTGGCAGCCATTGCTGTTTGCCACACCCTAGCCTGGTGACTCCCTAAGACCCTGCCCCACACAATCTACAAACCCATCCAAGTTCCACGCAGCGGCTTTTGCATATAAGTGGTCTGCCCTATCGAAGCTTAACCTAACTGCAACTCTGGTCAGACAGCTCCAAAACCTCTAAACCCCAAGCAAAGAGGAGAAAACTGTAGCTCTCGCTGTAGCTCCTGCTGGGTGGACTCAGACAGTAGCTGACCTGCACCCCATTGGAGATCCAGAAGCTAGTGTATCTAGTGGTCAGTGTGAGACGACACCAGATTTCAACTACTCACATCCGTAAGTGACACATTCAAGAGGCAGACTCAGTGAGCACCAAAAGCCCCACTGAAGCAAGTCCTGCCCTATAAGTGTGTCTCCAGCACAGCAGTTCTTCCATTATAGACACAGCGGGTCCTCACAGCCAATTGGCCAGGAGGTCAATTTCTCCCAGTATACCAACAGCAATCAAAGGGCTGCACCAAGAGTGTCCACCTCAGGTGACAGGGGAGGCTGAATGACTGGCCCTATAGGTCACCTACCACAGAAAATCATTCCATCAACACAGGGAAGCAGCAAAATGCGGAGACAAAGAAACATGTTACGAATGACAGAAATGGAGGAAAGCAAACTACTGGACATAGAGTTCAAAACCACATTTATAAGGTTACTCAAGAATCTTCTAAAAACAGCCGAAAAACTTGATGAGACCTCCGAGGAGCTTAGTGACACCTTCAAGGACTTTGATGAGAATGCCAAAAAAATGGAAAAGGACCAGTCAGAAATTAAGCATACACTGTCTGAAATAAAGAATATACAGAAATTCAACTGTAGATCAAAGGACCCCAAGAATCAAACCAAAGATCTGAAATATGAGGAAACAAAAAATACCCAACCAGAAAAACAAAAAGAAAAAAGAATCCAAAAATATGAAGATAGTGTAAGGAGCCTCTGGGACAACTTTAAGTGTACCAACATACAAATTATTGGGGTGCCAGAAGAAGAGAGAGAGCAAAATATTGAAAACCTATGAGAAGAGATAATGACAGAAAACCTTCCCTACCTGGTGAAAGAAATAGACTTACAAGTCCAGGAAGTGCAGAGAACCCCAAACAAGAGGAATCCAAAGAGGACCACACCAAGACACATCATAATTAAAATGCCAAGGGCAAAAGACAAAGAGAGAATCTTGAAAGCAGCAAGAGAAAAACAGTTAATTACCTATAAGGGAGCACCCATATGACTGTCAGCTGATTTCTCAACAGAAACTATGTAGGCCAGAAGGGAGTGGCAAGAAACATTCAAAGTGATGAACAGCAAGAACCTACAACCAAGATTACTCTACCCAGCAAAGCTATCATTCAGAATTGAAGGGCAGATAAAGAGCTTCACAGATAAGAAAAAGCTAAAGGAGTTCATCACCACCAAACCAGTATTATATGAAATGCTGAAGGATATTCTTTAAGAGGAAGAAGAAGTAAAAGGTAAAAATAAAAATTATGAACAACAAAATGACATCAAATACATACCTACCAACAAGTGAATCTAAAAATCAAGTGAATAAAAAATCTGATGAACAGAATAAACTGGTGAATATAATAGAATCAGGGGCATAGAAAGGGAGTGGATTGACAATCCTCGGGGGAAAACGGGTGTGGGGGGTGTGGGAAGAGACTGGACAAAAATCTTACACCTATGGAAGAAGACAGTGGCGGGGGGGTAAGGGAATGGGGTGGGGTGGGGAATCAGGTGGAGGGGAGCTATGGGGGGGAAAAAAGAGGAACACCTGTAATAATCTGAATAATAAAGATTTATGTTAAAAAAAAAAAAGACCCAGCCTTCTTTGCCATCTCAGCTTTGAGGACAGTGACAAGCAGGATTGTGAAGGATTCTTCCCAGGGAAATCCAGCCAATCTCAAAGGAAATACCTCACGACACAAATACCATATGTCTTTGTCTGTTTGTGCTGTAACAAACTACCACAAACTGGGTGGGTGAAGCCATAAACATTTATTTCTCACAGTTCTGGAGCCCAGGAAGTCCAAGATCAGGGCACCAGCAGAGTCAATGTCTGGTGAGAGCCTGCTTCCTGGTTCATCTCACTGTCTCCTCACTTTTTGGAAGAGACGAGCTCTGTGGGTCTTTTTTAGAAAGGCACTAATCCCATTCATCAGGATTCCATCCTCATGACCTGATCACTGCCCCAAAACCCCACTTCCTAATACATTGGGAATTGGGATTTCAACATATAAATTTTGGGAGGCACAAGCATTCAGTCTAAGACTTGTGGAGGATTCTTCCCAGAAAAATGTGACCAGTCCAAGAGAAAAAAAACCTAAAGACACAGGCACTGCATGCTCTCTGATAAAATAAGCCCATTAGTAGTGGCCCACTGCAAACTATAAGCATATGGCCAAGAACTACTAACCAGATAAGGAAAGCCTCTAACACTAAAAATAAATAAATAAATAAATAAATGCAACTAAAATGAAATAGATTATGCAGAGGATACTATCATCAGAAAATTATCAAAATTCTCAGAAAAATAAGAGAAGCTATTGTAAGCATGAAACAAGAACAGGATGCTATTTTCAAAAAGAAAAGAAGGAAAATAAGGAATGAGAAGTACTTTAGAGAATAAAAGTAAAAAGATGAAATTCCTAAAAAAAAGAAATAGAATAAAATGATAGAGATAAAAGCAGTAGAGAAAATATAAGGAAATAAGAGAATCTGTCGGGGAACTTAACATTTAAAAATAAGAATTCCAGAGACAGGAACAGGAAAAACAAAGGGCAGGGTACCTGTTGTTACGGAAGTAAATCTGGGGGAGCCCTAGAATTGGAGGACATAAGTTCCCAGATTGACAGGGCCCACTGAGTGCTCAGTGAAACTGATTAAAATAAACCTTCAGTAAATTTAAGCACATCCACCATGAAATTTCAAACACCCTGTAAACAAAAAGAAAAGTCTTACAAGCTTTCAGAGAGAAATAGCAGGTCACACACAGAGAGACAAGATTCAGAATGGCTAGATTTCTTCACAGTGACACTAGATGTTGAAAGACAATGGGACAATGACCTTAAAACTGAGAGAAAGTCCTTAACAATATGGAATAAGCAACCAAACTGCATACTAACCAATTGTAAAATTAATACAATGAGGTCAGACATTTTCACTAGGAGGTCCTCTGCCAAAATAAAGGAGTATATCAAGAAAGACCCGCCCTGGACAGTGTTGCTCAGTGGTTGGAGCACCAAAGGATCTCGGGTTTGAGTCCCAGTCAAGGGCATGTGCTGGATTGCCGGTTCACTCCCTGGTCTCTGGCAGGTTGCATGTGGGAGGCAACTGGTAAATGTGTCTCTCTCACATAAATGTTTCTCTCTCTCTCTCTCTCTCTCTCTCTCTCTCTCTCCCCCTCCCTCCCCCTCTCCCTCCACTTTCTCTAAAAATCAATGGGGAAAAATATCCTCAGGTGAAGATTAACAAAAAGAAAAATATAAAGAAAGAAAGAGAGAGAGAGAGAGACACACACACACACACACACACACACACACACACACGGAGGGAGGAAAAGAGGGAGGGAGGGAGGGAGGGAGGGAGGGAGGGAGGGGGAGACCCAGGATCCAGAAAGCAGGGCATTTATCTCAGAGATTCTCCCAGAGGGTGTGAATGGAGATCTAGGACGGCAGCAGGTCACCAGGTGTAGAGACAACCAGTTCAGAGTGGAGCAGGTTCAAATGCCCAAAAAGAGAATTCTCCAAAAGGATAAAAATGATAAATCTCTAATGATTCTGAACATATTCACTGGAGATAAAAGAATCAAATTCTCACCTTCCATACTGGTAGTAGGAGTTTAGTGAGTAATACCTACCAGTAAAACTGAAAAATAAAAATTATGAATTAACTATATAAGCATATTGTTTATAGATATGGAAGTAAAATCCAAAGAAACAACCAAAAGATGTGAAAATGGTTTTCTTTGGAAAGCAAGAAATGGAAAAAGGGAAATGGGTGACTCCAATAATTTATTATCCTCTTTTATTCAAAGTTGACTCTTAAAACCATGTGGATGTATTGTTTTGATGAAAACTTAAACTAAATATTAAAAAATTAATATATAGAGAGAGAAACAACGGAGTATGAAGTAGGCCAAGGGATAAACACAGCTTTCTGCCTAACTCTTCAGCTTCCATAACAATCCCAGAAAACAGGACCCCAGTGTAACACTGTCTACCTCTGGCTTTTGAGAGATTCTAATGAATATAATACACATTTCTATTTATAATAGCAATAGTCCAGGAGGCAAGGAGCTAATTGCAAACTTATATGCGGACCGGCTCTTAATTCCAGCAACCTCCGCAGGTTAGTTGTGTGATATTGGGTAAAATGACTCACTAGTCCAAGCCTCATCCATAAAATAAAAGTGATGACACAATCTACTTTGTTAGGTTAGTTGAAAGGACTGGATGAGCTAAGATATGTGTAAGTCCCATTTCCTCTCCTATAAATACTTCCTTACCTACACCTCTTCTGCTTGAGTTTGATTAGGTTTACTCAGAGACACACACAGAAGTCAGCCAAAGGTGTTTTAATAAAACTCAGGAATCTCTGTGCTCAGACTCAGGGCAGGGTTTTCTTCATGTGTTGCCCTCAGGTTTCCTCCACTAATTCACTGCCGTATTGTCTTTGGATGGAACTTGGGCTTCAAACAGCACAATTTGCCGCTTGGGCAGAAAATAAAGACTTTTTCGTCCTTATAGCATTTCTCACGGCAGTTGCCATGAAGATTCCAGCATTTTTCAGTGCTGCCTGCTGCAAAGAGAAAAAGAGAAGGGAGCCAAAATCAGTCCCGAGGGGAAATGAGTCCTGGCTTGAGAAAGCTAACAGAGTGAAAGGGGGGCATAGATGCTGGAGGAGACACCTTTAGATTTATAAGGTGGTAGAGTTTTGCATCCTTTATGGACAACGCATTTCAAGTCCATCCCTTCCTGAAAGTTCTCTCACAGGTTCCATGGCTCCTAATGGCTAGGAACATGGACTGTTGAGACCCATACACCTGGATTTTAAATCTGTCTACACCACAAGGCAACTGGGACACCTTGGGCAGGCTATCACCCTTCTCAGAGCATTAATTTTTTTTTCTATAAAGAAGATATAGCTCCTGCCTCAGAGAGTTGTTGTAGGGATTAAATGAAATGGTCTATAACAGTGGTCAGCAAACTGTGGCTCGCACGTCGCTGTTTGCCGCTCTGTTGACTAATGAGTCTGTTGATTAATGAGTTTGCCGACCACTGGTCTATAAACACCATTAAATAAAGTCATGATAGGACCTCAAAAATAATTATACATTTTATAAACCATTCCATAAGTAAAGATTTAACTAGAAGGAACACATGAGCAAATAAATGCAACAGATCATGGCTTCTGAGAAATGCAAGGTGAAAAAGAGGATATGTTCATCAAAAAGAAAGAAAGAAATGCCTTAGTCATTTTGTCTCAGTTGGCCTGCAGACTGAAGGGGCCCGGGTTCGATTCGGGTCAAGGGCACATCCCGGGTTGCAGGCTTGATTCCCCAATAAGGGGCATGCAGGAAGTAGCCAATCAATGATTCTCATTATTGATATTTCTATCTCTCTCTCCCTCTTCCTTTCCCTCTCTGAAATCAATTAAAATGTATTTTTTTAAAAAGAAAGGAAGAAAGAGGTAAAAAGAAAACAATAGAAAGTTACAAATATTGATGATAAGCAAAAGAACTCCAACATACAAGTAACAGGAAGCACCAAAGAAGAAATAAAGTCAAGGCAACAGAATACTACAAACTGCATTCACTAAATTTTCCCCAATATTGACTCCTCAAGCTAACATATTATTCCACACTAGAGGCCCGGTGCACGGAATTCGTGCACAGGGGTGTGTGTCCCTCAGCCCAGCCTGGACCCTCTCCAATCTAGGACCCCTCGAGGGATGTCCGACCAACTGCTAAATGGGCAGACATCCCTTTCACAATCCAGGACTGCTGGCTCCCAACCGCTTGCCTGCCTACCTGCCTGATTGCCCCTAACCGCTTCTGCCTGCCAGCCTGATCACCCCCTAACCACTCCCCTGCCAGCCCGGTTGCCCCTAACTGTCCTCCCCTACAGTCCTGGTTGCCCCCAACTGCCCTCCTCTGCTGGCCTGGTCCCCCCCACTGCCCTCCCCTTCTGGCCTAGTCCCCCCCAACTGCCCTCCCCTGCAGGCCTGGTCACCCCTAACTGCCCTCCCCTGCTGGCCATCTTGTGTCCACATGGGGGCGGCCATCTTTGACCACATGGGGGTGGCCATCTTGTGTGTTGGAATGATGGTCAATTTGCATATTACCTCTTTATTATATAGGATTGAGAAATTAGTACACTGGAACTCAGAGCTGCCAAATGGCTTGTCAGGTGCCATAGAGTTAAAAACTGATGGAGTAGGTTCTAACCCAGGATTTGGAGGTGGATGGTATTTCATGCCTGTGTCTGGCATGAGCAGGCACAAGGTGTGAGGCAGTGTTCCCAAGCAATCCACTCACATCCTGGCCTGTGGAAAGTTAGAGAGATGCATCGGGACGTGGGTGAGCTCCTCTCTGATGAGGGGATGGTGCTAGCACCTTGGCCTGGGCAGGTTTGATGAGGGCCCTTCTCTACTTAGAGCTGTTCCGTGGCTTTGGTGCAGGGACTGGTACTGACAGGCTGCCTTAAGGCAGCAGTGAATAGTGCAAAATCCAAGTAATTCCAGCGACCGATGGCAGAAAGGGTCACTATTGCCTCCACTCTTTCCTGTTTCCCTGCCCAGCCCCACTCCTCCTCGAACAACAGACCTCCCTGACCCTGATCCCTGGAGCTGACCAAAGAAAGGGGGCTCTGAGAGGGTGGCTGAGGGAACAGTTTGGAAGGTTACCGCTGGTTCCTAAGAGCTGCCTCCTGTCCCTGGCAAGGATGGCTGTCTGGGTGCCAGGTTCCCTCTTAGGTGGGCTTAAAAATAAAGAAGCTGCACTTGTTACACACCAAAATTCCAACGTGTTCATGCTGATTCCACAACCTGGTTAATTATCTCAAATGGACAAAGGAGTACATTGAAACCAACGGGAGCCACAACATTTTCTGGGGACATCACAGAGCTAATAAATGGTGGGGCAGGGTTGAACCCAGTTCTTGAGGGCTCTTCCCTCTTCCCCAGATAAGTGGTGTTACACATTGCCAGCTACCAGCCTGTCCTCCCAGGCCCTGGAGTGCCCTGACCGAAAGCCTCTCTCCACCCCCACCCCTCCCTGGAGAGGTCTAGATTACCTGGGATGGCCTGGGACAAGAGCACCAGCACAGCCATAGTGAGCATAAAAGGCGTCATGACTTCGCGTAGCCCAAGGAGCAGTCTTGGGTCTCGAGAGGTGATGAGCAAGTGGATGAGAGCTCTAGACTCTTCTGCTCACTCTCGTCAACTAGGACATGATCAACTGGGTCACTTACACGTGCCCTCGGCTGCCCACGGGTACAGTCTGCCCTGAAACAGGCTGCCTCCCCCACACTTCTCAGTCACTATCTCAACGCCCCCGCATCCCCCACTCACACCGCTGAGCTGATCTGTCTCCTTTTATCTATCTTCACCTTTTAGGGACCAGCAGGGAGAAGTCATACAACAGCCAGAAGGATTAAAAAAAAAAATAGATGTCAGCCCTTGTTATAACTCAAAATCCTCCAAGACTCCACATCACACATTGAAGAAGGAAAAAAAGCACAATCTTTACTATGTCCTACAAAGCCCTACCTTATCTGGTCTAGCGACCCACTGTTATTGTGATTTTAATGTAAGTTAGGCAAACTCCTTTTTGGAATTTAATTTTCCATTTTGAGAGCAGAGGAGTAGAGAAAGAACAATGCCCATTCAGGCCTTGGGAAGAATGTGTCGATCTGATTACTTTCTCTCTAAGAGAAAAGTCCCCACTGTCTAAAATGTTCAGTTTCAGGAAGGATTTTGTCATCAAGAGTGAGAGAAGGAAGAGGTGAAAATATTCAACTCCTTCTGCTGGCTGTAACACTCATTTGCTGTGTGACCTTAGGAAAGTCACTTTCCCTCTCTGGGCTTTAACTGCACCAGTGAGCAGATTGGAACAGATGGGCTGTGGTATGCTATGGTTCTCTGGATGCTGAAAAGGCACAGAATGTGGAGTGCTGTGCATTTTTGCCACCAACACAGGCCAGGCTGATTGAGTTTACACCTAAGGATTCTCAAGGTGCCCTCAGCAGGCTCCAACTCTCTTTACACACTGGGATCAGAGGACTCCCCTTGTTCCTGACATCCAATATGCTATGTGGCATTTGCAAGCCACAGTCCCACTCTGGGCCTGCTCCCTGTGTAGACAGTGCACAGAGATTTGCTCTGGTTATTATAAAGCCTTAATATCCTCTCCATTAATATTTCTCCAGGATCCTTGAATGGGCCTCACCACACCAGGCTATTTTGGGATAGGATCCATGGGATACAGATGAGGAATCATAGAAGACCCTGTTCTTACATGGTAAGATCCTATTTCCAGATAAGTCACATTACCATTACTTGGGATTAGGATTTGAACATATCTTTTAGGGGGACATACAATGAAACCCACAACAGATGGTTTTTAAAAATTCCTATTAGGGACTGGCTGGCAAGATTTAGTGGTTGAGCATTGACACATTTTGATTCCTGGTCAGGGCACATGCTGGGGTTGTGAACTGATCCCCAGTGTGGGGCATGCAGGAGGCAGCCAATCAATGTTTCTCTCTCATCATTAATGTTTCTTCTCTCCCCCTCTCCCTTCCTATTTGAAATCAATCAAAATATATTTTTAAAAAGTCCTATTAGGAGTTAAATTGAACATCTTTTCATATGCTTAAGTGCCTTTATTATTTTTGTGTGGATTGTCTGTTTATATTTTTTTGTCCATTGTTCTACAGAATTTCTTTGGCATTTCTTCTCCTTTGTCTAATTTTTCTGTTTGCTATTTCTGAAATTTTTATTTTTCAGATGTTGAGCTCCTTGGACTGGTTCTTTAATTTTTTTATATTTTATCTCCTACTTTCCATTCCTTTGATTTTTCCCCTCTAGTTTCTGAGAAATTTTAACAAATGTATCTTCCAACCCTTCTATTAAACTTACTTTCTATTTTATGCTATCATACTTTTATTTTCTACTAGAGGCCCAGCACGCAAAATCACGCGGGACCCAGAGTCCCTCCTGCCACCTCGCAGGGTCCATCAATGCACCTCGTGGTGACCAGTCTTTTGATCATTCTGGCATTCTGGCATTATGGCCACTGGCTTTTTATAATATAGATGAGTTCTCAGTTATTCCTTGATTTTTTCTTTTTATAACATCCTATTCTTGTTTCATGGTTGTAGTAGCTTCTCTAATTTCTCTGATGATTTGAATGATATTTTCCTCCCTACATAATCTATTCCCTATGTATCATTGGTTGGTCTGTTTTAAATGAGATCTTTTTCTCTAATCAAGGATCACATGACTCGTGATCCTTAACTGAGTACTCATATTTAAGGGTGTACACTGCAAAGCTTATTAGAAATTCCATGAGTGCTTTGTTCAATTTGGTTTTGATGTCTATTTCTTATGAGAGACTTGGATGATAGTATGTATTTGTTAATATTTAAAATTGAGGAGGGTATAAGATGGTAATGTAACACTCACTTCCTCCCAGGACCAAACTGGAATTACAACTGAAATATAGAACAATGAACCTGTATAACCAACTGAAGACTAGCTGATCAGAAGTCTTACAACCAAGGGTTCACAGGAGCCACCCTGAGACTGACAGGAAGGGCAGAGATGTGAAAAGGGCTGGCCCCACTCTCAGGAAGATAGCTCAGCTGTATAGGTTCCCCCTGAGGAGCTAGGGTCTCAAACCCATGCCGGGCTGCCCAGCCCAGAACACCAAAGCCGGGAAGAGATGCCTACATAACATCTGGTTGTGAAAATTGATGGTGATTCTGTCTGCCAGGGAGAGACAGGAGCTGAGACACAGGAGCCCTCTTAAAGGGCCAATGCCCAAAATCTCATTCACAGCCACTCACCTGGGTTCCAGGAAAGGGAGAGTAGAGCATACTAGAGTCATGTGGGATCTAATGAACAAAATAAGCTAATAATGTATAAACAAACTCATAGATATGGAGAACAGAATGGCAGCTGTTAGAGAAGGGGCTTGGGAGCTGGGAGGAAAAGGTGAAGGAATTAAGCAAAAAAAATCTCTCTATATAAAAGCCAAGCAACCGGAACGCTGGAAAGACTGGAATGACCAGAAGGACCAGTTGCTTTGATGCACACTGTGGCCCCGATCAGCCCCCGACACCCCGGTTGGGGGTGGAGCCAGCCAGCCAACCATCTGCAGCCCTTCCCGCAGCTGGCAAGACCCCACCCATGCACAAATTCATGCACCGGGCCTCTAGTAATAATAATAACAACTCATAGACACAGACAACAGTATGGTGATTACCAGACGAAAGGGGGTTCGGGGGAGATAGAAGAGGGTTAAGGTGGGATAAATGGTGATGGAAGGAAACTTGACTTTGAGTGGTGAACACATAATACTATATATAGACTAGAGGCCCAGTGCACAAAATTCATGCACGCAGGGGGGTCCCCTCAGCCCAGCCTGCATCCTCTCCAATCCAGGATCCTGGATCCTAAACCGGCAGTTGGACATCCTTCTCACAATCCGGGACTGCTGGCTCCTAACTGCTCACCTGCCTGCCTGTCTGATCACCTCTAAGTGCACCCCCTGCCGGCGTGGTTGCCCCTTACTGCCCTCCCTGCTGGCCTGCTCACCCCCAACTGCCCCCCCCACCAGCCTGGTCGCCCCAACTGCCCCCACCCGCTGGCCTGGTCACCCCACACAGCCTGCTGTTCAATCGTTTGGTCGTCCCTCACTAACTCCCCTGCTGGCCTTGTTGCCCTGGCAGCCTGCTGGCCATTACTGTTACTGTGATGACAATTTGCATATTCCTCTATTATTAGTATAGATGATATATTATAGAATTGTACACCTGAAACCTATATAATTTTACCAACTAATGTCACCCCAATGAATTCAATAAAAATAAAATAAAAATAAATAAAAGTGAGGTACTAAAATGCCGATTAAAGCTCATATGAAGGGAGTTTGCCAATTATGAAGTGATGTGACTGGGCCATTTAGTGAGAAATGCCATCGTCAGTGTCTTTAAGTACTTTCTCCTTCTCAGCTAGGAATTTTAGAGGTTATGATGGAAATGGAGGCTGATAGATAAATGGCTTCCCAGCACATGGTTCAATTAATCCTCATATTTTCTGTTTATTAAACTTACCTTCAATGATGCTTTGGATCCCCTTGCTAGAGAAAGTATTTTTTTTATTTTATTATTATTATTTTTTTTAATAAATCTTCATTCAGATTATTACAATTGTTTCTCCTTTTTCCCCCCATAGCTCCCCGTCACCCAGTTCCTACCCCACCTTCTGCACTTACCTCCCCCCCACTGTCCTCATCCATAGGTATACGATTTTTGTCCAGTCTCTTCCCGCACCCCCCATACCCCTTTCCCCCTGAGAATTATCAGTCCACTCCCTTTCTATGCCCCTGATTCTATTATATTCACCAGATTATTCTGTTCCTCAGGTTTTTAATTCACTTGATTTTTAGATTCATTGTTGGTAGGTATGTATTTGTTGTCATTTTGTTGTTCATAATTTTTATCTTTACCTTTTTCTTCTTCCTCCTCTTAAAGAATATCCTTCAGCATTTCATATAATCCTGGTTTGGTGGTGATGAACTCCTTTAGCTTTTTCTTGTCTGTGAAGCTCTTTATCTGCCCTTCAATTCTGAATGATAGCTTTGCTGGGTAGAGTAATCTTGGTTGTAGGTTCTTGCTGTTCATCACTTTGAAAATTTCTTGCCACTCCCATCTGGCCTGCATAGTTTCTGTTGAGAAATCCGCTGACAATCGTATGGGTGCTCCCTTGTAGGTAATTAACTATTTTTCTCTTGCTGCTTTTAATATTCTCTCTTTGTCTTTTGCTCTTGGCATTTTAATTATGATGTGTCTTGATGTGGTCCTCTTTGGATTCCTTTTGTTTAGGGTTCTGTGCACTTCTTGGACTTGTAAGTCTATTTCTTTCACCAGGTGGGGTGAGAATAATGTAGTAAGAATAATAACATAGTAAGAATAATGACTCACCTGATGCCCGAGTCATTATTTCTTCGAATAGGTTTTCAGTATCTTGCTCTCTCTCTTCTTCTGGCACCCCCATATTCTGATGTTGGTATGCTTGAAGTTGTCCCAGAGGCTTCTTACACTATCTTCAACTTTTTGGATTTTTTTTTCTTTTTGCTTTTCCAGTTGAGTGTTTTTTGCTTCTTTGTATTTCAAATCTTTGACTTGATTCTTGCGTTCCTCTAGTCTATTATTGGGTCTCTGTATAATAGTTTTTATTTCAGTCAGTGTATGCTTAAGTTCTAGTTGGTCCTTTTTCATATCTTCGAGGGTCTTGTTATATTTATCGGCCTTTTCTAGGATATTCTTGAAAAGCCTTATAACCGTGGTTTTGAATTCTATATCCAGTCATTTGTTTTCCTCCATTTCTTTCGTTTGTGATCTGTTTCTTTGTCGCCGCATTTTCACTGCTTCCCTGAGTTGGTAGGGTAGCTTTGTGTGCTAGGTTTCCTATATGGCCCAGTGGGTCGGCCTCCCTAGTTAACCTGAGGTGGACACTCTTGGTGCACCCCTTTGTGGACTGTGTGTACAGCCTTGTTGTAGTTAAGTCTTGATTGTTGTTGTTATCACTGGGAGGAATTGACCTCCAGGCCGGTTGGCTGTGAGGATCAGCTGTGTCTATGCTGGGAGAAGTTCGGTGCTGGAGACAAACTTATAGGATTAGACTTGCCAAATTGCAAAAGCCTCTGTGCTCAGCTTGGATGGGGTGCAGTCTCAGGGAGGAGCATACAGTCTTGGCTTCCCATCAGCCCTGCCTTGCTCCAGACCTCTGCCTTCCCCGCCTCCCGAGCCTCTGCCCGAGAGTCTAGATTCCCCCCGCAAGAGCGTGGGTCTCCAGGGCCTCGCCTGGAACTGGGATTCAGTGCATTCAGAACTGGGGCTCAGTGCAGTCAGGAGCTTCCGACTCCCTTCCGCTAGGGAAAGCCTGTGGCAACCTCCACAGTCTTTGTGCACACTCATGCGCGCGCCTCCAGACCCCTGCCCGCCGGGGCTCCCCCAAGTTTCCCCCAGGTCTCCAAGTCTCCGAGTGCCTTTCTCTCTACCTGACAGTCCAGACTCCCCCTGTATGAGCCTGGGTCCACGGGGTTTCGCCTGGAACTGGGGTTCAGTGCAGTCAGGGGCTTCCTTCCCCCTCCCGCCAGAGAAAGTCAGCCAGGCTCTCAGCTGCCCTTCCTCTCTGCACGCACAAAGACCCTTTGCCATTCCTCCAATTCTCCGTGAGCTTTTCTCTTTCCTTCTAGTTGTAGAATTTTCACTCAGCCAGCTTTCCTGTGGTTCTGGATGGTGTCCGTTCTGTCTTTTAGTTGTAGTTTTGAAATTGTTGTGCGAGGCAGCAGTTTGGGTGCTTACCTATGCCGCCGTCTTGGTTTCTTCCCTAGAGAAAGTCTTTAAATTTTTTGTCATATGAGAGTTTTGCATATTGTAGGTCTAAGGTGATAGCTCTCTACATAAAGGGGAGAAGAGGCTGTGTATCTAAGGATTTGGTTCTTAAACATCTTTTTAATTAAACCTCACTATTTTAACTCCTCCATGTTTCTCCTTATTTCTAGATGTGCCTGGTGCCACCAGATTCCCAGCTTGTATTTATTCTGTGGCTTAAATTGGGCTGGGTCTTAATTTTCCTCATCGCCAGCTTTAATTCCGTTTTCTTTAGTCTGCTAATTTATTTCCAACCCATTTATCTGCTTTTAAGATTCCAAATGGTTATTGTGTTGTCCATCTCATTCTCCTCTTATTTATTGGACTAGTGGCCGGGTGCACAAAATTCGTGCACATTAAAAATTAATTAGAGGGAATAATTTAATATTGCTATTTGCCCTTTCTCTATAATAGAAGTGTCAGAGATTAAAGAAAATTAGTAAAATGTATATGAAAACCTTCCTCCTGTCAGAGAGTCAAGTCCCCGCCCACCCACATGCGCCTCAAAATCACATGAGACCCAGACCCAGCTGGCCTGTGCCCTCATTGGGCTAGATCCAGACCTGGCCAGTCCCACCCTATCAAGCCCCCCTGGGCAGGGGATGTAGCCTCAGGTCCCCTGGCCTGGCACTGGGGCGGGAGGAGCAGCCTGAGGTCCCCTAGCCCAGCACCAGGATGGGAAGAGCACCTTGAGGTCCCCCATCAAGCCCCGCCGGGTGGGGGGCATGGCCTCAGGTTCCCTGTCAAGCCCCATGGGGGTGGGGGAGGACGTAGCCTCAGGTCCCTGCTGATTGCTCATTAAAGCTCCTTATGGGAACTTGGCTTCAGCTATGGGTGCATCCATCTTTGTGATGGAGTGATGGTCAATTAGCATATTCCCTCTTTATTAGATAGGATTATAACTTTTAAAAATCTCTATAGTTGCTATAGTTTAAGTCCAACTTGGGAACTGAATGCCTAAAAAGTGTGTGTATTTAACCTACCATTTTTACCAAAAAACTCAATGGTGTGTTTTAAAAAATTATATTCTCTTTTTATTTCTGGTGCCTAAAGAGGCTATTAATTTCTGTGTTTGATTTTTTAACCCAAAACAATTAATTTGAAATCAAATCTGCATTTCTGGATCTCAACCCACTTTAGTCACAAAATGTCAACATTTTTACATATTTCTGGATATTTTTTTGTCAATAGTGTGTCTAAGATTGTACCTTTTTGTCTGGCCTGTGTGGCTCAGTGGTTGAGCATCGACCCATGCACTAAGAGGTCGCCGGTTCAATTCCCAGTCAGGGCACATGCTCAGGTTGTGGGCTCAATCCTGGTAGGAGTGTGCAGTAGGCAGCCGATCATCGGTGTTGTTGTTTATCTCTCATCAATGTTTCTATCTCTCTCTCCTTCTCCCTTCCTTTCTCTCTAAAATCAATATTTTAAAAAACATATTTTAAAAAAGATTGCACTTTTTTACCCTTCCCCCGTCCTCTTGTCATCTGTTTTCTATACACCTGCTCAGTTTTGTTTTGCTTATTCATTTGTTTTATTCTTTAGATTCCACCTATAAGTGAAATCGTATGGTTTTTGTCCCTCTGTCTGATTTATTTCACTTAGCATAATAAATGAAATAAATTTAGGTCCACCCATATTGTTGCAAATGGCAAGATTTCTTCTTTTTAAAGCTGAGTAATATTCTATTGTGTATATGTACCACATCTTCTTTATCCAATTGTCTGTTAATGGACACGTAGGTTGCTTCCATATTGTTTAGGTTTATTCTTATACATGTCACTTTATTTGCTAATCATTTCTTCTTGCACTTAAGACCTTTCATATAGGATTATTTTCCTTCTGCATAAAGTACATCCCCTAACGTTTCTTTTAGTATGTTGGTACCAGTCTTGATCAATTTTTATTTGCTGAGAAATATCTTTATTTCACCCTGGTTCTTATAAAACCTTTTTCTGATAATATGGCCTAATATGTCATCTAGCACACTGAAAATATCATTCTATTCTCTTCTGGCTTCCATTATTATTATTTTTAAAAAGTCAATGGTCAGCATAACTGTTGCTTCTTGGGGTTTATCTGTCTTTTCTGTCTGGCTACTTTTAAGATATTTTTATCATGTGTGTGTTTGCATGTGTGTGTTCTACGATTTTAGTATGACATGTCTAAAGGTTGTTTTCTTTTTATTTATTCTGCTGGAGATTCATTGAGCTTCTTGAATCTGTGAATTTATGTATTTTATCGGTTCTAGAAAAGTATCCACCATTAACTCTCTGAAATAACCTGGAAACCGTTTTCTCTCCTCTCCTTCTGGAAGTCTGATTAATTTATATTAAACATCACACACACACACACACTGATAATTCTAACAACTGAAGTTTTGTAGGTGTAGTTCTTATGGTTCTTGTTGATGGTGCCTTGTTTCTCTGTGTGCTTCATAATCTTGAATATGTACTATTAATTGTCCTTGAATTTGTTTGTGGTTTCTTGGGGGTCTAGATGACCTTGCTTTCCTTTAGAGAGCATTCACTTTTGCTTGTCAAATGCCTGGAACATTTCCAGTTTGGGAACATGCTCGCTCTCTCTCTCTCTCTAAATAAATAAATAAATTTTTATTGATTTCAGAGATGAAGGGAGGGGAGAGAAAGATTGAAATATCAATAATGAGAGAGAATCATTGATTGCCTGTCTTCCACACGCCCCCTACTGGGGATTGAGCCTGCAACCCAGGCATGTGCCTTTGGCCAGAATTGTACCCAGGACCGTTCAGTCTGCAGGCCCATGCTCTATCCGCAGAACCAAGCTGGCTAGGGCCATTTTCTCTTTTTTCTTCATATTTTTATTTATTTCTGAGAGGAAGGGAGAGGGAGAGAGATAGAAACATCAATGGTGAAAGAGAATCATTGATTGGCTGCCTCCTGCACACCCAACACTGGGGATCAAGCCCACAATCCGGGCATGTGCCCTGGCTGAGAATGGAACTGTGACCTCTTGTGTCATAGGTCGACGCTCAACCACTGAGCTATGCCGGTCGGGCTGGGGACATCTTCAAATAAAATCATAACTCGAAAGCTTGGGATTTTTTGTTTTGTTTTGTTTTACAATCCAGTTGGTACTGTAGTTGAACTACAAAACACTTGAAGATTAAGCTTGTAGTTACAACAGCCTAATGACTTTTCTAGTGTCTTGCTCTGCTTATCAACAACAAAAACATCTGAGAGGGGTAGCAGGTTTGCTTGTGGCTCACCCTTACTCTCAATGTATGGATCTCTGTAGTCCCAGCTTCATGTGAGGACAGAATCCCTTATTGAACTTTACCCTGAGTGGGCCTGGCCTTTGAACTCTCTTCCTCTCACCTCTAGGCCATCAAAGCCTCGAGTTTGCAGGTGTCCTCAGGACAAAACCTAAGAGTTCAGAGGAGAAACCCCAAATAGCTGGTTTTTGGGTCTCTGAGAAGGGGCACAGCCTGGTGCCCAGAGGCAGGAACCTGTGGGTAAGGCCCAGTGTGTGGTTAGTACTCAGAGGGCAGGGAGGGGGCTGTGGCTGCTGACAATTCTGAGAGGGCACAGCCAGGCTGGTGCCGGGAGCCTCATCTCTTACTATCATTTTCCTTCCAGTTTTAGCTCCAGGGACGTCATACTTCTCATTTTCAACACCAACCTGAGCCTTTGTACAGCCTTTCCTCTGCCTGGAACACCATGTTGGCTCATCTGTCTGGTGATAACACTGCTCAGTGTCACCTTCTCTGTGAAGTCTACCCCACACGCAGTCTGGAGGATTCCGTGTACGTGACGCCCCCTTGTGGTCCCTTGGTTTAGAGCTGGGTGGAAGGATGCGTGCAAGTCTTGGACCGAGAGCCTTGTTATTGCTCGACCGCTCCCTGCTGACCTAAACGAAGACAGGCGACAGGCGGCCTGCCAGCTGAGTGCGTGGTTGCACACTGCGGCTCAGGGGGCGCGGGGGCTGTGCCTGTGGGCGGCTGAGGGCACGGGTGGGTGGCAGCTGTTCCGATTGGTCAAAGGGAACGCAAGCCAGAGAGGCTAGAGCTCTCCCCCATTAGCTTTGCCTTCTCCTGGGACTTGCAACTCCACCTTGGGCCACTTCCAACCATGAAGCTCCTTTTGCTGACTGTGACTGCACTGCTGCTCTTGTCCCAGCTCACTCCAGGTAGGTTACCTTTCAGAGCCGGCTGGAGGGGGCACCATCACCAGCAGGTGCAGATCTCAGCCTTGCCATCACTGCTCCCCAGGGAGCATGGCCAAGTGGTCTGGCACCATGAGAGGGAATGGAAGGGGTGGGCAAGAGAAGCAGGAAGAGCAGAGGACAGTAGTGACCCTTTCGCAAAATAGTCCCCAGAATAATCTAGCTGAGTAAAGGTCATAGCCCCGGTAACAGGAGAGAAAAGCTCCTGTTTCCTCTTGCTGGCTCTGTGCCAGAGCCTGTGTGGGGAGCCAAGGTCAAGAAGTAAATGGCATGGCCCTGGGGGTGATGACAAATGCCATTTACAACCCAGAGTGACACCAGCTGTGATAAAGGGAGCCAGGAGGCTGGGTGCACATGGAGGGGGGGACCAGCCCAGCCTAAGGGCCAGGGGAATCCTCCCAGAGTGCTCCTGCCACGTCCTGAAAAATGTGCAGAAATTAGAAGGGGGAGGAAAAGAGGTGGAAGTCGAAAAGGTGCCCGGCAGAAATCACCTTCTGCGAAGGTCCAGATGTGGGAGAAATCGCAGTGCCTTTAGGGAAATGGCACAACTGGAGGCGGGGGTTAGGTGCGGGGCAAGGGGTAAAGCTGAGGCTGGGCCTGGAATGCCAGGGAGGGAGCCATGGGAAGGCTTACGAAGAGAAGGGCCATCATCAGACTTGCCTGTTCCCCCCACTCCAGCATGAGCCACCTGGCCCCTCCTGCTCAGCTGCCAGAGCTTTGCCCACCCCCAGGCTGGCCTCTAACCTTCCCAGGTGTGGGAACATGTGAATTACCTCAACCAAGCTGACCTCAGCCTTTGTATCTGCCTGTGGGAAAATGCCTGAAACGGCTCACCTGGGGTAGAGAGGAGAACCCCAGAACCCGGTTAGAAACTGCCCAGCTCTTCTCACACTGGAACCCCCAGCAAGCAGCCCGGCTGCTCATTTTCAATGTCCTTCTTTCTTGAGCAATAGTGCCTGTGTAGCAATGCCAGGTTGAGGGAACAGCAATGAACACACTGAAATTTTGGTGTGCAAAAACATGTACCTTCTCTATTTTGTGTAACTCATCTGAATTCCCCCTGGAACTTCCATCATGCTGGTGGGACACTTGGGAGGGAGATGGAGCACAGGAGCTGTGCCTAAACTCGGCTGTTAAATATTCATCCTTTCTGGTTTAAACTAGTTACCAAGTTCATTCTGTCCCTCTGAATAAATATTCAGTCGTTCAGCATTTCTCCTTTCTTATGCTCTCCTTCTCCTTCCCAGAATAGAATTGGGTTTAAGAGAAAGTAACTTGATATATCATGATTTCATTAATTGGTTCATTCAGTAAACATGGTTGGATAGATTTAATGTTCCAGGCAATGTGTTAGGTACAAGAGAAAGAGCAGTGAACCAATCAGAACAAAGCAAGATAAGCAAAATCTCTGTCCTCTTGGAGGACATTCTATTGAGGGAGACAGAAAAAAAATGTAAATAAATGAAACATATGGAATGTCAAATGATGAATATAATGAACAGAATAGACAGGAAAGGGGAATAGCAAATATGAGTGGGGTGGATTTGCCATTTTAAAGGTATGCTCATGGAATGGCTCATTGTGACCTGAGGGAGGATAAGAGATAAGCCATGTGGATTTGTGGGGTAGAACATTCAATCTGGGGGTGCAAAAGCCCTATGTCAGGAGCATAGGAATTAGGATAGGGCCCTATACTGAACCTTCACCGGCTTTTAGGATGATGTCCTTCATTGTTTATGGTCAGTGAGTGTCCTGCTGGCACTTGCTACTGAATCCCATGGCTGATAAATCCTGGCAGAGCCCACTGGCTCGGCCCTTTATCTCAACAAACCTTCCATCTGGCCCTTGGGTTTAGTCTGTTCACGCTCCTTCCTACTGCCTTATGCATAGAGGTCTACTCTTGATAAGTCCCACAGGCTCTTAGCTTCTCACTGATTTTCCTAACCAGAGACACAGAGAATTAGGAGCCTTCTGGTCTATTTTTTGCCACAAGAAAGCAGAGGGAGATGCTCAGCCACTTCTAATCCTCCTCCAGGTGACGCCATGATGTGCTGTGTCCAGTCTGTTAGCAACAACTGGGCCATGCTCAGGCAAGGAATGCTGGCCGTTTGTCCAGACCAATCTGGGTGTTTATAGCAAAAGATTCTCTTGCCCCTACTTCTCTCAAATTAGTTGTCTCTATGTCCTAGGCCAATAGTGGGGAAGGGGTGGAAAGCCTTGGATTCTAGCTTGCTGATAGGTCACCATCAGCCTGGCTGGCCAAGGTGAAATATGAGGTTTTAGTGGGAGTCTCAGGCCTGTAGCTGCTGCTGTTGCTGCAAAGAAGTGGATTTAAGTGCCCACTTTCTCCTAGGGAGAGCATTTCCTGTCTACTTTCTGTTGGGTATGATGGTGGCAAAGACTGAATGGAAGTTTCTTTAGCCAGACCCTCAGCCTTTGCCTCCTATGGCTCATGATAAGGTAGTATTATCTGAATCTATCAGGCTCACTTAATAATATGTAAAGGAGCTCTTTGAAATTGGAAATCCTGACTGTTCTTGATAAATTTTGGTTCTTAAAACCATTGTCTTGCTATGAACTAAAACTACTCATCTCATTGAAGCTGAGCAATGACTTTGTCATTCTAACTGTTCTTTACTATTTCTCTAAAGCCCAAGAACAGCTTAATTCTGCTTTTTTGGCAACCAAAATTAAAGAAGAATGAAATACATATTACTTTAATATTTTCAAATTGTTAAAGTTAGGTTAGTTGTGGAAATTTTGGACATATATATGAAGCCTGAGAACCCAACAGATATTAGATGTAGGTGGGACATGACACCTACTTTTCCATTATACCTCCTCATAGCACCCAGAGTTCTTCCTTTATAACATTCATTACAACTCTAATCAATCAAATATCTGGGAAGTTATTTCTGTAATGGCTATCCCCACCACCACCACCACTAGACTGGAAATTCTAGGCAGTGTCTATCTCTAACTTGTTTCTAGTTGTATCTCCAATGCAAATATATTCTCAGTCTACCCATGTGAGTATTTCTCTAGGACAGACACTAGAAAGAAAACTGCTAGGTAAATTCTGTGCCTAATACTAAAGTGTGTGAGTCACTGCTGAGTTGCCTCCAAGGAGACCAAAACAAAGTGTATGAGACCGTCTTCCCTCTCACTCCCACCAACAGCTCATCTTGACACTCTTGAATTTAAAATTGAGATTTTATTGCAATGGTTGGGGGTCTTATAAAATAAAACACAGAATTACAGATTATGAAACCACATGAAATGAATGCACAGCGTAATGAATTGTTATAAAGCATACAACCTAGTAACCACAATCCAGATCAATAAATAAAACATTGACACCCACAAAAACCCCACCTGCCCCCCATCACAACTATCTCCTTTCCCCAAATTAAGCAAAATCTTGACTTTTATAGCATTCAAGTCTTTGCATTTCTTTATGGTTTCATTGCTAACAATGAATCCCTAGACATCCTATTTTTGTCATGTCTACTTTAAAAATCTGATGTCCCTTAAGATTATTTAATGTACTGGTTACATCTTCATCCCTTTCTTGTCTTTAGAACTTATCTGGTTATCTGGCATGACAGGATATTCTAGGCTCATCTTGTACACTCCTGCTGCAGATCATGAAAGCCATTTCTTTAAGCTCTGATTTTTCAAAATAGGAAAATGGTATTTCAGAACTATGATCTAGTGTTAGAGAAGTTCAATGCTACTAAGTTGGTCCTTTCTTTTTCTTTTCAGTAGACAGAGCTAGGAGGGGAAATCAACACATTTAAATGTATATAAAATACCTCATGAATTCATATTGATACTTTCTAGTCAAAGTGAGGACTACAGGATTTGTAATCAAAATATTCCATATTCCTTCTGTATTTTCCTTCCTCCACACCAACCTTCTCAGATACACTGTGTACTTCTTCAACTTCAGCTTTGTCAAGTCATCTGTTATTTAAAGAACATCTTGAATTATAGTTTTGAGTATTTTGTCTGATATCTTGCTCTGCTTTTTCCCCTCAAGCTCTCTTCTTGTCTCTATGTTGAATCTCCTTTGCCTATCTTCAATGGTGGTCACTTTCTATTGAATTTTTCTCTTATTTCTTTATCATTTTTACTGAATTCAAATTTACATCAAGTAAAATGCCCACATCTATAATAATAAAAGTATAATATGCTAATTAGACTGGATGACCTTTCAGACAAAGCCGGGGCTGCAAGGGAAGCCCAGGTCCCGGGTGCCAGAGGGAAGTCGGTGCTAGCAGCTGGGAAAGGAAGGCCTACTCTTGCACGAATTTTGTGCATCGGGCCTCTAGTTTTAAGTATAAAATGTCAGCTTCAACAAATGTATACATTCATGTAACCACTACCATAATCGGTATAATACATTTCCACCATGTCCCTTTGCAATCAGTTACCTCCCCTGCCCCTCACCCACCCCCCCTCCAGCCACCAGCAACCACTAATCTACATTCTGTCACTTTAGTTTGGCTCTTTTGAGAACTGGGAAAGACAAACAAGCTCATAGAGTTGTAAAATAACTCCCACATGATCAAAATCAGCTAGCTCTGAAGGTTGTGATCTATCTAGACCAGGGACTATTGTCACTATTGGCAATTATTGGCATTTGGGGCTGGATAATTGTTTGTTGTGGCTGTAGTGTACATGGCAGGATGCTTAAAAGAATCCTTGGCCTCTACCCAGTAATTGCCATAGTATTTACTGGCAATTACCCAATACCACCACCACCGGTGTGACAAATAAAAACGTCTCCAGATGTTTCATTGCCAAACACCCCCTGAGGGGCAAAATCACCACGTTGAAAGCATTGCTCCAGACAACACATAGTTTTTCATTGAGCACAAATTTTCCCCATATTGGCCAAAAGATAATCTCAAAGGAAACTTATTCTTGACCACAAAATAAGTCTGGCCTAAACCTTTAGCAGAAAAGGGGAAACAACAAAGAGTAAATTATAAATTAATGAAATAGAGAGTGGTCATGGCACCAAACTGTCTAAAGAAAATAATTCAGCTGAGACAAACGGAGGTTACAGGCTTTATTCCGCTGGTGGACATCAGCGAGCACCTGAAACCCAACTCTGAGCTGGCTTGGAGTTTTTACAGATTAAGGAAGAGAGGGATAATGTCATTGTTTGGCTCCAGTAGCAGATTTCATCTTTAACTGCTGTAAAACTTGTGGTTGGAATAGTTGGGAACTGTTCCAGATTTTTGTGCATCATGGTTGACTCCATTGGTACAATCCTACCCCAACACTGTCCAAACAGTTCTTTCGAAAGCTATTTTTGCAAGCCTTGTAGTTTATTGGTTAGCCAAGATTCTGGGACAGGAAAGATATCAAAGATAATATGGATAGGTTATTGCCTGGGGCTCAGGGAAAGGGAGAATGGGGAATTATTGTTTAATGCATATAGTTTGTTAACGTAAAAAAACCATTGAAACCTGTAAATAATTTTTGTGAGTTTATTTGAGTCAAACTGTCGACATATGCCGGGAAGCAGAACCTCAATGAATTGAGATAATGCTCCGGACAATGGCGGGTTGCATTTGTATTTATACATTGCAATCCAAGGAGGGACATAGGTAGGTTACATGAAATTCATTGGTGATAGATTAAGGAGGTGGGATAAAGCAAAGCGGTAGGAAACCCCTGGGGTTGGATAAAAAGTAAAATGATGGACACATACTTAGGTGGGTACAAGAACAATTAACATGATAATGAAGAAATTTGTGGTATCTGTCCTAGAGCCCACCACATTTGGTTGTGCCCCAGGGGCTCCAGAAAAAGGGAAGTTACAAATTACTCAAACATTTCAAGAGTATGTTATCATAGATGCAAAAAGACAGATAGGCTCAATTAAGGTAAAGGTTGACCTTGTCAGTGAAGATATCGGCCTAGGATGTAACTGCCCACCATAACTGCTTTTAGTTAAAGTTTAATTTCAGATCATCCTTTGTGGTTACTTTAGGTCTCCGAGTTTGCAAGACTGCCATCCGGGCCTCTCCTGAGCTTGTCAGGTCAGCATGTGACCCCTTTCATCCACAAGTTTCAGTTTTAATTATGGGGATGGATGGTAATGGTGGATGCAAAACAATGTGAATGTGTTTAATACCACTGAACTGTACACTTAAAAATGGTTAAGATGGTAAATTTTATGGTAAGTGTATCTTACCACAATTAAAAACAAAACTAAGTACAGCCACCTTCTTGATGAGGTGCCTTGGCAAAAACAAAATGAAATAAAAATTAAATTATGAAGAGAGTGATGGAATGTTAACAAAACAAGTAAAAAAAAACAATATGGAAAAGACAAACAATATGGATGAACCTTGAAAGCATCATGCTAAGTGAATGAAGCCAGACACAATAGGCCACATCTTTTATTATATCATTCCATTGGCATAAAATACCCAGAATAGGCAAATCTATAGAGAGGAAGGCAAATTGGTGGTTGCCCAGGGCTGGGGGGAGGGGAAATAAGCATACATAGATGCAGGTTTTCTGTTTGGGATGATTTTGAAAGTTCTGGAATTAGATGGTGATGATGGTTATACAATATTGTGAATGTACTTAATGCTCCTGAACTGTGTACAGTTTAAAATGCTTAAACTGGTGCATTTTATATTATTTGTACTTTACCACAATTTTTTTAAAGGAAGGGAAAGAAGAAAAGAAAAAGGACAGCAGGGGAAACTGATCTTCTATCACATCTGTTTTAATCCTTTTTATAAACCGTTCAAATCCAGAGCCTATCTCTTCTTAGGACTGACATTGTTTCCATTCTTCTCTCATTTTTTGTGTCAGGTGGCACCCAAAAGTGCTGGAATCTTCTTGGCAAATGCCGCCACACATGCTCCAAGAATGAAAGGATCTATGTTTACTGCACAAATAGTAAACCGTGCTGTGTGAAGCCCAAGCATCAGCCAAAACAACAGCCTTGGTTATTTTGAGTTCTCTGAAGCCTAAAGCCATAAAAATGCAGATGAAGCTATTTTGAGTCTGAACCCCAAGGATTCCTGAATTCTATCAATAAACACCTCCGGCTAATTCCTGTGTTAGCCTATCAGTCTACCCTGCCCCTACCCTATATCACAATACCTGTTAATATTTCAAACGAAAGATGTTCAAAATTTTATGCAGAAAATTAGAAGCCCTTATAGAAAGCCAAAATTAATAGAGAGGTATACCATGTTCATGAATAAGAAGACTCAATATCTTAGAGATGGCAATGCTATACCAATTGTTTCCTAGATTCAATTAAATTCAAACCAAAATCTTTTTTTTAAAACTTCCCCCAGAATTTAATCAAAATTGTGCACATATAAACAAATATTTTGTTAGAGACATAAACATAGATGACAAAACTATCAATAAAGCACAAATGTAAGTTAATGGCTAACTCTAAGAATATAGAAATTGGAAGAAGTGATGCTGATATTCTATCTTTTTAATCAGGTTGGTAGAAATAGAGATAATTGTTATCATTGTTTTTATACTTTTATGTTTTTTAAGTATTTTTGTGTTCTCAATATATAAAAATCAAGCTTTTAAAAAAAAGAGAGATAAAAGCTATGAACACTAAGTGCCTTAAGACCAGAAAAAAAAATGAAAAGCTAAATCAGTCAAAAAAGGCCTAGAAAAAAACATATTTAAAAATTACACATCTTATACAAGATTTTTTTTCAAAATATGTAAAGAACTCTCAAGATTCAATTAAAAAAAAAAAAAGCAAACAACCCAGTAACAAAATAAGCAGAGTTGAACTGATACTTCACCAAAAAAGCTATGTATGTAGCAAATAAAAACGTGAAAATTTATAAATATTGGAGAAACGCAGATTAAAATTACAATATAATATTACTGCACACATATCAGGATGTCTAAAGTTAAAGCAATTGACCACAGCAATTGTTGACGAGGAACAAGTATTATCAGCTGAAACTCCCATATGCTGCTGGTGGGAATGTGAAATAGTACCACCACTTGCAAACAATTGGGCAGTTTCCTAGGGAGTTCAATGTACCATACCTTCTAACTATAACTGCACTCTATAATGATTGCACAATGATGAAATCATCTAACAATACATTTCTCAGAACATATCCCGTTCCATAATCAATGCATGACTATTGTGAAGCTAAGAATTTTTTTTACCATGTCTTAGATCTACTGAACCATAATTCCTGAAAAACATATATTCATTTGTTCATTTAGTCATATGCAAATATCTATTGATAAGCTATTTGACAGGCACCATGCTAGTCTCTAGTTATACAATCCTATATAATAAAAGGCTAATATGCAAATTGACAAAACTGCAGAACAACCAGTTGCTGTGATGCACACTGACCACCAGGGGGCAGATGCTTAATGCAGGAACTGCCCCTGGCGGTCAGTGTGTTCCCACAGGGGGAGTGCCGCTCAGCCAGAAGCTGGGTTCATGGCTGGCGAGTGCAGCGGTGGTGGTGGGAGCCTCTCCCACTGCCGCGGCAGCACTAAGGACATCCAACTGCCAGCTTAGGCCTACTCTCTGTGGGGAGCAGGCCTAAGCCATCAGTTGGACATTCCCCAAGGATTCCTGGACTGTGAGAGGGTGCAGGCTGGGCTGAGGGAACCCCCCACCCCCTGGGTGCATGAATTTCGTGCACCAGGCCTCTAGTATTAAATAAAACAAACATGGGCTTTGCCATTGTGGGAAGTCTACAAACTGTGGAGGAAAAAGCATTAAGCAAGAAGTAATTTCAGTCCAACCAGCTTGGCTCAGTGGTTGAGTGTTGACCTGTGAACCTAGAGGTCACCGTTCCATTTCAGGTAAAGACATAGGCCCAGGTTACAGGCTCGATCCCCAGTAGGGTGAGTGCAGGAGGCAGCCAATCAATGATTCTCTCTCATCATTGATGTTTCTATCTTCTCTCCTTCTCCATTCCTCTCTGAAACCAATAAAAATATATTTTTAAAAAATAAAAATAACAAAAGAAATACTTTCATAATCACATACGATGGAAAGGCTATGAAGAGTATAATAATTGAGAACGGGGGTGGGAGATTGTGAGAGAGCTATCAGGGTAACCCTCTTTCTGAGGAGGTGGCATTTGACCTGGGATCTGCAGGATGAGAACTCATGTTTGCAAAGAGTTGAGAGGGAGTTTGCAGAATATTCCAGGTAGATAGCATGTGCATAGGCCTTTTAGGAGGCAAGGGACTTGTTCCAGAGACAGAAAGAATGACATGTGGCTAAAGCCTGGTGTAGAAGAAAAGAGAGATCCAAGATGAGGTAGACAGTGTGGTAGCCCCCACAACACTGATGTTTGGATTTAAACATTTACTACATTGTGTATTAAAGTAGAGGACTGTCTGCCTTACCTCCAATTTGCGTCTATTTACTCATTGCTTCTGCTTCCTCAAATTATGCTTTCCCCGCCCGTCCTCCCACAACCCACAGCACTTTTGACTTTTAAGGTAACTTTTCAGCTTCAACTCCAATTATGAATTACTTTATTCCCTATATTTCCCAATTCAAATCCTTGTCACAGAGAATCTGATTGATCCAGTTCAACATTTTTTACCAACCCATCTTGTGTGTGGGTTGCTGGCCAGGCTACAGAATTAGCTTGGTTTGGGGAAGTGCCCACCTCTTGTCCAATCAGCTTTGTCTGGGGCATAAGGGAGAATAGCTTCCTGGTCTGCATATGCCTGTCATTTCATCCAAGGCTGTTTGCAGGGCTAGAAGAGTATAAATGGGAGGGACATGCAGTGTCCCGTGTATTCACTTTTCTGTTTATCTTTGCAATGAGCTTCTATAGGAAAGAATATGTCACTCCTCGCCTCATGAAACCCTGAGCCCCTATGCTTAGAGGGAAATGAACATCAATAAAACATGGGCCTTCTTGGTGGAAGTCTGAGGAAGGGGACAGCTCCTCTCTCCATCTCCTTGTGAGGTCCCATAATCTGTTGGTGAGAGCTTGATTTTCACTGGGTCCTATTGGACCAAATGCTTCCTTTTTATCCTATCTAATAAAAGGGTAATGTGCAAATTAACTGTCACTCAGTCACACAGGTGGCAGTGCCCATAGCCACAAGATGGCGGTGCCCAGTTCTCTCAGCCCTGCCGGAGTCCCCCAGTCCCAGGGGGCAGCCGCTGAGAGCGGGCAGCATGAGCGGCCTGGCAGAATGATTGCTTTGTTGCCGCAGCAACGAGGTAAGCATTCCGCGCCTGGCCATGGATGGGCCTCTGGGCCACGGAGAGTCTCTGGGTAGTGGGTGCGAGTGGCCAGGCCCCGCAGAGAGCTACTGGCACATGGATTCGTGTGCAGGGCTACTAGTAATAAATATTTTGCAATGCCCCCTTTTTGTCCTTAAAATAAGATTCATAAATATATGCCCTGGCCAGTTTGACTCAGTAGCATCAGCCCAAGGACCAAAGGGTGGCAGGGTCGATTCCTGGTCAAGAGCACATACCTCAGTTGCAGATTCCCCAGCCCTGGTAGGGGTGCATGCAAGAGGCAACCAATTGATGTGTCTCTCTCACATCGATGTTTCTCTCTGTCTCTCCCCCTTCTTCCTCCCTTACATTCTCTCTGAAAATCAATGAGAAAATATCCTTGAGTGAGGTGTTTTTTAAATATATTTATAAGTATTATAACCTATCTACTCACATAATTTCAAGAAAAATCAAATTAAGAGCTAACTATAATATAAAGGAGGATAGAAGAAACTTTTATAATAATATGTATTATGGCATTTTAAGACCTAATAAAATAGTCAGATCTTGTACCATACACAGCATGAGTGTAACAGCTACAAATGCAGGCATAAAAGGGTGTGTTGAGTGTACACCTCAAATACTACCCAAAGCATTTACTGTCTGTGTCCTGACTTTCCAAAATGGTGAACATTTTGGGCAAAGTGCTAACCATAATAAAGTATAAGAATCCCTTGATAATACAAAACAGCCTTTGATTCTAGGCGGGACAATTATCCTGAGTCCCCAACCTACTAAATTTCAGTAGCGACCCCATTAATTTTGATAATTGGAAAAAAAAAAAAAAAAAAGCCACCAGCAAATTCCCAAAACAACCCCTAGAGGGCAGTATCTCTCCTTTGATCTAGCCATTCACAGAGTTCCCTTCCTGGAGTGTCTTCTTTCTGAGACAAGTGCAGCTGCATAACAGGCACAGGTCACTTACCCAAATTCACCCACATGTGCTCATAAAAACAGAGAAATAAGGCTTTCAGGGATTTTTTGGAACTTTTTTTTCTCACTTTTTAAATCGTTAGTTTTGCATTTCTGTTTTGTTGTTGTTGTTGCTCATTTGTTAATTCTCACCCGAGGATATTTTCTTTATTGATTTTTAGAGAGAGAGGAAAGGAGGAAGGGGAAGAGGAGAGAAACATCCATATACCTACCAGGGGTTCGAATCAGGAATCGAACCCCGACTCTTTGGGGCGCAGGCCAACGCTCTAACCACTGGGCACACCAGCCAGGGTGGTTTTGTCTTTCTTAAACTTCATATAAATGGAGTCATTTAGTGTATACACCTTTGCATTTGACTTCTTTGCCTTAACACAGTTTTTTAGATTAATTCATGTGTGTATCAGTAAATTATTGTTTTTTGAATAGGATTGTACCATATATATGGATGTAACTCAATATATCCATTTACTTATTGGACCTTTGAGTTGTTTCCAGTTATGGGACATTAAAAATAAAGCTGCTATAAGCATTAATAGAGAAATAGTTATATGTGCATATTTCTATTTAATTTTATAAGTAACTCTGCGACTGTTTTTCCCGGTGGCTGTCCACATTACATTCCCATCGCAACATGTTTGCATTCCAGCTGCTCCATATCCTCACCGGGACTTGCCGTGGTCAGCCTTGCTGTTTGTTTTAATCATTCTGGTAGGTGTGTACTGGTATCCCACTGTGGTTTTAATTTGCTCTTCCCTGAAGACTAATGATTTTGAGAATCTTTTCATGGGCTTATTTGCTACTCACATACCTCCTTCTGTAAAATGTCTTATCAAATATTTGCCCACTCTATTACTGAGCTGTCTTTTTCTTGCTGATTATGAGTTCTTCATACATTCTGGAAATGAGTCCTTTGTTGAATGGATGGATGGATAGATAGATAGATAGATAGCAAATATGAACAATCACAGTCCAAAGAAGCTAAAGGAATCCCTCCTTGAGCCAGTGCCTGAGTGGAGATGAGAATTGTCTTGGTTTCAGTTGCAGCAAAAGCACCTGGCAATGAAGACCTCACACTGCATTGTGGGATCCCGCTGTGGAGAGATTATTTATTTGTCGTAAAAATGGCCCCTAAACATAACCAATCAGTTCCTTTGCTTTAATGTGTTCCATTGATCAAGAAAAACTTGCTGTGTTTGTCAGTTTCCATAAAGGCACATTTCAGAGTGCTTTTCAAGAGCAATTTGAGTTATATGTGATTATCACTTGGCTCTCAAACATAAATGTACTGGTAATGCTGGTAAAATGAACAATTCCACTCAACACTCTGCCATCAAAACCCCAAGTGGGGCCCTAGGTGGTGTTCCCAGTGGTTAGAGCCCCCCCTTCCCTCCTCCCCCCCCCCCCACACCGGCCCCAGCTCAGAAGAGTCTCGGGTTTGAATCCTGCCAAGGGCATGTACCTGGGTTGCAGGTTGGATCCAAGAATGCAGGAGGCAACCAATTGATGTGTCTCTTTCACACTGATGTTTCTCTGTCTCTCCCTCTTCCTTCCTCCCTTCCACTCTCTCTAAACAAAACAAAACAAACAATGGAAAAAATATCCTCCAGTGAGATTAACCAAAAACAAAAAACAACAACCCAAGTGGGGAAGAGAGTGAGGAGTCACCATATCGTACCTGACCTCCTACAATAGCCATCATTGTAACTCCCTTGTTCTTTTCTTGTAAGCCCAAAAGAAGCCACCTGATCAGCAGAATGAGAAGCTCTGCTAATCTCTACTCCAACAGGAGAATTTCAATGCATGTGAAAATGCATAGATTTATATAAATTATACATATTCAATATGTCCATAGAAAGATATCTATATATAATATAGCTATATCAAATATATAGATACCTATAATCATATGGATGTATTATACATACACATACACACACACTAGTTTGTAAGTTTAAAATATATATATATACACACACATTAAAATTTTCAGTAAAAAATTCATATATAACTTTTGACTCCTCCCCCAAAACTTAACTACTAATAGACTACTGTTCACCAGAAGTCTTACTAAAATGTAAACAATTAACACTTTCTTAAATGTTATATGTATTATATACTGTATTCATACAATAAACTAAGCAGGAAAAGAGCTAGAGAAATGGTAAGGTGAAAGTCAATTTTAGTTTTTTTGTGTGGATTTTTTTTAATATATATTTTTATTGATTTCAGAGAGAGAAAGGGAGAAGGAGAGAGATAAAAACATCAACGATGAGAGAGAATCATTGATTGGCTACCTTCTGCACAGCCCCTAATGGAGATGGGGCCCGCAACCCCGGCATGTGCCCTGACCAAGAATAGAACCGTGACTTCCTGGTTCATAGGTCGACACTCAACCACTGAGCCACGCCGGCCAGGCCAATATTTGTCAATATTTGAAAAAACTGGGTGAAGGGTGTCTGGGAATTCTTTGGCCTATTCTTACGTATTTCCTGTAAGTCTGAAATTATGTAGAGAAGAAGGCTAGTGGCGCTCCTCTTGCTCAGCAGCAGTGGTAGCGGTTGTAGCATTTCTTTTACTGGGCACTTACAAAGTGCCAGATGATCTCATCTGACCCCTCAGCTGCCCCATTAAGAGCTGTCATCGAGCCCATTTTGCAGAGAAGAGTCCTGACATCAGACAGAGGAAGGGACTTGCCCTGATCACACCGCCTGTGGCCTGTAGGTGGCAGAGCTGGAGTCTGAACTTGAGTCTGTCTGACTCCTCACTCCCAGAAATCATCACCATCTTCTCTGCAACAAGGTCACAAATTCCCTCAAACGACATCTGAGATTGTGCAAAGAAAACCTAGCTTCATCACTCTCTGTAAAACAACTGAGAGGGAAGGGTCAGCGTGCAGAGCTAAATTTAGTTCAAGCTAGTTGAAAACTTGGTCTAATTCAACAATTTAAATATTCTCTTGAGGTTTCTTGAGTTTGGAGAAACTTGGTCTCTGGTATAATTGCTCTGTCTTTCAGATGCCTCCTCTCCTCCCCCTGCTCCTCCCAATATGAAGGCTGGTCAGGGTGGGAAGATTCACTGGTTGGGTGCAGCTGGCATCTAGGTGGCTTGAGCCAGTCACTGGCTTTCAGTGATGGCTGGTTACTGGTGAACTGGTCTGGCCTCCCACTGAGGCCTAGTGGAGAGAGCAGCTCTCTGTGATTCTGTGGTCATCTCTGAGGTTCTGATCTTGTCCTGTTTCTTAGGCTTTGACCGCCTTTGACCATGTCCACCCTGCCCCCACCAGGTTGGGTCCTAAAACAGGCCTTGTGGCTCCCAGGTCAACGTCTTCAGAACCTAAGGGAGGTTCAAGAGCCAGGCTGAGATGTAGGTGCACGCTTTGTTATTAGGTTAATTGAATGCTCCCTGCTGGCTGGGAAAGAGCTTTGGTCTCTCCTCCTCCACTCCAGCTGCCTCCGGCATATCCCCAGGTCCCTTTCATACCAGAAACTAAAGGGTTAACACCTGGCACAGCAGGTCGCCTCCAAGACTCTGCTCAGCATCCCTTCTGATGGCCTGATGTTAGGTATTTTGAACTCCCCCCGCCCCCCCTGCTCCTTTCTCAGCCTGGCCACGCAGGGTCCCTTCTCTTACTCCACCTCCAGCCCAGGCTTCTCTGAAAAGTCTCAGAGGACAGTAGACAACAGCCTCTCCGCCCTTGGGGGTCCTCTCAACTTATCCTACATGCCTACCCCCTTCTGGGCTCCATCTCAGGGTGAAGATGGGCCAGCACTGAGGGTCCCTCAACTGTCTTCCTCCCAAGCTGAAGTCTAGGCTAGAGGCTAGAACAGCTAAACCCTTTCCTCCCCGGCCTTCCCTGCATCAAGAGCAACCCTGTGACGCAGGCTGGCCCAGGAAAGGTAAGGAGAAGTCTGTGAGGGAGCTTCCAGGGCAAGTTTTTGTTTACCTGATGAAAGTGAGAAACTACCCGTGCCAACCCTCCCCCCACTTCTTTCTTTAAAGTTAAACAATGACATGAGACCTGAAGTTATGTGACCCGAGAGGACCCCAGAGATGTTTGCCCTGACATGGTTGCTATCTATCTTCAGATTTTATTTTAATCCTCACGTGAGGATATGTTTTAGAGAGAGGAATGGGGGGGTGGGGGAGAGAGAGAAGGACAAAGAGAGAGAGAAACATCTATCGGTTGCCTCCAGTCTTGGGAATTGACCTTCAACCTTTTGGTGTAGGGACAGCGCTTCAACCAATAGAGCCACCCAGCCAGGCTCCTCCTCCTCCAGATTTTTTACGTGAGAAAAAGAAGTTCCTGAAAATTAAGTTTTCTGTTTTTTCAGCCAAACACGATCCTGATCCAGGAAGATTAGAATGCGTGTCTGTCCACCCACCTCCCTGACTCTGCTCATGGCTTCTCCCTGACGTGCTGTCCCCACAGTTCCCTGGGACTAGGAGGGCTGCGTTTTCCTCTGTTGCTCCTCCTGTTTCTATGAAAACTCTGCTCTCATAAAATCCTTATTTTCTACCTGGGCAGGCAGGCTCTTAAAAGCTAAGACAGGAGATAAAGGAACATAGAAAAGTCCTTTCACTCTCAGTAGGATCTACCTGTCAAGCCTAATGCACCACCTCATTCTGCATGCCACAAATGTGGTTTTAACTCTATTATTAATTCTTATTATAATTAACTCACTTTCTTGTTAGTTCTTGTGATTATTACAATTAACTCCTATTATGAACTCTACCTTTCTTCTTGCAATCCTTCTATAAAGTTCTAATCTCCTGATATTATAATTATCCCCACTTTATGGACAAGAAGACTGGGGAGGCTGAGGGAAATTGAGCAGTTTTTTCCCAAGTTGGGCAGAGCAAATGTGATACAGGCAAGACTAAAACCATTTCCAATGGTCATTAATGCCCTCTCTCCTCAGGCACTTCACTAACTCCACCAACCATCCCACCATCTCTTCTATATCAGGGACCGCCCCTCTCTCCCCTCCCCAACCCTGGAGGAGGTGGGGGTAGAGGGTGGTGAGCAAGCAGCAAGAGGAGACAATGGGCAGCATGTATTTTATGAAGAGCAAGTGTGCCAGCCCCAGAACCAGCTACACATTCTCTGGCTTATGGGGCACTGGAGGCTTGATTCCATAGGGGATACAGCACAGGGAGGCATCTGGGCACAGGTGCATGAAGGTTTCGTGCTTGGTGCAGTAAGTTCGGCAGGCTCCTTGGCCATTCCAGCACCGTTTGAATTCACTTCTCCCTGCGAAGAGGAAGGCCACAGGTCACAGAATAGCCTGGGGGGTCACAGGTTAGGCCACTGTTAACATATACAACTACAGATCAAAGGTGAGGCCACAGGTCACAGCTCAGACTGATGACCACAAGTGAGTCCACAGGGCCCAGGCTAGATCATAAGTTACCAGTTCGCTTTCTAGTCGTTTGCTAGATGACTGGCCATAGAGCAGCCCACAGGTCAAAAGTGAGGCCACAGTACGTGAGCTCGGACCACAGGTCGGGGGTTAGAGGTAACAGGCTAGACTACCAGAGACAACTAGTTACCATTTAGATCACAGATCTCAGTTCAGGTTAGCCCACAGGTCACAAGTTAGACCACTGGTTATAAGTTAGAGACCAATTTCTTGTCCAGATTAATCCACACCCCAGGTATACTATAAGCACTTTCCAAAATAACACTGTGTTATTGTAGTTGGTCTTTCCTTAACTGTATAACAACTCCTGTTATACAGTTAAGGAAACTGAGGCACAGAAAGATTAACAACTTTTCCCACAGTTACACGGCCATTATGGAGCAGAGCAAGGATTCAAACTCAGGCAATCTGGCTCCAGAATCCAAACTCATAGCCTTTAACATTACCTGCCTCACACACTTACGGACCTGTTTAATATTAAAATTCAGTGAAAGAATTTCCATAAATGGTAAGGCTTTGGGGGACTAGGACCTGTACCCTCTCTGAGGGTCTTTGGTCACAGCAGGGGGGTGGGGAAGCATCTGCCTTTATTCCTTCAGCAAACAGGAGGCACTGGCAGTAGAGGTGGTAAGTGCCCCAAAGGAAGCAATGGGTGCCAAAGTGCCAATTAGGGAGGGTGTGGGAAAGTGGGGAGGGAGGAGGACCGCTTCTACAAGGCCTGTCTGTTACAGCGATGTTTTTACACATACGACCCGGCAACTCAGAACTGGGGCTGAATGGGACGTGGAAGGGAGAAGTGCCTCTCCCTGAGTTAAAAGAGACTCCACAGAATCTTTACATGACACCCATGGGTGTTATTCAGCCCTGTCAACCAGCCCATCCTTTTATCTTGCCAAGGTAGAGAATTCAGAATGATACAGAGCTGATCTCAAAATCTCTCTGAGACAGAGAACCCACACGCTGAAGAGGATCTGTAGTATACTGATTAACGGGGTGGTGTGCACCCAGCTCAGACCTCCCGAGTCCAAAGTCCAGCTCTGCTACTTCCCAGCCGCGTGGCCTGGGCCGCAGATTCCTCCTCTGTACATCCCTCCTTCAGAGGGCAGTGATAGGGGCTTTAATCGTTTTAGCACAGTGGCTGGCAGATCGTAAATACTCAATAAATGCCAAGTGAGTTTATCAGAATAACAGCTTAGCGAGCTGAAGCAACCAAGGCTCATTCTTCTAGGCCCGTGGTCGGCAAACCGCGGCTCGCGAGCCACATGCAGCTCTTTGGCCCCTTGAGTGTGGCTCTTCCACAAAATACCACGGCCTGGGCAAGTCTATTTTGAAGAAGTGGTGTTAGAAGAAGTTTAAGTTTTAAAAATTTGGCTCTCAAAAGAAATTTCAATCGTTGTACTGTTGATATTTGGCTGTTGACTAATGAGTTTGCCGACCACTGTTCTAGGCCAACCCTCTCATTTTACAAATAAAGAAAGCAAGGGACTTGCCCAACTTCTCTAGCCCAGTAAGTGGTGGGGCTGGTACCAGAAACCAAGATCCTAACTCCCAGCTGAAGGCAGTTCCTACAACTACTATTAACACATCATCACATTTCAACCTTCCAACCACCCTGAGATACAGTGCTATTTTCTCCTACGTGATCTGCTATCCCTTCCTGTGACTTCATCTCCCTCCACTTTTCTCCTTGTGCTCCCACTCCAGCCACACTGGTCTCCTCCCTGCTCTTGAAACATGTCAGTCTGTCTGTCTATCTATCTATCTATCTATCTATCTATCTATCTATCTATCATCTATCGCCCTCCTGCCTCCTTCATCCTTGCTGCTCCCTCTGTCAGGGATGATCATCCTTATATAGTAAGTCCTCACTTAACATCATCAATAGGTTCTGTGACTTTAAATGAAATGTATAAAGACCCCAAGCTTACCACAGGCTAATTGATAGATACAAGAGTTAAGTTCCTACAGCACCTCATCAGCCTTATAACCAAACAACGTTAATCAGAAGCCCGCTGTATTCTCACTGTAGTCAGATCACTGCTCAAACCTACCTTATATAAAATGATAAGAGATCTGAAATTTCCTTCAAAATAATTCACTGGGCAGAAGGGGCAAGTGAACAACAAAACAGGATTGGTTCAAGTTGGTAATTGTTGAGATTGGGTAATGGATACAGGGAGTTTTCTATACCATATTTTTAAATTTAGGTTTGAAGTTTTCTCAAATAAAAGGATTTCTTTTTAAAACTCACATCATTACGTTAGTCTCTATTTTTGCATGTTTACATTTTTCCATAATAAAAGGTTTTTAAAGCTCACTTGTTTCTTATATTATTCTGTCTACTTTCAGATATATTTGAACTAAAAACTTAAAAAAAGAACGTATCAGAGGCCTTTCAGCTCTTCCACCACCCCATGCACACACCACACTAACCTCTCGCCCTGCATTTATTCTTCTTAGCTCTTATGACCACCTGAAATAGTACATGCTTATTTGGTCATCTCCTGTCTCCACTAACTAAAATATCAACTCCATGCTTCCTCTCACTGCTGGATCCACAGCAACGTAATAGTGCCTGACACACAGTAAATGTTTTTCAAGTGAACATTTGTTGAGTGAATCCCATTTTAAAGATTAGGAAACTGAGGCACAGCCTGATCTAGCAGCCCATTCTAAGCTGCCCAGAAAGCCAGTGATGGGGCCAGAATTTAAACACTGGTCCAGACCTCCTCTGTTCCCCAGGAGCTGAGAACCTACTCCTTGTTTCTACACACACACACACACACACACACACACACACACACACACACACGTGATGTTACCTGGAGGCACATGACCCAGGACCAAGAGAAACACAATGAGCAGAAGCAGCTGTGTCATGGCCACAGGGCTCCTGGGAGGCCACAAGAGGAGAGGAGCCAAGCCCGCCAAACCTAGCTGCCGGGGCCCAGCCTTTATTCAACTGCAGATCAAGGCCGGAGTGTGGGCAGCAGGAGACTTAGGTGGGAGTCTGAGGCCTGTGGTCTCAAGGCTGCAGCTGGACCTCAGCCAGATATGTGGGGAACTGGCTGGACACACCTTCCAAAGGTTGCTGAGCTCTGGAACTGGGGGCAGAATTTCCTGAAGCAAGTCTGGGGTCAGGAACTGAACAGCTTCCCCACCTGAGAAGGGAGGGAAAGCCTTGGCTTCAGAAAGACCTGCTTCAATGCCAGCTACTCCCTCTAACTGCTGTGACACCGTGGACAAGCCACTTAGCCTCTCTGAGCCTCAGGCTATCATCTAGGAAACCATCACAAGCCCCCCTTGCAAAGCTAACTGCAGGGAATTCCCTTCCTGAAGCCAAGGAGGTGAAACCAGAACCCACTGAGCTGTCCAAACAGCATGTATTCAGGCCTATGCAGGAAATGAGAAGAGTAATAGCTCCCCCAAAACAGAGAGTAATTGTTACCTAACTCATTTAGAAGATTAAACAAAATAATACAAAGTGTGGCCTGGCTAGTGTGGTTCAGTGGTTGAGCATCAACCTATGAACCAGGAGGTCACAGTTCGATTCCCGGTCAGGGCACATGCCCAGGTTGCAGGCTCAATCCCCAGTATGGGGTGTGCAAAAGGCAGCCAATCAATGATTCTCAGTATTAATGTTTCTCTCTCTCTCTCTCTCTCTCTCTCTCTCTCTCTCTCTCTCTCTCTCTCTCTCTCTCTCCCTCTCCCCCTCTCCCTTTCTCTCTTAAATTAATAAAAATATATTTAAAATAATAATAATACAAAGTGTGGCATCCAGACCCGCACGCAGCAGCAAGAAATGCCTGGGGCTTGTTAAAGGTGAAAATTCTCAAGCTCTACCCAAACGTACTGAATCTAAAGCTCGGGAGTGGGTCTCAGCAAGCTGTGGCTTAAGAAGCCCTCCGACTGATTCGAGCATATTGCTAAAGTTTGAGAACCCCAGAGATAGATCATATGTGTACAGAGCTTAGAACAGCGTCTGGTACACAGGCATCTGAGTTGCATCTTGAAAGATGAGGAAAGTATTCCAGACAGAAGAAACATAATGTGCCTGAAGTGCGGGGCAGGGCCAGAGCAAGGAATTTGTTGAGAGGAGATGGGAAATGGCCCTGAAAGGACAGTTTCTTTTTAAAACTCACATCATTACATTATTTGTAGGTTTGCATGTTTCCATTTTTCCATAATACAATGTTTTTTAAAAGCTCGAGTTGTTTCTTGTATTATTCTTTCACTGTCATGTACATTTGAAATAAAAAAAATTTTAAACTTTTTCGAGAACTTTCACCTCTCCCACCACCCCACCTGCACCACTACACTAACGCCTTGCCCTGCTTTTATTTACAATGGGCCTTGAATACCCAGTTCAGGCTTTTCTATTGTAGACAATTGGAAGTTTTGTAACAAAGGTGTAACCTGTTTAGATTTCAGTTTTATTTTTTCCCTTTATTTTTTAATTTATTTTTTGATATATTTTTTTTATTGATTTCAGACAAAGGGAGAGGGAGAGATAGAAACATCAATGATGAAAGAGAATCACTGATTGGCTGCCTCCTGCACGCCCCCTAGTGGGCATTGAGCCCGCAAACGGGCATGCGCCCTTGACCAGAATTGAATCCCGGACTTTTCAGTCCAAAGGCTGACGCTCTATCCACTGAGCAAAACCGGCTAGGGCTTTAATTTATTTTTTTTATTAAATTTATTGGGATGACATTGGTTAATAGGATCATATACGCTTCAATCATGCATTTCTATCATACATGATCTGTATATTGCATTGTATGTCTACCACCCAAAGTCAACTCATCTTCTGTCACCAAATACTTGTAGATTTAAGTTTTAAATAAAGAAACAGAAATCCAGCCCTGGCAGGTTGCTCAGTGGTTAGAGCACTGGCAAAGAGTACAGGGTTTGATTCCAGTCAAGGGCATGCACCTCAGTTGTGGGGCCCCCAGCCCCGGTGGGAGCACCTGTGGGAGGCAACCAATCAATGTGTCTCTCTCACATTGATGTTTCTCTCTCTCTCCCCTTCCTTCCTCCCTTCCAGTCTCTCTGGAAATCAATAGAAAAAAATACCCTTGGGTGAGGGTCCCTTCTCCACCCACCTCGGGAGAATTAAAAAAAAAAAAGAAAGAAAGAAAGAAACCAAAATCCAAAGAACAGAGGTGGAGCTGGGACTTAAACTTGCCTCACTCCCAGACAACGGATGACTGCACCACTCCCAGCCCATCTTGTAGGTGGGGAAGGAAACTTAGAGGGCCAAGCCACAGAAGGAAGCCAGGCGGGAAGGGGCTCCGCCGCTGTGGGAGTTGCCCTGAGCTGGACACTTGGACCCCTTCAGCCATGGCAATGAGCCCCACCCACAGGTACAGCCAGTCTCCCCGGGCCTCACATACATACCTGCTCCAGTTCCTCATGACCTAAATGGAAGCACCCTCCCCAAGAGCTTAGATCCTGGCCCATAGATGGCCAAACTCACTTCCCTACAGCCAACTTCTCTTCTATAACCAGGACCACAGTGTCTCTTTCCTCCTCCTACACATGCCTGGGAAAAGAAAAGATTAAAAAAAAAAAAAGCTATAGACCCGCGATAGAAAGGGACAGTAGGCTGAGAGGTTCCTGAGTCGCAGGTCCAGGTAAGCCTGGGTATGTTCATCCTTAGTGTTGATTAAATCCAGGCAGAGTGCTCAGACCATACCAAGCACAACACAAGTGCTCAATAAATATGAATCGGAGAGTGGACAGCAATTCTTCCAGGTACAGGACAGCCCTAGCTTCCTAGGGTGCTTAACGGAGAATTTGGTGAGTGAATGAATGATGCAAAAATAAGATACTCCGAACTCCCCAGTGCAGGCTTCCTGGACTCCCCTCCGCCCCTCAAGCCGCCTTCCAAAATTAATTCTCCGTCCATGCAAAGCAGTTTCTGTAAGTGGAGTCCGCGAACTCTACACCAGAATCACTTGGGCACGTGTTTAAAAGGCGGATGCCCGAACCCCTCCCAGGACTGCGGAATCTGCCTCGGGGTGGGGCCTGGGATTCTGAATATTCAACAAACTCCCCAAGTGGTTTTTGTAAGCACCAAGGTTGTCGGGGCGCCCCATTGCTGGAGTGGGTAGTTGTGGGTGCACAGATGATCCAGACCCACTTCCTTCTCTGGCCCCCACCCCAACACTGCCACCCCCACCCTAGACAAAGGCCGTGAGGGGGCGGGTCAGCTGACCCCTGCGTGAAGTCACTCAGCGGCCAAGGCCTCGGGGCGGGGACCCCGGGGCTGTCCCGCTGGGGCGGGGCTGGACGGGGCGGGGTCGCGGCTCCTCCCCCGCCGGGGCGGCGGGGCGGCAGGGCGGCGGGGCGGGACAGGCCGGAGGGGCTGCGCGCCGAGGCGGTGGTACAGCCTGGAGCACCCGGCAGCTGCGAGCCAGGGACCCTGGACCCCTCCCCAAGCCGAGGTAAAGGCCCGCGAAGCCCGCCGCCAACTTAGTCAAGTTGGAGCAGAGTTCGCCCGGCGCCTGCATGGGGGTGTTCTGCGGGGAGGCGGGGCGAGGGGGGCCACCAACTCGCATCCCAGGGGTAAGGGTCCTTCCAACTGGGGCCCAGAGGGTTGGGTAGCCCCGGACAAGAACCCCGCCCGGATTAGGGGCCTCACAACCAGGGCCCGGGGCTGGGCAAGTTGGGACTCTGACTTGAAGAATGGCACATGCACTCCCGGCCCTGGAGGTCCCCCTCCACCCCCTGCCAGGACCCTGTCCTGTCACCAAGCCTGGCCCCCGCAGCCTCGAAGCCCCCGCCCCCCAACAGCCACTGGAGGCAGTGCCAGCCGCTGCTGAATTTTTCACGTAGGGGGCGGGCCGGACACGCCGTTCCCATGGCATCAGGGCGCTCGGGTTACAGGGAAGGGAACCCCCAGACCCCTATGCGCTTCAGGGTCCCAGCCCACCCATTCCTGCCTCTTCCGCAGCCCTCTAGAGGCGGGGCAGCGGAAGTGACCCCTCCCCAGGGGCCCTTACCCCTCCTCCATAACCCCTGTGGGAAGGGGCGTACCGGGTAATTCACATCCTTTCAGAACGTGGGTCTAGTGTTCTGAGTGAGAGAGGCAGGTCAGTGTACACGGTGTGTGCGTTCCGTGTGGACATCACCTCGCTGCTGCCCCTCTGCTGTCCGTGTGTCTTGGGGGAGGGGATCATCCCCAAGGCACAGGAACCGGCCTCTGGGTGTACATACATGTGTGTGCACAGCTTGCACACTCACCCTCCCAGCCTGACCAGGCAGACCCTGGGCCTGAAGCCGGAAAGCCCCCTCCTTGGGGGAGGCGCCCGCTCCTCCCATTTGGACAAGAGGGGCTCTGGAGGAAGCTACCTCAGGGCCCTGCAGAAGGGGCTCACAGCACCTGCTCACCGCCCACTCCCCTTCTTACTCACAGAAGGAGGAAGGAAGGAGCCAAGTCCCCCTCCCAAGGATGACACTAAACACCCAGCAAGAAGCAGAGACGCCCTTGCGACGGCGAGCCAGCACCCCGCTGCCCCTGTCCTCCCGGGGCCGCCAGCCTGGCCTGTGTGCAGCACCTTCCACTTCCACACAATCCCGGCACCCACGGCTGGGCCAGTCGGCCTCCCTCAACCCTCCCACCCAGCAATCTTCACCTGCCACCGAGGGTTGGTCCTCTGAATCCAGCGACTCTGAAGGCTCCTGGGAGGCCCTCTACCGCGTGGTGCTGCTGGGAGATCCTGGCGTAGGGAAGACCAGCTTGGCCAGCCTCTTTGCAGGGAAGCAAGAGCGGGAGCTCCACGAACAGCTGGGAGGTAGGGACACTGGGCTGGTCTGGAATGTGGCCAAAGGAGTGATCAAGGGCACAAGGCTGCCAGTGACAGTTGTACAACTCATGCACTGCTCAGCTCATAGGGGCGTCATTCACGACTATGACGTGAATATGCCCCTAGAGTTACACAGGGCACAGCCTGCACATTGGCTGTGGGAGAGAGATTCCTTGAATAGTGAGAATTTTGCCAGTTTTCATGGGTGAGAGAGATGGGATTGAGACTCAAGTATAAAGAAATGGTGGACTTCCACCTTGCTTAGAAACCCCTAGCCTCAACTCTCCCCTGACTCTTGGATCACCCCAGCTCCATAGATAACCACCCATGTGGCAAAACTAAAATCCTGCCCAAAGTGGAGACTCTCAGACACCAAGTTCTGGGCCCTAGGTTCCTGTATCCTCAAGAGATGCCGTGAACAGAGGCCCTAGGATGATGGGGGACGGGTATAGGACAGAGGAAATGAGGATAGGTTTTTGCAGGACTGGCCGAGAGGACTAGGGTAAGTGGGGTGGGGAGTTGGTTAAAAGCAGAGAGAAGGTGGGGACTCTCTAGCCAGGCCCTTTCTCCAGGCTCTGCCTCTCTAAGAGTGACAACCCATGCAAGAGGTGTGCATATGTGCACCTTTAGGTGTGACAAATGGGGAGACTGAGGCCCAGAGAGGGTAACATGACCTGTAAGCCACGGACAGAGCAGGACTGGAGAATTCCCAGCCCAACTTTAACCCCACCACCCCACACTCATTCAGTCAGCAATAACAACAACCAATGCTGTCTCAGTACCCACTGTGTGCCCCATACTATGCTGGCAGCTGGGGAGACATGGGCTCCTCCTCCAGGAGCTTCTTGACCTATCAGGAGAAACAGGCATCACACGAGTGTGGTGAACACTTCAAGGAGAAGTAGAGGGGGTGCAGTGACCATAAAGAGGGGCTAGGGAGCCACATCTTCCGCAGGCCTGCCCTTCCTCCTGAGATCCAGCTCTTCCCTCCATTACAGAAGACGTGTACGAGAGGACCCTCACAGTGGACGGAGAAGACACCACACTGCTGGTCATGGACACCTGGGAGGCTGAGAAACTGGTATGGCATGAGCAGGATTGGGGGAGATGGGCGCTGAGCCTCATACCAGACCCCTCCAAAACCCACAGCTCCTAGGCAGCCTTTCCAACCAAAGACAGAACCTCATGACCTTCACCTCCTTTTCTCACTCCTCTGGTCCCCTCTCCACAGCCATGCCAGGATGTGCTTCTTCCCCTGCAAGCCTCTCCCTCGTTTTAGCCCCTCATCCCACTCCACTCACCTACATTGTGCAGAGGAAGGAACACTGAATTTAGCATCAAAATGTCTGAGGTTCAACCCCCTTTCTTTTTTTACCAGTTGTGTGGCTTTGTGCAGTTGACTTACCTGCTCTGAGCTTCAGTTTCCTCACCTGATATATGGGTCGATCATTCTTGCCTTCTTTACCAACTGTTTCTTTTCTTTAAGTCTTACGCAACTTCAGAGAGTTGAGCAGTTTTGAGCGTGAAAACATGCTGAACATGGATGAAGAATCATAAGTAATGACAACTCTTGTTAATTATAATTTAGTAGCTAGGGAAAAAGGAAACCAAAGGGTGTCCTTCCCTAGCCCCTTCTCGAGCAGGAAGAGAGCAGCAGGCAGGGGTATGTCCCTGTCATGTTTTTCTTATCTTGTTTGAGTTTTCTGTTTTTCTTGCTATACAAGTAGTACATGCTCACTATAGAACTCTGAAGAAATACAACCAAGCAAAGAGAAGGATCTAATAATCACCTGAGATTCCATATCTCTAAGGAGGTTCCTCCCCTAAAACTCAGGGAGGGCCTGGCCACAGAGGGTTTAGGAGGGCATGACAAAAATGGCTGACAGCTCTAGTGACAGGCCCAAAGGCTGGCGATGAAGGAGCTGTGTAGCCAATTCTTTTTAACAGGCATAAAAGGAAACCCAGGTCCAGATGAACATAATGATGATGATGATGCTCCTGACAGCAGCTGACATTTATGTAGCACCCTCTTCCTAAGTGTCAGCCCCTGTGCTAAACACTGGACATATATTATGACATTCAGTCAAGACAAAAATTATACAGTGAGCATTCTTCTGATCCCTATTCTATGATGAGGAAATGGAAGCTCCGAGAGGTTATGTGCCCAAAGTTCTCAGCAAGTGAGATTCAAACCCAGATCTGTAAGAACCCACAGCCTGCACTTTCATGTTCTAGGATAGCCCCTTCCTCTCCCCTGGGAGCATCACCTTCTGAAGCTCCAGCTGAGGTACCACTCCTTCACCCATTTGTTCATTAAGAAACACTTGCTGCCCTAACCAGTTTGGTTCAGTGGATAGAGCACCGGCCTGTGGACCAAAGGGTCCCCGGTTCAATTCTGGTCAATGGCACGTGCAGGAGGCAACCAACTATGTGTTTCTCTCACATCAGTATTTCTCTGTCTTTCCCTCGCTCTTCCACTCTCTCTCTCTAAAATTCAATGGAAAAATATCCTCGGGTGAGGATAAAAACAAAACAAACAAACAAAAAACAAGCAAAAGCACTTGCTGGGTATATATCATTGGCCAGGACACTGGAGACCCAGCAGTGAATAAGGTAGACATGTTTTCTGGCCTCATGGAGCTCACAGGCTGCTAAGGGAGGGGCTGTTTTTTTGGATGCTGGTAAGGGAGGGGCTACTTTGAGGATCCTATGGGGTAGAGTTCAGTGGATTAAGAAGAGTGATCAGCATGGGAGTTCCATTTGGGAGACGGAGGAGGAAGAGTACTGAACTAGAAGCAGGGACTGGGATTCTGTGCCCAGCTCTCTGCTTGGCCATGAGAAAGTTTTCTCTTCTCTGGCCCTTGGTTTTCCTACAAGTAAAATAAGAAAACTGAACCAGAGTCCCTGGTCAGTGACTGTGAAGGCAACTCCCAAACAGGGCCCATACAGTAGCAGCCTTGTTGGAATAAGCTTCCATTCCTCCCATCGTTGGGCTAGTCAGAGAGGCAGAATCTGATAGAACTGAGTGGACCTTTGGCTCATCCAGTAGCGCACTCACTTACTAGTATCTAACCATCAATTCTCTCTCTAGGGTCACCTGGAGAGAGAATTAAAAATCAAATTCTCAGGCCTCACCCCAGACCTCATGAATAAGAACCCGTATAAATAGAATCCTGGAATCTATATTTTAAAATCACATCCCAAGAGGTTCTTACCCACCAACCCATGCAGCAACTGGCTTTTTTGATCCTAACCATAGAGCAAATTCTTCATAAATATTTCTGCAATGAATGAATGGATGGCCAAGATGCACCATCTCATTCAACAGATGAGAAAACTGAGACCCAGAGGGAGGAAGGGACCTGTCCATAGTCAAGGTTGAAAACCCAGAATGAGCACCTACAAGCATCTGACTCAGCCCACCGTTATTTGACCTGAGGAAGGATCAACATGGCTCTTGAGAACTCAACCCCTTTGACAATGCTGTTGACAATGGATCTGATGCTTTTCTATTCATCTATCTTATTTGGTTATCAGATAACTTTTCTGGCTTCTTTCCCCCTCACAAACAATTCCTCCACCACACTCAGTATTTCCCACTCCTGCCCACTCTCTTCTCTCCTGCTCCACCTGCTCATCCTTTCAAATCCCACTCACAAGTCCACTGTGAACCCTTCCACACTCCACCAGGTTGGGTTCTTCTGGCCTCCCTCCCCCACCCCCATGGCTTCTCCAGCTACTTTCATATGGGTACTTATCACAGTGCATTATAACTCTCCATTTCCATAGCCTCCCTTCCAGACCATGAGCTTTTGGAGGGCAAGAACTGTGTCTTATAAAGTTGTTACCCAGGTGGTCCAGTCTGAGTGCTGTCCCTGACAACAGATCACCATCCAAAATGGAGTATCAAAATCATTCCAGTTCTTTCCTTTCCTTGGTCAAAACACTTGCAAGTACTCCACTTTCTAAAATGGCCTGTGCCTCTCCCACCCCCTATCCTTACACCCCACAGTTGCTCCTTCATCTCTTTAGAACCGTCCTGAAAATGCCTTCCCTTGAAATCAGCCTCCATCCTCACTTCTCTCCCTTTTTTTCTCTTTTGAGGAGACTGTAGAAGACCAAAAGAACTGTCTAATATGCCTGACCCCATTAAACAGGCAAAGCCAGAACAGCTAAGCAAACCCTCCTTAGCAGGAAGAGGAACCACCTTTTTTTTTTTTTTTTTTTTTTTTTTGTCTCTAGTGCCCAGCCTACAGAAGGAACCAAAGAATGAGAGAATGTAGTGAGGTAGTGTCATTAGCCCAATTTTTCAAGCAGAGAAACAGGCTCACAGAGGACCAGCATATCACTGCTTCGAGAAGAGAACAGGGAATTAGGGCAGAATTTGTCCCTCAAACCTATCCAAAGTGTAGACCTTAGCGCCATCCCACCCATTAAACCATCCCAGCCCCTTTCTCAGCCAAGGCCTAGGTAACCGCTGAGGATGGGCCTGGGGTCCCTCCCCTACAGGATGAAAGCTGGAGCCAGGAGTCCTGCCTGCAGGTGGGCAGTGCCTATGTCATCGTGTACTCCATCGCAGACAGAGGCAGCTTCGAGAGCGCCTCTGAGCTCCGCATTCAGCTAAGGCGCACACATCAGGCGGACCATGTGCCCATCATCCTGGTGGGCAACAAGGCGGACCTGGCACGCTGCCGGGAAGTCTCCGTGGAAGGTGAGCCCTCTGGTCCACCCTCCTTCTCCATATTCCTCTCAGCCCCACTGTCACTGTTCCTCCTCTAGTGTCTTCATCTCAGGGACTGCCTGCCACCTACCACCCCCATTCTGCATCTCCTTGCCTCTGCCTGAAAGCTAAGAACCATTCCTGTCTCCTCTCGCACTCCCCCAAACCAGTCCCAAAATCCTCCCTTAACCCCACGGTCCCTTCATCTCATTCCCATAGCCTCTGACTCATTCCGCTATTTCCACTTTAGCCTGGGCCAGCCTCCACCCTAATTCTATATCCCCACTTAATCAGTTCTCCTCAACAGCTGCCACAGCTTCCCAGAACCAGATCTGACCTTGTCACTTCTCTGCTTAAAAATTCCTGTTTGCTCTCCCATGCCCTTAGTCAGAGACACTTTATCCACCAGGCCTAATAGGCCTAGACCTATAGGCTTTTCAACTATTGAGACCTGAAAAATCCATTTATTGGCTGCAAAATAGAGCAAGAATTTATAAATTCAAAATTCAGAAAGCTTTAATTCTCTATGAAAAAACATGATATTGTGCCATCCAGCAACTGCAAACCAAAACATGTAAGTTACTAGTATATATAAATAGTACTTAAAGTGAGGTGGGGAATATTTTAACGTTTGACATATCAGATGGGACTCATAAAGATCTAATAATGGCCCTACTAACAGGGAACAATTTAAAAACTATAGAATCTGAGAACCAGAGAGAATAAGCCAGTTCCACTGGGCCACCAGCCCCTGAGGACTAGAACTCAGGTCCCTGCCTCCCAGCCCAATGGCATCCTGGAGATAGAAGACCATATGCTTTGTGAGCAGACCCCCAAAACTCCCAGGAGATTCTGTTAAAATGCAGGTTCCCAGAGCACATCCCAAACCTACTGAATCAGAATCTCTCCTCAGATAATTCTGAAGCACAAATTAGACTCCTTACCTGGCATTCAAGACTCTTCCCTACCTAAGCCTGGGCCCCTGCCTTCCTAACCTCATTCTGCCACCAGTATCACTCCCTAGCCTGTGAACTACTTCCTCAAAGCCAGATCTGACTTATTTCTGAGTGCCCTGGCACAATGTTTTGGGAAAGAAAAACCTGCTTCCCCGTCCAGACTGAACACTCCGCTTCCTACCTTTATCTCCTCCTCCACGCCCGCCTGTCCCGGCCTCCCAGAGGGACGCGCCTGCGCTGTAGTGTTCGACTGCAAGTTCATCGAGACCTCGGCCACCCTGCAGCACAACGTGGCCGAGCTCTTCGAGGGTGTGGTGCGCCAACTGCGCCTGCGCCGCCAGGACGGCGGCACCCGGGACTCCCCAGCGCCACGACGGCGGGCGAGCTTCGGCCAGCGAGCTCGGCGCTTCTTGGCACGCCTGACAGCCCGGAGCGCCCGCCGCCGGGCACTCAAGGCCCGCTCCAAGTCCTGCCACAACCTGGCCGTGCTCTGAGGCCGCCGGCCCAGGGTGGTGAACACTGGGGTGCACTACGCTCTGCCCACGCCACCGAGGGAGGGGCCACTGAGGGGCAAAGGCGCAGTGACCTGGAGTGCGCGTCGTGGGCCTTCCCTGCCCGCGGCCCTGAGGCCAGAACATCTGCCGGAGCCACAGCTTCAGGAGACCCTCCGCCACCGGAGGCGATGTACCGACTATGGGGCCCGAAGCCCAAGCTCGGCACACAGTAGGGAATTTTTTTTTACACGATTTGTGTATTTTTGTAAAAAACAAAACAACTTTTCTTTATCCTCGGGCTCTGGCCAACCCTCAGAAACACTACCCCCATCTTCCCACCCCCCCCCCACCCCCCAAAAAAAACACCACAGACTAGAAGGATGTCCCGTCTGAATGCCCAGACTTCTTTGGGGTTCATCCGGGCATCTCCACCTCCTACTCTCCCATCTACCCTGCTACAGACTGGGTTAGCCTGCTGACCTGTGTCAGGGTCAGTCAGTAAAGTCATTGGAACTATTATGCGTTCAGGTCTTCTCGCAGCCACTGGCACAGCCCCTGCCCCGGTCTTTGAGGGAGACACAGTGGAGTACAGCCGCAGTCAAGTGTGATGACCTCTTAGTTTCTCATTGGCCCATTTTTTTTAGATGATAGAGTCATAAAATATTATGTGGAAAGAATTTTAGCACTCATCCTGGCAATAAAAGAGCTGGTGTTTGTTGGGAGCTGTCTGTGTACTACGACGTCACAACTATTAACTAATCTTCACAACCCTGTTCAATAATTAGAAAACCGAGGCACAGGACGGTGAAGGCTCCTGCTCAAGATCACACAACTGCTGTAAGTGAAGTGGCCAGGATTTCCATCTTGTCAGTCTAGAGTCTGTACCCAACTTATCCAGTCCTCTTGGAGAATGTGTTAAAAAGCTATAGAGCCGTAGCCAGTTTGGCTCAGTGGATAGAGCATCAGCCTGCGGACTGAAGGGTCCCAGGTTCGATTCCACTCAAGGGCACGTACCTTGGTTGCAGGCACATCCCCAGTAGGGGGGTGTGCAGGAGGCAGCTGATTGATGTTTCTCTCTCATCGATGTTTCTAACTCTCTAGCCCTCTCCCTTCCTCTCTGTAAAAAATCAATAAAATAGCCCAGCCAGGTGTAGCTCAGGGTTGAGTATAATCCCAGGAACCAAGAGGTCACCGGTTCAATTCCCAGTCAGGGCACATGCCCTGGTTGCAGGCTCGATCCCCAGTGGGGGGCGTGCAGGAGGCAGCCAATCAATGATTCTCTCTCATCATTGATGTTTCTATTTCTCCCTCTCCCTTCCTCTCTGACGTCAATAAAAAAATTTTTTTTAATCAATAAAATATATTTTTTAAAAAAGCTATAGAGCCCCCGGGAAATGGACTTTCAAACACAATTTTGCATACAATTTAAAGAGGGGCAGGGAGTAGACTCCATGAAACTCAATCCACTTATCCCCAGGATGGACCCCCAATTTAGTCCAACTCATTCGTTTTTCAGAATGTAGAAGCTGAAGCCCAGAGAGGGGAAGTGAACACCCCAGAGTCACCCAGCCAGTGAGGGTGAGGACGAGACCCCAGGACCCAGCCTTCTATGTCTGTGCAGGAAGTAGGAGGTAGTGAGGCCTCTGGCTGGGGATGGGGTCTTGGGGTCAGGTCAGGAGTTTCCAGCTTAAGGTGAAGGGGTGTCACTAATTTGAAAAGAGAACAAGATGTAAACAGTTTGGACCACGTGTCCCTGATTCCTGACACCACTGTCCCCAATCAGCTGCCCTTCCAGATGCCTCAGCCCCATCCCCCCCCCCCACCATGGGTCCTGTCCGTGCCACCAGGAACAGGGTGCCAAGAAAGAGTAAAGCAGGGGCAGGCAAGCCATAGCCTCCAGCTGTAACATTCACCCCCACCCCCACCCCTGACCATCTTGCCAGCCAGGCACCGATGGCACTGATTTCCCTGTCCCAACTCCATCCTGGGGAAGGGAAGGGAGGAGGGTCTTCCCCCACCCAAGCTGTCCCCAGCCTCTGGTCATGGGGGAGGGGCTGTAGTTGTGGAAAGTTGGCAGAGGCAGCCGGCAGCAGCCGGGAGAGTGGAAAAAATGATATCAAACCCGGAAAAATGCAGGCCGGATGGAGGGCCTGAGTCGGCCCTGGGAGGTGAGAAGGAGGGAGGGCAGGAGAGAGGGAGGGATGGGGCCCCACAGGCTGAGAAAGGAAGAGGGGCCAGGGAGAGAGCACAGAAGCTATTTCTGAGAAAACTGAGGACTATCCTATCATTCTTTCCTTCATCCACTAATACTTATCAAGGGCCTACTAAGTGCAGGACACAGTGCCAGGCTCTGGGGAGATGGCAATGAATAGAATGAGTAGGACGCTGTTCCTGGAGCTCAGAAACTGGGCAGGGGGGATGGGGGATGGGGAGGGGAAGGGAGCAGATGGAAAACAAGTGAATAAAATAATTACAAACTTAGAAGGAGCTAAAAGTCAGGGTGGTCATAGAGGGCTCTAAAGACAATCCAGTCCAATCCACTCAACTCATAGGTGGGGCAACTGAGGGCCAGAGAGGGAGAGGGCTTACCTGAGGCTCCTGGGAGTGTGAAAGAAATCATTGAGACCAGTATTGGGGGGGGGGGGGGAGGGGAGGGGAGGGAAGAAAGAAAAAAATAGTGCAGACCAATGTGTGTGTGTGTGTGTGGGAGGGAGTGCAGGGGGGAAATAGTATGCAGCCACACCGTGTTTGAGGTCAAGGACCCTGAACCAGGGGGTCTGTGTTCAAACCCTACTCTCCTAACACCTCTGTGTGCCTTAGTTTCCCCATCTATAAAACAGGATTCATGACAATTTCTTCCTTCAGAGTTGATGTGAGGATTAAATTACTTATGATGTGTAAAGTACTTAAAGCAGTTCCCACAGCTAGGAAGATTCAGTAAATGTTGGTTCCTGCTACCTATATATATAAAAGCCTAATATGCTAATTGTCCCTCTGACCTTTTGACTATTTGACCAGTCGCTGCAATGCTCACTGACCACCAGGAGGCAGACCCCTGACCAGTAGGTCAGCTTGCTGCTGGGGTCCTGCTGATCAGGACTGGGAGAGACAGGCTGGACACACCCTAGAACTCTCCCTCAGTCCCTTCCTGGCCCCAATTATGCACTGGTGGGGTCCCTCAGCCTGGCCTGTGCCCTCTCACAATCCGGGACCCCTTGGGGGATGTCAGAGAGCCGGTTTCGGCCTGATCCCCACAGGACAGGCTGAGGGACCCCACTGGTGCACAAATTCATGCACGAGGCCTCTAGTTATATAATAAGACCTTGGGGAAACCAGGGTTTATTGAGGGTAGGGTGTTCTGAGACTGTGAAGACTTGCTTGAAGTCCTTGCCCTGCTATGACACTGGAAAACTTTAGGAAAATGTCTTCCACTCTTGAGCCTCAGTTTCCCCACACATAAAATAAAGAGATTGAATCTGAACTTGTATTACATATTCATGTACTCATGTTTACTGTCTGCGTCCCCCACAGGAATGAAGGCTCCGTGAGGGCAGGGCCCTCAACACTGCTCTCTCCCGAGCACCTACAGTAGTGCCTGGCTCATAATAGGCAATCGGTAAATATTTGTTTAGTGGATTAATTAGCCAATCTGTAAAATGGCCCTTCCAATCCTGACCTCTCTGATTCTAGGAGTCTGTGAATAAGGTATGGGTGGGAAAGCATGTGAGAAATCATTGAGACCAGTATTGGGGGAGGGGAGTGGAAAGAGAGGGAAGAAAGAAAGAAATAGTGCAGACCAATGTGTGTGTGTGGGGGGGGGGGGGAGTGCGGGGGATATTCCTCCTAGGGACACAGCCAGTTATAGTCTAGAAAGTTATTTCTCATCCACATAAACAAATTGGTGTGGGGGTGGGAGGGGATGCTAACTTTGTTTTAGTACTTTCTGTGTGCTAGGCCCCATGCTATGTGCTTGCTACACATTTTCTCCATCTCATCATCACCATAACCACCTACTTGGTATGTACCATTCAAAGATGAGCATATCGAGCTTAAGAGAAACCAAAAAATTTGCCCAAGACCACACAGCAGGAAAGGGCATTCAGGATTTACTCTCAGACTGGAAGAAACTGCTGTCTTCATTATACAATTAGGGAAACTGAGGCTCAGAGAAAGGAGATGAATTGCCCAAGGTCATCCTATATAATAAAAGCCTAATATGCAAATGGCGGAATGACTGGTCGCTATAACACACACTGACCACCCGGGGGCAGATGCTCAATGCAGGAGCTGCCCCTAGCCAGCAGGCCCCAGCCAAGCAGGTGCCAGCAGGGCTCCCCCCGATCGCCCTGCCGGTCACCTCACAGATCGGCTCTGATCACTGACCAGGCCTAGGGACCCTACCCTATGCACGAATTTCTTGCACCAGGCCTCTAGTGTAATAATAAGGGCAAACAATTATAGCACTCTTATTATGTATCAGGTGCTGTGCTAAGTGCTTTTCATATATTAAATCCTCAAAACTGGTCAGTATTGCCCAGCTGCGGTGGCTCAGTGATTGAACCTATGAACTAGGAAGTCACAGTTCTGATTCCCGGTCAGGGCACATGATGGGGTTGCTGGCACAATCCTAGGTAGGGAGTGTGCAGGAGGCAGCGGATCAATGATTCTCTCATCATTGATGTCTCTATCTCTCTTCCTCTCTGAAATCAATAAAAAATATTTTTAAAAAACTGGTCAATATTATCACCATGCCAGTTTTCAGGTAGAGAAACTATAGCATAGAGAAGTTCAATACCCTGCTAGGATTGCACAGTTAGCAAATAATAGAGCCAAGATTTGAACCAGAGAAATCTGGTCCCGTGGTGTTATTGCACTGTCTGTCGGTACAGTGAGTCTGGAGCAGCCTGGTGTAAAGAGGGAGGTGTCCTTTGCCAGCACCCTGCTGCCTGGGCTGGGGGCAGGGTGGAGAACAAAAGCACACTGAGAGTATCCTCAGCTGACAGCTGGGACTTTCCACCTTAAGGGAGGGTGGTGTTATGGAAAAAATGATAAAACTCTGGAAAGATGAACGTCTCCCAGGGGCCCCAAGTTTCCTCGGAGCCCCACCCCCCTTGCCACAAACTGTGCCGGCCTGATCCAGATGAGATGAAGGCCACCTGGATCCTGACACACCCCAGCCGGGCTGCTCAGATACGAGGATCACTGACCTTCATGGAAAGTTCCAATATCTCAGCCAGGGACACAAAACTTCCACTCAGGGACCCCCAAGGAATCCGGGTCAGGTTGGGACTCCCTGTCCTTGGATGGTGGGAAATTCACGTCTCCTGGGGCAATTCAATCCTTCCTTCAGCAAACCTTGACCAGGGAAGGGAAGGAGGATAGAGAGGGTCATCGCTGGCTCTATAAAGAGTATGAATCACTCAGCTCTGCCATGAGCGTGTGACCCCAGGCAAATAAAAATACACAGAGTGAAGGGGTTAAGGTAGAATCCTCTATGTGATGCTGTCTCAAGAATATTTGAATACTCTAGTTCCACAGCTTGAAAAAAATATACAAGTTCAGTTTCAATTTCAGCCGTGTTCCCTTCTGTTCAGTTCAGGGTTCAGTTAAAAATAATACGAATGATGGAATGGGAGCTCTGGGTTCAGCAGTGTGTGCAGTTTGCCCCAGTCCCATCTGGTTCAAGTTCAAGGCTGGAAGAAAAGGCTGTTCCAGTTACTGTGCTGCCAAACACACCACCCCGAAGCTCAGTGGCATAAAAACAGTCATTTTATTATACTTACATATTTTGTGAGTCAGGAATCTGGGCAAAATGTGTACAGCTTCTCTCTGGGGCCTCAGCAGGGCAACTCAGGGACTGGAGTGACTAGATTTCTCTCACAGGTCTGGTGTCATCACTCACATGTCTGAAGGTTGCTATTGGCAGGAGCTGGAATGTCACCTACACGTGGCCTGATGGATTTGTTTCCTATGGCTGCTATAACAAATTGCCATAAACTTCATGACTTAAAACAGCACACATGTATCATTTTACAGTTCTGTAAAATAGAAGTCCAACATGGGTCTCACTGAGCTAAAATCAAGGTGTCCACAAGGTTGCATTTCTTTCTGGAGGCTCCAGGGAAGAATCTATATCCTTGCTTTTCCACTTCTAGTGGCCTCCCACTTTCCCTGGCTCATGACCTCTTCTTCCATCTTCAAAGCCAACAAGGTCGGGACAAGTCTGCCGCATGCTGCCATTTCTCTGGTTCTCCCTCTCTTGCCTCCTTCTTCCACCCTTGCGATTACATTGAACTCACCCGAATGATTCAGGATAACCTCCCAATTTTAAAAGTCAGTGTAATGGCAACCTTAATTCCATTTCTGACCTTAATCCACCTTTGCCAGGGATTGGAGGACATGGACAGTTCGAGGGGCTGCTATTCTGCCTACCGTAACAGGAGAGAGTGAGATATGGAGGAAGGGTGTGGCTGGGTCTTCTCTCTCTCTTTGCACATACACAGTCCACCGTGTTTTAATGAATGGAGAGCCCCTACATTAAAGGGTAGCCTCCCAGTGGAATGTCAGGAGCTCTGGGATGCTGTCCCCAGAGTCTGGACTTACTTTTCTTCCTCAAGTCCATTCTTCTCTTCAAGAGCTCCAGCTTCTTCAAACCATCAGTGGGCAAATCTCCATCTGCCTTTTAGAAAACCCCGCTCCCTACCCACCAATGTAAGCCTTGCCTCCGAATTATCTCCCTCCCGAGCAGTACATCTTCAGAAGTCTGAGGTATTGGGGGCAGATTAAGGCTCCAAGTGCCCCAGCAAGACAATCAAGGGTGTTCTTAGTTCTTCTAGTCTTACAGGACAGTCCAGAGTGTGACACTCCAAATCCAGTTCTCTTCAAGGTTTGCCCACCTGTGTGAATGAGGTTGGTGACCATTTTACATGGCCAATTGCCTAGAAAGTAATTGTTGAATATTACACACAACTGCACTAACTCAAATGCTCACTGTATCAGAAAGGTAATATAAATCAGTGAAGTAGGCTGGGTGAAGGACATTAAGGAACATCAAGGTCTGAGGCAAATTGGAAGCACCTGTCCTGCCCCTTGGGGAGGGACACAACTAAACTGCCTATTACTGCTGTTAGAATATGAACCCCATGTTGCCAAATTTTTTTTCTTTTTTTTTTCCACAAAAGCCAGCAATCCAGATATTTGTGTGAAGTATCTCAATTCTTTTTTTTTCTTTCACATTTTTATTGATTTCATAGTTGAAGGGAGAGGGAGAGAGAGATAGAAACATCAATGATGAGAGAGAATCATGAATTGGCTGCCTCCTGCACACCCCCTCCTGGGGATTGAGCCCACAACCCCCGGCATATGCCCTTGACTGGAATCAAACCTGGGACCCCTCAGTCCACAGGCTGACCCTCTATCCATTGAGCCAAACCGGCTAGGGCTCAATTCTTAAATCATTATTGCTAATTCCAATTTTTGAAAACCCTAGACAGGAGAAACAAAATATGTCCACCAGCCAAATTCTGACCAGAGGCTGACAGTGTGTAATCTCTGATCCAAACCCAGATAGTGATAGAGAAATGTAGTCTCAGTCACCCCCGGCCTGCAAGGTCACCCCTCATACCAGATTATAAAGAACAGCTTGTTCCTTTTTTTTTTTTAAATATATTTTATTGATTTTTTACAGAGAGGAAGGGAGAGGGAGTTAGAAACATTGATGAGAAACATCAATCAGCTGCCTCCTGCAACCCCCCAACCCACTGGGGATGTGCCCGCAACCAAGGTACATGCCCTTGACCGGAATCGAACCTGGGACCCTTGAGTCCGAAGACCGACACCCTATCCACTGAGCCAAACCGGTTAGAGCTAGCTCCTTTCTTTTGTTCAACTCCTCTCAGTCTCCTTTCCACAGGTGACTCTCCAGGCCCATTGGGATATCAAAGGTGCCCAGGCCCAGTGGTATATTTTTTAAATTGAACTTTGAATTACAGAAATAATAGACTTTCATTATAAGGATATGTCAAAACAATAGAAAATAGATGCATTTGTCTGTTAAGCTGCCCTCAGCTACACATGATAGAAATCCTTGTAAGGATATTTTCTCACAAGAGTCCAGAGGTAGGCAATGTTAAGGTTGATTCATCAGCCTGGAAATGCCAGGACACTGAGTGTGCAGCTGCATAATTCTCTAGGCTTTTTCTTCATGGTTGCAATATGGCTGCCACAGCTCCAAACATTCACATCCTCACACCAGTATCCCAAGTCAGAATGGAAGGGGAAAGGTCAGAAAGACGTTATTTTTTTTTACCAAGGAGGAAGTTGTTCTCCCAGCAGTTTCCCTTTATATCTCACTGACCAGACTGATTCTCATAGCCACCTCTAGCTGCAAGAGAGGTTGGGAAAGCAACTATTTGGCAAAAATGAATGCGATTGCCACATATGGCGTCGGCCAATTACAATTCATCCCTTGCTGCCCTAACAAGATGGCTTGGTGAGCAACGGAGAAGTGGTTATGGGTCGTTGAATGGGTGGATTTGGCATTTGTCACAGAACTCCTTTTATTCTTCCCCCAGTTCCACTCTTCTCCGTGGAGTTACCCACCCTTGGCATTTTATGATGTACTCGTCCAGATGTTTTTGCCTACTTACCTATACGCTGAAGCAGACATTTGGCAATTTTTCTTTTCTTCCACGCTGTCAGGGCTACGATTTTGCTGTTCTTCTCTTTTTCATGGGTCAAGAATAAACCTGATTGCTCTAAGCCAGAGATTGGCTTAAAGATGGACTACAATCCAGCTGTGGTCAATGAGGTGTGAGGGAAGTTGGCTAGAAGGTTCTAGAAAAAGTTTCTTTGCTCTCACAAAAGTGCTAAGACACAAACAAAAAAAGACCTTCAGCAGAAAGGGACAGTCCCTTTTCTTCTACTGGTCATAGAGATGTATGCATGTGATGCCTGGAACTATAGCCAACATCTTGAAAGTATGACGGAATCTAGTCAGAGAATAGCAAAGTAGGAAGATGGGAAGTACCTAAGCCACTAACAATGAAGTCCAGCCACTGACTTAACCATTCCTGAGGCTGCCCCACCTCTGAACTTATTGCTAGGTTAGATAATATGTTTTCAATGCTGAAGCAAATTATCTTGAGGATTTCTGTACCTAAGTCAAAATCATCTGACGTATATAGGTTTAATTTGCTTGTTTAAAATATATTTATTTACTTATTTCAGAGAGAAAAGGCGAGGGAGGGAGAGAGATAGAAACATCAATGATGAGGGAGAATTGTTGGTCAGCTGCCTCCTGCACGCCCCACACTGGGGATCGAGCCCGCACCCAGGCATTTACCCTGACCGGAATCGAACCGTGACCTCTTGGTTCATAGGTCAGCACTCAACCACTGAGCCATGCCAGTCAGGCTTACTTGGCTTTTTTTACCCACATAAATGGGATCACACTTAATATGCATTAGGACTGAATTTAGTTGCAAAGGATGAAACTCAAAATAGCAGTGATCGAAACAAGATAGGAGTATATTTCCCTCTCACGGAAAGCAAGTTCAGAAGCAGGCAGTCCAAGGCTGGCATGCATCCCACAGTGCACGACCCTGGCTCCTTCTATCTTTTGGGTTCACCGTCTTCCATCCCACATGCTGCTCAAGCTGCAGCTATCACATCCTAAACTCCAGCAGCAGGAAGCGGTGAGGAGCCCAGAAAAGGCCCGCCTCTCGGAAGGTGCACACGTTAAGCCACTGCTGACATCTCATTAGTCACGTCACCACACATCACTGCAAAGGTGTCTAGGGTATTTTATTCTGAATAGCCATATACCAACTCAAAATCAGGGACTTTATGTTCAAGGAATGATAGGACAAACATTGAAGGGCAACGAGCAATATATATCTGCCATGACACTCTAAGTATTCTCTGTAATTTGCTTTTTTGTTCAATTTATCCTGATTTGATATGCAAGCCAATATATACAAATGTACCTTATATTTTGACATTTATTTTGTTCTTTTTTAGACCTTTTGAGAACCTTCTTCTTTTTTAATATATGCATTTAACTCCATATTAGAAAAAAAGCTATGTAAGTTATATAAAGCTCTAAATTTCCCTCTAAGTACTGCTCTAGATACATCCCACAAATTCTGGTGTGTTGTATCTTCATTATAATTCAGTTTAAAATATTTTCTAATTTCCCCTGTGATTTCTTCTTCCCATAGGTTACCCAGATGTATAGTGATATATAGTGTATAAATTTCCAAATATTTGGGGTGGGAGTTCTATATGTCTTTTTGTTATTGATTTATAATTTAATTATATTGCAAATTTGAGACTTGTTTTATAGTTCGACATGCGGTTTTTCATGATCCATGTTCCGTGTGCACTTGAAAATAATATGCATTCAGCCATTGTTGGTTGTAGAGTTCTAAAAATGTCAATCAGGTCAAGGTTATTGATAATGCTGTTCAAGTATTCCATATCCAAAATGATTTTATCCCTACTTGTCTTATCCATTGCTGAGAAAGGAGTGTTGAAATCTCCTTTTGGTCTGTCCATTTTTTCTTTTCCTTGTTCTTTTTCATCGCTGCAAAATATTCCTCAGTATGGATATACATATTTCCCCCATTGAAGGACATTAAGGTTATTGTAAATGGTTTGCCCTTATAGTGTGCACTGAATATTCTTGAACACATAGGAGAAATTACCGAATTCAAAATTACTAGGTCAAAGGGCACGTACATTTTACATTTTGACAGACACTGCCAAATGGCCCTCCAAAAGGACTGGTTTTGCTTATATTCACACCAATAGTGCCCAGTTCCCCACACCAGGATCCACATTAGCTATCACTAGTTACAATATTATAATTTATAAGAAATATACATGTGTGATCACTCAGATGATCAAAATATATTTCTCAGATATATCTGGTCTTTACCCATACAATTCCTGGCTCACAGCTTCCAAAATCCTTGAAATTTCCTGAATGATAAGGCAATGGGAGCATCTTTTGATGTAATATTTGGTCTTATTATTCATAACAAGCCCCTTTCCACTACAACTGAATTTATGTTAGTGAAAGTGATTTTTTGGAAAGCACCTAAGGACAGGGTCTGGCTGCCAAGGAACCCACCATGAATAGAGGTATGGAACTTCCAGTTCCACCCCCTGACTTCCTGGGAGGAGAGAGAGGCTTAGAGGTGAGTCAACCACCCATGGCCAATGAGTTACTCAATGATGCTTACATAATGCAGCCAGCCTCCAGGGGGTTCAGAGACCCTCCCGGTTGGAGAATCAGAACACCCCCAGGAGCCAGCACACAGGGCCCCAAGCTTCACAAGGACAGACGCTCCTTTGTTTGGGACCTCACCGTCTGGCTATTGATTTGTATCCTTTAATATCCTTTTGTAATAAATAAACTATTTTGTTGGTAAAGGGTTTTCCTGAGTTCTGTGAGCCATTCTAGCAAATTAATCAAATGCAAAGAGAGGGTCATGAGAACCTCTGATGTATAGCCAGTTGGTCAGAAGTACAGATAACACGCTGGACTTGCGATTGGCATCCCAAGTTGCAGGGGGTCATTGGAACTTCCTGTCTGTAGTTGATCAGTCAGAAGCACAGGTAACAACCTCAGCTTGCAATTGGAGTCTGAATTGGAGGACAGTCTTGTGGGACTGAGCCCTTTACCTGTGGAGTCTGATGCTATCTCCAGGTAGATAGTCTGAGAATTGCTTGTTAGTCTGGGGAAACACACACACACACACACACACACACACACACACACACACACACACGTACAGGAATTGGGTTCAGGACACCAAAAGACCAATCTTTTCTCATTTGATATTCTCTTGGGAAAGAAAGTGTCTTATTGCTTTCTTTGTATTCCCCTAATTATAACAAAGTTGAGCAATATTTCTCTCAATGACTGTGCCCTTAGCTGCCCAAAACTCCAGTGAAGCTTTGAAATTACAGTTCCTAAGAGCTGGATTAAATTTTTTTAAATATATTTTTTATTGATTTCAGAGAGGAAGGAAGAAGGAGAGAGAGATAGAAACATCAATGATGAGAGAGAATCATTGATCGGCTGCCTCCTGCACACTCCCCACTGGAGATCGAGCCTGCAACCCAGGCATGTGCCCTTGACCAGAATCGAACCTGGGACCCTTCAGTCCACAGGCCAACGCTCTATCCACTGAGCCAAACCGGCTAGGGCTGGATTAAATTATTAGCCTAGGCTATTCTACTCTTCATTATCTGCCTAGAGTAGAAGGATGTGTTTTTTCTTCCAGTTACCAGAGCCTTGGTTAGAACAGGGAGTCTGGAATCAGCCAAACCTGAGTTGGACTCCCTCTGGCTCAGCCATTTGACAGCTGTGTGACTGAGGGCAAGTTACGTAGCTTCTCTGAACCTTTGGAGCCTCAGCTTTACAAAATGGATGACAGACATTTTGCACACGTGTTAGATGGATTAGAAAGCAGGTGTGTAAGGCGCCTAGCACAGCATCTGGCACCTAGTAGATACTAATATAACAAATTAATTTTTTAAAAATAGGTATTCAGTCCAGCTGGCATGACTCAGTGGTTGAGCATCAACCTGCAAACCAGGAGGTCATGGTTCGATTCCTGGTCAGGGCACATATCCCACTTTGTGGGTTTGATTCCCGGTGGAGAGTGTACAGGAGGCGCTTAATCGATGATTCTCTCTCATCATTGATGTTTCTATCTCTCTCCCCCTCTTCCTTCCTCTCTGAAACCAATAAAAATATATTTTTAAAAAAGAAGTCAACTGGCTTTAAAAAAAAAAAAAAGTATTCGTTGAGCACATGCCATGTGCAGAACACTGAGTTAAGCCCTTTTCTCAGATCATTTCTTTAATCCTCACAACAGTAAGAGACAACATCATCTTACTGACGAGGAAAACTGAGGCTCTAAATGGTAAGTATCATGTCCAAAGTCACACAGTCATCAGCAGAGCTAAGGTCTAAATAAAAAATGTCTGCCTCTCCAGCATGCTTCCCAGGGTAGCTAGCTCATTTCATCGATTAAGAAACGGAGGCCCAGAGAGATAACATTACATACTAAGTTAAATGGTGAGTGAGCAGCAACCAGTTGACTAAATATTTTCCTTCCTGGGTCTGGGTGACCCGGTGGAGAAGAGACTGCAGGAGTGGAGGCAGGGACAGCCACCCGGCAGAGGAGTCAAGAGCATGGAAAATGTCTCTTTCAGCCAATTTTCCTGAGGAACCCTGGCTGAGGCTCAGGGCTGGGAATGGAAAGTGTGCAGGGAGGAGGCGGCAGCCCCATCCATCCGGGGAAGCTGTTTGCAAAGTCCTGCTGAAAGAGGCAAGGCGGGTAAGTGAGGGCAGAGGTGGGGGGAGGCGGGGGGAGGGAGGGTGTTGGGCCTGGAGTGGGGGGAGAGGAATAGCTCTGGGAGGCTGAGGATCTGGCATCTGCCCAAGGCCTGGTCTCCTGGGAGAGGAGGAGCAGGCCTCCCGAGCTTCCTGCTTCCTCCTTGGGCTCCCCCGCTCTGGCAGCTCTTGCTGTGCCCTGCCCACTTGTCTGGGCATCGGCCATCCTGGAAGTGAGACGCTGGCAAATCTGACTCTCTGGGGACTGTGTACGGCTGACTCGGAGGCGCAGTGGCCAGGAAAGAGGATTGATCCTACACTCGGAGATCATGACCAGAGCTGCCTTGAGCGCGATCCATTGGCTTCATCAGCAACCAGAGCTCTGTGATATCAGTGTGGCCCCTCGGCTCGGAAAACCTCCCTTCACTGCTCACAGTGCCTGTTATCCCACCACCGTACATACACACAGGGCTGCTCAGTATGGAAAGGCATGGCCATACCAGTCATCAAAATATTTAGATACGTTCTAACTAGTTGTTAATAAACCCGGTCCCAAGTTCCCTCCACGTACCCTCCAGGCATAAAGGCCACTGCAGTCCCTCCCTCTGGGACCACCCAGACCTCCTCACTTACAGGCACTGAAAGATGAACACCTGCCCTAGCAGTACAGACCAGGTCCTGTGGATAGATTGGTGAATGACAGTCATAACAGCTGTTAATATTTTTAAATATATTTTTATTGATTTCAGAGAGGAAGGGAGGAGGGGGAGAGATAGAAACATCACTGATGAAAGAGAATCATTGATCAGCTGCCTTCTGCACGCCCCACACTGGGGATCAAGCCCGAAAATCCAGCAACTCGGGCATATGCCCTGACCCAGAATTGAATCATAACCTCTTGGTTCATAGGTCAACGCTCAACCACTGAGCCACACTGGCTGGGCTGTAAATATTTTCCTATTACTCTTGGAAACAACCCTTTGGCTTAAAACTGCCTTTTGCTGAAAGGCAAATTGGTAGAAATTTAGAAGTGAAAGGGCCTTGTGCAACCTCTTACTTTTCCAGATGAGGAAACTAAGGCCTAGAGAAAAGCAGACTTGCCCAAGGTCACAATGCCTGTCTGAATAAGAAGAGACTTTAGAACACAGGTCCTTGACACCTGACACTTCCCTTGGGTGTCAACGTATCTGGCCCCACACACTGAACTTCAGTGGGTGATTGAAGGAGGTGAAGGGGAGGAACCTGTCTGAAGGCAGAACTGATAGCCAATCACTTGGCCCTTGTACTTTGTAATTGTAGTCCTAGCAACAATCACCTTGGTCACTAGTGCCACAGAGATAGTTGTCATGGTAACCACCTCTGGGAGGTGGAGGGTGCCAACTTCCTGACACCAAGAGCCTAAAGATAAACCTAGAAACAAGTCTGTTCCATAGCACTGACCCAGATCAGAGCTCCCAGTAGGAAAGAGACTCGCCCAGCACCACACAGCAAGTGGTGGTGAAGCCAAGCCTCCCCAGCCCAAGGCTCTCACAGCAGCCCCACCCGGTCTGTGGCTGACTTCCCTGCCCCCACCCTTCTGCCTGCCCTGGTGCTTCCCACATTCCTCCAGCCCTTGTGCAGGATCTCCTTCCCACGGCATCTCACCCTTGGCTGCCTGTCAGCCAGTTCATCCTCCTGGGAACGGCCGACATGAACTGAACGTCGGACTCGTTGCAGGGGTTTCCATCATCAGCTGAGACTCCCTGAAGCCCAGAAAGCCTTCAACACCCTTTACCTCCAAAGGCAATCATCTCCAATGGTGGACCTTCAAGCACTGTTAGCTCAGGCTTGAGGCTCTTTTTAGCAGCCGGGCCCTGTTCTCTGTGTAACGTCAACTAGAGCAGCTGCCCATGGTGAACGGGCTCTGGGCTAGGAGGCCAGTGGCCTGGATTTGGGCCCCACTAAACGTGATCAAAAGTGTTCGTTTGTTTTAATCCTCACCCAAGTGTATGTTTTTCAAGAGAGAGAGAGAAACATCTATGTGAAAGAGAAACATTGATCGGTTGTCTCATGCACATGCCCTACCAGGGATCAGACCCATAGCCCTTCTGTGCACGGGACAGTATGCTAACCACTGAAAAACACCACCCAGGGCAAACAGTTCGCTTTTATCAAGTCCCTTCTTCTCTCTGGGACTCCGTATCCCACTGGAGAGATGGGGATGAGAACACTTCCATAACCGGCCCCTCACCACCACCATCATAAGGCTGCTGGCGACCAGATACAATGCAGCATTTTAGTATTATTAAACAAGGGAGAGCTGTGGTTTAAAGAACTGGCCTACCTCTCTGGTACCTCCTTTGAGAATAATGGAACCTCAGGCTTGAAAGGGTGGTCCCTACACGATGAAGAGCTTAAGCAAAAGCAGGGAGGCTGAGAAGAATCTAGGGACCTATGAGTAATTAGTGCATTGAAGTGTAGGGTGTAATGCTGGGGAGGAAGAGAGAGTACGCTAGAAGGAGAGGATTAATCGTCAAATCCCAGGGGCGAGGACATTGCCCCGTGGGCCTCAGGGACTCACTGAAGGCTCTGAGACAGCCTCCTGCCTGACCCATGTAATTTTAATACTGCGGCATGCCACTGTGTAGGATGAGGGACAGCTTGGTGGCAAGAAAACATGGTGCATGCCAGGAAATCATTCACTCATCCGGTCATTCAATGAATATTTATTAGATACAATCCAAGCTGTGTGACCTTGGACAAATTATTTAGCCTCTCTGTACCTCAGATTCCTCACGTGTAAAATGAGGAGGAGTCCTGGCTGGTTCGGTTCAGTGGTTAGAATGTTGGCCTGTGGATGAAGAGGTCTCAGGTTCGATTCCTGGTCAAGGCACATACCTCAGTTGCAGGTTCAATCCCCGGCCCCAGTCAGGGCGAGAGCAGGAGGCAACCAATTGATGTGTCTCTCTCAGATGAATATTTTTCTCTCTCTCTCCCTTTCTCCCCCTCCCTTCCACAGTCTCTAAAAATCAATGGAAAAATATCCTCATTCCTCAGATGAGGATTTAAAAAAATAAAAGCAAAATGAGGAAGAAAAGATGCCTACCCATACATAGGTGGTGTGAGGGTCAGATGAATTAATACATGTAAATGTTAAGCACCCTGAATGGAATTAAGTTCTCCATGAATGTGCATTATAATTATCATGATGATTATTGAACATCTGCTATGTGCCTGATGCCCTCTCAACAGTACATGTACAGTGTGAACATTGTACTCAGGAGGCTCACAGTCTAATAGGGGAGAAAAAAACTTAAAAAGACCAACTTCAAAAAAATAGAAATAATAAAAATAATTACAAATCGTTGCATCCAATGTAAATCTTAATCACCACCCCCCAACTTAGGTGTGCAAAAAACATTCATTTCTTTATTTTCTCAAAAACCAAATTAAAAAAGGAACCCTCATGCACTGCTGGTGGGAATGCAGACTGGTGCAGCCACTGTGGAAAAACACTATGGAGTTTCCTCAAAAAGTTAAAAATGGAACTCCCATTTGACCCAGTGATCCCACTTCTAGGAATATCCCAAGAAAATAGAAACACCAATCAGAAAGAATATATGCACCCCTATGTTCAGAGCAGCACAATTCACCATAGCTAAGATTTGGACACAGCCTAAGTGCCCATCAACAGATGAGAGAATTAAAAAACTGTGCTACATCTACACAATGGAATACTATACTGTGCTAAAATTTGCAACAGCATGGATGGACCTGGAGAGCATTAGGCTAAGCGAAATAAGTCAGTTGGAGAAAGATGAATATCTCATGATCTCACTCATTTGTGGAATATAATGAACAACATAAACTGATGAACAAAAATAGAGCCAGAAGCATCAAACAGACCATCCAACCTAAGAGGGAAGGCAGGGTAAGAGATCAACCAAAGGACTTGTATGCATGCATATGAGCATCCACTGACAGTACGGGGGTGAGGGCATATGCTGGGGGGTGGGAATGGCTGGGGAGAGGTCAATGGGGGGGAAGGAGACAAATGTAATACTTTAAACAACAAAGAATTTAAATCTTAAAAAAATTAAATTCTGTTCCTATCCTCCACCCTTCTGGACTGGAGGGAAATTCACTCTCCATCCTCACCTGCCAGGGGACAAGGAGGAAAACCAGGGTCTCTCCCTTGCACTGGACCATGGGAGACCTCTAACCACAGCGTCCAAACCCTCAACTGCCCCTGAAGTTCAGCAGTGCCGCTTCCAAGCCAAGAGAGGGAGTCTTGGTGGAAGCCTGGGTCCAGCCTCCCAGGTACACTGTCCATTCATCCCCACAGAGTCTGGCCACCTCTTGGGGCACTGCCAATCCCAGACTCCTTCTTCCTTCTCTTCAGAACCTCCAAGAGCTCCTTTCTCTCCCCCTTGTCCTTCCCTCAGAAGCAATGAGCACCCTCTCTACACCAAGGGTTGGCAAACTCAGTCTCCAGGACCCAAGTAGTTAACAAAAAGTTGAGACTTGATGATCAGAAAGCACATGATCCACAAAGAGGGGACGGCCCAGCTCAGCTCACCCAGATGCCATCAGGCATTGTTGCTTAATGGTTAGGAGACCATATTCTAGAGCTATGCTGCCTGGGTTCAAATTCTGGGGTTGCTCTTTACTGTCTGTGAGTTCTTAGGCAAGTCACTTATCCACCCTGTGCCAGTTTTCTTAACCCTGAAAAAGAATAATACTTGTACATATCCATGTGACTTCATGTGAGAAAGCACTTCGAATGGTGCCTGACATTGGTAGCTACTCAATAAGTATCAGCACCCCTCACATGAAAATGCAGGCTGAAATGGCCAGATCCTCTAAATATTCAAAAGAGGTCCGATAGCCAACTTTTTATTTTGAAATTGCTCTTTTTTTTTAACATTGGCAACTGAGTGAAAACAGTTGTTAAACCTTGGTGAAGGGCATACAAAACACATCTGTGAGCAGGATTGGGCCCATGAAACTGGCAGTTTGCAACATCTCCTCCGCTGAAACGTATCAAAAATGGAAGCCAGAAAGGAAAGAATCTTGGAGGCAGTCTTTGCTTTGAACCCATGACCAAACCCCCCCTAGGCGATAGATACCAAAAGGGCAGGAGAAAATGCAAATGAATATATCAAATTATCCTGGTAGATGGTGCATTGCACGTTGAAGTGCTATGTGCTATGAGGACCTTTTCATAAGTAATTAGATAAAGAACAGGAAGGTGGTTAGGGAAGGTGACATTTAAGCTGAGACCCAGGAGAAGGAGCTAGCTCAACAAACACATCACAGAGATACAGAAAAGCATTCCAAAATATATGTTTTTAATTTAAAAAATTAAAATATTTAATTAAGAAAAAACAAAAACACATCAGGGAGAAAGAAAACCAGTTAGGGAGGAGCTGCTCATGTAAAGGGCCTGAGGCAGGAAAGAGCTTGATGTCAAAAAGGCAAGCAGTAATGGATGAGCTGTACATCTAGGCCCGTGGTCAGCAAACCGCGGCTCGCGAGCCACATGCGGCTCTTTGGCCCCTGGTGTGTGGCTCTTCCACAAAATACCACGGCCTGGGCATGTCTGTTTTGAAGAAGTGGCGTTAGAAGAAGTTTAAGTTTAAAAAAATTGGCTCTCAAAAGAAACTTCAGTCGTTGTACTGTTGATATTTGGCTCTGTTGACTAATGAGTTTGCCGACCACTCATCTAGGCAGATGCAGCTCGCGAGGGGCCTTGAAGACCATGGTGAAGATCATAAAATTATCTTGAGGGCAATGTGGAGCTGTGGGAGGTTTTCAAGCTGAGTGGCGTGATGTGGAGCTGACTCCTGGAGAGAATTGAGAAACTGTTGAAATAGTGTAGGAGAGACCATGTGGCCTGGAGGGCCAGCAGCCTTGGCATAGATAGCCACAAATTTCAGTGTCTTGATCGAACTCTATGTCAAATGCTGGACTTAAGCCACAGAGCAGACGTGGTGCTTTCCATAGCCACGCAGTAGCCTTCCCATTGCCAGTGTGCCTGGGCCCATCTTAAGACCACCAGGGCTGCCTGTTGACTGGTCTAGGCTGCCCTCTGCTGGCAAAAGAGGGCCCTCATCCCAATTCCAGATTGAAAGAGGGAGGATGCCTATCTCCCACCAATCTTCCCCATCTCAGTTAATGGCATCTCCGTCATCCAGTAACTCAATTCAGAAACCAAGGACTCAGTTTCTCCTCTGCAACAGGGAGTCCTGCTGATTCTATTTTTAAAATAAAATCATAAATCATAAATTTCCTCAATATCTATTAATCCCATCCGCTCTCCGCATCCCCACCAACCCCACCCTAGCCAAAGCCACCACCATCTCTTCTTTGCTCTATTTTTTCACTTTTACTCTTGTCCTGGCCAATCCAGTTCCCGCTCCACAGTCAGAGTGCTCCTGACATCCCGTGATTCCACAACCCTTTCTCCTCAGTTTGTAACTCCTCATATCAACCACTGTAGGACCAAACATACACACAGGTCCGCCCACCCACCCAAGGCTCTCTGCAGGTGTGGAAAACTATGAAGATGCGGGAGAACAGGAGCACTCACCTCAGAGCCTCACAAGCAGGCACTTGGCCTCCCCACCCCTCTCTCCAAGTGGTGTCCCAGTTTCACACCATCTCACTGGCTCCTCTCCTTCCTCTATCCTCCTTCATTTGTGTCTGTCTCATCCTCCCTTCCCACAAATCCCTGTTAATTTCTAATGCAAAGCAGATTGACCATTTCTGTTTCTTTGGCATCTACCACCCAGAGTTCTTAAGGTTTCACATTGCCCTCAAGCAGATTGTCATTGTCCTATATAATAAAAGCCTAATATGCTAAGTGTCTGGTTGTCCAGTCATCCGTTCAACCAATTGAAGTGTAATATGCTAATTATATGCTAAGGCCGCTCAACTGCTCCCTATGACATGCACTGACCACCAGAGGACAGACACTCTGACTGGTAGGTTAGCTTGCTGCTGGGACTGACTGAGATGGGCCAGGCACACTCTGGAGCCCTGCCGCAGTCCCTCCCCAGCCCTGATCGTGCACCAGTGGGGTCCCTTGGCCTGGCCTGCACCCTCTCACAATCCAGGACCCCTCAGAGGATGTCAGAGAGCCTGTTTTGGCCCAATCCCACAGGCCAAGCTGAGGGACCCCACTGGTGCATGAATTTGTGCACCAGGCCTCTAATCTTCCCATGATATACAAACACACATACATATATGTGTATATATACATATATAACATACATATATTATATATGTACTAGAGGCCCAGTGCATGAAATTCATGCATGGGTAGGGTCCCTAGGCCTGGCTGGCAATCAGGGCTGATCCAGGCCTTCCAGCTGCCGGCCAGGGCCTTCCTTCCCTGGCTGCCAGCTGCTGGCTGGAGCCTCCCTTCATTCTGTGCTGCCCCCTGGTGGTCAGTGCACATCATAGAGAGCACTAGAACTCCTGGTCTCCCAGTTGAACTCCCGTGGGGACACCTTGCATTTTAGCCTTTTATGTATATAGATATATGTATGTATATGTAATACACACACACACACACACACACTAGAGGCCCAGTGCATGAAATTCATGCACTGGGGGGGGGGGGGTCCCCTCAGTCCAGCTTGCACCCTCTCCAATATGGAACCCCTCAGGGGATTGGGCCTAAACCAGCAGTCGGACATCCCTCTCACAATCCGGGACTGCTGGCTCCTAACCTCTTCTGCCTGCCAGCCTGATCACCCTCTAACTGCTCCCCTGCCAGCCTGATTAACACCTAACTGCTCCCCTGCTGGCACAATCACCCCCAACTGCCCTCCCCTGCCAGCCTGGTCACCCCAAACTGCCCTCCCCTGTAGGCCTGGTCCCTGCCAACTGCCCTCCCCTGCCAGCCTGGTTGCCCCCAACTGCCCTTCCCTGCTGGCTTGATTGCCCCTAACTGCCTCTGCCTGCCTGATGACCCCTAACTGTCCTCCCCTGCTGGCCTGATCTCGCCCGCAACTGCCCTCCTCTGCCAGCCAATTTGGTTCTGATTGGTCAGTTTCTATGCCAGTCAGCATTTCTGGGCCTATCAATGGGGCCTGATCAGAAAGGTGGGGCTGATCAGCAGCCCTGGTAGAGGCCTGGAGAGAAATGGAGGTGCAGCTACTGGCCAGGCCCAGAGAGAAAGAGAGAGGCAAGTGCTGATCAACAGCTGCCACAAAGGCTACAAATCAGACCCTGCTTTTCTCTTCAGGCCTCTCTCCGGGCCTGATTCGCAGCCCCCTCAGCAGTCAGTGTTGGGTCACCAAGCCTGCTGCCATAGCAGTCAGTGCTGGGTCACCACGGCAACCCAGCACTGACTGCAGGACTGACTTCCAGTTGGTTGAGCCTCCTGTCGCGATAGACCCAGGGTTTTAATATATTAGGATATATATACAATTTCTTCCTAGAAAAAATACCAATGACAAGGCAGTAACGTTTTCACCCTTGAAGACATTGTGATACTAACCTCTACCATCATTCCAACATCCTATGGATTGGCCCAAGATTACAGAAATCCTCACTAACTCCAGACTCAAACTACATAATGGAAGTTTTACCCACCCAGAGGCCTGTGACAGGAGAGCTGGACACCCTGACCGCGCTGAGCCAAGGAGGCTCACGCACACAGGAGCCTCAGGGTTCCGGGGCAAACCCTACCCTGTTAACTCAGCTCCTGAAGGCTGCTGTTTGTAGCACACATTTGTAGCTGTGAAAGAGAATAAAGATGATATGCTGATAAAAGCAGAGGACAAGCAGTGAGAGGATGCTGGCAGCATGGACACCTTGGTTTGGGGGTAACTGAGGCCCAGCGCTGTCCTTGCCTGTCCTTTGCAGGGATCTGTTATTCATCTCTTCCCTGGAGTTCAAGAGCCTATACATTCCTACCTAATGTGCTCTGAGCTGGGCTTCCAGCCCCTGCAAACTGGAGAGCCCTGCCTCACTGTCAGAACCACACTTGCCATTCTCTTTGCAAGTCCAGCCTGTCCCCTACCAACAAAGAACAAAGGGAACTCTGAAATGATGGCTTTGTTTATAAGTCTCCAAGGCTCTTTTATTTCCTTTTTTGCATGTCAGGAGCAGAGGGATATGTCCATCATATTCATTCCTTCTTGGTAGACTGTCATCACCATTTTCCCCAAGGCCCTTGTTTCATTTTACTTACATACTTTTTTTTTTGTTTTAATTACCAGTTTCCACACTCATTCCCATTCCCCTATAGGCAACCATTCTAATGTACTTGATATGTATTCTTTAATATGTAAATATTCTTGTTAGCTTTGCAGTGTTACCATGTGATATGTACCATTTTTCAAATCCTCACCCAAGGATATGTTTTTATTGATTTCAGAGAGAGAGGAAGGGAAAGAGAGAGAAACATTGATGTGAGAGAGAAATAGATTGGCTACCTCCTGTACACACCCCCACTAGGGATCGAACCCACAACCTAGGTATGTGCCCTGACTGGGAATTGAACCCTCAACCTTTGGGTGTACAAGACAATGCCCAACCAACTGAACCACCCAGCCAGGGGCTAATATGTACTTTTATATAAATAAAAAAATTTTATATAAATCATATCACATTTTTCTTCATGCTCAGCTCTGCGTTTTAAAGATCTATACATGTTAGGGGGATTGTAAGAGATGAATTTAGTGCATCAACCAGATACCCTTTAGTAACAGAGTGGCATGACCCCCAGCTGTCGTTGAGTGGTGGCTAAAAGCCACTCACAGCTGTCACCTTCTCCGGAGAAATGCCCAACAGAAGCCAACTAGCCAAAGGCACAACCTCACCCCCTACCCTAGACTGTGGCCAAGGCCTGAGAGAGCCAGGGATGCAAGGGCCTAGCCTCAAGGCGGGAACAACTCCGCGCTGCAGCATGTGCCCAGAGCTCCCCTGGGGCTCAGGCTGAAGTGAGTCTCCAGCGGAGACCCCCCTCCTCACTTATCCTTTTACTTCCTTAGCCTTTTCTTCCCTCATTCACTTCCTCCTAAGTACACTTTCCCCAAAATCACTTAAACAAGAATCCCCACATAGGCTCTGCTTCTAGGGAATCTGACCATGGTGGTGACCATACATTATCATCTAAGCTGGATGCTCTTAAGAGGGCCAGGGGTTCTATTACTAATTGAGCCAGGATGAAGGGCAGAAACCATGGCCATCCTGCCCAAACCAGGACGTGCACTAACCAACATGCAGTTGGCTTGTTGCTGCCCGTGGCCTCATATCCCACAGTATACACCCAGCACCTTCTGTCTACTTGTTCCCCAGTGACACACACCTAGGTTTGCTCTAACTTGCTGCTACTAACAAATAACAACAAAGAGCTAAAGACACAATTCACATGAGCTATTTTGGCCTCCAAAAATTTTTCCCAAGTAAGAATTCCAGCCCTAATGCAAGGAGGCATGGGGCACAGTGTTTCTCCCTGCTTCTTCTGCCTTAGTAAAACCCCCGTGGCATTTAGCGGGAGCTCCACCTGCTAGAAAGACAGGAGCTCCCGAGGTTCCCTAAGGAGCTGACACTTGACTCAGCTCTGAGGGATGAGTCAGGGTTAACCAGGGTTGTGGGGTGAGAAAAAGGTTTAGTGGAGGAAACAATGTATTCATTCATTTATACAAATATTTATTGAGCACATATATTTAAAGGCCCTGTGATCTCAACAATAATAAGAACAGCAAACATATATACTGCTGTCAAACCCATTCTCTCAAAAGGATCAAAAACCCAGCACCACCCGGCTCATGAGAGGATATACCTCCTAAGGAAGTTTTCCTACACTAGCACTTCTCAAGCTAAAAGTGCATGTGGATCATCTGGACACCTGGTAGGTCTGGGGGGGAGGGGGGGGCCTGAGAGTCTGCATAGGCTCCCAGGTGATGCTGATGCTGCTGATCTGGGGGCCACACCTGGATTAAAAAGGGGTGCAGAACTCCAATACCATTATCACATCCATACAATCCATATTCAAACTTACCCACTTGTCTGAGCATTTTCTTCAGAAAAAAATGGTGTCATCAAGAATAATACATTACACTTGGTTTTCAGCTTTCTTTAGTCTCCTTTCATCGACAACAATCTCATGGATTGTTTTTTTCTTTCATGGCACTGACTGTTTTTTAAATATATTTTTATTGATTTCAGAGAGAGGAAGGAAGAGGGATAGGGCGATAGACACATCAATAATGTGAGAGATTCATTGATCGGCTGCCTCCTGCACAGCCCCTACTAGGGATCAAGCCCAAAACCCAGACATGTGCCCTGACCAGGAATGGAACTGTGACCTCCTAGTTCATGGGTCAACCACTGAGCCACACCAGCTGGGCGGCCCTGGCATTTTTGAGTCCAGGCTGTCTTGTAGAATGTGCCACAATCCTGACTTTTCTGGTTTCCTCATGAGTAGATGCAGTTTAAACATGTTTGGCAAGATTACACAGGTGGTGTCCCCCACATTGCATTGCATTTTGCCATTTTGTTCCATCCTCTCTGGTGATGCTAAGTTTGATCCTTTTGTTAGGGGACTGCCCACCAGATCACTCCATGTCAAGGAAACGTCTTTCTTTTATAATTAATAAGTAATCTGTGGGGCAACACTTTAAAATGGTACAAATATCCTGTTCCTTAACAGCCTTTCTCTCAATAGTTTTAGTATCCATTGATGATCCTTGCTTCTTATTTTCAGAACTATTTAAGCATGTAATACTATGTGCCAAGTGTGTGTGTGTGTGTGTGTGTGTGTGTGCGCGCGCGCGTGTGTCTGTCTGAGGAATTAATTTTAAAATTGTAAATGCATTCATAGTGACTGAATCCTATAAAATAAAAGGGTAATATGCAAATTGACCTTAAAGGCAGAATGACCGGGAATGACCAGTTGCTATGATGCACAGTGACCACCAGAGGGCAGACACTCAACACAGGAGCTGCCCCTGGTGGTCAGTGCGCTCCCACAGGGGGAGCTCTGCTCAGCCACAAGCCGGGCTGAAGGCTGCAAGTGCAGCAGCAGTGGCCTCTCCTGCCTCCTCAGCAGCATGAAGGATGTTCCCCCGAGGGCTGCCAGAGGGATGTCTGACTGCTAGCTTAGGCCTTATCCCCCGGGGAGCGGGCCTAAGCCAGCAGGTGGACATCCCCTGAGGGGTCCCGGATGGCGAGAGGGTGCAGGCCAGGCTGAAGGACGTCCACCCCTCCCGCCCCACCCCCCCAACCCCCGCCCTGAGTGCATGAATTTTCAATGGCCTACCCGCTGAGTAGCTTAGTATAATAATAAGTGAAAAGAGGTGGGGGAAGGACTGCATTTGTTCTTTGGAACAAATATTTGGTAATTTATCTATCCCAGGCTCTAAACAACCTCCATTCTTGATGTCAGCTTAGCTCTCCTCTGGAAAAGCAGCCTTATACAGGAGGCACCCACCCTCAGACTGTCTTATCCCTATCTCTGGAAAATATCAAGACAGGTAGACCCAAGCCAGAAATCCAAACCCTTGACAGGAGCTTTCTGAACTTGGGTCAACCCGTCAGTTCCCTGGGTCATATTCACAGTCTCCCACCCTGGAGTGTAAAGGGAGATGGCCAGATCTGCCCTGGGCCAAACTAATCCAGTGCTCAGCCTAGCACAAAGCAGGGGTGTCTCTGATTTCCGATTGTATGCTCTCAGATGAGGCGGCTCAGAGCCATGAGGGCCAGCTGCCTGAATTATTGATGAATGAATTCATCAGGCACACTGCCTTCTCCATTCACTAAGGTATGTCCAGCTTATTGACACCATCTGCCCGGAACTAAGCTACTCTGGTCCAAACTTCTTTGCCTTCTGTGTAGCTAGAATGTTGGAGAGAGCAAAGTCTTTGGAGTCTTACAGACCTGAGTTCAAGTCTCTCCTCTCCCACTGCTGACTGTATGACCTGGAGTAGCTAGTTTACCTCTGTGAGGCTTAGTTTAGGCACCTATAAAAGTGGACCAATCATCCCTTACCAGCATTATTGGGATCAAAGAAGACACCGTGAAGTTGCCAGTGCAGTGCCTGGAAAAACACTCAGCAAACAACCCTACTATTCAAACTTTTATGGTCTGACTCCTTGCCTTTGTCTCCCCTCACCATGAACTCTAGCTCCAGCCCCTCCTCACCACCTGCTAAGCTTGGACCAAGCCACGTGATTTTACACCATCCATGCCGTCTATCAATTCATTGCCTCTCCGCTTTAAACCCACTTTTTTGCCAGCTCTGTGATACTGGAGCTGAGCCTTGTAAAGATTTCTCCTTTAGGTGCTCTCCCTCCCTCCCAGAAGCAGGCCTGCCCACGCCTTTTCCTCTCCCCTCCCCTCCCCTCTTCTCCCTTCCCCCAGGCACATCACCTTTAGCTTCCTCTCTCCCAAGCTCCAAGGGCCCTTCTTTTACCTCCATAACTCATTTCCTAAGCCCATTTTGAGAGGGTTAACTTGAAACACAGGCAGACAGGGCAGGGGTCCAGGGGAAAAGAAAGGCAGGTGGGACATAGGCTGGGGCAGACACGGCCGTTTGAGCAGCCTAATCACAGAAATGAACCAAGCAGAAATAACAAAATGTTTCTGGACTCAAAGCGGGAAGCATGGGGAACCAAGGGAGGGCCTGCAACAATAAGGTGTACGAACGCATAGAAACAGGGAAAGTTCAGCACAGAGACAGAGAAAGAACACACAGAAACAGGGAAAGTTCAGCACAGAGACAGAGAAAGAACACACAGAAACAGGGAAAGTTCAGCATAGAGACAGAGAAAGAACACACAGAAACAGGGAAAGTTCAGCACAGGGACAGAGAAAGGACACACAGAAACAGGGAAAGTTCAGCACAGAGACAGAGAAAGGACACACAGAAACAGGGAAAGTTCAGCACAGGGACAGAGAAAGAACACACAGAAACAGGGAAAGTTCAGCACAGAGACAGAGAAAGAACACACAGAAACAGGGAAAGTTCAGCACAGGGACAGAGAAAGGACACACAGAAACAGGGAAAGTTCAGCACAGGGACAGAGAAAGAACACACAGAAACAGGGAAAGTTCAGCACAGGGACAGAGAAAGGACACACAGAAACAGGGAAAGTTCAGCACAGAGACAGAGAAAGGACACACAGAAACAGGGAAAGTTCAGCACAGGGACAGAGAAAGAACACACAGAAACAGGGAAAGTTCAGCACAGAGACAGAGAACACACAGAAACAGGGAAAGTTCAGCACAGAGACAGAGAAAGAACACACAGAAACAGGGAAAGTTCAGCACAGAGACAGAGAAAGGACACACAGAAACAGGGAAAGTTCAGCACAGAGACAGAGAAAGGACACACAGAAACAGGGAAAGTTCAGCACAGGGACAGAGAAAGGACACACAGAAACAGGGAAAGTTCAGGTCCGTTGCTGGGCAAGAACAATGAGGGACTCAGTCAGGTGACGACATAGATTCAGAAACAGGCTTGTAGCAAATATCTACCCCTGGACTACAAGGCTTTAACGGACAGTCCATTACTGGGGAGTCTGAATCGGCTTGTAATAATTTCCCACACGTTTGCTTAAATCTTCTGGTCCACGGAGCTCATTCTTTGGAGTCTCGAGACATGACCCCAGGAAAAAACCTCGGCTCACCGTTCCGGTTATCGGCTTCTTCCAGGAATTACTTCTACCTCTGTAATTTACCAAATAAATGTTCTCTTACAGTAAAAAATATATATATATTTCTCCTCTGCCAGCGGGCACGATAAACCTTTTCAGTAGCGTATACTAGAAGGCCCTGGAGGAGAACGGATCTTCCCTTCCTGGTTCTAGGTGGCTCATTTCCTGGGTTCTGGAAAGCGTGCTTTCTTCCCCACTGCTTGGCTCAAAGTTTCGCCAATGCTAAGTGCCTGCAGGTTGCAGCTTTCTCCAGTTTGTCTGGCACACTTTCTCCAGCTCTTAACTAGGGCAGCAGTAACATAGCCAGGAGCCCCAGACAGCGTGGGCCTGCGACCAAGTCCATGCCCACACCTGCTCCTCACCCCTGGACACACACACAACAGGAGCCCCACAGGGCTGTTCGTCTACAGAAACAGCCACCTGAACTTCATCCTGTGGAAGTGTCTGGAACCACCCTGGCCCAAGCTGTATACAGACGTGTAGTAGGTTCCAGAGAAGGAGGCCTCTCTAAATTACTTATCTTCATTAACATGCTATGTAACATATAACTAAACACTAGTATCTTATAGACTTCCTATTTTATTTATTTTGTTCATGTTATATATTGTTTTCCCAACACCACCACCACCACCCACCCCCGCATTCCACCAAACTAAAAATGCAGGTTTAATGAGGGCAGGGACAGACATTTGCCTGTATTATTGAAACCAGACAACCAATGGGCACGGGCTGCCTGTCACTACTTGAGCCAATTAAGCAGAGACAGGGTTGAATCATATATGAATGTTTATTCCGATACTGCCGGCAGTATGGGAGAGCAGCAGGTCATCCACAAGAATCTGCTCTGCAACCTTCCATAAGCCACCTGCTTAATTGAATAGAAGGGCAAAGATTACATGGGGAAGTAGGGATTACATGCGTGGGGAAGTATGCAATTTGGGCTGGGGTGGGACCCCATTGTTTGGGCAACAAGGTCATTAATCTTTCCATAATATTAGGTAGTTCTTGAATGAGAAGGGACCACATTCCAAGTTGGTTCCCAAGTCCAAGGTTGACTGCCAAGTCTAAAGTTGACTCCCAGGTCCCAGGGGCCTACAAGTCCCAGTCAGGTTAGAACGTCTTTTCTTTAATCAGAACAAGGCCATCACGGTTAACAGAGCATGATTAATAATTTCTTATAACTATAGCTAGTCCCCAATATTCTATTTTCCCCCTAACATTATTCCTTCTCTGTGTCCTCAGAGCCTACGACAGTACCTGGCATATAATGGGATATTCAAATATTTAAGGAGTGAAGGAACAATGGAATATTGGATGAATGCATACGTGAGTAAATAAATTTTTAGTTATGAGGATCAGGATCTTTGGGATAGTCTGGTCGACTGAGGACGTCCACTGAGACTGAGAATAGGATACTCTGATCTCTCTCAGGATGGATGCCCACCGCAGGGGTCTAATGATCCTTTCTTGACCTCGTCTAGCAAGTTGCTTAGCAACCGGCCGCCGGGCCCTCCGCCTCCACTAGAGGGCGCTCGGGCGGAGAGACGTGCACGCGTGCGCGTCCCTGGCGGCGCGGGAGGCACGTCACTTCCTGTTTCTTTAGGGGAACGTGGCTTTCCCCGCAGTGCCCATCTCCTGATGCAGCGGCCGGAACTGGAATCGGACCCGGAGCACAGCTTCGTTATGGACTCAGCCCTCAGTGACCCACATAACACCAGCGCCGAGGCTGGCAGCCCGGCCAACGGGACCACGCGGCCGCCCTCCACGCCCGAGGGCATCGCGCTGGCCTACGGCAGCCTCCTGCTCATGGCGCTGCTGCCCATCTTCTTCGGCGCCCTGCGCTCCGTGCGCTGCGCCCGCGGCAAGGTAGGGTCGGCGGCAAAACCGGGTGCTTTCCACCCCACCCGGGAGACGGCTGACATGGGCCCGCCCCGCCCGCCGTAGAAGAGACAGACACCTCCTTTCTCTGCGCCTGATCCCCACCCCTGGCCCACCTCCCGCGATGGCCTTGGGCGCTGCAACCTCGGGCCCCGACCCGCAATCCGACTACTGGCCCTTCCACCGATAGGGCCTGGGTGCTAGCGCTGTCAGCTGACCCTCACTCTGATTCCGGTACTAATTGTTCTGAGGCAACTAGACCCAGCCCAGCCTCTGCTTTGGCTGTTCATCCCACCTGAGACAGTCACCCCATCCCGGCTCCGCATCAACCCGCCCTGTCCCTGGTGGGGCGCTGGTCCTAAGGACTCCTGAGCGGTACAGTCTCGTGTCATCCCTCTGTCAGGAGCCCTGCCACACCTCATCCCAGGGCATTGTCTAGCATCCAGGCCCAGCCTTGGACTCGGACACCTGTCCAGCTGGAATCCGTGGCCTGTAGTGTGCTCTCCCAGAATCTCCAGATCAGGCCCTTGTCCCTGCCTCAAAAAAAAAAAAAAATACTATTATTATTATTATTTCAAAAACCTAGGAGTATAGCCCCAGCTTACAGTTTTTCACATCACTTTCTGGAACCAATTTCAGTCGGCCAGCCCCTCAGTACCTGGCAACTTGGTGCCTCCCTGTTTAACCAGGTGTAGACACCTTATTTGACTGGTTTCCTCTCCCTGCCAACCAGCTAACCTTGTCTTACCTGAGCCTAGACCCTACCTCAAAGTAGCCTTTCTCTTTATGCACCCAAGACAGTCCCTCCACCAAATGGCCTACCTGCTGGGTAACTACGCTGCTGGTGGCACCCCGGGTGAGACTGGCCAGACCACATCCCTGGCTTTCCTCAGCATCTGTCCCATTGGATACCAACGAGAACACAGCACCTTACACCTCTCCTCTTCCTGCCCCCACCCTTCCCTAAATTAAGCCCTCTAGCCCACCGTACCAATGGCTTCTCATTTCCTGGCACCCAGTCCCCTCCTCCACAGCCTCCTGCTCTGCAGCTCCCGCTGCTCCTCCCACCCAAACCTGAAGTTGAACCTAAGCGGAAGCTGCCTTACCCCAAGAGGGCAGGCCCACAAAGCAGCTGCCACTTTTAAAACTGCTCATACCCGCCTTCTTGAAACATTACCCAGCTTGAGCAGTGGCTAAAGCCTGCCACCTTTCTTCCCCAAGATGCAAGGACTCAGCTGCTGGTTCTCTCTGTGGTCAGATGCCGAGGGGAATAGGCAGGAAGGTTGGCCCCATTTACCTTTCTTTTCTGCTCCTTTTAAGCAGAGTTCAGGTGGCCTTCAGCCCCCCTAATAATACTTTCTGGCAGACACTTTGGTGCAGGGAGAAGTTCTGAAATAGACCAGGACCAAGGAGGTGAGGGGCAGCATGTGTACGCTAGGCAGTTTATCTGAGGGGCTCCCAAAATTGAGTAATTCTTGGCAGCTTCTCTGCATAGGGATCACTAATCTCTTCAGAAAACACCTTCCAGGCCACAAAATTTCCTGAATTTCCACCATTGTCTAGGGTGTGGGGATGCTGCCGAGATGAGTGGTTCTGAGCCCTGTCACCGGGGAGTTTAGTTGTCTGGACAAGGGAGGAGTAACTAGTTCTGTGACTGCATTACAGGTAGTGCTCAGGGTTTAAGGAGAAAGGCTGGGCACACCTGGGGCAAGGCAGGATGATTTTGTGCTGAGAAGACATTCTAGGAATGAGAAATCCTGGTAAGTAGGGGTGCGAAGCAGTGTAGAAGATGTGGCTGGAGCAGAGGGTCTGGATAGAAGAGAGCTTTAGATCCACTATCGCCTCAAATACCTCACCCCAGCATCTCCTGTGGGACAGCAGGGGTTGGAAGACAGTGCGTGAAGTTGTAAAGGGCCTGATCCTGACTTAGTAGCCTTCCACCACTAGGAAATTCTAAAGTTTACCAAGCCTTCACCCTCTTTTATTCTCCCAGCAACCGAGTGTGGCAAGCAGGGCCAGGTTTATTATCCCATTATACGGAGAAAGAAGCTGAGGATCAAAGAAATGGCTTCTCAAGATCACTCTGCCAAATAGTGACAGAACTGCGTGCTGCTAGTCCTCGTCTGGGGCCCTCTCCTTGATACACAGGTGCCCCTAAATATAGAATCCCATGTAGGTGCCCCTAAATGATACAAAAGTGGCATTTTGGCCTAGGGAAAGGACTGGCCAAATGACTTCCTTTTTCTGCCCTGAGTCATGCTTCCCCATCATTAGGCAGGGAGAGAGGAAAGTCAATATGGGGCTCAAGAGTTTTGATTTCCCATCAGTGTTAAACCCCAAAGCCAGCTGAGAGATGGCATGTGAGGACAGAATTCTCCCTGAGACCAACTTGTCCATAACAGGCAGGGCATATTAATGAAATGAGGAGAAGAAAGTGGGGCATCTGGGAGGGTGTTAGGAAGAAGTAGGCATGGGTGCCCATCCCTGTCAGAGACCTGCGTTCCCAGAAAAGAGCAGATCCCAGGCCCAGCAGTAGCCCAGCAGATTCCTTCAAAGGCGCTTAGCCTATAACTCCGAGGAGCCCCTCAGCCAACTGGTCTGGGCTCCTGCTCGTGCGAGGCCCTGGGCTGGGTACCAGTGGTGCCAAAACAAAGAAGGCCAAGCCCTGTCCTCACAGTGCACAGTCAACAAAGAGAAACATGTGCAACCAGCCAACTAAACGGAATGCTGATGTGCCTCTAGAATTGACAGCAGTTGTCTTTGTGTGGAGGGTAAGAGTTCAGCAGGAGGTGCAGGGAGAGAGGGAGGCCTGGGACCACAGGGGAGACGGGGAGTAGTGTGATGTGGGCCCAGTACAGGGGCTTGGATGGGGGACAAGAAGATGCTTAGGAAGCCTACAGGCTTTCTGAGGTACTGAATCCTCAAGACAACTTCATAGTTACGAAAGTACTACACAGTTGCTTGGGGGCGGGAGGGGGGGAGAATTCAAACCATGCAGAAATGAAAGGAAAAGTCTTCTCAGTACCACTCCTTGGAAGTAACCCAGTTGGCTGTTTGGTGTGTAACCTTTCAGAACTTTTTCTGTGTTTGTACAAACGTGTGTGCCCGTGTATATATCCATATTTAAATTTCCTAAAAATTAGGATTTATAGTGCATAATGCTCTGCAACTTAATTTGTGTGTGTGTGTTTTATTTAACAATGTCTTGGTCATTTTCCTATGTCGGTACGCAGGGATCTACCTCATTGTCCTATGGCAAGGAGGGTGGGTAATGCGTGCCCATGGGATAGAATTCCAGAAGAGCAGAGGGGTGCACAGCGAGTCTTCCTCCCCCACCAGTGGCCCACATTCCCTCCCCAGAGGCAGACCTGTTACCTGTTTCCAGGAGATTCTGTGCCTTTATAAATAAACACGCTTTTCCCCACTTTTGCTATTTAACTTATATTTTATTATATATGTACTTTTTTTGCACCTTACTTTTTTTCATTGAATATATATTGGTGATAAATATATCAGTACCTATGGAGTGGTGGTCCTGCCTGCACGCCAAAAGCATGACTCAGCATCTCCTGAGAATTTGTGAGAAATGCAAATTCTTTTCTTTTTTAAATTGAACAAAATTTATTGGTTTTCCTTGATTGACTCTGGAAGAGCTTTTTGGGTTCATCTGGCCTTGTTTCCGGGCTGCTGCTGCTTTTAAAGCCCTTTGTTGCTTCTTCAGCTTTTAAACCTCCTGGTAAACCCAACTGCACAGAGCCTTCTTGGTCACCCAGCTGCATTGGGCTTTTCGTAGTACAGAGTGGAAAGGTGTACTCAATCCCAGCTCCTTGCACGTCTTCTCAAAGACATAGTAGGTGGTCTTAGGAAGGTTTTTAAGCATCTTTTTCCTCTGAGCAATGCTCAGCAGCAGATAGCGCTTGTGGGCTGTGTCCCTTCAATGTTTCTACATGTGTTCTTCATAATTGCGGATCCTGACAGGCAGGCAGGCAACACTTTGGGCCTCCAGGGAGCTGGTATACTCAGGGTTTGCCACAACCTTGTCATCAGTTGTTCTTGCTTCACTTTTTTGTATGTGCAATTTTTGCTGTTGTTGTTGCTTGATTTTTAGCTTCTCCTTCCGGTTCACCTTTTCCAAAGACAAGAATCTTTTCTCGACATCAGCCTTCTCAATTCCAGGACGTTCTGGTAATCTGAGCAGCGTGGAAGAGGCAGGTTGTCTTGACTGGGCTGGACTAGTTTCTAGATGGCATATCCGCAGGCGGCTGGCGGATAAGACCTTGGGGAGGCGATGGGAGGACCCCGGGTCCGATGGAAGTCAGGCGCACCCTCCAACCAGCAGCCCAAGGGCTGGGGCCTGGGGCCGAATGAAACTAGCACCTTCCACGCTGCCCCCAGCATGGTGGCTTCTGACCCCAGCGGGCAGCTGCACTGTGGCCTTTGCAGTGCAGACTGGTTACGTGGGCTGAGAAATGCAAATTCAGAATGAGAAACTCAGGTGGGCCCAGCAGTCTGTTTTCACAAGCCCTCCTGGTGGATCTGATGTGTTGAAGTGTAAGAACCCTGACTTAGAGTCCTCCGTGGTTCATTGAGGTTGTATCAGTCCTTTGCTGTTACAAGCCAGGCTAAAATCAATCTCGTACAGTCATTTCACATTTGTCAATGTATTTGTAGGATAAATTTCTTGAAATGGATTTGCTGGGTCAAAGGCAAAGTGTTTTAACTTTATCAAATTATCCACCAGAGGGGTTATACCAATTTAGACTCCTACAACCAATATCCTGGATTCCTGTGTAATGACTGCTTAGTGTCCGTTAGCTGGAGATGTTTGCGCAGGTATGTGATACAATCAGGTCTAAGCTTCAGAAAGCACTCCTGGCAGGTCAGTAATAGGCAGGAGGGAGAAAGGAAAGAGGCTGGTGAGGTGGTTGGAGGCAAAGGATTGGGGTGAGGGGTTAGTTCAGGAAATGCCTAGGAAGCAGAATTGTGGCAGGGTGGGTGAGTGGACGTTGTAACGAGGAGAGAAGACCCTTGGTCTCCAGCTGGAGTGGCAGAGTCACAGAATGGTCCATGCGTTCCAGAGTGTCTCCAGAGCCTGGCTGGCAGCTGTATCCCAGAGCCTGAGCTGAACCAATGACTGGAAGCCGGGCATCTGTCTTTCCTCACTGCTCTTGCTTCCACCCTGATAACTGAACATTCCATGTCACTAGAAACTAAAATTATGTCTGCTACTTGTGTCAGTGTTCCCCCCACTCTCTAATTATGTTTCGTGTGTCAGGAGCTATTGCATTCGTATAGGAGTGTGTGGTCTAAAAAAATCCAAATTGAATTAGGAGAGAATCCTAACAACATTTAGTGTTTTTATAACTATGAGGTTTAACTGTTCTGTTGCCAGCATCTGTTCCTCAGAAAGGTCTCAGGCTCCCTGAGCATCTTGTCACAACTTTCCAGCAGAAATTTCTAGATAGGAAAGGTAGAGGGTACCTAGAGAGTAATAGCCAAGAGTTTGGACTCTGGAACCAGGTGGCTGAGTGTGAATCCTGGCTCTGCTGCTCACCAGCTATATGACCTCAGAGCAAGTCATTTCACCTCTCTGAGCCTCAGTTTCCTCACCTGTAAAATGGAGCTACTAAGCGTACCTGCTTTGTAGGGTTTTTGTGAGGATGAAGTCATGTAAAATGCCTAGAACAGTGCTTGGCCCCTAAAAAGTTCTCAGTAAATGTTATCCTTATTACTGTTACTGCCAGTCGAATTTCAAGTCTCCCATTCTGACTCAGTGTTATGGCATGGGTTATTTATAACAGTCACTCACGGAGGAGACCTAATTCCTTTGTATGGTGGAGCATCTGTTCAACCTTGGTTTGTCATCAAATAATATTAATCCTCTTCCCGCCCAGGATACTGGGCTGAAATGAAAGGAATATGTGGAAATGAGCCCTAACATTGGTAGGCGAAGCCAGAGTCCCCTGGATACTTTAACAGCCGTGTGCTTGGCCTTCAAGGTCTTGCTTAAGTGGCATCTGCTCCAACCCCTTCTTATACGCCCCTACTTTCATGCAGAAGTAGTGTCTGTTTGCTTTCTCACGATCCCCTTGTATATAATAATATAAAGCATTTAGACAGCTTGAGTGACGTGCTCAAGGCTCAGCACTAAATACTTCCAGTGCAAAAATCCTAGTCTCCTGACAAGTCATACTACAGCTGAGGAAGTTGAGGCTCTGAGAGAGTACTCCCAAGGTCCCACAGCTGGGGAGGCAGAGCAGGAAGCAGACTGGGCTTTCTGACATCAGAGCCCTCTCAACTATTTGGCATGCGTGCCATGTATCAGACCAGTATACATGTCTTATTTTGTCACTTGTCACCGTGTATGGTGATATTCTGCCATGTATCAGACCTGTATACATGTTTTATTTTGTCACGTGTCATCATGTATGGTGATATTCTGTTTACTGCCAAGGTCTTGGCCGACTTGCCTGTGAACTCTTTGAGGTCAGGAGCTAGTTTGGGCCGGGGAGGGGGGGTTGGTTTGAGTGTGTGCTCACACTACTGCTACACAGGGAACAATTGTTGGAGGTACAGAGAGCGGGTGAGGAACTTGGCCAAGTCCCCAAGCACACTCCTGCCAAAAGCAGAAACCAAGGGCTGAGAGAGATGAGGGAGGGAAGATAACCCTGCCAGTCAGTGCCAGTGTTGCTCACCCCCTTTCCCCCCACCCCACATCCCAGCAAGGCTGCCAGAGAGTGACTCCCACAGAGCTGCCTCTGGGGGCTCCAGAGGGAGGCTTCTTCCTTCTAGCCCTGTGCCTGGGCTCTCAGCCATGCCTGTGTGAGGGTTGGGTGAAGGGGGCCTCCCTGATAATCGCAGCTCCTCATGTTCACAGCACTTTACAGTTTGCCAGGCTCTTAAACACCCATATCTCATTTGTTTTAAGCCCCTTGCCCCTTTTAGAAGTAAGTTTGACAGATGTGTAAGTGATTTGTCTCAGTCACCCAGCAAGCCATTAGAGCAATGAATACCTTGGCTATACTTCATATGCATCATTTTGCACATGTATGAATTATAACTGTGGGGAAAATTCCCAGAAGTGGAATTGCTTGGTCAAAGGGTATGTGCATTTGTGCTTTTGGCAGCTATTGGCCAATGTGCTCTCTACGGGAAGACCTGTCAGTAGTGTGGGTCAGCCCGTTTTCCCCATAGCCTCACCAACTCAGTGTATGATCAAACGTGGATTTTGCCATTCTGATGATGAAAAATGGAAACTCAGTGTACTGTAATTTGAGCTTCTCTTATTAAGAGTGAAGATGGGATAGAAACCAAGATGGCAGCATTGGTAAACACCTAAACTGCTGCCTCGCACAACAATTTCAAAACTGCAACTAAAAGACAAAACGGACATCTTCCAGAACCACAGGATGGCTGCCTGAGTGGAAATTCTACAACTAGAAGGAAAGAGAAAAGCACACTGAGACTCAGAGGAGCTGCAGGAGGCAGAGGTACTGAGACACGCACGCAGAGAGGACTGGCAACTGAGTGCACAGCTGGCTTTCTCAAATGGAGGGAGACAAAAGCTCCTGACTACACTGAACTCCAGTTCTGGGCGAGACTTTGGGGACCCAGACTCATACGGGGTGAAACTGGACTGTCAGGAAAGAGAAAAGCACAGTGAGACTCAGAGGAATTGGGGAAGGTAGAGGTACTGAGGCACGCGTGCGCGCAGAGAGGGCGGGCAACTGAGTATGTGGCTGGCTTTCTCAAGCGGGAGGGAGACAAAAGCTCCCGACTGCACTAAACTCCAGTTCTGGGTGAGACTCTAGGGACCCAGACTCATTCGGGGAGAAACTGGACTGTCTGGCAACGGGCGCGACTCGAAGGCGGCTTTGTCTCAGAGGTGCTTGCAGCGATTACCACGGGACACTGAGACCCAGGGGCCTATTAGGGCAGGGCTGATGGGAAGCCATTGCTGTCTGCTCCGCCCTGAGACTCCGCCCCATCCAAGCTTAGCACAGAGGCTTTTGCAAGTCTTGTCTCATAAGGATGTCTCCAGCACAGAAGTTATCCCAGTGTAGACACAGCTGATCCTCACAACCAGTTGGCCTGGAGGTCAATTCCTGCCAGTGATACCAACAACAATCAAGGCTTAACTACAACAAGACTGTGCACACAGCCCACAAAGGGGTGCACCAAGAGTGTTCACCTCAGGTAACTGGGGAGGCTGGGCCACTGGGCCCTATAGGACACCTAGCACACAAAGCCACTCTATCAATTCAGGGAAGCAGCCAAAATGCGGAGACAAAGAAACAGATCACAAATGACAGAAATGGAGGAAAGCAAACGACTGGCTATAGAGTTCAAAACCACAGTTATAAGGTTTTTCAAGAATTTTCTAGAAAAGACCGATAAATTTAGCAAGACCCTCAAGGATATGAAAAAGGACCAACTAGAACTTAAGCATACACTGACTGAAATAAAAAAATATTATACAGAGATCTAACAGCAGACTAGAGGATAGCAAGAATCAAGTCAAAGATTTGAAATACAAAGAAGCAAAAAACACTCAACCAGAATAGCAAAAAGAATCCAAAAATATGAAGATAGTGTAGAGTCTCTGGGACAACTTCAAGTGTACCAACATCCAAATTATGGGGGTGCCAGAAGAGAGAGAGCAAGATATTGAAAACCTATTTGAAGAAATAATGAAAGAAAACTTTCCCCACCTGGTGAAAGAAATAGACTTACAAGTCCAGGAAGTGCACACAACCCCAAACAAAAGGAATCCAAAGAGGACCACAAACAAGACACATCATAATTAAAATGCCAAGAGCAAAAGACAAAGAATATTAAAAGCAGCAAGAGAAAAACAGTTACCTACAAGGGAGCACCCATATGACTGTTAGCGGATTTCTCAGCAGAAACTATGCAGGCCAGAAGGGAGTGGCAAGAAATATTCAAAGTGACGACTAGCAAGAACCTACAACCAAGATTACTCTACCCAGCAAAGCTATCATTCAGAATTGAAGGTCAGATAAAGAGCTTCACAGATAAGAAAAAGCTAAAGGAGTTCATCACCACCAAACCAGTATTATATGAAATGCTGAAAGGTATTCTTTAAGAAGAGGAAGAAGAAGAAAAAGGTAAAGATAAAAATTATGAACAACAAATACTTATCTATCAACAAGTAATCTAAAAATCAAGTGAATAAAAAAATCTGATGAACAAAATAAACCGGTGAATATAATAGAATCAGGGGCATAGAAAGGGAGTGGACTGACAATTCTCGGGGAAAGGGTGTGGGGGGTCCGGGAAGAAACCGTACACCTATGGATGGGGACTGGCAGGGGGGAGGGGTAAGGTTAGAGGGTGGGGTGGGAACCAGGTGGAGGGGAGTTATGGGGGAAAAAGGAACAATTGTAATAATCTGAACAATAAAGATTTATTAAATTTAAAAAAAAAAAGAGTGAAGATGGCCCTCGCCAGTTTGGCTAAGTGGACTGAAGGGTCCCAGGTGAGATTCCAGTCAAGGGCACATACCTAAGTTGCAGGCTCCTCCCCAGCCTGGGCCCTGGTCAGGCTCATGCAGGAGGCAACCAATCAATGTGTTTCTCTCACATTGATGTTTCTCTCTGTCTTTCTCTCTCTCTTCCACTCTCTCTTTAAAAATCAATGGGAAAATATCCTCAGGTCAGGATTAAAAAAAAAAAAAGAGTAAAGATGAACATTTTTCCTGTGATTAAGAACCATTTGTAGTTCCTGATCTGTGGATCTTCTCTTTGTATCTTGAGCATGTGCAGGTTACAATTTGACAAACCTGTCCAGTGGCCCTCCCCTATAGGACCAGTTTGTACACAAATGAGTGACAAGTAAGCATCCCTTTTCACCACCCCTCCCATCTCCTAGTGATTATTTAATGGGCTTCCTGCTCTATGCCCCTATCTCCTTCGCCTTCTGAAACCTTCCACCGTGATGCGTAAGGGCCTCCCTGGGCCAAATACCTCTCCAGGCAGCTTCCCCCTTAGCTTGTTTTGTCCTGTTGGTTTTTAAGAGGCAGCTGTGAGCCAAAATATTAATGAGACTGCAGCTGAACATGATCCCTTCTCTTAGGGATGCTGGAGCCTTATTCACAGGATGGACGTGATGGTGGAATCTCAGGCACTCTGATGAGTGTGGCTCTTGTGGAGAGAACTTCTCTTTGGCATGAACAGAAGTCTAATCTGGTGTTGCAAGGACTTTCAGTAGCTATGATATAAAATAGTATTAGTCATAAAGTGCAGTGAGAGTTGCAGTTGTGAAGCAGGCTTACCCCAGTGGGGGAATCTGGAAAAGCTTCATGGCAGTGACACTCGCTGGGTCCTTGAAGACTGAGGGTTTTGCCTAGCATCGTGATTCTGAACGCTTCTCACTTTGTGTTTTTAATATTCTACTGTTGATGAGTTTTCATTAGAGAGTCTTTTGGTATGAATTCTACAGAGCTGTTTAATTCCTGTATTGCACTATTACTCCATTTCCAATTTTTCCATATTTATAATACTGAAATGATTTTTATTGCATTCAGTTCTTTTTCATGTAAACATTTATCCTCTGTCAGCTCTTTATCTAGATCACATTCTTGCCAACTATGGCATCTGTCATTGTAAATTTAGTTGCAGCTTTCACTCTTACCAGTTTCGGTTTTCCCAAATTTCTTAAGTTTTAAGTGTTGTCAAGATTGGCTTCTCACCCTGGCCAGTTTGGTTCAGTGCATAGAGCGTCAGCTCGCGGACTGAAGAGTCCTGGGTTCCATTCGGTCAAGGGCACATACTTCGGTTGCAGGCTCCTGCCCCACTCAGAGCTCAAGCAGGAAGCAACCAATCTATGTCTCTCTCACATCGATGTTTTTCTCTGGCTCTCCCCCTCCCTTCCATTCATTCTCTCTAAGAATGATCAGTGGGAAAATATCCTCCAGTGAGGATTACCACACACACAAAAAAAGATGCTTCTCACTGTTGGTGCCTTCCCATGTGTGGGTCCAGCCATTGTCTGTTTTGTTGGTTTATTTCCACTCAGTATTCACTACCTGCTGGATAAGAGATTAATCATATTTACCTCTTAGCTAATCCATAAGAAAATTGGAAATTGTTTTCATGAGTTCTAGGACAACTCTGTTATCACCAGTTTCCAAGATTTTTGTTTTTTGTTCTTGCTGTTTTTCAGTTATTACATTCCTAGTGGCTGCCTCTCCCATAGATCTTCTCCCCCGATAAGCTACATGTTGCATGGGGGTCCTCCCTGGGCTTTCTCTGACAGGGTCCAGATTTCCTCAATGGCAAAATAGTGGCGTCAGAGCATCTTGCCCCAGAGTGACTGGGCAGCACCCCTGGCAGAGGGAACAGCCTTAACAAAGCCTGGAGTTAAGAAAACATGGGGCTCCTGAAGCACCTAACTGAACGGGGGGGGCAGGGAGGGGAAAGTAGGTTAATGAGCTCCTGGAGCGTCAACTCCTCACCAGTGTCCAGCCCTAGGAGGCCAGAACCACACCCCTGCTCAGTGGGCCCCTGTGTTCTCTCCTCTAGAATGCCTCGGACATGCCCGAGACCATCACCAGCCGGGACGCCGCCCGCTTCCCCATCATCGCCAGCTGCACGCTCTTGGGGCTCTACCTCTTTTTCAAAGTAAGTCTTTGCCACCTGTTGTGTCATTTGGTTTCAGTAACTTTATTTTCTTTTGTTTTATTTTTTTCCATCCCAGGAGACATGCATGTTCATTTATAGAAAATAAAGAGCAGGAAAAAAATCCTTAAAATTCACCTCTAGACCCACTTCCCAGAGACAGCCACTATTGGTGTTGGGGACTGTATCCCACCAATCTTGACTTCTTTTCTGCGTGAAGCTTTTTGGGTTCTTTTGCATGATACCGTTTGGTTTCATGGTGCTATTTATGTTGGGATGGGGTATAGCTTGTGTCTCAGACATACCTCTACCATACTAATTGCTTTTTTTTTTTTTTAATTTATCGAGGTTTATTTTCCTAATAAAAGTTACACAGGCTCAGTGTTGAAAACCTGGAAAACACAGAAAAGTAAAAAGGGAAAAACATCAGTCATCCAAAACCCCTCTTCCAGAGACAGTCACAGAGTCCCTTTTGAGGTGTGTCCTTCCACTGTTTCTCCTGTGCATGGTTTTGCCGTAACTGTGACCATGTGGTGTATTCAGTTTCATAGCTGCTTTTTTCACTTCCCATTAAAAACATCATAAGCATTTCCTCATGTTACTATAAACTCTCCTTAAACTACATTTAACATAACTTATTTTCTAATTACAAAAGTAATATAAATAGAAAACTTAAAGAAAATGAGGGGAAAATATCAAGAGAAATACACAAATGTAATCCCTTTTGACATTTTAGCCTGTCTCCTTTCAGGCTTCTGATAAGCATATTTTTTAATAGTACATCACAAGCACTTTTTGCCTGATCAGTGAAAATTCCTCAAGGACAACCTTTAACTTACAATTTCAAAATGCCATGTCTATGGTTAAAAACCTTTTTCAATCTAAGAAAGGTGTAAATGAGCCATAATCCTCTCCTCAATATAGTTTCTTATGAATCTTTACATAAAAGATTGTATAGATCTATATTTATGTTAAAATTTAAAAACAAATACGTTTCAAACATAATACGATTTTTATCATGGAGATATTTTTGTATCAAGACAATTAAATGTACCTCATTCTTTGTAACAGCTGCTTGTGGTTCTGTTTTGTGGGTGTGTGCTGAGGGGCGCTGAGTGCTGGGGCATCCCTGAGTGCTGCCGGGAACATCTTCGTGCACATATCGTGGTGTGACAACGGTATCTGCAGTAGGATTACCAGGTCAAATAGCATCTCTGTTTGTAATTTGGACAGATAGTGCCACATCCACCTAAAGAGATTGTAGCATTTTTACATTCCCTCCAACATTCCCAAGTGTGCTGGCTTCCCTGTATCCTCACCTGCATTGGGTCGCAGCCAGATTCTTTGTTTTTACCAGTAAAATGGAATTGCTAAAGCCTGTTTCCTGGTCCATTGCTCCCGCATTGTTGGATCAAAACTACGCTTTTTAAGGGTTTTAGAATATCCCCCCCCAAGCCTATCCACCATGGTTGACTTGTATCATCCCCCTCACTTTAAACAGAAAAAAATCATTTGTATTTTTACTCTTACCAATAAATAAGAGTGAATCGAGTAACAATAGGTGTTCATCCATTTTTGTTTTTGTTTTTTGTTTGTTTCATTTTTTTCTTTTTTTCCTGGACCTCAGGTGAAGCATTTATCAAATGCTTTGGTTTACAGCACAACAGATCAATCCATGCCAGGTCCCCCTCTTGGTTTCTCTCCCCCCCACCCCACCCCACCCCGTACCCCTGGTGCCCACCTCCATTGCCCACCTCCATTTCTCTTTCTGCCAGAGGTACCTGCTCTAAGGGTTTGATTTGTGTCCTTAGATATGTGTCTCCTTGTAAAAAACATGGTGTTGGTGCCTCAGTGTGTATTGATGAGGGTCTGGTTTCCATAAATAGAGTTGTGCAATACATCTCCCTCTGTTTCCTTTTGCTTTCCCCTGTACCTTTGAGATCTCTCTGGGGCTCTGTGTACATTTAGCCCATTGCCTCTGACTTTGCTTTTAGCAGATATTTCTTAGGTCTCTGTTGTGCTAAGTGCCAGGAATACACATCCAGGGCCTTGCCTCAAGACCTTCTAACGTTTTTAGTACTTAGGATTCCTTCCTTAGGCCAGATTCCCCAGGAAGGGGTTTCTGGCCGCAGAGGTATGCACATTTTTATTTAAGGCACTGGATGCCGTTGCTCGTTGCTCGGCCTGTTCTCCTCTCCTGGCAGGCAAGCCCCAGCCTGCCTTGTGCCAGAGGACACAGTACACCTCTTCCCCATGTCTCAATATCCACGTCGACATTTCTGAAAGGCGGCTGCCTGGACACACAGCCACCAGCCTCCTCCCGAGCTCCAGACTGACAGCCGGTTGGTTGGTCTGTTTAACAGTGGCTGTGTCGCTGCCCCTTTCTTCCTCTCCTGAGTGGAGCATTAAGAGTTTATAACATTTCTCAAATCATAAAATTTACTTGATCCCATCTCATCCAAAACTGATTGCTTTGAGGCAGCTCATAAAAATTAAACTTTCTGGCAGCGAGCGCACAAAGAAAGCGAGACTTGGTGCACAATTCCTAGTCCACACAGTCAGGCCAACCAGAAGCCCAAAGGTGCAGCCAGAGAGAAATTTTCCCAAGGGTCTCCATTGAAAGAACATATTCAATGTGAGAGGTACACCACATCGTCAAGTAAACACAATCCACATGTCTATGTTCACAGGTCTTTTTCTCATAGCATTCACAATGTAGGGCACTGATTTGCCCATCCATCGACTCATTCTATAAACATTGATACAGCACCTGCCACACACCAGGCCCTGTGCTAGGTGCTGGGGACACCAGAGTGAAAAAAACCTTCAACCCATCCCTGCCCTCAAGTAGTTTCTTGTCAAGTGGTGGAGACAGACACTCATAAGTGATCACATAGGTAAATGGGAGGTTAGTCCTGGCAAGAGGACAGGTCTGTGAAGACAAGGTCTGTAGCACCAGGGAAGCACAGAACCATCCTGGAGTGAACCCCTGCTCCTGCCCAGACCCTCCATATTAGACAGCAGCACCTCCATACACATCGACACTCAGCCAAAACCCCCAGGAGCTGTCTTGCTCCCTGCTTCTCAGCCTCATAGCCAGCCCCTCGCCACATCCTGCATCTGCAGTTCCAGAACACATCTGCATCTGACCACTGCAGCTCACTTCCCTCCATCCAGCCCAGGGGACCATCCTCCCTCCGCAGGATAATGCATTGCCCTCCTCACAGGCTCTGCTTCCTCTTTTATGCTATAGACTGTCTTCCCCACAGCAGCAGAGGGATCCTCCCAGACCCTCACAGCATAGCCCTCCAACTCCAGCCTGTGTCACCCAGATGAATCCACAGCCTTTCCACAGCCCTGCAGAGTGTGTCTCCCTCCTGCCTTCCCAGCCTCATCCCCTGACAATCTCCCCTTGCTCTTTTAGCTCCAGACTCAAGCCCTCACTATTCCCTGCACACTTAAGCATGTACCCACCTCAGGACCTTTGCACTCACCCTTCCTTCTACCTCGAATGCTCTTCCCCCAAATATCCTCACAGCTGTTCCCTTCGTTAAGGGTTCTATCCCAAAAGAAGTGAGTGTTGTCCTGATAGGGGGGCTTTCCCTGGCCACCTGTCTAAATACCAGCTGTTCCCCACTTCTCTCTCCATCTGCTTGCCCTGCTAGCTTTTCTTCTTGGTTCCCAGCACCACCTGACGTTATAGTGCACATGGGTTTCTTTTGAGATTCTTTCTCCCTCACTGGCACATAAACTCCATGAGGCAGGGACTTTTCTGCCTTATTCCTCGCTGAATCCCAGTGGTTAGCATGATGCCCTGCATGTAGGAGGCAGTAAACATGAGCTGAATTAATGAGGAATCTCTTCACCATGTCAAGAAAAGCTGCTCTGAGCTGAGAGCAGAATGGTGAGTAGTGTTGGCCTAGGTCCGTGGTCGGCAAACTGCGGCTCGCGAGCCATGTGCGGCTCTTTGGCCCCTTGAGTGTGGCTCTTCCACAAAATACCACGGCCTGGGAGAATCTATTTTGAAGAAGTGTCGTTAGAAGAAGTTTAAGTTTAAAAAGTTTGGCTCTCAAAAGAAATTTCAATCATTGTACTGTTGATATTTGGCTCTGTTAACTAATGAGTTTGCCGACCACTGGCCTAGGTGAAAGGAGAGCATCCAGGCAGCATGTAGAGCAAGAGCGGGCGTGGTGTGGGCTGCAGCAGAGCAGTCTGCAGTGGTCACCATGAGTGCCTGAGGCCACGGTGAGGATGGAGGCCTTGAGCTGTGAGAGCAAAGGGAAGCTGCTGCCGAGAGGCTGTAAGCAGAGAGCAACGTGATCAGATGGGCAGGTTTCAACAGATTCCAGAACAGCCCGACTTGGGAGAGCCCAGTGTCCCTGTGGCCCACACGACAGCACATTATTGCCTCCCAGTTAGAGACCTTCCTAATAACAAATTCAGAAGACAATGCCATGAATGGGGCAGAACATGGCAGAGCCTTCCCTGAGTGTAGAATGAACAACATGTGACCGTTAGCTTTGGAGCACTGTGAGAGAGAAGCTTCTCAGTGTCACTAACACCGTAAGACCAAGAAGCAGCTGTCAGTGCTGGCTGCCATGACTCGGTCATCACCATGGAGGAGTTGTCTGGGGAGGGGAGAGTGGGGCCGGGTGCAGGTGACTCGCACGAGCGTCTCAGGACCGTGGAGAAGGAAGCTGGAGGGTACCTTCTTAGGTCCAGGTGGCCTTCTTGGGACTCTGAACCTCAGATTCCTCTCCACCCCCCCTCCCCCCACGATTCCTCTGCAGGACTCTAGACACAACCCTAATATTGCCTGTCTCCAGGTAATGGGGCCACCAACTGCAAACCCACAGGCTCCGTTGGAGGTGCATCTGGTGATCCTCTCTTTTTTCCCCATGGCCACAGAAACTGAAAGGTCCCCCACGCTGTCAGATTCTCCCCGATGCTGTGCCCCAACTCCAGAGGGGGATGGCCAGCCTTCAGAAGAGAAGTGCGGACTGCGGTTGCCTGCCAGCTGCCGGCAACCCTGACTTTCTGTTTCTCTTTGTATTTCCGCCTCAGATATTCTCCCAGGAGTACATCAACCTCTTGCTGTCCATGTATTTCTTCGTGCTTGGAATCCTGGCCCTGTCCCACACCATCAGGTCAGAAGGCATCTCTGCAGCCATTGGAGCGTCTTTTTCAGGAGCCAGTACAGGCTCCTGGATGAGAACTTGACCTTTGGCATCATTCATAGCCAGGTTTGAATCCTGGCTGAGAGACCCAAGGGAATCTTTCCCCGTGTGACCCCGTGGGAGACCTAGGACAAGAATCCTAACCTCTCTGGGCCACAGTTTCCTTACGGGGAGTGATAAGAGTGTCCCCGGTTGCTGAGAAAGTGGTATTTGTGAGCAGTGATGTCATGTTATTTGTCACAGTACTGAGCCGAGTAATAGCAGTGTCCCTCCAGCTGTTAGGGCCCGCTGCGCCAAGCGCTATGCAAGGCGCCTCACACGTGATCTTATTTCATGAGGGAGGGCGGTGAGTGAGAAGGTAGGAGTGCAGGCTCTGGAATTTGACTGCCTGGCTTTGAATCCAGACTCTGGATCCAGACTTAATATCCCTATGACTTTGGACAAGTTACTTAATCTCTCTGGCCTCAATTTCCTCACCTGAATGTGTAGGGAAATACCAGTACCCTTCCTTATGGGTCGTGTGGAAAGCTTTTATCACAGGATCTGTTACTGAGCACTTACTATGCTCAATAGCTGCTAAATCTTATTATTATTGCACTAAAATGCCAGAAAACCTTACAAAGTTAGCTTTTGCTTTTAATCCTGTGTTCATTTGGAAACTAAAGCTCAAAGAGGTTAACAGATTTGCTGAGATCACACAGCTGATAAGCAGCAGAGCCAAGATTCAAAGCCAGGTCTTTGTGGCCCCAGAGCCCATCTTCTTCCCATTGTCACCTGCTTAGATTGCCACATGCTGGTGTCAGTTCACTGGTGATGAAGGACCTGGACAGTGATCCGCAGGGGGGGCTGCTGTTGGCATTTTGGACATGCCAGTTCTTTGTGCATTGTAAACATTTGGCAGTCCTTGCCCTCTTACCAAATGGGAGTGTGCCCCCAGCCCAACCACGAGAGCATCCCCATCTGTTTCCATCTGGCCCCTGGAAGTGGTAGTGTCTCAGGCTGAGAACCACTGATAGACCATGAGGTGGGCAGCCGACCAGGGAAAGTTTCCAAAAGGAAGGAATGCAACTTGAACTCAGCTTGGAAGGTAGGAAACCCTTCAGAGGTGTGAAGGAAGGAGAGGCCAAGAGCTGCAAGGTCTGTGCATGGTGAGGGGTAGTCAGAATCTTCCCAGAGCAGTCGGAGAGAATCTAGGAAAAAAGAGAAGGATCTGCTCACAAGGACATTGAAAGCCAAGGTGAGTTTGGCCTCATTCCTCTAGGCACGTTGTTGGCAGAACTGTTAGTCAAGAGTGTGAGCTCAAGAGACAGATGGCCTGGCTCTGCAGGCTCCATGATTTGTGTAAGCTACTCCAGCTCTCTGAGCACCAGCTTTTTCACCTATAAGATGGAGATCCTCCAAGTACCTCCTGGTAGGGGCGTGGGACAGATCTAGCATGTTACAAATCTGTAACATGTTACAAATCTGTAACATGTTACAGATTTGTAACATGCCTAGAGCACAGTGCCAAGCCCACCATGAGTGAGCTGCTGGCCCAAGATCATATCTGGGACTTGAACTCTGGTCTTTTTCTTTTCTTTTCTTTTTTTTTTTTTTTTTTTTCCTCGTTGATTTTAAAGAGAGAGGAAGGGAGAGGGAGAGAGAGAAACACCAATGTAAGAAAAATTGGTTGCCTCCCACACACACCCTAACCGGGATGGAACCTGAAACCTGGGTATGTGCCCTGGCAGGGAATCGAGCCAGCGACCTTTCGGTGCACAGGACAGTGCTCCTCCAACTGAGCCACACTGGCAGGGGCTGGAACTCGGTCTTTTAACTGAGTTCAGTGTTGTTCAACTACACCTACCTTCATCCACAAAATCTTGTCTAGGCACCTGGGGAGGATTCTACTCCAGCCCCCATCCTACAGAATCAAAGGCACCTCTGTAATTTGACCCTAGCAAGTAAGTGGCAAACCCAGTTATTCTTCCTCAAAGACAGACTCTCCCTTCCTGGTAGATCATGGGTGGGGTGGGGTGGGGTGGGGTCTAGGAAGTCACTTCCAGATACTGGGGCCCATCCTGATTAGCATCTTACCCCACTCCAAACCCCATTCCAGTTCCAGTTCTCACCCATCCCACCCCTGCATCTTTGAATAGTTTGAAACCCACAGCCCAACCACCATCACAGAATGAGAGAACACAATATATTTTGAAAGCCACTGGTCGGCCATGTGCTGAGGCATTGATTATTTCACTTTATTTCAATAATCCTGCAAGAGAGCTCCATCCAACTGCCCAAACAGAATATTTTGAACCTGTATCATTTTTACAATGACATTTTTTCCCTTTGGAACAATAACTGAGGAGCATGGTCCCAAATTTGCCCTGGATTATCTTAAGAAACAGTTATCCATCTGCCTTTTAATGAATTCATAATTTTTACTGATAAAAAATTATCAACAGAAAATAGAACCAACAGCAGCTAAAACTGCACATGGTAAAATTTGTGAGTGACTAAAAATTATCAGAAGAACCACTTTCTTGCCCGGCCGGTGTGGTCCAGTGGTTGAGCGTTGGCCCATTAACCAGGAGGTCGTGGTTGGAATCCTGGTCAGGGCACATGCCCGGGTTGCGGGCTCAATCCTCAGTGGGAAGTTTGCAGGAGGCAGCCTATCGATGTTTCTCTCTCATCAATGTTTCTATCTCTCTATCCCTCTCCCTTCATCTCTCTAAAATCAATCAATATATAAAGAATCATTTTCTTGATAAAATTTAGAGCACAAAGTATGACCCGGGAAGATTAGAATTTATAAAAACAAGCCCTGGCCAGGTGGCTCGGTTGATTGAAGCATCATCCTGATGTGCCAGGGTTTCGGGTTTGATCCCCAGTTGGGGCACGTGCAGGAGTCAGCCAGTGAATGCAAGGATGGGTGGAACAACAACTCGATATTTTTCTCTCTCCTTTCCTCTCTCTCTAAAATCAATTTTTTAAAAATTTTTCAAGACGTGTAGTTTTTTATTTCAGAGAGAGGGAGAGAGATAGAAACATCACTGATTGGAGAGAATCATCGATCAGCTGCCTTCTGCACACCCCCTACTGGGGGTCGAATCTGAAACCTGGACATGTGCGTTGACCAAGAATTGAACCATGACCTCCCGGTTTGTGGGTCGACACTCAAACACAGAGCAACACCGGCCAGGCCAAAAAAAAAAAATTTTTTTTATTAATAAAATAACAATGGATAGCCATGGGCAGAAGAGATGTTCTCACCTTATACGGCCAAAGCTGTTCTCTGAAAAATGTGATATGGATCAGAAACTGGGATGAATAAAAGGGGGAAGAGAGAGCTTAAAGAGGGGGTCGGCCAGCCATCTCTCCCAGTGGGCCTGTGGTCTCCTGAGGATTGGCAGAGGAGACCTGCTGAAAGGCTATAAGACCTGAGCCCGAGCCTTGTCAGCCCAGGCTTGTGAGATTCCTTCCATCTCCACCACCATTTCCTGGCCCACCTCAATCCTCTGTGGGAAGAAACCTCAGGTTAGGGTTTTGGGGAAGGCAGGGCCTACAGCCTGCCTTTACCTGGCACAATCACTGAGACTCGAGCCCATGCCAAAATCCTCTCTGCCAAGGAACCTCGACTTATTTGTATCACCTGTGAGTTCATTCCCCACCCAGCTCACCTTTAGAGGAAAAAAGGAGTCAGAAAGCCAAACTTTGCCACTCGAGGAATAGGAGGCCATGTCACCAGTTTCTCTATTCTGTGCTTTCCACCCCCAGGGGAGAGGGCAGCAGGATGTGATTTCCCAGCAGGAAGCAGTGACCTTTAGCTGAGCCATGGAGGACCAGGAAAAAAAAATGCCTCGAACAATAGTCTGCATTTGGAGGCCTTTAAGCAAACATTTGCCAGCAGCCTCCTGGTACCAGGCGACTATCAGGAAGATACTGTAGTGTTCCAAGTGAGGAAGCAGTTGCACAGAGCAATTAAGTAACTTGCCCAAGGTCACACAGCTAGTAAGTGGCAGAGCTGGGATTTGAACCCAGGAAGTCTGCCTCCAGAGTCCATGTTCCTAATTGCTGCTCTCTGCTGGTTGAGAAGGCAAGCATCAAGCTTCTAAGGAAGAGACCAGACTAGAGTGAAGGGCTTAGTTCCTTGGGCCTTCTCTCTGCCTCCACACATACACTCTGGCTTTAGACTTTCCCAAAAGTGATTCAGCAAACTGAGCTGAATCATCCTCACTTCCCAGCTTCCGCCTCCACCTTCTCAGAGCCTGCTGTGGAAGCCCACTCCTGATTCCATCCTGGGGCCTGCCACATCTCATCATGCCACAGCCTTGCAGACTGGGAGGGATTGACTGTTTGACAAGAGGGGAAACTGAGCCCAGAGATCCTTCTTAATGCCACATCTTTCTCCAAGCCCCAGGGTCTTAGAAAGAGGGCTCCCTTTCCCCTGCCTTTATCACTGTGCCCTAGTTGCCTCTTGGCCTGCCTCCATTTACCTGCCATTGGGAACACCGTTCTGGATTTGCCCACCTCGTTAGTATGTCAGTCTACCTGGTATTGCCAAATGCTTTCGAGCTCGGGGTCTAGACAAGCTCCACTGATGAAGGAAACTCACAGTTCTTACATTCTGGCTGGGGATGCACTGCTGGCCTAGCTTCTCCCTGCCCTCTCTCCTATCTTCACAGCAACACCTGAGACAGATGGTAGTATCCCCACACACAGCTGAGGAGATGAGCCGCTAAAGTGGCTCGCCCAGGGCCACACAGCTGGTATGTGGCAGATTAGGCTTCAGGGCTGGGCCACCCAAGCTTGTAGCACCCCAGGCTGCACCAAGAGGCCTAATATTCCAGCTAATCTTGCTCTGTGGGTGATCCAGAAAAGAACGTCTGTTCCCTGCCTGGCCAGGAAGCAGAATATGCTAGATTGCAAGAGAAGAGGCCAAGTCCATGCTGGGTTAACGTGAGGGAATTGCCACCCATGGGGCTGTGATTTGTCCGGCTGATCAAGTCCAACGAGTTCATAAAAGTCTCAGGCCTCACAAGTCAAGGGAGTGGGATGACCATCAGGACATCTAACTTAGTAGGTCAGAAAAGGAGTCCAGAAATATGCATTCTTGACGAGGGACTCTCGTACAGACAGTGCATGGACCAGACTTTGGGATCCATTGCTCTCCTTAAAACTGCGTTTTACATGCAAGTCTGCTGCTTTGTGTTTCTTGTGTGATAACCTAGAGGCAGCCTGGAAGCACCAGAGCCCAAGGTTCATATCTCAGCTCAGAGACTGACTCCCTGTGTGACCCTGGGCAGTCACTTACCCTCTGAGAGCCTGTTTCCAAATGTGTAAAATAGGCACAATAACACCTGCCTGTCAGGACAGCTGTGAGGCTGCTGGAGATCACAGCTGTGAATGGAGGCTTTATTGAGGCGGTTGGGTCTGTGGTTGCCCACGGGGGATCTGTTTGCTAATCTGCTTTGTCTTTTCTTCCAGCCCCTTCATGAGTAAGTTTTTTCCAGCCAACTTCCCAAATCGACAGTACCAGCTGCTCTTCACGCAGGGCTCTGGGGAGAACAAGGAAGGTCAGTGTTGCCCGCTTTCCTCCTCCACTCCCCTTTGTCTCTCCGATGTCGGGGCTCTTCGATAGAGTGAGTGATGGAGAAGGTGGGCTCTGGGTCACACTGTCTGAGTTCACGGCCCAGCTCTGCCACTGCCTGCTTGGGGGACTCTGGGTGAGCGCCTTTACCTCTCTGAGCCTTGGGTGTTTTTGTTGGGGGTTTGTTTATCTGTAAAATAAAAGTGATGATCTATTACCTCCCACTTAGGTATGTTGTTAGGACGCAAGTAGGTGATGAGTGGGAAGCATTCAGCACACTGCCTGGCTGCAGTAAGCACTCAGTAAAAGTTGTCTGTTGTAGCTATTTTTAGTATGATTACTTTCCTACCTAAGATTTGAAAGGGAGGTTCCATGACTTTTTTTTTTTTTTTAAGAGAGAAAGGAAAGGAGACAGAGAGAGAGAAACATCAATTGGTTGACTCCCATACACCCCGGCCAGAGTCAAACCCAAAACCTGAGCATGTGCCCTGACTAGGAATTGAGCCCATCACCTTTTGGTGCATGGGATGATGCTCAACCAACCGAGCCACACTGTTGTCCAGGGCTCCATGGCTTTTTAAAAAGTGAAAACTATGCCCTGGCCAGAGTGGCCGGTTGATTGATTGTCATGCCATGCACCGCAGGGCCGCCAGTTGGATTCCTGGTCAGGGCACATACCCAGGTTGCGGGTTTGATCTGTCAAGGAACATGTGGGAGGCAACCAGAGCCTACAAATTGATGTTTCTGTCTTTTTCTCCCTCTCCTTTCCTCTATTAAAAATAAATAAATAAATAAATAAATAAATAAATAAATAAATAAAGACATTTTTTAAAAAGAAAGTAAAAACTACAGGGAATTGGGGAAAGCCTGGGTTTTGGGGATTCGTTAGGTTGTGGGTTCGAATGTTGTAACAGGATTACAGTGGCTTGACCAAATGGAAGGTGTCTCACATGTAAAAGTCTGAGTTTGTGAATGTCACACTCTCCTACTGGAGCCTAGCACATTCTTTCTTGTTTCTAAAGAACAGCAATTTTATGTGACTTTTTTGCATCCCTAGTGCATCTGTTGATTTTTTTAAAAAAGAGCCCTAACCGATTTGGCTCAGTGGATGGAGCATCAGCCTGAGGACTGAAGGGTCCCGGGTTCGATTCCGGTCAAGGGCATGTACCTTGGTTGTGAGCACATCCCCAGTGGGTGGTGTTCAGGAGGCAGCTGATCGATGTTTCTCTCTCATCGACTTTTCTAACTCTCTATCCCTCTCCCTTCCTTTCTGTAAAAAATCAATAAAAATATTTTTTACAAAAAAAGAAAGAAAGAAAGGCTAAGCTTGCACACAAAATCTTCAGGGTCCCAGGTGCTATCTGTCTCTTGCTCTGCCTCATGCCATGACCCTTGGGTCTCCGATGGTGCACCATCACTCCCCAGTCCCACCAGACGGAAGGAGAGGCAGCTGTATCACAGTCCCATTTAGCAGCAGGGGAAACTGGAAACTGTGACCAGGAGCTGGTTGGCCTCGTGTCCAGATAAAAATCATCAGGGTGCTGTCACCACAGAGGAAAGCGGAAATTGGGGCCCAGCAGCAGCCTCCTACCCTCTGAAATCTGGAACCAGTGGCTGTGCTCTGTGGCCCTGGGCTTCCTTGTTTAGGAAACTTGGAAGTGATGGAGAATGTCTCTGCCACAGGTTCCCCACAGGAGCTGACTCAGACTGTCCCTTGCTTTTTCTCCAGGCGCCATCTTTTACTTTCTTCCTCCTCTCCTAGTGACATAGGGCTGCCAGCAACCTTCCTGATTCCTTTGGCGGCAAAATAGAAAGGTTCCTGAAAGAACTGGGACCTTGCTAAAGACCTGGGCTTGCTGGCAGCTGGCATTGATTGACCTCCCACTGTGTGCCAGGCACCATTCTGGGAGCTTCGTAAGGGCCATCTCACTTGCTCCCCACAGCAGCCTATCAGGGAGGTGCTGTGATCCTCATTTTACAGATAAGAAAACTGAAGCTCAGAAAGGGAACGGCCTCCCCCAGGGTCACCCACCTACAATGTAGAACCTGTGCTTCCAGCCACCTCCCATTGACCCCACAGCAGGCCTGGCCTGTGTTCTCTCTGAGCCTCCATTCCCTCCTCTAGGAAAATGGAGAGACTGGGGGTGGCTCCCTTGAGCTTCTGACAGTGCCCACAGCCATGCCCTCCTCCGTTCAGGGGCTGACAGGTGGGAGGGGCAGCCCCGCCCCCGGGGAGTGGACTTACCCGGCCTCTCTGCCCAGAGATCATCAATTATGAGTTTGACACCAAGGACCTGGTGTGCCTGGGCCTGAGCAGCATCGTTGGCGTCTGGTACCTGCTGAGGAAAGTAAGTAGCCAGGACCTGAAATGAGGTCCGTGGGGGAAAGAGGCAGCACTGGATGGGACAGGGCAAGGGGCACACGAACTGCTCTCACTCCCACCTTCCCCCAGCACTGGATTGCCAACAACCTCTTTGGCTTGGCCTTCTCCCTCAACGGGGTGGAGCTCCTGCACCTAAACAACGTCAGCACTGGCTGCATCCTGCTGGGCGGCCTCTTCATCTATGACATCTTCTGGGTAAGGCTCTCCCTGCTCCCCTTTTTCTGCCTGGGCAGCGGTCATCTGACGGAGGGCAGCAGCCATGGCCTGGAAGTCAAGGCCTCAGAGAAGGTCCCTTTGGGCTCAGTTGCCTTCATGACAGAGGAAAGAGCAGGTCCCCCCTGGCTGAGAGCCCACCCTGTGCCTGGTGCCTGCAGCCCTCCTCGTCTCTTTCTCATGGTGGCCCTGGCAGGGTTAGTTAGTGCTGATTAACGGGCCTGGCACGGGCACTGATCTGTGAAGCAGAGGCTGCTGTTGACTGAAGGCTCTGACTGCACACAGCCCTGGGCTGAGACCTGCCACACTCACACCAAGAGGCATTGCTGTGGGGTCATGGGCAGCCTGATGCAAGTGCCCTCTCTCCAGCCTCAGGCAGCCTCTTCTCTTAAGTGGGTGATACTGCAGGGGCATCTCTTGGAAGGGCAGAGCCCCGGACAAACAGGGTGCCTGGTCAGGGACGTCAGAGGCTCTTTTCCAACACCTTTGAATTGCGCAGAACCAGGAGCCCCATGAAGGACTAGTTTCGGGGGCCACCTACTCAACTTCACATCTGCTCTGGAGCCCCTCCCAGCTCCCTGCCCTTTTCCTGCAGATCTCAGCAGGACAGTGAGGCGCCTGAGGTCAGCCATTCTGTCCCTCGCGGCCCCCATACCCTTCTAGACTCCTTTCTTGTCCTTCTAGGTATTTGGCACCAATGTAATGGTGACAGTGGCCAGGTCCTTTGAAGCACCAATAAAATGTAAGTGACCACCCCACATGGGGAGTCCCTTTGCCCCCACCCTAGTGGCCCTTCCCCCTGTGGTCCCTGTTCTGGTCATTCCTGTCTGTTAGCTCTCCCCACACACCTGGTCTTCCTCCAAGCTCTCCTGCATCTCCAGCCTCCTTTCTTCGTCTCCATGGTTCATCTGGCCATGTTCACACCCAGCCACCTCTGCCTAAGGCCCGGTCTCTAGCCACTTGGTCACAGTGCAGGGTGCTGTGGGGTGGACTGGAATGGAAGCAAGCATAGAGGAGGGTCTCACGCACCTGTGGCAGGCACGCAGGGGCATTCCAGAGACCTGTAGCTCCTCGCTGACCTCTTTAGTGTCAGCAATTGGGCACCATCTCCCATGTGTCTCACACTGCCTGGTCGTGTTCTTCATGCATCCATCATTTATAAATATTAGAAAATCCAGCTAGAAGTATCTTTAAGCAATGTGGAAATTTGTTAATGCACACCATAGCAAGCCCAGTGGTAGAGCGTCTCGGGGTTGGGTTAATGACCCTGGTGGAGTCGCCAAGAGCCAAGGTGACGTCATTCCTCCCACCCACCATTCTGAGCATGCCCACCTGTTCCTAACACTCATCCCTTCATGGTCCCAAGGGGGCTGCCACAGTTCCCAGTGTGGATTCCTCACACAGCCATGCACAGAGGCGGAAAGGGGGAGTTTTATCTCTCATCAAAGAGGAATGTTTTCCCCATATCTTTCCTGCAGCTTCCCTTATATTTCACTGGCCAGAATTGGGTCACAGGCCCAAATCCAAATCAATCATCAGCAAGGGGGATAAGAGAAAGCATGATTAGCTTAGAGTTTAAGCCTTAGACTACTCAAGAGTCCCCTCCAGGGATCAAGAGACCCACACTGGAAGCTGCTGCACCAGGCATGACAGCAGGGTGAAGGGGAGGGTCCTGTTGGGAAGGCACAGAGTGGGCTCCATGGGAAGCATTGGCTCGGCAGTCAGAGTGAAGTCGGCCTCAGAAAGTCAATTAAGAACTCTTTCCCACAGTCTCATTCTCCACTACTGCAGACAGGACATCTCCATGAGCCAGAGAAGGAATCCTGACCACACGCTGCTCCTAAATGCCCTGGTCCCAGCTGGGGACCCGAGGAAACCCCGTTTCTCCCAGCTTTAGCTTGAGTAAATGTATGGAGCCTGACCTGGCCCCTGAGCCAGGCACTCCTGCTGGGAAGATGGAGGGTCAGGTGGGCAGGCCTCCTGGAGGTATTTTAGTTAGCAGCCTCCAAGACCAAGGGTGTCAGGTGAGGACAGTTCCCAGAGAAGTTCCCCATGTGCTTTGATGGATGAACCAGCCAAAGTGTCAGGAAAAGAGTTCCTGCATCATGAAGGAGGAATGTGCCTTTACCAAGCATGCCGGGGCAGAGTGGGCATTCGAAAGGTAGATGAGCACAGCTTCAGCAAAGGGCTGGGCACGGAAACTGCATGGAGGGCCCTAGGAGGGTGAGGGGTGAGTTAGGGGAGCAGCAGCAAAGAGGCCAGATTTGGGGAAGGCAGGGATATCATGCCAGGGACTTGGACACTGCTCAGTAGGGGAAATAGGACAGTCGAACAGGGGTACGGCTGTCCTGTTGGTCTCTGGTGCTTAGAGTCTGGTTTTCTAGCTGGGGGAAGGCCGGTTCCTCCTCTGCTGGGCACTCAAGCAGTATCGCAGAGAGGTTGCCTGCACATATGCTGAAGTCAGGCTGCCTGGACTTGAACCCCAGATCTGACACCTGCTGGCTGTGAGACCTTAGGAAAGAGACTTCTCTCTGGGCCCTGGTTTCCACATCTTCCACTCAGAATTGAATGGTACCAAGACTAAGAGATCGAATGGGGAAATCTGTAAATCATCATAACTGCATTCAAAGCAGGGAAGGAAGGGCGTCTATACATTTATTAGCGGAGCACAAGCTTACCCACAGCCCCCAGCATGCCTCTGCCTATAGATCATTGCCCAGCTTTGGGTCACTTGACCACCCCCAGCAGCAAGGGAAGTCGGGAATTCAAGGACCAGGATTGTCCTGATCATCTTAGCCACAGCACACTTGATCCATCGCTTGGAAAGGCTGCCCCACCAAAAGTCCAGACTGGGTTAGTAAAGAAGGCATGAGGTAGCAGTTAACAGTGTGCCAATCATCTAATTCTCACCACAACCCTATGGACTCAGTTCTATTGCCACGCCCATTTCACAGGTGAGAAAGCTAAGGCAGAGCCGTTAGGTAACCTGTACAAAGTCACACATCAGAGCCAGTATTCTGACCCTGAAGCTCACACCTAACTGCTCTGCTCTCAAGGCCCTGAGGATAAAATCCAGTTACAGCCGCCTCTAGCCATAACTGGAAATGGGGGGGTGGGGGGGGGCATTTCTCTCAATCTGTATTTATCCAAAAAAGCCAATAGAGGGGTTTCTGAGTGGGAGGCTTTCAGCAAGGAGTGTGTAGGTGTGTGACCTTTTCTCCCTCAGCAGATACTGTAAGAGCCTAGAGCCCAGGCTTCCCTGCTTTAGAACAAAAACCCGTCTGCCATAGCCCTGTCGTAGTGAGACGGAAAGCCTGTCACATCTCAGCACTGGGTGGGCTCTTATCCACTTGGCTGAGGGTCAGTCCCATTTAACCAAGGGTTCCACTGCTGTGTAACTCCATGAGGGCATTAAGCCTTTGACCCAGATGATCCTGCTCTGACCAGCTGTGGTCTCAGATGAAGACATTGCCCATCAGCCTGTCAGCATCCTCTCATCCCCGCCCCCCACCCCACCCAGAATGCAGGTGTGTGAGTTTCCTACAGCAGAGGAGGCCTAGGAGTCAGTGAGCTGGGCCAGCACTAACTCCTCGCCTCCCTGCCTCCCCTACAGTGGTGTTTCCCCAGGATCTGCTGGAGAAGGGCCTCGAAGCGGACAACTTCGCCATGCTAGGACTCGGCGACATTGTCATCCCAGGTACCAGGCGGGGGTTGGGGAGGGTTCCCTGGATCAAGGAGGAATACTGTGAAACAGACAGCCTTCCCCAGTGGGAAAGAGGCGGAAGGTGATTCATCTCCCCACCCCTGGCTCAGCCCAGGGCTTGGTGAAGGAATCCACCTCAACACACATGATGGAGCACCAGTCGGGTGCCAGGCCTGGACTGGGCACTGGAGGGACAGCAGTGCCAAGAGCGTCATCACTGAGCTTCTGGCTTGGTGAACAGATGTTACTCAGGAACTACAAAAATAAACGTGTATGACAGACTGACTGAAGTACACTGAAAAGGCACATTTCATGACAGTGGTGAAAGAACATCACCCCTCTCACACCCACACATTACACTCCCCTCACCAGTGTTTGCAAGTGTTAAAGGTGCTGGGACTGCCAAAGTCCCCTTGGTCCTCTGCTCCCAGTGCTGGGAGGGCTCCAGGCAGAACATGCCTGTGTTGCTAAGTGGTTAGAGCATCGGCCCACTCACTGAAGGGTCAAGGGTTAGATTCCTGGTCAACAGCACGTACCTAGGTTGCAGGTTCTATCCCTGGCCCTGGCCGGGGCACGTGTGGGAGGCAACTGATCATGGTCTTGAACCCAAGTGTTTCCACAATGTGCAGTGCTGTTAGGCAGGGAGGCGTCCTCCCCGGGACGAGGCAGCTCCCTTAGACAGAGAATCGAGTCCATAAAGCACTCAGGTCACTCTGCAGCATGGCCTGTCACAGGCACCCACACAGACTTCCCCAGTGTCCGTGTTGGTTGTAATCTGGGCTTGCGACCTGCACAGGAGGGACATCGCTGCATTTCTGTGTGTGCCCGCAGATACCTGTCTTTCAGCAGTCACAGTAAGTGGAAGTTGATTATACCCTCACAGAGCCCCGGTGATATTCTTCAAAGAGGAACAGGTCGCCGGATTGTTTTGAGGACCAGATGCTTTAGGAATATGAAAGCTCTTGGCAAAGCTCTGACCCCTGGGTCAGTTGGGGAACAGTTGCAGAATTCAGCCACCAGGGGGCACTGAGTTCCCCACTTTGCTTACAGAAAGGCAGCATTTGTTTGCTCTCTACCCACCAACTCCCTATTCACACAGTGTACAGTGAGGACTAACTCATTTCCCTCTTTAAAATGAAATACATGTTGTCAGTCGGTGCTTCTGATCAGCAAAGAATGTTTTGGTTCCTGAGAGTTTGCTCTCAACTAAATGAGATTCAACCCTTGCCCTGAATGAGCCCAAAGACCAGTCCGGGAGACAGACACAGACTGGTATGGTATGTGTTCAACATACAGAGGCTGGACCGTGCGTCCTGGGACTTAAGGGTGTCTGGGCTGGGTTTTAAAGTACAACTAGAAGCTCAGGAGATGGACAGAGTTAACCATCCTCTGCTGAGTTCCCACAGAGCCTCCTCATGATCTGCTTATCTACTCTTTCTCCCTGCAGCCCGTGAGCACAGTCTTTCTAAATATGCTTAGTTGTTCTCCCACTTAGAACTCTTCCAGTGTGCTCCCTTCCTCAGGATAGAGACCCAACTCCTCATGCCCTGTGGGCCCTGCATGGCTGGTCTGTCCCCTGCATCTCCTGTTCTGGGCTGCAGCCTTACTGACTGTCCTTGACCTCTGCCACATCCCTGAGCCTTCTTTCCTCAGGATCTTTGCACATGTTGTTCCCTCTCCCTAGCAAATGTCATTTCCTCAAAGAACTCTCCCTCCCCCACCCTCGGTCTCATCTTGATACACCTTCCCTGGGGCAGGAAGTGCGCCTCACTATTCTAATCTTACATCGGCTCTGGTTCTGTGTGAGCAGAGTGTGTACCCCATGCCTCCTTGGCTGAACTCAGGGTGCGGTGGTTTTGCTTACCCTTCTATTGCCTGTGGTGCCTGGTACTAGCAGCCCTCAATAAACATTGGGTAGAGGAGCCAGTGTGGCACAGCATGGTGCTCGAGGTGCCAGATCAGTGTGGTCCCAGGCAAAGTCCTGGGGCCTTCTCATGGTTCTAAGTGGCCTGATGGCAGGGAAACAGGATTTCTGCTGGCAGTTGGCGTATTGGCCACTCCCTGGGTCCCAGGGATCACTCCGTGACTGGGAACACCAGGTTGGGGACCCAGTTGTGTGTTAGTTCCTCCCTGGCCAAGACAAAGGGCTCCAGCTCTGGGGTGCTGGCTTCCCTGCCGCTGTCTAACCCTGGCTTTCTCCCGACAGGAATCTTCATTGCCTTGCTGCTGCGTTTTGACATCAGGTAAGCTTCTTAGGACCCCTAACCATCCGGCTCCATGAGTGAGGGGCCTTCCCCTAGCGAGGGGTTCTCCATTGCCTTCCAGGAGCCCAGAGAAGGGACCACAGGGGACCCTCCATCCCCCCAGCAGCCAGAGCAATTCTGATTTTACCTGCATTTTGCATTTTGAGGTTCTAAGTGTTCAAAGAGCCTGTGACAAAAAAAAAGTTAAGAATCACAGGCCAGAGGATTTAAACCCATTGTGCTTTCTCCCACTGTGGCCTTGGCAAGTGGCCTGACCTTTTTGAGCTAAGGTTCTTCATCCTTACGTTAGTGGTAAACAAGTCTCTGCCTCAGTCTCACAGATCTGGAGAGTGCTGGGCACAGTCTGACCTCGGGAGCTCCCAGGGAGATCTAGCTGCAGTCACCCCTCGCGTTCCTTATCAGCCTGGGGCAGATCACCATGGCCCAGCTGCGCCAGCTGTCCCCACCCTCACCTTCTCAGACGTTTTTCAGTCCATTGTAGAAAGTGAGCACAAGGGGGAGAGAAAGGGGCCAGCTTGAGTCACCAGTTAAAACACAGGGAAGGTCGCGCTTGAGTTAATAATGCACCTGGCCAGCTGGACCTGCCACCAGCAGGTGGCATTCAGTCACCCCAGCGGGGAGCTTGCAGTGTGTGCCCTTAATTTTGAGGTGGTTTATGAACTTTTCTTCATTTCCTCATGCCCAATAATTGCAAAAGCAATTATTGTGTTAACAGTGGTCATGAGAAACTCAGTACCAGCATCACTGAAATCCAGTTTGCATGTGAAACTTCACTTCCCCACTCGCATACATCTGGGCTGTTTGTGTAGTGCCACTCTGGACCTCATGAACACAGACTTACAGCCAGCCTTTGGAAAGGACCTGGCCAGTTTGTAAGTTGAGGCACGTCTGTGTCAGCCAACTGCTTTTGGCTGTTCAGAGGTGACGTAAATAGAAACCCACAAAAGTCCCTGGACTGTTTGCTGGAGACACACATTCAGCTGCCAGTGACCTCAGATCTCCTCGCCCGGACTTCAGGATAAGCAGGCCCTTTAGAGCTGGCCCCAGAATTTGTGCAACATTCGCAAAGGGAGTCAGTTGCTCCCCAGGCCTCCAAACAGAGTGGCTCTCAATGTACTTGTAGCTCAAGACTTAGAAGCAGCCAAGCAAGGAGAGAAGGGGGTCAGAAGTTCTCGTTCGTTTCACAGATGTTACCAGGCATTGTCCCAAGTGCTGGTGACACGCAGAGGTCACAAGCTGGCATTGGAAAGGAAAGTCGTGTCATGGCAATGCCAGGCTGCTTGTGATTCAGCTGTTCTGAAGCTGATCTTGGATGAATCACCTCCAGGAAGTCACTGGCATTTTATCTATGCAGTCACCATCTATTATTCACAACAGGGCACTGAATTATGTGCACTGCACTTAAAATAGTTTTACAGTTTCTCTAAAAGCATGGTCCACCTGTATCAGATTCCCCTGGGTTTTTCAAAATGCAGATTCCAGGACCTTGCCCCAGACCTATTAGCTCAGACTCCTTGGTAATTTGACCTAGAACTCTTGTGGGTTTTTTTAGCCAGGTTCCCAGGTGTTTTTTTGTGCCAGCTAGAATCTTAAGCCACTGTCCTAGATTCTAGCATTTGATACTCACAACCATCAGGGGATAGATTGTGGTAGGTAGATCCCCATTTTGCAGATGAGTAAACTGAGGTTGAGAGAAGGAAAGTGGCTTGTCCAAAGACAGCTGGAGCAGTTCCAGAGTGTGCACCCACTTCTGGACACTCCCAGCCCAGAGCTCTCAGCCACCCCAATGCCTCCAGGGTCTTCCCAGCTCCTGTTTTAAAGGGATGCTGCATCTAACACTCCCTCTTCCTCCCATCCTTTCCCTAAGCTTGAAGAAGAACACCCACACCTACTTCTACACCAGCTTTGCGGCCTATATCTTTGGCCTGGGCCTTACCATCTTCATCATGCACATCTTTAAGCATGCCCAGGTGAGCAGAGCCAACCTCAGTGTATCGGGAATGCTTCACACAGGTAATGGGACTGTCATAGGGGGTATTTTTCATATCTAGAGGTGAGCGTTACCCGTTGCTGTCAGAGCAAACATGTCCGATTCTCCACCTTTCACTTGTGGTTCTTGCAAGATGATGCCTCTGCTTCAGGCAGCACACATGTTAGTGGTGAGGAGGAGGAAACACAGTACCAGCCATGCCTGCTTGCCTTCATCAGAAAGGCGACACCTTCCCCAGAACCTCCCCAGCAGACTTGCCCACACCTCATGGGCCAGATCCATGTCATGGCCTCAGCTGCAGGGAGTCTGAGAGTGGGTGTGACTCCTCACCCTCAGTAGTGGGGAGACAGAATGGGGTTGTGGTGTGTGTTGGGTGTGTTGGCCCAGTGCCTGCCCTGCCAGATGAGTGATAAGGTATTGGGGGTCCCCTCCCTCACTCCCCAAGCCTGGCCAGGCTCTGCCTCCTTGTCCCACCAAAATGGGTACTGAGTTGCCACAGAGTGAACCAGGGTGGGGTGGGGGCTGGAGCCATTGTCAATGTGACCTGAAGAGGCGGAGACTGGGAAGGCAAAGCAAGCAGACAGTGCTCTTTACTGGAGATGAGAGCACTTCTGTGGGCCAGGCTCTGCTAGGCACTTCATGAGGGTCATTGTGAACAGATGAAACTGGAGTTCAGGTACCAGGCGGAAAGTATGTGGTGGAGCTGAGGTTCAAACCTGTGTCACGGGGAAACCAATCCCAGGCTCTGAGCCCCCAGCTCTGGGAAGGGCAGTGTGGAAAGGAGCTAAGGGAGCCCTGATGGGGATCTAGACCCTACCGTCTGTGGTTATGGGACTCCGGCTCCAGCAGGTTGCTGAACTTACTCTTGATTTTCCTCATCCTCCTATATAATGAAGAGGTGATATGCAAATTAACCCTCACACCATCACAAGAAGGCTGCACCCACAGCAGAGGTGAGGTTCCTGTAACGAGCGATCAGCAGGGACCTGAGGTTGTGTGGCGCCGGGCCGGGCGACCTGAGGCTATGCCCCCCAGCCCAGCGGGGCTTGACAGGGCACCTCAGGCCGCACACCCCACCCCAATGCCAGGCCTGGGGACCTCAGGCCATACCCCCTGCCCGGCAGGGCTTGATGGGGGACCTCAAAGCAGGCCCCCTGCCCTGGTGCCAGGCCGGGGGACCTCAGGCCGCGCCCCCTGCCCAGTGGGGCTTGACAGGGGTGGGGCCAGCCGGGTCTGGATCTCCCACAATTTCGACACGTGCATGCGCGTCGAGCCCCGCTGGGCTGGGGGGCATAGCCTCAGGTCGCCCAGCCCGGCGCCACACCACCTCAGGTCCCTGCTGATCGCTCGTTACAGGATCCTCACCTCTGCTGTGAGTGCAGCCTTCTTGTGATGGTGTGAGGGTTAATTTGCATATCACCTCTTTATTATATAGGAGGATGAGGAAAATCAAGAATAAGTTCAGCAACCTGCCGGAGTCCCATAACCACAGACAGTAGGGTCTAGGGCGGGGACTTGACTCTGGGTCCCACAGTGTGCCCCAGACTCTGACAGGAGGAAGATTTTCATATACATTTTACTAATTTTCTTTCCTCTCTGACACTTCTATTAGAGAAAGGGCAAATAGCAATATTAAAATATTTCCTCTAATTAATTCCTTTTTAATGTGTATGAATTACGTGCACCGGAACACTAGTAGATGGATAAAAACAGAAAACGAGGATAAATAGTAGTAGCCGCCTTGGAGTTGCTTGAAGTTAAATGAATTAATATAAGTAATGTGCTCAGAATCATGCCTGGCCCATGTAGTATTAGCTGTCATTGTTGCTGGTCCCCACCTCCCTGGCCCTCCTGGGCACCAGCCAAGAACTGATTGTTGAGCTGTTACTCTGTCCCAGGCACTCCTAAACCCTTTAGCTCATTCACTTGTTTAGTTGTTACAGTATTTTTGTATCTACAGTATGCATGAAGTAGATACTAGTATTATTTTACACAAGGGTCAAGGTCCTCTACCCCATAGGTGAAGAAACCAAGAACCAATGTGGAGCCATCTCTCATTCTCTTCTGCTCTAAACAGCCTTGGGTCTGTGCAAGCTGAGAGTGACCTACACTTGGCAAGGAGGTTGCAGAGAGTGATTAAACCTGGATTGGGGGAGGAGCTTGGCTATCTCCCACTCTCAGACCTTAGATTCCAAGCCCAGAGCTATTCCGCCGGCGGCCACCAGGTGGCAGGCTTGCCTTCTGCCTTGGCTAAAGGATTCCATTGGGAGCTCTCACAGCTGAGCAGAGGCAGGAGAATGGTCATCTCTTTGTGGGGGACACTGTAGCCCAGACAAAAAAGGAACCTTTCCTGGGTCACACAGCAAGTCAAGCTGGGCCCCAGTTGGAACCCTGGACTTTTCTCCCCTAGCCCAGGCCTGTATTACTCCCCAGCAGCAGCCCAGCCTTCTCCCCGGTCATCCATGTGGGCATCTCCCTAAAAATCATAAGTAGGGATCCAGGACATAAGGGGCCTGTTCTGTAAGGTCTCTCTCTCTCGCCCAGACACAGGCAGTCCCAGTGCCAGCGGTTCCCTAGGTAGGGGTGTCCTCTGCCTATGCAGTCTTCAACCCACTGAACCTCTACCAAAAAGCCACACTAAACCAGGGGTCTAGGCACCTTCTAGAAAGGCCCTTGGAAATGATCAGTGACCTCATTGTACAGAGAGAGAGGGGCGTGGTTTAGCATCCAAAGCCAGGATGGATGAAAAGCCAGGAGTCCTAACCCCTGCTCACCGCCCTGAGTTGCTTGTACATCCTAGCCTCTTTAGCACTGACTTTCTCTGGAGAGGTTCCCTGGTGCCTTGAGAGGAAAGAAAACAGTACGCTTGTGTCCTCCTGATAATCTTGAACTCTCTGCCTCCCTAAGGAGCCACTCCCATCGGCTCTGAGTACTGCTTTAGCTGCCTCACAAGTTGTGGTGTAGACCTTTGTTGTTGTGATTTCTATTGCTCTTGGCCCAAAGCCTACCTCATAGCAGAGACCTGATGCAGTGAAAGAAGCTCAGCTTCCCAGGTTCAAATCCAAGCTCAACCACTTATAGACACCCCGTGTTAACTTGGACAAGTCATTACCTCCGTCTGAACCTCAGTAGCATCATCTATAAAACTCAGATCCTAATATTTATGGTGTTATAGATTCAAGGATAATATAATTGTAGAGTATATGTGGTTCACAGCCCACCCATGAAGGTTGCCAAAAAATGATCTGAAGGTCAGACTCACATGCTGTGGAGCCCTGTTCTCTGGTCAGGGGCTGGCTTGGCTTTAGGAAGGATGTCCCCTCACCCCAGTCATCTCCAAGCACCCTCCTGACTCTGTGAGCATCCAGGAAGACACTGTTTGCTTAGTATTTGCCAGGCCCTCTTCTGGGTGCCAGGGACCCAGCCATGAGCAGGCAACTGTGGAGAATTCCAGGGGTCCCTGAGAGTGTCCAACAAGAGGACCTGACCATGCGAGTGAAGGCTTCCCCCTGGAGGTAACAACTGAGCTGAGTGCTGAAGGAGAAGGAGAGATCTAGGCAAAGGGGGAAGAGCAGCAACTATACACACAGAGGTCCTGAGGCTGAAGGTGATGGTGAGGACTGAAATGAGGCCAGTGTGGCCAGAGTAGGACAGGGCAGGCGAAGGTAGGGAAGGAAGAAGCGAGCATAGCGGGCTGTGGGGGTTGAACAGTAGAGTGACATCCAACTTTCAGATGCTGCAGGGAAAAGAATGGCTTTAGAGTCTAGTATGCCCAATACTTAATCCCCATTTACTATTTAGACCTCTGAGGCCTAGACTGTCCCCCTCTCCTCCCAAAGCACCAGCCTTCTGTGCCCAGGAGGACACTCATAGGGAAGGAGGAGATGGACTGGGAGGCCTGAGCTCAGTGTGCACAGAAGGTGTTCCATGAACAAGGGCTCTTAGAATAATTGCCGTCCTCCAAACCCAGGTTCACCTGGAGTCTCAGCACAGGCTTCGGGCCCAGACCACCGGGGTGTGAATCCTGGCAGAGCCAGCGACCATCTGGGTGACCTCAGGACAGGCCACAGCAAGGGCTCACCCATAGCAGCTGTGTCATCATCATCTTGTTACTGAAGCAGCATCTCCTGGAGCATGTGCCCAAAATGCAAACTCCCAGGCCCTGGCCAGTGGCCTAGGTGGTTGGGACATTGTCCCTGCACCGAAGGATTGCGGGTTCGATTCCCAGTCAGGGTGCATACAGGAGGCAACTGAACAATGTTTCTCTCTCACATCGATGTTTCTTTCTCTCCTCCTTTCCTCTCTCTCTAAAATCAGTAAAAACATATCCTCAAGTGAGGATTTAATTATACATATTAATTTAATGTACTATTTGATTGTTTAATTTTATTAATTAAATATTTAATTAATTAACCCTAGGGAAGGAGGGTCTCTGAAAATAGGACAAACCAAGAGGTTTACATGGGAAGGAGGGTCTCTGAAAATAGGACAAACCAAGAGGTTTACATGTTTGACCTAAAGTCCTAGGTGATTGGAATGCTGCCAGCCAGACTCCTGGGCTCCCTTAAAGCCCTGCAAACTTGAGTTTCTTTGGGTTTCTTGCCTTCCCTCCTAGGGAGGAGCAGCCCGGTCCAGGAGTCAGGAGCCCGGGTTCAGGCCCAGACACTGACTGGCTCTGAACCTGGGTAGTAGCTGTCCCTGTCATGCCCAGGAAAGGATGCATGGTCCTGAGAAGGTATCCTGCCCAGCATTGCCTCACAGCCTGTATCCTCTTGCAGCCTGCTCTCCTGTACTTGGTCCCCGCCTGCATCGGCTTTCCTGTCCTGGTGGCACTGGCTAAGGGAGAAGTGACAGAGATGTTCAGGTAAGGGGCAGGGAACAGGCGTTTGCACAGGTGCACTTGCAGGCAGCCAGTGGAGCTGTTTGTACATGTCGCCAGGGGACCATTGTTCCCACCACCAGCCCCACCCCTCGCCCTTTCCACCAGCAGGTGGGTGCCTGGCCTGTGGGCACCGCAAGAGCCTTTCTGTGGGCCGGAGCCAGGAGAGGGCAAGGCCTTGTGCCTCTGCAGACAGCTCCCACAGCCAAAGGCCAGCTGCTCTTGAGAAGGGACTTGGCTGGTGTAGAATTCCTCCCCCAGGCTGCCTCATTGTCAGGAGTCCTGAGTTCCCACAGACTGTGCCTTGCCACCTGTGCTGTGCCACCGTGTGACTCTAGGCATGTCCTTCCCCTCCCGTGGCCTCAGTCTCCACAGAGAGTATCGGGGAGGCTCCAGTGTGGTGGCAAGTGCCCCAGATTAGAAGTCAAGTGTCCGTCCTCGTTCAGCCGCCCCTATAGCTGTAACCCACAGCTAGCTGGGTTCTCTGTCTCAGTCACATCTGCACACCAGCCACGCCCATGCACAGCCCCACCCACACCCCAAGGCCTGCGTGACTCCCACAGGTGTCTGCTCCTCAGCACCACTGACCCCGCCTGCCAGGGACCCAGAAATAGCTGCCAGCTGCCCACTCGGGCCTTCCAACCAGCTCCACCTGCCTGGCCTCTAAGTTGTCCCTCGAGCGCCTGCCAGGGCCTTCCGGGCACCTGGCTGCCTCCAAGGGAGCCTGTGACTCACCCCTCCCCCGTGCCTGCCCTGCCTAGAAGCCCCAGGCTCCAGGCTGCCTGCCCTTATCTCTTGGTCTGGTAAAGCCTATGGACTCATGATACAAGACTGCAGGTGAACTTGGGAACAGATCTCGGGGCGCTTTGGGGGCAGAGGTGGGACCTGATCTCTGAGCTGAACACCTGCCCTCATCCTCTGGCTCTTGTCCAATCTCAGCCCCCACTCACCCCTTGGGGTAATCTCTCCGGTCCCAGTCCTATTATGTCCTCATGGAGTCAAGCTCTGAACACCCCCAGCTAGAACAAAGGGGGCCCCCTTCACTCATTGGTACTTGGTTTCCCTAAATGTTCCACCACAGAGGCATTCAGCCTTCCCTTTCCACCTCCACCCCTCAGGAGGCTCTTTGGTCGAGGTGAAAAGGTAGGTGGTCTCTCTCTTCTCTTTCTGTCCAGCTCTCCCTAATTCTCCACCTTATCCTTTGTTTTACTTTTCCTTTATTGTTATGCCCCCCCTTTTTTCATTGATTTATTTACTTTCAGATAGGTAACAAAATTCCGTAACTGAGAGGGACAACACCCTCAATGCCACAGACACCCACAGGCCAGCTCTGTCACAGTGTCTACACTCAGAGACACCCTTGCACCTAAGAGCAAGTACTGGTGCATGTGCCTGCACAGATGGTGGCGTTCTCGGAGCCGCTGCATCTTGATTTTTCACCCGGCAGCGTATCTGAGAAATGTTTCCAACAGCCCACAGATGTCTAGTATCCCCTTATATCAGCACATCTTTTCTTTTTTATTCTCCAAGAAATACCGGCTTCTGTCCAGAGAAGCTGAACGTGCAGAGAGGTAAAAGTAAGACACAGTTCTGCTCGCCGCTCCTGGGAAGAGAAGGCTCTGTCCTCCTTTAGTCTTTTCCTCGCCATCTCTCCTTTCTGTCTCTGTCTGTCTCTCACACAGCTACGAGTCCTCAGCGGAAATCCTGCCTCATACCCCGAGGCTCACCCACTTCCCCACGATCTCGGGCTCCCCAGCCAGTCTGGCCGACTCCATGCAGCAGAAGCTAGCTGGCCCTCACCGCCGGCGCCCGCAGAATCCCAGCGCCATGTAATGCCCGGCGGGTGCCCACCTGCCCGCTTCCCCCCACTGCCCCAGGGCCCAAGGTAGGGCACATACCCCGGCCCCAGTGAGTGGGGTCGGGAGCATTGCCAGGGACAAAAGGTTGCTCCTCCACAACCATCAGGCAGTCCCTGCACCCAGCTATGGGGCCAGAAGCCAGGCAACCCGAACCTCGGTGTCCTCACCAAGAATGCGGGGCTCTTGAGAGAGTGGGTGTCAACACCTCTGTCATACAGTAGTAGATACTGTTACTACTTGCTGTACATATATAATCTTGGGCAAGTCACTTTCTCCTTTCAAAGCCTCTTTCTTCATCTGTAAGTGGGCATATTCCTGCCTCGGGGTGATCTAGTGAGGAAATGTGGGCATTGTCCTTGGTATGAACTCAGTTGCTCAATAAGTGGAGCCCATAGTAAGAGTCAAGCCAGGGTGTCCGCCTTCGAGAGTGGTGCCTTGCCACTTGCCAGTAGAGCAGCCTTCTGCCCACTCGAACCCCTGGGGCTGAGTTCTTTGACTTCTACCATGTGGCCTGGGAGTCAGCCATCTCCCAGAGCCGCATCCTGGCTGCCCCTTTGTTCCCCCACTGTCTCCAGCGGAAGGTTCAAGAAGCTTAAAGTTGGTTCACACAAGCCCAAGCCCAACCACTCCTCCATTTGCCACTGCCCTTGCCACCTCTTGGCACCACCGGGCACTGGGAAGCAGAGCCGCGTGTCTGGGAAGGGCACAGAGCGGGCGGGCCACACACTGGAGGAGGCCGGGCAGTGGGTAGAGAGCTGGCATTGCTCGTGAGCCCCGGGTTTTCCTGGGATAGTGGGATGGCGGGGCACAGGTTCTTTCCCTCGCCTCTAAATGTGTTCTTTTTATTGTTTTGCTTTTTGTCAGTTATGAAGAGTCAAATCCTAAGGATCCAGCAGCCTTGACAGAATCCAAAGAGGGAACAGAGGCCTCAGCATCAGAGGGGCTGGAGAAGAAGGAGAAATGATGTGCTGGTGCCTGGCCCTCTGAGGGCTGGATCAGGCAGGCGGGGATGGACCAGCGCAGGCGCGCGCAGCCAGAGGGTGCCGCAGGCCTGGCAGCCCCACGGAGGGCGGGGCAGCAGGATCCTGCAGTGACGCCTCGGTGCCCTGGTTCCCTCTTTCCCTCCTCTGGCCTTCCTCTGGCCTCCCTATCACCTACAGGCAAAGGAAGCCCCAGCGTCCCCTCTGCCCCAGGTGCCAGGTGGGAAAATGGGTCTGGTTTTTAGATTTTTGTATTATGAACTGACTTTGCCTCACATTAAAACTCATCCCGCTGCCCAGGCAGACCGCTGCGCTGCTAGCATCTTACAGTGGGCCTGCTGGCTCTCGGTCTCCCCCCAGAAACTGACCTGGAAGCCCCTTCTTGGGGATTGGACTGTCGCAACGTGGGGGGTGCCTTGACCTCTAGGCCCCTCTGTCCCATCCCGGATGCCTACCCAGTGCCCGGCTCCGAACCCCAAGGATGCCACGTGGCCAGCAGAGGGTGCCCACGAGCCCTCCTTCCCACTAGCTCAGTGGTTGGCAAACTGTGGCTCTGTTAACTAATGAGTTTACCAACCACTGACCTAGACTCTCGATTCCAATAATTACAGGCTGTTGTTCCTTGTGATTAAGCCCCTATCCCAGTGGTCGGCAAACTCAGTCAACAGAGCGGCAAACCACGGCTCGCGAGCCGGTTTGCCAACCACTGCCAGTCCCTTCTCAAGAACTAGCCATCCAGTTTCCCTCACCACTGTCCTCACAACACTAGGGGGCAGCAAGCAAGATAGACAGGTGCTGGATGTTGCACTCACCCCATCAAGGGAAGTGGAGGGGTTGGTACCAAAAGGCTGACCTCACCCAGCAAAGAGACCAGTATCTGTAAAGTAGAGAAGTGGGCAGGGGCTCCTGGTCCCCAGGGAAGAGTTGTTTTTTTAATAATTTTTAAATATATTTTTATTGATTTCAGAGAGGGAGAGAGAAACATCAGTGATGAGAATCATTGATTGGCTGCCTTGTGCACACCCCACACTGGAGGTCGAGCCCACAACCCAGGCATGTGCCCTGACCGGGAATCGAACCATGACCTCCTGATTCACAGGTTGACGCTCAACCACTGAGCCATGCCGGCCAGGCAAGAACCAACATCCCTGGCTTCATCTGGAGAGCACCTGTACTCATGTCCTGGAGATCAAGGCCCCAGCGCTGTCGTTCCTGGGATTCTTCCCAAAATTACTCCTGCAAGGCCAGAAGGATCCTGAATCTAGGAGCGACCCCCTTCCCCACAGCAATGCTGGTCACAACACAAGGGCCAGAGCCATTAACGAAGCATGGGGAGGGACTGGGCTTAGTGCCTAAGAGGGCATCTAGGCCCAAGAGCTGCAGCTCCCAGGAACAGGGTTTTTCCATGGCCTGCAGGAAAACCCCAGTGGACCAGGTGAGGCGTGGGCACAGCCTCATCCACCTGCCTGGAGTGAGGTCACAGAGAACCTGAGATGAGAGGGGGTGCCCAATGGACTGAGACAGTCCTCCAAAGTTCCTAAGGACAGTGCAACTCCTCTCCTGGGCCTGAGTCACTGGCTGGTCTGCTGGGCACCTCTGAGCCATCTGTTCAGCTTCTCGGAGGCCTAGGATTCTACGGAAAGAGAAGCCAGGGTAGGAAATCTCAAAAGCTTCTCCTGGCCAGGGGGTCCCTTTCAGGGGCTTCTCGGATCTCTTCCGACTCCAGCCGCCTCCAGAGGGAAGGCCGTGTGGTCCTGGAACAAGGCCCCTCTGAGGGCGGCATTTGGGGCAGGCAGCCCAGGCACACAGTGCGGTTGGCTCTGCGGCCCAGGGCCCACAAAGGCCTCATTGAGTCACCACCGGCCCCCGGCGGAGGCTGAGGTGGCAGTGGCGCCGGCCGCCCGCCACCTAATGACCATCCTGGCCGGGCCAGATGTTCCACAGACCTCGGCAGCGGCCATCCAGGGCCCGCCCGGCCAGCCGGCACCGCAGAGGCCACTCTAATTCCAATTAACCAGCTTCAGCTGAGCAAACAGCGGGCAGCGGTGGCCCAGCCTGGGCGGTAGGCCCGGCCCGCAGAGCCTCTGAGTCTAGACTCCAGATGTGAACTGCCACCGCCAGAGTCCCGTGGAAAAATGGCACCAGGCTGGGCACAGATTGGGCCTGCTTGCCCGAGAAGCAGGGGTGGGTGTCTGGGCGGGGCCCTGGATAGGCCTGGCTCCAGCCTCACCCCAGGATGGGGGTGGATTCTTGGGAAATTGCTCGGAAAACCCCACGTTCTGCCCTGGTTTGCTAGGTCTCCCTCTCTGTGGCCTCAGTCTCCTTTAACTGCAGGAGACAGGAGGAGTCTGCAAGGGGGAAGACCAGCCCTGCTGAGAGCCCCAGTGCACCCGCTTCTCGTTGTATTTGCCCTGCGTCCAGCATCATGCTATGTATTTCAGAAATAGGTTGTTACAACAACCCTGTGAGGCAGGCGCCATCATTTTCACAGATACAGGAGCTGAAGCCGAGACGTGGAGTTCCCAGGGGGGATTTGAACCCAGGATACCTGGTTTCCAACACCACGATTGATGTTCACCAGAGGTGCTGTTTGACAGGATACTGGGTTCTGGGTTCCAATCTTGGGGGCACATCGGAGAAGGAAGCCCGAGTCTGACAGAAGGCTGGCTGCCACGATTGGACCGGAAGGGGGCCTGCCCACTCGGTCCTGTTTCCTCAGCCGTGAAATGGAGAACCTCCCTTCCAGGCAGGCTCCACCTTAGGGAGGCCAAGCCTTGAGCTGTCCTTCCAGCCTTAGCACCAGGTGTGAGCTGGGCACAGCAGGGAACCCGGGCCAAGCGCCAGCGCCCCACCAGTGCCGCTGGGGCGGAGTTGTGATGGGGAGACAGACTTGAAATGGGTGAATAAATGGATAATGTCAACCCCTAGGACAGGAGAGCTGCCCCCAGCTCCCACAATCCTGTTTGGGGTTCCTTACAGGCAAGGCCAGAGTCCAGGAGGTCAGAGTCCAACTGTCCTTGCACAAATGAGAAAACTGAGTGCCCCGCAAAAGGGGCCAGACTTGCCCGAGGTCTCACACGGAGTGGACACCCGCTCTCCCAGAGCTCGGATTCCCTCCACGATTCCAGGCTGGGCTGTGGGAGGCGGAGGCCGAGGAGAGGCGGGAGCGGCTGCATCCTGCCCGGGTGCGTCAGGAAGGGCCGAGCGGGAAGGAAGGCACACCCCCTCCCCCGCCGCGGCCACACCTGGGCTCCGCAGGCGGGCAGGGGGGCCGGCCCGCGCCTGGCTCCAGCGAGTCTGGGCCGCCTCCCGGCGCCGCCCCGTGGGGCCGCCAGATGGGCCGGCCGCCCGCCCAGCGGTGCAGGCAGGAAACGCGGCCCGGGCTGCCTGGAAGGCGGCCGGAGGGGCGGGTGGGGGCGGGGCCATGTTTGGTCACGCCCTTAGAAGGGGAGGGGCCACGACCACTGGCAGAAACTGACCGGGTAGCCGTCTGAATTTTGCAATCTGGCTCTGCCTTTACCAGCTGGGTTTCCTTGGGCCTGTCGCTTCCCTCTCTGTGCCCCAGTTTCCCACCGGTAAAACGGGGCTGATTATCATTCTGTGACTTCAGAGCGGTTTTTCTCCTTCTGTTTCTTGGTTTTCTTACCCGGAAAATGGCTCCCGCGATGAGCTGTCTCCAGCACCCAGCCGAGTGCGCAAAACATGAGGGAGGGCACTCATTATCAGCTGAATGATTTGTTGAATGTCCCAAGTCTGGGACAGTCCTGGAAACCTGGCACATAGTAGGCGCTTCATAAATGGACACGCTCACGTTGTCTTGGGTCTACTACTTTACCAGTGTGTGACTTCAGGCAAGTGGCTTCCCGTCTCTGAGCCTCAATTTCCTCATCTACCTGATGGGTGGCTGTGAGCACTGAGTGACATATCCATGGAGAACACATATAGTATAGATAGGCCCTCGATAGATGGCGTTTATGGAAGAGGGTACAAGATATGTAAAAGATGTGAGGCTAAAAGATTCAAAGGAACTGGGTGTCTTGGGAAGAAATTTTTGCTGTATGTGTAACCTTTTGTATATTTTATATCACTGAAGTTCTGAGCCAAGTGAACATATTTTTTAAACAAATACAATTGAAAATAAAAATGAATCCACCTCTAGCAAAAAGAAATATTAACTCCATCTAGCAAAGGAGGCATCTACTAGGTGTACCGGTTAATAATGAGGATTTTTTTTTCAATAGATGGAGTTACACATATGTTGAAATATATGCGATTTGATATGTATGCTATTTTGTTTATTGACAACAAGCTTCAAAACTTAATATGTCAAATTTTCTGAAGGTGTTAATATCCTAGAATCCACAGGTCAGAACCGATAGCAGCGTCGCCTAAGACCATCGGAAAACACAGATATTTACATTACAATTCATAACAGTAGCAAAATTACAGTTTTGAAGTAGCAACGAGAATAATTTTATTGTTGGGGGTCACCACAATATGAGGAACTGTATTAAAGGGTCGCGGCATTAGAAAGGTTGAGAACCACTGTCCTAGATATTTTTATGTTTAAAAATGTTGAATTTCGTGCCAAAAAAAAGACCATATGCAGGAAGTTTTAATTCATTGCTTTATTTTGAAGAAAAGTGCTGCTGAAAATTGTCGTATACTTCGGAAAGCTTATGGTGAACATGCTCCATCTCAAGATACTTGTGAACGCTGGTTTAAACGCTTTAAAAGTGATGATTTCGATGTGAAAGACAAAGAACATCCAGGTCAACCGAAAAAGTTTGGAGACAATTACAGGCATTGGATGAAGATGTGTGTCAAACTGAAAAACAACTTGCAGAGAGATTACATGTTGCTCAGCAAACAATTTCCCATCATTTACAAGCAATGGGAAAGATTTTAAAGGAAGGAAAATGGGTGCCACGTCAACTGAACGAAAGACAAATGGAAAACCGCAAAGTCATCAGTAAAATGTTACTTCAGCTGCACGAAAGAAAGTCTTTTTTGCATCGAATTTGTGACTGGTAATGATGTTTCTCTTGAAATTATCATGTTTTTGTTGGATTACAAAATACGTATTACTAACCGGTTAATAGTTAATCTGCACTATTAACCGGTTAATAATTAATCTGCATTATTAACAGTAATAATGTGATTTTGTAATCAAAGAAAACACGCTAATTTCAAGAGAAACATCAAAGTGCTTTATTCAAAGTAATGTCCATCGCTAGCTACACATTTCCCCATCTTTTAGGTAATTTGTGGATACCGTCCCAATAGAACTTTTCTTGCTTTGAGGCAAACCATTCAGAGACCCAATTTTCCCCTTCTTTGTACACTTTGAAGTGCTGCTCAGAAAGTGTGTGTGCCATCAATTGGAACAAGTGGTAATCTGAAGGAGCAATACAACAAATCGCATATATATCAACATATGTGTAACTCCATCTATGGTTTTTAAATCCGCATTATTAACCGGTACACCTAGTAACACTCAGAGGGGCTGAAATCTGCCCAGTGTCACAAAGAGCTTGGAAATGGCAAAGATGAGATCTGAATGCAAATTTGCTGGACTCCAAATCAAATATAGAGGAGTGAGGAGAAGAAGTTCGCCTCTCTCATTTACTCTCTCTCTCTCTCTCTCTCTCTCTCTCTCTCTATATATATATATATATATATATATATATACACACACACACATATATATATATTTCAGAGAAGAAGGGAGAGGGGGAGAGAGAAACATCAATGATGAGAAAGATTAATTGATCGGCTGCCTCCTGCATGCCCCCTACTGGGGATCGAACCTGCAACCTGGGCATGTGCCCTTAATCAGAATCAAACCCAGGACCCTTCAGTCCCCAGTCCCATGTTCTATCCACGGAGCCAAACCATCTAGGGTTCATCATTTACTCTTCATCACTGCTGCCAGGAGGGGATCCCAGTCTGAGTAGAGGGAAAAGACCAGCAGAGTGAAGAAGAGTAAGAGATGAGGAAAGGTGAGCAGACCCCACAAGGCAAAGCAGGGACTTAGGTTTGGTCCTGGAGGCAGTGGGAAGCCAAGGAAGGGTTCTGCCCAGTCCTTTCTAACCATTGGAAGTGGAGAAGACCAGCCTTGGCCAGTGCCCAGCTGGTTGAGTGGCATCCTGCGCACCAAACGGGCATTGGTTTGACTCCTGGTCAAGTGCCCAGGTTGCAAGTTTGGTCCCTGTCAGGGTGCGCGTGGGGAAGCAACTGATGGATGTTTCTCTCTCTCCCTTTCTCTTTCTCTCCCTCTAAAATCAGTAAAAACTTTTTTAAAAAGGAAAGAAAGAAATGGAGAAGACCAGGAAGCCAGGGATGGGGCTCCAGGCCACTGATGGTGATGCTCTGAGTGCTAAAAGGGCAAGGGCCATGGGGGCGGATGGACAGGAGAGACTGAGGACTGGAGCTGGCCGGAGCATCGTCCCAGACACCCCTCAGCAGCATGACAGGGCCACAAACCCAGGTGCCCCAATTCTACTTACTGACTTCCTCTTCTTTGGAGGTTGTTTAACCCATACCACTGGCAACCTTTAAAATGTCCTATGATCCCTCAAGGTCCCTGGGTCTGGTCAGGTGCCAGGAAGAAGCCTAAATTCCCAGCAGCTTTGAGCTGAAGGGAACCAGGGAGATGAGAGTGCTGGGTAGAAAACAGAACTAGATTGCCCCTACCCAGAATGTTGTTCTCAGAGCCAAGTGCCCGATCCTGTTTGTGCACATTTGTGCCTGATGCCCCACGCAAGTGCAATCTGCCTCATGCAACATACAGGCTTCAGTGTGCGTGAGGCACCCATGCGCAAACGCAGACCTCCATGAATGTGAACTGCACACGTGCAGACCCATCCCTGCAGGGACTCGGGAGGTGTCCAATCTGTACAGCTAGGAACAGCAGCCACCATTACTGAGCATTTACTATGTGCCAAGCACTAGTTCAAGTGTTTGCATGCATTACATCCTTCTACTCACAGCGCTCCCCAGGAGTCCCCATTATCCAGATGCAGGAATTAGGACACAGAGAAGGGACCTGTCCACACAGCAAGCAAGAGCCTTCCCAAGCGCTGGGCTCACATGAGGCCATGCACCACCCCCTTTGTCATTTTTCATGTCATTAAATTTTCATTTATAAAAACTTTGGTTTTTTAAATCCTCGCCTGAGGATATGTTTTTATTGATTTTAGAGAGAGAGGAAGGGCGGAGGGTGGGCAGAGAGAGAGAGTAACATCTGTTGCCTCCCAAAGGCTCCAGGTATGTGCCCTGACTGGGAATGGACCCCGCAACTTTTGGTGGACAGGACAGTGTTCCCACCAATGCGCCGCCTTGCCAGGGCTATAAAAACTTTTTCTCGCCCAGGAACTACAGCTGTGCCTTGGAGAAAATTAGAATATGTGTTTAAAAAGGGGAGGGAACTAAGACAGCAAATTCCTGCCACCCAGGGATTACTGCTGTTAACAATTTTACATAGATTTCAGATTTGCTTTTACACCAACCATGCATTTTTTAATGCAAATCACATCTATGGTGCATATTATTTTATATCGATTTTGCTTTCAGTCAACAACCTTCTGCTTCCCCTTTTGGTCAGTTGTCATCTCCTGTAATACCCAGATAGCAGCCAACCTCTTTGTCATTTTAAAGTACATCAAACAGCCAACCTGCATGAGAAGGCAGACCTCTGCGCGGCAGATGAGGCCCGCCAGGGTCTACCAAGGGCCTTTCCTTCCTCCCCTCTTTGCCCTGCCCTCCTCAAAGCTGTGAATGGCTGAACCCGGTGCCTGCCTGGTGCCAGCCCTGAGGGGATGGGGAAGAAGACCCAGATAAGACTGAGGCTGTTGGCGCTGCATTCCAGGCCTCCGCGTGCCTGTCCCCGGCAGGCACACACCCACCCCTGCCCCACTTGGATGCTAAGAGCTGGACGCCCACCTGCTCTCAGGCCACTCGGGGTCCAGCTGGGGCCCTGAAGTGGGGGAGGGGAGCTGAAAGCACTTGGACACACGTGTCACAGATGGTAGAGAAAACCCAGGGGCTGGGTTGGAAAGCCAGCTGCCAAGGTGTGGAGTTGCTGGGAGGGGCCGAGCCTCTTTCTGCTTGACCTGGGTCCTTTCTGCATGAGAGGCTCTCTGTGCAGTTATGAGTGTTTGTGTGAGACGGTGTAAGTGCAAGTGTATGGGCAAGTGTGAGAGTCTTGAAATCTTATGTGGGAGAGTGTTGTCACTGCGTTTCTCCCTGGCTGTGTTTGTGAACGTGTGCTCACGTGTCTGGATCTATCTTGATACGTTAGGAGTGTGTGTTTGTGAGGACATCTGTGAGTGAGCACCTGCACTGGTGTGTGTGTGAGAGGGAGATCTGGTGTGGTAGTGTTTGAGTTTGGAAAGGCTTTGCTTATATGAGCTGGTGAATGTGTGCGGTTCGACTTTCTGCCCACGTGTATGTGTGTGTGAGTCTGCGTCCCAGGTCTCGCTCTGTGGTCCATACTCCCCTCTGCCTGCGTCACTCCCCGGTCTCGGTGTCTCCATGGGCCTCCCTGTGTCTCTGCTCTCTGGCTTCATGGAGAAACTCCAGGTAGAGCACAGACTCCAGAGTTAGAGAAACAGGGTTTGAAGTTATAACTCAGCCATTCTCTCTGTGTGTGGCCTTAGCCAACTAACTTGAAGCCTCAGTTTCTCATCTGTAAAATGGGGGTACCTCAGTTTCTCATCTGTAAAATGGGGGTACCTAGTTGCTGGTTATTGTTGTTACTCAGATGACTCTTACTCTCTTTCTGCCCCCAGCCTCCTTTGTAAACACTGGCCAGTCCTTTCTCCTCCACTCAATTGATAACACCTTTGTGTTTTAAGTCTAAAACCTGTTTTCCCCCAACTTGCTCAGCAACTATTTGCGAATCACCCTGGATTTACCTGGGAAGTACTTTACATGAATGAAAAAGCCATTCAGTAAAGAGCGCTGGGAAATGCCCCACGGAGATGCTGATTAGTGTGCAGGCTGGGAAAAGCTAAAACTGTTCAGGCCCAAATGTTCAGAGCAATCGGTGGGAAAGTTGCAACTGAGAGGTGGGGGAAAGGGTTTTTCTTTCTTTAAAAAAATCTTTTTGTTTTCAATCTGTGTCTCTTTTGAGCCCCAAAGGATGGAGATGAACTAAAATAAGAAATTAAACAAGAGGGGAAATCCCATTATCTGGGTTTTTTTAATGGGTCCCTCAGGATTCCACGGACCCCCATCCCAGCCGCTGTGTGGTCCAGGCCTGAGAACACGGAGCCCCCTTCCCCCCGCCCCCCTGCAGCCCACGCCCACCCACCACCCAGCCCCAGCGGCAGTTTCCCAGGATTCACATGGTAATGAAGGCATCCATCTTCTCCCAGACACACACTGAGCCCTCCGACCCTCCCAGGCCAGCGCACAATGGCCCCCAGAGCCTTGGCCCCACCACCTGTTGGATTTTCCCAGGGACGGGAGGGAGGGTGGAGAAGAGCTCCTTCCTCCCAGCCCCCAGCCCCACTTGCACCCAGATCCTGGGAGTCAGACAGTTAGAGCGCCCTTGTCCTGGACTCCCCAACCATCCTCAGCAGTCTGCACCCTCCGTTTCCTCATCTGAGAGATGGAGGTGATGGTCCCTGAGTCACAGTGTGGCTGGGAGAATGCCACAGGGAATGGTGGTGACAGGCTCTCACTCAGCAGACACCTGGAGAGTGAGATCAATGATAAGCTGTCAGTCATCACCGAGGTTTTATGATGGACCAGATAGGGTGCAGCATGTTGCATCATCGTCACAGTGTGTCCCCACCACACCCCGAGGGTGGCGCTGCTAGGACCCCATTTGCAGAAGGAGACACTGCGGCCCAAGGCACCTACTGTTTGCCAGGATTGTGCCTGGCTGACTTCAAACTTTGACCACATGCTGACTCTTTCACTGAGTGATGCTGGGATTGTTATCCTATTGGTTTATACCCTCCAGGAACAAAAATGCTGCCCTACCTAATAAGACGTAGTTCTACCCGTGATAAGTCACAGAGGCTGGGAAAGAGGCAGAGGGAGGCATTCACCGCAGGTGTCTGGGAAGAGGGATATTTACCAATTACAGCAAGTAACACAAAACGGGTCGTTGTTTCTTTATTTTTTAAAAATATTTTTTTACTGATTTCAGAGAGAGGAAGGGAGAGGGAGAGAGAAATGGAAGCATCAATCGCTGCCTCCTGCACTGCCCCCTACTGGGGATCGAGCCTGAAACCCAGGCATGTTCCCTGAGTGGAAATCGAACTGGCTATCTCTAGGTGCAAGGTTTGATGCTCAGCCACTGAGCCACACAGGCTGGGCAGACATTGCTTCTTTAAATGGAATCATGGAAATCACAGGCTGCCCCAGCCCACGGCTGCTGCTCCCCAGTGTGTAAGTTTCCTCTCCTGCACCTTGTTCAAACCCAGCCCCCACCTTAAATATTTAAAAGGTGGCTTTCTCTATGCATTTATGGGTGCAGGGACAAAATTAAGGAGTATTTAAATTTTGTTTAGAGCTCTTCCATATTTCCAAATGCTCTGTGATTAATATCTGTTGTCACTTTACACAGCTTTAATACAAGGAATATATTTTTGCAAAAAAGCAAATCCTACATACAACATCCATCTGAATCCTCTACCTGATCCCACACCCCCACCCCGAGGTAACCCTACTCCAGCTTGCTGAGGTCCTGGGCATCTCACAAGTATGTTTTTGAGACACCTTGAACACAGTAGGTTACCCGAAAGAAGCCAGTGACAGAAAAGTATATTTTATATGATTCCACTTACATGAAATGTCCAGAATAGGGAAGTCTATAGAGACTACTAACAGGTGTGGTCTTTTTTTGGGGGGTGGGGCGGGGAATGATGAAAATGTTCGAAATTAATTGTAGTAATGATTGCACAGCTCATTGTTTGGGTGAATGGTATACTTAAATGGGTGGATTGTATGATATACGAGTTATATCTCAATATAATGAGAATCTCAAAGCTGTTAAAAAGAAAAAAAGTAAATTCTAGAAATGCTCTTGTCTCTGAGCTCCCCGCCCAGGGACAAGGTGCTCACACCTCCAAGCCTGATCCCTCTTCCAGGGGGCAATGAGGGTGAGCAGTTCTCAGGCCCCATCATGCACCCAGGCAAGTTTCTCCCACTCCTGAGATCACATGGTCTCAGGGCTGGGGGAAGCCCCAGGGGCATCGCACTCTCCCTTAAGCTTCTATGGGTCCAGACCGCTCTCCTTTTCATTTCAATTCAATTTCACTTTTGAGCAGGTGAAACATGCTCATGGAACAAAATTTAAAATGCACAGACATTTCGCTTGTCCCCCTCAGAGGCATCCGGTGGGCAGTGTTCTGTTTAGATACAAGCAACTGTGTGTTTGATCTTTTCCCTTTTCTGTTTCTTCTGTTTTAAACGCCAGTGATGGCAGTCTATGTATACCACTTGCAACTTGTTTTGTTTTGCTTTTTCCCCCGCTTAACAACGTACGGTGGAGACCTTAGCAGACCAGGGTAACAGGGAGCCTCCTTGTTCTCTTTCATGGCTGCGTGAATTCTCTTGTATGGAGAAAACAGCCTCCATTTAACCAGTCCCCACGTGATGGACACACAGGCTTTTCCCAACTGGCATCATTTCATACATTTGAGTGTATCTTTAGTGTAAATTTCTGAGAGTGGAAGTGCCGTCTCCTGATTTCCCAGGGCCATGTGGTTTATTTGGTTAATGCAGCCGTGCTGCTTTTGATGAACATTTCCGTTGTTTCTAACCGGTGACTGTAATGAGGGGAGGGAAAGGCTGCTGTGGACACATTCTGTGTTCCTCCTAGGCCCCTCTGGCAGTGTGTTAGACGCTGTTGATCCTCTCCCACTCCCCTCTCCAAAAATGCATCAAATCACCCAAATCTGAGACCCGCCCAGGAGCCTCCAAGGTAAGAAACTCTGATCTAAGTGAACTGCTGTCATTCTACAAATGGAGAAACACGAGGCCCAAGCTGGCAGGGCCCTGTCTCACATACAGTGGGGAGAAGGGCCTTGAGAGTCAGGCACTGGGTCTCCGCTGTCAGAACCCTCCCGGGCTCCTGCCTCACCCAGAGTAAGAGCCAAAGGCCTCTGTGGCCTGGTGACGCCCTTCCCCCACCCACGTTGCCCTGACCTCACTTCCTAGCACCCTGCTCCTTGTTCACCAGCTGAAGTCACGCTGGCCTCTTGAACACGCCAGGCACACTTCTTTATTTCACTTTTTTACAGCAGACATACTTCTGCCTTAGGACCTCTTCCCCGTAGCCGAAGGAAGTGAGAGGGCAAGTTCTTCACTCAAACATCACCTTCTCAGAGAGGCCTTTGCTGACCTGCCCTCCAACCCATTTAAGATTACAACCCAGGCTGCCGGCTGGGTGGTTGAGCCTGGACCCTCTGAAGCAGGAGGTCAGGTTTGATTCCCAGTCAGGGCACATGCCTGGGTTTCGGGTTCAATTCCCAGTGTGGGTCATGCAAGGAGCCAGTGGATCAATGATTCTCTTTCATCATTGATGTTTCTCTCTCCCTCTCCCTTCCTCTCTGAAATCAATAAAAATGTATTTTAAAAAATAAAAAGATTACAATCCACCCCCACGCTAACCTTCCCTATCCCGTCCTTTCCCAACTACTTTTTGTCAGTAGTGTCTACCACCCAATGAGAGAGTACTTGTTGATTGCATGAAGGAGGACGGTGTGCAAAGCCCTCCCTCCGTACACAGGCAGCTGTAGGAAGGGTACATGGAAACCACCGGCTTTGAGCATCCTGGCCTCCACACCTAGCTCTGCTGTGACCATGGAGGAGTCCTGTGTCATTGGGCCTCCCATGCTCCGTGTTCCTCAGTCAGAAGTGACAGGGAGAGCACCTTCTACCTCCGCAAAGGGCGCCCGTGAGCGTGAAATGAGGAGGACTTAAAGCCCCGCCAAGTGCCTACCCAGTGTCAGCCAGCATCATCATCGCTGCTGTGATGCTGCAGGTGGTGGCAGTGAGATGCAGACGCGGGTGTGTGCTGACACCCCCAGGAGCAGGACTCCGCACTGATATCGGACGAAGGGGGGGGGGGTGCTCACAGGGGGTAGGAGGAGGCAGGGGGTGCTCACAGGGGGTAAGAGGAGGCAGGAGGGTGCTCACAGGGGGTAGGAGGAGGCAGGGGGTGCTCACAGGGGGTAGGAGGGTGCTCACAGAGGGTAGGAGGCAGAAGGTGCTCAAATGGGGTAGGAGGAGGCAAGGGGTGCTCACAGGGGGTGGGAAGAGGCAGAGGGTGCTCACAGGGGGTAGGAGGAGGCAGGGGGATGCTCACAGGGGGTAGGAGGCTCTCGCACCGGGGTCCTGAGCTATCTTTCTGGTACTTCCCAGCAGGAATGGCGCCGGGGGGGGGGGGTGCTGGGGTGTGGGTGATGGAACGGCACGCGGTGGAATGCTCCCACCAGCTAGACCCTGTCCCCCGCTGCCCACTGCCCGTGTCCCCGGCCGTGGCCATGCCAGCCGCACCTTCTCGCGGCCCGCCCCAAGCGGCCGTCGGGGGAGGGCGGCGGCTGGAGAGCAAGCCGGTTTTTCCCAGGCTCCCCCCACCCAGCGAACATCTGGCCGAGAACATCTGCCCTAGCCTTTGTCGCCCAACCCCAGGCAGGCCTCGCACCCATCTGCCGCCGCCCGCGGCCTCCGCCCCATCTGTGCGCCGCTCCCCGGGGGCGGTTCCCGGCGCCCTCGCCCCCGCCCGCTGGGCTCGGTTCCCACGGGTCGGGCGCGGGAAACCGGGGCCGCCCATCTGTCCGGCGCAGCGGGTCCAGCCGCCGGGCGTCCCCAAGGGGCGGGACACCGTGCCCAGGAATGTCTTTCAGGTGGATGCGCGCCCAGAACAAAGCCCGGGGTGCGGGGCCTCTCCCCACCCGGCTGGCCCACAGACAGGACCCAGGCTGCCCTGGCGAAGGGTAGCCGGCGCTATTCCCACCCCCACCCACGTCACACAACTCCTGCTGTTCCCCAGGGCCCCCCCCCCCAACCCTCTGCCGCCTCCCAGCCCCACCTCGGCCTCCAGCACCCGCCACCGCGGGGCCCCTGCGCACCCCCTGATCTCTGGCCCGCAGACCTTGAATTTCGCTCGGCCTTCGCCTGGAAATGCCCTTTTCTCGTTGCTAACCTAATTTTTTATTTTGTAACATTGAAACGATTTTTAAAAATACAATGTTTTGTATTCCTAATCCCACATCCGCACCACCCAGACCTAACGACCACAGGCAGTTTGCTGTAGTCGCTCCTGCTCCTCTCCCAACTTTTCTGCGGAGAACTTTTCCGATGAGGCTGGCCTTCTGTCTCCGTGCCCCTGCCTTCCCTCCAAGACTATCTGCTCCTCATGCACCCCCACCTGGGCATGTTTCCTTCCAGCCCATGTTTGCTTACACGTTTACTACACGTAAATGTATCAGCATCGTTTGTGTGTTTTCAAATTTACACTTTAAAAATGATTCTCTTTTCCCTATTCCTGCATGTGCCCCGGTCTAGCTCATTCCTGGTAACGCGGTACCTCCTGTCGTTTTATTTCCCTGCTCCGCTGTTGGGCACGCAGGTGGCCTTCGATGGTTGCTGCCGCAGACACGGCTAGGTGCTCTTGCCCGCAGAACTTTCAGGGCCTGACCGTGGGGGCGGATTGCGGGGTCACAGGGAGTTCCAGAGTTCACTGTTACTCGGTATCGCCACACTGAGCTCCCAAGTGATCATACCAGTTTGCACCCTCACCAGCGGCGGCTGAGTTTTCCCACAGCCCCGCCACCTTGTACGTTCGCAAGCTTTGAGGTTCTTTCAGTTTGATGTGGCAGTTGTGTCCTTCACGCACTCCAGATGTGCAGCGCTGGGCCTCAGGAGCGTCCACTTCACCCTTCCTCACTGCTTCTTCATCGCAGCTGGGAGAGCGCCTCCTCCTGCAGGAAGGCCTCCTCACCCTCCCTTAGCTGACAGGGTCTCTCTGGCCACACCTGCCTCTCACGGTCCCCGTGCTTCTCAGCCACAGCGCTGGGGACCTGGGGGTGATGGCCTTTCCTAGTAACTGGGAACTCCTTGGGCAACAACCTTGTTTGCAAGGCCACTGAGCATGCTATGGGGAACACGAAGGTGCTACAGAGCATGTTCCTAGGAGGTGCATTGCATCCCCTCAGAGTAAGGGGCCTCTCTCTCCAATGCCTAAAAAAGTGCCCCCTTGGGATGACTGCAATCCACAGACGGCAGTTAGTCTCCAGGGACTGACCCCCTGACCAGTGGTGTTTGTCTATTCCCATTTGGTCACTTCCAACGGATAATGGCTGCCTCGCCTCTTGTTCCGTCACTGCTGTGCCTAGTACAAAGTGGGGGGGCACTAATTGTTTACGGGGTGAGTAGCTGGCCTTTAATGATTCTAAAGTTCTGTGATTCAGTGGTGGAGCATGCATCCGATTATTTAACAGGGGTTACCTTCAGGAGAGGTGACCGGTCAGTCACCATAAGACGAGTAATAACTGCTGGAGGTGTCTATTGAATACTGACTTCGCTGGGCACTGTTCTAAGCTCTTTACGTAACTTAACTCATTTTGTCCTCAGAGAGACGGGAACCCCTACCATTCCCCACTTTCACAGGTGGGGAAACTGAGACACGAGGACATGGAGTGACTTACACTCACGGCTCTGAAGCGGGGGACTGGACGAGAACCCGGGGCTCGCTGGCTCTCTGAGAAACCTCGCTCTCCTGACTTCTAGGAAAGAGACCCCTTTCTTCACTGTGTGTTTCTCAGTTGTCAACTTCCTTTAACTAGATCAGCCCTGCGTTTGCATCAGCAAAAAATGTAAGACTTTTTAAAAGACTTAAGAGTGTGTCATGAGTCATAGTATTTGAGGAGTGCAGCCACACCTGTGACCTGAGGCAAGGGTGCAGCCAGAGGTGCCACCCCTGGTGACAGAGTACTTAGGGTTGGGGTGAGCAAAGAGGGTGGGGACTGCTCCGTGCTCCTGGGCAGGGAGCTGGGCAGGCCCTAAGAGATGCACCCTCAGCTGGTTCCCCTTTCCGGGCCCCAGGGCAGAAGGGGGAGCCAGGTGTAAGAGAGGCAGGTGAGTCGAGAGAGGGCTGGATTGGGCACCAGGCAGGAGGCAGGGGAGGGGCCTCAGGAGCCACCTGTCCATCTCCAGTGGGCATGTGAGGAAGCCATGGAAGCCTCCTCAGGAGGCCTCTTGCCTGGTCTCCCTCCTTCCGTGTCATGGACCTTGCAGCATGGGGGTGCTCTGTTGGGCCCTGAAGAGCACCCTGATTTGGGATTTCCTGGCTGGTGGCATCAGCCTCTGGGGCTGCCAGAGTCAAATCAACTCCTGTACCTCTGCCCTGGGCAGGGCTCGGGTCTGCATTTCTGGGCATGAGTTCCTGGGGTCTGGATGGGTGTGGCTGAGCAGTTGTGAGTCTTTGGGGCTTATACAGGATTCTGAATTGTGTGTGTGTTGTGGAGTGATTTCTATATATAAAAAGACTTTGAGAGGTGGTAGGAGACAGTTTTAGAGCTGGTGAAGGTGGGTGTTGGTTGCATAGGGGAAGCTGATTTGTATTTGGTTGTTTTCTCTAAGGATGTGGGCACGTGTGTCTCATCTTCATGTAAGCAGGACTGATATGGGTGTGTTAAGTTCAGTAAATGTGTATTGCAGTGTAGGGTGTGTGTATCTGTGTGTTGTGTTTATTGTTGTAGCTTTAGTGTGGTTCTGTTAGGAGAGACAATTAGGTGTTTTGATGTGTTGCCTCCTTGGTCTCTGTATTTTGGTTGTTGTGTTGGTTGTGCATGTTTGGGGCTGGGTTTTGTACCTAGATGTCAGTGTGTGGTTGTATGTCATGGTGTATTGCTGTGCTGTGCATTTGGACAGCTGCTTTGCTGGGTATGGGTATTAAAGTTGCTGGCAGATGCATCAGTTGTCAGTTTACATGTATATCCTGTGTTGGTTGTGTAGGTGTGTGCCTTTGTGTCCCTGTGTGTGTGTGTGGTACTTTCAAGTTTGGCCTGTGCTGAATGACCTAAGAAGGAAGCCCCCTGGGCCCTTACTCTGCTCTTCCCTTTGGCCCCCGAAGCCCAGGGCAGCAGTGGTCCTTACTGAGGCCACAGGAAGGACCCACACCCTCTCTCTGCAGGGAACTCTGGGAGGGGCCCACACTGGCAGCTCCAGCCTCCCTGTCCATTGTTCTGGGCCTTCTTTGGAAAACAGGATGAGAGGCAAAAGATGGACCCAAGCCTGGACCCCCCTACATTCCCTGAAATGACCCAAGAGCCCATAAAAAAAAACCCGTAAGATGGAGGGCCAGTGACCATCCCCATTTTACAGATGGGGAAACTGAGGTCCAAAATGGATGAGACTCGGCAGAGGTCTCTCAGCTGGTTAAGGACAGAGAGTTTGAAGCCTCCACACCCCTCAAGTGCCCATACACAGCCTTCTGCTGGGCTGGGGGATAGATGATGAGACCCCTGGAAGGGCACAAACTGTCTATTCTGCTGCCACTTCTGAGTGCTTGAGCAAGTCCTTCACCCTCTCTGGGCCAGGCCCTGTGCTCAGCTCCAGGGACACAGCAATGGCCAAAGGGACCGTGGTTCCTGTCCTCCTCCTCCTGGAGCCTGGGACAGGCATGGGGATGGAGGAGGACTGGACACTCTCCAAGGAAACAAAGATCTTTTCAGATGGTAATAAATTCTATAAATAATTAAGACCAGGGGAATGTGAAAGAAAGTGAATAAATAGCCAAAGGAGGTTCTAAGAAGACCTCTGAGGAGGTGACATTTGACCTGAGACTTGAAGAATGAGAAGCCTTGTAAAGCTCTGGGATGAGTGTGCAGAGGGAACAGCAAGGCAAAGGCCCTGAGGTGGGACCCAGCTAGTTTAGGAAAGGGGACCACATGGCTGGTGAGAGAAAGGCAGGGCAGGAGATGTGGCTGGCGGTGGTGGACAGAGGCTGCAGCTGGGGAGGGGTTTGGCTTTTATTCTCCGTGTGATGGGCAGAGAGGCGGTGTTGGCTGAGCGTAGACTTCTGGGGTAGAGTGTGGAGGGGGTGCTTGTGGTCTCCTGTTACAAGGAGCAGGGAAGCGGTGGTGGGGGGGGGGAACAGCCAGAGCCAAAGGTCTCTCCCCCGCAGCTCCGGCAGTCCCAGCCCAGAGGCGCCGGCCTGGCGGCTGGAAGACCGCGCTGTGGGCACATCTGGGGAGCAGCTGCCGGGCCAGGGCCAGAGCAGCCAGAACAGGTCACGTGGCACAGGGCAGGCCCGCCCTGGAGCCTGCAAGGCCAAGACTCCCGGGAGGGGCGGCGGGGAGCATGCTGGACATGAACGCGCATCAACAAGGATGTACTCTGCAGTGTAGACACACATGCACACAAGCCTTCAGCCCCACACAGCCATTGCTTCAGGAGGCAGACCGCCTGGGTTCAATGCCACATCCCAGCTGTGTGCTCTGAAGCAAGTCACTCAACTTCTCTGGGCCTCAGTGGCCTCCACTGTAAAAGGAACATGCCTGTTACTGCCAGTCGCAGATTAGTACTTGGAGCTCTGCCTGATACAGAGTGAGCACTTAGAAAGGGGGAGCCTTTGCCTTGAGTCCTGGAGGCCAGAGGAGAGGTCTCACTCGTAAAGGCCGCAAAGGTAATGTGGTGACAGAGAAATCATGAAAAGACATGTCCGTTCATCACCAGGTGCTGCAGTTACCTCTTGGCTTAGCTTATTTTATCTCATAACTGGTCCACAAAGAACAATGAACATTAACTCCAGTTTACAGATGAGGAAACTGAGGTACAGCTCTTTGATGACAGAGCCAGGATTTGAAGGTGTCAAAGGCTAGTCCTTTTTTCTCTCTGAGCCCCAATATTCCCACCTGTGAAATGGTGCGTCATAATAATACAGCTGCTACCAGCGTCAGGGAGCAGCTGTGAAAATCAGATGGTGCCAGGTGTGTGTAAAGGGCCTCCCAAGAGACTACTAGCTTGAATCCTGGTTTAGGACCATTTAAAGAGTCCTCCAGCGCTAGCTGGTTTGGCTCAGTGGATAGAGCATCGGCCTGTAGACTGGAGGGTCCCAGGTTCCATTCTGGTCAAGGGCACATGCCAGGGTTGTGGGCTTGATCCCCAGGAGGGGGCATGCAGGAGGCAGCTGACCAATGATTCTCATCATTGATGTTTCTCTCTCTCCCTCTTCCTTTCTCTCTGAAATCAATAAAAGTATATTTTAAAAAATAAAAATGAAGAGGCCTCTAAACTTCCTGGCCACCAAAAGAGGGGTGGTAGGACTGGGAGGCAAATGCTCACTCAATTCACCCTACCCAAGAGAGGGCCAGAAAAATGCCTGTTTGGCAACAAGATAAATAGACAGTCTTTGTTTAAATTCTTTGTCAGGCCTTAAAAATGTAAGAGATAAAAATCATGTCTGGAAGTACTGAACATTTTCTGGAATGAAATGAAGCCATTTTTTCCCCACAGACCTAGGATGGGTATGTGTATAGGGGGTGTTGTTATTTCACTTGGAAAGTTTGAGGGGCACACCGTGAAGGGAAAATTTCATGGGGTCTGAAAGCTCATTTCACATGGCTCGCTAGAAAAAACGCAGAAGTAAAACTGCAAACCACATCGGGTTCTGGGGTCCTGGCCTGAAATTGAACAGACACTGTTCCTATCTCCTGTTTAGTGAGCACCTACTACATTCAAGATCATCACAGGAGCTTTGGGACCCTGATCTCAATAAAATCTTTCTTTTTAATAAAGTATTTTTATTTATTTTTATTTTTTTGTTGTTAATCCTCACCCGAAGATACTTTCCCACTGATTATTCGAAAGAGAGAGAAACATCAATGATGAGAGAGAATCACTGATCGGCTGCCTCCTGCATGCCCCTACTGGGGATCAAACCTGCAACCCAGGCACGTTCCCGGACCCGGAGTTGAACCGGGACCTACTGGTTCAAAAGTCAATGCTCAACCACTGAGCCACACTGGCCAGGCCATAATATAGTCTTTTTTAAAAATATATATTTTATTGATTTTTTACAGTGAGGGATAGAGAGTTAGAAACATCGATGAGAGAGAGACATCGATCAGCTGCCTCCTGCACGCCCCCTACTGGGGATGTGCCCGCAACCCAGGTACATGCCCTTGACCAGAATCAAACCTGGGACCCTTCAGTCCACAGGCCGACCCTCTATCCACTGAGCCAAACCGGTTAAGGCCATAATATAGTCTTGACGTAGTTAGCACAGGACCTGGCAGGAGGTGGGTGTGCACAAATGTTATTTGGGGGGTCCTAATTATTCCTTGACCCTCTTTCCTACTTGTGTGCAAAGTGTCTTTGACATTCCACCTCATCCCAACCACCAGTCAGGCCAGAGTGAGATATACTAAACATTTAAAGTTGGCTTTTTATTACACAAAATATTTCACTAATACATTTCTGTTTAAAAAATGTATTCAAGAAATACCTATGTATATTGGATCAGAGAACTAAACTATAAAAACCCTAAGCTATAAAACTTCTGGAAAATATAGGAGAAAATCTTTGTGATCGTGGATTAGGTAGCAATTTCTTAGATACGACAAGAAAAGCATGATTCATAATATTAAAAGTTGATAAATTGGACTTCATCAAAATTTAAAGCTTTTGCTCGTCAAAAGATGCCAGTAAGAAGATTAAACGATGAGACACACTGGAGAAAATATTTGTAACTCATATATCTAATAAAGAGTTTGTATTCAAAACATAAAGAACTCTCAAAACTCAATAATAAGAAAACAACCAACCAAGTGAAAAGAACTGGACAAAAGGTTAAAGGGTAGCACGGGGGATCCTTGTGATGGAGCTGTTCTGGGTCTTCACTCCGGTGATGCTCACAGGATCTGCATGTGATAAAACTGCATAGAACTAAATACACATACAAACGGATGCATGCCAATCAGGTGAAATCTGAATTTCATGTGAAATCTTCTTGTAATATTGCACTATATTTATGCAAGATGCTTCCATTAGGGAAACTGGGTAAAGGATATAAGGGGTTTCTCTATTATTTCTTATGACTTCATGTGAACCTACAATTATCTAAAACTAATTTTTTAATGAGTAAAGAATGAATGACACTTTGCCAGCGAAGATATATGGATGACATATAAGCACATACATAGATGATCAACATTTTCAGTCATTCAGAAAATACAAATTAAAGCCTTGGCCAGTGTGGCTCAATTGGCTGGGCTTCATCCCATGCACTGAAAGGCTGCCCAATCAATTCCCAGTCAGGGCACATGCCCCGGTTGCAGGCTCAATCCCCAGAATGGGGCGTGCAGGAAGCAGCCAATCGATATTTCACTCTGTCTCCCTCTCCCTTCCTCTCTCTCTAAAAGTCAATAAAAACAAAAATTAAAAAAGAAAATACAAATTAAAACCACAGCGAGATACTACACACATCTATTAGAATTGCTGAAAAAGACTGACCACATCAACTGTTAGAGAGGACGTGGAGGACCTAGGCTCTCCACACTGCTGATACACCCTCTTGGGAAAACATTTGAATAGTTTCTTATTAAATTAAATAAATACCTACTATGTGACCCAATCATTCCACTACTGTTTGCCTAAGAGAAATGAAAGCACAGATTCATATAAACACATGTATACAATTGTTCAGAGCAGCTTTATTTGTACTAACAAAAAACTATAAACAACCTATGTCTATCAAAGTAAATTGTGGTATATCCATACACTACTACTAAGCAATAAAAATGAATGAACATGAATGACTCTCAAAATAATTATGCCGAGTTAAGGGAAAAAAGTAGGCTGAGAAAGATACAACAAAGAGTATGCACTGTATATATACTGTACTTCATTTATATAAAATTCTAGAACATGCAAACTATAGAATAAAACAGATATCCAGTTACCTGGACACTGAGTGGGAAGGAATTACAAAGGGCAAAAGAAAACTTCTAGGGTTGATTAAGTATATGTTAATTATCTTGATTGTGACAATGGTTCATGAGTAAGAGAGAGAGAGAAACTTATGAAGTCATACACTTCAAATATGTCAAATATCTTTGTGTATGTCAAATATCTATAATAATAAAAAAATAATATGCTAATTAGGCCGGATAACCTAATGACCTTTCAGACGTCATTCCGGATGTCCTCCCCAATGAAGCTGCCGTGGTGGGGGCCAAGGCAGAGGCAGTTAGGGGCAATCAGGCAGGCAGGCAGAGTGGTTAGGGGTGATGAGGCAGGCAGACAGAGTGGTTAGGGGGAATCAGGCAGGCAGGCAGGTGAGCGGTTAGGAGCCAGCCATCCCAGATTGCGAGAGGGATGTCCAACTGCCGGTTTAGGCCTGATTCCACAGGGGGGTCCCGGATTGCGAGAGGGTGCAGGCCGGGCTGAGGGCACCTTCCCCCACCCCGTGCACAAATTTCATGCACTGGGCCGCTAGTATTTCAATAAGACTGCTTAAGAAAAAAAAAATCATATACCTATGTGAAGATAAAAGTGAAATCCTAATTTCACATTGTTCTCCTTCCCCGCACTCCTCTTCACAGTGGTAACATTAGTAATTTGGTATTTATCCTTTTCTTCCCTTTCTAATATTTTTTATTGAGGTGCTATTTAAATACAGTGAAATGCACAAAACTAAACAATTCAATGTGTGTTTGACTAATTCTTACACTGTGTAATGCACACCTCATCATGACAGGGAACATTTCCATCACTCCAGAAAGTTCCCTCACACCCCTTGCCTGGCAGCTCCCAGAGGCAACCCCCACTCTGATTTCTTTCATCATACATTAGTTGTGAGTTTTAGAACTTCATTGGAGAGAAAGCACACAGTATTGTGTTTGAAATTTTCCACAGCATGATTTCCTCTCATTTTAAATTCATTTCCAGATACACATGTACTTAGGCGCAGTATGTTTGCTTTTTCACAAGAGGTCCTACCTTAACCCCCAGTCTAACTCTTGCTTCCTCAACCAACAGCATCTAGTTCTCTCTCAGAACCAAAGGTCCCCTGCTGCAGGGCCAGTCCACAGCGCTGAGGTTCCGTTCATCCTTACATAATACCACTGTTGCTGGATATTTAGGTTATTTTAACTTCCCTCCTTATAAATAGCACCTCAAGGAACATCTTTGGGAAGACTTTTTTTAAAGCAATGTATCATTCTTTTTTAAAAAACAACAGTTTATTGATATTTAGAGAGAGAGGCACTGAGAGGGAGAGAAAAGCATGGAAGTGAGAGTACAACATCAATCAGCTGCCTCCAGCACTCGCCTTATCAGGGATGAGTCCACAACCCCCGCACATGTCCTTGACCTGGAATCCAACCGGCAACCTCCTGGTGCACAGATGATGCCCAACCGTGCCACACCAGCCAGGGCTGAGCAGACATCTTTGTGCTCATGCGCACGCGCACACATGTGTGTGTGTGTGTCTGGAATTGATACCAGCAAAAAGAATTGCTAGATCAATTAATAACCACTCAATAGTGAATTAATATTCTAATTTCCTCGTTGGTCATTGTCCTTCCAATTCTTTAGCAATTCTTCTGCACAGCAAAATGTTCTCTCCAATCATTAGAGGATTGCAAAACAAGCCTAGGGAGTTTGGAGAGCTTGAGGGGTGTCATAAGAGGATGGGGAGTCCTCCAGCTAATTAATTGATGACGTCTCTCCTTTGAAGCTAGTCTCCCTGATCAGTTTTCCTGGTTTCCTCATGTGGAGGCAGTGGGCTGGTTTATTGACCCCCTTCTCCAAACTTCTGTAGAAAAAGAAAACCTCTGTAAAAAAAGAAAACCTGCTGACACCCAGTGAATTAATTGTTGGGGGGGAGGGAGCGGGGTGGATAATATCACCCTCCCCTGTGTGAGCGCATAATTTTAGCCCTCCTAACGCTGTGTGGCTTCGGGTAGCTATGCGGTTTCCACAGCTCTAGCCTATCTAGGGCTCTGGAGGCAGACTGGAAGGGGACTGCGTTACAACGAAGTACCCTTGTTATTAATAATGCAGCCATTACAACAGCGTGGCTCCTGGGAGCCTTTTTGAGCCTCAGTTTCCTCCTTTGTATAAAGAAACCAAACAGCTCCTCTCTCTGGAGTTGTAGCAAGGATTACAGAAGATGATAAAGGCAAACTCTTCACACAGTGCCTGCCCGGCAGGAAGTAAGAACGCAATAAATCGTCACCTGTGTGAGTATTATCAAAATACCAGGCAGATAGCATGGCTCAGAGGGCTTGAGACACAACTAAATTCGCCCAGCAGCAGAGCTGGAATCGGAACTCGGGCCCTTTTCCCCAGGCAGTAAGGGGAACTGGAGATGGGGAGGAGGCGGTGAAGAAACCTCCCAAGCGGCCCGAGCTGTGGGCCTGGTGGGGAGATTCCAGGTGTGGGGCGAGGAGGTAAGGTGACCCTTGCCCGGCGACCGCGCCCTTGCGGAGCACATTCCCAGGCCTCCTGCCGGAGGTCCGCAGGTGACTGGCGGGGCCCCGAGTAGCAAGGGGAGCAGGGTTTGCCGTCTCCATGGCGACCGCCCGCGCGGCGCCAGCCTGACAGCCCGTCCAGGTTTTATGAATGGGTGACGTCACGGGCCTGGCGTCTAACGGTCTGAGCCTCTTGTTCAGACGCTGACACAGACCAGCCCGGGAAGCCCGGCGGGGGGAGGGTGGGAGGAGAGGGAGACTCGAGCTCTGCAGCTGCCGCGCTGTGGGAGAACCTGATCCGAAATCTTTTTTGCGGGGGAAAAAACATCCGAAAAAGGGAGGAAAATTTTTAAATCATTAGTTGATGCAGATGTAGGGAATTTTTGCAGGAGGTTGCAAATTCAGAGTAGAATTAGGAGATGCAGCGTGCCCACTCTGGGAGCCATCTATCTAGTTCAGGTCCCAGAGGCCCAGCCCCCAGTCCTAGGGGAAGACTTTCCCAAATTAAGTGCTCCCACCCCGAGGGGCCTGGGTAAGTTCCCCTGGTCCCAGGACATTAACAAGATTCCCTGGCAATTGGGAAGGAGACGAGCCCCAGTTCAGAGTGTTAAAGGAGGGCCCGCTTTAATTTCGGACCAAATATTCGGGAGATCAGGGTCCCCGAGGTCGTCTTCCAATAGGATCCAGAAGCTCAGGCGCTCTGGGCGACCCAGAGCCAGCCGGTTCTTCATCCAGGCCTGTTTCTCTCATCTGTAAAATGGAGCTGGAGAGGTGAGAGAATGAACCCGGGAAACGGATTCTTGGTCTTTTTGTTATCGGCAATAACGATTTAGCCTCCTTGCCTCCTCCCCGAGGTTCCCAGGGAGCCCTCGCCTCCACTAGCCACCCTGTCCCGAGCCTTCCCACTCTCTCTTCTCGAGGTTCGGGGTTCCCTTTCCACGCCCTCCAGGGTACAATAGTAGGGCGGGAGGCGGGAGGCGGGGCCCAGGGGCGCTCGAGGCCACACCTCCAGGCCTCTCATTGGCTGCTTTTGAACGGCTGAGCCCGCCCCTCGGGGAGGGGACGCGGCGTCTTTATAATGATCCGGCTGCGGGGTTCGGAGCGTGCGTTCTACCAACCGTCTCTTCAGCGCTTAGGTCTCCTTTTGCACGCCCAGCTCCCGCCTCCTCTCTTACCCCGACGCCAGAATCATGAAGGTCGCCAGTGGCAACGCCGCGGCTGCCGCGGGCCCCAGCTGCGCTCTGAAGGCCGGCAAGACTGCGGGCGAGGTGGTGCGCTGCCTGTCCGAGCAGAGCGTGGCCATCTCCCGCTGCGCCGGCGGCCCCGGCGCGCGCCTGCCAGCCCTGCTGGACGAGCAGCAGGTCAACGTGCTGCTGTACGACATGAACGGCTGCTACTCGCGCCTCAAGGAGCTGGTGCCCACCCTGCCCCAGAACCGCAAGGTGAGCAGGGTGGAGATCCTCCAGCACGTCATCGACTACATCTGGGACCTGGAGTTAGAACTGAATTCGGAATCTCAAGTCGGGACCCCCGGGGGCCGGGGGCTGCCCGCTCGGGCTCCGCTCAGCACCCTCAACGGCGAGATCAGCGCCCTGGCTGCCGAGGTGAGGTCCAAGTTGGAACACGAGATCGTTTTCTTTCTACAGATGGGGAAACTGAGTCCCGGAGAGGGAGGGGGGACTTGACCCTCCGTCGACCCTATCCTTTCGGGTCCCTGGCTACGTCAGGGCTCCCAAGGACATAGGAGGAAGCGCTCCTTTCTCGTGTCTCCTGGGGAAGGGGAGGCTTGCAGCCTTGTCCCCTCCAGCCCGCCCGTCTCACCTCCTCTCTCTCCGTTTCACAGGCGCCATGTGTCCCGGCGGACGACCGCATCTTGTGTCGCTGAAGCGCGTGCTCCAGACCCCGCCGACCCAGCCCTCCAGGGGGCGAGAGGAATGAGTGCTCCCTGGCCTCCCGAGCGCCTGCCGCAGCTGGGGAGGAACAAGACAGATCAAGATCAGCGGCCGTTGGGCTCCTGTGGATCCAGCCCAGGGATGGGGGACTGACAGGACGGGCCGACCTTCCCTCCACACCTATCAGCCACCAGAGACTTGGGGGAGTTTCCCCCCGTGTGTTTCTATTTTTTGAAAAGCAGACATTTTAAAAAATGGTCACGTTTGGTGCTTCTCAGATTTCTGAGGAAATTATTGCTTTGTATTGTATATTACAATGATCACCGACTGAGAATATTGTTTTACAATAGTTCTGTGGGTTTTTTTTTTTCTGTTGTTATTAAACAAATACTTTAGATGATGGTAAAGTTGCAGTGTTCTTGGATTGAGGGGGGAGGGGCCTGGGTTGGGGGTTTCGCAGCTGGCGCTGGGAGGTGGGGGACTGGAAGGCCACATCTGGACTGTCCCTTTCACCGACCTGAACTGTGTTTCCTGTGTCTTTAAAGTATTTTTTCCCCGTCACTGGTCATTTTCCTGTTCCCTACTGTCATAAAGTTAAATACTCTGGGTTTCTCCAAGCGGTCATGGAGCCAGCTATCCGGGTCACCTGGGGAGGTGGTTATAATGCAGATCAACCTGCCCAGGCCCCCTCAGGGTTGAGAAGTATTTAAGTTGAAGAAGCAGGTCACTGGGCCCATCTGCACATTTGCCAAGATCAGTGGTCAGCAAACTCATTAGTCAACAGAGCCAAATATCAACAGTGCAACGATTGAAATTTTTGAGAGCTGAAAATTGACTTATGCGCATGGGCCACGAAGTTTCAATCGCACTGTATGTGCGCGCCTGCACGTGGTATTTTGTGGAAGAGCCACACTCAAGGGGCCAAAGAGCCGCATGTGGCTCGTGAGCCGCAGTTTTTGTCGACCACTGGCCAAGATGGAGGAAGTGAGATCCAGATGAAAGGGACTTACCCAAAGCCTCAGCTTGTCTGAGGCAGGAATTCCATTGCTCCATTCCCCAGTAGGAGGTGCCACCCCAATGGGCCGCCTAACCTTGGGTCCCAGCAGGCTGCCCGGGGGCTCTAGGCTTGTCCAAGTGGGTGAGCAAGTTGGCAGGGCCAGCCTCAGCACAGCTGCAGGGCCACCTGCTCTGGGTCCAGAGCCGGCCCCCTCACCCTGGCCTGGCTATGCCAGCAGTTCACAGGAACCTCCTCTCTCCCCCAGGGCTCCTGTGTGGGCTCTGAGGAGTGGGTGAGTCAGTCCCCAGCTCCTGAGCAGGAAAAAGGTGTCATTGGCAAGGACCTATCTGCCTGGACACGTGTGTGGAGTTTGCAGTCATGGGGGAGTGCATAAGAGTGTGTGACATGCATGAACTGGTAGTTCCCCCGTGGGGCTGGGTCCTCTGTGTACAGGCCTGGGGTGTATGCAGAAGGGCAAATGTGAGCACATGTGTTCTGCAGATAAATGTGCAACCTCCAGCTGTTTGGGCTTGTGTGTTCTGCCTAAATGCATTGTGGGCATCTCTGCATGGGTCTGGCTTGATGGATGAGTTTGTGTGTCTAGGGGCTGCAGAGCCAGGCTGGGTTCCTAAGTGTGGAATTGTTCTGTAGATTGGCTGGTGTTTCTGGGTCTCTGCTGGTCTGGGGTGGAGGTGGGGGCTGCTGTATTCAGGCAAACCCTTCCTGAAAAGTTCAAGTGCCAATTTTCCTGGCAATTGTTAGGCCCTGGGGACACCAACTCCATATACCCGACCAGGTCAGCTCCCATGTATTACACAGGGAGAAACCGAGTCCTCAAAAGGGCAAAACACTTGTCCCAGAGAAGCTTAAGACTGTTAATACACTGTGTTAGTAAGTAAAAATGGAATAAGAAACAGCACCTACCACTATGAGCCCCCCTCTAAGCTCACCCCTTTACACAGAGTATTTCTTGTGGGGGCTAAAAGCAGGATTCTGATCCTAGGTTTACAACAGAAATAGAGGTTCAGAGGAGATGAACAACAAATAAAAGCTGATCGTCTCGTGAGCACTAACATTAAAGCGGGTACCACCCCTTGTCTAATCACCATGTTGTACACCTGAAACTAATAATGTAGCAACTGTAATTGACAAATTTAAAAAGCCAGGTACCACCCCTTCCCCAAGCACCTCAGGAACTTTATCAAAGGACACAATAATTAGAGGTAAATTAAGTCCTTTGCTACACCCCATCCACTCCCCACCCCGCTGCTGTTTTATAGCATTAACTTCATAAAATTGTACAGAAAAAATGAAGTAAAGCACTTAGCCCGCAGTGTTTGCTAGTTATAAATTCTTACTAATTGTCGCCTGGTGTCCTTCGAGTGTCCTCAGAGGTGCACGTGTGCACCCACTCCCTCCTGTGTGTGGGCCCCCCCGCCTGCAAGCCCACCCACCGGGGCGGGGGCGTGTCCCCCGCGTGCACTCCTACCCGGCAGGGCCTTTATCCAGGGGAGGACGGGGCTGCGGCGGCCCCCCCCCCCTCCGCCCCCACTGCTCAGGCACACTCTGGCTTCCACGTTTCCCTCTTTTCCCCTTTGGCCCAGGCCCAGCCCATCTGGAGGCCGGCTCCGCGGCGGCCTGGGAGCGTTTCCATCAGCTGGGCCCGAGGAATGCGGAGCTATTTAACCTGAGCATCCCCAGGTGTACGGAGGCGCCTGGCTGTCTGGGGCTCGCCGCCTTTGGCACGGCCACGCTAGACAAACAGCGCGCCGCCCCCGCCCTGCCCCTCCGCCCGCAGCTGCAGCCTGGCCTGGGAACGGGCGGGCGCCGGCGGCTTGCATAAGAGGCTCCCGGCTTCGCAGGGGGAGGGTGCGAGGGGGACAGAGGACTCCTGGGGTGTGTGTGTGTGTGTGTGTCCCTGCTTGGGAAATCATTAACTCCTTAATCCCTCCTGATGGGGCGGGTCGAAACACCGAGACAAAGTTTCTTGAACATTGGACTTCGCCTCTCTAGGGCAGTGGGCCCAAGACCTGAAGTTTTTTTCTTTTTGTTGTTTGTTTTAACAAACACAGAGCACTTATGATGTGCCAGGTACTATACTAAGGTCTTTTTACAAAATATATATTTTTATTGATTTCAGGGGGGGGGGGAGACACATCAATGATGAGAGAGAATCATTGCTGCCGCCTACAGGCCCCCTTCTGGGGATGGAGCCCCAGACCGGGCATGTGCCCTTGACTGGAATCGAACCCTGGACCCTTCTGTCTGCCGCTGACGCTTTATACACTGAGCCAAACCAGCTAGGACTACTAACTCCTTTTAAAAATTGATTTAATCCTCGCAGCTGTAGGGGGGCAGTGTTATTATATACTCATTTTAATAATCTCAGGAACAACAGCAATCATAACAGGATAGTATTTCAGTAGCAAGGCCGGTAGACCACCGCCTCTGATGAGCCCTGAAGGCTCCTCACTTCACCTGTACGAGCCTCCATTATCTCACCTGGAAAATGGGCTCAGAACCTCAGCCTCCAGGATCCGTTGACCCGCTGTGTATTAGAAGTTCAGCACTGGGATGGGCCTTAGTAGATGCTGGTGTAAAATGGTTTGAGTCTTTTCTAAGGAGGTTTTGTCTTATCAGCCCTGTCAGGTGGGTGGACCCATTGCTAGTCCTACTTTCAGATGAAAAAAGGGAGACATCAGAGAGGTGAAGTGACCCATTCAAGGCCATACTGGGGCCCTCACTGACTTGGAGGACTTTTCCAGAAATCAGGCTGGTCCAAACCAGGCCTTTGAGAGGCTTCATGTTCCCTCAGGACATCCAATTTAACCTTTTTCATCTCATTTCCCAATCGAAATCAGACCTGGTCATTATATATATTTTTGTTTTAAATGCGTCAACTGGGAAAGCCCAGACACAATACATATCACAATTTTTGCAATCCACCATTTGGTTTGGCATTTCTCAATTTCACAAAGCTTACTAGAGCCTTAAAAGATGGAAATGCCTTAATCAATAAAGAAATAATTTTTTTTTTTAAAAAAAAGGTGGAAGTGGCCCAGGATCTCAATCTCCAAGAGGTCCCGGGGCAGGTCCTGCGTGACCTGGTTCTGGGAGGACAGGTCACACAGCTGGGCACAGGTCTTAAACCAGGTAGAGACCAACCAAACTGTGGTCATGTCTGCTTTTGCCCTAGAGGCTGCGAGACCACCAGGCCCTGACCTCTGGATGCCTACCCCCCCTCAAATTACACTTGCCAATCTGAGTCACCCAGACCTCAAAATTGGCTTAGTAGGGAGGGGGGGTACTCCAGAAGCCCCCCACACTGTGCTTCCTGAGACTAAGGCTCAGAGGTAGAACCTGTCTTCATGCCAGCTATTCTTACTGAGTTCCAGAAACTACTGGCGAGAGAGGTCTCACTGCCCAGTGTCACACACAGCAAGCCTTTCCAGCGACAGGAGGGCCTGGGATCCCAGTTTGGCTGCCAGAGGGAAAGGTGGTGAGTCACAGGCAGGCCAGGTCTGGGCGCCTCTTTCCCGGAAAGGGAAAGGAAGGGAAGAGAGGAAACCAGAAGGCCTGGAGGCGCGCAAGGGGCGGGGGCGCCCTTATCTCCTCAGGACGGCCCTGGCTGGAGCTTCCTGCCCCAGCTCTTGCAAAACCTTTTTCCCAGAGCTGCTCACAAGAGGGGCACCCAGGGCCGGTAGAGGGTTGCATCAGGGCCTTGTGCAAGGGGTGGCTGGGGACAGGGATAGGGGGATGGGGTGGTGGGAGGGTGGTGGCTAGGGCCAAGAGGGGACAAAGGATGGCAGATTTAGGTTCTAGGCCCTGTATCACTTCCGATTGGTCACATGCTGCACTGCCCTGGCTCTCTGCATTCTCAGCTTTAAAATGGGTGTTACAGTCACTGCTTTGAGGTTTCTGTGATACCATTCTGATGCCATCCACTCATCAAGCCCCAGGCCAGGCCATTGTCATATCTACCTGGAAAACTGTACCAGCTTCAACTGTATTTCCTTCAACAAATAGTTACAAAGCTTCCTAGTGTTTGGAACCAAGGAGACTGCAGGAGCTAACAGTTTAGATAAAAATCTTGCCTTCTTGGAACTTACATTCCAGCAGAACGCAGGCAGCAAATAAATATGCATGTGTATGATCAGAGGTGGATTTACCTGAAATTACTGAAGCTTAAACTTCAGATCCTCTCATCTGGAAAGAGCCCTAGCAATGTGTTTATGGTTTTTTGGTGCGTGTTCATGTAAAATTTGCAAAATGCTGTGCCTAGATATATCTAGGCTCCAAAAACCTAGATTCTTTACTTTATATACGGAGGGGGCACAGCAGGATCCAAGCTTGAAGGCAAAGCTGCAGGAGGCGCCGCAGAGTGACGTCTACGGCTGCTGTGCCTTTCTTTAGCTTGAGAACCCCATCTTTGAGCGGCAGGGAGAACTGGGTGGACCAGCGCGCGGCCGCCGAGTTCATCAGTGCACTAGCGAATGTAGGCACCGCGCCCACTCTGGTCTTTCTTCGGCCACTGGCGCCCCCTCCTGGGAAGATCCGGAAGTGCGCTAGCGCAGGTGAGAAATGAGGCCTGGTTCCTGTAGGCGACGAAAACTGGTGCCTTGGCGGAGTCTAGCGGAATATTTGGGAACTACACCATATCTATGCGCACATTGGAAGAGTATTTTCTGTCTGGTGTGTGAATGTTTGTGTACATGTACACAGCAGGCGACGAATTCAGAAATACCCACCCTCAGCCGTGCTCTGGTCAGGGCCTTGACTGCTCTTTCCCCCACTCTCATCCTCTTCTTCCTTGCGGTGTGACAGCCCCCCTCTGAGAACTCATTACCTCTTCCATAAGAGGATGAGATCTTGGGCAAATTCTTCAATATTTTGTTCAACTTGTGAAATGTGTGTGTGTGTGTGTGTGTGTGTGTGTGTGTGTGTACATATATATAGCTATTACTAATGTATACAATTTAAAGGTAATAATAAAATGAACATTTAAGCACCAGCCACCCAGTTTAAGAAATGGAATATTAGTTCTTTTGAAGCCCCATGAGTCCCTTTGGAAGTCCTTGCTGGACTTCACCACTATTCAGTATTCAACTTTGTGTCAATCAATAACATGTTATTTTTTAAATTTTTTCCACATATGTACCAGTATGCATCCTTAAGTACATTATTGCTTAATTTTACCTGGTTTTGCCTTTTTCATAAGTATAATAATACTGTGTATAATTTTCTGTCACTTGCTTTTCTCATGCAACATGAATTACATGAAAAGCATCTATATTGATGTGTGTAGCCTTAGTTCACTGGGTTCCACTGCCATATAGTATTCGGCAATGTACTTTATTTACCCAACCTCCTGCGAATGGACCTTTGGGTTGTTTCATGGTTTTTGCTATTTTCAACAGTGCTGCTCTGAATGTCATACATGTTTCTTGGTGAATGTGTGTGAGAAGGAATGTGATGGCTGCATCACAGGTATGTACAATTTAAATGTTACTAGGTTGAACTGGAGTCTTTAATTATTATTATTGATTTCAGAGAGGAAGGGAGAGGGAGAAAGAGATAGAAACATCAATGGTGAGAGAGAATGATTGATCAGCTGCCTTCTGCCCGCCCCCTACTGGGGACTGAGCCTATAACCTCAGCAAGTGCCCTAACTGGGAATCAGGAATCGAACCTCGACCTCCTGGTTCATAGATTAACCCTCAACCACTAAGCCACACTGAGGAGTCCGAACTGGGGGTGGGGTGGGGTGGTGGTAGGGGAGGGTCCCTTACTTAACCCAACATTCTCATTATAGAGATAAGCAAAGGAAAACCCAGAGATGTTAAGTGACTTGTCCAGGGTCCCTCAGCCTTGGCCTCCTGGAAAGTCTTGGGGGTGGGGAATGAGAACATGTTTCCTTTCCATTTGAGGATTAGCAAGACGATTTTAGCTTTAAAACAGTCTTGGAGGCTGGTTTTAAAATTCTGGACTAAGTAGAAATACAAAAAGCAACTACTTAAGGAAAATCTCTGGAAAGTAGATGATAGAGAGCAGATTGGGATGAAAAATCAAAATTTGAAAAAGAACCAGTGTAACAGTGGGGAGTTTCCTGGTAAACTTTCTTCTGTATCTTCTTGCTTTGACCCTGAATCAGGAAACTGCGCAGTTGAAACTCTGATAGAAAAGCCTAACACTCCAGCCAGGAAACCAAGAAAAAGGGCCCCTATGACCCGGAGAGTGTGAAGAGAATCCTGTTATTTTATTTAACCTTTATCTCAGCCCTGCCCCCAGAAGCCCGTCTGTGCTGCAGTTTCCAATCCTGTTGAGAGAAAAGGTCCGAGAAAAACCACCCTCTAGACAAGAGAGCACGGAAAGGGACTCATGTAGTGCGGATGGTGTGGGAATCCTCCAAACCCTCTTTTTTCTCTTTTCTCTCGATGTCTTGCTCTGAGGCAGGCCCAGTGCTGGTGGGTAAAACTCTGAGAAAATGTCATATTTCTGGCCAGAGGACCAGAAAAAGGGTCCCAGGGAGCCAGAGAATGTAGAGAAAATCCCAGGAAGGGGAGAGTAGATAAAGGGAACCCTCTAATTCTGCACAGGAACCAACCCAAGTCCTGGGCTCATCCCAAGCTGTGCTTGGGTGGAACACACGCAAGAAGTTTGGCAAAAGCTTTGAAAAGCATTGAACCACCATATAAACCACTGACTCAGTCCCAGGCGAACCCCAGCACCAGACAGACCCAAACAGAGGAGCGAAACTTTGAAAATGAAATGCCCACAGCAGGTGACATAAAACATGGAGTCTGAACCTAACCAGTTTTGCCGGCTTAAAAAAAAAAAAATCTACAGAGGCTTTCAACAGTACCCAGAATCTCACAAGATAATATTTAAAATGTCCAGGATGCCCTAGCCGGTTTGGCTCAGTGGATAGAGTGTCGGCCTGCGGACTGAAGGGTTCCGGGTTCGGTTCCGGTCGGAGGCATGTACCTTGGTTGCGGGCACATCCCCAGTGGGGGGTGTGCAGGAGGCAGCTGATCAATGTCTCTCATCGATGTTTCCAACTCTCCCTCTTCCTTCCTCTCTTAAAAAATCAATAAAATATTAAAAAAGAAATCAATAAAATGTCCAGGATACAGCCCTAGCTGGTTTGGCTCAGAGGATAGAGCATCAGCCTGCGGACTGAAGGGTGGTGGGCTTGATTTCAGTCAAGGGCACATGCCCGGGTTGCTAGCTCGATCCCCAGTGTGGGGGAATGCAGGAGGCAGCTGATCAATGATTCTCTCTCATCATTGATGTTTCTATCTCTCTCTCCCTCTCCCTTCCTCTCTGAAATAAAAAATAAATAAAATAAACATTTAAAATGTCCAGGATACAATGCAAAGTTACTCAATAAGGAATCTCCAACCAATTCTCAAAGAAAAATCAATAGATGCCAGCCACGAAAAGACCTAGATGTTGGAATTGTCAAAGACTTCAAAGCAGTTACTATATCCATCCACCAGGAGGGGTAGGTAAATGCTTTGCAAACGAATGGAAAAAATAGACATTCTGAGAAGATAACTGGAAACTATTTTTTTTAAAAGAACCAATAAAATGGGAAGGTGTTGCCCTAGCTCAGTGGTCAGCAAACTCATTAGTCAACAGAGCAGCAAACCTTGGCTCGCCTAGTTGCCCCTCACGGCCCTCCCCCCATCAGCCTAATCATGCCCAACGACGCCCCTGCCAGCCTGGTCGCCCCTAACTGCCCCCCCCCCCCCGCCGGCCTGGTCACCCCCAACTGCCTTCCCCTGCAGGCTTGATTGCCCCCAACTGCCTTCCCTTGCAGACCTGGTCCCTCCCAACTACCCTCCCCTGCTGGCCATCTTTGACCACATGGGAGCAGCCATATTATGTGTTGGAGTGATGGTCAATTTGCATATTACTCTTTTATTAGATAGGATAACATTTATTGAGCCCTTACTACGCACCCCTAACTGTGATAAATATTTTATACAGATGAACACATCTAGATTTCCCAACAACCATGTGAGGTGGAGGCTGTGCTGTTATCTCCATTTCTCAGATGAACAAACTGTGGATTATTATATAGGATAGATAGATTGAAAGAAGTGTGGACAAAGATACACCATGGAACCACTAATTTTTTTTAAAAGTTGGAGTGGCTTGCCAAAACCGGTTTGTCTCCGTGGATAGAGCGTCGGCCTGAGGACTGAAGGGTCCCAGGTTCGATTCCAGTCAAGGGCATGTACCTTGGTTGTGGGCACATCCCCAGTAGGGCATGTGCAGGAGGCAGCTGATCAATGTTTCTCTCTCATCAATGTTTCTAACTCTCCATCCCTCTTCCTCTCTGTAAAAAATCAATAAAATATATATTTTAAAAAAGTTGGAGTGGCTTTATCCTATCTAATAAAAGAGTAATATGCAAATTAACCATCACTCCACTCCACTCACAAGCCATGCCCACCAGCTAATCAGGAGCAAGTATGCAAATTAACCCAACCAAGATGGCTGCTGCCACAGAGTGAGCAGGAGGCTTGGGTCTCCCCAGCAATGGAGGAAGCCAAGCTTTCCACACACCCTGGCGGGCCCAGGCCTCCACTCAAGGCTACAAAGTTTCAATTATAGAAGATAAATAAATCCCAACAAAAATGGCTGTGGCCACGGAGCAAGCGGGAGGCTTGGCTCCACTCAAGGCTACAAAGTTTCGATTATGGAAGATAAATAAATCCCAGATACCAGGGCCTCCACTTGGGTCACCTGGGGGGTGTGGCTGGCCTGCAAACCACCACAGGCCCCTCGCCCGGGCCACCCCACACCCCAAGCAAACCCCCACCCTGATCCAGGACACCCTTCAGGGCAAACCAGCTGGTCCCCACCATGCAACAGGCCTCTATCCTATCTAATAAAAGAGTAATGTGCAAATTGGCCATCACTACAACACACAAGATGGCTGCCCCGTGGTCAAAGATGGCTCCCCTCATGTGAACACAAGATGGCTGCCACAAGATGGCCAGCAGGGGAGGGCAGTTGGGAGGGACCAGGCCTGCAAGGGAGGGCAGTTGTGGGCAATCAAGCCTGCAGGGGAGGGTAGTTAGGGGTGACCAGGCCGGCAGAGGAGGGATGTTGGGGGCAACTGGGCCTGCAGGGAAGGGCAGTTGGTGGGGGGGGGACCCAGGCCTGCAGGGGAGAGCAGTTGGGAGGGACCAGGCCTGCAGGGGAGGGCAGTTGTGGGCAATCAAGCCTGCAGGGGAGGGTAGTTAGGGGTGACCAGGCCGGCAGAGGAGGGATGTTGGGGGCAACTGGGCCTGCAGGGAAGGGCAGTTGGTGGGGGGGGGACCCAGGCCTGCAGGGGAGAGCAGTTGGGAGGGACCAGGCCTGCAAGGGAGGGCAGTTAGGGGCAAACAGGCTGGCAGGGGAGGGCAGTTAGGGGCAAACAGGTTGGCAGGGGAGCAATTAGGCATCAATCAGGCTGTCAGGGGAGTGGTTAGGGGTGATCAGGCTGGCAGGCAAAAGCGGTTAGGGGCAATCAGGAAGGCAGGCAGACGAGCAGTTGGGAGCCAGCAGTCCTGGATTGTGAGAGGGACCCCTTGAGGGGTCCCAGATTGGAGAGGGTGCAGGCTGGGCTGAGGGACACACACACCCCTTGCACGAATTTCATGCATTGGGCCTCTAGTTAATAATAATGGGCGAAGTAGGATTCAGAATAAGAAAAATAACCAGGGATAAAGGACATTATACAATGATTAAAAGGTTAATTCACCAAGAAGACATCACAATCTTATTCATATTGCTTATAAACAAGGCTCCTAAATATAAAAAGCAAAATCTGATACATCTGAAAGGATAAATAAAGTCAGAATTATACATGTAGATGTCAACACTCCATTTTCAGTAACTGAAAAACTCAGCAAGAATATGGAAGACCTGAACAGCACTGTCAATCAACTTGACCTAATAGACCTTTACAGAAAACTCTAACAGCAGCACAGAACACACTGTTTTCAAGTGCACATGGAACATTCACCAAATAGACCAACTCATGAACAAACATTGAAAATTTAAGTTATATAAAGTGTGCTTTCTGATCATAATGGGATTAGAAATCAAGAACTGAAAGATATCTGGAAAAAAACCAAATATTTGGAAACTAAAGAACACTTCTAAATAACCCATGGGTCAAAGAAGAAGTCTCAAGAGAAATTAGAAAACATTTTGAACAGAATTAAAATGAAAATACAACACATCAAAATGGTGAGGAGATGCAGCTTAAACAGAGCTAAGAGTGCATTTCATACAATTAAATGCTTATTGGAAAAGAAGAAAAGTTTCAAATCAATAATATAAGCTTCTACCTTCAGAAACAAGCAAAAGCAAAAACAAATTAAGCCCAAACCAAGTAGAATGAAATAAAGAGCAGAAATCAATGATATGGACACAGAAAAACAATGAAACCAAAAGCTCATTCTTTGAAAACATCAGTATGACTGGTTTCCTTAGAAAAGGGGGGGGAAACTTGGGCACCAACATTCATAGAGGGAAGACAGTGTTAAGAGACATAGGGAGAAGGCAGCCATTTATAAGCCAAGGAGAGAAGCCTGGAATAGATCCTTTCCTCGCAGCCCCAGAAGAAACCAAACCTGCAGACTCCTTGATGTTGGACTTCCAACTTCCAGGCCCTGGCACACTCTTACAACAGCTCGAGCAAACTAATAAATGAATGTAGCAGCGTTTTAGAATATAAGGCCAATATATACAAGTCAGTTGTGTTTTTTTGTTTTGTTTTGTTTTTTAAATAACTTTTGAAGTTCTAGCATCTGGAAGTTCAAAATCAAGGTGCTGGAAGATTCCATATCTCCCTGGTTCGTAGACAGCCATCTTCTCATTGGAACCTCACATGGCAGAAGGGATGAGGGAACTCTCTGAGGTCTCTTTTATAAGGGTCCTCATCCCATTCGTGAGGGCTCCACACTCATGACCTAAGCACCTTCCAAAGGCCCCAACTCCTAATACCATCATGAGGAAATGAGGTTCAACATACCAGTTTTGAGGGAACACAGACATTCAGTCCATTGCATAGCCAGATCCCACTTCATCCCAGCCTGGAAGTGGAGGGAATCTGAGTGACTAGTCTTGGAATGTAGAGCATTCAGGCCAAGAAGGCTGCAAATGTCCATGTGTATAATTTTGGAAAATGAAAAGTGCTGAGAAGAAAATAAATCTAGGCTGATTAGGGAGAGCACTTTCCATAGGGGTCAGGTAAAGTCTCTCTGAGGAGATAATATTTGAGCTGAAATTTGTGTGGTGTTTATTTGTTTGTTGATTTTATAGACAAGAAGAGAGAAAGAGAAACATTGATTTGTTGTTCCACTTATTTATTCATTCATTAGTTAATTCTTGTATGTGCCCTGACTGGGGATTGAACCCAAAACCTTGACACATCAGGATGATGCTCTAACCAACTGAGCTACCCACCCCGACTGAGCTGAAATTTAAAGGACAGTGGTGGGGTCTGAGGCAGCCAATCAATGTTGATGTTTCTCTCTCATCAATGTTTCTATCTCTCTCTCCTTCTCCCTTCCTCTTTCTGAAATAAATAAAAACAGCTACCGCCCTAACTGGTTTGGCTCAGTGGACAGAGTATCAGCCTGCAGACTGAAGGGTCCCAGGTTCGATTCTGGTCAAGAGCATGTGCCTTGGTTGCGGGCACATCTTCAGTGGGAGGTGTGCAGGAGGCAGCTGATCGATGTTTCTCTCTCATCGATGTTTCTAACTCTCTATCCCTCTCCCTTCCTCTCTGTAAAAAATCAATAAAATATATTAAACACAAAAACAAAAAACAGCTACCTGATGCTGAGGATTCCGTGGGTCAGGAATCCAGAAAGGGCACAGCAGGGATGACTTGTCTCTGCTCCACAATGTCTGAGTCCTCAGCTGGGAAGATTTGGTGGCTGAGTCCACAGTGGCTGGGATCATCTGGATATGTACATGTCTCGAAGTTGAGGCTGGTACCTCAGCTGGGCTAGTAGCCACACAAAACATGTACGTATGACCTCTCTGGATGTTCTCTCCATGTGGGCTAATTTGGCTTCCTCTCAGCATGGTTCTAAGAATGTCCCAAGAGAGTATATAGCATTTTTATGATCTAGCTTTGGAGGTCACATAGCATCACTTTCAGCATGTCCTAATCAGTCTAGATTTATTTTCTTCCCAGCGAAGTTTCAAGGAGTGGGGTCACAGGAATGTCAAGGTCACATTGCGGAATTGGGGTATTGTTGAGGCCACAGTTACTGATAAGTTTCCTGGGCCACATCAAGGGGATATAGCCCCAGGTTCATGCGCCAGTTGTGTCCTAGAGAAGAGAAGGCCCCGGCTAGGGGGTTGGCCAGGGTCCCTCACACCTCCCCTGCCCATTCCTGGTTTGGTCTGTGGTACAGAAAGTCCTGAAAGACCTGAAGCGGACCATTCCAGGTTAGCCCTACAGCCTTATCTGAAAGGGCCAGCGCCCACCCCAGAACTGATTTGACCCCCTGCACCCCCCAACTCCCGGGATGCCACCGCTTCAGCCCTTCTCCAAGTTGGACTGTTCCCTAGTGCTGTTGCTGCAGATGGGAGCAGAGCATTGGATTGGCATAATAGACACAGGGAAACCAAGGCCACTGGTTGAAACCAGAAGAGGGTAGAGTTGGGAATAGAATCCCAGACGTGGGCCTCCCAGGGCCCAGCTTCGGCATCCCTCGAGTTCCGACGAATCCCTCACTCTCACAGCCCTTCTCACCACTCAAGGGAGAGTTCGGATACCCGCCGCACAGCTCCAAGCCCTTCCCCGGGTGAGAGCGTGCGGGCCGCACCGCGCTGCCCAGCGGGGACTTGAGTGACTGACGAGGTGGGCGCGGCTGCGCGGGATCTGGGAGCTGGAGCCCCGCCTGGACCACAGTGAGGGCGGGGCTGGTGGGGGGGAACAGGCGGTCGCCGTGCGGGGCGGGACCAGAGCGAAGGTTTAGCAAGGCTGTGAAGACTGGGCCCGATTGACTGACAGGGCAAGGGGCGGACCAGACTGAGCGATTGAGGAGGAACCTTCAGGGAAGGGGCGAGGCGGGGCCGGGGATAGCTGACAGGACAGGGGCAGGGCTGAGACGGCGGAGCGCTGGACCACTAGATGGAGCCCAGCGGGAAGGGGATACAGTGACTGTCCGAGGGGCCGGGAAGGATGACTGGGACCTCGAGGCCGGGAAAGGAAGGAGGAGACGCAGGACCTGGCAGGTGTCGGGACCTAGAACAAAGGCCTCTTGTGGGTGGGACCAGGGACGCCTTGGGGGCGGGGCTAAGGAGTCCTGAATGACAGCCGAGGGCTCGGACCGAAACAAAGTCCTTACAGCTCTGCAAGGGATTCCCCTTATGGCTAACACCCGAGCTTTGCGCATTTCGTGCCCAGGTGAGGGAAGGTCGCCGTTGCTGCCCGGGCTGCCACCACAGCCTCCCCTCCTCCGAGGGCGTCTGTCCTGGGACCGGATCGATGCAGAGAGATCAGACCTGCCCGAAGGAGGTTTCTACCCTCCAGGCCCCCGGGTCCAGTCCGGTCCCAGCGATAGTCAGCCCAAGGCGTCCATCTGCCCCTGATCCAGCTACCGGGTTGTTCCCAGGGCCGGGGAACCCGCCATTAGAGATTGTCCCCGGTTCGGCGTTTGGTTCTGACCCGCCCGCCTGTCCACAGTTGCAGAAGCGCTTTCTGAACTGGCCCCTGGAACTACGGATCTTCGCTCGAAGTCCTCTGAGCCTGCGCTGCTGCCTGGGCACCCTCGTGCTGGTACTGCCTGTTGCCCCGCAGGCTTCAGTGCTCCGGCCAAATCCGCGCGTCAGCCGGAATCCCTGCTAGTGAGCCGAGTGGACCCCACGCCCGATCCTGACCACGCCTCCCACTCACCAGCCCCGCCCTCCACCCGACGGGCCCCACCCCTTTCGTGCTGGGTTTCCCTGGTCACGCTCTTACAGTGTAGTCCCCGCCCCAAGGATAAGCCTCGCCCACTCCTACCTTTCCCTGCCCCTCTATCCCAGATTGACAACCCTTCATCTCTGGCCCGCCCCTCACTTATTGGCCCGGCTCAGACAGGAGGTCCCAAATTCACCCGGCTCTCGGGGCTCCAGGGTGGCTGAGGATAAAGGTCCGCCACTGTGTTCATCACCTCTTCTTTCGGGTCCTGCATGAGGTCTAAGTCTTTCTCAGTATCCCCTCTGGGCTACGGGGCCCGAGGTGGGTCCTACGTGAAGCCTGAATGGAGAGGGTTGGGGAAGCGGGTTGTACCGGCTGGATGCTGAGGCCGTGGCCAAGGTCTTTATGGGCAGAATCTAGGATCTGATCAAGTGAGTCAGAGCTGGAGGGTCACACCGCAGGGCCAGTGGGAGAGGGGCAGATTCCTCTTAACACACTGTCCCTTCTTTTTCCGCAATGTCAGTCTGCATTTGCATTTACGAAATCCCAGTCTTAGCGGTGAGTGGCCTGTAATGCCCCAACCAGAGCTCCCTCCCCTCGGTGCCCAACAAGATTTACGGGGAAGATTCCTGTTACTGGCCCCAGAACTCCCGAGAGTCCTGCCTTACAGGAGACTGACAATTCCGAGGTTCAGGACCTCCAGAAACGGCTCCGCATTGCCTCACAGGCGGCTGTTCTACCCTATATCAACCTTGAGCCACCCAGCCTGCCTCCATCCCATCCCCCTCAGCCCTGGGGGCCAGCCTCCCCAACAGATGTTCCTTATCACAGCATCGCCCCACATCTTCAGTCTGGACAGCCGGAAGTTCCCACAGAGGCCAGGGTGGGAGAGGGCGGGGCGGAACAGAGGGTCTCCATCCCCAAATGCCTTCCCTTGGAAGGCCCTCTGAGGATGGAGAAACTGGGGCCCATTTGGCCACCAGCTCAGCTCGGCAGCAGTAGAGCCACTCACTCCGGTGCAACCAGCACCACCTGTCCTTGGAAAACTTTGACAAGACTCAAGGCGAGCTCTTCCCAGGTTGCCTAAAGAAGGGTCTTTCCTTGCATTCTTCAGTCAGCATCCAAGAGGCATGGTGGTTGGTCTTCTTGGGTGCCTCTCAAACCTGTAATTCCCTTAGTCCTGCAGAAGGGGAGGAGCAGCTCCCAGGAGTAAGGAAGGCTGGTCCTGGGAGCTGGGGGGTCTTTTGGAGTTTCGGGAAATTCCCACACCGCTTTCTGACAGCTTTGTGTCTGTTACTGCTAAAGTCCAGAATGGAGATTCATTCATCTTGCCCACTGTAGGGTTTCTCTATCATCTTCCGGAGTCCCTGTTCCTGTAGGCTTGTCTGCCCCCTGGCAACTAAAGAAGCACCTACCTCCAGACATTGGCTGGAGTGTGTCCTTATGGCCTCACTGGGCTACAGAAACCCTGATGGATGGGTGAGCACTGGGCACACCTCATGGGCCCAGAGCTGGGAGACCTAGAAATCTCTGGTCCCAGGTCACAGCAGTGACTCACAGCTTTAGTCCACCATCAGTATTCTAACAACCCCAGGACACATTTATTTAACTCATGCTCTGTTCCATTTAACCATATCACTCCCCTACTTACCTTTGGTGACCTTCTTTCTTCTTCTTCTTCTTTTTTTTTTAGAATATATTTTTATTGATTGCAGAGAGAAAAAGAGAGGAGAGAGACAGACACATCAATAATGAGAGAGAATCATTTATTGGATTGGCTGTCTCTTGCACGGCCCCTACTGGGGATTGAGCTGGAAACCTGGGCATGTGCCCTTGGCTGAAATCAAACCTGGGACCCTTCAGTCTGCAGGTTGATGCTCTATCCACTAAGCCAAACCAGCTAGGGTGACCATTCTTCTTTATAAAATGAAATCTAAGATCCATACCATGGCCTCTGAGGCCCTGCTTTGTGGTCCAACCCCACTCCAACTCTCCCCTTTGCCCATTACATGTTGGCCAAGATCGTCTTTCTCTGTTCTTTGAACACACCTGTGTTTTTCTGCTCTTGGGCCTTTGCACAAGCCTTTTTCTCTGCTTGGAACTGGATTGTAAGCCCTATAAGGATAGAAATTGTGTTTGGTTTTGTTTGGCTCTCTTTCTTAAACTGGTAAATAATAGATAATAAATGCCAGCTGTAATAGGTTTTAATAAATAATCTATATAATAAAAGCCTAAGTGACCCTTAGGACAGAAGGACCAGAACGACCAGTCGCTATAATACGCACTGACCACCAGGAGGCAGACGCTCAATGCAGGAGCTGCCCCCTGGTGTTCAGTGTGCTCCCACAGGGGGAGCACCACTCAGCCAGAAGCCAGGCTCAGGGCTGGTGAACGCAGTGGCAATGGTGGGAGCCTCTCCCGCCTCCACAGCAGTGCTAAGGAGCAGCGATTCAAGCATTAAGGAGCAGCAAGCAGGCGGGCGGTAAGGAGTGAGGGGTCCTGGACTGCGAGAGGGTGCAGGCCGGGCTGAGGGAGCCCCTCCCAGTGCACAAATTTCATGCACCGGGCCTCTAGATCTTGAATAAATGTGTTTGATGCTTTTCTATTGACTTAATCTTTACAACAGCCATGTGAGTTAGAAACTATCATTAAGTCCTTTTTTTAGAAAAGAAAACAGGCACTCCGAGAGGTTAGGCCACATGTTGAAGGCCACAGCTATGATTTGAACTCCACAGGGAGGCTTTTTTCACCTCTCATTGGGGATGGGGGTGTGGGAGTGAAATAGTACACCACAGGCCAGCTTCCAGATTCTAGAAAATTGTGGGCTTCCTGGAGAGGAGGCATTGGGTCTGGGTTGGAAAGCTGGCATTTGACTTGGGTCTGCAAAGGCCCTAAGAGAGCATCCAGGTGGAAGGAACAGCAATAAACAAAGGTGTGGAGGCAGGAAGATCCAGCTCTTGGAACTACCCAACTGGAGGCTGGGTCAGCTAGGACACACCGCCAGCTGTTCCCTGGGGTGCAGTCAGCTTGGGATCTCCAGAGGCAGGACTCCCGTAGGCAGGCGGTGAGACACTCTGCCGTCCCTCTCCCCAGGCTGTGGCTCTGGAGCCCTCTGGGAGGTGAGCTGGGCGCTCCCACGCCCCTCTGGGGCAGGACGTTCCCACGCAGGGGCGCAGGGGCGGGCGGCCTTGGGAAAGGCTTGGGGCGGGACCAGGGGAGGGCGTCTGAGCTCGAGTCCCTCTGCAGCTCATTCTCCATTACTTGCTCAGCAGACCTGGGTCTCTCCTGCAGCAGAGCTGGGAGGTAAGTAGTTGAGAGAGCCCTGGCTTCGGGAGAGTGGGGAATGTGACTTGGACTCCTCCATGTGGTCCCTGCCATGGAAGAGGGGGAGGGGGCTCCTGGGGAATTATCCTTTGTTCGAATATGGGGTGCCATATCTTTCCCCAAATGCAGATTACTCCTTCCCTTTCCCCTTAGGTGGGGCTCTCCCACTCACTTAACACTGATGGGGAGCCCTTCCTTCCCAAATGAGGGATCCTCTCCCACTTACCACACATGGTATACTCCTTCATTGGGTGTCCCCTCCCCAGATGTGGGAGGCTCTTTCTCTTTTCAGAAATGAATGCCCCTTTACCCTCTCCAGATGTGTGCTCCTTTTCCTCTCTCTGACCCATTTTGGTCCTTGTCCTCCTCTAAAGTCCTTACCCACCCCCATGGAATGTTAGTCCCTGAGACTCCCCACCCCATGGGGGGTTGGGCTCATCCTGTCCCCCTCCTCCACTGGATCCAGCAGAGCAGGCTCTCCTGCACGTAGGCAGCCAATTAGGGAGGGAAAGGGGGGCCAGGCTGTCTGGCAGAGATGGTGGCAGATGGCCTGAGGGAAGAGAGGTAGCCCCCAGACCTGCTTCCTCCCTACCTGGACTCCCACCCCATCTCTTCTGGGAGGCAAACAACCCAGGATGGTTTCCCAACCTGGCCAGGCTGAGCTGGGGCAGGAAGTAGGACCCAGGCCCCCAGCCCCAAACTTATTCAGACCCTGCCTTAAGAATTAAGCCTCCTCCTACTTCTCAGATGGGGAATTGAGGTCCCAGGGGGGAGCTCCAAATGTCTTGGACCCCTATTTATCCCCATGGGGATACCAGACAAAATTAGAAGGGCTGGGGGCAATGAGGGAGACTTTGAAATCCTAGAAGCTCCCCCCCTGGCCCCCCCACCCCCCGCCCCCCCCTCCCCACAAACACACACCTGTGAAAATGGTTTCTCTGTCTAGGCCCTAAGGGGTAGGGTCAGAGGGCAATGTGTGGGCTCATTCACATACACCCCCCAGATGTTCTTCAGAGCTGCCTGGAAGTTGGTGCTGAAGAAGCGAGGACTTGGAATTCGAGGGATACACAACCCAGGAGACACTGGTAAGACCTGGACATCCTCCTCCCTTGCCTAACTCCAAGGCAAAGGGCAGGAGTGCTGTCTGCAGGCTGCTCTGTCCCTTCCATGCTGGGTGTACCCAAAACCATGTCCCACAATCCCACTCCTGGGTCCAGGAAATGGAGCTCCTGCATCCCAAGCTTCCTCAGGGCCTGACCCCTAAACTTGAGGCCCTGACAGAACCTGGGACCTCCTTTGCAGACCTGGTGTCAGTGCCAGTCAGAAGATGCCTACAGCAGGAGAGACTGCAGCCAGCTAGCAGAGGGCCTTTCTGATTTATTTATTTACTTATTTATAAATAAGTAACTGCCCTCCCTTATAAATAAACTAGAGGCCCGGTACATGAAATTCGTGCATGGGGGTGTGTGTCTCTCAGCCCAGCCTGCACCCTCTCCAATCTGGGATCCTTGAGGGATGTCCGACTGCCCATTTAGGCCCAATTCAATCAGGCCCGATCTAAACAGGCAATCGGACATCCCTCTCAGAATCCAGGACTGCTGGTTCCCAACTGCTTGCCTGCCTGCCTTCCTGATTACCCCTAACTGCTTCTGCCTGCCAGCCTGATCACTCCCCTGCCAGCCTGTTTGCCCCTAACTGCCCTTCCCTACAGGCCTGGTCACCCCTAACTGCCCTCCCCTGCAGACCCAGTCACCCATAACTGCCCTCCCCTGCAGGCCTGGTCCCTCCCAACTGCCCTCCCCTGCTGGCCATCTTGTGGCGGCCATCTTGTGTCCACATAGGGGCAGCCATCTTTGACCACATGGGGGCAGCCATCTTGTGTGTTGGAGTGATGGTCAATTTGCATATTACTTTTTTATTAAATGGGATAACATTTACTGAGCCCTTACTATGTACCCCTAGCTGTGATAAATATTTTATACAGATGAACACATCTAGATTTCCCAACAACCATGTGAGGTGGAGGTTATGCTGTTATCTCCATTTCTCAGATGAACAAACTGTGTGGGTCTGAGGACTGAAGGGTCCCGGGTTTGATTCCAGTCAGGGGCACATGCCTGGGTTGCAGGCTTGATCCCCAAGAGGGGGCCTGTAGGAGGCAGCTGATCAATGATTCCCTCTCATTATTGATGTTTCTATATCTCTCTCCCTTCCTCTCTGAAATCAATAAAAATTGATTATTAAATAAATAAATAAGTAAAGGCATATGGATATTGTCTTACAGTTTGCAGAACACTTTCACACCTCTCAGCTCAGGTTCCCCTCATGAGCCTTTGCTCACCATTGCCTCCGCCCGACTTGCCCTGTTTATCTCGGATCCTCCCAGAGAACACAGGATTGGAAGCCGGGGGGCTGAATTGCAGCCCTGGCCCTGGTCCTTCTGGTTCTGTGAATTTTAGCTGCTCAGTTTCTTCATCTGTAAAATGGAGTTAACAGCATCACCTGGCTCAGAGTGATGATGCGGAGTAAATGAGTCAACTTACCTGAAGGCCTTAGAATGGCTCCTGGCACACAGTAAGTGCTCAATAAATACAACCCTCTCTTAATATTATGGTTAGTGCTGGAACATCCCAGGGGCAGCCTGAACTCAGCTCCTTCCTTGTACCCACAGCCCACAGCAAGGGGAAGATGACCCCCTACACCAATTACCATGCCCAGCGCTCCTACCCCATGCCAGATGAGCCCTTCTGCACAGAGCTCAACGCCGAGCAGCGAGCCCTGAAGGAGAAGGAGAAGGGCAGCTGGACCCAGCTGAGCCATGCTGAGAAGGTGGCCTGTAGGTCTCAGGGTGGGACTGGCTGGGGAGAGCGGGCTGGCGGTGGCTTTGCAAAGAAGGGCCCATCAGGGAGCAGTGGGACAGGTGAGCCCCCACCCACCCACAACAGCCAGAAACCCCAAGCACCTGAATGCATACCAAGGGGATAATTTCATTCATTTGTTCATTCTTTATATTCACTCAATTATTGTGCATAGCCTGATGCCAGAGGATGATTCACAGGAGTGAATCACCCAGCTGTTTCCCGCCATCAGAGTGCTCCCCGTCCATAGGGGGAACTGACACCAACCCAGATAGCTGTAATGCAGGGTGCGTGGCTAGGTGAGGTGTGGTCAAGTGTTTGTGAGCACCTGAGAGAGAGAGAGAGAGAGAGAGATGGAGTCCAGAGGAAGGCACATTCCCGCTGGCCCTGAATGGTGAGGAGGAGGGTGCTGTTGGGTAGTGGGAACAGCATGGGGAAAGATATGGAAGCAGGAGAGCATGGAGGGTTCTGGCATCACTGAGTGGTATGAGGGTACAGAGCAGAGAGAGGCAGGTGAGGTGGATGGGGGAGCAGGCGCCTGATCTTGAGGGGCAGGGGGATGTGTGATCCCAAGTTATGGCCACCAGAAGTGCCCTGGGCTACCAGTTCCTGGCCCTGCTTTGCATACTCTAGATGCTTGATAAGAATTTGCTGAATGGACAGCATTTGCTGAGGGAGGGGGAGGCTGGAGATCCCCAGACCAAGAGTTGGCTTGGAGCCCTTGGGTGGCTGCACCTGAGGCCCTCCCCCACTCCTTACCTGCTTCCAGTGTACCGGCTCCAGTTCCATGAGACCTTCGCAGAGATGAATCGTCGCTCCAACGAGTGGAAGACAGTGATGGGCTGTGTCTTCTTCTTCTGTGGATTCACAGCTCTGCTTATTTGGTGGCAGCGAGTCTATGGTGAGTTGCATTATCTCACCTGGCTGCTGCCCTGGGCCATGCCCTGTGGCCACAGCCACCAGCCAAGTTCTTATAAGAGAGCTCATCTAAAGATTTTGAAAAGCCCCCCAAAGAGGTGGAGGGTGAAGGGCAGAGCACAGCTGTCTGAGTGGGAATGTAGGGACTCTACTTCTCTGGGCTTCAATTGCCCCATCTGTAAAATGGGAATAACAGTGCCCATATCTCAGGGCTCTTGTGAGGTTTGAATGAGAAAGAGCTGTAGGCCAGCTGTAGTTTTGAGTGTTATTCTTACTGTAATACTGGAAACATGGCTAGGGTGAGGTGTGTTCAAGGGTCTGTGAGAACCCAAAGGAGAGAGAGAAGGAATCCTGGAGGGCCATCCAGAGGAAGGCACATCCCAGCTGGCTGTTATTAAGCATGAATTTTTCTTGTTTTGTAAAATATATTTTTATTGATTTCAGAAAGGAAGGACTATAGATCCATCAATGATGAGAAAGAATCATTGATCGGCTGCTTTCCGCATGCCCCCCCACTGGGGATTGAGCCTGCAAGAGGGGCATATGCCCTGACCTGGAATTGAACCATGACCTCCTGGTTCATAGGTTGATGCTCAACCGCTGAGCCATGCTGGTCGGGCAAACATGAATTTTTCAGTACCTTGTTTCAGCTGCTGTGACAGAGTGCCCAACATACTCGAGCTTTAACAAAATAAAGGTTTTGTTCCTGTCTCGCAAAAAGGCCATGGGAAGTACGGGGACTTCACAATGTCAGGCTTCTTGCGCCTTGTTGCTCTGCCATCCTTAACATGTAGCTTTCTTCTTGACATACAAGATGGCTACTCCTGCTCCAGCCATTAGCCTACATTCCAGTAAAGAAGAGAGGGAGGGAGGAGGCACTCATTTTTAAGGTCCAGAAGTTGCACACACCACTTCTGCTCACATTCTATTCGCTAGAAATGATCATATGACCATATCTAGCCGCAAGGAAAACTGGGAAATGTAGTCTTTAGCAGGGTCGTCATATACCCAGCTGACCATTTATTGCTATAAAAGGGTGATTCTCAAAGTGTGGTTCCTGGACCAATAGCTTCACTTGGGAACTTAGAAATACAAATTCCCAGCCCCACTCTGGATCTACTGAGTCAGACACTGACGGTGGAGCCCCACAGTCAGTGTTTTCACAGCCCTCCAGGTGACTCTGATGCTCACTCAGGGTTGAGAAGCGCTGCTCTGGAAGAAGGGAGTGGATATTGAAGAAGAGCTGCAGTCAGTTGACCTCCAGTGGCCTCACCTTGTTTCTAGTGTAAAAGTGTGATGGGCGTTCCCTACCTTGCATAAGAATGAAATGAGAGAGCCTTTGGAAAAACTCTAATCTAGCTCAATGTTTGGTACTTAAAGGCGCCCATAAAGGTTTTTTCTTTCTTGCCCACCCACTGGGATTTAAAGGACCAGGGATGGATGGCAGGCAGGCCGAGTCAACCTCAGGGGCAGTGGATCAGGAAGTGCAGTAAGACTTGAGTGGTGTTGGACGCTGTGGTCCCAGCCCTTCCCTGCTCCACACGTGAAGGCACCTAAAATGCCCCATGGGTGCTTCAGCCTTTGGGTTAGGTATGCCCTCACCAGATTTCTTTTTAAATCCTCACCAGAGGATATGTTTTTATTGATTTTAGAGAGAGAGGGAGAGAGAGAAACATCGATCAGCTGCCTCCCACTGGCGCCCCAACCAGGGATCGAACCCACAGCCTCTTTGTTCTCACGAGGATAATGTCCAACCAACCAACCTACCCGGCTGGGCCTCCCCTGGTTGTTAAAGTGAACGCCTCTATCCTACCTCCTACTCCCAACCCCTTCAGGAAGTAAAAGAAACTATGTCCTCCCGGATCCTCCCAATAAGTGGGAGCAAACTGAGTAATTACGGTTAGAATAGCTATCATGTATTAGGGGCTTAATACCTGTCCCACATTATGCAAATCGTTTTATAAATAGTAACTCGTTTAATCCCCACAACCCTAGTGGATAGGACCTGGTTTTGACAGATAAGGAAACTGAGGCTCAGAGAGATAAAGTGACTTGTTCAAAGTCACACAGCAAGAGAGTGGTAGATCTAGGATTTAATTAATTAGTGCTCCTAATTACCATTGGGCCACACAGGAGGTGAAGAAACTGAGGCTCAGAAGGGGAAGGACCGTGACCCAGTTCCCACAGCGAATCAAAGGCAGAGTTGGGATCAGAACACAGAAGTCTGTGGAGTGTAGCTTAGGAAGTCTAATGGGGAGATGGACAGGGTGGAGGGAGCTCCTCCATGCAGGGCACCCTAACCATGTCACTGGGACCTTGGCTCAGAGGGAGAGGGCGGCCCTGTCCCTACCCCATGCTTCCTGCAGTGTTCCCAGAGAAGCCCATTACCTTGACGGATGAGTGGAAGGCCAAGCAGCTCCAGCGCATCCTGGACATGAAGGGCAACCCTGTGCAAGGCCTGGCCTCCCGGTGGGATTATGAGAAGAAGGAGTGGAAGAAGTGACACTGCATCCCACATCCCAGGCTACTCCCCCGGCAGCTCTCCCCTGGCCCGGAGCCTATGGAGCATTCCCTCCCCTCTTTCACCCCAATAAAGCTGGCCTGTTCTCTCCCGCCTTTAATCTCCACCTCAGTCTTTATCTGCCACAAAGCCTACATTATACCTAAAATCAGACAGTACAGTAGCCGAGGGACAAGAACTAACACTCTCCAGAGACTCAGAGCCCAGCTCACCAGGGCGGGCTTCCTGGAGGAGTAGAGGCTAGGGCTGAGTCTTACAGGGATTAGGAACGCAGGCAGGAGAGGGAAAGCATTCCAGGTGGAGGGAATGGCTTGAGTAAAGGCAAGTAACACATACTTATTGAGTACCTACTGTGTGCCAGGTACTAATCCAGGCCTTGGGGATGCAGCAGTAGACAGTCTCTGGCCTCAATGGAGGAGATGTTTCTTTACAGGGGGAGACAGAAAAGTAAGGAAGTATAATATATAGTAGGTGGCCTGGTTTTAAGTGCTATAAATAAACAAAACAAAGCAGCATAGAGGGAAAGCTAAAGGACAATTGGGGATTGGGGATGAAGGTCTGAATGAAATGAGGAGACAAGCAAAGACAGAGCAGCAAGAGCAAAGACTGAGATGGGATTCTGGTTTGTGTGTGGAACTTCAAGGAAGCTACCCACGGTGACTAGAGTAGAATGACGTGGAGAGCAGCAGGGAGGTGTGTGTTGGGGGAGAGGGCCGGCCTTGGGGCAGAAAGAAGATTATAAAAGCCTCATGGGAGTTTATTCTAAGTGCGATGGGAACTTGTATCGGTCTGCATCCTCTGAGAAGCAAATGCCAAGAAAGAATGAAAGATGTCGGAGATTTGTTGGGGGGTCCCCCATGTGAAGGATAAAGCAGACAGGGAGAAGGAGGGGGTGGTGAGACACTTTAGACTGTGATGCAGGCCTGACCGCTGTGGAAGGAGGGAGGGGAAGAAGGAGGATGGAGTAGGAAACACCTTGGACTTCTGTGCACTATATCTAAGTCCAGCCAGGAGACAGTAATTGAATAAAGGCTGTTTAAAGGATTATTAGGTTTACACAAGAGAATAACTATAAAGATATAAAGATAACTTCAAAGAGTACCCTAGGGAGCATGCCCAAGGAAGGACAGATTTGGATGGGGGGTGCCTTCCCAAACGGGTTCAGACATCATTGGAGAAGGTGTGGTTGAAGCCTACCAGCTGGCAGAGAACTGAGCTGGGTTGGCTAGGCCACAGCTGGTGCATGGTCACTGGGCAAGGACAGTTAGAGGTCCTCAGAGGCCCAAGGGCGCTGAGGCTGATGGGCGGGGGAATTTGGGCACCTTTGTAGATGTGAGGCCAGGAGTGTGTGGTTAGGAGGGCGGCAAGAAGATGGTCCCCAGGCGGGGGGCTGCAAGGTGGCTGAAAGACTGGGCTCATGGCTGCGGCAGATCACCACCAGATGTCCTCACACACTGCTGACCAACCACACAGCAGGAGCAAGAACACACACACACCCCCCCCAGAACCTGAAAGCCAAGCCCAGCCTTTCCTCCAGAAATGTCCCCTCCAGCACCCTCTGCTGGCAGAGTTTAGCATCTCTCTGTAAAGGAGGCAATACTCAGAGTTCCTTATCCTAGGGCAAGTACTAAAGGGTGAATTTGGAGTTGAGGCAATAAATTGACCGCTGGAACAGCAAATCTGAGAAAGCTGTGGCCAGTGGGGAGACCCAGAGGGACAAAAGGCCCATTAGAGGAGTCTTTTGTTGGGCAAAATCCTTAGGCCTCCACTGTGCTCAATCCTTGGCTGGGAGCAGCCCAGGGGGAAGTGGCCTCAGCAGGAAGAACCTTACAGGTTCTCTTGGAGAGAAATCTGGGCAGCACACCTCCATGGACACCCTAGATGCTAATATAGGGATTTAGAAGAGCAATTGTGACAACAATACACAGTGGGGCAAAAGTAGGCTCCCAGTTGTTCATATGGAAAATAACACAATAATTAATAAATAATATTACAAGAATAAACTCTGTTTCACATACAACTGCAAACCTACTTTTGCCCACCCTGTGTTCATTCAGCCAACAAATACTTATAGTGCATCCACTATGTACCAGGCTCTGGGGACAGAGTGAATGAGATCTTATTCTAGTCCTCATGAATCTGAAAGTCTGCAATGGGGACTCAGCATTAATCAGACAGTCACCCTAATAAAGTATAGCACAAATAAGTGTTAAAAAAAGGTGCTTGGACTTGCCAACAGGGGCTGGGAGAACTTGACTCAATCTAGAGCAGTAAGGCAGGGCTTCCTTGAGGAAGTGTCCTCAGACCTGAGATATGAAAAATGACTGGGTATCATAGACGAAATAAGTGGTGGAACAGCATTCGAGTCAGGAAAAAAAGCATGTGCGAAAGCCCTGTGGTAGTGAGGACCATGTGTGATAGAAGAAATAAAGGGAGCCAAAGGACTGTCAGAGGGGAAGGTAGAGGTGGACAAGGGGAGATAGGAAAACAGGAGACTCATACAGGGCCTTGGGGTCTCTGCTGCCTCTACTGAAGGGACAAGTCTGGAGAAAGCAGGGAAGAGGGGAGCTCGGGGAGTATGTTGAGGCCAGAATATGGGGAGCCTTGGACAACCATTTAATTTTTATCTGAGAGAGGCAGCTGCCTTGGTCCTAGGCTCTAACTGGTATGAGGGATTCATTTATTAGTCACTATCTTAGCACAAGAGATGCTAGGGGCCCAAATAGGAAGCACATAGGAGCCTTGACCTCCAGGTTTCCTAGCCTGTTGGGTGGGACAGCCAGTCAGAAGCTAATGAGGTAAGAACTATGAAAATGCCCGGTAGTATATTTTGACCCAGACCCACATGCTTTGCTAGCAGCAGGAGCAGTTTTGACATAACTTAAAATGTTGAAATATGCAGGCAGTAAAATCTGTTTAGATTAATAAATTGCCAAGGAATCATATTGTGAGTAACAAAGAAAATTGTCAAAATTGGCTCAGGGTAAAATTAGATGTTATACTAAGTCAATTCCCTGCCCCCGGCCCCCCAATAATGTTGTGTAACAAACAACCCCAAAGCTTGATGGTTTACAACTTTGAGCATTTCTGTTTATCTTTCATGGGCCTGTGGTGTGGGTTGGCAGAGGCTCTGCTGGGATCTGCAGGTTTAGTTCCAGTCTGTGGACTGGTATTTTTGTGTGCTCGGGCTGCCCTAACAAATACCACAGATTCGGTGGCTTAAACAACAGAAATATATTTCCTCACAATTCTGGAGGTTAGAAGTCTAAGGTAAGTGTTGGCAAGGTTTGGTTTCTTCTGATACTTCTCTCCCTGGCTTGCTCCTCGTATGGTCTTTCCTCTGTGTGTGTGTATCGCTGGTGTCTCATTGTTTCCAGATTTCCTCTTCTTACAAGGACACCCGTCAGAGTGGGCTAGGACCTTCCCTAATGACCTCATTTTAACTCCATTACCTCTTTAAAGGTCCTATCTTCAAATAGTGTCACATTCTGAAGGATTAGGGATTAGGACTTCAACACATGAATTTGTAGGGGCCACATTTCAGCCCATAACGGTTGGGTTGAGGATTATTCCATTCGTTTCCTTGTTCTGGGACCTGCAGGCATCCAGGGCATGTTCTTCTCATGGTAGGAGTCAGAGACTCCTGAGGGGGCAGAGAGATAGTGGGGACACATGATGCTTTTAAAAAAAAAATGTTTAATGATTTCAGAAAGGAAGGGAGAGGAAGAGAGAGATAGAAACAACAATGATGAGAGAGAATCATTGATTGGCTGCCTCCTGCATCCCCCTACTGGGAACTGAGCCTGCAACCTGGGCATGGGCCCTTGACCGGAATCGAACCCAGGACCTTTCAGTCCACAGGCAGACACTCTATCCACTGAGCCAAACTGGCTAGACTCTCAATTCCAATAATTACAGGCTGTTGTTGTTCCTTGTGATTAAACCCCTATGAATCTCTTAAAGCCCAGCCTCAGAACTAGCACACAGAACCAGCACCACAATCTACTGGCCAAAGCAAGTGTCATGGTGTCCCATGACCATTGGTACAAACCACCCCAAAACTACAGGCATAAAACAACCATTACATTATGCCTACCAATTCTGTAGGTCAGGAATTCAGGCAGAGCATGATGGGAACTGATTGCTTCTGCTCTAGAATGTCTGGAGCCTCAGCTGGAAATGTTCAAAGGCTGTGGCCACAATCTTCTGGAGGTGTTCTAATTCACACATCTGGTGGTTGATGCTGACTGTCAGCTGGGACCTCATTTGGGGCTGTCAACCAGAACACCTCTTTGTACCATCCTCAGGTGGTCTTTCTGTGCAGGCTAGTTGGGCTCCCTCAAAGCACGGTGGGTTGGTTCCAAGAGAGCAAGAGGGAAGTGTATTGCACTTTTTATGACCTAGCCTTAGAAGACACGTAGTGTCACTTCTGCTAAACTCTGTTGGTCAAGGCACTCACAGAGTTCCACTCACATGCAAGAGGGAGAGCACAGAGACCTCTCCACTTGATGGGGAAACATCCAGGTCGCAATATAAGATGTGAGATGCTTATGACATGGAAGTATTGCAGTCATCTTTGGAAAATATAGGTTGCCACCCACAGGCAAGCCCAACATCGATGGGCAAAAAAATGTCCTCCATCCAAGTGTAAATGGAGAGTGTGGGGAGGAAGGCAGAATGATGAGCAAAGAATACAACCTACCACAGAGGTACAGAAATAACCAACACAAAATCAAGTTGGCAGAAACTAAAACTGATCTTGTTAAATTGGAAATGGACCAAAATTCAAACAGAATAAAAAACTGACATTTAGATAATCAAATGTGACCTGAAAAAAACTGGACCAATTGAAGATAATGAACAGAGTAGATGACGCACAATGGCAGGAAACTGGTGAAATCAGCTGTGAACTAAAAATGACCGAGGAAATAATGAGATAGTCCTGGTAGCACTTACTCCATGAAACCACGTGATTGTCATGAAAAAATTATTTGGTAAGATTAAATTTAAAATAGGAAACATTAGAAAGGTTTTAACTTTGGCATAAAATAACTGATCAAAGAAATTGTCTTATCAGAAGGTTCCCTGAGCCCGAGGATGCGGGTCCTGAGGCCCCCCACCCTCCTCCTGCTGCTCTCGGGGGCGCTGGTCCTGACCCCCGGCTGGGCCGGCCCCCACTCCCTGAGGTATTTCCACACCGCCGTGTCCCGGCCTGGCCCCGCCGCGGGGAGCCCCGCTTCATCTCCGTCGGCAACGTGGACGACACGCAGTTCGTGCGGTTCGACAGCGACGCGGCGAGTCCGAGGATGGAGCCGCGGGCGCCGTGGATGCAGCAGCCGTGGGTGGAGCGGGAGAGGCCGGGAGACGCGGATCAACAAGGAGAACGCACAGCTTTTCCGAGGGAACCTGCAGATCCTGCGCGGCTACTACAACCAGAGCGAGGACGGGACTCACACCATCCAGATGATGTATGGCTGCGACATGGGACCCGACGGGCGCCTCCTCCGCGGGTACAATCAACACGCCTACGACAGCACCGACTACCTCGCCCTGAACGAGGACCTGACCTCCTGGACCGCGGCCGACACGGCGGCTCAGATCACAAAGCGCAAGTGGGAGGCGGCGGGTGCGGCAGAGAGAAAGAGGAACTACCTGGAGGGGGTGTGTGTGAAGTGGCTCCGCCTTTACCTGGAAAAAGGAAAGGAGACCCTGCCGCGCACAGAGCCCCCAAAGGCACACGTGACCCACCACCCCGTGTCTGCCCATGAGGTCACCCTGAGGTGCTGGGCGCTGGGCTTCTACCCTGCGGACATCAGCCTGAGCTGGCAGCGTGACTGACGGGGAGGACCAGACCCAGGACATGGAGCTGATGGAGACCAGGCCTGCGGGGGATGGCACCTTCCAGAAATGGGCGGCCGTGGGGGTGCCCCCTGGAGAGGAGCAGCGATACACGTGCCATGTGCAGCACGAGGGGCTGCACGAGCCCCTGACCCTGAGATGGGAGCCGCCTTTTCACACCTTCATCTTCATCATCATCGGCGTCGTTGTGGGCCTGGTTCTGCTGGGAGCTGTGGCTGGAGCTGTGATGTGGGGGAGGAAGCGATCAGGTGGAAAAGGAGGGAGCTACACTCAGGCAGCCAGCAGTGACAGCGCCCAGGGCTCTGATGTGTCTCTCTCGGCTTCTAAAGCGTGAGGTGGCTGCCTTGTGGGGACTGAGTGATGGAAGATGTGTTCACGTTCCCACTTCCTGACTCAAGAAACTCTGATGGGGAGGTTGGCCTCACCCTGCTCCCCACACTTTCCTGTCCGCAGAGCCGGCTGAGCCCTCCCCGTCCCCATCCCTGTCTTTCCTCCCTGGGATTCTGAGCTGCAACTTCCTGCTCCGTATTGAAATGAGACTGTGGATTGACCTGGTTCTTCAATTCTTGCCTTGCCTGGTGATGGGTAATTAAAGGAGACCCTCTAATGAAATGTCTTCTGAGAGGAAATGAATGGAAGCACCAAGAAAAAAGAAAAAAGAAAAAAAGAAATTGTCTTCATGCAGCTTGCTCAAGAAAAATCTGTCTTGATGTATTAGAATAGTGTAATTCTGATAAAAATTACTGGGTTCAAAACCCAGTCAAAATAGTCTTTTGGGAGGAATCCAAGATGGTGGCGTAGGTAAACACCTAAACTGCTGCCTCGCACAACAATTTCAAAACTACAAGTAAAAGACAAAACGTCTATCAGCCAGAACCACGAGAAAGCTGGCTGAGTGGAAGTTCTACAACTAGAAGGAAAGAGAAAAGAGCATTGAGATGTGCACAAGCGCTGAAAAGCTGAGGTACTGAGGCTCATGATCCGGGGAAAGTGAGGGTGGCTTGCTTGCAGAGCTGCGTGCAGGAATAATTGTTTACTGCTCTGGGGCGCGGGGTGCAGGGACCTGGCCAGAGACACAGAGCCGGCTAACTGGCAGCCATCGCTGTTTGCCACGCCCTAGCCTAGTGATGCCCTGAGGCCGGCCCCACACAACATACAAACCCACCCAAGCTCCAAGCAGCAGCTTTAGCATAAGAATGGCCTGCCCTATCGCAGCTTAACCTAGCAAACTTGCAGTCTGGTCAGACAGCTCCAAAACCTCCAAACCCCAAGCAAAGAGGAGAAAACTGTAGCTCTCACTGTAGCTCCTGCTGGGTGGCCTCAGACAGTTGACCTGCAACCCACTGGAGATCCAGAAGCCAGTGTACCAAGTGGTCAGTGTGAGACACCAGATTTCAACTCCTCACATCCATAAGTGACACATTCAAGAGGCAGACTCAGTGAGCACCAAAGCCCCACTGAAACAAGTCTTGCACCATAAGCGTGTCTCCAGCGCAGCAGTTCTCCCATTATAGACACAGCGAGTCCTCACAGCCAATTGGCCTGGAGGTCAATTCCTCCCAGTGTACCAACAGCAATCAAGGCTTAACTACACCAAGATTTTGCACTCAGCCCACAAAGGGGTGTACCAAGAGCGTCCACCTTAGGTGATTGGGGAGGCTGAGCTACTGCCCCCTATAGGTCACCTACCATACAAAGCCACTCCATCAACACAGGGAAGCAGCCAAAATGCGGAGACAAAGAAACATGTCGTGAATGAAAGAAATGGAGGAAAGCAAACTACTGGACGACATAGAGTTCAGAACCACATTTATAAGGATACTCAAGAATCTCTGAAAACCTCTGAGGAACTTAGTGAGACCTTTAAGGATCTTAATGAGAATGTCAAAAAATGGAAAAGGACCAGTCAGAAATGAAGCATACACTGTCTAAAATAAAGAATATACAGAAACTCAACTGTAGATCAATGTACCCCAAGAATCAAACCAAAGATCTGAAATATGAGGAAACAAAAAACACCCAACCAGAATAACAAAAAGAAAAAAGAATCCAAAAATATGAAGATAGTGTAAGGAGCCTCTGGGACAACTTCAAGCATAACAACATCCGAATTTTGGGGGTGCCAGAAGAAGAGAGAGAGCAAAATATTGAAAACCTAGTAGAAGAAATAATGACAGAAAACTTACCCTACCTGGTGAAAGAAATAGACTTACAAGTTCAGGAAGCACACAGAACCCCATACAAGAGGAATCCAAAGAGGACCACACCAAGACACATCATAATTAAAATGCCAAGGGCAAAAGACAAAGAGAGAATCTTGAAAGCAGCAAGAGAAAAACAGTTAGTTACCTACAAGGGAGTACATATACGACTGTCAGCTGATTTCTCAACAGAAACTATGCAGGCCAGAAGGGAGTGGCAAGAAATATTCAAAGTGATGAACAGCAAGAAACTACAACCAAGATTACTCTACCCAGCAAAGCTATCATTCAGAGTTGAAGGTCAGAAAAAGAGCTTCACAGATAAGAAAAAGCTAAAGGAGTTCATCACCACCAAACCAGGATTACATGAAATGCTGAAGGGTATTCTTTAAGAAGAGGAGGAAGAAGAAAAAGGTAAAGATAAAAATTATGAACATCAAATACATGCCTACCAATAAGTGAATCTAAAAATCAAGTGAATAAATGACATCAAATACATCTACCAACAAGTGAATCTAAAAACCAAGTGAATAAAAAATCTGAAGAACAGAATGGACTGGTGAACATAATAGAATCAGGGACATGGAAAGGGAGTGGACTGACAATTCTCAGGCAGAAGGGGGTGTGAGGGGTGTGGAAGAGATTGGACAAAAATCTTACACCTATGGATGAAGACTGGCGGGGGGTAAGGGCATGGGGTGGGGTGGGGAATCAGGTGGAGGGGAGCTATGGGGGAAAAAAAAGAGGAACACCTGTAATAATCTGAACAATAAAGATTTATTTTTAAAAAATAGTCTTTTGGTAAACACATCTATGAGGTCAAAACATTTGGGTCAAAATATCTTGAATATTAGAATTTTCTGTAAAAACAAGAGGAAGAAATTCCAAAGACAAATGAGGAACTCAAAGGTATTTTTATGTGTAAGAGATAAAGTTGATTTCCCTAATCTGTGTTTTTTTTTTAAATAAAAAAACGCCATCTGACAAATCAGTAAGAAAAAAAACAAACAGGAATGCAGCCCGGCAGGCATGGCTCAATGGTTGAGCGCTGACCTTGGAACCAGGAGGTCATGGTTTGATTCCTGGTCAGGACTCATGCCCTGGTTGCAGGCTCAATCCCTATTGTTGGGGGTGCAGGAGGCAGCCAATCAACTATTCTCTCTCATCATTGATGTTTCTATCTCTCTCCCCCTCTCCCTTCCTCTCTGAAATCAAATTTTTAAAAAAACATGCTCAGGAATGAAGTAGAAAATGAGCAAAAGTCATGATCAGGGAAATTACAGAAAAAACACTAACAAACAAACAAAAACCAAATGACCTAAATTTTTTAAATAAAAAGTTCAAACATACAGAAAATAATTGTTTAACAAACCTCTATGTTCCTCCCCAGTGTCCACAATTATCTGCTCATTTTTCTACCCTCACCCCTGAATTATTTAAATAAATCCCAGGTAGCAATCATTTCATCTATAAATATTGTCTCTAAATAATAAGGACTATTTAAATAAACAAAATATTATTAATATACATAAAAGTCTTAATCATTCCTTAATATCAAATATCCAGTCAGTTTTACAAATTTCCCTAATTGCCTCATAAGAGTTTCATTTATTTGAGTTTGCTTGGAATGAGGATCTAAAGATTGCAGTTGGCTCATCTGAATCTTTGTCTAGTTTTGATATTAGGGCAATTCCCTTTCTTCCTCTTCTATTTTCTGGAAGAGATTAGGTAGAAATAGTGTTAATTGGTCTTTATTTGGTAGAATTCTCCAGTGAAATAATCTGGGGCTGGAGAGTGTTTTGGGTGAGAATTTTTAAATTACAAATTCAATTTCCTTAATTCTTGTAAAGCTATTTAAATCATCTATTTATTTCACATTGGGTGAATATGGTAGCTTGTGTCTTTCAAGTAATTGATCCATCTATGTTGTATTTACTGCTAAAAATTTCCCTCTGAGCACTGCTTTACTGAATCCCATAAGTTTTGGTATGCTGGGTTTTCATTTGTCTCTAAGAATTTTCTAATTTCCTTTGTGATTTCTTCATTGACTAATTGATTATTTAACAGTGTGTTGTTTGATTTCTACATATTTATGCATTTCCCAGTTTTCCTTTTCATTGATTTCTAGCTTTATTCCATGGTGATAAAGAAGATACATTACATGATTTCAATCTTTTAAATTTATGAAGACTTGTTTTATAGTCTACCATACAGTCTATGCTGGAGAAAATTTTATATGCACTAGTCCAGTGGTCAGTAAACTGCAGCTCATGAGCCACATGTGGCTCTTTGGCCCCTGGAGTGTGGCTCTTCAACAAAATACCATGGCCTGGGCAAATCTATGTTGAAGAAGTGGCATTAGAAGAAGTTTAAGTTTTAAAAAATTTGGCTCTCAAAAGAAATTTCAGTCATTGTACTGTTGATATTTGGCTCTGTTGACTAATGAGTTTGCCCTCCACTGCACTAGACAATGTGTATTTTGTTGCTGGTGGTGGACAGTCTATATCTGTCTGTCAGGTCTAATTGGTTTATAGTATTGCTTAAGTCTGCTATTTCTTCTCACTTCTTTTGTGCATACTTTAAAGATATTTTCTTAATAATCACCATGGGGATTACAGTTAACACCTGAAATTTATAACAATCTAGTTTGAATTTATGCCAATTTAGCTTCAGTAATATACAAAAACTGCTATACAGCTTCATACCTCCATCTTTGTATTCTCTTTGTCACAAATTATATCTTCATACATGGTGTGCCCATTAACATAGATTTAAAATTTTTTAAAAATATCTTTTATTGATTTTAGAGATGAAGGGAGAGGGACAGAGAGATAGAAACATCAATGATGAGAGAGAATCATTGATCAGCTGCCTCCTGCACACCCCACACCGGGGATTGAGCCCACAACCTGGTAATATGCCCTGACTAGGAATTGAACTGTGACCTCCTGGTTCATAGGTCAATGCTCAATTATTGAACCATGCCAGCCTGGCAGATTTGTAACATTTTTTATGCATTTGTATTTTAAATTATGTAGGGAATAAAGAGAGTTACAAACTGAAAATACAGTAATACTCTTTTTATAGTTACCTATGCAGTTACCTTAATCAGAGTTCTTTATTACTTCATATGTCTCCAAATTTCACTGATTTCTTTTCTTATCTTTACAACTGTCTTCCTTCTGCTTGCTTTGAGCTTACTTTGCTTTGCTCTCACACCCCCAACCTCCCCATAGGTCTTGAGGTGGAAGCTTATGCTATTGTTTTAAGGCTTTTATTCTTTTGTGATGTACACATTTCTTGCATAAATTTCCCTCTCAGCACTGCTTTAACCATGTCCCACAATATTTGATATGTTGTATTCTAATGCTATTCAATTCAATGCATTTTAAAAAATTTCCCTTAGGACTTCCTTTTTGACCCATGAATTATATAGAAATGTGTTGTTTAGTTTCTTAGTGTTTGGAGATTTTTCGTTATCTTTCTGTTATTAATTTCTAGTTTGATTCCATTGTGGTCAGAGAACATACTTTGTATGATTTAAATCCTTTTAAATTTATTGAGTTTTCTTTTACAGCCCGGAATATGATCCATCTTGGTATATACTTAGTGGGCATTTGGAAAGAACGTGTTGAATGTTTGATAAATGTTAATTGGATCCTGTTTGTTGATGGTGTTTTGAGTTTTATATTGTTGGTGATTTTTCTGTCTAACTGTCCTATTAAGTGTTGAGAGAGGAGTATTAATTGTAGATTTGCCTGTTTCTCTTTTTAGTTTCATCAGTTTTTGCTGCTTTCCTTTGATTGGTGATTGCATGATATATCTTTTCTTATCCTTTTTCTTTCAATCTGCCTATATATTTAAATTAATTTTCTTATAGATGGCATATAATTAGTTTTAAAAAATCACTCTACCAATATTTGTCTTTTAATACACATATTTATACCATTATATTTAATATAATTATTGATAGGTTAAGACATATCTCCCAATTTTTAAAAAAATATATTTTTATTGATTTCAGAGAGGAAGGGAGAGGGAGAGAGAAATAGAAACATCAGTGATGAGAGAGAATCATTGATCAGCTGCCTCCTGCACACCCCACACTGGAGACTGAGCCTGCAACCCGGGCATGTGTCCTGACTGGGAATTGAACCTTGACCTCCTGGTTCAACCACTGAGTCACACTGGCTGGGCTCCCAATTTTTTTGGTTTGTTTTCTGTGTGTTCTCTCCATTATTCATTTCACTGTCTTTCTTTTTTTTCTGCCTTCCTGAGGATTATTTGATATTTATTTTTTAGAATTTTTTAGAATGATCTATAGTGTTATTTTTTAAAATAAAGATTTAAAATGGATTTTTAGAGAGAGAAGAAGGGAGAGAGAGAGAGAGAGAAACATCAGTGTGAAAATGAAACATCGATTGGCTGCTTCTTGCATGCACCCCACCAGGGATCGAGCCGGCAACCCAGTCAAATGCCCTGACTAGGAATGGAACCAACAACCCTTTGGTGCATGGAACTATGCCCAACCAACTGAGGCACACCGACCCCGGCAATAGTGGTTTTTTCTAGTGTCTCTGTATAGCTTTTGTAGTGGTTGCTGTAGTTGTTACATTACATATATATATATATATATATATATATAACTTATCACAGTCTACTAGTGTCATCAGTTTCCTAATTTGAGTGAAATGTAGTAATCTTGTCTTCCTTTATGTTCCTTTATCCACTTTTGTATTGCCAGGTAGGGGTGGAATTCCAGGCTCCCAATGTGGTTTCTACCGACATTGTGGAGAGGGGGTGTGGCAGGGTAGATGAAAGCAGAGATGAAAGCTTTGGCCTTCTCTCACAACACCCTACATTGGTGGGGTAGTTGAATACTTGAATACTTTGACCCATGAGGCTGGAAATCTAGGCTCCCCACTTGGCCTTTGCTGATGTGGATGTGGCCATAGTTGTTTCAGTGGTATTTGGCTGAAGTAGAGCTGTTACTGTCTAAAAAAATTCTGTCTTGCTAGGTTGTTCCTTTCCTAATCCTTTGCCTACAGAGAATGGGCTTTTGTTGGGGCTGTTTTTTCTTTTCCGTGCCCTTTTGCCTTTTGGACAGCCAGCTCCAGTTTCTTCAGCTCCAAGTCTGGGATCTCTGAGGCAGAAAAAAACCCACTTGTCCAAGGGCACCCAGCTACCCCAGGCAGTCTAGTTGTAGAGTCTTATTCTAACCCCTACACTCGCCTGTTGCTCCTCTGTCCCCAGCTGCTCTACAAAGAGGAGCTGAGCACCACCAAGGTTGGGCTCTTCCCTCCGGACATCTCCTGCAGCCGTCAGCTGCAGAGCACATGGCCACTGCCCTGGGAAGGCCACACACCCTCCACGACGTCCACGACGTCCATGCAGCCACTGGAGCAGTTTGCTTTCCAGGGGCCTAGGGGGCTTAGCGCAAAGCCTGGGCGTGATTGATGTGCCTAAAAGGGTTGGCCAAGCAGCTGCAGTGGGATGTTCCACCACATACATGGTTTGCCAATAAGGGCCTTGACATTATTTTTATTTATTGTTATTATTTTTACAATGCAATAGGACAGGACACAGTTTTTTCCTAGGCCACTACATTATATTTATATTCTTTATTTATTTTATTTTCAGAACTTTTTTCTTACTTTATGTCCATTTTCTTAATATCTTAGTGTTTTGTTTTTTATTTTTATTTATTTATTTTTTAAACATTTTATTGATTTTTTTAGAGAGGAAGGGAGAGGAAAAGAGAGCTAGAAACATTGGTGAGAGAGAAACATCAATCAGCTGCCTGCTGCACACCCCCTGCTGGGGATGTGCCTTGACCAGAATCAAACCTGGGACCCTTGAGTCCGCAGGCCGATGCTCTATCCACTGAGCCAAACCGGTTAGGGCTGTTTTTTGTTTTTTTAATTAAATCTTTATTATTGAAAGTATTACAAATGTCCCTCTTTTTCCCCCATTGACCCCTTCTAGCCTGACCCTGTCGCCAGGTCTTCACTACCCTATTGTCTGTGTTCATGGGTTATGCATATATGCATACAAGTTCTTTGGTTGATTTCTTCCCTCTCACCCCTGCCTTCAGTACTTTAGTGTTTTAATAATTGCTTCCCCAAAATTTAAGATTGACTTTATAGAAAGACCATTTAAATTTCATAAGAATTCATAAGGCTCTTTCTCATGGAATTATTCAAGCTACTTATTCATGTGTGAACCTACTGAAATGGAATGGTTTAAATAATTAAGGAGGGAATTGATACTCCATATGCCCAAAATTCTAACATTAGTGCATGGATAGTTATTAAAAATCAAAGAAGACAAATTTATAGAGATCATATGAATTAATTTCTATCTTCTTTATATTAAGTAAAAGTTCTTTTTATTTTTGCCTCATGACAAAGGTTGTGGTGGTAGAGACAGAAAAATGCAGAGCAGGACATTATGTAATGAATTTGATCATGATATAAGACCTTTTTTTTCTGCATGACTTGTTAATTTTTAAAAATTGCACAGAAATGCATACAATCATTATTTAAAACTTTTATAGAATTCAGAAGCATGCAAAGAAGTCAAAGTTAACTTTCAACCCTTGCCTTGCTAAAAGATATTAAAAAAAACACACACATTTATAGTCCTAGCTGGTTTGGCTCAGTGGATAGAGCATCGGCCTGTGGACTGAAGAGTCCCTGGTTCAATTCAGGTCAAGGGCGTGTACCTCAGTCAGGACTCGTGCAGGAGGCGGCCACTCGATTTGTTTCTCTCACATCGATATTTCTGTCTTTCCCTCTCCCACTCTCTAAAAATCAATGGAAAAATATTTTCGGGTGAGGATTAAAAAAAAAAAAGGAAGGCACAGTCTGTTACCTTTTGTATTAAAAAAGAAATTAAACTGTATTGGTATCTATGTATTTGCCTGTGTGAGAAAAGAGTTTCTGGAAGGATATCAAGAATCCGGGGAGGGGACTTGAGTGGCTAGGTTAAGGGCCAGGGACACTTCGTATACGTAGAGGTGGGTGGGAAGCTGGAGGCTTTGGTCTTGAACTAAGAATGGTGATTCTGAGCTCCGGAAGAACCTCTGAATTCGGAACCCAAGGGTTGGAAGTGCAGACGTCCTTCTGGTGAGCAGGAAGAACTGACACCAGAGAAAGCTGGCCAGGCAGGAGACAGGCCTGCAGGGAGGCCTCGTCTTGAGGTGGGAGCGGCTTTCAGGTCGCATTCCCCGGCCACCAGGGGGCAATCAAGCCCGCTCCTGTAAGCGGATGGGTCGGAGCGCCCGAGGCAGGTCCCGCCTCCAGGCCCGCCCGGCAGCTGGAGCGCCCGCCCGCTTTCCCAGACTTCTCCCTGACCCGATCTCGGGTCTCAGCCACGTGGAATTTCATAAGGTGCACCTCCTCCCTCCTCCTGGGGAGTCCGCCTATTAGCGCGGTCATCAGTGCAGCCCCCTTCAACATCCAGTCCCTTGTTGGGGTTATCTCATTCAATCCTGACCACCATCGCCTAAGTACTGCCATCATACCCATTTCATAGAGGGGAAAGTGGTGGTATAGCGGTTGGTAACTTGCCCAAAGACCAGGAATGGTGACCCAAGATACACACCTGGTCTATCCTCAGAACTGGAGCGTTAAACAAATCACGTATTCTTTTCGACTCTGCTCCTCCTCCAGAACTTTCTTCCCACAGCGGCCAGAGAGCGCTTTGGGGGCCCTAAGGGACATGTCATCTCCTAACAACCTGTCTCTGGCTGCACTCAGGATCAAGTTCAGTGCCCTCTCCTCACTTCTCAACTCCAGACACACCAACTTTCCTTCAGCTCGGAGAAACTGTTCAATCTGGGCATTTGCTGCTTCATCAGGACCACTGGCTCCTGCTCCCCTCCCCCTCTTAGTTAACCTGTATAGTCTTCAGGCCCGGCCTCTATGTCACCCCGGGGGAGCCTGACCTCCTGACTCCTAGATATGCTCAGGCCCCGTATGAAATGCTGTTTAACCAGTCATTATGAGCTTCTTGGGCAGTACTGGCCTCAGACATGTAACTGTCATGGCATCATTATTTCAAAAACTCAAATCAGCCCTAGCTGGTTTGGCTCAGTGGATAGAGCATTGGCTTGCGGACTGAAGGGTCCCGGGTTCGATTCCAGTCAAGGGTACATGCCCAGGTTGTGGCTCGATTCCCAGTGGAGGGCGTGCAGGAGGCAGCCAATCAGTGATTCTCTCTCATCATTGATGTCTCTCTCTCTCTCCTTTCCTCGCTAAAATCAATAAAATAAAATAAAAAAACACTCAAGTCACCCTTGATTCCTCACGCTCTAGAGCAGCGGTTCTCAACCTTCCTAATGCCCGCGACCCTGTAATACAGTTCATGTTGTGGTGACCCCCAACCATAAAATTATTTCGTTGCTACTTCATAACTGTAATTTTACTACTGTTATGAATCGTAATGTAAATATCTGTGTTTTCCGATGGTCTTAGGCGACCCTGCTAGCGGTTGTCAACCTGTGGGTCACAACCCACAGGTTGAGAGGCGCTGCTGTAGAGCCTAAGACCATCGGAAAACAGATATTTACATTACGATTCATAACAGTAGCAAAATTAGTTATGAAGTAGCAACAAAAATAATTCTATCGTTGAGGGTCACCACATGAGGAACTGTATTAAAGGGTCGCGGCATTAGGAAGGTTGAGAACCACTACGCTAGAGCTATCTCTAAAACAGCTGATCTTGTGATAGCTACCTTTACTATGTTACCTCAGTCGGACCCCTTATCTCCTTCCCCACTAGGTCCGCCTGGCCATGCTTCCTCATGGTCATTTCCACCTCCGCAACAGCTGTCTTTATATTTGTCTGTCTGTCTCCCTGACTAGAAGGAAAGCTCCATAAAGGCAAGGACTTTGTTCACTGCAGAATCCCCAGTGTCTTAAGACTGTGCCTGTGGCGATCTGACTGTTTCTCCCACTAGAATGTCAGCTCCTGGGGGCAGGAACTGCCTGTCCTGTTCACACACAACCCCAGTGCCCAGCACACAGCAAGTGCTCAATAAAAACCCATCAATATACAGGTGGAGAAACTCAGGCCCAGGGGGAGAAAGCAGTTTGTCCAAGGTCCTCCCCTGAGGGCAGCACAGCCAGCACCAGTACCCAGCTCTCCTCCGGTCTGTCAGGCAAGCAGTCCCTTTTTTCCCAACCCAGAACACACAAGTGCCCAGGCCCTTTTGTTCAATGATCAACACAGTTTATTACTCCACTTTCACCTTCACACAGACTATTTCAAAGAGCTGGAACAAGTGTGGGGTGGGGGTTGGGGGAGGGATAGGTGCCCCTCAGGAGCCAGGACCCCCGGTTGGCTTCCTCGGACCAGGGCAGGGAGGGAGCATCAGGCTGTTCAATCTCTGGGCACCAGCTCTCCACGTGCACACGCACAGCAAGCCAGCAGCTCCTCACACATAAATACAGACACGCTTAACAAAAATAGTATATCATCTGCACAAGGAATAAAAACTAGTCTTGAATATGTACAGCAGAGAGCCCAGGGGGTGGGGGCAGGGCTGCTAGGCCAGGACCCCCAGGGATGAGACAGACTATGGGTAGAGCAGAGGAGAGAGGGAGGCCTGAAGGGCTCCTGGCCAGGCTATTCTGACCTGGCAGCCCGGCTGCCTGGACTGAATGGGGGTGGAACACAAATCTGTTTGGCCAGGCAGGACTGGCCCCTCCAGGCAGCCCTACTTCCACCCTGCACACCAGGCTCTCCTTCCTGCCCTTCCTGCCTGAGGTAGGGAAGACCCTAGGGCTCCCATAGCTACTGCCTGTAGCTCCCCTTCACCTCTGGGCTGAGACCCCTGAACCCCTTGGGCAGCAATCCAAAGCAAAGATGCCACAAGGCTGATCTCCTTGCAGGAAGTGAGGCAGCTGAGGCCATAAACAGCTCTGGGGCACCTGTCTTGGGCGCAGTTGGTCCCTCAGTCACGGTCACGGGAGCCAGGGGAGGGGAGGGAAGCTGGGGTAGTGCTAAACTGCAAGGGACACCCAGGATTTGGTATGGGGTGCTTCCTGCAGCTATAGCCCCCTCCTCCTGGGTTAGGCTGGCCTCTAGCCAGACACCTCTAGAGGACAATGGGGCTGGGGTGGGAGGGGAAGACTTTGGTCAGGCCAGAGTTGGGAAGGGGGTCCTGGTCCTTGTTTCTTTATCCCAAGCAGCCTGAATCCCTAATTAGTCAGAATTGGCCCCTAAGTGGCCACTGGAGGGTAGGAATGAATGAAAGGGGAGCCCAGGTCCTAGAGGGTGGGGTGGGGATAAGAAATGATCAATTCTGAGGCCACAAACATGAAAACGAAGGCAATCTAGTCTTTCTAGGAAAAAGGGTCAGAAAACTTTCTAGCTCCCTGGCAGGAAAGCATTCTAGGGGAGACTAAGGGATAAGGAGGTTCCACCAATCAAGTAGGGCCCTTCCAGCCGTCAGCCATGAACTCCCACATGCCTGCCAGCTTCCATGGGGCAGATGTTGGGGAAACTTTGTGGGTTTTGAGGCCAGGAGAACTGAGGTGTGGGGGAAGGCAGCTCTCACAGAAGCATAGTAAATTCTAGAAAACTAATTGTGGGGGACCAGATCTAGGCCCAACCCTGTGATGTGTAGGGTGGCCATGGGCTGTATGTAGTGGTTCTCCTGGTGGCAATGGTGGCTGAAAGGAGGGATGTGGTGGGGGAAGGACGGGTGTGGGAGGGTGAGTGGGTGGTCAGTGTCTGGTCATTTCCGACTGAAGAGTGAGCCCAGCAGAACCACGCCAGCCACAGTCATGCCCGTCAGGAACCAGCGATTGAAGCGTTCCTGGCCCTTCCGGCTCTCGGCTGCTGCATTGTTCCCGTAGAGTTCCACAAAAGTGTCCTGCAGGGAGAGAGAAGAGAAGGAAAGGTGCTATTTGAATCCTTAAACAGTAATGTGGGTGGGTAGGAGAAGGGGGCCATCTTTATGCGATGACCTTAATTTGAAAAACTGCTATCATCCTTGCCCGCTCTGGGTCTGATAAAGGGTTAAGAACTGCCTTCCTTCTTGACATCCCGTTGGAAATGACCAACCCATTTTAATGCTGAGAAAGTGGGTGTGAAGTAGGAGAAGAGCTTTGTTCCAGGTCAGACAGCTAGGAAATGGTACTCTAGAACCTGAGGTGGGAAAGAGAAGGGCAGGGGCAGGAAATGACTGGAGGCCAATTGCTGGAGCAGAGTGCAGAAGGAAGGGATAGGAGAGATGAGGATGCAGGAGAGCTGGACCACATATGATCTGGAAGCCCCAGAGAAGCTGGAGTAGTCTGAGCGAGGGCAGGGTGGAGCCATACGCTTCCCACTGCTGTGATGGAGAGAGGGAGGGAGAGAAAAGGGAAGGTGAATTCCCAGAGGGATTCCTGGCAGAGGATGTCTGGGCTTTACCAGAGGCTCCCTCTTCCTCTGCCCAGGGAGGCTGAGCAGGGCAACGCAGAGACAACCACACAGGCCTGGGGTGGTCTGAGCTCCAGCCCTGTTCCCCACCCCAGGGGGGCATGACTCTGCCTCCAGGAGGAGGTGAGCAATAACTCTGGGCTCTGAAGCTAGTCAGGAGGGAAGCACATGATATGGGAGGGAGAGGCTTCGGGTTAAATTACCCAGCCTAGGGTGGAGCCGGCCTGTGGGGCAGGGAAAGGGAATCTTAAGAGTACCCTTTAATGAGAAGCTTCCCACCCCATTTGTCCTTTAAGCCTCCCAACAATGCATCTAGCACATAGTTGGTAGCTGATAAATACATGAGTAGAACAAAAAGGCAGGCTGTCTCTCCCCATTTACAGATGGGGAAATTGGCCTCTGAGAGCGGAGGGACTTGATTAGGTCACCCAGCTTTGTCAGTGGTGGAACCGAAACCCAGGCCTAGTGTCTGGCACCTAGAAATCAATGCACTGTGTGGGTCTAGGGAGGGAATGAAATGAATTACTGGCTGGTTCCAGAGCCAGTGTTCTTGCCTCCACCAAGAGCTCACCCCTTGGGCCACATTTCCACCTGGTCCCAACTAACTGAGTGGTATCTGCTCCTCAGACAGGGCCTGCCATCTCCATTGGCCCCAGGTCCCACCTGGCCAGTTTGCTCTCTCTGATGCTGACTGGCCCCACCGCTGGTCTTGATAACTCCCCTCAGTCCATGTTCCACACAAAGATTTTTTAAAAACATAGATCATAGTACGCCTGTGCTTAAAGTCCTCTAACAGCTTCTCTCTGCACTCAGAAAGCCATTGTCATGTCTGTTCCTATCCCTGGTATCCTAGCAAGTGCCATGTGCACTGAGCTGCCAACTGGACTCAAAGAATCCTCAACATTTATTCAGTCATTAGGAAGGTAGCAATGACACATAAGCCACAGCACTTACCAGAAAGCTTACGCTTCTGCTGGGAAAAGCCCCATTCAGACCACATCACTACAAGCTCTTAACCTTTCAAGACTTCCAAATCGTACCTGGAATTAAGTCCTTACCACAACCAGCAAGGTTTAGCAGGGCCCCTCCCCACTGCACACTCCACACGTAGCACAGCCTCCTTGCTGTTCTGGAGTAGCAGCTGAGCTCAGGAGCTCTTTGCTCTTGCTGCCTGGAGCCCTTGACCCGAGAGCATCACCTGCCTCACTTCCTCACGGCACTCCGGACTCTGCTCAAATGTCACCTCCTCAGAGGCCTTCCCTGGCCACCGTGTCTAACATGGTATCCACCCCCATCTCACCTATCTATCTCCTTACCTTGCTTTATTTTTCTTCTCAGCACTTTTCATAACCAGATTCTACACTTGGTTTTTGTTTGATTTATCTCCTGCACTAGATGTGGCTTGATAAGGCAGAGATCTTTGTCTTGTTTCTATACACCCAGAACACTATCTAGCACATAGTTGGTAGTCGATAAATACATGAGTATAACAAAAATACTGCATGTCTACTAAGTGCCAGGCACTATTATCTCATTGCACCTTCATGATAATTCCCAGACTAGCGATTTGAAACTTATTTCACAGATGAGACAACTGAGGTTTACAATAGGGAAGGCCTTGCTAAAAGGTGGCAAAGCCAGGATCAGAAGTCAGGACTGCCCAGCTCTAAAGGGAGCGCTGCTACATTCCCGTGCAGGGCATTGGGGAGGACCTGTCCTGTCACTAGTGCTGAATGGATTCCGTTTAACAGGATGTGGGGTGGGTTGGGGTGGAAGTGTCTTGGGCATGGGGAGAAGGTATAGCAGCGGCAGCAGCCAGCCTCTTAACTCTTGGCCTTGTTGCTGCCAGGCATGGCTGGTGTGGATATGCTTCCCTGTCTCTGCATCTTCATCCTGGCTAGCCTCCATTTTTGTTGGCAAAAAAAATTCTTATAGGAGTTTTAATTTTTCTGATCCGAAGCAAAGTAGGCCCAGGTGAATTCACAAAAAAGACAGACCTGTGATGGGGGGAGTCCTGGGCTGTGGGGAGGCATGGGAGAAGTGAGGCCATGGCCAGGCCATGGTTATCCCAAGGGGCCAAATGTCCCATAAGAAGCCAGGGACATTGGGGTTGTAGCCAAAATGGGAGAGGCCTGGCTCCCTCAGTGGGAACTTTCCTGAACTAGAGGGCTGGCAGCCACAGGGCATTTTCGGCTCTGGGGCTGGGTTGGAGTAAACAGGCTCTGTCCCTGCAAAGGCACAAAGCACTCACTGTCCAGGAACAGTCATTCCAGGGTGGAGGGAACATTCTCATTTCGGTGCTGTGAAGAACAAGGCTCTGACCTGCCCAGCCCCCACAGCACATTCCTGGCCAGAACAACACTTCATCTCCACTTCAAGGAGCGCCTTCTCTTGGGGAGGAGGGAGCAGGATTTCCAAGGCTGTGGATTCTGCGAATTGCTTTTGTAGACAGCACCAGCAGAATGGGGCGTGCTGTTCCAGGGCGGGTGCCGGGAGGCAGTGGTGTGGGTATATTTAGCCCATGGTTCACACGACACACTTGGAAACAAACACAGCCATTTTCTCAGTGGGCGGCTGCTCTGGATAAATAAACAGGATTGCAAAGCAGCCCAGTCTGGAAAAGCAGAGATAAGCCCCCACTGCTCCTCAATGGCTCCCACTGGTTTTAGCCAGAGCTGGCATGGTGGACAGAGAGATGAGAGGTAAGGGTGAGTTGCAGGGAGGTCTCTGATGTCACAGAGGCTTTAGGAGACATAGGCCTGAGAGACTGCATCCTCAGCGTGGGTTACAGCAAATGAAGGAAGTGTCTCTTTGCAGCTGTGACTGCTACCATAGGAATCCACGTGGGAGTTTTCAGGGCCACTGGGGAGAGGCAGTGGCTAATGACCCCCATGGGAGAATCATGGGCTACTAGCCAGGTAGACCCCACAAGTCAGTAAGGCCAACACACCTGCCCATTCTAGTATCATACAGCCAGTTTGTGGTGGAACTTGGATTGAAATTGGGGTCTCCCAACTTGGCATTGGGGCCCTTCAGAATGGTGAGACAAGAACCAGGGTCCACAGAAGTCAAGGCTGGGCCCACTTTCAAGGCCCTGACTCCCACAGTCCCGGCCACACACGAAGACTGGGCCTACCCCACACGCTCCAGAGTGCTTCTTGCCCCTCTGCCTTTGCCAACACTGTGTCCCTCTAAGTGGTCACCCTTCTTGCACCTCTCTTCCTCGGTTAGCCAACCCCATATTGGAGTCCTGTCTTCCTAGAATCCTTCCCTACTAGTCCCTTCTCCAACTCTGGGACAAATGTCTCTTTTGTGCTTCCAGGGTTTATGGACTTTCATTCACACCATAAATATTTACCAAACACCTTCCATGCACCAAACTCGGCTCTGGAGACACTGCAGTGAGCAATACAAACAAGGTTCCTGCTTTCCTGAAGCTTGTGTTGTAGTCTATGCATGCTCAACTGGGGTGATATCAACTCCAATGGAGCAAAATGAAAAATTCCTGGATATTACAGTGGTTTGTGCACATACCTATAGAGACACACAGTACAGCTGTGGTATTCAAATGTAATGGGAGGGCAATTAGAACAAAAATGTCTAAAAAGACTCCTTGGGGGGTGGTGATAAGGAAAAAAAGGCTGAGAAACACTGTCATAGTGGGAAATAGAGAAGATAAGAAACAAGACAATTTCAGAGGTGATTGGGTTTTGAACACAGTAAGTTATGGGGAGGTAACAATGCCTGGGGGACTGATGTAGGTGATGGAATGCTCAGAGATCTTTCTGGAGAAGTGAGGTTTGAGCTGAGATCTGAATGAGGAGGTGGAGGTGGCCAAGGATCAATAATCTTAGGTAAAAAGAGCATGTTCCAGCAGAAGCAAGTGCAAAGGCCCTCTATCTGTGTGTCCAGTCTCTCCCATCAGTCACGGTGCCTCAGTGTAGCAGGAATCAAGTCTGATCCATGTCTGAAGCCAGGGGCCTATCCAAACCATCATGACTAAAGTCAGCTAGATCTCTGCCCAGAAGCAGCAGCCAACTGAATAATGCAATCCACCTGCAACCCTGCAGAAGCCAGGAAAAAGGCTGGTAAAAGGATGTAGGCACCCTCTCAGGGCAACAATACAGTCCCTGCTTGAACCTGATCAGCTCTCCAATTCCCATTCTTCTCCTCTCTCACCTCCCATGTTTCCACACTTCTTCCTAACAATATGACTGAGCAGGTTACTTCACTTCTCTGGCTCCTAGTGTCCTCACTTCTCAAATAACAATAAAATAATAACTGCTTCTATGGTGGCTACCTTTTACTACACATTTAAATGCTTTACCTGTGCCAGTCACTGAGCTAAAGCAATTTACCCTGACTGGGCCATATCCCTGATTACATGTACAATTATGGTGACTTGAGTGATTACTTTTTGTCCTGTTTCCCCCACCAGACAGTGTGTGGTTTTGTCACTAGTATCTCTAAAACCTGGTACTGTGCCTAGAACACAGTAGGTGCCATTCTAAATGAATCTGGTGACCTGGCTGGGTTGCCACACCAATAGTCTGGCTCCAGTGTCTTTGCTTCTAACCTTGTACATCTCTCTCTCCACTTTCAAAAGGCCATACTTCTTCAGGCCCCATTGTGGGCCAGGTGCATATACTTCTGTGACTGAAGGAGGTCCTCATTCTAAACCCAGGTAAACTGAGGCTCAGAGACACTGAGACCTGCGCTAAGTGAGTAAGTGGGAAAGCCAGTTTCAAGCCCAGCACGTGCAGCAGCAAACGCCACTTTCTGGACCAGGGCTATAGTCCTGAGTCCCTCTAGGAAGGGGAAGGTGGCCTGAGGCCACTAGCTGAATGAATGAGCTCTGGCCCCTGCCAGCTGAGGGGGAACTGGGTACCACAGGAAAAGGATGTGACGAAGACCAGGAGGGAAAGTGAAACCCTTCCGTCCTGGCTTCAGTGGGGAACAAGTGCCTGTGCCAGACGAGCCCTTCCTGCCTCTAGGGGTGACCCAGGCCCCCTGCTTCCTTCCTGTGTGGTTATTTCAGGAAAGAAGTAGGTGGAGAAGAGGAAGGGGCTCCTAGTAGCCCAGAGAAAATGCCAGGGACACCAAGACTGTATCTTGCCCTGGCCTCGCAAAGCCCTGCATGGGCAGGCTGTGAGTCACTCCCAGTCACTTTCTGCTCCCAGCCTCAGTGTCCCTGGGAGAGAGGTTGATAAATGCCTGCTGAATAGACCAATAAAGCCTTGTTAGGAGGTCCCTAGGAGATGGCAGGAAGGGTGGGTGGGGCAAATGGAGAGGCTTTATCACTCTCTTGGCAGTGTTGCAGGCGGAGAGTGGGAAGAAGTGAGGTTTGTGGTTGAAATCCACTTCCCCTGACTTTCCCAGGGGACATGGGCCTGGATGTGGGCAACTCAGAGGGGCGGCTTAGTGGGGCAGGGACAAAGAGATGGGTGGCCAAACTCTGCTGGTCCTGACACTTCACTCTAGCCAGCCAAGCTGTGGGTGACATAGCAAGTCTCTTTACTTCTGAGCCTCAGTTTCTCCTGCTTTGACCCCACCCACAGGCAGCAGTGGTAAGATCAGGGGATGAAGGCACTTGGTAAAACAAGGTGACCTTGGTATTATTGGCTGAAGAGGGTGTCATACGGGGCCCAAGCCATCTGGGCTTTAGGGGATATTTGAAGGCACCCGCACGGCAAACTTTGTTTTAATCTTTCTCCAACTCTGCCCTGTCAGCTGCCAGCCTCTTCTCTCCCTCCTCCTCCTCCTCCCCATTAGTTCTAAGAAGCTAAGCCTGACAGATGTGCTCATTTCTCAGAAAAGGAAGTGGTTGTGCTGGGAGGAGATAACACCTCAGCTGGGGAATTGAGAAAGCTATCTGGCCCAGCAGTGTGAGCGTGGGCTCTCCACCTCCTTCCTCAGCTCAGAAACAGGGTGCTAGCCTTGGAGGCAGAGATAATTCAGAAAAGCATTTACTGGGGGGCACAGATGCTCATTTAGGGGTTCACAGGGAGTGATGGCTGATATTTACTGAGCACTTACCATGGTACTAAGAGCTTCATTGTGTATACAAATGCACTTAATCCTCACAATAAACCACCCCCCCCCTCCCCCCACCCCACGAAGAAAGTGCTACTAATACTCTCCATGTAGCCTAGCCGGTTTGGCTCAGTGGACAGAGTGTCAGCCTGCAGAATGAAGGGTCCCAGGTTCGATTCCGGTCAAGGGCACATGCCTGGGTTGTGGGCTTGATCCCCAGTAGGGAGCGTACAGAAGGCAGCCGATCCATGTTTTTCTCTCATCATTGATGTTTCTATCTACCTCTCCCTTCCTCTCTCTGAAATCAATAAAAATATATTTTTAAAAATACTCTCAATGTGCCAGATGAGGAATCAGGCTCCAAGTTCAAGTGATCCTCCCATGGTCATATAGTTCATAAATGGCAGAGTTGGGATTTGAATCCAGGGAGTCTGGATCCAGAGCCTAAACACTTAATGGCTCCTGACTGGCCGCTGCATGCTCATATGCATCAATTCCCTGGAATTCCAAGGCCCTCCTCATCTCAACTCTCTTTCACCTCACCCTGGTGACTCCCTATTCTTTCATGAGTAGATAGATGATCACAGCCTTTCACTCTTCTCCCAGTATCTAGGGTGAGAAGGACCAAGGCACGCCATTGACACACAGAGACTCAAAAGTGACCGAACAACATACCCATCCACTTTCCATGGAATGTGCAAGCTCACCCCTAACATCGTCTCGGCCCAGATGGGGTTCAGAAAGGTGGAGCACCCAGGTCACATGGTGGGGGTCTGCTTCACTCCAGATGGCCCATATCTGTGGGAGTTCACAATCCTCCCTAGGGCATTCTCTGCTTACACACTTGTCATAAGGGGCTCCTTCCCTCCCTATAGAACCTTTAATTTTTGGACAGATCTATTGGAAAACTTTTCCCTTTGTCAGCTCTACTGGAAATCCTTGCCTCTTTCCCTCTATTTCTCCCCACTCCCCGCCCCCATTGTCTGGGCCTTAGTTCGGCTCCTCTCTCTGTTGCTCTTGTCCAACTCTGTCCCAGGGGCTGCCCAAGAAGGCAACACAAGCTGACAGAGGAAACTTTGGTGGCCTTGCTCTGGGCCCTAGACCAGGTTCTGCTCCTCTCTGAGTATCAGTTTCCTCATTTGTAAAATGGCGGCACTACTGGGTGAAACCAAGGCAGGTGACAAATTAAATTCTATTTCTCTACTAAGCTGGACTGCCAGAGCAAAGAGTGGGCAGGTACCCAAAATAGACGAAGGTGTTTAGTTGTGGTTCTCATCTGTAAAATGGGGATTAAAAATCCC